>JAWNOJ010000004.1:19655000-20905000 GCA_035046065.1 Chymomyza procnemis
CTATCACGGACAATAAACAGCTTGAACCATGCACGGTTTACTATGCGCCGCTTAACTTCCGAGATGTTATGCTGGCTTCCGGTAAGCTAGGCGTTGATGCCTTACCCGGCGATCTGGCCTATCAGGACTGCGTGCTGGGGCTCGAGTTTGCTGGACGCGATTCGCACGGTCGTCGCATTATGGCACTTGTGCCAGCCAAATCTTTAGCCACTCATTGTTTGGCCGTTAGAAACTTGTCATGGCCAATACCCGACAGCTGGACAATGGAAGAAGCCGCTACAGTACCATGCGTCTATGCAACAGTTTACTACGCTTTGGTTATGCGTGGCAAAATGAAGAAGGGCGAACGCATTCTCATACATGCCGGTTCGGGTGGTGTAGGCCAAGCTGCCATCTCCGTGGCACTGCATCACGGATTGACTGTATTTACTACCGTAGGCAGCAAGGAGAAACGCGAGTTTCTCTTAAAACGTTTCCCAAAACTACAGGCAAAAAATATTGGCAACTCACGTGACACATCGTTTGAGCAACTGATCCTAAGTGAAACCAATGGTGAGGGTGTTGAGCTAGTGCTGAATTCACTGGCCGAGGAAAAACTACAGGCATCTGTGCGTTGTCTCGGTCTTAACGGTCGTTTCCTGGAGATTGGCAAATTTGATTTGAGCAATAATAATCCATTGGGCATGTCGGTATTTCTTAAGAACACATCCTTCCATGGCATATTAGTTGACAGCGTCATAGATGGTGATGAATCTGTGCAAAAGGAAATGGGTGCTCTGCTTTACGAAGGCATAAAGAATGGCGCAGTAGTACCGTTGCCAACCACTGTTTTTGCTGACAACGAAATTGAGAAGGCCTTCCGATTCATGGCCTCCGGCAAGCATATTGGCAAAGTGCTCATCAAGGTACGCAACGAGGAGCAACCGTCAGCACTGCCCAAGCAACGTCTAATCAATGCTATACCACGATCTTACATGCATCCAGAAAAAAGCTATATACTCATAGGCGGTTTGGGTGGCTTTGGCCTGGAGCTGGCTAATTGGCTGGTAGCACGTGGAGCACGTCATATTGTGCTTAGCTCTCGCGCTGGCGTAAAAACTGGCTATCAGGCGCTTATGATACGCCGCTGGAAAGAACGTGGTGTAAAAGTGGTTATCGATACTAATGATGTGACAAGTACTTCGGGTTGCAAGAAGTTACTGGAAGCCAGTAATAAATTGGCGCTGGTGGGCGGTATATTTAACCTGGCTGCTGTGCTTAAAGATGCTTTGATTGAGAAACAAACCCCAGCTGATTTTGAGTTGGTGGCGGCAGCAAAAGCTCGCACCACCCAACATCTTGATGCATGTTCTCGCAATATGTGCCCATCTTTAGAATACTTTGTTTGTTTCTCCAGTTTGGCTGCTGGTCGTGGTAATCTGGGACAAACCAATTATGGGCTGGCCAACTCTGTTATGGAACGTATTTGTGAGGCACGACAGATGGATGGCTATCCTGGCACAGCTATACAATGGGGAGCTATAGGTGATACCGGGCTTATAATTGAACACATGGGCAATAATGATACTGTGGTCGGCGGCACATTGCCGCAGCGCATGAGTTCTTGCCTGCAGACCATGGACTTTTTCCTACAGCAGCCACATCCAGTGCTTGCTTCCATGGTAGTTGCGGAGAAACGCAAAACGGAGCAAACAAATCGCATGAGTCTTATTGCAACAATAGCAAATATTATGGGTCTACGCGATGTCAAAAACATACAGGATAAAACTACATTATTTGATCTAGGCATGGACTCGTTGATGAGCACGGAGATTAAGCAAACGTTGGAGCGACACTTCGATTTGGTGCTATCAGCGCAGGAAATACGTCAGTTAACCTTTGGTGCATTGAAACAGATTGATGCACATGAGCCATCTACTGCAACCGCCACGGCACAGCAGAATGGTCAGCCTACGCCTGCACAAATAGACGAAACGCGTAAGGTATTCGCACAGGAAGTATTGCCCAAGCAAGTGCTTGTACGCCTGAAAACAAAGGCAACGTCTGTCAGCAATGATCCTGCTGTATTCTTCCTTGCACCCATTGAGGGCTTTACAATAGCCGTAGAATCTCTTGCAGCCTCACTCACATGTCCAGCCTATGGTTTGCAATGCACTGAGCAGGTGCCATTGGATACAATAGAGTCCTGTGCAGCGTATTATGTGAACCAAATACAGAAATTACAGCCTAAGGGTCCGTACAATATTGTGGGCTACTCATATGGCTGTTTACTAGCGCATGCCATTGGCGTCGCCTTGGAGCAGCGACGATTTGCAGTTAAGGTACTAATGCTGGATGGTGCGCCTACAATGGCTAGTGGTTATGTGCAGGAGGCGAAAAAACAAACTGATGATCAGAATAAGCACCAATCCATGACATTGGCCTACTTTGGTACATTGCTGGCCGATGTGGATTATAATCAGGTAAGATTGAAGATCGTTGATTTATGCATGATTTATAGAGATTTTAAATATTTATGCAGCTGCTTAAAGTTTTGGATGGTGTAAAGAGCTGGAATGCTAAGCTAGACGTAATGGCGGATACCTTGGCGGCTCACACAAAGCAAACTAAGGATGTGGTAAGTGCTAGGGACTAGATCATAGCTTAGAACAAAAGCTCACCTGTTATTCTATAGATCAAAAAGGCTGCTTGCATGTTTAAGCAAAAACTGCAACTGTCTGAAAGCTATGCGGGCGCCAAGCCACTCTGCAGTGATGTGTTGCTAATTAAATCCGAGGAGCATAATGCTATAATGACAGATGATTATGGTCTAAAAGCGGTATGCAATTTTCTGGCTGTAAAGTAATGAGCTGATCGATAAAACCATTTTTTTTTTCCAACAGATCTGCAGCGCAAACATCGATATGCATGTTGTGGCCGGCACACATCGCACATTCCTAAAGGATGCGCAAACGCTTCAACTCATAGAAAAAGCTTTAACTAAATAAACAACTATTTTGCTGCAGTTTTATTCATTGTAATAAGTATACATAAAAACAATACTAGCTCGTAAGCCTTAAATCTGTTAGAATAAACTATTAATTTTTGATTTTACCTTGTAAACGTAAACAGTCTATTTCTTGATCGATATAATTTTTAAATTAAACTGCAGTGCAGACATCGATTGCATGTAGTAGCGGGTCTTAAGGATGCCCAATTGTAACTAAGCAACAATTTAGTGAGTCGCAGTGCGATTTAGTAGGCTTATAAACTAGAATGTAGCTTATTTATGTGTTAGAATAAAATAATCATTTATTTTGTTGCCTTGTAAACGATAACGGTCTAGCCTCTCGCGTGATTCATCAGCAGACAGCGTAGCAGCCTTTTGTGACCTGCTACTAAAATTTTTAAAGTGACTTTCCATACAGCGCCCATAAATGATAACCGTGCTGAGCCACAAACATAATAAACTAAAAAAAAAAGCATTTATCAAGGCAATGATCTGCTAGACGATTAATGGCCACGGACATACACAGCTGATTATATACAAATTGTGCGACATATGTATGTACGTCTGCTGTATACAAAGTGGTCCGATGTCTGTGTCGATTTTAGCATGCAATCAAATTATATCACGCATACAGCGACAGCAATAATATATATTTAACAAAATTAAATCTGTCTTTAATTTTCAATTAAACAATGTTAATGTAAAGGCACGCTGTCGGCGCTAACAACAATAAACAATAACAAAAACATGCAGCAGCAGCAACAAAATTCAAACATTCGTTGGCACTGCCAGCAACCGCAGCAACAGCGCTGCAAACGCAACGCGCTCAGCCCTAAAGCTTTTTTTTCCAGCTGACAAGAGCTTTTTGCTCTGCCGGCTAGCCGGCGGCTGCGGTATATAAACCAGCTAGCTCACCTGATTGCCGACAATTTTCAGTTTCGCGACGAGCGTATGCGGTTCAGTGTTTGTTACTGCGCTTTCTAACATTGAGCTTAACGTAGGTCGTGCAAAAAGCAAATCAGCAGCAATTTAACGGTAGTTGCCCTACGCTTTAATAAGTGTTTCTCATAAAGTGTAACAGCAAAAACATAGATATTTGCAAAAATAAAACGCTATAAACAGCTAAAAAGAACATTTTGCCAAATTATAAATAAAAACAGTTTTTTCCAAGTGTTGCACAAATTTTTGGCTAAAAAACTAAACTCAATATTGCCTGGTATAAATTGCTCAAGAGTAAGCCAGCGTTTTTGGAAGCAGACAGGACCTACTGCCAACAAAAATCGTCTAGTGACTTTTGACATATAGAGGCGCCAAAGAGCAAAAAGTGAGTTTGCAAAAAGCATAAAAGGACATACGAAAACAGCTGTCAAGCCGAATCGCCTGATTTTTAGTAGGTATGTATAAAATGGCGTATATGCTGTGTGAGTGTGTGTGAGAGGGTGTAGTAACAAAGTAAAAAAAATTGGATAAAAAAAATGCGTAACCCTTAAAAAGGACATGTTCGATTTTGGCAAAACATATGCATATTTTATTAAAGATTTTTAAGAATTTGGAACAATTTAATTGATTTGTACCATATTGTTAAAAAGACCAAGTTTGCTGGGTTTGCAAAAAGGGATTAAAGATTTTAATAAAAATTTTTAAATCAAAATGTAGTAGAACAGTGGAAATAAAAATATACAGATGTTAAAACTGTGGCAAAATGAAATATTTTAAATTAAATTTTTATATATGAATGTGTTCAAATTTATGAACCAATAATATTTTTTTATTTCTAACTGATTTGCTATCTTAAACTCAAGCCGTCTACTATTTTAGCTATTTTTCGCTTAATTTTTACATTTTTGAAACAAATTCATATGTTCAAAAATATTAGAAAACAGCTTTAGTGTTTGGGACACATAATCTCTCGCAAAAAGTGAAAAGTTATATTAAACAAGTAAGATATTTAATATCATTCAAATATTAAGGAACTTGTGTGTATATATGCCAAACAATATTGGTTAATTGGTGCTATTCCACCTTGCAGCACTGTGGCATTTGCTCAGCACTGGCATAACTAGCAAAAGGATATTATTTGCCTAAGCAAATCTCTAAACAGCTTTTTATCTTGAAGCTCCATCTTTGGAGCGATGACAGCATAGTTAAAGGGATTAAATTTATTTTAAATATTGGTAACTGCATCATCATTTTACGTACAAAAATTTCCATTTACATTTTGACCTTTTGGACCTTGGGCAAGCACCAATAGTTATGATATATAACCGTCAAAACTATTAGGCGTTGCAAAACGCCCCAGTCTCCATCTCGTCACTACAATTTGAAAAGCTCAGCTCATCTTTTGATGCATTGGCTGGCAATATATTTGCTATATAAACAAATTGGCCGCACATATTTTACTTGCTAATTAGGGTCGATAGATACATATACAATTTACGAGACAGACTTTCGTAAAGGGCAGACAACAGACTCATTCTGTCTGTTTAATGGTGGGCTTCCTATATATAATATAGGGTTTCATTTGCTAATTGGAACTGCAACATATCGATTGATTTGTAAGATTTCCATAGATAAACTCAGCACAGTAGGTTAATTGAAACCAAAAAAAAAAATAAAAACCATTTCCAATAATCGCGTTGATATCTACCTTCCTGTATTCCACGCGACACAAAAACGTTCGAACATCTGATACTATGTTATCAGCGGCAGCAGCAGCAGCAATGTGCCAGCTCAGCGACAGTGGAATCGCCCCATTTCTTATCAGACTAACCCTGACAATGAACTTGAGTCGCGCGCCATAATACCAACTACTTGACAACGTATTTTGAGATGTTTGCTAAAGATGACGCTGCACCATGCCGGTGCAGTAGCACTTGCCACTATATACACTATATGTCATAATCAATATCTAGTACAAAAAATAAATAAATACACCAAATCGAAACTTGTATAGTCAGCGAAGCTTGGCGGAACAGTTGATGGGATTGGGTTGTAGAATAGTATGCAAGTGTCAATAGTTTTCATGCGGTTTTGTTTACACACTTTGAAATGACGCAATTTGGTAATGTGGCCTGATGTGGCAGTTGTTCCCTAGTAAAAGTAAGTGCGAGTGCCGCCCGTGCAATCGATAAAGTCAGTTAGTTACCGACGAATTGCGGTGTCGCGTAATTAGAGAGCCTTTTTGGGCTGTGAACCAATACAAGTCCTCAATTAAATAATAATTAGAACAGCAAGGTTCTAGTCAGTGGAAAATTACCAAAGAAACATGCATTGGCTTCTTAAAAATGTATACACATTTGTTTAAAAATTCTTGCAGTCTTAAACCATCTTGATAGAGAACAACCCATGCTTAAGTTTTGAAGCATTTCTATAGCATCTAAAAACGGAGGGCATTATTTTTAAGCATTTTTAGGCTAAAAGAGTTACTGTGCGATGATGTAAAATATGGTTATAAAGAATTAGTAATATTTAAAGACATACAGTTCAGAAGATATGATATACATGTATGTATGTATAATGCATAAGTATGAAATTCATTTTCTTTCATTGAGGTTAAATGAGAAGACAGCATGTGAAAGATGATGTAATGTAAGGCTTCCCATAAAGTGCCAAAAGTTTACGTTTATTGCTTTCGTGATAATACTTTTTTATTTAGTTATTTTGCGCTTTCTAGCAAACAAAATTTAACAACACAGAATTCAACATAACAACAAAAAAAACATTTTCGCAGTTAGAAAATTGTATACATGGAATAACTAATAATTGCACTATAATAAACGCTAGTCAATAAATTACAATTAAAAGCGTACAAATATATCCAAGATCACTCTTGTACTTGCTATAATTCAATTATTTATTAATTTTTTGTACTTAATTACATTATTACATACAGTATATACTATAAATAGTAATATGATAACAAATGATTATCATATATCATTACAGTTTTTTTATTAGCTAGAAAATTTGTTTCAGATCGCTTTATGGTAGCAAACTGTATCTGTGTATGTACTATTTAAAAATCATGGCTGAATTGTAGTTGTAATTGAGGCGCTTTATGCTGCGTGGGTGGTTAACTGATTCAAGTTCAGACGAACTTTAATATGATTGTGGCAATTGTAGTACAGCGTAGGTAATAAAATTGCACAAAAAGCAAACTCTAATTCGAGAGCCATTTGATACTCTATAAAAATAAAAGAATATTTGCAGATTGTTTACCCATTATCCAGCAAAGGCAATAACCTACCCAACCAAATTCAATACATACATTCAGCGTTGCTTGGCAACCGAGACGCAAACACAACAGACAAAACAGACCAGGCGATTAGATGAGCTACAATATATCTGCATACATATGTGTGTGTTGGAGCATCCATATGTGTGTGTACTATAATGAAGCTGAGAAGAAATCACGCCACCTTATCTCAGTTGTATACAAATATACAGACGCTACTGTGCGCATGTATGTGTACGTGTGCGTATGTGTGAGTGTATGCATGATTATAGTTTACTTTGCCGGCAAAGCGTGCAAAATTTCATTTATTATTGCCGCTGCTGCTGCTCTCTGACATTTTCACTCTCTTCTAGTTTTAAGCAATAAACATAAACACATACAGCTTGCTGCAAAGCCAAGACATTTGCCAAGTAAAAGCCGCGACGGCTAGTCAGAACGGCGTCCAAAACTGATAACAAAATGCCAACAATAATGACGTGTTCTCACTTGCGTTGTTGTTATTGTGTTGGTTACTTTTGCGGCTTGCCAAATTTGAAATTTGACATACAGCTAGCTAGCGGTTTAACTGCTTTTACTCACTTCTTTTGTTCTGGCATTCGGCGCATCGTACGACTTTGCTGGCGAATGAGAAAGCAGCATGGCTTTGTTGGTGTGAGTAATTGGACGCCGTTTTCTCTATGCGCGCTCTCCCATGCTAACATAATGTGTATGCGCTTGCGTGTATGTGTGTGTGTGTGTAATGTTTATGCTTGCGGAACATATGTTTGCAAGAGAGCAAATATCACGCCACGGCGCGCCAACGCTAAGATGAAAAAAAAAACGACAGACAAGACGCGCGGTGGCTGCTACTGTTGCTGCTGCTGCTGCAAGCTTATCCAAAAATCGCCTGATTTTCATTTGCTACAACAATTTCATTTTTACCGGCTAGAAAGTGAGCTTTAAAGCTCTGTATAACTTGTAGCTCCAAAGCCGTAAGCTGTAACAATATTTTAACCGGCAGTGTAGCACGCTTATGGTTAAAATACAAAAAGTTTTGTGTGTTGCGCTGTGAGAGTTTTAATGTAAGCGTGACGTCATTGCATTTGTTTTAGCGAGCAAATATGTATTTTATACATTCAAAATGTGTTTTTACAGTTTTTTTATTAGTTACGTTAACTTAAATAAAAACTAATGCCTGCTATAAACTGATCAATTTAGTAAGAAAAAGTTAAGCACTAAATTGTTGGCATAAAACAATTTTGAAAGTGCTAGCGCGGCATCCACAAAATGTTTCAAAAAATGTTGGTTTAAAAGTACAAATCAGCTAAGTTCAATTCAATTAAATTCGTTTATATATGCAATTTTGTTATTGATTTAGGTATGTGAAATGTTTTAGAGTTTAGCTCCTACGCAGCTCTACAACAAATACAGTATAATTATGTTGTATATATGTATGTAACATACATATGTATGTTTCCATTGATTAAGTTATTCTTGAAGGAAAAAGTTAATAAACAAATCTTAAAGAAAAAGACCAACTGTTTACAACTAAGACTAATATTAATTAAAGAAGATAGT
The DNA here is from genome assembly GCA_035046065.1 of Chymomyza procnemis. Lineage (NCBI taxonomy): Eukaryota > Metazoa > Arthropoda > Insecta > Diptera > Drosophilidae > Chymomyza > Chymomyza procnemis. Next base: position 19,663,781 of record JAWNOJ010000004.1, read on the forward strand.
GTTGAGTTTTGTGTTTACTATTAAATTTAATACTTGTCTGACTAAGCTTTTACTTCTTCGTACAGCAACAAGCGCGTACCTATATTTTTTAACTTTGAAAATATTTAACTCTATTTCTATAAAATGCAACAAGTTTGACTCATGTTTTTGTTTAATAAAATTTTGGTAGACCTTACTTTTTGTCAGCACAAAGTTCTTTAAAACTCTTTATGTGCGCCTTTAAAAGTACTCATGGTACTTTCCAAGTTTTGAAACTCAGTTGTGACGAAATTTAGCTAATACAGTTTGTTTGGCAGAGATCAGATGTTCGTATGAAAAGTATGCGCCGTGATGTTGCGAAGAGATTGACATTTACATTATTTGTTGAGGTTGTATGATCTTCAAATAGAAGTGGTTTGTCGTAGTATTAACTCAAAAGTAAAGATTGTAGCACTAACGATAACTTTCTTACTAAGTCACCTCTAATTTTCTAAAAACTCCAGCGTTACCCTCCAAAAATGCAATACCCCAATGTTAAACGCTCTTATGTGTTCCCTGACAGATTAAAGCATGAGTAACACCTGATGTATTGAGCTATCGACGTTTGTTTGCACCTTATCGTTAAAATAATACGAATGGCGTGTTAATTAGTCATTGTTTACTATAATTTATCCATTACATGCAAAGAATATACATTTATTGATTGATCTTTACCAATTTTTTTACTCAAAGTATGCTTTGATATTTTTATGTTGCCATTTTTTAACGTTTATCTCCTTTCCTTCCATAGTTTCCGTCGCTAGAAACTGTTGCAGGCCGTGGACCGACAACAAACTGTTGCGCTTAAGCAAAACAACATTTCATACACTGCACCAAACAATAGCAAAACTGCACGTGCCAATCGCCGTCGCCGTCGTCGCAATAAAAAGCAACAAAATTCGCAACAACCTGACGCCTTTCAGGATTCAAGCACGCAGCTAACACCTAGCACTTCTGCATCCAGCAATAGTAATCATCACAATACACACAACACCGCTATCATAATGCCAGCCCGTTTTGCCGAAGAAGTTATCACTGCTGAGCCCGCATCGCGTATTGCCGCCCAATTGGACCTGGGTGGTGGTCACTATGCGTCGCGTCAGCAGCTAATGAACGATGATGTTGCTATAACTGGTTTCTCTGGTCGATTGCCCGAGAGTTCTACAATCGAGGAGTTTAAGGAGAATCTGTTTAATGGCGTCGATATGGTCAATGATGATCCCAGACGCTGGGAGCGCGGTAGGTTGCACATCATTCAATTCATTTTGTATAAATAAATAATTTGACTTTTGGCTAACAGGGCTCTATGGCTTGCCAAGCAGAATGGGTAAAATTAAGGAAGAAGATTTGGGAAACTTTGATCAACAATTTTTTGGCGTGCATCAGAAGCAGGCGGAATGTATGGACCCCACCTTGCGTATATTGCTGGAGAGCACACATGAAGCTATTATTGATGCCGGCTTGAATCCCTCAGAACTGCGTGGTTCTCGCACTGGCGTTTATATAGGTGTCTCGAATTCGGAAACTGAACAGCACTGGACCACAGATCCAGATCGTGTTAATGGCTATGGCTTGACCGGATGCGCTCGTGCTATGTTTGCCAATCGCATCTCATACTCGTTTGATTTTAAGGGACCCAGCTACAGCGTGGATACTGCTTGTTCCAGCTCGTTGTATGCCTTGGAGCAGGCTTTTTCGGACATGCGCGCTGGCAAATGCGATAATGCAATCGTTGCTGGAGCTGGCCTAATTTTAAAACCTTGCATGTCACTGCAGTTTAAGCGTCTAAGCATGTTGAGCCCCGATGGCAGCTGCAAGGCTTTTGATGAATCTGGAAATGGCTATGTACGCTCTGATGGTGTTGTTGTGCTGCTGCTGCAGCGTACTTCGTCAGCTAAGCGCGTCTATGCTTCGGTTTTGAATGTGCGCACAAATACCGACGGTTTTAAGGAGCAGGGCATCACCTTTCCCAGTGGCAGCATGCAAAATCGTTTGATACGTGAAACCTATGAGGAAATAGGTTTAAATCCCAATGATGTTGTGTATGTGGAAGCTCACGGCACTGGCACTAAAGTTGGCGATCCACAAGAGGTTAACTCAATTACCGACTTTTTCTGCAAAAATCGCACAACTCCTCTGCTAATTGGTTCCGTCAAGTCCAACATGGGTCACTCCGAGCCCGCTTCTGGTGTATGCTCAGTAGCCAAGATATTGATTGCTATGGAAGAAGGTGTTATACCCGGCAATTTGCACTATTCTAAGCCAAACCCGGATTTGTATGGTATTGTTGATGGTCGCCTAAAGGTGGTAGACAAGAATCTGCCCTGGAATGGAGGTATAATTGGCTTAAACTCATTCGGTTTTGGCGGCGCTAATGCTCATGTCATTTTGAAGTCTAATCCCAAGCCCAAAGCTATAACCAGACGCGATGGCTCCCCCAAGCTTGTAATCGCTTCTGGTCGTACATTTGAGGCAGTACAAATGCTACTGGAATCCGCAACAGCACATTCGGATGATGATGAGTACTTGCAGCTCATTAATGACATTCATTCGAAACCCATTCCCTTGCACTATTACCGTGGTTATGGCGTAGTCAGCAACAAGGAGTCGCTACAGCGCGAAGTTATGGAGTATAGCGATGAAAAGCGTCCCATTTGGTATGTTTACTCCGGCATGGGCAGTCAATGGGCTAGCATGGCCAAGGACCTAATGCAAATTGAAGTATTTGCCAAGACAATTCAACGATGCGCCGATGTGCTGAAACCTGAAGGCGTAGATCTAATCGATGTGCTGACTCGCTCCACGGACAAGAGCTTTGAAAATATACTCAACTCATTTGTTTCCATTGCTGCCATGCAGGTGGCTTTAACCGATTTGCTGACTTCACTTAATATTGCACCTGATGGCATTGTTGGACATTCCGTTGGTGAGCTGGGCTGCGCCTATGCTGATGGCTGCTTTACACCCGAACAAACTGTTTTGGCTGCCTACTGGCGTGGCAAAAGCATTCTAGACACGCAACTGCCAAAGGGTAAAATGGCAGCCGTTGGATTAGCCTGGGAAGATGCTCATAAGCGTGTGCCAAGCGACTGTTTCCCAGTATGTCACAACAGCGAGGACAACTGTACTATTTCTGGCCCAGAGGCTTCGATTGAAGCACTTGTGACCAAGCTTAATGCAGAAGGTGTCTTCGCCAAGGCTGTAAACTCTAGCGGCTACGCTTTTCACAGCAAATACATTGCCGATGCCGGACCAAAACTACGCAAGAGCTTGGAGAAAATTATTCCCAATGCTAAGAACCGCACCGCACGTTGGATAAGCACCAGCATACCCGAGTCAGCCTGGTCTACTCCAATCGCACAACAATCTTCGGCTGCATATCATGTCAACAATCTACTATCGCCTGTGCTCTTCCATGAGGCGCTGCAGCATGTGCCCAAGAACGCCATATCCATTGAAATTGCACCTCATGGTCTCTTGCAGGCCATCCTTAAGCGTGCTTTGGGACCAGACGCCTCCAACCTTAGCTTGGTTAAGCGTGGCCATAACAACAATGTGGAATTCTTCCTCAGCAATGTGGGTAAACTTTATGCAGCTGGAGCTCAACCAGAAGTTTTGAGTTTGGTGCGTCCGATAAGCTACCCAGTGGGCCGAGGCACTCCCATGTTGAACTCTAAAGTTGGCTGGGATCACTCTCAAAAGTGGTTGGTGGTCAAGTTGGACAAATTAACATCGTCAGGCGAAACAGTTGTTGAAATCGATTTGTCAAAGGAAGATGATGCTTTCTTGGCTGGCCACACTATTGATGGGCGTATACTTTTCCCAGCTACAGGTTATATGACATTAGCCTGGATGACCTATGCCAAGATGCGAGGTGCAGAGTTCCATAAGACACCCGTCGTCATGGAGAACTTGGTGTTCCATCGTGCCACCATTTTAAACAAAAATGCCGTTGTCAAGTTCGGCATTAACTTCTTCGATGGTACGGGTAACTTTGAAATTTGCGAGAGCGGCAGCTTGGCTGTTTCGGGAAAAATTGGCATACCCGAGAACATCGATTACGAGGAATTGCCGTTGGAGCCACAACAGGCTAGTACAGTCGCCAGAAAACTAGTCACCAATGATGTTTACAAGGAGCTGCGTCTGCGTGGTTACGACTATGGTGGCATCTTCCGTGGTATCGTAAGCTCAGATACTTTTGCTTCAACCGGCCAATTGCAGTGGGTGGATAACTGGATCAGCTTTATGGATACTATGCTGCAATTTAGCATCCTAAGCAAAAATTTGCGCGAACTGTATCTGCCTACTCGCATTGAGAAAGCTGTCATTAATCCGGAGAAGCACCTTGAACTGCTTAATGCCATGACCAAGGAGACGCAGACCGAAACCGGCATTCCTGTTTATTGGTATGACGATATTAACGTTATTAAGAGCGGTGGTGTGGAGCTGCGTGGCCTGAAGGCTTCATTGGCTCAACGTCGCCCAGGAAATCAGAACCCACCTACTTTGGAACGTTACAATTTCGTAGCTACTAACAACACCACCGAGCTACACGAGAATTTGGAAAAAGCACGTTTACATGCCTTGGATGTGGCCATTCAATTGATAATTGAAAACTCAGGCGGCGCTCTTAAACTCAAGGCTGTTGAATTGGCCAATGGACGCAATCCGGATGTGCTGATGGCAAATAAGCTGCTTCAGCTCATTGAGGGAGAGCCAGATATTACTGCCGATGTTGCAGTTGCAACTTCCAATAACAACGAGGAGACCATCAGCAGTGTTTTGGGTGAATCTGGCGTACGTGTCCTTACAAAAGATGTACTAAAAGAGCCAGTAGAGCAGAACTGTAATTTCGTCTTTGGCATTGACGTGCTGGCTCGTCCAGATACCATTACCTTGCAAAACAGCATTGCTACCATAAAGGACACAGGTTTCCTTCTTTTTGAGGAAAATCTTAACGCATACAACAAGACGGGCCGTGCACTCTTGGAAAAGTTTGGCTTCATTTCGATTCAAGAACAAGTGCTGGGTGGTACTCGCGTTTTGGTACTTGCCCGTCCCTGCGTAAACTTGGACACTCGTGCCGCCACTGTTGTGCACATTACCGAAGACAACTTCAATTGGGTAGATACTTTAAAGACTGCCTTAGCCGAAGCTGCCACCGAGGAGAAGTATATCTACATCGTTTGCCAGGGTGAAGAACTCTTTGGTGCAATTGGTCTTATGACTTGTCTGAAGAGAGAAAATGGTGGCAAACTGGCTCGATTGGTCTTCGTGCAGGATGCAAAGGTCGAAAAATTCTCTTTGCAATCTGCCTTTTATCGCAAGCACCTTGAGAAGGATTTGATATCAAATGTGTTGAAGCATGGCAACTGGGGTACTTTCCGTCATTTAAAACTGGAAACTGAACAAGCCACGCTGCAAGTGGAGCATGCCTATGTAAATGCTTTGGTCAAAGGTGATTTGGCTTCGCTGAAATGGATTGAAGCCGCCAAGGCTGATACTTTTAACACAAACAAAGATCTGGAAACTTGCACAGTATACTATGCACCTATTAACTTCCGTGATGTCATGTTGTCATCAGGTAAACTTGCTGCTGATGCATTGCCTGGAGATTTGGCACAACAGGACTGCGTTTTGGGTCTTGAGTTTGCGGGACGTGACTCCAACGGTCGCCGTGTTATGGCCATGGTACCAGCCAAGTCGCTGGCTACAACATGCGTGGCTAGCAAGCGCATGATGTGGCAGATACCCGAAAAATGGACAATGGAGCAGGCTTCCACCGTGCCCTGTGTCTACGCAACCGTCTATTACGCATTGGTTGTGCGCGGTCAGATGAAGAAGGGTGAGCGTATACTTATACACGCCGGTTCAGGCGGTGTTGGCCAGGCTGCTATTTCAGTCGCCCTGCATCATGGACTGACTGTATTCACCACTGTAGGAAGCAAAGAAAAACGGGAGTTCCTACTGAAAAGATTCCCCAAGCTACAGGATCGCCATATTGGCAACTCACGTGACACAACTTTCGAGCAGTTGGTTATGCGAGAAACTAAAGGACATGGTGTAGATCTTGTTCTCAACTCGCTGTCTGAAGAGAAACTGCAGGCTTCCGTTCGCTGCCTAGGTCTAAATGGTCGATTCTTGGAGATTGGCAAGTTCGATTTGAGCAACAATAGCCCCTTGGGCATGTCGGTGTTCTTGAAGAACACGTCTTTCCATGGCATTCTTTTGGACAGCGTAATGGAGGGCGAAGAAGAGATGCAGAACCAAGTTGTATCGCTTGTTGCTGATGGCATTAAAAATGGTGCAGTGGTGCCTTTGCCTACTTCAGTTTTCAACGATCAGCAAGTTGAACAGGCGTTCCGTTTTATGGCCTCCGGCAAACACATTGGTAAAGTGGTAATTAAGGTGCGTGATGAGGAAGATGGCAAAAAAACGCTTTTGCCTAAGCCGCGTCTAATCAATGCCATTCCAAGGACTTATATGCATCCGGAGAAGAGCTATATACTTGTTGGTGGTCTTGGAGGCTTTGGTCTGGAGTTGACTAACTGGCTGGTTACACGTGGAGCTCGTTATATTGTTTTGACTTCCCGCTCTGGTGTTAAAACTGGCTACCAGGGTTTGATGATACGCCGTTGGCAAGAACGCGGCGTTAAAGTGGTTATCGATACCAACGATGTGACGACTGCTGCCGGCTGCAAGAAATTACTGGAATCTAGCAACAAACTGGCGCTTGTTGGAGGCATATTCAACTTAGCTGCCGTGCTACGTGATGCTTTGATTGAGGATCTGTCGGCAGAAGACTTCAAGACTGTTGCCGATCCCAAAGTAGCAGCCACCAAATACTTGGATCAGTATTCACGCACAATTTGCACAGAATTGGATTATTTCATCTGCTTCTCTAGTGTCTCTTGCGGTCGTGGTAACATTGGTCAGTCCAACTATGGCCTGGCTAACTCGGCCATGGAACGCATATGCGAGCAGCGACAAATGAGCGGTTTCCCTGGTACAGCCATACAATGGGGTGCTATTGGCGATACTGGTCTGGTTATTGAAAATCTAGGCGACAATGATACTGTTATTGGTGGCACCTTGCCACAGCGCATGCCCTCTTGCCTGCAGACCATTGATCTCTTCCTGCAACAACCGCATCCAGTTTTGGCCTCAATGGTCGTAGCTGAGAAACGCAAAGCTGATGCATCTGGTGCCGTCAGTCTAATTGCTACAATCTCAAATATTTTGGGCCTGCGTGATACCAAAAATATTCAAGACGGTGCTTCTTTGGCCGATCTGGGCATGGATTCACTGATGAGTGCCGAAATTAAACAAACGTTGGAGCGCAACTTTGACATTGTGCTGTCTGCGCAGGAAATTCGTAATCTAACCTTTGGCGCACTTAAGCAGATGGATGGTGGAGCTGAGAAACCAGCAGCAAGCGAACCGGCGGCTAAAACCAGCGAAGTGCAACGTACACCCAGCCCACTGGGTGACGGTACTCAAGTGGTCTTTACAAGTGACTTGATGCCCAAAGAGACTATTGTCAAGTTGGAGACGCAAGCAGCGGCAGGCAGCAAGCAAAGCCCCATATTCTTTGTATCACCCATTGAAGGTTTCATAACTGCACTGGAACCCTTGGCTAAGCGCTTGGAATGTCCCGCCTATGGTCTGCAATATACTGAAAATGTACCAATCGATTCAGTGGAAGCAGTAGCCAAGTTCTTTATACAACAAATACGCACAATACAGCCAAAGGGACCATATAAGCTAGCTGGCTACTCTTACGGTTGTCTGATAACGTACGCTATAGCCTACATATTGGAACAAACCAACGAAGTAGCAAATGTGGTGATGTTGGATGGAGCGCCCAATTATGTAAATTGGTTCACCAGCAGTTTCAAGCAGCGCTACACAGCCGATGACTCCAACTCAAATCAGAGCTACGGTCTAGCCTACTTTGGCATTGTGCTGGCCAATATTGACTACAAGGCGGTAAGCAGTTAAAACGGTTACTAATTGGCCGAATTGTATAGTAATAATTAATTATATGCATTTTATAGATTGTACGCCTGCTGTTGGTCATACCCACATGGGAGGAAAAATTGGAGAAGTTTGCGGAAATCATCAGCGTGGATATTAAGCGACCCGTTGAAGAGGTTAGTAGCTACGGCTTACAAAGTTTCCATTGCATTTTACTCACTCTAAGCTTTTATGACTTCTAGATCAAAAAGGCAGCCACATTCTTTTACAAAAAGTTGGAAATGGGCGACAGTTACACAGCCACAATTAAGCTGAAATCCAGCGTAACGCTAGTCAAGCCCACAGAAAACTCGGCAAAACTTGATGAGGATTATCGTCTAAAGGAGGTGGGTTTTATTAAGCTAAGACACAATAGAATTGTATTTAATTGTTTGTCTTTTATTTATAGGTTTGCACAAAGCCCGTAGAGGTGCACACAGTCGAGGGCAATCATCGCACATTCCTGATAGAGGATCAATCGTTAACCACTATTCAGAGCATACTGAAGCGTTTATTTAATTAGTTTGCACAGAGCGATATCATCTTATAGGTTAAGCTTCGCAAACCATTACTCCTGAACATGAAAAATACTCGTGTTTTTTTAAGCGCTCTCTCTCGTAAACAAAGCATGCACAAATCAATCCATTAACGAAGCATTCATCCGTACCATACTTAGTGTATTTAGTGAATGAATTTATGTTGTGGAGTTGCAGGAAATGAATGTTGTTTACATAGTAAATTGCTGTCTTGCAGTGTTTGTAAGCGTTAGGTCCAAAATTGTGTTTACAAACTATGCGATTCCTGGCAATTGAGTTGGTAATGTATGTAAGTAATTGGCAAACATTTCTGCAGCGCTGCGACAATAGACGTCCCAACTTACCAAATATATATTTACTTATATAATCCTATACAGCGGTCTATCATCGTATGTGTATATTATGTCGCACATTTAAGTTTAATTAAATAGTTTTAAGTCGAAAGTTTGTAGTCGCGCAAGGAATAATATACTTATAACAATATTTATCCCAGTGGATAGAAACATATTTTGTTAATCTAATGTATAAAATTTAATCACATAAATTTTGAACATTCCTGAATATTGTGGATATTACACGTAATAAAAAATATTATAAAAAAAGTGTGTGTATTTGTAAAGCAGCAATTGCTTTGAAATGAGGTTGTCCAACACAAATGTTTTGATTCAACTTGCATATTTAATTAGTGTCTTGTTGATAGAGTTCATGACATTCTATTTCTATAGCTGTATTTAGGTATAAATCGATAAAACTTTATGCCTGCTGTCAAAAAAATGTTATGACTTTTTATTTATTAAGCGGCCATGGGGGAAAACTATTAAGCTGCGTTAGTTCTCTTTGCCTTGTGGGTGTACGCTGTTATATTGATTAATAAATAACTACGAATTTTAATGTAAAAATATAATTTTACAAACGTTGTTCGCAGATTTTATGATTAATATTTATTGCTGTGCAAAATTAAAAATCCGCAAAGTGCGTTTTAAGTCGCACCGCAACAAGTGCAAGTGCAGTGCAACTGCTTTAAATCTTGCAAGCAGTTAAAAATTATAACACAAAAAATATCAACAGCTGACAAAAATCGCACGCGATAATAAACGCTGGTAGTCGTGTTTTCAATGCCGCGACTATTGACAAGGTGTCGTTGACCAGACCAGATTGAACTGCTTGACTGTACTGCTTGCAAATTATTCAATAGCGATGAAAAACGCCATTAATTCGCATGGTACAGTTGAAACTGCTTGATGTATATTTGATACGTTTTTCTGCACTGCTTATAACTATTCGATAGCGATTAAAAACGCTGTTAAGTCGCATTTGCCACAGTTGCAACTGCTTCATTTGCGGCACTGCTTATAGCTATTCCATAGCGATTAAAAACGCTAATAAGTTGCATTTGACAAAGTTTAAGCTGCTTGATTTAATATTTCATTATGCGGCACTGCTGATAAAGATTTGTGGTAAACACTGCTTGATTTCAAATTTGATAAAAGTCGTTACTCGGCAACTGCTTGACAATCGCATGTGATAAAAAAACTGCTTAATTTGATAACTTTGTAAAACACGCATACGGTTTTTACGCGATTTACGAGCTTAGAGTTCAGACAGGGTAGGCGCGCTTTTGATAATGCTTAGCATTCTTCGAAGATATGTTCCATAGTTGCAGTAAAGTGTTGACTTTTGACACAATTTAAGAATTTTTGAGCCTTACTTCTTGTGAGCCATTTAAACAAAAAAACACGTTCAATATAGTAACTTTTAAAATAAAATTCTTTTAATTTTTTTTTTGTTTATAAGTATACATAACGCAGTTATTGAAATTAGCAATATTTTGCTCTACATAATATTCTTTGCATAGATTTGCAATTAACTGCAATAGGTCGTCGAAACTGCACAGGAAATAATTTGGTCGAAAAATAGCAACTCATGCTTTATATTAAAGCTCTAATAACATTGTGCTCGACTAAAGTTATATGTAAAATGTTTAACAAAGAAAGCGTACTTTAATTTGCCTAAACCATTTTTGCCTTTAATGCCATTTTACTTAAAAAATGGTCAAATATAATAAAAAGTTTCTGCATATATATATTTTTTAACATATAAAACTTTTTTAAATGCATTTTGTATATTTTTGGAATTTGTCAAAATTAAATTAAAATTAATTTGTCGGTTTTTGCTGCTATTATTGGGAAAGTTAGCATAACAATTCAAAAACATACAAAATTGCTGATAGTCTGTTATTTTAAATTTTTCAAAATTAACATTAAAATTAAAACTTTAATAGAAAAATGTAAATGCCTAACAAAAAAGCAATTTACTTCCGTGCAAATGAGTGTATTTTTAAAAGCAGCTTTGCTTACATTCAATTTGGCTAGTCAGACAAGCATTTGTTGATTGAAAGATTGAAAAAATAATTGGAAAAAGATAAGTTTATTTTAATGCCCGTGAATGACACTTATGCGCGTCAAAAAACGAGTGCAAAACGCGAGAAAAATTCAACTTAAACTCAAACGAGAAGCTGATAAGCAGCCATTGCCCCAGTTTTTTATGATCGCTCAACGTCTTGACAACAACTTTTGACTTTACCAATCTGGCTGATTGGTCTGGCTTTGTTTTTCAACATTTAATTTTTAGAGAGTAATAATATTCCTTTTTTTTACAACAATTACTGTAGGTACCACTGTTGTGGGCACACGAAAAAAAAGAGCAAAAATCCTCTCAGCGGAGCTTATCAAAGGTTTGCAGATTGATAAGCCAGAAATGCGTAAAATTGCTGGCGTCCAAAAACCAGACGACTTCTCAGTTGGTTTTCTCCGTGCCCGCAAAAATATGTGCCCAGTAAGTTACGCTTTGTTTTATTTTTTTGCTTTGGTTTTCTGCAGAAATATTTTTCTTGGCCAAAAGTTCAATAACAATAGACAAATCGAGCCGCAACAAATCAAACTCATTTGAATTCTTAAAAATAACTTATAATAATAATGTAATAAATTATAAAAATATAGTATGGACTTTAAACTTAATGACTGTGTAGTTTTCGGTTTTTCGGCTTATAAAAAACTTGCGCAAACGTATTTAATTTAATGTATAATTAATATGCATAATTTTGGATAGAAATAACTAGAAACCCATAAGGTTATTGGGTAAACTGTGTCAATGGGCTTGTTTTAGATCGCTTGACACTGGCTTATAATTTTAAAAATAAAAAAACTAAAAATCATAATATTGTAGACATATATTTACAATATAATTTTATAACTTTTATTGTTGTGTTTATTAAGTTGGCTGACAAAAACTATTCCACTGTGATAAAAAAGAAATATCGAATGCAAAAATTCCAAATTTTTCACACATGAGAAACACATCGGGTTTATAATAATGCTTGAACAATTGATTCGTCACTGCTAAGATTTAAATTAAAGATAATACTTTTAATTAAGTACGCTTTGGCTAATAGTGCTTGAAAAATTATATTCTTAGAGCATTGTGGGGCATTCCGCATTTGTGTTGATCGTATCTTCTGACAAGTGCTCGAAATACTTTGAGATAGACAATGTATTGGGCATACCTTTTGTCAAGCCAACTGAACAAAAGCTTGAAAATAACAAAATTTAGTAAGTTATGCAGGTAAGTTATGTTGAATTGAGCAAGTTTTGCTCATGTTGTGATAGCATTTGATGAATCTTAACAAGAAATTTATTGAGTAGACGGTGATAACTCTAAAAAACTAGTTTTTTTATAGGATCAACTATGAATCTGAATTAAGAACAACAGCTTTTTTTTAAATTTATGTTTTTGATACGGAAGAAATAATATGTAACGCGATCGTTAACAATATTATAAGCCTAATTGGTTCAAGTGGTCAATAATTAGTGTTTGGTGCCAAATTTCATTGTATTTGTTTTTGCAAAATTTTATTAGGAATCTTGTACACTTCTTTAGCAAAATATTTTAGTTTATTTTAAAGTTACGCACATTAGTAATATCATTTGATTGAAGTCATGAAAAAAAATGCTCTAAAAGAGTTCTTAGCATGGATTTTTGTTTCTTATTAAGCATTTTTGTCAAGAGCATGCGAGCCTTTGAAAGAAGCAAGTTGCAGTTTGGTATGCAAAATGTTCTAAACATAACTCCAGCCTGCTTGATTATAGAAATGAAAGGCACGCTAAGGCTTTTAGAATGAAAGCCTAGGTTTAAGTTTGTGAAAATATCACCCTCGTTTTCCGAAGAATCTTTAATGAATGGATTTTAGAAACTGCGAAAAATTATTTTTTTTGATATTAAAAACGAATCCATACAAAACGTTTGATATTTTTCTAAAAGTTGACTTGTAACCCGTTTTAATATTAAAATGCTTCAATTTATATAAAATTAGAGTAAGTGCGAAAAGGGTATTACTACATAAAGAAACTTTTTATATTTTCGAACTCCTAATTTGAAACAATATTTCCGAGAAATATAATTGTTTACTTTAATTAATTGTCGAAATTAACAATCAAAACATAAACTTCTATGAAGTGCACAGAAATAAGCAAACAAAACAGTGTTGCTCTATGATTTTATTAATGCTTCAAAATGGCGTCAGCAAGATGGCAACCGTTATGTTTTGCCACCAAATAGAAACGTATATGGACACACTGGTGGTACTTTGAAAAGTTCTTTGAATTTGCATTTAATCCATTGGTAACGTAAGCTTATAAACATTTTAATTTTGCATAAAGCCACTTTTCAAAAATTTAACTATTAAATAGCTTATTTTTTCTATAACTACTTTCTAGTAAAACTTCAAAGCACTGTCTAAAAAGACATGAATTATTTTAGACTTAGGAAAAGTGAATTCTACAATTTAAAGAAAAGCTATTGAAATATAGTAGTAGTATTATTCAATTTACTAAATAATTTTGCTTTTCAAAACTTTGTATAAAAAAATGGTATGTAGAAAATTCAATAACACTTACTCACTACCTAATTAACTTACCTTTGTGCAGTTTCTTTTTTCAATTGTTTTTATTGAGTAATTGACAATTTTCTGATCCGGTATTAAATAGCAACAAATTTGTAACAACTTAATGCTGCTCCTTATCCCAAAACAGTAAATTTTAAAGCACTTCAAAAAAAACCCAAAGCATCCATTGTTATTTTTTGCATTCCGCATCACATGGCACTCGAGAGTTGTTAATTCCGCCAATATATAGTTCAAGCTAAAGAATACCAAAATATCTTATCAACTATATAAAAAATAAAAACAATTTATTTATTACCATTTATTTCAGGAGTTTGCGTATTTTTTTGCGGCAACATAAAACTTGCTTATCAAACAGACATCAATTTCAAGGTTGGCTATTAAATAATAATTATTATTTGCAAGAAAAGAACATTTTAAACAATTTAAGGTTTAAATTTTTTAACGCTTTTGCGTTGTCTTATCTCAGATCGTGCTGGTCGTTGAGTACCTCAAGTCAAGAATCAAACAAAGCATTTATGATTGGGTCATATTTTCTTTGCGTTTGTTTACTTTGATGACTTTTAGTAGAGAAACAACTTCACTTGCAATATCTTATCGCAAACAGTTTGGGCACAGATTGCTGCACTTTACAATTATTCATTTTTTTTATTAGTTTAAGTTGACATCAGCGAAAATGACAACTAACAAAATAATTTTGTAATGATTTACGAAGTTCGCTCAGACATTTTTTGTTTTTAAATTATTCTATTAATTAACTTGGCTAAAGACTTAATTAGTTAGCAGAACTTAGTAAAAAGTTGATTTATCTGTGGGCAGCGCATGCATAATGATTTACTAACATTTCCCAGATCAACTTTCATTGAATATTTATAAATTAAGCATGTAAATCAATTTTTTATGATTCCATTAAGTGCAAATTTTGTCTGTTATTCTTTGCTGCGCAATCAAATGCAATTGTTTGAAACTCTAAGTTAATATCAAAATAATTTCGAACTGGTGGGGAGCTGTGACGGGTGAGCTATATTGACGGGTGAGCTTTGGATGCAACTGCCATGGGAACTTGCCATAATTTAATTTGCGTATTTAACATATTGAATGGCTGTAGTGCATAGATAGTAACAAAGTATTCCGTTTACAAATATAAAATGAGTTAAATTACTGGAAAATGCTTTCTTCTAAGCGAAGTTGCAGCGCAAGGGCTTTCGTAATTACTCCTAGTCCCAAGGTACAAGTACTAAGCTTTTGGTGCTCAACGTTCTTGTAGGAAAGGCTCCATATTGAAAATTATTAGACACACCGTTTAATATATTTTTTATACTTTCTATAAGAAATAATCGCTTCAAACGTCTTTGAAACAAGATTAATATTTGGATTCCACTGTAATTTAGCGAAGATGTACTGCACAATAGTGAAATTCTTTAAGACAACGAAAACAACCAGCTGTGTATGTTACATCTACTCCTAATTTTTTTATCATTGTTAACACATAAATGAAATTCGTCGAAATTTGTTTTTTAAAAACACACGAACATTCCTTTATGCAAGACATGAATCATGTAAAAAATAATAGTAATTATTGGGTTGTCAAAAAATATTACTGAAAAATATTTATCAGTTAATAAGCTAAACACATTGGATTTAGCATAAAAATATTCTGAGTTATTATAGTTTTTCAGTGTATCTAATAAATTAATTAGAGACACCACCGATGGGGTTCGACTATAAACGGTATGTCCCTGTTGTCTTTAAAGAGTTAATAATAGATATATCCTTATGCTCTGGCAGATTAGCCTTATTTCAAGTTATTGCTTTTTAACAAGAATTTCATTGCATTTTTAGACATATTCAGGTTGTGGTTCTCCTTGTTCAAAGTGAATGGTGTTTGGTGAATATGTTTAAAATCTTTATTTATCTAATATCATAATTTCAGCCCCTTTCAAACTTATCTGCTGCCTTTGTAGTGCTTTTATGTATACGCAAGTTCGCTCTTGAAATGGAGCGTTTAAGATTAACATTGTCCTTGTAGCTATCACTTCAGTTTGCTAACTTGCCAGTGAATTCAGATGCATAAGTAGTCAGTGAAACGATATTTGCTTATTTGCTCACAAAAAGCAGCTTATAAAATAAAGTGCATATCAGAATTTATGAACAATTACTATATATCATATTAAATAAAACGGTTCTTGCACTTTCGATTTATTTTTCTTTTTGCAATTTTTATCAACACTGCCAGCGTTGCCAGCCATTTCAGTCAAAAGCTACGCTCGTCATCTCAACAGACGCGTTCCATTTCGTGTGAAGCAAAACAAAAATATTTATGTTGCACTAAATTGAAGTAAAACCAACAACAAAAATTGCTTAAATTTTTAATTGCTCACATGAGCTGTGAATCTTTTGTTGTAAAACAATGATACGATGGCTAAAAATAAAAAGAAAAAATTTGCACAAATGACAAATGTCAAAATTTAATAAACTTACAGAGAAAAAATGGGCACGGACACTGGCTAATGCTCGATAATCAAGGCAATGAGTGTGCTTTATGCTGAGCTTACCTAGCGTAAAAAAAAACACTCAGAGATAGCAGCTAGAGAGCTGAAGGTATCCACATAAAAAAAAAACAAAAATGTGCACAATTTTTTTTGTGATAAGCTTAGTCGCTCAGAGATCCACTGTTGATACATAAGTACAGATACAGCTACAACTACAGATGTGTGAAAATGTTATCCAAGCTACCTACCCCACAGTTAGTGTGTCTGACAGTAGTCCAGTTGAAATTCAAAACTCAAATCAAACACAGTTCAGTTTTTGCGGCCATTGATGACTGACCTGTAGCATTGACGAATTACTGCGCTCTGCCGTACACTGTCAACTTACGGATGCTATTGCGCCTAAGCCGTTGCCTGCTGCACGGTAATCCACAATAAAAAATAAAATCCAAATAAATAAAGTTTGCTAAAAAATAAAATAAAACAAAACTGCGAGTTCAAGCAACTGTACTAAATACATGCAAACAAAATAAACTAGATTGCATTTACGCCTATCTTATACTGTGTGTGTGTGGTGTGTGTGAGTGTGTGTTGGTGTGTGTGTGCGCGCGCATTAGATTGTTTAACTGTATGCGTGCGTGTATCTCCGTTCGGTTTTAGTCGCTTTAGCGTTTTCTATAAGTATAAATAGTTGCTTCAAAAGTCGCGTACGCCGCATTCAAACGTACAACTTCTTGGCAGCGTCAGCGCCGACGCCATTTTCTTAAACCTTTCGCCGTGCGTGTATCTTTACTTCCGGTGCGTCGTAGTGTGCTTATGGCCTAATTTAAGCAGTTGCGTTTTCTATGCGCCAGCCGTGTTCAAAGCCTTAAGCGGGAAAAATCGCGTTTGCTGCCACTGCCGCTATTGTTGCTGCTGCGTAAACTTGAATTAAATCGAATAAATGTTCCTTCAATTTAAACATCGTGTGCGTTACAACAAACCTACGAAATAAATAAAAACAAAAAGCGAAAAAAAAATAAAACAAGCACGCCAATAAAACTAAAAACTAAAAACAAAAGCAAATACAAATCAAAAACCAAATAAAATAAGTTAAAGCTGCGCAGCTGCTCACACACGCATTTTGTTTGCGTTTTTTGTTGCTGTTGTGCGCTCTTTCGCGCGCACGCACAAAAACATTTGCGCAAAAGACTCACGCTCACGCACCCGTTAGGCAGGGCGCAAAAGCAACGGCTGCTAATTTCGAACGGTAAACAATTGTTTCTAATTTATATTAGTCGCAAAAAGTATCGTGACAATGGTTAAGTGTAATGCTTATTAGTAGGAATTTTATTTGAAATGATGTTTGTGCAGAAAACGAAAAACTAAGCTCTTATAAGATATAAAACTTACTAAACATAAAATGCATTTTAAGGGATATGTTTTCTGAATTTCATTTGATGTGTACAAAGTAATTAATGTCGATTTCATAAGCAACTTGCTTTTTAATGTACTTAAGTGTATTATTGTATAACATTTACATGTATTTAATGCATATTTATAGTGTTGTGTTGCGTTGCGATACGCCGAAAGCTATTAGAAGGAATTTTCTGTTGGGGTAGGCTCAGGGCGCATAGTAGTTAAATAACAAGCATTTAATCGACTGTAAGTGGTTTACAATAAAAAATACTCATTTCTCGTAAGTCCGAGGTGTAGCATGAGGAATGGAACATGCATCTACCGTTTATAGTTAAACTATACACTTCGGTTATTTAATTAATAGAGACTCTTGTGTGAAAATAAAATGATTTTTCATGCGATGCTAGCTGAATGCACTGGCGTTTCTGTGGTTTGTCATACTTTCTATAATTGTATTTTACCATATTTTTGAAGTGCAAGTAAGCTCCTTTCGGCAAGACTGATTCTTTTGTTAGTAGGGCTTAACTTTTCAGCTGACTCTTCTTTATTTGCTTGAGTATTTTATGAATCAATCGATTTATATATAAAAAATCACGCAAGCATTTGATTTTAATTACGCAGATCTAAATTTATAAAGCCATTAGGTTATATTGTATTTTTTTCATATATAAACTGTTAGAAAAAAAATAAATTTTAGCAAGTTTCACTGAACAGTAGACCCTGTAGGTCTGTTAATCTGCCCAATTATAATAAAAGTTAAGTTGTTTTAATATACAAATATATTCCAAGAATCTGTCAAATAAATATTGAGCAAAATTCTTATGCTTTCACAAAACCATTTTCATGGACCTCTTAAGTATTTTACTAAAATAAAAGAAATCATACCTAATAATCAGTTTTTTTCTTATTAAAGAGTAAACAGAACTTTCTGATAAGCCACAAGTTGTCCGTAGAAATTGTTTTTCACATCTAGCAAATTTGAAAGGCAATTCTTAGGGTCATAAAAGCAGCTTATACTAATTAATTAACATAATTCAGTTTATAACGTAAGTAAACTAAAACAAATTAAATATAAATGGTGTATGTAATATTTTTAGCACTACATGAAGCCTTGTCAATGTACTTTTGTCGAGCACTGCGCTACAAATATAACTCAAAAATTTTTGCATAAATTTATTGTAATTTTTAGTTGTACTTGTTTTTGTTGTTATTGTGTTTTTGATTTTCTTATGCGTGTGTTTGCAGCGATTTGTTTGCACGCATTTTGTGTTTTTACTTTTTTTTTGTAAAATTATGTATTGTAAAGCGTGTAAATTCTATTAGTTTCACTAAGTAATAGTATTAATAATGTTTATATATAAATAAGGAAGCATTTAGTAGTTCTTATCAAACGGAAAGATTTTACTTGCGCTGCTTATCAGCGTCTAGAAGCAAATTGTACAACAGTGCATGCTATGAGCAATATAGTATGATTGTGTTTGGTATATACTTTTAATTGAATTGAACTTGAAATTTAATAATCGACGATTTAAATCTTATTCTAAAGGTTTAGTTGATCTATTAGATCTACGGCTTTCTTAGCTGAGTTATGAAATGTGTCTCATTCTATAGCGATTTAATTAAGGTAATCTTGAGGCTAAATAATCTTTTATAACTACATTTTAATAGCTTGTTAATCTTCAATGTTTACACAATCAATTGATAAGATTTAATATACAAATAACATTTAAAATCAATATACAAGATATTTGGCAGTGCTAAAACTTTTCATCTATGGAGAAACATAAAGAGCACACACAAAGAAATACAATTTACTACCAAAAACAAAAGGAAAGATTCCAGACGACTTCAGCATTGGCTTTGACTAGGCCTTATTTTTATACCTAAATTTGAAAAAGCTTGCATTTAAATGACAATATTTCTTGTGATCGAATTATATTATGATTTAGTGCTCCGACAAGATGAACTTATCGAACAAGCGGGTCGATGCAATTTTCTTATTTTTTTAGACAAGTTTTACTTACTAATACGTTCGTTTTAGTTGCTGCTCAACTCGACGATTTAGACACAATTTAATCCCTCTAAACTAGTTTTAAATCTTTGAGAAAGTCTCATAGAAACGCTGCGTCCTTCTAGCCTTATAGCTGAATTGATAGCAAAGTTGACAGAATTAAAATTATATCCATATCGATCAAATGATGTTCATAGGCACTTGTAGCTTACGTAGCTCACTTAAGGCAAATGATTCAAATCGTTTTTAAAGGGGTTTAAAATCCATTTTAGCTAGTTTTACATTGTACTCCAATTAGCTAAGATAATTGACAAAAGAATTGCTAACAATGCAGATTCAATTTGCTTGAAAAACCTGCGACATTGCAAATTGCAATGCTTTTTTGCAGCCATACCCCCCGGCTCACAGCAACAACACACATCTACAATGTATCATCCGATTTTCACATTGACTGCAAAATCTGTCTGCTTAGCACTGAAGCTAATTAAATTTGTCAACACAAACTCATGGGATATATAGAGATAACACTGCTATAAAGTGCTTTAATCTAATGTTTACCTTAGTTGAGTGCCCCTATTGTAAAACGTATGTAGATCTTGGTAATATTTTCTGTTTTGCAAGTTGTTGTTCTTTTATAGTCATGAATTTAAATTTACATAAAAGTGCGCAAACAAAAACTAATAGCTTGAATTGATAATTTGTTTTGGTTATTAACACAAAATATAATATAAACTAAATGACGTTGATCAGTCTAGGGGGTGTGATTTGGATTCTCCGAATATCATGTTGTTAAAAATACTACAAATTGACAAACAAGCTGCACACTTATCTGAAAAGCAAAGTGACTTGTTTAACAAGAGCAGTTCAACAAATACTCTTAAAATTATTATATGGCAATTAAATTGTAAAAGAATTCTATTAGCTTATGGGCGACATTTTAAAAAATTATTTAATGCGTAAAATAAATACTAATTAGACATTTAGGAAAGTCTTTGTGCGGCCCCCATTATTAACCCTTTCTTTTGAACGCCGTTTTATTTATTTATAATCAAAATGTATCGTCGCCGATTGCGATATCAATATAAGCAAGTACAAAACTAAAATACACTTTTCCGCTGATCAAAGGATAATTAAATATTTATTAAGGTTAAAAATCTATTCAAATTTTACATAACTTAAAATCTTTGAAATAAAAAGCATACATATATTTAACAGCAATTTGTAAAGTCTTCAAAGCCGACTCTTTCCTTTTAACGCCGATGCATCTTTTTGGGTAACATCCTTTGGTTTAGCAAGCATATCGATTACACTGGATTATCACCAATATCGATAATGATGTATCAAAGAGCAATTGTCTGTCTATGGCGCTAAATCAAATATTTCCCTTTAGGGAACTTTATAGAAGAAAAGACGTGTATAATGAATTAAAGACAAATATTCTTTTAAAGCCTGCGTCCTTTTCAGCAATAAATGCCAACCCCAGCCATTGCTGTTACTTTAAACAAAATACACTTTTTATATCAAAACCTTAACAGCATTTCAGCCAACAGAATTTCGTGCACAAAGTCCGCTCATAGTATGAACTTGAATTGAGTTCACATAGAATTATGTTGGCATGATCTTGAAATGCGTGTGGCACGCGTGTCTCCACAACAAGTAAAGTGCAAATTTAAACCATTATATAATATAAATAACAATATATAGTTAAAGCTTAACAGCTTTAGAGAGATTTAGCTTGCTACAGGCATATAGCAGATTTTGTGCCAGTGCCATTTGTTGCCCCAAACGAGGAAGTCTTGCTGGGCTGCGTTTGCCTCAATGAGCTGCCCAGCGGGCGTTTCAATTAGCCGCAAATTCACCACTTTGATTTAAATGCGCTTGACCTAAACTCAACAGAAAAACAAAAATATAACTGCAAGCAAAAGTTTAAAAGCACAAAAAAAAAAATCGAGAAAAAAAGACCAAAATTATAATGCAACTAATGTCTAGGTAGTATAGTTGCAGTCGCACTTGTTGGACCTTCAACAGCTACGAAACGAAACGAAAGTCGCGCTCAGGCTTTTAATTATTGCACATACGCCATGTTACAGCCGTTTTGTCTAGCATTCAAATCACAAACATCCTGCGCATAAATTAGCTCTGCTCTAAGTTCAATGTAATTTGTACAGTCAACACATAATTAGACGGAAGCTGCGGCGCCATTGAAATTATCATCACCTAGAGTACAAAATTTGTGCACAATTTTAGATATAAATATAAAATAGCTGTCGTTTCAACAAGCTTAGCACCAATATATAGACTTGGAAACCCTTGCGCTGTAAAATGAACATACACCTTGAGACAAGTTCAAGAGTCTGTCAATGTCTTTTGCATGTGCGTGTGTGTGTGGAAGTGTGTGTGCTTTGTAGTTTAGTAAATTGTGCTTGGAAACTTTCGCTTTTATTTTGAGACATTTTAATTTTAATCAAGGCAGATCTCGTGTATGCCTTTTTATGCCCTATGCTCTGTTCTGGAGTATATTAAGTTTATTAAAAATTTTGACAATAACGAGAAGTGTAGTAATTGTAAGAAGGTATGCTCATCTAAAAATACGCATAGATTTGAGATTTTGTTAAGTGCGACAAACTCATTGCTACAAATTGTGGAAACTTGTATCAAAAAAAATAGTTTGATGTTTCCGAATTGCAAGTCTTTCCATTTAATTGACTGGAATAGGTTTCACACAAATTAAATTTTTTTTTAATATTTTTAAATTATTTTTATTCATACAAACACAGAATAATGAAATTATTGAAACAATTATATAGATTCTAAGAAACGGAAGGGTTGAATGTCATCTTCTTCTTCATTATTTTTATTGTGCAATAATTTTCAAATATATTTCAAAGAGTTTAGTTTCCCTTATGCTTCAAATTTTTTACTCTATAAATATTAAAAGTTTCTTAGAGCATTCAAACAGAGTGATGCCTCAGCATTAATATCTTGCACAGCTTTTCACATTTTGGGCTGTGCGAAGTGTTTCTAAATTGAATCTATTAAGTACTTGTGATGAGCAATACGCGCATTAGGGGCACTCAGGCACTTAAACTCTTAAGTTTTGCGCACACTCAGGTGTTACTCAAGCAAAACATTTGGAAACTGACACTTGGACATCGAATTCTTATCACTCATGGTAGCGGTAATTATCAGTGCATTCTAGTCAAGACCAGTGCAGTCTAATTAAAATGTAGTATACTTACAGGTTAGTTTGGACAGCTGTAAGCCATAAAACGCATTTAAAGTAATAATTAATATGTAAAAAAAAGAAATTAAGTATATGACGCGCAATTTGTTAGGCAAACAAGGTCATATAGTACTCAAATCAAAACTAACGCTTTTAGTGCATTGATAAGCAAATGTTTTAATTGTATTTGCCTTTTATTTTTCTCTGATTTTCAGTTTTAAAAAGCCCCAAAGAGCAGCCTAGTAGTAGCAGTAACTGGAGCAGAGCTAGAACGCGCTAGACTATAAGTATTAGTTGATAAAGCGTGCAGCCAGACACTAAGTGGACTAACTAATTATCAGCTCAAGATTATAATCAGCACGGTGTTGCAACGGTAAACATATGAATATATATATATATAGAGACTATGCCCTAACTGTTTTTACTATAGTGATAGGCTGCATACAACCGGCGCACTGGCAAATCCAACGAGTACAGTAAAAACAAAAACAACGACGACGGAGCTGACAAACAGCACAATGACAATATTTGCAATCCGCAAAATCACTTACCCCAACAGTTTCAAAACGAAGCTGAACAGTTGAGAACCCAACGAAAAAGCTGGCACATAGCACTGGAAATAGTTGTGCTCAGCAGGATCGACCTAGAGTGTGTGTACCAAACGAACAAAAGTAGACATAAATTAGCGGCAATTAAAGCAAATTAGGCAAGGCAATATCAATATTACCAAACCGTCTGATTAGTGCCTAGAGGGATTGAGTTCGAGGGAGACAGACGGCGAGCGGTGGAGACCGGCAAGACCGAGCGACAGTGACATAGACAGTTTGAGGGCCACGCCATGCTGGCAACGGAAAAGCCCACAGCAACGCCGATCATCGTTAGCAGTTGCAAGTCATTACAGAAAACACATTGCCATGATGCGGCAGCAGTTGCTGCAGCCGCGTCAGTTGCAGCCACACACCCGCATCAACATACACATCATTCGCTGCATCACACACACTCACATCATCACCTGCACACGCACAGTCAGAAATATGCAGCGGATGCGCCGCGCAAAAATCTGCATGAGCTGCTGCTGGAAGTGATCGATGTGGTGCTATCCTGCTTGATTGTGGCACCTTGTGTCATTGCCTATTGGCGTGGCACTTGGGAGCTAATGGGTGTGCTGCTATTTCCTGGCAATCTGCCAATGTCCGCTTTGGCCTCCTTTGTTATAGGTGGTCTAGGCCATTTTGTATTCACTGTTACACAGAACTTCTTTAAGGATCACATACATCCCGACAAGCGACGTCTTAGCTATTATGTCATCTCACGTTCGTATACTTTTGTCTTTGGCATTGTGTGCGTGAATATGTGGCGCGGAGCTTGGATGCTCTGCGATTGGCTAACCAGCGTGGACTCGCTTATGATCATCTCGGTGGTAACGGCGGTGGCGTTGCTATTTCTGATTGCCACACGCACAGTGCGTAATCTGGGCGCAGCTCCGTACACTGTAACAATGGATCACAAGAGCGATTACTTTGAGGTGGATACTATGTTTAAGATATCGGTAAGCCTAAATGCTAGAAAATGTTCTTATGGAGCGTTCCTAGCTGGAGCATAACTTACTTTTTACAATTACTGCAGGGTTTTAATCAACCTGGTCTATATGTGCTGGACACACTTTTCTCTGTCTTTGTCATTGGTACATTGGTGGTCATTGCCTGGCGTGGCCTCTGGGGTATTTTCGATCTAACTCTGTTTCCGCGTGACAAAGCGAAGTCCGCCTGGGGATCGCTGGTAAGTTTCGTAATTAAATGCTACCTCAATCTTTTATAATCTCTTGTTTGTATGAAATTTCCAGCTTATTGGTTACCTGACTGTTTTGCTGACTTTCATCATGCAGCCCATACTGCGTTATGTATGTCGCCGCATCGATGGGATCCTTAAACTGATCATATGCGATATATACTATTTCATGACTTTCTTTGGTGCCGTCAATGCCTGGCGTGGCATTTGGAATCTCTTGGATGTGTATGTGTATCCAGGTGGGTGCTTAAATTTGATGCTTTGCTTGCGTTAGGAGTAACGAAACTGTCAGTGCACTACGCTTTTCAAAGGATAGTACTGCATTATTATGAACATCCACCACGAAATTTTGCTATCATGTTTGCTAAAAAAATATATAACACGTGTCCTTCATACTGGCATATTGTTAAGATTCAGTGCCAGTAGACGAACCAAAACGCATACCTTTCTTTTTGCAAAACCCAAATGCCTTACTTATAAGCCCTAAGCCAAACTTCTAGCCGCGGCACAGACCTTGGAACCATATAGTACTCTCGTTTTTAGATGTTTAGTTCAAATGCTTAATTTTTGTCAAAAATCTTGATTGTGTTCTTGGCCCAAGTGTCACCATTAGTCAACTTACAACATATATCCTATTATTGCAGACAATCCGCTCATGAGTTATTGGATAACCCATGTCATACCTTTTCTGCTATTAGCTGCGCTTAAGTGCTCCAATTCCATATTGGTACGTGGGGTTTTCATTGATGCCGAGGGTTCCGGCGCCGAATGCGTTGACATACCCATCAATTATGTGCGTCTGCATTTTCAACGTGAGCGTCGTAAAAAAGTTTCTATACATCAGCATTCCATGGCCGCCCAACTG
The DNA here is from genome assembly GCA_035046065.1 of Chymomyza procnemis. NCBI lineage: Eukaryota > Metazoa > Arthropoda > Insecta > Diptera > Drosophilidae > Chymomyza > Chymomyza procnemis. Next base: position 19,689,082 of record JAWNOJ010000004.1, read on the forward strand.
CCGCCCCATTATTATTTGAAGGCTGAACATGCAACGCTGAGTAAGCATGGCGAAAAGGATAAGGAGGCGCAAAGCAGTTTAATAGAAAAGTCTCATGCGACTGCGCAAATTGTTTAAAGCAAAACTGTTAAAGTTATACTTAGTGTTATCGTAATGGTTATCTAGATAATTATTGGCATAGTTATCGTTAATGTTATCGTTATAGTTATCGTTACAATTATCGTTACATTTGTTTGTACATGCTTAGGTGTTAAACTAATTTTAAATGCATTAACTTAATTTTTAATGAGCATTATTTGTATTTAAATTAATAACATAAATACTTAAAAGCAGCTGAAACGATATTGCTTGACAAAAAAATATAATACAACGCCTTATAATACTATGACTAACACTAAAAGTAGCACATTTTCATGTAACCCTTAACCTATAGCGTGTGCATTGTCATAGTTTTTATCATTATTTTAAATTAAGTTAAAAACCAAAATCATATGTTAAACTTGTTAAACTTAGTTTTAACTTTTAGTGTTAATTTGTCTGTTAAGCTATAAAATAAATATGCTATGTACACAATTTTCGTTTGTTTTTCGCAAGTATATGCAATGTACAAAACATATGATGTTCATTGAGCTATATTGTTTTGCTTTTTGCTAAATAATTATAAAATAAAATAAACAAATGTAAATAATAAATCAATGTAGCATTTGTTTGTGCTAAATTGTCTATGAATTTCTTGTTATCTATAGTTCCTGTTGCCAGTCGCATCAACTTGAGATCTGACGGCCCCGCTAATGCCGCAGCTATGAACTTGTCATTCCTAAAATTGCTAAGCCGTATAAATTTTAAGGTTTATTTCGATTCGTTAAGCGTTTTCTATGCTAAATATTAGAGACATTTGTCGCATAATTTATTGCATATATTATTAATGTTTATTTAGTTATATGGTCTGCTATGTAAACGTAGCGCATTGGTAAGGCATTGTGGCGTCTGCTATTTGTACGAAACGTCACAATACTAAAGAGGACATCATCTGTTGATAAACTAAGAACTGGCACAGATGTTGCGAACGAAACAATGGTTTCAATTAAATAAAAAAACTTTTTTGAGAGCAAGCGGCATACGCCCAGGCGCTCAATTGTAGCGCACTATTGCATTTAGCAAGTATTAAGTATCTAAAAGTCGATTGTAACACGTAAATCGTGTTTAATGATTATATTATTTTCCAACTTGACTTGCTCTGAATTAAACAATTAAACAGAAAAAAATTTCCCTCACTCCATCTTAAATTGTGCATTAAAAACAAATGCTATTAAAAACTTCCTTGAAAAGTGATTTACGGGTCTTTTGCGAATTTAAGAACTCATAAACACAATTGTCAAACAAAACATATTAAGCCAACATACAATCCCCGTCAGAATTCTAATTAGACTTCGAAGAAATAATAGCTGGCAATATAATAGTAAAGAAGATTTCGGAAAAGCTATTGGAAAAACGTAGCATCGTATCGAGTCAATTGGAACAACCGCCTGAGAAATAAATCATTGTTGCATATAGCACGGTTTGGTTATGTAGGCATGCGCCAAATTTGGCTCTATTTCATATTATTGTTTTTTTTTTTTGAAAGATTTTCACCGCGACCTGTAGGCCTTTGTGCCATTTTTCCATTGAAATGTTCACAAACAAAAAATCAAACAGAAAAATTTGTATGAGAGCAATACCCTTTGCAAGAGCTACGGTTGCTGTCAAGTTTTGCCTAAACTTTAATTTTTTTAAATTTGTTTATTTTAAATAACCTTTTAAAAACTTTAAAATAAGCAGAAGAACAAAACTTTTCCATTCAAACAGCTTATTTTCTTAATTAATATTAAAATTGGTTAATTTCCCATATTACAAAACAATAAAATAAGCTGCTAGCGCCATCTATCGAGAATAAGCTGAAAATTGGATTTAAGTATTTCCCATATAAGGTTTTGTTAGGGCGGTAGACCCCCAGGGGAGGGGACGCCACATAGATCAGAGTGATCCTCAGTGAAATCGGAAATTTCCCATATTATGATACAACAAAATATATTACCAGCGCTATCTATCGGGATTAATCTGTAAATGGGATACTTCTAAAATATTTCCCATATTATAACACAATAAAATAAGTTGTCAGCGCCATCTATCGAGATTATCCTAATATTGCCTCTTGCTGCTGCCACCTAGTGGTGAAAATATAATCATTTATATATTAAAAAAAACAAATGCGATCCTTTAATTTGAATTTAATCTTACGCAAATTATTGACAAAAATAAAAGTTGCTGTTGATTTATTAAAGAGATGTTGTTCTTGCAAAGCTTCAGAGCTGTGCAACAAATCAGCCGCTTTGTTTGCTTTCACTCTTTTCATCGATTTCCTACATTTTGCACAATCCCCACTGAACAATACAAATCTTTTACAAAAATATCTGTTGAATTAAAAAGAAGTTTAAAAAATGCTACCAAACACAAATAGTTACAAGTTTATTGAAAAACCCAATTTACTGAGTCAAAAGTAGCATGTAGCGTGCCTTACAGTGCTACACGAACCCAAACAAATCTATCACATTTTGCATTCTTTTTAAACCAAAAAGACAAAAAAAAAAAATTAAAAATAAAAAGGCAAAGACAAAAAAATAAAAATCAAACGCTAAAATAAATACGCAAATCGAAGCATAAGCAAAATAGAAAGCAATTGATATTCTAAAATACGGGCAACTGCGCCAAATTACAGCAACTTGGCATTTTAGTTTGAAAATTGCGACGGTTTGCTGAAAAACGAATTTGTACAAACGGAGAAATAGCTAAACAATAAATTATATCTTTTTTAATTTTTATATTAAAAGCCAGCTGGCGTTAAGTGTATAATAATGCCTACATTTTAAGTCTCTTAGAATTTGTGCTACAAAAAACTATAAAAGAAACTCGAAATTTGCAACTTTACATAATCATATTGTTGCGTTAAAAAAAAAACTTAGCTTTTAAAACCATTTTTTGTGAGCAACGCATAATTTGCAGACATGGGCATTCCGGATATAAGACAGTTGGTAACTTTAGACTTTGAGGTCTTTGGAAATGTGCAAGGTATGTTGCAAAAATGTGCAAAAAAAAAACAAGTTTAAAACAAATAATGCAGCGCAATAGTCTAAAAATAAATGCCATCAAAGTAAATAGATGCGCTTTGCTTGTCCTTGGCTTGCTTTTGCGACCCATTGTACTTTCACTAGCTATATTATATAGCCACATATTGTATGATGTCTTGTATGCAGGTTGCTATTTTACAAAGTTTACACGGGATCGTTGCACCAAAGCCGGCATTACAGGCTGGGTAAAGAACAGCAAACAGGGCACAATAGTTGGCAAGATGCAGGGTGCCAAGGAGGAGGTAGACAAAATGTAAGTAACGCAGGCAAAACAAGTGGGTAACTTATTTTAATAATCGTTTTATTTCAACAGGATTACTTGGCTGTCTAAGGAAGGCTCACCGGGCTGCGAAATTAAGCGCTGTGAACTGCGAAATCAAGGAAATTTAAATCGACTCGACTACAAGGAGTTTTCTATTAGATTTTAGTTGTATTACGAAACATTGAGTAATTTTTAGTTTTTGTGTTTGTTGTGTGCAATATTTAAATAAGTTTGTAAATAAATAAAATACATTTACTTGTGTTTGTTTGGTTTATGTGGAAGGGGCCAAGTTAACAGATTTAGGCTTGGGAGTTTGCTTTGGAACAATTTGAAAAAAAACTGCTGCTACGGCTTTAGGCAGTTGAAACTAAATCAATTAAGCTCAAATATTGAATTTTCAAAAAAATACAGGCCACTACCTAAGCAGCTAACTTTCACAACAGCTTTTTGTTCAACAAGTTCAAATATATAACTAAAATCTGCATTTAGAGTAAATAAAAACAGCAACATAGTTACTACGAATTGAAATCTATTTAGTTTTCAATACAGAAGCGTAACACACTTTATAGCAACATCTTTATGAACTATATACTATACAATAGCCAATGCAAAGTTGTCTAGCAAGATTGGAAACGGCCGTTTGCCTTCATGCGTTCAAAGGACTTGTTGGCATCATACTTCCTGCGTATATAAAAAAAAATAGAAGCTTATTTGTTATGCATATCAGTGTCTGAGTGCAATACGTACTTGTAGAACTCGGCGTAAGCGGCCTTCTTGGGATCATTGACGAGCAATTTGTAGGCAACGGTCACAATGGCTGTCAAACCCAAAGCTACGGCCAAATTGCGCTTAATGGTAGCATTGTGCAGACCACGCAGTACTGGACCGGCGGCGGAGCTGCTGGATGTTGCTGGTGCGTTGGTCATCTTGAATAAACTGCGTCGGCTGGCGTAAAAAATTTTCAAGTTAATGAAAAGTTACGTAACGTTTAATGTGCTAAGCCTGTGACGCGTCTAAGATTTCAAGCAAAACTATTTGTGCAGCATTTAAACGCTTTTAGGCATAAGCCGCTTTGTCTCGCTTTAATATTTTAGCAAAAAACTTATATTTTTCTCATATTTTTCGGTTTTACTTACATTAGCTTAGTGTACTGCAAAAACTAGCTGCTTCTTGCTTTTGCTATTCACAGCCTCTTAGGGATGCGCAATTAAGTAGTGTTAGCAAATGTCAAGTTTTTACAACACTGGCCATGTGAAAAACAGGCTAATTGACTTATTATGAGCATATTCAACAGTTTACTCTAATGTCTGCACTACGGTTTGTACTTATAATATTTAATATTGCTTAATGTACACTAGTTTACTTGGCCTTAGTGTAGTTGTTTGTTTTTAGTCAGAAAAGCACTAAAAACATGCACATAACGCGTTTGGCTTTTTTAGTACATTTATGCTGCACACAGCTGGTCAGCACTGGCTGGAAAATAAAAATGGCTACCACTGAAGGCGAATGCAAATGGCGGTTGTTATTGTTCGTGGAATTTCTATAATTACGAAGATTTTTTTACAAAATAAACAACAAAAACACGACGCAACTACATTTGTAATATGCTTAAAAGCTAATATAAATATTTAATTATTGCCGTGTGTGGTTTAAATTAACGTGCTAGCTATTAAACCATACAAATTTAAGCCAACAAAAATTGTGCGAAACATCGTTGCTGCAAGAAAAAAAATTTTTTAGTGCTAGTGAAAAGCAATATAATAGTTTCTATGCAAGAAATTATAAACTGTGCGTGCAAAATACTTTGAACTTAAGTTACGAACAATATTGTAAATAGAAATGTTATAAATTTAAAGCAGCAAACAACATTAAGAAAAAAAAGCAGAAAAAAACTGGCGCAGGAAAATCGGCAGCAGCAGCAGAGCGCCCGAGTGGTCGTAGTGAACGAGGCTTGTTGCCCGCACGCACGCCCGCCCGCAGTCGTTTTTAAATAAAATGCCTAAAAAACGCGTCGTACGACAACAAAGTTGCAGCGTTTAAATAAAATACAAAAAAAAAAAAAAAACTAAATTTAAGGCAACGCTAGAGATTAACGCAGACAAATTGTAGCAGCAACACGCAGCGCAAGTGTGTAACGTGAGCGCAGCAGCCAGAGGCGACACTACGTTGCATGTGTCTCCGTAACCCGTCATTGCTATCAACGCCGCTATAGCTGCTGCTCGTTGGCTAGATTGTCACATATATATACATATTCATATACGGTCGCTATAAACGTCGGAGCGCCACCGTAGCCGTATCGCTGGAGCACAAAAAAATAAAAGAGCGCAGCAACTTTTATAACAAACGTATAGTGTATGCCTATAAAAAGTGTACAGCAACCAAAGTATATTAACAACTTGGTATATAAAAACACAAAAAAAATAAATAGAAGTTTGCAAAAATGTGGTGGAAAGTGCGTGAAGCGCAAACATGCAATTGTTCAACTGCAAAAGACGCTATTTCGAAAAAACAACAACAGCAGCATTAGCGCAAATAAAATTAAATTCTAGTTACAGAATATGTAATTTACGTACATGGAAAATCAGTTGCCGTGTACTGACTTTTACATGCGTGTTTATAGCTAAAAATTGTGTGTGCTAAATGCAAAATTTGTGCATAATTTTAACAATTAAATCTACGACGTGTGCGATTGTCGTGTGATGATATGCCACTTAAACAGGTGAGTGTGTAAAATCCCGTGTCCGTACCCAGTTGGATTAGTGCTGCTTGTTCCGCTTGTTCCTTTTAGTCGCACTTTTGTGCGAACAGCTGATTTGCCATTATTGCACTTGTTCGTCGCGGGCAGGGGGAGAGGGCTCACTGTTGTGAAGGAGTAGGGGGTTGTGTTGCTTATTAACAACACTTGCGTCACCCACGCAGCAGCAGTTTACATTAACAAACATTTTTTTTTTTTGAACGTGTCATGCGTTTATTAGTGTATGTGCGTGCGTGTGTTCGGTTCTTTTTTTGGTGGGGGACTTTATTGTGGCACAAGCCACTGCCGCGCGCCCGCTGTGTGTTGCTAGTACACAGCGCATAAAGGTGGCAAGAGTATTTTGGTTAGCTTTTCCTCTTGCACACACCCTTCCAAGTGTCAGAAGAAAAATGGCGACGGGGGTATCGATAACAAGCGTAAAGAGCGAAAAGCAAACAAAAACGAGCTCCTTTGCATGCAGCAGCTACCTGTAGCCCATTTTAGGTGTGCAGCATTTTGCACTTGAATTTATAAAATTATTTAACTTAATTTGTTTTAAGCTGCATAAAAAATAGGGTGCATAATTTTTTGTTTCTTTTTTTACTAGCGCCATGTATATTCCTGTTGAAATAAATTGTTGTTGGAATTTCCAATGCAGATATATAGCTGTACTGCTTACACACAACGAAAGTGTAGCACAAAACAGAAATGTCAGAAAGTTTAATTGGTTTTTGCTTGAGCTCTTCTCGTTTCACACACACACACACACATGTATGTATATATATATATATATACGCACATGCGCGTGCTGCATTATATTAGTTTATAATAATTTTACATAATTGCTTTAATAGATTAGTATCAAAATTAAATTTGTTGCGCGTTTTGTTTGCTGCTTTATGCTATAACTAGGGCTGCACACACATATATACAAATGCACGATAACTCTGTTATGCGATATCATGCTGAGTTATCGGTTTCCTACCCACCACTAGCAATTTCACTGGCCGTGTTTCCTGCTTCCTTAAATGTTATAACTTGTTTGATGCGTTGTATTAATGCCAATGATGCTTTACAGCAGCTTGAACCGTCTGTGCGGATATCGGTGTCTCTCCCGTGGGATGCGGCGCAACGTTTGCACCAACTTGCAGCCGACGGCAACTCAGTATTGCGTGCCATCGGCATACTGTCCGTACAACCTGAAGGCGATTCTGTGATAACTTTTAAAGTTGGAGGGCAAGATATTAAAATAACAAAAGGTAAGCTATAAACTTTGTATTATTATATTGCGCTGCTTATCAATTTCATGGTGTGTTATCATTATTTTAGATAATGCAAACGATGTAGGCGGTGCAATTGAGGCGGCTGGCACGTCTTCCAACAAAACCGCTTTGACTGGCGTTAGTTCGACGACGAATTTGTTGCCATCCACCTTCGATGGTCCCAGCACCAGTAAGGCTGCATATTTGCAGCAGCAACAACAACAGCAACGGCAGACGCAGCTGCCACAAAATGTTGCAATCGGCGGCGCCGGTACAAACGATGCAATCTCAACGACGCAGCAACAACAGCAGCAGCAGCAGCAATTACTGCTGCAGCGGCGTCAAGTGCTCCTGGGCGCCAATGGTCAACCGACGCCGCCACAGAAATTGCTGCAACAGCAGCATCAACAAAATTTGCCACCACCACAAACGCCGCCTTCACCGTATACCAATACTGCTACAACACCGCCTGTCTTCAAATCACCCAACACAGTGTGCCCTATGGAGGGCAAGGTACCTCTCTTGCCGTCTCCTGCGGGCACTTCTAATGTACCAAGGGATTTTCCTTTCGAGAGTATGCGGCAGGCGCGTGTTTTGCAAGGAAGGGGCGAGACAGCTTTGTGTACAAGCAATATTGCAGTAAGCGGCAACAGTGGCACAACCACTCCTACTGCCGTTATGGGCGGACTGGGACCGCCGCCACCTAATGTTACATTAAAGGTCCTGAAGAACCCGCAGAATGGCGAACTCATTACAACGGCCAGTGGAGCGACGGCCACGACTGGCAACAAATCTCAATTTATACAACCACCGCCTCCGCCATATCCCGGCCTGGGAACGAGTTCGAATCTAAATGCCGCCAACAATTCACCCGCCATAGTGCAGAGTGCGAAACCAGTGCCGAGTTATCACATGCCGGCGGGTGCTGCAGCTGCAGTTGCGTCTCAGCCCCAGCCACAGGCAACACCAACAGCTACATCCACTGGCAGTAATAACATTGCTATTTCCTCACCTTTGCTGGTAAACCTGCTGCAGAATGATGGAAATGCCATGTCAAATCAAATGAAGTCCCCGCAAATGTCGAGCGGGCAAGCAACGCCACAATCGCCTATGGTTAATATGAGTCCTAGTGGACCCATGATGACTTCACCAATGCGTTCAACATCAGCAACACCCAGCGACTTTATGATGGCCGGGACACCGGGTGATAGTGGCAGCGTTTTAAGTCCGGCCGGAATAGGTGTGCCTTCATCGCCCACAGCTAGTAGCAACGTCGTAATGCGCAGCATGCAACAACAGCAGCAGCAGGCACTTCTTAGTCCCAGTGGAAATAGCAATTTATATACTCAAGCAGCAGCGCAGCCCACGTTGGCGCAACATCGTTTTCAGCAGCAGCAAATGTCACCTCAACAAGCCGCTGCTTTGCGACAGCAGCAATTGCAGCGGCAGCAACAATTACAAGCTATGCAGCCGAGATTTATGCCACCACAACAACAACAGCAACAATTTCATGCGCAGCAGCAAGCTAATGGTAAGCAAGTTTTATGAATAAATTAGTTTTGGTTATTAATAGGTTCCTCCCTTTTAGATTGCTTTAAGCAGCAGCTTCGTCAACAAGCTCTTGTTGGCCTGCCGTCGCAACATTCACAGCAGCAGCAACAACAAGTCCAACAACAGCAAGCGCAACAACAACGACTGATGAACATGCCTCAAGCGTCCCCGCAATCGCAGCAATTTATGGCACACGGTGGTGCCTCGCCAGTTGCCCATTCACCTGCCTCTAGCCACCATTCGATGCATAGTCCGCTTATGGCTAATCATCAGCAGCCTCCTCTATTGTCGCCATCGACGACGCCCGCACAATCTCCGCTTACCAACAGTCCGCATCCGCAACAGCTGGCTCAAATGCATCAAATGCAGCAACAGCAGCAACAGGTTCCAAACGATGCTGCAAACCATATGCAAACGCCACACCACGTACCTGCCGCCACAACAAACACAGCTTTGCCGCCACCGCCTGACTACAATCAAGCAGCGGCCAATTCACGTTGGCCAGCTCTTAAACCGATGGACTCGGTTACCAAGAGCAGTTTTCAGGAGTTTACGCGTTATCAAATGCAATATAATCTCCAGCAGCAGCAACAAATTAATCAAGCGCAGCCCAGTGGGCAGCAAATGCAACACCAGCAACAACAAGCAGGGCAACCGCAACAACAGCTACCACAGCAACAAATTCAGCAGCAGCAGCAGCAACAAGTGCAACAGGTGCAACAACAGCAACAAAATCAGCTGGCACCCACTGGTGCTGCGCTTAACGACCCATTAATATCACTTTCCGATTTGGATACCTTAACTACAAATGATTTGGACGGTTTAATGCAAACTCTAAACTGTGATCTCGACTCGACGCTTAGTCTTGAAGATAAAAATGAGCTCGAATCATTGCTCCAGGATGCAAAGGATCTTGATTTGGATTTGATAGAAGATAATTTGTCTGCAGTTGGAATGGATGTGGGTGATGCCTTAAGTACATTGCAAGATGGTTCGATGGATGCATCAAGCAGTCAGCAGCAAGTGCTGCAACAACAACAGCAACAGCAAATGGTTGGCATGAACCAGCAACCGCAAACGCAACTTCAATATCAACAACAAATGCAGCAGGCAATAACACAACAGCAACAAATGGCACAGCGTCAGCAGCAACAGCAGCAAAATATGCAACAAATGCCTCAGATGCAGCAGCGTCAACAAATTCAGCGCCAATTACAACAGCAGCAGCCACAAATGGGCCAAGGTCCGATGCTGGCGCAACGTCCGCAACAACAGCAGGTTGGCCAGTTCACGCCACAAAAGAAACTTTCTCAGTTGCAGCAACAACAACAACAGCCTCAGCAGCAGCAACAACAACAACAACAAATGAGTACCCAACAACGTTCAGCTAATGCACAACAAAAACAGTTTATTATTAATCCTCACACCGGTGATATGGAGCCCATGGCAAGTGATGACAGTGATACGGAGGCTGAGCAGGAAACTGCACAAATACATTTTCGCAGCAGTGCACTCAGCTTTAGCAATTTTAATCCCGCTAACGACATGGTGCTGCCTAACAATATATTTTCTGAGGAAGATTCAAACTCAGCCATATCAAATCATCATTTGCCTTTAGCAGGCAGCGATCAGGAACGCTCAAGGGACTCCCTTGCCTCCAATAAATCTAATCGTGGACGTAAAACTAACAAAGCAAATCATACAACTGCACAACAACAGCCACTTAAACAACCGGTATCAGGCAAGCCGTTGTCTGCAAATAGTGAGTCTATGTTGGCCAATTCACCGCGTTCTAGCAACAGTTCGCCCCTGATTTGTGGCATGAATTCACCTATAAACACGCCTGGAAACACGAAAAAGGCCAAACCCAATTTGCTTAAAGAAAAATTGCAGCAAGGTGTTAAGGAGCGAAAGGCTAAGGATACGACAGCCACATCGAAACCTAAAAGAGAGCGGGCCAAGGGCACCACTAAGGCGAAAGCCGCAGCCGCGGCTGCTGCTGCAGCAGCAGTATTGGCAACACAAACAGCGGCTTCAGCAGTAACAGCAGGAGCGCAGGCGGCGCCTATGATGAACGTTACTGGACCGCAGAATGCCGTAATGGAAGAGAAAATAAAGCTACGTCTTAAAATAGAGAAGTCTGAGCCAGTGACAACTTCTTATAAAGTGGATATGTTGTCTTACGAGCAGCAGGGGAGCGTAAGCAATAATCATTTGTCACAACAACAGCAGCAGCAGCAACAATCGCAACAACAGCTTCATGCGCATACACAGTTAGTACCACTGCAACAACAGCAGCAACAACATCAGCAGCAGCAACAACATCAACAACAGCAGCAACAACAGCAGCAACAACAGCAGCAGCAACAACATCAACAGCAGCAACAACATCAACAACAGCAGCAACAACATCAACAGCAGCAACAACAACATCAACAGCAGCAGCAGCCACATCACCCAGTTTACAGCAATTACATGCAACAACAATCTTTACAACAACAGCAACAAACGCAATCACAACAGCAACAAACAGGTGCAGCTCCTGGTATGAATGAACCTCGAGTACCGCCTTTGCAAATACGTTTGCGTGGTAAAAACTCAGTAGTTGTTAAAAACACACGCAAAGAGCGTAAAAAGACCCAAAATGTACAGAGTGCAGGTATTGTGGAAGCCAATTCTGAGGAGGAGCAAAAAATACGACAGCTAAAACGCAGCTACAGCGAACAACAACAACAACAGCAACAGGCAACACTGTTACCACTAGAAGGTGCCTCCGAGGCAAAGCAGCCAAAGATGACGCACTTCAACGGCGTTCCAACAGCTGCAATACTTATACAAAAGAGCCAGGCTCAACAGCAGCAACAACAAAACCAACCTCCACCACCTCATCCCGCAGCATTACTTAAGCAACAACAGCAAGGGGGAGCAAAAACAACAACAATTGTGGCGGGTAAAAATGGGCTAACCATAAGTGCTATAGTGGAAGCACATAAAGCAAGTGGGGACAATCAGCTGCTAACAGTTGGATCCACAAATATTGGCACCATACAGCAATTGAATGCACAGCAGTCCAGCACAACGGCTACAACACTGCAGCAGCAGCAACAGCAGCAGTTGACTAAGATTGCCACATCGCTGCCCAGCAGCATAACATTAAGCGCCATTACAAATACTAACAATAACAATAACAACAATGGCCCTGGCAATTTGGTTGGCCCAAATCGCTTGACACTGAAAAATCCCATCAAGACTTCGGCAACCATAACGCCCATTGTGGGCGGCAAGCCGATTGCAAAAAACCATAAGCCGCCGCCATACACAACCGCCGTGCATCAGTTGCAAATGCAAAAGCAACAACAGCAGCAACAACAACTGGCGGCGGCCGTAACCATGTTGCCCAATTCGACGACGCTAAAGCGTGTAGAGATTACAAAAATTACAACACCAACGACAACAACGTCGGCGGGTACACAACCAAATGAGGGAACTTCCAGCAGTTCCTTGGCCACCATTTCAACTATGCCGGCAAGCATAACGGCAACGGCAACAACGCTGCTCTGTGATAGAAAACTACCAATGGCCAACAATGTAAGTCTGCATGAGTCCTATATGCCGTCAGGCAACAGTGGAGCAGTTACTGTCACTGCGACAGTGCCCCCTAAGGCACTCACGACGGCAAACGTTGTTGCAACGGCGGTGACGGCTTCCAGTTCATCTCCTGCTTTAGTCTCAACGCTACGCAATTCGCCAGCTAGCAATGGCAGTGGTACGCCAGGACATGGCACTAATGGCGGTGGAGAGGATAGTGGTATAGAGTCAATGGATGCATTGTCCGAGAAAAGTCCACATCAATTATCGTCTAGCAGTCCTATACAACAGCAACAACAGCAGCAGCAGCAGCAACAAATCGTGAGCAAGGCGAATGTGGCCATGGCTAATACAACTCAAAACACAACATCAACAGCCATCAGTGAGACACACCGCAGCAAGCTACAACAACAGCAAATGCAACATGCAGACGATGAAATAGAGAAGGCATTGGCCAAAATGGAAGGTGGCTTTCCGGATGAATTGGAAAGCATAATGGCAAGTGTGTTGAAAGACGCTGAGACAGGTAACGTTAGCTTTAATCAGAGCCATATGGATACAAAACTGAATGGGGAACACGAAACTCTCGAACACGAAGATCTCATCAAAAACCTTACGGATAATATTGAGGCTGACAATAAGTTTCACGCAACAAAATTGGAATCGTTAGTGGAGATAAAAAAGCAAATGCCGGTTGCCGCAAAAGGAGAGACTGCAATAACACAAATAAGTGGCGTAGCGCCACCTAAGTTGTTAGAAGCCCAAACGGAAGACAAGCTAAAACTAGAAAAGATAAAAGTAGAGGACTTGCCGCCATTTGTGTCTATAAAGAATGAAGACATGTCGCAGTCACTAACAGCAGCTGCAACGCCAACCAGCAATTGCAATTATGACAAATCCAATTTAAAGAAGATCTCCAGTGATACCAACAAAGTGGAGTTAAAGGCGGAAGATAAAGCGCAGAATGAAGAAGACAAAGAGCAGCAGCAGAAAGAAAATGTCTCACTGCAGCCCATTTCCATAGAGATACCCGCTCAAACAGAGTCAGAAACGCCGCGTATACGCACACGTGCTAGCAGTCGCTTGGAAAGTCCGCTTGACGCTGTCAAGTCTAGTCCTTGCAACACAGAGATGCAAAACGCCAATTTAACAGCAGCGACAAACAGCACCTCAAATTCTAATTCTACGTTGTTAAACAACAAGACCTTAACCCGCGCTGCATCCAATCCCAGTCCAAGACTAGGAGCAACAACGCCAACTGCAAGCTCTGCGCAAAATAACAATAATAACAACAGCAAGCGACGTCATCAAGAGTCAGACAGCGGTAGCAGCAATGAAGGTGCTGACTCTGAAAACGGCAAGCGTACAAGAGTAAGCAGCGGCAACAATAACACTAACAACGTGTCCGAGACTGAGCCTACAACAATACAACAAAATCATGTATCAAAAAAAATTGAAATTGAATCGTCTGATTCGGATGAGCCGCTAATTGAAGTGGCTGGCAAAGTGCGTAATTCTAAGGCGCAAGTGAGCACAGAGACGGACGCCACAGGCGCTGCTGCGGCTGTGGACAAGCATGTCACGCGAAATAGTCGTAATGCGCAGCAGCAACAACAGCAAAGTAAGTAAATGCAGTACAAATAATTCATTTTAATAAGAAGCCATATCTTTGGGTATTCATTTTACAGAGAACCATATAGCCGGCAATAACAATGCAAACATTGTAAATGCAACATCAGCGCAAGCTTTAAAATCTGGCAAACTGGGCACTGTCAGCAACAACAACAACAATCACACACCTAGCAGCACCAGTACTCACATTAACAATAATAATAACATCAGTGCACCACTTCCAACAACTGCGGCCAACAATGCAACAACTACAACGACCGCAACAACTAATAATACTGCAGCTAGTGCAGCAGCCACACCAACGCAAGCCAGTATAGTACACGCCACAAGAGGTGCCACAGCAGCAGCGGCTACAAACAATGCTGTATCTCCCACAGACGAAAAAATTGGTACACGTCGCAGTGTGCGCGCCAGTGCTGCAGCTAATAAAATAATTTATAGCCGAAGTAATGCTGCGGCAGCTGCTGCAGCGGCCGCCGCTGCTGCAGAGCCCAAAGGAACGCCTGGCAAGTTGCATGCAACCAATGCCAGTGCAACAAATGTGGAAAGCGTGGCCGAAGCGAGACGTAAGACGCGCAGTGCAGGTGAGTCAAAAATAAAATTACTGAATATTGGGAATATTTTAATTCTTTATTCCTTGCAGTCATTGGAGAGTCCATGTTGACTGAGGGACGTCGGAGAAGAACATCGCGTGACTACAAGTGACCCGAGTTTTGCGCCTTGGCTAAAGGTACGAACAATGCTAGCGACGAACACGAGCTATTGAACAATGAAGAAACCGAATTCATAGAACTCATTGAGTATGAAACTGTTGATGATATGGAGCAGTTGGAATACAGTTTCCCTTTGGCCGAGACGCAAAACGATGATGGTAAGGATGACGAGGACGCTGTTGACGATGTGAACGAGCATGAGCACAAATTTGTTAGCTTAGATTTGCTAGAGCAGAATTCGCCAGCGCTTAGTCTCATAGAGACTGCAGACACCATGGACAATAGTGCTGCGGCTGGCTATGTGGATGAGGCTGATCATTTGTTGGCCTATCAGAGCAGCGGCAGCGCCGCCGAAACTGTCAGTCTATTGATGCCAGAGCTAAACGATGCCACAGCCTTGGATTGTGGCAATTTTGTTGACTATGATGAGTTCAATTTGTGTCTGAACAACATACTTAGCGAAGAGGACGACGATGAAGGCGACAAAGAAACAGTCGAGCCGCATCGCCAGCGTTGGCATGACACTGGCGATGTACTGAATATAGTGCAACTGAACAATGACTTGGGCTTGAGTTTTCAAGAATTCGCCAACGAAGCGGCTACATTAACAGGAAATGATGAACGCTCTGCCAACAGTAGTTCGCCACAGTTGGCGTAGTTTAAAAAAATTCAACCCATACACTACTCACTTAGCTACTGAATTGTTTTATATTATATTTGCTTAGGAGTTCAACAGCTCTGTGTATATATCACGTAAACCTGCAAAACACACTCTTTTTACACTTTTGTTTATAGTTCTAAGAATATATTTGCATTGAACATTTTGTATAGTTAGTTGTAGCTACAAGTTGCAATAATGTTGCATCTCGAAACGAGCAACATCACACAAAAGCCCCCCTTTCCCCACAAACACATCAATTTACATGCATATGTATAAGAAGCAGTTTCATATATTATATTTTTTCTTGCTATGCCGCATAAGTTGCCGCATTAAGCATTTATCGAACTACTTTTGCAACTAGCACTACTTTTATTTTCTGCTTTTGATTTTGATAAAACTGCTAGTCAAGTGTAACCGGCAATTACTTTTTTGAAATACATTTTTTTTTTTTTGTATAGTTTGAAAGTTTTTTGAACAAATTAGTTGAATGAATTATGGAATTGTAAAAACAAAAAGTAATATAAAGTGTTACTAAACAACGTAGTTGACAGACATCTCCATATAAAATAATCGCACATTATCGGCACTGTACAACAGAATTTGATTTTCTTTTTTTACTTATGCTTTTTTTTGATTTTTTTTGTTGTTATACTTTGCATTAAACGAGTCAGTCTCGCCAAAGAATTTTAAAATAACTTGCTTTTCCTTAAGTTCCGTACTCTTAACAAGTTTGAAAAGACAACATTAAACAATTTTAAGCCTTGAACTGATTCGTTTTAGTGTTTAAGTTAAAAGAAAATTACTTGCAGTAAGTCTAAAGTTACATAAAAATTAAGACTTTGTTGTACTTTGCAATTACATTCAAAATTTTTGTTTTGTACATATGTAAAGGTAATATTCATTTATATGCTAACGCTATGCTAATTTTATAGTATAAAAAATTGATAATATCAGCCGTACTTTTAAAATCATTTTCTCTAATTTAAATATAATAATTAAAAGTAATATATACATATTTAAATATAGTATACATAGCTGATTAGTTTAAAAGTAAGATTGCGTTGTTTCAAAAATTTGTTTTTTAGTTTTAAATGCTATATTGATTCTAAGGCAATTGCAATGCCCAATCCCTATATATAAATACATAAATATATATAAAGAAATCTATGCAATAAGTTAGTCAAAAATGTATAAAGGCCAAGCACGCAAGAACAGCAAAATAAGTCTAGTATATTAAGCTAAAAAAAATGGAAAAACAAAAAAAAAAAAACTAAAAATATTAAAGCAAGCTTTTAAGCTGTGTCTTTATGTAAATTGAATAATATATATTGTAAAGGAAGAGCGCCCAAGTAAAACAAGCCGTTTAAAATGTTATATATTTTGCATACACACAAAACAAAAATGAAATTGCAAATCACGATAAATAAAAAATTAAAACGTTGTATTGTATAATGTATAAGGCATGCTCTATTTTTGCTAAATGTTATTTAAACAAATAAGGGGAAAAACAAAATGTAAAACAAGCAAAAGCAATGCGCTAAACAAACACATTATATATATATACATATATATATATATATTTCTTCACACATATATAAAAATATATTGTTCATTATTATTATTACTTATATATATTGTATAATTGCTATATAAAATAATTCTTTTGATACTTTGTACATGTTTACTTTAAATCAAGAAAAAAAAGTGAAAAAAAATCTGTAAAACTTATGTAACACCAGAACCTTGTAGCAGAACGTGGACAAACTGTATAAATGCTTAGTTATATATATATATATATATATATATATAATGGCAAATTCAGCAAACCATGTGCAAAAATTATTTAGTAAATCTAATTTTGCTATTTCATTCAAAAACATACCCATACACACATTAACATACAAATACGGCAATAAACAGCAAAAATGTTGTTAATATAATAAATTGTATAAAAGAAACACATGAGCGTATAACTAATTTATAAAAACCAACACACACAAGCAAACAAGTAAAAAAAAAATAAACAGATAAGTAAATATATAAATATATATTTAAAAGCAAATGCATAAAGCAACACAAGAAGATGAACAACAACAAAAAAAACGAAAGTGTCTTAAAAACGTAGTATTAGAAGTTTATTATTAATAATTTGTTTGTACTTTAAAGTAAAAAATATTTATAGAAAAAAATACAAAGATTTAATATACAAAAATCAATTTTTTTTAAATTTTACTATTTTTAAATAAAAATATAAATTTGTGTGACGGCGGCTCTTGTGCTGGAATGAAACTCAGCGTATAAGCTCTAATTAAAAAGTTACATCAATATCAAAATTTAAACGATTCACAGATTCAGATGACGTTGATCGAATTTAGAACTGCCCTACCACAAAGCGCTATACGTAACGCACATATGGAGCCGTAAGGCTGTAGCAACTGTATGCATCAACACAAAAACATGAACGTAAATTCCGGACGATACGGACGTTAAACCCATTTAGGGCTTGTTACACCATATAAATATAAGATCATTGAAATAGTGCATAGATTGAAACCTTTTAAAACTCTTTCAATTTACTCATTAATGCCTAGGCATCTTGAAATTTGAAACTTCATATAAATAACCCTGCATTGCCTGCTTAAGGTTGTTTTGAGATCAATTAGTTACAACTCTTTATAGAATTTCTGTATGAAATTTTTCATTTCATTGATTCTTTGTGGATTACTCTCATTCAATGGCTGTCATCTTCATTTTAAGTCCATTAGTAAGCTTTGCATTCATTGGACACCTACTAGCTCTTTCATTATTGCTATTGCAAGTGCCTGTCTATTTTGGCGGCGGCACTGGTAATTCCAGGACTATGACGACCTTCTTGATCACAACGCAGTGGCGGGGATGGTGCCCTCTAGGTCTTACATCTTGTGGGTTTTACCGAAGGCAGCATCCACACTTACACTGCCAAATATGCTTCCCATGCTCTCGGAAGGTATGAATTCCGCATTTGCGAAAGATACTTAGAAAGTCTCACATTAAGCAGACGGTCTATTACAATCGATTATCGTTTTTGATCGCCGAATTAATAATTCCAAAATCCTACGTTGTCATTGTATAAAAATTTTTACTGTAGCATGCCTTTCATGCTTGGAGCTTGCATCCACATATAGCAGTCTGATAACTCCTACAATTCTAATTTTATTTAATACGAAGTGATAAACTAATCATCCTAATCCCAAGCAACTCTTTTTAATATTTTTTTTCATCTTTATTTCATATTGTCGTACATGGCATATAAAGACTTTATTTTAAATAAGTTACATTTTTTGGAGTAGCGCTTAAAAGCAAAATGTTTTAACTTCATGTTTTGATATATTAAAATTTAACAATTATTTCTTTTAGATTTTGTTCAAAATGGTTCATTTAGTGAAATAGAAGTTTAACAAACAAAAAAATGTTTTCTTAATTTTTTTTTTTAAATGTTTCATTTAGTAATATAGAGGTAACAATCATGAGTGTTTTAACTTCATGTTTTGATATATTAAAATTTAACAATGATTTCTTTTAGATTTTGTTCAAAATCGTTCATTTAGTGAAATAGAAGTTTAACAAACAAAAAAATGTTTTCTTAATTTTTTTTTTTAAATGTTTCATTAAGTAATATAGACGTAACAATCATGAGTGTTTTTTTCTTTAAGATTTCTTGTAAAATGTTACATTTAGTAATATAAAAGTAACAAACATAAGTGATTTCTTTAAGATTTCTTTTAAAATGGTTCATTTTATGAAACAAGCAATTTCACTTAAGTTTTTAACATCGTTTTTTATAACGATGATTATTTTTTTTTTGATTTAATCAAATGGCAATTGTGGAATATAAAGTGACAAAGTTTTTTTTTTATATGCTTTTAAATAGTTAGTTGAAAATTTTGATTGCTTTCTCAGATGAGTTAACCAAGCTGCGCTTTCGAGACTTATTATGAATAAGACCCAAAATGACAGCATGATCTCCAATTATATCCAATAAAGTAAAATTCATATCTTCCATCGGTTCCTGCACATTGAATGGGACGAGCTTGTAACCTTCCCATTCTTTGTCTGAAACATTTAGACGTTGCTGTATGCGCTTTGTAAGATCATTGTAGGGTTCTCCTTCGCGTACTTTGATAAGAAATGGCACACCAAAAGGAGTATGGGGTTCCTTGGTAAAATGAGATATGGGTTTCAACATTTCATCGTCAGCTAGCTCAACTTCATCGACGGGTACCTCCTCAATGCGAAAGATAGATTTTTCCTCTGGCAGGTAGTTTATGGCATTAAGTAAGGACTTGGCCAATACGTTTTCTTCGCAAACTGAAACAATTATGTGATTTTGAACCTTTAGAAGACGTAAAGTCTTTGAACTATTGGTGGCAAAGTTTAAAGATTTCGCTACTTGATCTAGCATTTTCTTCACAGTATCAGTTTCGTCAATGTAGAGCACAAGTTCTTCATCTTCAATCAAATCATGGGACACCCAAATGCATTTAAATTGTATCTTATTCACCAATTCATCAATGTTCAGCGGCAATCTTTCATAAAAAATCTTTCTGGTCCCATTTTGCCTATTATAGGAAAGAAGATCTTGAATGGTGCCTTTAAATGTATAGGGCACTGCACTACCAGGTATTTCTTCGTATTTGTTAAGGCAGCAATAGAATTGCAGTTTTTGAGGATCATGATTAATGCGCTCTGACACTGCATTTGCCATCTGTGCATAATTACAACGATAAGACATATTTAGGGTAAAGTCGTTTTCAGTGGTGCCACATTTCTCGCTGAATATTATTTTAATGCGGCTAAGCAAGTCCTTAAAGTATTCATCCACTGTAGGCAAATCAAGTTGGTTATTCACATGCTTTAGCTCAAAAATTAGTACAGCTCCTTGCAAAGGCTCTTGAGCTAGGAACAAGGCACTTTCAATGGGCTCATTTAGATTAACTGTGGTGTTGTTAATTGGATTAAAGATTGATAGCTCGGTATCATCGCTGAAGCCCATCTCGCGATTAACAATGGGAACGAGTTCAGCCAAGTGCTGAGTAAGCTGCTGTTGCTTGTAGCCCAAATAATACAAACGCTTATAACGCACATCATAAAACTTGAGAAATAGTATAATATCGTCGTCAGGATTAAATGGAGGCATTGATCCGATTGTATTTGGTTTGGCAAGCTCTAAAAAGATAAGCAAATTTGTTGTGGCTGTCACTTGGTCTACGGTCAAATGACCGTTTGCATCAAAATTAAAATATTTAAATTTTTGACCATTACAATTCCAAATGCGGAATCGATTTCGAGGCATGCCAAAGCTCTTAGCCAAAATGTCCACCATTTCGTCGACGGTTGTACTTTGATTTAACGTAAATACCCGCAGACGTACACAATCAAATTCATAAAGGTTGCGTGTTTGCACTCCCTCAAAATATTCCTCAAGTATGACTTTTACGCATATTTGAAGATGGGCTTCATCGAGCTCTTTGAGTCTCGCCTCTTCAAACTTCTTTTCAAAATCTAAGCGCTCAACTAGCTCGCTGGGAATATCTTGTTCAGTTATTTCGCACAACACATTTTTAAGCTCTGAGCGGCGTATATAAACGAGCATGTAGGCACTGCTGCCCTGCGAATACTTATACTCGGTTCCGCCATAGTTCTGCTCAATTGCTTCATGTTTGTGGCATCTTGATACAATATCATCATCGAACTTGAACCACTGTCCATCAGCCTTGGGATTGACAAACAGCACATAATGGCCACTGCGATTATCTCCAGAGTGCACTAAAACCGCATGCAGAATATAATCAGCTGGAGTTGATTCCGGTTCTGCCAGGAAGCCATCAAGTCGTAATTCTTCATAAAATTCAAAGCGATCGTTGCATTTAATGCAGCTTTCAGTTATGGCATCATATTGAAAGCGCATTAAATGCAAGTGTAGTACCTTTGGAAATTTATTAAAAATTACGCCCTTGCTGGCTTCCTGCAGTCCATACTTGCCGGCATCATATTTGTTGTCACCATCCAATGTTTCCGATGCCACATAATTTTGGAATGACTGATAGATATTTAATTGGTCTTTAATATTGAGCTGTATATCGTAAAAAGTTTCTGCACGCGTACTTCTAAAATCAACATTATTACATTTGAGATACGATGACATCATGCCTTTAAATAAGCCGGGTATAATGCCCTCCAAAGAGGTGTTTATCATTTTTGACTCTAGTTTCTCGAGTAGCACGCGCAGAAACTCCTGAACATCATGCTGCAACAATGAATCTAACGATTGCCATCCAAATGAATTGGTCAGGTTTTTAGTGCAAACGGATTGGCACTCGAACTGTAATTTGTGGAATATTTGTTGTAGCGCAAGACCTACAGATTTAGAGCTGTCATCAGCTTCTGTTGGCAAGCGATATACAGCCAAGCGCAGGGAGTTTGTGAAGTATAGTGTCTGCAGTAATGAGTTCATGTAGCACGTGGCGCCCTGGTTTTGTAGACCCACATATCCTGCATGCTTTTTGGAGTCCCAAAATATGCCTTGCGGTACGTCGGCTTTAACATGCACTTCCACAGTAATGCTATTGTCTAATATAAAACAGTTGTCGGCATTATTTAGCATTTTCCAAGTTATGAAAGAATTAAAGCCATAATCATTCTCCTTAGCGCAAAAAACGTGACCTGTGTCAGCACTGCGGACAATATCTCCCATTTCATGATTGTGTCGTTTCAGACGCAGCTCAAAAGTGGCATAACATGACCAAATATCCGACAAATCTTCTGCATTGCATTGCAAAAAAAGTCCCAATGATGTTGTCGTGGGTACAAGCATTATTCGCCAAGGCAGCATACGCACATAAAATGGCGGCGAAAAGACATTTCTGTCCATATCTTCAAAGTAGTCAATAGTGAAAGAATAAAAGCCCTCCGATCTAAATGGTTCGACTTTTATAGTTTTGTCAGTGATCAAGTTCTTGTTTAAGGGTTCGAGTGAGATGCTTTCTAGCTGCTGCACCTTTTTTGATGAGAGTGCATGTTAAAAAATGATTAATATTATGCCACACAAAAATCAAACGCACAGAGTGTGCGCTGTACGCCATAAAAAAAAAAAAAACAAAAATACAAATTTTGTTACATTAACAAATGCTTACTTGCTGTTGTTGTTGCTGCTGCGCATCTATGCCGGTTGGTATTTTCGCATCGTCTTTAAAGTCGGCTTCATCACTTGACAGCTCCATTTTCACTTGTTATTTGATCACGTCTAGAAATAAAATAAATTTTATAAAAATTTCGTTCTGGTAGCTCTTATTACCAAACCAACTTTGTTTATTTAAGATGGCGGCGTCGCGTTTAGATATTTCACAAAAAACGTTTTTTGTTGTTGTAAAGAGCACTACGCTGAAAACGCTAGTTTTTTTTATTTATTGAAATTTTATTAAAACAAATGTTATTCAAGAAAAATCGCAGCTAACTGGTGAGCTTAATAGCGTTTTGCACATATAACTTGAAATAATGAAAACTTCTAGCAATTAATTTCAAGCCAACGCGCTTGCTACGTCTTGACTGCCAAATGAAAGAAAAACTGTAAATTTTGACAAGGCAGCTATCAGTGAGCCTGCAAATTAATGGGCAGCACTTTTTGTTTATCGATAATTTGCGATTGCAACGTTGCTTTATATAACAGCTGATTGATACAAGTTGGCAAGTTTATGTGGCGCAATTTTAATCGCTTAAATTCTGCTGCCAAGCTTTTGTTTACCTTTTATTGTGATTCGTTTATGCTTCTGTAGGTAGTTCGATCTTGGATTATGCCATTGCTAAGAGCTGTTTAATGTTGACACTATTTCTTTTGAACAATGTGTGCATTTATAAGGCTCGTGTAATTTTTCTTTTAGAATTTTCAGCTTCTAAGCTTGCGTGCTGGGTTGCAGCAGCGGCTATGGCTATTTAATCAAACGCAAAGAAGTATTGTACGGTTTGGTGCAAATGATATACAACACGGCAAGTAGGAACTGCTTGGGGCAGACAATGTATCTTGTTGAAAAAGTCTACGGGTGAGTAGCAACTTTTTACAAATTTTTAAATTAATTTATTAAGCATAAAATATTTTTAGTGAACTCAGATGTAAAGTATAAAGTGGAAATATTAAAATAACAACTGTCGACAACATTTAACTTTTGCTGCTGAAAAGAAAATGGTATTTTAAAAGTTTTGATTTTCTATTTAATGCTTATGGAATTTTTTTGTGAACATGGTCCGACCGACAGTGGTCCACGGTAGCGGCCTAAATCGAAAGGTCGGTGCTTCGATTTCACCCTGCAGCACTGATGCCATGTCTAGCAGTGGCATGCCTAACAGATAAACAGATGCAGTTTACCTAAGAAAATATTTATTACTTAGAGACACCGCCGCGGCGCGCCGTTCTGATTCGGCTATAAGTCTATTTCTCTTTGGACAGCAATTAATAGAAATATATACATGCACCGCCTTTGGAGCAATGACTATAGTCAGACAAAGAGCGTCTTAGCAAACCAAAAAAGTTGAAGTTGGCGACTTTAATGAATGAAGGTACATGTCACACATAAATGGAAACCGCAGAACCGTTGATTCTATAAACGGTTTCCGCTCGCTTAAAACAGTTGGGATTTACGTAGCAGCCAGAAAATTGACTGCCGTACATGTTGCCGCCGCTGGGACAATGCTATTTTGCATGGCAACGCACGTCCTTATGTGCGGAAACACTGATGGATTGTTTTGCACCAGCTGCCTTTTTTTGTCGAAAGAGTACACATTATGGTATTAAAAAATTATCAGAGAGCTATAAAAAAGTTGCTTTCGAGGTCAATACTTTAAGTAGTGAATTTTATAATTTTTCTTTTTTTATACAAATATAAGTTTTTGTTAAATTTTAAAAGCAACCCAGCAGTTCATCTATGTAGTTGTTTACTGTGGCATATCCATCATTGTTGGCAAACTTCTTTGGTGTTCTAAGCAGCTCATTTATGAAGCCGCCCTGGTTTGTATTAAATATTTTTTGAAGTTATTTTCCGACTGTTGCTGTCGCTCAAAATGAGCAATGTGCTCTCACAGCGCTTGCGCATTTTTGGCCAAGTCGGCATTAAAAGAAACCACAGCCAAAACAAGCCATGCTGGCCATCTAACGGAGGACCGAGCAGGACAGTTGAGAGCGAGTGGCCGTTAAGTGTAGCACGGCAAACCGGAGCAAAATAGCCTCCAAAAACGCAACACGTAACCCCCAGCCAGGTGGGGGCATACGTTGGATACATACGGAGCTTTAAAGTAAACGCCCGCCGCGCATCAATGTAGGTATATAAGATATATATATATATATGTATTTTTTTATATTTGTAAATACTTAAGTTTATTTTATAAATAATAACACTGTTGATTTAGTCTATTGTATATGTTACATAGAAAAAAGTATATATAAAAATTTGTGATTCAAGTTGGTTTCCATAAAGATTAAACTCAAGAAATTAAGATTATAAAGTTTTAAAAATAATATATGTATATGCAAAAGTTGTTCTATATGAAAATGTTGTTAGTTTAAAAACTGTATTTAATTTCTGATTTGCAAATGTGAAGGTGTTTTGCGCCGTCCTTGGAGTAGTAGTCCAGCTGCTATGGCGGCCGCTCCTGCCTGTGTATGACGTCCTACTTTTATAGTGTGAGCAGTATATAATATATACAACATGCAATACATACAGATTGTATGACGTAGTCTTTTTGTAACAAGTGATGGGTACACACCAACAAGTGTCGTGGCACCACACAAAGCAACTATTAAAAAATGTTGTTTTGCCACAATTTACTTCTAGTGCTTTGTTCAGGTGCATCCTATAATTTTATTGCATTCACGGAAGTGAAACGCTGGGCGGCAGCATGTTAGCATGGTCGACGGCCAGTGATTTAAATCCACTACGAAATGTATCCAGAGCAACAAGCGCATTGTCAATTATATACTCTATCCCTTCGTTTGATATGAATAAAACCTTATGGTGGTTCCACTGCTCATCGGTTACATTCATTCGCTTTTGTATACGTTGCTTAAGCACAGCGTAGATTTCCCCTTCCTGTGCTTTTATAAGAAATGGTACGCCCAAGGATTTGTGCAACTGCGTATTCACGTGCGCCACTGGAATTAGCATTTCTTCTGCCGTCAGTTCAGCTTCATCATCGGGTATCTCTTCAACGCGGAATTCTATTAATAAGTTATAAGGATTGACTATGGATTTTTGCAAAGCTGCAAATGAAGCATCTTCTTTGCAGGTTGAAAAAATCATACTATTTGCAACTTTCATTAGACGCAGTTTCTTGCAACTTTCCTTAAGCAGGATAATTTTTTGTGCTGCTTTTGCAAGCAGAGTGCTCACGATGTCATTGTCGTCAATATAAAGTACAAGCTCTTTAATTTCACTTAGGTCATTGGAAACCCATAGACATTTAAAAGGCAGGGTATGGTGCAACTTTTCAAAGAATATTTTTGCCTTATAAGGCATAAGTTGCTTAATGGTACCCTTAAACGTATGGGCCACCTCTTTGCCTAGCACGTGTTTCTTCCTGCCAATGGACTTATAGAATTTAATATTTTTGGCATCGGTTTTAAGTTTTGCTGCCACGGCATTTGCCATCGCTTGGTAGTTACATTGCTTAGACAGCTTGATATTAAAGTCATTTAAGCTATTAAGTTTGTCGCAGACACGTATTTTCACGATGTCAACTAAATCCGTTAAAGGATTCTCAAGCTCAAAGAGCAGTACTTTTCCATGTAGATTATTGTCAGATAAGTGCAAAGCGCTTTGAATGGTCTTATTTAAGTTGTTCAATTTTTTTTCGGCATTTTGATCAAAGATGGATAGCCACGTGTCTTGGCTAAAGCCTAACTTGTTCTTAACCTCGTTAACCAGTTGTATCAAACGCTTCGTACGCCTTTGTATTGTGCAGCCCATATAATTTATGCGTTTGCCGCTTGCATCATAATACCTTAGAAAGAGTAGGGTATCGTTTGTAGGATTAAATGGAGGCAGCTGCCCATTCGATTTGGCAAGTTCCAAAAAGATGATCCACGACTTCTTCCAGTTAATTGCTTGTCCTATGGTGAAAAAGCGTGTCGCATAAAAATCGAAGTAACTCAATTTCCCGGCAGAACAATTCCAAATACGAAATCGATTGCGAGGCACGCCAAAACGTTTGGCAATCGCGTTCACCAGATGGTTCACACTTTTATATGGATTCATTTTAGTTGTATGTACAACCATATTTTTTAAATTAAATAGTTGACGTGTTTGAACTTCTTGAAGTTGCTGCTCAAGTACAATATTAATGGGTATTATGCCTTGCTCATTACCACATGGAATTTCAGGATGGCGCTCAACCAGCTCGCTAGGAATATTGTGTTTGGTTATATCGCACAACACATGTTCAAGCTCCGAGCGGCGTATATAGACGAGCATATAGGCACTGCTGCCCTGCGAAAGATTATTTTCGGTTCCGCCATAGTTCTGCTCAATTGCTTCATGTTTGTGGCATCTGGATACAATATCATCATCGAACTTGAACCACTGTCCATCAGCCTTGGGGTTGACAAACAGCACATAATGGCCACTGCGATTATCTCCAGAGTGCACTAAAACCGCATGCAGAATATAATCAGCTGGAGTTGATTCTGGTTCCGCCAGGAAGCCATCAAGGCGCAACTCTTCATAAAATTCAAAGCGATCGTTGCATTTTATGAAGCTTTCGGTTATGGCATCATATTGAAAGCGCATTAAATGCAAGTGCAATACCTTCGGAAATTTACTAAAAATTACGCTCTTGCTGGCTTCTTGCAGTCCATACTTGCCGGTATCATATTTGTTGTCACCATCCAATCGTACCGAAGCCACGTAATTTTGAAAAGCATTGTATATGTTGACTTGATCTTTAATATTAAGCTGTAAGTCATAATACGACTCAATACAAACATTTTCAAAATCCACATTATAACATTTGACGAACGATTGCATTACACCCTTGAATAGTCCGGGTATAGTGCCCTCCAAAAGCGTATTTGCCATCTTTGACTCCAATTTTTCGAGTAGTACACGCAAGAACTCCTGAACATCATGCTGCAACATTGAATCTACGGATTGCCATCCAAATGAGTTTGTCAGACTTTTTGTGCAAACTGCATGGCGTTCAAATTGTAGTTCAACAAAGATTTGCTGTAACGCACGAACTACACATTTGGAACTGTTTTCAGCCTCTGTTGGCAAACGATAGATAGCCAGGCGCAGGTGGTTAGTGAAATACAGTGTCTGCAGTATCGAGTTCAGGTAGCAAGTGGCGCCCTGGTTTTGAAGCCCCACATAGGCCGTGTTGTTTTCAGAGCTCTTATCCATAATATTGCTCCCTGTGACTGTTTATTGGCAACTGCTATTTTTTTTAACAATAGCTGTCTCGTTTGCAAAACAAGATTGTTATAGTTGCCTTGAGAGAAGTTGAATATAGTTTACTTTATTGTACAGTAATTTTTACTTGCGATAAAATGTATTTCAGTTTAGCTCTCTGCTTCTTTGTAGAAAGAACTTTCTAGAACCGACGCCATAAGTGCTACAAATAAAATTATATATGATGGGCAGCACTTTTTTTCAACAGCTGATTGAATGTCTTCAAATTGGCGGCCATTAAATTGCGTATCGTTGTGTAGAGCAGCCAAAAAAACGCAAAGAAAAACTAAACTGCAATTGAATTCCAGTTTAAGCTATGACTTAAATATTTGCCAATTTTATTTATTATATTTGATGCCATGGAAATTGCTGATAAGTTCATTCTAGAAAGAATTAGCCAAAATTAAGCAAATATGTTCGTTTTATGATTGTTTTTAAAGATACGATTAATTTTACTGTATGTAAAACATTTTATAGCGACTAGAGTACTCACGGGGCATTTGCTTGTAGGCACGCACGCAGTCAGACTCCATGCTCCATACAATGACTTCTGTAGAAGCTGTCGAGACGAGGAAGAGGAGGAAACGGTCGCCCACCTCCTCTGTACATGCCCAGCCCTTTGTAAGGCTAGGAAACAAATCCACGGCGCTTACTTTTTCGCGGATCTATCAGATCTTGCTAAGGCCCAGGGACATAGTGCGGTTCGTACGAGTCACTGGATGGGCTCATGATGCGGTTGCAGACCAGGAGTGATTGGGAGAGAAGCCTTGCGGCATCACAATGGGCCGTGCTCGGCCTAAGGGGATGTTCCCTTTAACAACCGCTCTAAAAAAAAAAAAAACACTTTATGGCTTATGTATTTTCTTCCTTTAGTCCGGCTAAATCAAATATTGTTTTGTAAGAGTTACTTCATTTCGTTCCGGAAGTGTTTCGACACCCTACGCACAATGTTGTTAATGATAATCGCTGCAGCACCTTAGGGCTCTCGTTGGTGCTTTGCCACAAGATTTTTAGAACGAGTTGTTGCTGTTAATTAAAGGTACGGGAAAAAGAATTTATTTTTTACACAGCTACTAAGCTACTTTCATTTATTATAAAGAATTTAAGCATCCTTCAAATTTGAACGAAGCAATGATTCTTGTGTTTTTTAAAAAAACAAGACAATAATGAAACAGCTGCGAATCTGCGAAATTTTGTGGCCAGCTTGAGGCGCCAGTCTAAATGCCACATTACGCCTGTTTATTAATGACAAACTGGGGGTTGCTGTGTTGCTCCTTGCCACTTGATTGCTTTGTGTCTAAAATTACAGCCATAGTGGCGCCAATTCGTAGGGTGTGGTCGCTCTATTTAGCTTTAAGTGCACCCATAGGCCTCATCAGCCACACCTAATAAACACTGTGTGAATTAGCTAATATTAAAAATTCATTATTATAGCCTTTTTTTTTTGTTTGCGGTTTGTCATTGCAGCTTGGCCCATAATCCACAACAGACCCGCCTAGAGCAGCTGTGTAACATGTAGTAGCTGGATACACTGCACCAGACCAACGCCATCAGCAAATCGAACATATTGCGACAATGCTATTGCGGCTACGCTATGGAAGACGATTACAAACTTATTTAAAGATTGGCGCCTGCATACTGGTTGGCCTATGCTACTTTGCGTTTCTCTTTCGCGAATCGCTTAATGCTTATGAGCAGAACAAAGAGCGTGTTACGGCTGAGAATGAGCTGGAGTCGGGTGAGCATGGCGCAACTACCAAGCAGCAGCTTAAGCTCAAGCGGCAGCAAATGCAGCGTCAACGCTTGTTGGCTGCACAGCAATTGGATAGCGCCAAAGCGGTTGAGGCAAATCGCAGTTTGCTCGCCACACCACCCAGTACACTTAATCCCGTCTATGAGTACTCCGAGGAGTTGCATACTTCCACCGAGCGTGAGCTGCAGCGTAGACGCGAGCATTTGGCAGAGGTTTGCGAACGCTATAAACTGCAAGAACAATACCCACCGAATCCCTGGGAGTTCTTTGTTTCACCTGGACATAATCTGGTCTGGTGCAATGTCTTCAAAGCGGCCAGCAGCACTTGGATGTATTATTTTAATATATTGGGTAAGCCTGTAGCAGAGCCTCTGGCAATTTGCTTATACTTAAACGTTGCTGTATTTTAGCTGGCTACGATTTGAAGTATTTGCAGCGCACAGAAACGCAGCCCTTGGAGCTGGCACGCAAGCATTTTCCACGACCCGAACTGCCGGAGCTGCTAGAGCTGCTGCCTAGCGCATTATCATTCTTATTTGTGCGTGATCCCTTCGAGCGCATTGTTAGCGCCTATCGCAACAAACTGGAAGGCAATCGCAACTCTTTCTACAAAACGCTGGGCACCAAAATAGTTCATCAATATAGACGCCGCAGTCAGGGTGGACCTTGGCCACGCTTTGGCCCCACCTTTGAGGAGTTTGTGCGTTTCCTCATAGCCGAACATGAAGCTAAGAAACGCTATGACGAGCACTGGGCGCCGGTCTATAGTTTTTGTACGCCATGCAGCGTCAACTTTAGCATTATAGGCAAAGTGGAGACCTTTCAGCGGGACTCGGAGTTTATCATAAGACAGGCGGGTCTTGAATCGCTGTTGTTGGGCAAGCTGCCGCAACGCAAGTTGCGCAAAATAGGCAATCAGGCAAAGAGTGGCATAAAAACGGAGGCGCTAGTGGAACGCTACTTTGCCGATCTGGAACGCTCAACATTGGACCAATTGCTCAACATATATCGCTTAGACTTTGAGCTTTTCGACTATGATTATCGTAAGTACTATGATATGGTGCATCCATGGAGCATGGAAGTAAGCACTGCCGTGGCGTCTACCACAACGACCACGACATTAGCTGTTGCTGGATTAAATGGAAGTCGTGCATCGTCTGTAACATCCGCATAGTACGAGCTGTTTAGGGTTTAAGCGAACCAAGTCGTCAAACAATCTTTTCATGTACCTTTTACACGCACATAGACAGTACACTCTCCAACACAACTCACATACGCAAATATATATTTATATATGACAGAAGTTTATGGAGTCGGGTTTCTACCGACTGTGAAATACACTGTACTCTGTGCCCTCTAAAACTTAGTCAGGAAAACAAATCAATTGAAATGCACAGTTTATAATAGCTTCAAGAGTTTTAGAGTTATCCTTTACAAGTACGAACATCGACTGGGCGATAAGCTTACCCTGCAACCGTAGATCTGGAAAACCCATTTCTTTTTATCACCTGCCCATGTTGCATGCTGCATATTTTTGTGAATCCTCAATATAGTTGAGCTGATCTAAAAATTATGCGTTTATTCCACTTGCTTTTAGACTACTCTCTCACTTTCTCGTCTGTTTTCTTTCTTACATAGCTCTACAAGGCATCACAATCTTGATATCAATTTTGTACCGATCTTAAAATTATTACCAATCCATATGTTAAGAAAGCTGAAACCGCCTTGAGTTTTACTTAATTTTTTGTAAGACAAATTTTAAGCCAGCTTTTAAATTCATTTTAAGAAACATCTTGAAATTGCATTTCGTATAGTCTTTTGGCCTGCAGAAAATTATAATAAAAAAATTGTATTAATTTATTTAGCTGATTCGTATTGCAAATCAGCTGTAGTAAGTTCGTACAGAGTTCTGAAAGTGGCTCCCTGCTTCGGATACTTCTAAAAGAGAGTTAGTAACTATCGTAAGTTGCTAGCTCTAGAAGATGTAAGCTAGTTTGTATTGCCTTTTAAAAACGGCTTAAGCGTACTTACACCTAATCTGGTAACGCCCAATTGCTACTTTAGCTTATTAACTAAATTAGATTTTTCTGTCCCAGGGGTACAGCGTATTTAATAATAAACTCACAAACACAACCAACTAACCAACCCAACCGAAACTACCAAAAACAAGTTACCAAAATTTAAGGCCAAATCAACGTTTTCCAAAAACGCAAAAACTCTCGACCTCTCTTAGATAATGCCAAAGTATAGAAAAAATAAAACAAAAATATTATGACGTATGTAGTTAGAAGGCGAATTTTATGGATTTTTTCCTGCAAAGTCACCAAAAAAAAAAAAAATAATATTTAAACTTAAAAAATGTATAATGAAAATTCCCCAAAAAAAGAAATTATACATTTCCCTCACATACACACACTTTTTACGTGTGGGCGCGTGGGCGTGGCATGTCTTGTAGTTAGTGCTAAGTACAATTTACAGTTACATAGTTATACTTATATACCACTCTATAAAGATATATATATATAAAAAATATATATATAGAAATTATATACATACACCGACCTCTACACCAATATCGCAGCTACAGTTCTTCAAAGCTGGCAAGTTATACAACAGTAACAGTAACAACAGCAACAACAACAACAAATATTTAACACAAATCTTCTTATAGTAAAAGTTATTTACATATACGAAACATATTTACAACCAAAACCCAACAAATACCCCCTCCCAAAATGATAAACAACTACAACATATGGTACTTATTATATGAAATTTATAAACAGGTCTTATATCTAGTCTATAACTTTTTGTGGACTAGATGATTTTTTCTTAGGCTAATGAAAAAAAAAACAAAAAATCGATAAACCAAAGCGTTTTATCTTGTGAACGAACAAAACCAAAGAGCAAAAAAATATATTTAAACTTAACAAAGCTAAAAAAAAACAAAAACTTTTCATGTGATGTTTAAGAATTATTATAACAAAAACAAAGAAGATATTTATTATATATTTAATTTAATTTCGATGACAATGTAAACCAAAGGCGTACAGATCTAAACTAGTCGATAAACGATGTTATTCTAAATAAAATTAAGCTTGTATTTTTTCGTTGTAAACAAACCAAAGAAAAATCTTTACGAATAAAAAAACTTCTTATACTTAAAGTTTAAATCTTTTTATGCAACTTTTACGCATGCGCGGTTTTCTAGTTGTAATGAGATTAAGCAAATCTACGGCATCTTGAGCTGTGCGTGCCTTATCTGTATAGCCTAACTAACGCATAGAAACAATTGTACAAAATGGAATTATAACAAGCTATATCGAAGCCGCTTCAAGTAGTAAAGTTATAAAAGTGTTTTTCTGATACTTCATTTTTGTTGTTAACTCTCAGTAATATAAAATAACATCAATAGTTCTCACAAAATTTGATTTCTGAAAATGTTCCGTATAAAATAATGCGATCTGCTGCGCTTCTTGTTTGTAGGTTGTGCAAAAGTTCAGATGTGCAATATACTATACGGAAGTCTCTATAAGATTCAGGAAAGCAGCTTTTTGGTAACATTATTGTTGGGGCAGATTTCAATCACGACATTTTTTTTTCAGAGATTATTGCTCAGCAAAATGCTAGCTATAAATAGAGTGTCTATTTATATATCCTTTACTTATCTAGTCTGTACTATATGACAGTTCATATTCTTTATTCATTCGTGTGTCAAAGTTTCATCCAGCTCCTTGAGTATGTGTAATAGTTTAACCTTTTATTTTTATAAAATCAATCTAAATATCATGTCGACTCTTTAACTTTGTCTATTATATGTCGTGTTGAATCGTTTTTCGCGTATCATAAATATACTCTCTAATTTCTAGCCATTTAA
This sequence comes from Chymomyza procnemis, assembly GCA_035046065.1. Classification (NCBI taxonomy): domain Eukaryota; kingdom Metazoa; phylum Arthropoda; class Insecta; order Diptera; family Drosophilidae; genus Chymomyza; species Chymomyza procnemis. Next base: position 19,722,749 of record JAWNOJ010000004.1, read on the forward strand.
AAAAATATTTAGAATGTAAACTTAGTAGGTATAGCCTGCAGCTTATAAATTACGAGATAGAGGGTTTCAAAAAAATTGACAAACTTATATTTAAGAAAATAAATTTCTATGTCCAATTTCTTCAATTTATGACTTCAAAGTACTTCAATGAACATTCTACAATTTAGAATTTTAAGAACAAAGTTAAGTCCGTAACTACTCTTATGTTTATATTTAAAAAGTTACAACTAAATCTTTTCAGTTATTTCGAAACAAAATGTTTAAAGATGTTTAAGACGCCGTCAGAGTGATACTGTCACAGTTCTACCTCAAAAATCAATTTGTGGGAAAACTCTGCTGCTTGACATCCATGGCATAGAGTGCTTAAGGTAAAAACATGGCAATTTGTACTTCCTGCACAACTTGTAGGAGTTATGGGAGCACCCATAGGAGTGCATACAAAGTAATGATATATTAAGCTGATGCTGTTATACTGCTATGCAGCCGGAATGCCCAATCGAATAAGCAATTTACAAAACAGTGTTGCATATTTTTTCATTTATAAATATTTTTTATTTTTAATCAACACAAACGATTTAAACATTAGATATAATTAATGTAATTTATAGTTTATTTGTTTTATTTATACCATAGAAATAATCATATGTACTTTTTGCTGTATATTATTTAGATTTTTATTTTGCTTTTGTTTTTTTTTTATTTTTTTTTAAAATTAAGTGTAATACAACTTGTAATATATTTGTATATAGATTAGATTTAATGTGCGAATCTGTTTCAACTTCTACACTCACACAAACATTACGAACAACATGCTAATACAAGGCAAGGCCTTTGAAAACCTTTAACTTTTTCATATCATAACTTAAGCTAACACATACATATGTGCTATGCATATATATATATATATAGTATATAAGTATATATGTGTAGGTATATATATATATTTTTTTCAAGTTTCTAAAACTTGGACAACATCTAGGTAGTTAAAGCGCTATGACCCACACGGGTAACCAAAGCAGCAACAAAATTTTATTAAAAAATAATATATATATATAAAAAAATTAAGTGAGAACGACAAATATAAATTATTAAATATTTAAATATATTTATTGCAAATAGTTATATATTTTTTAAAAATATTTTTGTTTTTTTTTTCTTGCTACTACGTTTATAAAGTTTTGAATGTGCTACACGCGTTTCTTATAACAATATTTTGTATATTGTTTTATAAGTTTTATAATAATAATAATATTAATAGCATAAAATAGTAAGCTTAGCTTCAACTTAATTTTAATTATAATTTCTTGAATATTTACAATAATTATATTATAGGAATAAGACTTATAATGCTAGCATGTGTTGTATTATGTACAATAGCAAATACTTGTTAACGTTCATTGAAAATATAGGGTTGTGCATTTGGTGGCGCCAAAAGTAAGTTTGTCAAAGTCGCAGCACTCAAAGCGTTAACCTATATATATATTTTTTTTAATTTCTGTCGCGCATAAGGAAACTTAGAGAACATTGTATAGATCATTTCAAATTCTTGCAATTCTATTAAAGTTGTTATTTAATAAATAGTTACAATCTTTAAAACTTAAGGTTTTTGTTTTTTGTTTCAAAATTTTTGCTTGTTTCAAAGTTAGACGAGATCTAGTAGTTTTATAGCATAAGTTACACAATATACACATATAACACATACATTGTACGATAAAACATTTATAAAATTCAACGTTGTAAAGGGTAATATATGAGAATACAGAATATAACTATATAGTATATGCATATGTGTAGTTAGTTGTACACTTTGTTTGTTTTTTTTTTGGACTGTAGTAAATAGTTTTACATATTAAAGTAGTTATAGTTGGAGGTATATATAAATATGCTCATAGTGCGCTGCTCCTTAGCCTGGAGTACTGTATCCATTTATTTTCAAGAGCAGCAACATAACCTCAACGCACACTCACTCGCATCCAATACTCATTCAATCAGCCGTACCAAAAGTCTCTGCTTTTACAATTTTGTCTGTCTCTTCGTTCTCTCTCCTCGGTATGCTCTGCTCTGCTCTCTTTCTCCTTATCTCCATATAGCATTTATTCCGTTGCTTGCGTCATTAGACTCTTAATGCTGGCCACCTCTGATTCCAGACGTTCCAGCTGTGTTTTTAGCATATGATCGCGCTCAGCATTGGATACGCTTACTGTGCTGACTTCCTTGGGTACCAGCAGCTTGCGCTGAAATTGTGCTGTCCACTCAGTGCTGCCTATAGAAATACCCGAATCACGCTCATCGCTAGAGTTATCACCGCCATCATTCCAGGCAGGCGGTGAGGCACGATTGCAGCTGGGCTCTTGTTTGATGTGCTGCAATGAGAGCAAAGCTGTGGCTGCCGCATCTTTATCGCCCAAATGTGACTTATGACGCAGCTTAAGCGGCAGACAATTATTAGCATCATTGCCATGTTGTGGACTATTGTGCAGTGGTCTTGGCAGCGGCAACGGCACATTTAGTGTGTGCGCCTCATCCACAATATCTTGCTCATCATCGCCCGAGACAGCGCCCGAGGAAGAGGCTGAAGACAGTGCAGAGGAGGCGGATGAGTGTGTTGAGTGATGCGTTGAGGAGGTGGTGGACGAAAGCATATGCTCATAGCTGGGTGAGCAGGCGCGACGTGACAAATTGAGCACACTAGCCGCTGCAGAGCTGACCGACGAGGAGGATACAGCATCCACAGCACTGGAGCTGACTGCCTCAACAGCATGCAAATAGCCCGCAGCTTCTAGATGCTCCTTATTAATGCCTACATAGTTGGATGTGCCATTGTGATGCGCCGGTGAGTAGAGTGCAGCATTGGGCAAGGGCTGTGGTGCACCTACGGTAGCAGCCACATTATAGAGCGCACCCATCGCCACTACCTTGCGCAGACTGTCCAAATCTTCGGGACGCACATTGTTGCGATTAAGCGCCTGCTGCAGCACCTGCAGATTGGCAATGGCATTTGTGGTTGGCGGGCGTGTGTGATGCGTCTGTTCTGCAAGTGGCGGCGTTATAGCAGTAGCCACTGTAGTGCTGGCGGCGGCACTAATAACCGGATTAGGTGTGACCGCTGTCGAACACTCTAGATTAACGCTTTGTTGCTGCTGATAGGTATGTGGCACGGGCACGGCTTGCATATGTGTGGGTGGCAATGGTGGTGGTGCTGCTTGATGCTGTGTCAGTTGCGTCTGATGCACCACGCTCTTGACCAGCTGTGCATTATGTGTCTCAGCTGCTGAGTTGCGCGTGTTGCCATTGGGACCATAAATAATGGGCGAGAGCGGTGCATTGCCATTATAGCCATTGTGTGAAGTATTGTTACCCGGCGAGCTATTGCCCGAGGGTGAGTTTGAGCTGGAGCCATTGCTCATCTTGGCGCGTTTGGTATTGCTCAGCACTTGCTCACTGGTGGGCAGTGAGGCCAATATCTTCTCCACGCTCACCAGATTCTCGCCAGAGATATTAAATTTTTCGCGTATTGCATCTAGCTGCGCCTTAAGCACATGATTCTCCTTGGTCAACTCTATAACGCGTTGCTCCAAGACCATATCATTATAACGTCGCTTCTCACGACTACGCTTGGCTGCCTCGTTGTTACGCCTGCGACGATCCCAATAGCTTTCATCCTTCTTGCTGTCCGGCGTAAATTCGCGCTGTTTACGCTGCGAGAATAGTTCCTTTTGTGCAGCGCTCATGGCGGACTGTGCGCTGCCATTTTGTGAATTGGACTTGCCCATATTGGAGTCACCATAGCCATGGCTGCCAAAGCTGCCGGCACCAAATTTGCCCAGACCATCGGACATGCCGCTGTCGTTGGATTGTGGACTAATGGAGCCACCATACATGGACATTGAATGCACTGTAGCAAAGAGCAAACGCTTAGTAACAAACACTTGGAAAGATCAACGCAATGTGTATACTTACAATTTGTGGACTCATTGGAGCTGCCGTTCATGGACAGCGTAGGCGAAATGGTGGTCAATCTGACGTTGTTCATGTTGCTGCTGTTGCTGTCGCCACTTGGCAACTGATTGTTGTTTGTGTTGGCCTGATTAGCCTTTATGATGCTGATCAATTTGTGGGCTTTGTTGTGGTGTTGGTTATTTGCGGGTGTGGCGCTATGCACCTCAGGTATGCTTGTGGATGTAGCCGAGGGATAGATTTTGGCGTGCAGCTCAGCCTCTGAGGCTAAGCTAAAACGCGCTTGTTGGCTATAATGTTGCAAGACTTTTTGCTGCAACTGTTGTTGTTGCAAGTTGTTGTTGCTATTGGCTTCCTCTGTTCGTGTAACTGCAAGAGAGTTGGAAATATAGAGAACAAAAGTTAGTTAAAATTGGATAGACGTTTTAAATTAGCTGAAGTTTAATACTATGTGTGCGCATCTATAAATATTTTAGTAAGCTAAGGCATTTATTTTCTTGGGAGCAAATAATCTCTCGAAGATTGACAGCCTTTGGTAAGCCACAAGGAGCAGGATTGCATGATTTTGCGTATATAATGGCAAGATTCAAGCAATGCATAGTTCTAATTAAATTGTTCTATTTATATATTTTTTTGTAACTATTTACAGCCTAATATGGATTCATTTGGCTTGTTAGTTTTATTTTGCTATCAATTGTCTGTTATCAGCCGTAATTAGCCCTTAAAGAGCGCCTGATAATAATAATAACAGCGCCTATAGACTGCGCTGTGAGCTGATATAAATGTATTAAAATGCAGTGATTAATCAGTTTTAATTATTTTATGACACATTTATTTTTCTTATCAGCATTGGAATAGCTTTTATTAAGTCTGCGCTTATTAACTAATACAAAAATCTAAAAACCATATAAAAGTTACATCATTTAGCAGTTTTATTTCATTTTTGATTTATATTATTTACGTTACATCTGCCTAAAAGTATAATTTATTTTACGATTTTACATTTACATTTTTGTATTTACGTCATTGGCTACTTTGACATAACAATAAAATAAGCAATTAATACGTAAGTAAATAGTTTTGATCTTAAAATAGAATGATGACGGTTGAAAGTGCATAAAAGCGCTTATCAGCCGTTTGGTGTTGGGACAGAAATCGCTACTAAACGATCTTATTTGTATTTACAATATTTCTTAAAAATCATGTTTATTTTAAACTGTTGTTATTATTATTAACAAACTTTTTGTACCTATAGACATTTCGTTATATTTGCTTTTTGTACTTTTATGTCTTTTGAACTTCTATAGCCCCTATAACTTGGTCTATTTTAGTTCGTCTTAACCTTATAAGGTTTACTTTAACTTCTTTGCTTATTAACTAAATAAATAAATATTAAAATGCTAAAATATTGTCAATTTCTGTTTTTAACTTCCGACTTTGCAAAACCTATGAAATCTTGATCATCATTACATCATTAAAAACTTTAACAAATTATAAAACAAATACGTAAGCTATGTTTTGCAAATATATGTAAATATTTAACGTTTAGAATCTCATGTTAATTGCATAAAATTTTTATTTAAATAAATATGAGCTTCTGAGAGAGATAGCTGATCAACTGTCTTATGCACTTTACCTCAATATAGACATAAACTGTAAATGATATGTCTAGGAACATACTGTCATACTATATACATACACATAATTCCCAAAGACACTCTTGCATCTCAGCACTTTTTAACTATCGCGCAAATTTGATGAATTCTAAAAGTCATACCTTTGTTTATGAAAATAAAATAATCTATATTTTTCAGCAAAAAGCTTTTTGTTTATTTTTATCGTCTGCCACAAACGCACTTGGAAATTCTAAGCAAATATTTAGGAAATTTTCTCAGAAGTTAATAAAGTATTTGCAGATTCATCTTTAAAATGTTTAATATTTGCCGCATGATATATTTATTTATTATTTTGCATAATGCGAGTCTAATGAAAGCCAGGCGAACAAAAGTTCAATAAGTTTATAACTTTTAGGGTGACTCATATTCTTAAAAACCTATTAAGTAATTCCCACACAGCGCAGGCAAATTTTATGTTAATATTGTTTAACTTTTCACAACTCGAAATTGCAAAAAATTGGCACGCTAGAATGCTGCATTTTTAAATTTTAGATTTTTAGAAAATTTCAACGCTTCAAGAATGCTGATAATACCGTCAAAGACCAAGATGGTAATGAATCCAGAATTGGAAGCATTACTTGGCTAATACGGAATAAAACGCATTGAAAGTGACTTTTAACCAATAGATTGATCTTTTATCTGCTGCTAAATTTCAAATACATAAATAACCACCTAAATATTATAGTTATACAAATAAAAAAAAAAATTTTTAAGCAATAAATTTTCTAAATTTAATCCATTTTAGCTTCGAAACTTGAGACAATTATTTTCTACTAACAATTAAATAGGCAAAAATTAAGAATGTGTTTTGTTGATAAATTGGCAAATTGAAAAGTTACCAAAAAGTTAACAACATAACGTTTTCAATGTACGCAATTAAATAGTTCGCTTTTGTAGACTATATTTCTTTCCTTAGCCAAAATTTATCGAATATACAAATGATATAAAGTGCTTTGTAATGCAAATAAAAGCACAATAGAAATAAATGCCAGTAAATTATTTGTCTCAAGAGATCAACGCATTATATTTTTTAAATAATATAAATACAAAGTATAAACCAAATTCAAAATATTTATATTATAACTATTAATTACCATCAATTACAATTAAATAACTTAGTAGATTAGCTAAGTACTAAAATTAATTAATATTTTCAAACACCGTCAACACTAATCAGTATTTATTAACAAAAAAATTTAATAAGGTGCTTGACTTCTTTATTTATCTTTAGACAAACTAACTGCTAGTCCCACAGTCTGCCGCTTACTAGATTGCAAATATTACGCACCAAAAAAATGAAATAAAGAACTGTCGGCACGCTCCTACAACTTTCTTTGTCTGAGTTTTGTGGCAAGGGAAGGCGGCACCGCAACCCGTACTCCCAGCTCATTCTCAGACATAAGCATACTATATAGATTTCTTGATATAAAACCCCAAAAAAGACTCAAACTCCTCCCCCACCATACTTGAGTGTTTTGCGTTTGCTTTCGTTTTTAGCAAAGTCATTTACACAATGATTACGGCAAATGATGCAAGAATCAACGTATTAGACGACAGCGTAGAATATAACAGCAACAAGGGAACAGAAGAAAGAAAGCAGCAACACACACACACACACACAAAGACAGGCAGACTGAGCTGTTATTGTGTGTGTAAACAAGAAATCAAACAACTGCGAAATTTTGTTGCTGTCGTCTGCACCTAACTGTGTGTGTGCGTGTGTGAGAGTGTTTGTGTCTGTGTCGCAACCCTCACCGTGACCATCGGAATTGGCATTTGCAGTTCAATGCGCTCAGACACACACACACACGCGGCTACACATCTTTATATTAAAAACACACATACATAAAAACGCGCCAGACGTGCTCCGCTGCCACCACACACCCCCAATACAACCAGCCAGCCAGCCCTACACGCTAAACGCTCTAACCCCTACCAGCTGCAGTTGTTGCTACTTGTTGTTGTTTGTCTTATTTGACCAAAAATTCCCAAAAACAAAATGACTAAGCGCGCTCTCTCACCAATATGCAAACAAAAGCGCGCGCGCTCTCAAACACACACACACACACACACACACACACACGCATACTTGCCGCTCGCATAGTTCAAGTGCAATGCGGCGTATGCTTAATATACTGCGTTTGTTTTTATTTTGCGCTGCTTTTATTTTTTTTGTATTTATTAATAATAATTACTTATTTTGCTTGTTTTTAAAATTTTCAACAATTTATATAAATAATGTTTCATAAACATACTTTGCGCCTTGTTATTATTATTGCTGCTATCCTGCTGTTGCTTGTAATAACTTTGTTTATCCGCTTGATTATTATAATTGTTGTTTTTAAGTATTAGCACATTTTTGCTGGTTGCAGCTGCATTAAAAAAGTTCACTTTCTGCTCTAAGGTGCACACAATCGACATATTTAAAGGTTTCAACACTTTGCTTTAATACACTTTTCGGCTGACATGCCAAAGCCTGCAATGTTTATAAACAAGTTTGTATTATTGGTAATAAATACCAGTTAAACGCACGGCTTTTAAGAACTTTCTTGCTGTTGTTAGTTTTTGTTGTGTGTTGTTGCACGTCAAGTTGGCCAAATGCTTTTAACGGTTCTTGCCAACGTTTTCACTGTTTTTGTTCAAATATATATGCAGAGTATATTATATTTTGTATTATCAGCGCGTCGCGTTGTTCTCCAACTGCTTAGTATAGAGCGCGTATACTAGAAATTTTGTATTTATTTGTTTCAAGAGCGCGCACAACCGCTTCGCTCGACAGCTGAATCGCAATTGAATTTTGTAAAAGCATTTCACCGTACCATGGAGCTTCTATACTGGCAGCTGGTCACGTTGCCAACGCACGCAGAGCCGACACGCGACCTGGTTTGACGTCTGTGTGCATCGAACATGTTCGAGCGCATTGGGTAAAAGTGAAATTTTTTCTACAACCATTAGACAGCGAACAACATGTTGCGCCTGCGGTACGATGTGTTGCGCTGAGCGCGCGCATGTGTGTGTGTGTGTATGAGCTTGGTATGGGTAACAACTGGTTGCGCTGGCCTGTTGCGCGTTGCAAAAGATCACATTGCCGTTTGTTGAGTAATCAACGTTGAATCTGAAATCGTTTTGAGCTGCACATTTGAAACTAGAACGTGATTGCCAGCACCGGCTGGATGCTAAGGGGCGAGCTGGCATGGGGCATGGCATATGCTTCTATATATATGTATGTATATATAATACACGCACACCTATATAGAGGTGTTGTGTGGAGTATTGCGCTGCAATGTGCTGGCCGCGTGAGCTACTCAGCTTATTGCTTACACTCAACATGTGAGTGAGTGAGTGTGTGTTGTTGCCTTATGGTGACGCAAGCCTTACACAAAAATGTTCAGAGAACAAATACATCTTACGTTCTAGCTAGCAGCTGAGTTGGCCATGTGAGTGTGCTGTGTGTTGTGTGCTGATGTTGGAAATTGCAATAATTGCTACTAGTCCTAAGATTAGCTGACTTGTCAAGTGGTCATTAGGCACAAAGAAACTGTGTCTGTCAGCAAAAGATTTCCACTTCAAGTTGAAATAGAAACTCTTTTTTTTTCTTCGTGGGTTTCCCTACGTTTTGTACAAATCTGCGGAATATTTTTGTTTAATAACAAGTTTAGAAAGTTTCTAGTCTATGGCCCCCATAAATGTGTTACAATTTTTAGTGTTGGCCGCAGACAGTATTATGCTGATATAAAATTAAGTCCGAAAAGAGAGAAATTTGCAGTATTAGATTCAAATGTTTTCTTAAACAAGCTAATAGCCATCAAATGTGTTAAGTGCAGCAGATCTGCACAGATGTTTCAAGAGCGACTATTCTACAGGACTTTGTTCTAGCTACAATTTTGTCTAATCTACAATTGAACTTCCAAACATTTCTAAGTTCGACACAAGTTTATGCCGTCATTATATATTACTAGACAGTCAAAGAGAACTGGGATTCATAGTTTATAGCCGTATCCGAGCAGAGGGGTCTTGAATTAACAAAGGTTTACTTAGCGTCTATTTGCTAACTATGCCAGTGCTAGGTAAATGTACCAGTGCTTCGGTGTGGCATCGAACCACAGAGGCGAGTATACTACCACTACGCTACCGATATCCATAACTGCTATAGTTAAGCACGTAATTAAAAAAAAAAATTTCTTTATATCAAGTCCTAATTTAAGGGGGCGCAAATGAAACCACCAACATCGACGAATTGTATTAAAGAACTGAATGAAGCAGAACTGCAAACAGAACTGCTTTATTATCTAAAATGCTTTCTCTTTTAAAGAAAATTTTATCTTATTTACTATACATTGTTGTTATGTAATGTATAAGTTTCTCTTCTAACAGTCTATTTCATTCTAATTTTCCCTTAGCAAGGCTGAAGGCTTATCAAGAGTTATTTTTTAGTGAATGTATTTCGTTAACCTCTGCACGCATGTGCTCTTAATCTATTTTATTTATTTTGTCCCTTTTGGGTGCACATGATAATTCATTCTTATCTTGTGTTTATATTATATGTGTATGTGCTTAAACACTTATTGAAGTTCAAAATTTTCAAAAATTGAAAAGACATTGATTCTTTTAAGCCTCTGTTTTAACCTCGTATCTTTTAAATTAATAAATAAATCCAGGCTCCACAACGTTTCGAAAATTTCACATTATTTCTAACAGGCATGTAATTTTTCCCCATTAATTATCCTAAGATTCTTTATTTTATTAGACCATTAAACATATTCTCGCGCTCGCCTTCATTCCTGTCTGTTGCGGATGTAAATCGCACTCAACAGAGCAGTAATAATTAAGTAGATTTTTAAATACTTACGCCGCTTTTTTTCAATTAATAGATGAACCATAGAGAACAGGAACCTAGGTTTAAATTTCAGCTAAGAAAAACTCTACAATATACGGGATCTGATATACAAGAAAGTTAGTTCAAAAGTAAGTTAATGTACTCATTATGTAAGACCTTAATCTACATTAAAGATACTTCATTTGATTATCGATAACCGAATTCGATGGGCTGCGCCTTTGATTAATACAAATTTTCTTAACATATTTTTTTTAGCTATGCCATTTCCAGACAAATGCTCCAGTGCCGCGGAGTGGAATCGAACCACCGACCTACCGATTTAGAGGCTAGTAAGTAAGCTCCTACTATGTTATTAACCCTCTGCAGTGTATACAAGTATGTATAATCTATTGAGTACAGTACCACCGATGTTTCATTATCTAACACGATGAAAAAACCTCTATCAACTTCAAATTCAATTTTTGAAATGCATTTTTAAAATGCAGCCAAAAGTTTAAAATAAAGCCGTTTTGGAGATAATCAATGTTTTACTGTTTTACTTTTTCATGCAGAAATACTGGTGTCATAAACTCAAATACAACTTACAAAAATCAATCATATGCCATTACTTAATAATATTTGTTGGAAAATACCTTAAAACGCAGCCAGAACTTCAAATTAAAGCTTTGTTATAAAATAATCAGTATCATTGATGTACTTTTTACTTTACAATTCACCAGCACTTAACACTTTTTGTTGTTGTTATAGTGTTGGAAAACACTCTAAAATGCAGAACACAACTGCATTGAGTGCCAAGTACAGTTACAGCACAAATATCAAGTATCCGCCTCTGATAACAATATTGCATCATTTCGTTGTAAAAACAAACTTTAAATAACACTTTTAAAAGCTACTGAGATATTAGTGCAATCTATCAAAAAGAAATCCCCCGGAATTGTCTGAAATCTATCAAATACTTTTAAATTTTACTTGACAGCTTTGCAAAAACACTGCTGCACTTTATCAGATACAAATATCAATTATCATTGTCATTGATAATAATAAAAGCGTATTGCCACATTATAAATCAGCCATAATACCCTCTATCTTTAAGAGTTTTCCAAACACTTTCCACTTGAAATTCTTAGCCATTTAAAAGGCTTCCAATCAGTCTGTTAGTATTAACAATTAACAATTCTAATCATTATGCATTGTTAAACAAATTCAATTTATAAGCTTATATAAACTATTTTGTTTGCAGTTTTATTTTTTCTCCCTATAACACGCCTGCCCGCACGCTGGCAGCCCCTCTCAACTCGTAATTGTGCTAATTGCTGTTGCTAATCTTATCAAGCCAGGGACTCAATATGACGGACTAACAACTTTGTTGCGACTACAGAATAAAAAACAATAACAATAAAACTACAACAAATGCATAAAAACAAAGAAAAAACAACAACAAAACAAAAAGCAAAGTAAATCAAGTAAGGTCGGGAAACATTATGTAAGTTCCGCAACCGACTCTGTATGCTATATATATATTATATATACAGCCAGTAAATATCGATACTTTGACGCATAGACGCACTGATAGATTGACCGAATGACTGACTCACTCACTGAAATGATTGAGTGACGATTGGCCTGGTTATAAATCGATAGAACTAGCAATAGAAATAGAGTCAAACGAATGTTTTTCTTTTTACTATCAAACAAAGAGTTCTATTGAATTAGTATTAAAAAATTCGAATATTCTGATTACAAAACGAAACGACAAAATGTCACAATAATATATACAGCCGTGGGAAGTGGTACGCGCAAAACCAAGGGTAATAAAAATAGGGAATAACATGGGGTAACCATATACATATATATATATAAGGTGTGTGCGGTTGGATAAGCCAAGGCCGTATATATTAACGAAAACAAGAGGTATAATTTGAAGAAAATTAATACTGTGGCCTATATTGAAAGTGAACGTTGTTTAAATACACAAAAATGAGAAATGTTTAAAAAAACTCGGCAATGCAAAAATGTCATACTTCGCCCTACCTTTATATATTAAACATCTGTTCTTAAGTAGTAAATGCACGATTTAATATAAATTACAATATTACGTCAGCTGCTCATATATGTACAATAATCTGATATATGAACAATAATTCCTAAACTAGTTATATTCCAAATATTTCTTAGAAATGTGCATATTCCATGTTTGATTATAAAACCATCATTACTTGTTTCGAAACTTTCTTATAGTTAGTTCAAACTGCTCAAACCAAAACTGCTACCGTATCGTTACACTTTCGTAAGAAATAAAAATCCCCAATCACAACGATTGTTATGGCTTTGTGAAAAAGGTCATAAAAAGCGTACCCCGTCATTAGATGTAAATGTCATAACTGGGCACAACTCCACGTGAGTGCAAGCAACTCACGTGTGCCTGAGTAAATTTAGCATATCCGGTTTTTTGAGTTTAAAAGATAAACCTAATTAAATGGCCGCAAGCATCAATAATGGCCAATTTCCTTTTTAGCAGCAGCTGCGTTGACACCGAACTCAAGTGTTCTACTACGCAAAATTTTGCAATAATCGCAGGCCTATTTTTTAGTTTATTTCTACTATAATATTATTGAATGGAAATAATGTACTCAATTTTTGCTTTTGCTCGTGCACGTGAGCATTTTTAGTATGAGCAAATCGCATTGTGGGCAAGTCTTGCACAAATTGAGTTATTATTTTATAGTATATTCCCCTAAAAACAAAAATATAAAAATTACAAATAAATTATATTTTTTTTAATTAAGATTAAGTGTAACTGTTTAAATTAACAATTCAATAAAATATTGCTAAAATTGTGCATAATTTTTTTTTAAATCAGTAAAGAATCATATTAAAAATAAAAAAATATTAAAAATTACAAATAAAATAATTTTTTTATTAAATTCAGATTAAGTGTAAAAGTTTCAAAATTAAATGATATTGACAAAACCTTCTTAATTAAATCTTTTTCAAATTCTACATTTAAATTTACATGAATCAAAAAAGATCGTATTTTTTTTAAATTTAAAAGATATAAAAAATAATAATCATAATTTAAGAAAAAAAATTTATTTTTTTTTTGAGGATACAATTAATTACAATCTTACTTAATCTTTTATAAATAAACAAATTAGGTTAGGTTAAGCCGGCAGGCCCCAGAGAAGGGGTATCAGTATGATGCTTAATGGAACCGAAGAAATACACAGATTATCGTAAGCTTTTTAAAAATCATAAAAATATTTACTAATTAGCATCTATAAAATTAAAATGAGAGCTAAAAACAGAAAATTAGTTTTTTTAAGAAATATTATTATCGCTTGCTAGACAACAAATATTATAATAATTTTTACTAAAACTTAGATCCATTTGAATTTAAATTCCAAAATATTTAAATATTTAAAAATATTTGAACTATAAAAGAAAAACGCTTTAGTAAATTTACGATAGTTTTAAAAATGCTTACATTTTTTGATAAACAATATTAAACAAACATATTTATACAATTTAAACTGTATAAAATTATTACACTTTTTTTAAACTATGAATTGGCTACGTGCTGGCATATTTTAAATTTCTCATACAAAATATAAAATAAATACATAATTAAAAAGAAACCTTTGGAAAATGAGCCAATATAAAAATTTTAAAAGAATTTTAAAAAAAAAAAAAAAAAACTTCATTTAAAAATTTTATGATGATGAAAATCAAAGCTATTGAAACAACAACAACAATAAAAATTGAAAATAAAATAAATTTTTAAAATAATTTACAAAAAAATAAAATAAAAATAAAAAAACGTAAATTTGCAAACACATATCCCCCCGTCCGTTCATTTGTAAAAGAAACCACGAAATGCTGATAGCTACGGTACGGTAATCAGCTATGGGCTCATAGCTCTGATGACTGGTTACAGGGCAATGTTGACGCCGAGCTGTTACGAAACGCCTGCCGCGTGCGTACTCACCACGTCTCTCTTCTTAGCTAAGAACAAACACAGCAATACGGCGACAACAACAACAATAAGAACGTAATAGAAGCTATCGTCAGCTTGCCAAGCTCTGGCCCCCCTTAAGTTACTTCGCCCTGGAATTGGTCATACAAAGCGCAAGTTATAGCAATGCGATGGCTATTTATATATATGGAAGGCGCACATACACTGACGCACAGCGTCGTAGCACAGTGACTCGGGGCCGTGCCGGGCCTGGACGTGGTCACGTGTCGGAAAATGTGCACCCGGCAGTGCAACGCTCCCGCGACATTCGACTCACATGTTCGCGACTTGAGTTTGCGACGCTAACCAAATGAAAATTAACGTGTTTTCCATTTTATTTTTCGCTTAATTTTTTTTTTTTTATTTAATAATATTGTATTTATTTTATACATTTTATTTAACTTTTTTTGTAACATAGAGCGTAGCGCATGTCGAAGGTAAAAGAAAAAAATCGGGTAAAAAATATGCCAATCGTAGCATTTATTTAGGTTGTAGCAGTTGTCAGCGAGATGCAGTCAAAGTGAGACGACAGTGACGTAGGCAACGGCCGGGAAAGAGTTAAGGTTTTGGTAATATGAGTAGTTTCGAAATTTTATAGACTTCTTATATATGTAGCCATATTTTTGTTAAAAAATATAAAAAAGTTAGTAGTGTTCACTATAAATATTGTTAAAATCGAAATCTTTGAAAGTTTCAGTTATTTACTCAAAAAATACCTAAGGGGACTACATTTCCGGATTATTATTTTTAGTACTCGGGATGAAGTGACAAAAGAAACTTTGTTAAGAAGCGCGTTAGAGTCGTTTAAGCCGAGTTAGACCAATAAAGTAGAGTAAGAGCTTATGTAAAAAATAACAAGCATTGGCGAAACTTTTAGAGAAGGTAATTTTATAGTATAATGTAAAGTCTACAAGAACAGAACAACCATCGAACGTTAGGATGCCAATTTCAACACCGAAAAGCAAAAAAAAAAATTGTTTTTAAACAGACTCCATCAGTTCCTGATAGTGGCCTAAGCTTCTTCCTGACGCTAATCTCCAACTCGAACTCTATGCTTCAAACATTTCTCTTAGTAACCCTCCCCATAACTACGCCACTGCCTTGTAGATTACATGCATTGCAGCTAAACTGCTTTGATTTCAATATTCAAAGGTAACGTACTGGGACGCTATATATTTGTTGTCAACGTGTTTGTTTTTTTATATATGGTTGTTGTAATTACAAATTATAATTAAAAATGCATAAAGTTACAAAAAAAAAAAAAAGCGAACACATTGACGATGATGAAATGTGCATACATTTAAAATTAATTTTTAATGCCTTGTTTATATTGTATTGAAATATTGACTTGCATTATTATTATGGCAATTTGTGTTATTTGTTTTTGCTTTTTTACTTAACATCAACGCGTTATGTAATTGTCAAGTAATGGGTTTTTGCATTGGGTTCTCTTTTTTTTTGCATTACCCTACAATTATTTGTTATATACTTGCAGTAAATAATATACTACCGCATTGCATAATAAGGTGAAAGAATATCAACTTTAAATTGAGCGTAAAAATTTGCATAGAATTCAAAGTGAAAAATGTAACATGCAGATGTAAGCTTAATTACGCATACGCCACATAGTCCAAATTCCATAAGCCAGACAAGTGGAAGCAAACTGTCAGCAGGAAGAAAAGATTCTCTTTGAAGCTTTATGTAGAACGTGAGCTTACGTTAGTTTACGCAAATTGCGCATACGCCACGTTGCCCCGTGGGTGCAAACCAGCCAACTTTAGAGCATCTATGAAAATATAAAGTAAATTCTATGAAAGTACACATAAGACAAGATATTAGATTTGCATGTGAACACTTTTTCGCCATAGTTTTACAGCTCTGAATAAGTTTCTGATACACATTTGGACAACTTTGAAAATATAAACTTGCATATTAGAAATTGAAGTTAGAAACTAAATAGAAATTTTGAACAACTTTGAAAACATAAACATGAATATTTGGAACTAATAAATTCCTATGCAGCAATAACTTTTCTATTAAGTCTTAAACTTTGAATTACAAATATTCATGTTTATGTTTTTAAAGTTAAAGACTAAGTAGAAAAGTTATTGCCGTATGAGGATTAATGAGTTACCATGTACTCGCCTCTAAGACGGATGGTCGGTGGTTCAACTCCACTTTGCAGTACTGAGGCACTTTTTACGTGGAAATTTCTCTATTAATTATAGAGATATAGTTGTTCAGATTTTAATTTTACAAGGAATTTTTTACTTTGTTTAAAAAACTTAGATTAGGCGGTTTTATGATTAAAATGTTATAAAATTTAAGATCTCTGTAACAATTTATAAAAAATTAAGTAAAAAAACACTCTTTAAAAGCTATACTCTATCCACAGCTACAGAAGTAGTTAATGTTTCGACACGGTTTTGTTATAGACACGATGTCTCATTAAAACAGCATTAGCAAAAATTTTTAATTTTAAATCAATCATTTATAATATTTTTGTGCTTGGAGAGTTGCATATTTATGTTGCAATAAAATAAGCTTGTAGTAAAAACGTTTTGTTCATGTAAATGCAGTTAAATTCCAATACATTACGCATACGTCACGTTGACCACGTGGGTAGTATTGACTTAGTAGAAGCAATACTTTCATAGTGAGAGAAAAGGATGGCCCGGAATGTTCTGGAGCATTTACCTTTGTGCGTTGTGAAAAGCGAATGTTAGAATAGATTGTAACATATTAAGGCAACTGCAATACGCCACATGCTACGATTATGAGTTCGCAAGGTCACATTGCACATACACCATCACGTTGCCAAAATTTGGCTTGCCTGCTATGTATGCATGCAGCTTCCCAGCAACATTATGGCATCTCTATATTTTAGATGTAAAAAATGTTAATAAGATTTTCTAAATGTAACGAATGTACGATGTAAAAACCACAAGAAACAAATCAAAGAGTGGGACTATCAGAGAGAGCATAGAGAACGAAACTGTCCAATGAATTAAAAAATAAAAATCATAAGTCATAATCAAAGTCACATAAATCCATGCGACATGTTGTACGGCTTTAGTGATTTTGAAAAGTATGAGCTGTAGCTCTAAAAAAACAATATTACACAATTCTTAGTCATTCAGAAAATAATTGTTATTGATTCAAAAGACTATTATGTAGTCTGAAAACTGCGGAAAGTTTTACCTAAACTGAAACCTATTTAGTTTTTGTGTGGCGAGGGTATTCGTTAGATAAACTGTTTAAAAAGGCCTAAATTATAAACTCTGAACTGCAAACTTAAAATACTTGCTTTATACATACTTTAAAAGTAATTTTCTAAAGCTTGCAGTTAAAAATTCTTCAACTTTGACGATACACAAAAACAGTAATACTTTTTCATTAAAGGCAAAACTTAATAATCAAATACTAACAATAATAAAACTTAAAATGCTGATTTTATGCTAAAAGAATTAGTAGACCCATCTACTTTGACTACCGTATATAAAAATCTTGATCAAAAATAAAAACTATTATCAAAACGACCTAATTTTTTTATACATAATAGGTATAATGCGCACTAATATTTAAAAAACAAACTCTGCTATGTGATATGATAAGCGCCCATACGCAGGTTATTTAAAGTTCATGATTAAGCAAAAATAACAAAAAAAAAAAAAACACACACACAGAAAATGTAAATAATAATAAACAAACAAAACCAAATTTTCAGCTAGAGAAGGGAAAGACCAACGAAAGCTACTGGAACACGTTTCTAAGAATTGATATACAAAAATATGCACGATAAAAGACCAATTACGATAACAACAGAATACATTCCGAAATCTACACTATTGAAGACTTTCTACAAGTTGTCAACAAAATGTGTTGAAAGTTTTAGCTATAAACAAACATGAACGAAAACGTAATAACTGCTTAGAATTATGGAATTATCGTTACTTGTAACGATCGTATGACGAAAGTGCTAAGAGAAGAACTTATCTTGGGCGCACTTTAAACTGCAACAATTGATACTGCTGCAATTTCGACTGCACATGCAAATGTGCAACTAAAATATGCAACCGTTTCTCTAATGCATAATTGGTTTATTACGCCACCGGTCTTTGATTCCTCATTTCGTTACAGTCATCGCCGAATGCAAATGTGTAAATTTGGTAATACGCTGGCTGCTGTCCCAGTACCGTTGACCAGTTTGCCCCCAATGGCATAGCCTAACGCCAGCGCACAACTTTTAAAATTGCATTTTGCACGTGAGCATTGCATTAAGGTTGACCTGATTCCATGTGCGCCCGTATTATCATATTGCAACCAGTAGAGTACATTTTATTGGCGCGCCACATTTGCCACAACAATTATATATGTACCTTCTCGCTAGCCGCCACGAAACAACAACTTGACCTCGAAACCAACATCCATACCACCATGCCATTAGGCTGGCTGAAACAGGCCACTAACGACTTTTCTGGACATTTTTCAATTTCTTTGACTTAGTGGTCCTCCAAGTGTCTTGTGGCGGCTGCAACGTGAGAAAACATGCCATTGCCACGGCAACGGCACCAACGACGTCAGCCACAAACGCCTCCACACTCACCCAGTTCAAGACAACACCAACTTGCCGCCCGGCAAGCACATGTATGTCGCACTTGGGGCCCCAGACGCAACCTGTTTGAAGTGCGACACGTTGCGCATTTGGCGCAACTACGCTGCTTGAAAAACGTGAGTCGGCCAAGGCAGTAAACGTGACTACAAGTTCGAAGCGATTTAAGAGTCTCTCTCTCTCTCTCTCCCGTTGTTTCGCTGGCCTACTGAACTAAGCCGTGGGATATGCGAAAGCGGTGCACAGTGAGGTGAGGGTAACATATTAGTGAGCCGTTTGGGTTACTACCATGTGCGAGGGTTGGCTTGAATTGTTTGTTTGGAAACAAAAGTGGAAAACATTTATGGAAACTGTTTTTCATGTGTTAAAATGGCAAAAATTTAATTGGATTTAGTATGCGCCTATCTGGTTTCCAATTAATGTTTGTGAAATTGTTTATTTTATTTTCCAGCTCTATTCAAAACTTTGCAGCAGTCGAACAAATAAAGCTTTATGAAGCTTACTACAAAATCCAATAAATTTGAAGTTGTCAAGAACAGCAAATATTATAATTTTTTAAACTGGTTTTTGAAAAGAATTTTTTAAATGTGTTTTCATTTGTTTTTTCCAGATTTATTCTTTGAATTTTTACAATTAAATTTAGTGTTCGTGTCCTGAAAAATTAGTATGAAAATTGCCTTTTCATTAATCTTTGGTCTCGTTAGCGTAGTGGTAGCTCACTCGCATTCAAATCGGAAGTTCGATGGTTCGGAACGCCGTTCGAATGTATCATCATTCATCGAAGCGCTAACATATTTATAGAGATTTCTTGATGCTCCGTCTTTGGAGCGATGAACATAGTCAAGGCAATTAAATTTATTTATTTGAATAACGCTAAAAATTTAAAGTTCTTGAGGCATAAAAGCGACTATAATATTATAATAATAATAAGTAATTATAGTCAAAGTAAAAATTATAAAATTACAATATCTTAGTTGTAAAGCTGCATAAGAGCCAATCTCTATAATATTTTCTATATTAATCATCAATGTCTTCTTTTCTACAGCGAAAATATTAAGTAACTCCAAACAACCGAAGATTTTGGCATTAATTAATATTTCATGGCATAAGCACTTAAGTTTCTTCTTTTCTTCAGCGCAAACTTGAAGTTTAGAGAATATTTTTTCTAACGCTCTATCTGCTTCATCGTTTAGCCCAGCAACCAGCAACAACGAAGCCCACCCTCGTGGCAAACAAACTAGGCATTATTAGATGATAAACATTGTATGGCAATGGCAATGAGTAGGCCCATTTTCAATGGGCACGTTGTCTGTTGTCTGTAGAGGGTTCAACTCGGTCATACAAAAGTCAAATTACACGAGTCGCTATTACAACAATTGTTTAGGCCATAGGGCTCGAACCCGTGTATGGCAACTACAGCAACAATAAAAAAAATGGTAAGCAAAAAAAATTCATGACAGGGCAATCAATAGCTGAAATAAGCCGGGACACCTGTAAGCGTCAACGTGATGAAAATCTGAACATTTGCCATAGTTGTTAGAGTTAGCAACGTAGGATACGCTAATTGGGCCGAAACGAGCTGTTTGCGGGTGACGTCGATGTTGACGGGGTGCCAAAGAGCGGTCAGCATTTGGCGCGTTGGCGTTGGCCGTGTAATGAGTGCAAATGTGAATGAACTTGCCTCACACACACACACACATCAGCACATACACACAGAGCGCCAGAGCGCCGTCATCAACATACACTTACTTTGTTCGTTGACCAAACCAAATAAATACTAAACTGGCGGCCTCAAAAAACCAACAACTTATAACTTTCACGCCAATTCGAAAAAAAAATATATATACGTTGCGTATACGACGCGTCGTATGTGAAAGGTATACTCTTGCTATGTGTCCCCCCCCCCCCCCTCCCACCAATCATTGCTCAATAATTCCACAAAAAAAAAACGAAAAGTTCTTAAGGCTCTAGTATTGCGTCTTTTGTGTAGGTTCCGTAATGGGCGCGTCGTCTATGACACACATATTATACAGTACATATGTTCTTATATACAAATGTTTGTTTTTATTTATTACGCTTATCAGTTGCTGCGCCTGTCCGCTCTGCCCACTGCACGCCCCCGCTCGCTGCATGCACTATGAAATTTTATTTGGTTCTTTAACTTTTTTCGAAATATTTTTTTTACGTTTTTCTTAATTTATTTTTTATCACTGCCGCCGCCAGCAAGACAAAACAAAGCATAGGGCAAGCAACACTTGAGAAATCTCTCGAGTTTAAACAACAAGAAAGAATGAAAGAAGAAAGCCAGCGAAGACTGTGCGTGGCTAGATAGTGTGAGAGCGAATGAGAGAGTTGCTGCTATACGCAAACATTTACGGTGTAGAAATTTGGGTCTTGCTCTACATTTTCACAACCAAAGTTCAATGATCGATTGCAAAGTCAAAAATGCGCGCGTGTGTATGTGAGTGTATCTGTGCGTGAGCGATTAATAGGGTGTGTGTGTGTATGTGGAGGGCAACATTGCCGTAGTTAGTCTAACACTAGGGGGGATCCACACAGCTTTCTGCTAATCTGTATTTTACAAATTGTAGCAAATCTACAAAATATTTAAATTATTCCCTCGACTGTGTTGTCAATGCTTCAAAGACGGACCATGGAGACTTTGCTATCAAAAGTTTATTGCCAAATCAAATTAATAGAGATTTGCAAATAACGAGTGAGAATAAAAAAGTGCGACAGTTCTGCAGGGTAAATTAATTCCAACGACCTTAGGATCTAGAGGCGAGCATGCTACCACTACGCTGACGGGTTCCACCATAGCAGTGCTTACCCTGTTTTTCTTTGTTAATGTTACAATTTTCATAGTCTTTGAAGAATTTGTTTACTGGGATAACCCATTCGGACACTCAAAATTGCATTTACGAACTTATAACTTACAGGGGGTTTAATAAATATATAAAACAAAAAAAGTTTAAGAATTGTTAAAGGAATTCTAAGTTAAACTAGAAGCTAACTAAATTAGTAATATTGGCAATATATAATATTAGAACTATTTATGTAGTTTTAAAGATAGGCGCACCTTGAAACTTTATAGATAGCATAGCATTACAAAGATACTCCACATCAAGGATAAAGCACTGAGGTGTTTGGCTCTCGCATCAAATGCAGTCCTAATGGCTTAATATTATATTAATTAATTTATATAGAGTAATATTTCTTTTTTTAAATATATTAAATCATTTTTCGAGCCGTTTATTTCTTCACTCACCAAGATTTTGGGGTTAGGCAGTGTAAGCATACGAGGAAAAATGCTGATAAGGGACTATTTATTTTTTATTTTTTTATTTTTTATTACTTTATCGCGCTATTAATCCCATGATTTTTTCTCTTACTAAGACTCTGTTGTTTGGTAATATTTCGATACTTTTTTTTGAGAGCTTTTTTAAGTGAGCGCCTAAGCGAGTGAGTGAGTGAGTGAGCGAAAGAGCGACGCAGCAGAAGAACTTACGCGTCATTTGTAGAAACGTCTACAAAACAGACGCAGCGACGTCGTGCTTTCTGCTGCTTTCTTTTTATCATGCAACTCTTGCGACGTTACTGTGCCTTTTCTTTTGCTGCTGCTGCTGCTCTTGCTTCTTCTTCTCTACTTGTTAATAAGTATGAAAGAAATTCGTCATATAATAATTTTATAATACTATTGTGTATGCTTGTGTATGTGTGATTGAGTGAGTGAGTGTGTGTGTTGTTGTTGTTGTTGTTATTGTGGAACACATTGAGTGTTGTGCATTCAACTTGATTTCATTTATTACTTTGTTTTCATTACTTGGTCTTCTACGCAGTGTCACTGCCTGTTGATATTATTATGACTATTATTATTATTATTTCGTTTTTGGTTAAATAAAAAAATTAGAATAATGAAAGCAAGTAAACACACACTCTCGCACAATCACACACACAGCGAAGCTTAAGTATTTGGCTGGCCCCACAAGAATGGAAAGTCAATGCACGCAGCAACGACAACAACAACAACAACAATGTAGCACATTTATTACCGTGCTTTCTTTTTTCATAATGAAATTATTATTAGAATTTCACATAATTTATTTATTATATTATTTTTACTACTACTGCTTTTAGAAAGACGCTTAGTTTCTAATTTTAACAAAATATTTAAGCTAGTTAAATACAATAATCTTTCGTCTGGATTTGCTAGTTAGAAAATCGAATTAAGCAACATATCCTTAAGGCGGCTAAGTAGTATTTTGGGCAAAATTTGTTTCGACTTGTTCTAATAGTCGGCGAGTTAAAGCTGCACGCACATGCGTATGTGCGTCCATAGATATCTCTTGCTCCGAAAAATACTGCAGTTTTGCTTCAAAAATCGCTTATATGCAAATAGTCAGAGTATGTGTGTGTAATTAGAAATTGAACCGTTACTTGAAACAATCAGTTCGGCACACATTATAAAGAGTAACAACGTAGTATGCAAAAATATTTAAATAATTTACCCCAAGCGATTTATTTGACAGCAATTATCTGAAATCTAGATAAACAAAACAATTAAGGCTTGAAATTTCCATTTGAACTTAACAAGTTAAGGTATTTTTAAAACAAGTGCAGTGCATAAACAGCTTGCACGAATGCGATAATAATGCTGAAAAAAGATTTATCTAAAATTATAGGATTAAACATCTTGTGGTTCTTTTAAATAAATTAGGTTCTTACAATATTTCAGCGTTCAGCAATAGATAAACGTACTAAATAAGTAAAGGGATGCATGACAGTTCTATCATTGAAATTGTATTATGAAAATCATACCACCCAATAGATAACCCGGTATAAAAAGGCCCTGTCAAATGTCTTTTTATGCTATTCCTCGGAGCACACGAAATAAAATCGTAAAAAAAAAGTGAAATAAAGCAATGAAACGTATTCCCCCTGACTATGGTCAATGCTCCAGCTGACGAGCATGCAGATATATCTATTAATAGTTGTTCGAGAAGAATAGGCATCTACAGCATATAGCAGTTCATAATACAGATTTTCCTAAGTAAATAATGAACTCTTGTTTGCTGACAATGCTACTGCTGTACAAATGCACCAGTACTACGGAGTGGAATCAAAACACCGGCCTTCCGGTTTATAGGCGCGAATGCTACCACTAAGCAGCCGTTACTCATTCATTACTTAATCGAATTTTCGGTTTTTAACCAAATTTCATTTGCTGTTAAAACCAATTGCATTTACTTCTACAAAATCAACGCTAGAGGGCGCACAATAAACAAAAACTTTGTAATGCCAAAGACTGTTCTTCTTTAAAAAGGTAAAAAATGTGTAGAATTTCCAAATTAGCTGATTACCTAAATGTCTTCCAAAGCTTTCTTTTTTAATTATGTCATATTAAATAAAACAAACTTGAAGCCATGTTAAGAACTTTCTCTATGCTAAATATTTATTAGCTGTTAGTTTGTTGTGTTTAAGTGGTCTTTCTTCAAAGACTGCAGTTTCATTCAGGAATTTTATTAATTCCAAACTAGTTTGTTGTCTTGCTTTAGAATATTCTCTAAAGCCATTTACATATTACCTTAAACAAACAAAGTTTCTTTTAAGGTTTTGTAGTCTCATTATGTCATGGCTATTATTTTCCAATTAAGAACTTTCTATTCTCATAATTACAAATGCTTTTAAAGTTATTCGTCTTTGGAACAAAAGATTACCAGCTAAAACAGTAGCTATTGGCATAGTTTAAAGTTTAAAGAAGATTTATGCAAAATAGCTAATAAATAACTACATTTTTTAGGCTTTCTTTGTTATTATTATATCATAAGTAAGATATAAAAGTTATAAAAATGCGAGTATTTTGTGTAGGAGTTGCTGTTAGTTTTAAAACAAGGGTTGCACAATAAAGAGTCGTCGAGAAGGTGCCTAATGAGTCAGTGCTTAGGGACAGGGATTCTGAACGAGATCATTTGAAATTTTCAATCCATGCCTAAATATAATTCCATTAAAGATGGCAAGTGAACATGCTTTATGCTCCAATTGGAGATAAAGGAGATCATATACATTATATAAGATCATACACACTATTATAGAAGGCTTAGTTGTTGGTAATTAAGGAGGAGACGGTCTGCAATCCCTGCGCTCAGACGTGTATCATACGGACGACTCGCCTGCTTACTGTTTAATGGATGCTCAGATAGCTACCCAAACAAAATTTGGCTGCCATGTTGTAGTGGAAGCTTTTGAAGTTGAGCGAATACAGAATATCTCACAAGCCTAGAGATTAAACGAATAATGCGTGGCAGAGACCTCTATCGACCGACAAAACTAACTCTACAAGATGCTCTTACTCCCTGTATTCGAAGCGAAAGCCCCCGAAGGAAGTAAAATATGGAATGCCAAAGTGGCGGAGGAAATAACTGCCCTTGGAGTGGTGACAGCAAGTATGGTCAGCTATAATTTGACAAGGGCTTGTAATAACCACCTAAAGTAAGTAAACTTTTATATATATAATAACTGTATATACATTTTTTAACACTCTAGCTATACGAACTTCCAACATAATGTTAAAATGCTGACATCGCCTCATAATTGTACCCGTGCCACCAAAAAAAAAAAAGAATGAAAAAAGAATGAGCACTTCGAATCATTATTTCCACATCAAAATCTTCACCCAAGTAAGCAAGTTAAATCAATTACATAACAAAAGACACTAATTTTCAAGCTTAAAAGAGAGAAGAAAAAAAGCAGAAGAAAACAAAAGAAAAAAAGCAGCAAAAAGACAGTGAAATTACGACTATACGAAATAAGTGAATAAACAATAGTTACAAGTTTTCAAAATTAGGTAAACAGCATTATTAGAGCCAAATTTTGGAGTTCTACGATATTAGGCCATAGTACCGTTATTACACACAGAAAACCAGCCAAAAGAGAGTAGAAGAGGGAACAAACAAATTAACAATTAACTGACAGTTTGTCTGTAAGTCAGTTCGTCATTGTGGTGACTCGGTCGGATGACGAAGCGTCAAGCAGTCCGTACGTAAGTCAGTCAGTCGGTTACGAGAGAAAGACGAGAGCTGCCAAGATTTTTGTCTTATGTAATCAATTACAACAAGAATGATAATAAAGAAAGCACACACACAAAAAACCACTCGAACTCAACTCAAGAAAGCAAACAGCAAAGCAAGACACAAAGAAAACGCTCCAAGAATTATTTTAAACCACGGATATGTACATACATACATATACATATATGTAAGTGTATATGTATCGTTCTTACTTTCTCCGCTTAAGTAGGCCGGCAGCGCGATTAACAAACACACGCACACATGCATATTCTTACACTCTCTCACATACGTACACTTGTATATATAACTTTGGACCAGCTGCTGGCCCAGTCAGTGAGCCAATGGCCATGTAATTATGAAACTTTCACGCAAGAGACACACAGTCGAAGACAAAAGTCTTCACACAGGAAAATTCTTAAATTTTTTGAGAATAACTTATTTTTGAGTAGTTTTTTATGGTAAGTCAAGTCGTGAACTTATAAATGCAGGCGTCCTACTGGGTTTTGGTTTTTAAAACTATTTATTATATTTTTACTCATGATATTAAATGCATAGTCTGTGTAAAAATGTAATCTCTGCAGAAGAAACTGCCTTATATTAAAAAAAAGAATAATTTTATTCTCTTCGACTTTTTTGTCATCGCTCCACAGATTGAGCTTGGAGGAGATATCCATATTAACAGCTGTTCGAAGAATAAGAATGTAGCCGAATAAGAATGGCGGTACACTGCAGAGTCGGATCGAATCATCGACCTTTGGGTTCAGTGGCTAGTACACTGTCGAGGTCCACAAAAAAGAAAACTGCAAATTTGACTTCCATATGTGTATCCATTTCTTTGCAAGTTTCGGTTTAAGTGAATCCTTTGGTGTTTCAACAAGTCGATGTCCTTTATAAATTAAAATTAATACCATGAAGCCTTTCAAAATAATGCAACATTCTTAAAAACTCTCTCAAAATAGCCTTCGCACACAAAATTCTTGCTTTCAAAATCAATACTGCGAATATCCCGAAATAATGCAAAAACTCTACCAAAATAGTCTCTGCATAATATCACGCACACCTTTTATTTTCAAAATTCACCTATCTCAAGACTTTCTTGATTTACTGTAAATGCACATACACGCACACACACTCAAACACACAGTCGGCTTTCTTAATGTTCTGCTGCGACTCCATACTAACTTCTTTTTGGTTTTGGGGCTTTTCGTTCATTTCCAGTTTAGAATTGGGTCAGATAACGGATTTGGTAGCATGCACACACTAACACACACACAGAGAGACCAACACACATACATACACACGCTGCTGCTGCGCTTGTGCAGCAAGATGATCGTAAGAACGTAACAAGCTGCGTCATCGTTTTGACAGCCTCTGCCGCACACACACCTTTCCCACTCTCTTTCTCTCACACGATAAACCAAATTTTTGAATTCAGAGCACACGAAACCGGTTACAAAAGCAAAAACAACAAGAAGAAAAAAAACTTAATGCGCTGCTTGCTTATTCTTGAGCTCTTTAAGCTCACCTACTGGCCAGCTTTCATGCAGGTTTGCTTCAAACATGTTTGGTGTTGTCGTTTTGCAACATTTATTGCTGTAAGCGTTTTTGTTCTACATTTAAGTTAAGCGGGGCTTGGCAGCAGCGGTAGGGGCAGCTCAAAGAAGGCACGATCAGCGCAGCTCATGAGCCGAATAATGTATAAGAAGGTCAATACAAAGCACAGGTTCGTGAATCTGAGTGTTTTAGGAAATATGAGAGAGGAAGAGAGAGCGGTGCCGTGGATGTGTTTATAGAATTTATTTTTGTAAGATTTTAATTTTTAGTTGAATTTTTTTAAAATAATGTTTTGAGGCTCCATTACAAAGTATCATTTACTTATTTACAAACAATTTTTTACATTACAGAAGGATGCACAAATTTTGAGATTTTAAGAGGAGAGACAGTTTCGCCTTGGTAATTCACACTTTACAAGATATAGGCAATTGTACATTTAACTTAAATTGGTGGTTTATCAAATCATAATGAAGTTTAATTTATTTATTTACTACTTTATATTAAAAGCAAATTTTTATTAAAGGTGCAAAAAAATTAGTTCAATCTGTACCGCCTAGAAGTTCTAAAGATATTGAGAAGATCCACAGTTCCAACTTGACGATTGAAAATAGACACATAACAAGAAATAAGTCAACCTAATTTTAAATAAAATGGATTAGTTGAATCGAATATAGCGGACGGCTATACTATTGAAGTTATCAAAGATTTCAGAATACCTCAGCATTAATACCAACAACAATATATTTGACAATAGGTTACAATATCAGTTTGGAGATTATGCAAAAAATCACGCTTGCCAATAGGTGTCACAATGATCTTACTAATCAGATGTATTGCAAAAACAAAACACAAAACGCCCATCCTGCTTATATATGGCAGCTTCGCTTGGGGTGTTCGAGAGTAAAATTCTTCAGAAAATTCTCGGTCACTTTCCGTTTGGGGACGACTGTCGCATCCGAATAAACCATGAACTGTATGAGCTCTACAACAATATAGATGTGATCCAGCATGCTACGGTTCGGTCATGTCGTTCATATGTACGAAGATGCTCCAGCGAAGATGCTCGATGCAAAATCAAACGAAAAAAATCGAAGGACACAATGAAAGCTCAGATTGAAAGAACAAATGGCGAAGGACCTTTCATGCCGCAGAGTGAATAACTGAAGGAGGCACACTGAGGTCGACTGCAAAGTAGGGGCGCCAGGCGAGTGCTGGTAAGGGCGACTGTAACAAGATAACGGATGTTATTGACCAGTAGTATAACAAAGCTTTATTCCTGTTTTAACTTTAAATATGATAATGGAATCAATCTTAAATTATTACCCAAAGCTTGCATCATAAAAAGTGCAATAGTGATGTCATGTTCATGGACTGCTCCCATACCCCAAACGAGCGCATCTTATACAATGCATCGAATCATGAGTGAAGTTGGCTTAAACAAAAATGTTGCCTCAAAACATGGTCGTGCTGACTGGCTTAGAACGTTCACTCACGCCCACACCATTAAATCAGTCGCTATCAAAACTACTGCTGCTGCATTCCCCCTCCCCAATTAACTCACATACTCTCACACAACTGACCAATATAACGTACCTCCCTCTCCCTCCTCTCTCTCTCACTTTTGTGGCATGTTGTTTGTGTACTATGTTGGTCATAAAAATCTTTTATTTAATTTTATTTTTCAAGAAGAGAAAGTGTTACGCCAATTGATTGTTTAA
The DNA here is from genome assembly GCA_035046065.1 of Chymomyza procnemis. Taxonomy (NCBI): domain Eukaryota; kingdom Metazoa; phylum Arthropoda; class Insecta; order Diptera; family Drosophilidae; genus Chymomyza; species Chymomyza procnemis. The sequence goes on from JAWNOJ010000004.1 coordinate 19,752,182, forward strand.
TTAATTTTGTGCTGCTTCTGCTGCGGCTGCTTCTTCTTCTGTTGGCTGGCTGGCTGTTGCTGCTTATTTGTAGAAGCTTTACACTCACACACACACACAAACTTGAGTACATTCAATGCATGTATTGGTGGTGTATCTGTGTGTATGTGTTTTGTGTGTGTATCTGTGTGCAGTGTCAATGACCAAGTACATATGCTTTGCTCTTCTTCTACACTCACTTGCTGCGAGTAAAAGTTTGACACAATGCGCTTCCATTTTTTTTTTCGTATTTTTTTGTTGGCCAAAATGTTGATGACTTCTGTTAGCTGTTGTTGTTATTGTTGTTGCTGTTATAGCTGTTATTGTAGCTTTCGCGTCTTCATTCTTTTTGGCGGCCATTTGCAATTGTATCTAATGTGTCAACTGTACGTCGAAGTGGCCAAAAAGTCAAATGAATTATGCATTCGAGCAAGTTTAACTTTCGAAATTACTTTTTGTTATTGTTGCCAAATAGAAAACATGCTAGCTATTTGCACTTAGACTTTCGCAGTTGATCTTTCATTAAGATAAAGTTTAGAAACTATTTTAATGAGCTGGTTATAATTGCAGCAATCGGTGGCGTATACTTAATATTTATTTAGAACTTAGGAAAATAGCTGCAGCTGTAAGGCTCTGAAATTTATTCAAAGTAATTTATTATTCTTAGTAGATAAGGAGTACACATAATGTCTTCAAAGAAGGTGTTTATAAATAAGATCGTCTGGTAAAAATCCCAGGTCCAAATACGAAATTTTGAAAAATTAGTTTTGGCTAGAATATGCTGAAGGGAATGCGCCGATCTTCTGTGAGGCTCTGAGCTGTTTCGACGTAACTCATTATTCGCGATAGACTCCTTGTACAGAAAATATGTTTAAAAATTGTATTTAAAAAAAAAACACTAAACTACGTTGAGCTCAGAGCTATTTTCGAATTAATTTACTATTCTTGGAAAAGAAAAATTAAACATAAAGCTTTTATGAAGACTTTTTTAGGGAAATAAATTAAATGAGCAAAAACCAAACAAGCAAGTGACATTCTTCTGAAATGTCTAGAGAATTGTTTTGTACTTGACGTTTAATACTTCATTAAATCTGACAATTAGACTGTCCAAGTTAAGTAATATTATATTACGTTAAGCGGGTCTGACTTTAATTAATTTCTAATAGTTCTGCCAAAGTGTTCCAATAATTTAGACCCATAGGTTGCTCATGCACATTAAAAACACAATTATAATGACAAAAAAGTGAAATTTTAGATCTCAACTGCTGTTTTTCTCTCGTGCTTGGGTAAAATCACGTCATAATTCCATGATTAAGTTATTGAGTTATTATGAATTACAGTAATAATTTTAACTTAAGCTATTAAGTTCTCTTGTGTTGTCAAAATAAGCTTTTATGGGTCTTATTAACCTACATACCCATGGAACTTCTTGTGTAAAATAATAAAACAATTCCGGTAATGACAGTTTATTCGTGAACAAGCTGTTGCGCTCTACCCGGACTGAAAAAACCAGCATAGTTATTGAAGAAGGGGTTTAGAAACGAGTACACTACAACACAGGTATTACGAAAAATAAATTGTATAATTTATAAACACATAAAAATAAAATTTAGACTCGACAGGATTGCAGAAAACTTCATTTAAAAATTGTCCTCAGTTGAGCCACAAATAAAAAATTAAACGTTTACTTAATAAATTAAGTATACGCAAAACCAAAAATTTTATATAATATATTACAATTTTTCTGTACCAAATATAATATATAACTTCTGAAATATGCATATTAACAATAATATTTAAACAGCAAAAGCAAACAAACGTTTACTCAATAATTTACGTATACTCAAATAAAAAAGATGTCTTTCGAATAATTGATTAAAATATTAAATTAAAATTATATAAAAAATGATGTTGATGTAAATTCAAATTATATAACCAGCAAAAGCAAATAACACAGATAAAGTAATAGCAGCGCTGTCGACGACGCGGTCAATGCAGCAGCAGCAGCAGCAACAACAAACAAAGCCAAAAGTCATTCAAGCAACAATAACAATAACAACAACAACAACAAAGCCACGATCATACACAACAACAAAAGCAACAAAAACGCTGAGTATTTCGCAACAGGGAGAAGTGCAGAACAAGCAGCGACAGAGCAGCATCATTCACAGCGGATGTTACGAATATTACGAAATAAACGAAGAACAAGAATCAAGAATAAGAGCAAGAGTCAACGTCGCAGTCAACGTCACAGAGACATAGGCAAATAATGGCGGGTTGTGCTGCAGATCACTTTGATATGGATTTTTGTAATTTGTCACATTTGACAAATATTTTACAATATATATTTTAATATTTTAAAATATTAGAAAATGGATTATGCTTCAAAGCAAATACTTTAGACGTATTCGTTTAGTGAACAAAAGTTAAGTTTTCTCCATTTCTCAAATAAAATTTTTGTGAATGATTTTCGGCAAGAAAAGTAACAACGAACAACCGAAACTAGATTTGAAGCTGAAGCTTCAAATCATTTGTCATTAACATTTTCTTAACAATTTTAGGTTTGACTAGATTTTTGCATTACATATAAAAATGTTTCCTATGACTCAAATTTATTTAATTATACAAGAAACTTTTTCTGCATTAACAAAATTTTGCATCCTTTTTTTTATTGTTTTTCGGCGCACAGCTGATTATTTTATTTTGAAAGGTAAATGCGCCTAAGTATTTGACAGTCTACCAACGTCGTAATTGAAATTTTTTATTAAGGTTTTGCGCATTTAGAATACAACACGCGCTAATTTTAACAAAATATTTTTTTATATTTTTAACTGGATCAGAATACAAGCGTCACCATTTTAATTGTTTTTATAAATAAACAACTTAATTAAATAAGTGCGGCATTTGGCAGCAGCAGCTAAGTAGAAGCCATAAAGACAACACAAGTTATGGAAAAAATGTGGTAAAAGGAGTTACAAGCTTTGGATCTTTGTTAAAAAAGCTTTAATTAACATATCTTTAAGTCATATTAATGCCAAGTATGGAATAAGGAACTGCTTTTGGGGATTATTAACTTAAAAGTGATTTTATCATAGAAGTCGCAGAACTGACAGTCTAATTATACAAGTTTTGTGTACGCTCAGATCCAATAAATCAAATCAAATCAGATCCAGAATTAAAAAAAAAATAAGCAGCGCTTTGTACTCTTTAGTGCTGCAATTTTTTTTATATTGAAAATTACGAATCCTTAGAGATTCCTGGCGCGACACTTTTTGCAGCATATCCCTTTTATAGCAGAAAATGCCAACGGCGCAACAGAAATTCTTAAGAAAATGCTAAATTTAGAGCGCCAAGAGGCCCCATCATCAACTAGGTTGATTGGTCATTCAATAAACGAGTGACAACAAGAGAGAATTGGCGAGAGTCGGCGAGAGCGAGAGTAAACTGTATGCACATGCAGGCGCTCTTTTTTTGCGGCTGAGAGCAAGTTTTGAGCTATATGCGCAGTTGCAGCAGCCTGGCTGTGTGTTTTGTTTTTGCCTTTTTTCTTCTTTATGTAAATAGCCTGATGGCAGTTTGACAGGAGGCAAAGTCAAAAGGGGGAGGCAAGCGTAACAAATAAACAAAAACAACTAAAACAACAATGGCGCGTGCTGCGCCCTAGACTTGAAGCTTTTGCGCTCAAAAACTTGAACTTCGCATGCAGCATGAGTGAACTTTTTGCTGTTGTTGTGGTGCGGGCACAGTGGAACAAATTGACGAAATGGCAATAAAAATTAATGTTAATAAAATTGATTTGTTAGGCGATATGTTGATATTATTATTATCCTTAAAGAAACTTCATTTATATAACTTACAAATACTTATTTAATGACTATTTTCCTAAGTAAAACTCTGTTGATTAAAGACAACGCCGCTCTGATTCGGCTATAAGTGCCTATCCTCTTCTTACATCTGTTAATGGAGGTATCTTTTGACAGCATGAGCACCAATTTTTTTTTATTCATTTCATACTAGAAACTTATGAGTACAAATATATATGAGTACAAATATTTGCTTTTGTAGAGAGTCTAACCTAAAAGATGCACTACCAAATAAGCAATTCGACTTATAAGGCTTTTAAACTTATTTTTTGATTTGAGTATAGTCATTGATTTTTGTTTAATAGACCTCGAAAACCATCAAATGCAATCACGGTTTTTTTTTTGTTGAATGTTAAAGGTAAAAAAATTATAATAAAATAAAGAAAAATTAAGAAACTATTTTTTTTGCAAAAAAATTTTGTTATAAATACAAAATTCATAAAAGACAATTTTATTTAAATATAGACACTTCGCTAAGTACTTTATGTTCATAATAACATAACTTCCCTATATAATTTTTCGATATGTTATCGGTAATAATCTGCCAAGTTTTTTTAAAAACATGAAAAATTTGTAAAAGTATAAAAACAATATCTATAAGTTCACTTTAAATTTTTATATATTATTATAAAACGATAATCTTGTAAAATTTTATATTTTACTTAACAAATGAGCCAATTATATTTCAAATTTCGTTTCACAATTTTTAAAATTTTTAAATTTTAGAGATATTTTCTTCTGTTAAATAATTAAAATAATATTAAAAAGTGTTGAATCATCATAAAACTAACAATTTTAAAATTTGTGATTTTCATAGCTCGCAACATTTTATAACAATTTTTTGTATATAAATAGCTCTTCAATGATATTGAGCAAACAAAGCGCAACATAATATAAGCACCAAATTGATTATCTTGCCCACTGTGCTCCAATGGCAATGAGTGCGGCCGATACACTCCCCCTTATCGTGCATTTGTATGCGTCTGCTGTGTGTTTACGTTCCGCTGCCGCTGTGCCGTTTATTGTGATTGTTGTTTGAATGTTTTTCTTGGGAAAACAATAATTACAATAACAACAACATAAGTACAAGGCAACCAAAATTGATTAAATATTTAGATGCAGCAAAGTACAAAACCATTTATATGCATTTACTATGTAAAGTGCCTTCAGATATTGTTCTAGATAATCGTATTTCTAAAAATTTTTACTCATCAGCTTAATTAAGCAACATTTTGCTGACTAATGGGGAAATGCATACTATGTGTGATGTCATATGTCTGGCTAGACACACAAAATTGGATTCTGACATGCTATGGAAATTTCACATCAACTTCGGTTCTACTTATTTATTTTTTAGTATAATATATTATAGTGGTTATATATATTATACTAAATGCATGATTCAGAAGTAAAATATTGTAGCAAATTTTGAACAGATTATAGTATTAGTTTTGTATAAGTGATGGGTGAATTTAAATTACTTGTTGTAACATGATTAATTTACATTTAGTAAAAATGCATTTTTTAGTTGTCCAAGGTGGCTTGAGACTAATACTAAGAGAGGAAATCGTAAAGGTTATTATATTTAGAGCATGCAACATAATGATGCTGCAAAGCATAATTATATCTACAAAATGAAATGTAATAACTTGGTAAAGTTAGTGTGAAATCGATAGATTACAAACCAAAAATTAATTACTTTTTAATTTGAGCAAAATTTCGTTAAATATAAAAAAATGTCTATATCATAAAGTCACAAAAACTAAGTACGTATAAGAAAAAACATTTTTTTAAGATCCAAAAGAGCCCAAAAAGTTAAAATATACAGTCGACAGATAACGATTTTCAAAAAGTTTCAAAATGCTATTTTGCCTTTTAAAAAGTTTCATTTAAAATTTAAAAAAGAGAATTTGCTGATTTGATTTTTTATTTATAGGAAGATTTTAAAAAATATTTTGAAGTTTGAATTTGATAAATGCATAATACATAGTACATTTGTTAAGAAATGTTAACAATTTTATTATTCTTTCTGTTTCCAACATTTTTATTGTAAATCTTAGTTTCTAGCTAGCCCCAGATGTGAGCCAGCCATTAGTATAGTATCAAGGGTTAGTTTTATATTACGTTTCGTTCTATTTGAATATTGCCTAATTTTAATATTGTTTAATCAACTAAAGTTGGTTGTTCCCCTAACTTTTAAGTTAATAAATAAGTTAACAAAAAATGTTTCGCAAATTAATTTCTAGCTAATTTTTTGTTTTCCAAACATAATTTATATTCACAATTTCCCACACCGCTCAACGCTGTTGAGCAACACTCTAACTACATCGAGTTGTTAGCATATCATGACTATTTATGCCACTACAAAAAATGTATCTACACATAAATAAGTATCTATAGATATATCTGTCTGCTTGTAGATGCACACACACGCATACAGATATGCTTAAATATTTAAACTGTTTTGCAGTCAAAGTCTGGAATCGGCGCAGTTTATTGCATTGCGCCCACACACACACTTGCTCACGCGTAATTATAGCTTTAAGTGCACACGTGTGTGTGTGTGTGTCTCTTATTTTTATACATAAATTACATTACATTTTACATAGAAGAGCAAAACAGATGCAGACCTAGCACATAGCATGCATTGCACACCCCCAACCTTAACCCCGCTGCCGACGCTGCAGCTGCGCATTTTTCTGCTAATTTATACAATAATATAATTTTTATTTTTATTTTATTTTTTTTAACTCCTGTTTTACTTTGTTATTTTTGTTTTTGCGCCGCAGTTAAAATGATCTTATTGGAATACGCACACACACACACATACACATGCAAGCATTGCCACCGCCGCCACCGACGTCACACTCATACACACACACTCAAACGACTTATCCATATGAACGAACTGAACGAACAACGACTGATTTGTTCAGCCTTGAACTTCTCTTGGAGTGCATTAACTCTGCGGCCGCACTCACACGCACACATGCAGCAGCAGCCGGCCAACGACACAGACAAAGGCGCGCTGCTCTCGCAGTTCGCAAAAAAAAAAAAGAAAAACAAAAATAAAGTTCTTGCGCTCACTCACCAAAATGGCGTAGCATGCATACGCAATGTGTGTGCATGTATGCGTGTGTATGTGTGCGTGTGACTGAGGGCTAGTGTCATGCTATGTTTGCACTGCATCCTAATTTGAAGTAGTTACTTTCTAGCTTCAACTGACAATTATTTTATTCAAACTAATTTATTACACTTGTCGAATAGCCAGTTTCAATGCATCAAACGTTAAACGTTAAGATTGCAGAATTTAAAAATTGTGTGATGACGCAGTCTACACCTTGCATAACTTGAATGATTTTTTTTTAAATACCAGTCAAGATAGTTATAGAGAGTCCTGTCAATTTGGAATATGTTTCATAAACAACACTAATTGATAATCTCGCGCCTTTGAGTCTAAGAAAAATAAGCATTTTAGAGCCTTTTAGCTTTCATTGACTGTGCTTTTGTGCCTTCAGATAGCTAGATTTGTCAAAAAAGCCAAGCTATTGGGACTTTTGAATTTTTTGCGTATTTTTTTTTTTTTGATATTATAATTTCCAAAATTATGAAGCATCTAAATCTATAATCTAATTCAACTAAAGAAAAGCGTGCTATTTGAGGAGCCCATTGTGCGCCCTTTTTATGCTGCTGTGTAAACCCTGCATTGCCTTACTTTCAGTTCAGAGGCTCTTTGCCTCTGATCTCATTGTAGGCACTGCCTCAGACGCTGCACAACCGGCTCATAGTCATTCTCTGGGTTTTATGTAATCTAGAATGTTGTCTTGTCATTTACAACACACACACAAAGCTACTCTTGCCTATTTACATTGCAATTATGTATCTGCGCATGCGTGTATGTGTGCGTACGCCTGTGTGTGAGTGTGCTTTATCTGCGCACTTTGTGTGCGTCAGCAAGCGCCCCCATGCAGGATTGTATTACATAAGCGGCACGTTCAGTTCGGTTCAGAGTTGCGATAAGTTTCGCTTTTATGCATGTGGGCGTGGTATGTATAGTAAACATATAAATTCTCAATTCTCTCTCTTTCCCATAGTCGTTGTTCTCATACGCTCCTTTTGTCTTGCGCTCCTCTTGTTGCGCCTACTCCCTGGCCAACTCACTAACTCACTCACTCAAACATTTTGAACCTTTCAGACGTTGGCCTTGAACCTACTGTCGATCGGGCTTGGCTCTGGCATGCGCTCTGAGTGTTTGCAAAACAGATAGCCACAAACACACACACACATGCACTCAACTAACTCTCACACATACACACACACACGCGCGGTCATATGTGGACTTAGCTTTGGGAGTTAAAAGAGTTAACTCGTTGCAGTTGCTGGTTTTTTCATTTTGTTTTTGTATTTGCCTGACCCCACACAACATTTCATATGGCTCTGATGTCTGTCGCAAGACCTTGAGACTGTTACTGAAACAAACAAGATAGTCGTCAGTTAGCCCCCCATAAAACGTATAACCCCACCACCAACAGCCCCGAAAGACACAGCACTCTGATATATACATACTTAATACATGAAGAACTGCTTTGTTTGCTTGGGTTTTTGTCAGACTTATCGCCATGGTCGGTCAGTTGCTTGGCAGCGATTACGAATGCATTTTGGCTTATCACATAATTATGTATATGTATGTATGTATATAACCAAGTGTATTGCATTATGTGGCAACGATAACTGTTTGTCTATATATAGTTTGGCATAACAATGCCGCTGTTAATAGGGATTGTGGGAATTAATCCCAGTGTGTGGGCTCATTAAATCCTCTTGGGAGCTGCTTTTCAATTGCATAAGTCAATCAAAATATTCAATAACTATCATGGAATTTAATTTGTAATTTATCGCCTTAGATATTTCTTCCGTTTTTCTTTTTCTCTATAAGAAATCTTAGAAAATCGGCATACCTTATATTCAAGTTAAGTATGCAATGCATATTATATCTTTAGAGAAACTTTTTTAACTTAAATACAAGCGAATTCCATATAAAACCAAATATCCTATACTTCCTTTTACTTATTTATAAATCTGTAATTTTAGAGACACGTTATACAAACCCATATCCCCCTAACTACACCACTGCTTTCTCCACAAGTATAACCGCCATTTCTCTGAATTGATATTGAAATGCAATTGTTTAGCTTTTACCCTTTGTTTCCATGTTTTTTATGAAATCAATTTTTAGATACAATCGCGTTTTGCTGCAATCATTTGCAATCCAATTCAAGACTTTCCATAATTAAATTTAATGAAGTTAAGCACCGATAAGCATTGTTTGCTTGTATGCACGTCAAGGTTGAATTTTGCAACAGCTGATTTAAGCTGATTTCGGGAACAATAGCCATTTTTTTATTCTTTGTTTGTTAGCACTAAATGTCTAACTGGGGTCGTCTACAGTCGATCTAGCCAATTTTTATGGCATTTCCGGTTAGTCATGGTTTTATAATCGTTCTTAATTGGCTTATAAATTAAAGGATGATGCAAGATACATTTCATAAAAGTTCTTTGAACTTCAATCATATTGGTACTCTTGGATAATGTACACATCGTTTTATAGATCTTGTTAAAGGCAGTTAAATGAACTGCAGCTCTGTCAGAAGAAGATTGATGTGGCTTCAAGAATTTAATATGTTAAATAAAAAAGGAATTACATTGAGCTTAGTGATCGTTACTTTAAATAATATGTGGGAAATTAAGTGCTGCTTGTTTACAATCAAGCTCTGTTGATGGCTTTTTTGTAAGTGTTTTAAGAATAATAAATTGCCTTAAACATAACTCTCAAAAATGTATACATATATCTTTGTATAACAACAAAAGTAAACACGGTTAGGTAGCTGTTTCATTGGTTTTCATATGCTAATCCCCTTAGGACCTCGTCTTTTCCACTTTACCAAGAATCTGAAGAAAAATCAATAAACCAACAAACACTTTTTTCGATTTGCTCAATTTGATATAAAAAAATTTTGTGAAAAACACGATTTTTTGTTCGATTTGCTAATTAGCGGTTCTATGACAAAGTCAACTAATTTCAATCGATTTTGATCAAGTTCGATTCAGCAATTGAAAGCACTAGAGTACTTTTATGAACCCAATTCGGTGGTGAAAAATTGAAAACCCTATAAAGCATACGACTATTGTAAAAAACTCTATTCTCACCGATTTTCCCCATGAATTCTTTCTGAATAGTCAACCCAAATAGATGAATTACGATGCACAGCACAGGATAGTATTCTGCGCGATACCACAAAGCTAAAATAATCTTGCATCCTCTCAGATAACAAGTTTTTTTTTATGAAAAGTTACTTGGTCTAGCTCTTGCTTCAGATTCTTGAAAATATTAATTTTATGGAGTATTTGAAAATTTGAAAAATACAAGACATAGTACAGGATTTTGAATTCGTGATCTTTTCTTGCTACATAAATCCAAGATACTAACGTTCTAAAGCTACTTCATATTCATTTTACAGATTATTTGAAAAATTGAAAATAAGAGGTATTGCAGGATTTTGGATTCAAAAACATTATAACTTTATTGCTGACTGTAAATTATAAATTGCCTTTAAAAGAACAAAAACGTCAGGAATTATTTTTTTGTATCATGGTAAATTATTGCATATGGCTTTGGGTTTATTAGGCAGAAAATGTTATAAAAACTTTTATTCTTTAATTTTGTCTATACGACATTTCAATGCTGAAGAATATATTTGCATTGAATTTTCTGTTTGATTCCATAATAAACACGCCTCATATATATACCAAACAGAACTTAATTCTCAACTTGATTCTCCAAAGCTGTTGCATTATCATGCATCCTTACGATTATGCAGTCGATTTCCGGTTAAACGCATCGTATCAGATCTGCTGTATGCAATTGTATAAGTTTAAACAATTCTGATCGTAAACAGAAAACAGGCGAGTACCATATATAACATTAAGGCGATTTTATGGTGTAGCGCTTCATGATAAATACATAACATTATTATAAATGCACATATGTATGTAAATACACATATATATGTATATACCATTGTATGTATAATACATATGTATGTAGTATATAAACACTTATTGGCATACAGTGTACAGTGAGTAGTGCAATTTGTAGCTTCTTTGTTGTGCGACAGATATGCGCTTATACATACATATGTAAGAGTGACAAATATTGTGTTGTGTATGTACGTATGTATGACTATATAAAAGAATAAATGCAGATATGCATATGTATGTACATATCTATATAGTAAGTAATACGCTGAACTTACCCGTTTAAATACGAAACATGTAAAAAAAATTGCAACGTCTGTTGAAGTAGACACACACAATTGAACTCTCTCTGTGTGTGTCTCTATGATAAGTGCGAGCGTGTGAGAACACTTGCACGCAGTGTACGTATATGTGTGTGTGTGTTGAAGCGTGCGTGTTAATATCCGTTATATGCAATACATAGATTGAAACAAAGGAACAACTTTTCCGTCGCGCTTAATGGCCGCCAACGCGTTCACTGTCGTCTACGTAGTTGCTGCCGCTTTGGTTGTTGTTATTGTTGTTGTTACTGCGGCTGCTACGGACTTTTATGTCGCGCATTTGACTTCCGCGTGAGAAATTGCGCGTAATCGCTAATAATAAAAAAAAAAACCAAACGTTCTTATAGTGTTTTGTCGCAGTTATTGTTTTTGGCGTTGTTTCGGCGCACGCAAACTTTATAGTTTATGAATGAAATGTTAGCTAAAAACTAAGGCGCCCGCCCGCACGATCTGCGCTGACCCACAAACACTAGTCAAATGCTAAGGGCAAACAAACTCACGCACACAACACGTTGTGACTCTCACAGCGCCGCGAGAGCATTTGAGCGCTATGCAGCAGCGGCTTTTTGAGCGTTATGCCGAAATGTGCTTACTTGTTGTTGTATTTTTTGGTTTTTTGTTTTGGTCGCGACTTTTTTTGTTTTGTTATTTTCCGGCGTGCTCACATGGCTATTTGTTGTTGACTTTTTTGTTTTTTGCTTTTTGTTTCTTGTATATTATATGCAGTTTATTTGCGTCTCTTTTAAATTATATATTTCATTAATTGCGCCACAAATTACCAAAGAATCAGGCGGTAGCAGCAGCGTCGTAGCAGTTATGAAATTGCCGCCGCTTTTGCTTGTTGTTGTTGTTGCTGCTATTGTGTACAGTTCCACGAAATTTCACTTTTCGTTCTCGAGAACCTTCGAATTGCACATTTTTCTTTTTTGGTCTTGCGACTAATCGTTTTTCATTCGTTATAGTATATTTTATTTCGTTTTATTTTGTTGCATTTGTCTTGTCTGCTGACCAAACCAAACAATTTGACGTAAGAATAAGAATTGAAACTGAAATTCTTGTGACCTGCTGCAGTTGCTGCCAGCCGTAGCCACTCGCAATGCGCTTGCTCAATGTTCTGTGAGAGCGCAAAGTTGAGAGGAAGGGAGCGCTAGTGCGCTAAAGAGAGTGCCTTGTTTAAATCGCTTTATTGAGCAAGCGCAGCTTTAGCTTAATTTATTTTAAGTTTCAACTGCCGCTACCCTCGCTTGCCCTTATACGATGCAGCCTGTAAGCGTATTTCACAACTCTCGGGCGCACAGTGGGTTAAATTTATTATTGTATACGTATAAATTGGTAAATTTTATTTTTAATAAAATTAATTTTTCTACTTACTAGTCTTTGTTTATGCTCTTGCAGATTCATCATTGCTGGGGAGGTATTCTAATTGTGAAACATGTCATTAGCCAATTTGAAAAATTGTATGTTATTCTGACTTATAATAACTCAGCCAGTAAACGATCGCATATGTTGAACGATTTTAAAGACTTGTGAAGCTTTGATTTGAGTCTACGAGTAGTTAAAATTACAGAAACCATTCTCAGCAAATTTATATTTAAGATTAAGTTCATATATTGAAATAGAATAAACGCTGATTGAGATCTTAAGGCTGTGCCTTAGGCTGAATATGCAGGTATCTGCCTATATCTGTCTAGATAACAGACAACAGGCTCTTTACGTCGGCAGACCCTACGGTGGTTCTAGACTCCTTCTCGAAATATAAATTTATAAAATTATTCCCTTTGATAATGCACTCATCGCTCTTAAGGCGGAGTATGGGATATCTAAATAAATAGCTGTTCGAAGTGTAGTTGGGTTTTCTCTGTGCTGACCGTTGAGTATGTAATATCAACTTCGTTTAAGTAACTTAACATATTTATAAAAGTTTAAGTTTTTATGGCATTTTAAAATAATTAAATGCTATTTTTACAGTATTTGAATGCAATATAATTTTGTGTTAAAGCATATTTGCAATAAAGGAATAGTTCGCATTTGTACTCTATTCTTTGCCAGACGTTCTTGCGTGAAAAAGAAGCTTTGGTTATTAACATTTAATAGCTATTGTTCCATTTAATTGCTTGTTTTAATATCAAGTGCTTTACTTACTACCCGCATCAACGTACATATACATACATATATTTGATAATAATGCACCCAAAAATATTGGGTGATATCTTCAATAGCAGTTCAACGGCCACCAAAAATTTTGACGCTCAAGAAACTTTGTAGATCACTGTGCCGCAGCGGACAAGTTCAATGCTAAGCAAGCAGAGCGAGCAGGCCAACGTGTTGCCTTCAAACATGTTGCTGCCAACAATTAAAATGTTCGCTTAGTGTTTGTTGCAGCATGTTGTAGGCTGGTTGGTTGTTCGGTTCGGTTCGGTTGGTTGATGCGGGGAGTCCAAAGAGCTGTTCGAACTGGGTGCTTGTGTGCTTGTGCTTGTAACTCAGTCGGCGTAGTGTGTCGACCCAGTTTTATTCTTTGCCGTTGGCTTTGTTGTTGGTTTGTTCGTAATTTTATGCTGTCCGTCGCTAACGCTGTTATGCTCACAATGTTGTTGCTGTTGTTGTTATTGTTATTCCCATCTTACCGTTGTTTAGTGTTCTTTAACGGAGGGGCCCGCTTTCTCTTTTTATTTTGGCCAAGTCAATTGATATGCTGCGCTATGCGCTTGGCGGCTTTAATGCTTAGTTCAAATAGTTGTAACACAGACCAAGTTCTCATTTATTGAGGTGATCTATGGAAGACACATTTATGGTGGAAAGCTCACGACAAGACCGCCTTAGGTATTTTTTGTAACTAAAAAAAATGTATGATATTTATTTTATGACTGTATTATTTTTTAAAGGCAACTACTTAAAAGTTTCGCAAATACATATTGTATATTAATTTGATTTTACTAACTAATCATTTTTTAGCTAAAAATTGTTTTCTCGAAAATGCTACAACTTTTTTAAACTTAATAATAATATCTAATCGTTGATGCACAAATCCAGATTTTGTGAACTGGAAAATTAATTGATGTATCAGTTGACAAATTATTATTGAGGAAACCTTTCTCTGCATATTTATATTTAAGATTTAGTTAGTATCTTGAAATAGAATTAACGCTGAGTAAGATCTTAAGCCTGTGCCTTCGGCTGAAAATGATGGTAAGGTTTGTGCCTATAGCTGTCTAGATAACTGACAACAGGCCCTTTACGTCAGGCAGACCGTACAGGGGTTCTAGACTCCTTTCCGAAATAAAAATATATAAAATTATTCCCTTTCTTAATGCGCTAGTCGCGCCAAAGGCGGAGGGAGCATCGTATATCTTAATAAATAGATCATTTGCTATTTACATGTATCAGACGACAAAATAATATTTTTATTATTATTAAACTTTCTGCTAGTAACTAAATGTAGCTCTTTTTAAGATTATTTTTGAATCAAATCAGTAAGCTGTTATGATAACAAACCTCTCGTAATAGGAAAAAAAGGCTTCACCTTAAATTTTTTTTTAAAAATTTATACTAATTATATATTATTGTCAATTTGCTTTATATAGATAAAACTTGGAACTCTTTATTTTTAATAAATTAAAGGCAAAAAATCCATTATTTAAATAAAGAGATTGCAACTTTTGATGAAGACTTTTCCATACCTTGATACAGCTAATCGGTGGGCTCCATATCATACTGCAGAGTGCAATCAACTTCGTAGCATTTCCGAACTCCAACTCATACAGGCATTTCCTAATCGGTCTATCGAATGACGCTTTGTAATCGACAGAGAGATAATGAGTATCCATCAGTTTTTTCTGGTTCTTATTTGTATAAATTCCAAGTTTTAACTATTAATCTGCAACATAATTCTGGTTGCTAGATGGTAACTACTTTCCAAACTTACACTCTAATTTCGTGACTAATCGAGATTTCCAGAACTATTCATATTTGGATTGCAAAAAAATCCCTAATCTCTTAATAGTTTGTGTCTGCATACCAAGACAGGTCACTAACTCGACGTGCTGCAACTCCAACTCAAACATGACTCAATACAAATAAAATAGCAAAGTTTAGTCACTCTCTTTGGCGCTGTCTCTCACGCTCATACTCGTCCTTTTTTTTGTGATTATTTGCTCTTCTACATTTTGCCGCTTTGCCTTTTTGCTTTTGCTTCTGACTGAAAAACCAAACATTTCAAGGTTAAGTCTTTGCCTGGCGTCGGCTGCGTGCAATGACATTTGGCAGAGAGCATACCACACAACACTACATGCCACCACTCGCTACACTACCCGCCACACTTCACACACAGTTCGTTCACTTGCCGGGTTCTTTATTCCTGTGCGAGAGCGAGCAATCGAGAGACCCTCTCTGTCTGTCTGTCTGTTATTGCTCACGTTCTCAGCGCACGCTGCGCTCGGGCAACCAGAGCTTATTAGCTGCTTGCGGCAGGATAACGTTGCGTATGCTTAATGCGAGCAGTCGTTGCAGCCGCGTGTAGCGTGCTTTAAGTGGCAAGTACACAACAGACGGCAAATTTCATTAGCTTTGCGTAAACTTACATAAGGGTGCAGCAGCGCAGACCAGGCGCGGCAGGCAGCATGAAGTGCTGTAAACACCCAAACACGAATTTTGATGCGTCTGCTGCGTGCCACAGACCCTAAAGAACGCCAAGTGAAAGGGAAAGGTTATTAGACTTGAACGCCAGTGGTGGGAGGCCAGACATGCAAACATTTACCGCAGTCCCAGTCGCTCCTGCAGCTCCTTTGCCAGCCATGTGCTTATTGTTATAATAACCTTTGGTTTTTTTTTTTTGTGTATTTCATTTTACTTTTTGGGTTCCTCGACGGAAGCGTCTCGACGCCTTGCAATAACTAACGGTTTGGCTGGGGCAAGTTCAACAGACGGCAACCAACTGACATGTGTAGGTGCATTGACAGTGGCTAGCTGGGTCGTTGGACCGCGTCCTGTCTGCCAAAAAAGCCAAAATTATGAAAGCCTGACCAAAAGCCAACAAAAAAAAAGGAACAACAACGGTGCGTCGAACTTGTGCGCATTACGAGAGCAGGCAGTAGGATATTTTTTTTCGTTTATTTATATGGCCATTTGGCGGCATTGACTTAACGCTTTGGTTGTTGACTCTTCGAGGTCACAGGACGCACGATTTGGCCATGGCATTGACCGTCAAAAACAGGCTCTTAACTTTTATTTGTAATCGAGATAAATTTAGAGCGACTAGCTGTGAATAGCGATTGTAGTTAGGGGCACAGGCTTTGATGCGAAAACTTGGCTACTAGGATAATGGAGAGCGCTGCTGGAGATTTGTGCATTTAAAAGAAATTAAAGTAGAATTTTGTAGGCTTACGTGGCATTTTAGTTAGATTAGAAAGAAGTCTGGAAGTATAATTTGTATTGCAAAAATTTAAATCAAACCAGTTAAAGGCAGCTAACCAGGATAGCCACAGCTGGGTCTGGACTCGTTTACTGACTGCGACACCCTAATTAAGCAGGGAGAGTGTTAATATCTATTACTCGCTTGTTTAAGAAAAATTTAGAGGTAATGCTAGTTTGCTTTCAAGAATCTCATCATACTTATGTGTGACGGACTTACATGCGCGTGAATCTATTTATACTTTTTTTTACGAAAATATGCAGTCCAAGTTCCATTCATAGATCTGTCTAGTTTTTTTTTGTTTTAGAAAGTATAGGCCTAAAATATCAATTCCAAAAACCTTGTATTTTTTCAAAATCAAATGTTTTGAGGATTTACGGGACCGATGAATATATTCTTATACATCTATTTAAAATTTTGTTTCCTTCAATTTTTTTAAAATACAAAGTGTTGGAATTTTTACCGACAACTTTGAATTGAAATCTAAAATTGGGGGTATATTTGGGCAAAGTTGGTTAACTATATCATATAGCACCCATAGAACAAATCAATTAAAAACCTAATTTTTTTAAATATTCATCTGGAATCATGTTTTAGATTCTTGTAATGCAAGCGGAATCATGTGGGAACGCTATAATCCAACCGATTCTCAAAGAAATCTTTATACATGTGTCATAAACCTTTGGCCACATTTGGCTTGCTGGTGTAAGGAAAAACGAAGGAGAATTATACGATTAAATTAATCTATTTATTTTCCTTTATAATTTCTGCAAATACTCTTTGAGTTTGAAATTTTAAATCGAGACGTTTTCCTAAAAGGAAAATTATACAAGGAAAAATTTCCACAGAACAAGTTGAAATAAGGCTTGTACACTTTTAGCTTATCCTGCTTAACACTAAATTAGCGCTTTAATTGCATTTCCTACATGAAACTTAAGAGGTTCTAAGTCCGCTGAAAGAAATACTTCATCTAGTCGAGTGCAGGTCCTATCTACTTTTTCTGCATGTAATTTAAGAAGTTCTAACTTATTCGTGCAACTCCGCTGAAAGCAATACCTCATCTAGTCAAAAAAATATGACACCCTAGCTACATGTTCCATGTCTGCACATCTTGAGGTTATTACATCCGTTTATTGCATGTTCTCGATATTTCCACAATATCATTTTTATGAAACGAGTTCCTGTTTACAGTAGCAGTTCGCAATTTAATAAAGAACTGAAATTGCTTTTAACAAGGCATTTTAATTCAGAGAACTGCAAGCATACAAAGTACAGTTGATTTGTCTGGCAATGGGACAGAAACTCCCTTCAACTCAAGTAAATGTGCGCCCAACTAAAGTCATCGCAGAGCTGATACACTGAGAGAGAAAATTGAGATTAAAAATAAATGTAATATGTACTAGATACTGTTGGGAAAGATTTGTACCTAGAACTGTAGGTAAATTTTTGGCCTATGTCGTCTTCGTATAGAGATATCTGCATACTCTGCCTTCGGGGCGATGACCACAGTCAAGGGAACTAAATTTATTTCATATTAAAATAAATCCATATACTATATTTATAATTTTTAATTGTCTTTATACTGGAACTCAGGAAATATGATATGGGAATGGCTTAAATTATAGATTATCATTGAAACCTACAAAAGCTTTGGACAATTTTGGCTTTCATATTATTCAAAAAAGCTTAGTTGTGATACTAGGACAATAGAGAGCGCTACTGGAGATTTGTGTATTTAAAAGAAATTAAAGGAATATTTTTTAGGCTTTCGTGAGATTTTTGATCTATATGGGATGTTTTAATTTATAATTTGAATTCGTGAAATTGAAACTAAGGCAGCTAAAAGGAGCTAAGCAGGGTAACAGTTGCCTGGGTCTTGATTCCATTACTCATACAGACGAGGATTTCTTATGCGCTCATATAACAGAGCATCCGCTTTTTACAATCATTCATTTGCTGCTTTAACGTTTGTATTACTTCATCTTAAAAAATATCTTCAAAAACGCGAAAGGATGGAAAAAGATTTAAAATATTTTTGCAATCCAAATTAGCACTTTCTAAAAAAATCACCCTTTATCCCGTACGTGGGAGCAACACTAGCATAATTATCATCCCAACTCGCAGATCGAACGGGCACCTGCTATGTTCATATCAACTATTTCTCTTAGTGCATCTCTTTTAGATAAATAAGAACTAAATATAGAGAGAGGGAGTGCTAAACGTCAACCCCGCTGGCTAAATGCTTCAATGCACACACACACACACGCACACACACACACACACAAACACACACAGATACAATCACAGATATTACTATCTACAGCTCAAAGTGCAGTGTAGTTGTTGTTGCAGTTGCAAGTTCCAAGTTTTTGCTGTTGTTGTTGTTGTTAAGACCCCTTCGCCAACATTTGATTGTCATGACCAACTTTTCACTGCCGACGTTGTTGCTATTTTTGCTGCTTTTTTGCCCGCCTGACGCTGTTGCAATTGTTTTTGTTGCAAGCAACGCTAATATGCAACAACATGCAACAGAAATTGCAAGACAAAGCGAAACTGGGAAAATAGTTAAGTAATTTGCAGTGGAAAGCAGCGTCAACGCCAACGTCAGCGTCAACGTCATCATTGGCGTCATCGTTGCCGTTGTTGCCGTCGTTGTCGTCGTCGACATCGTCTTTGGAGAAATTCGTTTTTGTTGCATTTTGGCACACATAATGCCAGAGCAATCCAATCCAATGCAGCTTGCCACAGCGGGGGTATTTATGAAACAGCACGGGGCCGAGGCATTGGCGGGTGTTGTGGAGTGTGGGCTGCAGCACTGCGCCACATCCACATCCGTTTGCAGTTTTCCACCGAGAGCGTAATCTGGGCTTTTGTGGTAGAAACGATAGAAACGACTCGATTGTGTGGCACGTTGTAGCTTTTTTGCAACATTGCGTGTGCACTGCTGCTGCTATTGCTGGTTGCAGTTGCAGCATTAGATTAGAAAGTTGCAACTGTCATGGACTGTTGGCGGCTGCCACAGCGCTGGCATCGCTTTTCTTTTTCCCATTCGCAAAATCTAGCCCGGATTGGGGCTAAACATTAGCTGGCTGACTGACTGGCTCACAATTTTGCACTTTTGTGTCATTATTATGAAATTTCAATGGGTGAAACGCAATTGTTGTGTGTGAGTGGAGAGTGTAAATGGATACATGGATAAAATTCGGAGATGTTTATACATTGAACGTGATGTGTTGAGGTTATGTCGCAACTGATGGGCAGCAGGTGTTGAGTTTTGACACGATAAACACGCTATAAGGCAGTAATAACTAATTTATCCAATGTGTGGGGTATTATAGAGGAATTACAGCTTTTTGACAAATCCTACAGCGCTTTCAGTGCGAAGCATACAAATCTCTCTCTGCCTGTTGCAAAGAGAACTGAAATCAACAGATTAATTTTTGACTCCAGCGGCAGTGTTTTATCAATAGAGATTATTCCGAAATTATGCAGCCGAGGCTCTATTCATAGATCTGTCTAGTCACGTGGGGTTTATATTAAAAAATTAATATTAAGCTTAGAGTACATACAAGAAAATATCAAGTATACATATTTTTTAGACTTATATATATTATATTCGTAGAATCCTAACTCTGCTTCCGAAAAGGTCTTAGGCTAAGGCTTTTGTTAATTTTGTTATACTTATGCGAAAGGGATTAATATTAGAAAATTAATATAAATGTTAGAGTATACGCAAGTTACATTTGATTATCTTTACGAGTCTCGTAGTGAAAATCCCCTAAACTTGAAGGTGCACGCACAATGTTGGAGTTGACATATAATACGGCTGAATTCGACTTTAAAATTCTACAATGAATTTGCTCCAAAATACATCTAGTTCTTTCTATTTGCTTTTCAGGACAAAGTAAGACTATAATGCTGTCTTTAAACTAATTTAAGAAAATTTAAATAAAAGGGATGTGCTCTGCAGGTGTTGTCTACCTGCAGAGGATCTCACAAACATGATTGCAATCATTCGAAGTTCATGGAGATTTCCAGCAATTTCCAGCTGTCAGAAATATTTTTGGCAATATGATTCTTTAACGATATCTTTTCAACAGATTTCAATTGTTGAGCAGGTAAATTTTATAAAAAGATTACCCAAATTAGAATTATTTGAATCTTCTCTGCAATAAACCACAAGCATACTCGCAGAGGTCTCTGCTTCCACATTAAGTGTTTTATAATTCTCAACAGATTTAAAAAAATTTCTCCTTATTTTGAAACAAAATTGAATACGAAATTTTAAATGCCAAAATAATTTCTCAGTTTTTTAAAATTGTAATATATTTGCTTGCGTTAAGCTTTTTTCAAAAATGTCCAGATTGACTTGAAGTTGGGAAAAATTTATTTGATTGTGTTTCTTGCGTGTCCACATCTCATCTAGATAGTTTTGATACTATTGTTTAGGATGGTAATTTTTGTGGGGCAAACTGAGTTTTAATTTCAAAAGAAAAATAGTTTGAAAAATAATTTATTTTAATATACTTTTTATACATTACGTTAATAACAACGGAACGCTTAAAATGTTATAAGATTTAAAAAGTTCGTAACGTTATTTTATGCAAAGTACCAAAAAAAAATCTAGCTTTCTTTCAAATTGGACAGCAAATTTTTTGCGTAACGAAATCGCAAGAGTTATGAACAGAATGGCAGCTATGTCTAACTTTCCTTGAAATATGTTTGATAGATGGTTTTATTTTTTAGCAACAAATTTCGTTTTTTGAAAATATTTGTAGTTTTTTGCAAATCCGGTTGGAAATGAACATTTTCCACTGGGCAACTATAAAAAGTGCACTTTTTTTGTTGCTAACCCATTTCCATAAATCAAAAGCCAAGAGCGTGTAAATATCTTTTTGGAAAATTTGTCAATTAAATGCACATACAGAAAAAAATAAAAAATAACCACACAATGCATGCAACAAGTAAATGCAGGCAACAAACAAAAACAACAGCAACAATTACAGCGACAATGCAACCAACATGACAATAATGGCAACAATGCTGCGCTTGACCCACTTTTCCTTTGCCAATGGCCAACAATTTCCACCAAAGCGCGCGTTAGTTGTTGGAAAAAGTTGCAAGTTTTCATGCAACACAAAGTCAAAGTCAACGTTGCAATTGTTGTTGCTGTTGCCGTTGCGGCTTTTCTGCTCTTGGCGGATGAAGCGACATGCGCTGTTTGCAGCGCTGCCGCAGCGCTGTTGCAATTGTTGCAACTTGGCTTGTTGTTGTTGCAGGCAGGCTCGTTTGGCCATTTGGCCGCGCGGTCGTCAAGTGAAAGTAAAGTGGGACAAATGCAATTATTATTGCATCTAGTAACCGAGTTAGAAGCCAAACTGCAATTTGGCTTTGACTGCGGCAAGTTGGAAAGTTGTGCTGCCAGCTGCCGGCATGGCTGGCTCATTGTTGTTGTTGTTGTTGTCGTTGCTATTGGCGAAAAAAACTTTTACACAATATTTTATTTAATCAAATTGCAAAGAGAAAATTGCAGCAAAAAAAAGCTGGCATAGTCGTATGAGTCGCTATGCAATTGGAAAAACTTTCTATTTTTTTTCTATGTCGACTTTGGCTGCATTTCCACTCAGCTACTAATGCGAAACTTACCACACGACAGACCACGGGACGTTGCAACAAAAGATCACAAGGGGTTTGCCAAAAATTGGCAGTCAAACTTTTTTCCGCATGTCAGTACGCAGCAAGGCGAAGTCTGTGAAGACATGAGAAAAATATATACCAAAATAGAGTCCAATGGAACATGGTCATTAAAGACGCCCTTTATTTTAAAGGCGATAATGAAAATTATTTATAGATATTTATTTTTATACGAGTTACGACTTGTTTGCCAGAAGAAAGTTCTATTATTGTCAATCAGAAGGCCTACAGTATATCAGCTTTATAAGTTTTCGTAATTTAAAACCAATATCTATTTGTGAATTATCTAAATAAAGATGGTAATATTTTAACACTTTATAGTCTCAACCTGACGTAAAGGCCACTAAATAAAAGTCAAATGTAGGCAATCTCACCTTTTCGAGAACGTTTCGGGGACCACAGTAGCCTCTGCCTAACGTAAGGGGCCCTTAAGTAAGAACTAGGCATATGCAGGCAGCCCCACCGACATATTTAGTCTGAGGCACAATCTTTACAGCTTAAAGATTTAACAAAGTTACCGAATCTAGATACCAATTTTTGAAGTGCATCTCAGCGGTAATCCAAGATCGGTATGTCTGCAGAAGAACACAGAAATGGTATATTTCTCCAACTCAGGAGTAGCAAATCTGAAATCGCTGAAGACAATTATATCTGAACAAAGTTATATTTGAAAAAAATAAGTTTTTTCTCTTATTGGCAAATATAACTCCTCGACGCGCTGAAACTTGTCTTCCTCAAGATAAATCCAAACAGCAATAGATCCTGTACAACAGTAAGCCCCCTTGTAACCCCCTGCAGCGACAACTCTGCAACTCTCAGCTAGATTTCACATACAACTGCAATTCACCTATATTTAGCTTCAGATATTGTCTATCAGTTTCTGTAGTCGTATTATTTTTGCATGCATAAATTAATGAATGTGTCCCACTTAAACAAGTAACTATCCACAAAGCATTGTCAGTTCGTAACTCGCTCTTTCTCTTTGCATAAGTGACGGTCTGTCTGTCCACTCATTCATCCATCCAACCATTCGTCTACAACGTATTAAAGGGGCCGCCATTGAGTGACAAATGAAGTTGTATAGAACTCTACTCCGAGCATGAAATGACAAAGCATGAAACTTATTAGTTCAGTGGGCCAACAGTGAAACGATCGATTACAGCTGCTTTCCGAAAAGATTCAGATCTCCTATGTCTCTCTAACATAGTTATGAAGATTATTTGTAAGAAGCGGCCCGTAGCTTAAATGTGCTAACTGGAGCATCAGCTGAGGCTATTGTGGTAGCCCACTAAGCTGCTTGCTTCTAATGACTTAGAAAAGAAGTGAAAGGGAAAAATAAAAGTCTTAGACTGAAGTTTAAATGGGTATTATGTGATATTAGAGCTGATTGAATGAACTAAGATGATGAAGTGGAATGTGATTTTTTAAACGTTCTAGTTTTCTATTTGGAACTTAAAATGGGCTGCGGATTCGAGAGTTTTAAGCGGCTGGCACGAGCAGCTATTGTTATAGCTAGTATGAGATTTGAGAAATGATTGTATGTAGCCGCAGTGGAGCAATGATATACAAACTAACCAAAGATTATGATTTAAATGCAGGAGTGAGAGTTGGTCAGCAGGTATAGGGGACCAAGCCGGACTAGGTGGCTGTCGGTAGTAGTGTAGTGTAGTGGTAGGCTACTTGCCTTTATTACCCAAAGTCAGTATTTCTATTCGACAAGTTCGATAAGTTCTTTGCCCAAGTAAATCTCTATTAACCAGACACCTGCGTTCGAACTCGGCTAAAAACTATAGTTGCCTGTTTTCTTCGAAATTCTATTGAATGGACAAATTTAACCCGAAAATATGCAATCAAAATATCTCAAATACCAAATTTCTGTTGAAAATTTTAATGCTGACAACAATTCTATCACCACTAATTTTCACGATGTTTTTCAGTTTGTTAATTTATTTAAAAGAGTCTAAGTATAATTCAGAGAAAGATTGTTATCACAACGTCAACAAATCTTTGAGATCATTGTTCCGTTTTATAAAGTTACAGAAAGTCTTCCCTTTGAATTGAATGAAACAAACTTTTTGTTATCTTAATGTACAAATTGGAACTTTTTTGATGTTTCACGTTATCCTCGTCAAGCGGAGAACGAGAGTTCTCAGCGTTTCTCAGTTTTGAAAATTTTACGCAAACTACTTTCTTTTAGGCGTAATAAATGGATTTAGATTCAAGAAAGGAAGCCACCTGAGCAGCATGTGTGGGCACATTATGGTTTGGAAGACGTCAGGGCTTGTTCCTTTATAATTTATGGTTATTGACTTTGTAAATTGCAAAACATCTCTATATGATGCATTAAATGGCCAGTATCTCCATATAGCTGAATAATAACAGATGCATTGAAGCTTTTAAAGATTTGAAAATAAATTTCTGAGCCTCTCAACTCATGGTCAGTTTTCCATTTTAAAATGTTGCTAAGAAGAATACACAGTCGGGCAAAAGATGGCGCCACCAAGCTAATTTGAATTTCGCTTTTTGTCAATAGCATTCAATTAGTGACATATTTTGCTCAAATATCTAGACGAATTATCTGTATCAATTTAGTTAAGATGCCCCTCAGAGGTAAGGCGCATTTCAGTAGAGTAAATCGTAAAGCATCTTAAGATATTATTTGGTGAGCCTTCTCCAATTATTTTCAAAGTGTTACAATTGAACGCCTTTGGCCAAGAGATGGCGCCACTGGTCTATATTGAAATTCCCAGTGTTTCAATATAGCTTTGCCATATTTGGCCAAATATCGGAAAGAATTTTCTATTGCACTTAAGCAAGATGTCTCTGATAGAAGAATTTAATAAAAGGAAATCCTATAACTTGCCGAGCCTACTAATTTTCTGCTCAAGATTCCATTTTCTAAAATGTTGAAAATTAGTTTACGCCACTGGACAAAAGATGGCGCTGCAAGGCGGTTTCGTTTAAATTTTCAGACCGAATATCGTAAGTTTGCTTTTGATCAATTTGTAACATACGTAACGATATACATGATTGTGTCGAATAATCTAAAGGATTATATTCACAGCTTCAAGCAATCTGCAGCCTATGTACTAGAAGTGCCAAATAATAAGCCTGGTGAGCGTTTTGAGAAGTTTATCAATCCAACTTGAAGTTCGACAAATACAATAAGAGGACACAATTCTATCACAAAGCCAGCTTTGAAAAGATATTGCAAAACAACTATTGGAAACATAATATATGGAAAGAGATAAACAAGGTTATATCGTTTGCAATTTTTTGAAAATAAAAAAAGGAAGAAAATATAACAATTTGGTTAATAAAGCAAGATAAAGCCATGGTGGTTAACAGGCAGTTTTTGTAAGTTAACGAACTCTTACCCAATTGTGTACTTTTGTATGCATCATCCCCTCATATTACATCATAAGAGTACCCAAACTTCCCGACATTTCGCCACATAAAAACACATTCACATATATAGTTATTCTCAAATTAACATTTCTTTAGTTTATTCACTATTATAATAGTTCTTTATATTACTCAGTATTATGGTAATTAATGCACGTCTTAAAAATTTAATTTCTTTTTACATTGCATTTTATAATACAATACAATAAATGTTGAATCAACTGTACGCCTTCGTTTGTATATAATTTTTATTTAATTTTTTGTTTTTTTTTGTCTGTACAAGTTATAATTACATTTTTTTTTACTTAAAGGTATAATTTGTTTTTTTATTGGTCTGCTCGTAAACCTATTTATTTACGATTTGCGACTAAAGTTAGTCACAACTTTAGACTATTTACATCAAGCTGAGTGTGGCTTTTAGAAAAAAAAAATCAAATTATCAATTAAATGTTAATAAGAGTTTTAAGGGCGCATCCTTTCTTTTTTGGCATCGAAATACATAATAATAAATATGAAAATTAAGCATAGACTGGACAAAATGAAACATTTAGGTGTAGCGCAAAATTGTTGCATATAATGAAACCTCTTGCGCTTTATTGCACACCACAAAAAATTGGAATACAAAGCAAACGTACAAAATTAAAAAAAGGCTGCAAGCTGCAGTTTGGTTATCGTCGATGCAGTATATTGGATAAGGTGCGTATTTGTTTCTGCAGTTCCGAGTCCATGCGATAGCATTCCTCCTCAAACATCTGCCGCATCTCCAGCAGTTTGGGTAACTTTTTTGGCTTTATGTTTAGCAGTTCGCCAAAGAACTTGGTCCAGACATTTTTCTTAAGATATCGCGGCAGCTTCTGACGTATATCCCAGCTATTGCCGCGTTTAAGCGGCTGCATGTATTCACCAAAGAGCATGACATGCACCGTGCCCGCAATGCAAAAGAGATCAGTCTCATAGGACCAGGGACGGCCTTCCTGCATTTCAATGCAAGTAAAACCATCGGTTTGCACAACCTTGCGGAATTTGGTGCGTTCTTCGTCAGGAAACAGCGACATGTCTATGGCACAGCCAAAGTCAATCAGACGCAATGAGGGTATATCACTATCCAAACTGGGCACACGCATAAGCAGAAAATTATCCGGCTTAATGTCAGCGTGTATAATATGGTGCTTATGCAGATGATCAACAATATTACAGATTTGCGCGGAGAAATGCATGACCAGAGACTCGTGCATAACTTTTGTGGTAGCCTGGCGTACCTTATTATTGATATCCAGTAGTGAACCGAAGGGTGAGAATTCTGTTGCTATCAAACTGGCATTGGGCGCTATGATAGCAGTGGAGATATCCATCAGGCCGGGTAATACCTCTGGCTGTGTTATGCGTTTGAGCACCTGTTGAGAAAAGAGAAAAAGTAAGTTCGGATATTATGAGTTAAGTACTGGCTACGCCTTGGTAGCTGCCAGTTTGTAGGCATGCTTTTTATAGCAATTAATTTGTATGCCGACCTGATCACATATGTATATCTCCCAGGTATTGGGTGGCTTTTGGAACTTAAGTGCCACCACATTGCCTGTGTTGGCATCAGTTGCTTTATACACAGCACCGTACGAACCACGGCCTACCTCCTTGTCAATATTAAATTGCACGCCTTCGAGCACGTTTAGCGTACGTGTATTGGAAATTTTTGGCAGTGGTGTTTGTACAATTTTATAACTAGCGTTAGCATCTTCGCCGGGGAAATTCAACATGGCTAGAAAAGCGCGACATAATTCGCTATTAAATGGATCTATGGCCTCTTTGGCCATATGACGTTTTATGGTTTCAAGCGCCTTGGACAGACGACGCTCTTTGGCCTCGGTATCATGCTGTGTGGCAAAATATGAGTTTTCCTGGAACGTGGAAAAGTCTGCTAGTGTACTTGTTGTTGTGGCATTATGATTATTATTCTGATTCGTATTATTATTGTTGTGCGATTGTAGCGTTTTGTTATTGCTAGAGGCATGTGAGACATCGCGAAAATTGAGACGATCAACAGCTGCGGTAAGCGAACTATTTGAATTTTCCAAAGCAGCTGCGCTTGAGAAGGAAAAGTTTGCATTGTCATTGAAGTTAGCATTACGTACAGCTGCAGCAGCAGGCGCTGCGGCAGTGCCAAGAGCCGCAGAAGATGCCTCACCATTGTAAGCCAACTCAGCATGGGAGGACGAGGAATTGCTATTACTGCAAAAGTCCGACTGAAATTTACTGCGTTGCTTGAGCTTATTACGCACACGCTTACAGCCATTCGCGCCACTTTCGCTTTTTGGCGTTGAGGTCTGACCCAGCAAGTAGGGATGAAAATGATGACCATTGCGCTGCGGTAGCTTAGGTGAAGCCGGTAACTCTTGCTGATAGATACTTTCAATTGTATAGGCACTATAGGTACTGCTCTCGGGCGTATCATTGCCCGCCGTGCGTTCTTTTTTGAATTTTATTTTAATAGGAAGATTCTGCTGCTCGAATTGTGCTTGTTCGTTGAACTGTGCGCCATATGAATTATTTACACCCATGCCATTTATATATGACTTGTCCACCACGTCTGATTCATTAGCAACTTCATCATCGTCATCGTCTTCTTCATCATCGTCATCCTCTGCACCGGCTTCCTCTTCGCCACCGTTGTAGCTAGTGCCACTGCTGTTATTTTGCGCATTCAAAGCGCTATCAACAGCTGTCATGTAATATGAGGTCCCTGACTCATAGGAATCATAAAGCTGTTGTTGTGGCTCTAGCACAGCTGTTGTATAAGTATGCTGCAGCGTCGTGGCCTCTGGCTTCAATTGCTGCAGCTGTTGCTCTTGTACTATATTATTAATGGATTGCGAATTTTGCTTTAAAACATCCACATATTTGCGCGCACGTAGCTCCTCCGGGCTGTATTCAATGCCCAATCCTGCTGGATACACTTGCTGTTTGGCATAGTGGCAAAAACGACTGGGATCATCCGGTTCTTCGAGTGTCAACGCCGGCTTCCAGGTTTCCTGGTTGTTGCGACCGTACGCATAAAAGTTTCGCGGGAAGCGTATACCTGCCACTTCTGTAGCAGTTTCAGTACGCGTTGGCTTACTTGGTATAGCTTGCCTATTACCATTTTGCAGTTGCTGAGTGTGTAAGAAGGTGCCCATGCTTTGTTGTGGATGCGGCTGTTGCGTTTGTTGTGGTTGTGCTTCGTAATTTGCGACAGGCTGCGTTTGCTAAAAAAATATGCATAATGACTTTAGGTAGCTATAAATTAAAGTATTGACTTACCTGACTATGCTGCGCTATGTGCGGATATTGTTGTTGCACTGGAGCCTGTGTGTGTGCATGATTTGAAGCGGCAGTGGCAGGCAGCTGTTGCTCATAGCGCTGATGCGTCTATAATTGAGTGTTTATGAGTTAAGGTTTGTACCAATTAAGAAATACCCTACCTGGTCGACATGCTGATAGTGAAGCTGAGGCTGTGTATGATAGGCGGATTGTGGCGCTGCTTGCTGAGGTGGCAGCTCTTGTTGATGCGCTTGATATTGTGTTTGATGATAGATATGCTGTGTAGGTTGCGGTTGATATTGCTCGTGGGTTGGCTCTGGCGGCGGCCGATGCTGAAGCGGTGGATAATTTGGGGAAGCCACTTGAGGTGGCGGTTGCGCGTGCTGCTGCTGTTGTTGTTGCTGCTGCTGCTGCTGCTGATGATGTGTTTGGGCATAGTTAGTCAGCTGCTGCAATGGATCCGGTGGCGGCGCTTGTGCAGTTTGTTGCAATTGTTGCTGCTGTTGTTGTTGAAAGTGTAGAGAACGTGCATACATAAACTTACTATGCGCATGCTGCAGCTCGGCAGTACTTTGTGCTTTTTCCTGGAAGGCCAAATTATACACAGCTTCGGCATCTTTGAAATCCTCTCTGGACTCGTAGTAACTGGCCCAGCCTATATAAAAGGCAGCAACTTGACGACCCGTACCGCGTTGAAATAAAACCTGATAGAAATGCAACGGATCCTGTTGCATGGCTATGTACTTTAGCCATAGACGCACCAAACGTGGATCTTGCCTATAGTAGTCATCGTGCTCGTATATGGTCAAACAACGTTCTAAAGTTTCACGGAATTTATGCTCCGGATCGCTGGCTTCATTATTTTCATACCAACAAATGTAGTTATACCAGTGATCCAGCGGATCTGGACCCTGAAACACCGAAATCACATGCTCCCAAGTCTGTTTATCTTTAAAGAAGCTATGCATCATCTGTTCGGTATTGGCGCTGTTTGTTTGGTTTTGGTTTGGACGCAAATAAGAATTCATTGCCTTGGAAAATAATGTTGCACTTGCGCTGCCGTGTTATGCCTAAGTAGACACAAGCACGCACAACGGGCAACACTTAATGCAGCTTTTGCACTAGGCTTAATGCTTTTAATGCAAATGCATTTGCAAGTTTCGTAATAAAAACAAATAATTATAAAATGAATAGCAGTCACTACCGTTTGCCAAACGCCTGCCAAAGTATCGAATTATGAAAAAATATGGCCAAACACTAGCTGATGAGCGTACACATGTTTTTTTTCCTACTATATTTTCACTCGAATTTTATGAAAGAAGCTTATTTTTATAAAGTTGGCTTCTAATTTACGCGGAGTTTAAGTAAATTTTAGTGGAAGTTAGTGATGAGTTGACTTCGCTTGCAGCAAACTTCCTGTGACTATCGACAGAGGCAACTATCGAGCTACTCGATAAATAGAGTTGTGTAAATTTTAAATCATGTTTACTTAATGCCGCATTTTTTTAAATTAACTTTGTTTTAATAAATAATGTATGCTTGCGGTTTGTTTTTTTTTTAGTCACTACGCTAGTAAACACGTTGTGTCTAAATATCGACAACGATAATGCAGCGATTATTGCTGATGTCAAAAAAAGAAAAACATCGCTTGATACAGCTGTCATAATGCAACCGTGCAATGCTTGTTTTCAATACTCCCCAATAGACGGCGCCACTGCACTAAACTGAAGTCTGCATTATTATTTTTAACAAATCAAACAAAAACTTATTTATATACAAAAGTTTTTGCTAAACTAGTGCTATAATTATTACTTAGTGTTATTTAAGTGTTTATTTTCATGTGCATATCAATTTTAAGCTAATTACATTACGCTCAACACTAAACTACGCGCTTTGCTTTGGCGAAAGACCTACCGTGGAGTCCCCCGTGCAATACAATAGAGCAGCGTTTTATCGATTTCACCAAAGTGTTAATATAAGGCCACAAACTGTAGACCCTTTTTTTTGGTGCAGATAATGGAAGTGTCGGCTGATCCGTATGAGCAGAAACTTTATCAAATGTTCCAGAGCTGCGAATCGCAGCGTGGCTTACTCGACGAGGCCTCCCTTGCACGTCTCTGCACACTTTTGGAGCTGCAAGACAAAGGCTCTGCTTTGATATCAAGTCTAGCATCGAATGGCAGCCACAAATTAGGTGTTTCGTTTGAACAATTCAAGGAAGCGCTGTTGAATTTTTTGGGCACAGACTTTGATGGTGGTTCTTCCTCGCACGCAGCCCTAAGCTCAACAGGATTTAGAGGTAAGACCGACAATAGTTTTTATTGCTAGGATTAGCAATGTGTAGGTAGCGCGCGGCACAGCTGCTACTGCTGGTCATAAATGCAGCCCAGACGTAATAGTTTATAACCTTTACGCTTGACTACCTGGTATTTCCCATCCTTAAATATGCGTTAAGAGTCTGCACAAAATTTGTATAAATAAGTCGGTCATTTAGCGCAGCCTTTTAGTTTGTAAAATTACTTAAAAGCAAGACAATGGGCACGCGTTTGTATTATAATGTCTGCAGCGATCCAATTATTGAAAAATTGGCGGCTCGTTTTGGTATTTAACACTTTATTATAAACAACTGTTAAGTGGTAAACATTAATAATAAACTATATTCACAGAGCGCTCCTTGGTCATAACGGATGAGCCTATAACCAGCGCATATATTGAAAGTCCGCCTGAATCTTCCGATCGTGAGGTCTCACCCAAGCTTATAGTGGGCACTAAAAAATATGGACGTCGTTCACGGCCGCAGCAAGAACTCTACGAGCTTTCAGTTACCGATTCGGATAATACAGATGAAGATCAGCAACAGCAGCAGCAGTTGGGCTTCAATGGCTGCGCGGAGCTGAGCTCACAAGTAAGCATAACTGCCCTTGTAGGCCTTTAACTTTACTAAAAAGCCACATTTTTCACTTAAGGTGCATCGCTCCAGCTCGCAAACTGATCTCCCCGGCAGCAGACGCTTGCGTTCCGTCCAAACAAGCGGTAGTAAACTTAAACGTTGCGCCTCCTTGCCAGCACGCAAGAATCTACAATCCAAAATGCTTGCAAATAAAACAACGACAGCAGCTACAACGGAATCACTGCAACCTTTGGCTAGCAACACAACGAAAGGTAACGCACAAGACTCTACACTGAAGCTCAAACAACAAACCACACAGGAGCATCTCAGCAGCGTGGAATCCTTGGGTAAGTCATTTAATTTATAAGTACTGCCGGCTTAGAGTGCATACTTTAGCCCAAGTTAACGACGCGCGTCTAACAAAGCGACACCTTTGAATCAGCCCAAATTGTAATTTGTTTTAATTTCAACACTTCAAATTGTTGGTACACACCTCTTAGGCCATCACCCGCCACTGCCAGAGCACTATAGCGCCGGATACTACGATGGCGGCCGTTTGTGTTGCAAAGGTTTGTGCGTTCTTAACAAATGCAAAACATAACACCAACAAAAAAAAAAAAAAACCCCTCCACAAACAAAATCAAGAACTCATAAATGTAAAGTTTATAAACATCGGTTGACTATAAAGATGGGGTTTTGTAGTTATAAAGCTAGGCGGGATGCAGCAGCTCCAAAAGAAGCGTGTAACGTTATCAAATTTCTAACCTAAACTGTTTCTTGATTGAATAGTCTTTATAGTTGATCGATGGCTGTATGTAATGTAATTGTGACTAGATACGGCACGCACTCTATGTAGCAGCACATACTCAATCTTCCAGAGAAATTATGTAATCTAAGTACACAAAACAACAAAAAAAAACAGTATTTAATTATCAGCGCTTTTGCTTACACCCATTGTTCTCACCCATGTATGTAAAATCTCAAAACTGGTATCTTGGGCTACAACCGAAAATTTTGTCCATACATTTAACAATAAATCTCTCTTCCAATCCTAACCCAATTGCTAACTTACAGACATGATAACGCCACAGCAACTGGAGACTTTTAGCGCGCACAGCATTGTTGAGATCTGGGAATTGGCCAATATTGTGAATAGTCATCGTCTGCTGCATGCACTTGGCTTTTATGAGGATGAGGTGAATGTTATGCAACTGACCAAAGTGCTTGAAGAGGAGCTGCGTGGTTTGGAACACGATCCGCACTCAAATATGCTTAGAGCACTTGTCGCACTACAATCAGCAGAGTTAGGTGCACTGCGTCAAGCTTTTAGACAGCAGCATGAGGAGAACCTGAAGTTGCGCGCTGATAACAAGGCGGCCAATCAACGTGTTGCACTGCTAGCTGTTGAAATCGATGAGCGTCATGCCACTTTGGAGGATAATTCCAAGAAGCAAGTGCAGCAGCTGGAACAACGACATGCTAATATGGTGCGCGAACTAACCTTACGCATGAGCAATGATCGCGATAACTGGAACAGCATGACCTCTAAACTGGAGGCAAAGTTGAAGAACTTTGAGCAGGAAGAAATTAAGTTCAAGACCGAGCTGGAGCTGCTGCGTAATGAGAACTCTGAGCTAATGACGGAACAGCAAAAGGCACAGACTCATATAACAGAGTTGTTGGAGCAGAACATAAAGCTGAACAATGAGTTGGCCAGCTGCGATGGTTTGAGCCCGAGCAGCAGGCATGAGTGCAGCCTAAATGCGGCTGCCAGCGATGATAAGGATGAAATGCTGCAACTATTGGAGAAACTAGGAGCTTTGCAAATCGAAAATGCAAAGCTGCGTGATAAGACTGATGAGTTGACCATAGAAATTGAGAATCTTAATGTGGAATTGACGCGCACAAAGCTGAGAAACAAAAAACAAACGCCCATAAGCGGCGATGAGCTGGAAACATCCTCAACGGGCTCAGCAACCAAGCGACGTGGCGATTCACCCAGTAAAACGCACATAACCGAGGAAAGTCCGCGTTTGGGCAAACAGCGTAAATGTGGCGATGAGTCTGGTGCCAGCGAGTTAAGCGATAATAGTGGCGACTGGCTGGCACTTAACTCGGAGCTTAAACGTTCCAACAGTCACGACGAAGAGGTGGCACAACTAAAGCGACGCATTTCAGAATTGGAGCAAGAGCTTAAGTCAGCCAGGGCAACGGCGGAGACAGATGCCGCTGTCAATCCTACAGGCAGCAGTCGTGCGAGCACGCCCGAAACACGCTGTAAGGAGCTTGAAACGAGCCTAGAGCAGATGCAGCGTGCTTATGAGGACTGTGAAGATTACTGGCAGTCCAAGCTGAGTGAAGAGCGTCAATTGTTTGAAAAGGAACGTCAAATCTACGAAGATGAGCAAATGGAAAGCGATAAGAAGTTTACGGAACTAATGGAAAAGGTGCGCGAGTATGAAGAACAATTTAGCAAAGATGGACGCCTCTCGCCCATAGAAGAACGCGATAATTTGGAACAGCAGTACATAGAGTTGGAAGCCGAAGCAATTGAGCTGCGTGAGAACTCGATGCGCATGCTGGATGAGAAATCGAAGCAAATTTGTACGTTGCAAAGCGAAATTGAGGATTTGCGTACGCGTTTGGGTGAAAGCGTTGAAATATTGACTGGCGCCACAGAGCTCAACTCGGAGGCATTGGCACAGCTGAGTGCCGAAGCGGGCCAAAGCCCGGCTAGTTCACCTATAAGCTATCTATGGCATCAAAGCACCATACAAGAGCCGGCTAAGACATTTAGAGGCGCCGCTGAAGAAGCCACAGCGGTGGCTCTAATAGGCGTCTCGCCAACGCACAAGGCTAATAGCCGGTGAGTAGGCCCAAACAAAGTGGGCAAATACATGTTGTAAGATTTGCTCCTAAGTCTATGTGCCATTAAATGTTACCCATGGGGTTATATAATAATAATAATAATAATAATAATAATAATAATAGATTCTATCTATGTGTACTGTACGCTTAAGTGTATGACTGAATGTTTAATAAATTAATTATGATTTTTAATTAATAAGTTTTGTATGTTTGCGGAATGTCTGTTAAATGTCGCATTGAGTGTCTGTTAAATGTATGTTGAGCGTCTGCTAAGTTTGTAGCTGATGTTTGTTGTTTTTTTGTGCTTTGAAGGTGTGTTATGCGTTCACATCTTGCGATATGTTGCATGTATTGCGTGTTTTTTGGCCATTTCATGTATTTTTTTCTGTTGCAATTTTATGGTATTTAAAGTCCAGCAAATTAGCAATAATTAACAAGATAAGAGCGAAATACAGCAACAAAGTTGTCGAAAAATTCAGTCTGTCCGAACATTTGGTAGCACACCTTAACATTTGTTCCTTGTAGCTGTTAGAGGCTCATGGGCTTGGGCGGGCTATTTGGGTCAAGGATTATTTGGAAACTTTTGTTTTATTTCGTTTAATTTCCTTAAAATTAGAGTTGTTATATCAATGTATTGGTGTTTCTGCATATTAAGTCTGCAAGAAATTGCTATTCTCCATGCTTGTGTGCCATTTCAAGCAATTAATTTGTAAGTCTCGCAAACACAATAAACATAATGATAAGAACAAAAGCACACACTTATATTTATTCAGCTTTCGTTTCTCAAAATTATATTGGCTTCAGTGTGAAAGACTTTGATATTAGATATTATTCTAGTGATATTAGATATTAGGGGAGGATACAATAAAAACTAAAAATTAGAGATAAGCTCTATCTAAAAATTGGTAACCTAATTCGAATTTTCGAACCTATGTAAATGAGTTGAAAGTCTGTGATTAATGCCACCGCCATTTCACGTATACCTGTTTGTACTGCTGCGTGTTGTTTATAACAAATTAAGATCTCACTTTGTGTCCTTCCTATGCCTCTGGGAAAGTTTGAAACACCATGATTATATTTCATATCGTACTTTGTTGCTATTACTAACAAACCAAAAATTAACCAATTTAATTTTAATAAAATCGAATAATAATGCTGGAGGCTGTAATGGTAGAAAAAATACATGGAAGTGTATACCCTGATCCGACGCGCACGAACTACTCCCTAAGTTGAGCTTTTATAGACCTTAAGTTGTACGCTAAAAGTAGACTTTATTATAATGAAATTTCCAAAAGTTAATTCTTAAGCTATAAATGTGGTATATCAAGCAGTTACAGCTGACAAGAGTAAAACCTATATTAATCTGTCTTTGCTTGTAACCAATTCACAGCAACAACCTAACCACTTCCGAGACCTCCATCTTTAGTACCACACCTTTCGATAGTCCGTCTTCAGCAGCGTCACCTACAGCCAGCGCCACGACCAATAATCCAACATCAGCAGCAGCACCACAGCCCATTAGTAAGCCCATGCGTGCAAAGAGTCCGCAACAAGGACAATCCGAGGGTGAAATTGCCGATTGTGAGACATCATCGACGGCGTCCAATAAAAGTTTTGATACACATAGCGTGGTATCGACAACAAAAACATCTTGCCTTAGCCATGATAAATGTAGCAGTCCGAGCGTAATGAAGGAGGAGCTAAAGCGCCTCAAGTTCTTTGAATTGTCGCTTAAAGAACAAATCAAGGACTTGAGCCTGCAACGTGACGGTTTGGTAATGGAACTGCAACAGTTGCAGGAAGCGCGACCAGTGCTCGAAAAGGCCTATGCAGTAAGTGCTTACATGACTTTGGCTATAGAAATGTAACTTAATAAGATTTTCCTCTGCGACAGCGCACCACGCATCCGACGCTGCAGCAGCGACTTAATCAATTGGAGCTGCGTAATCGTCACTTGCAGAATGTGGTCAAGCAACAGCAGCAATACACCGAGTCCCTAATGCAGCGTAAGTATGCGCACAGCTTAAACAGCAACATGTAAACGACTAATTCCATTTATTATCTCAAAAGAATCTTGGCGTCAGCATCAAGTGGAGCTCAATGATTTACATGGCCGCATAGAGACGCAAAGCGTCATGCTCGCAGATCAGACGCAACGTCTGCAAAATGCCGACATACTTGTCAAAGATCTTTATGTAGAGAATTCACATTTGACTGCCACGGTGCAACGTTTGGAGCAGCAACGTGCACGTGTCAATTTAATACACCAACAGCAGCAGCAGCAGCAACAACAGCAGCGCATAGTTGGCAGCGCCTTAGCCGGCGTACTACCAGGCATGCCTTAATAGATACACTGCAACAGCAACAATTATTCAAACTAACTTCTTAAATATACTCTTAGTTGCTGTGGCATTAGAGCATCGTTATATATATATATGTTATATAGAAATTTAATTTACATACCTTATGTATTTATGTATACCAGTTTATGTGCGTATGCGTATCAGTGCAATGTTTGTCTATTCGAAATAATGTTGTTCAACACGAGCAAAAAAGCACACAGCGCTAAGGATAACAATTTGCACCAATCCTCAAACAATCTACACTTATGTACCGATTTTTAAACATTTGCATAATCGACTTAACTAAATTAATAACTAAGCATAACTACTTACATATATTTGAAACATATGTACGTACTACTGCAATGTTGACCTTACTAATTGACTACAGAAATAGTTAACGTATTTATATATTAGACATCAGTATTTTACATTTGTTATGCGTCTGAGTATATGTGAACATATAGTATATACATATATATATCAAATTGTATGCAAACATGCATATATATTCAAATGCATTGGAATTGTTGTTGATTTTATTGGTAGTCAAATTTAAACGAATCGTAACGAAAAAAGACCTGTAAAGCTGTATTCATAAAGTAATAATCATTAATGTATTTAATTTGTTTTGTATTAAGACATCAATACTCTCAATTGCTTTTGCGAACTTTTTGTTAAATGTTATTTTCTATTTACACAATAATTTAAAAAAAAATAACTTTCGATTTAATTTTTATTTTTTTTTTATAAAAAAAATGTATACACGAATCTGTGTTGTCAATGCTTACAAGAAAAACTATTTACGAACAAAATAGAAAAAGTACTTTTTAAAAGTATAAATAAAACCAAATGTACAACAATTATTTAATTATACGCGTGTTCAAAATAAATGACAAATAAAAAGTTATTTAAAAACTTTGGCGCGTAGAGCGCAAACAGCAAAGTTCAATGCAAAATGTACTTGGTATCGATATATGAACTATCGATTTGATGAGAAAACTCCAAATTTAAATTTGTATTTAATTTGCTTGTAATTTTACAAAAGAAAACCCCCATTTTATTAGCGTCTTTCCAGTCGCACCATAATATCTTGTTTTGTGCGCAAGACAATGCCATATTCGAATATAATATCCTCGAAGCGGGTAACAGGAGACAGCTTAAAGTTTCGCAACAAAGCAGTTAGTAGCACTTTGATTTCTAAAATGGCAAATTTTTGTCCTATACAATTGCGCTGGCCAGCACTAAAAGGCACAAAAGCAAACGGATGTCTATTTATACTGTTTTGCGGCAAGAAACGTTCCGGTTGAAATGCTGTTGGATTGGGAAAGTGCTTAGCATCGCGCATAATATCATATATGTGTATATTAATCGCTGTATTCGCTGGCATAATCATGCCGTGTACCTCGGTTTCCTCAACCACTTTGCGACCTATAAAAGGTACAGAAGGAAACAGACGCAAAGACTCCTTGATGACACACTCCAAATAGACCAGCTCATTAAAATCAAATACTGTAAGATCTTCAATGTCGGCCAGATGCTCTAATTCACTAAAGCAACGCTGTTGCACATCCTGATGCATAGCCAACAACATTATGGTAAAAATCAGACATGTTGATGTCGTATCATAACCCTCAAACATGAATGTATTGACCTCGTCACATATGCCCTGATGATCGATAAGACCCTCAGATTCTGCAGTCAATAGTGTATCCAGCATGGCAAAACGTTTCTTTTGGCCAGTTTCATCTTCGAATGCCTTTTGCTGAAATGTCTGCCGCTTGCGCTTGATGATATTGCTGGAAAACTCATGCGCTATCTTCAGATTATCCACATGTTTTCTATATGAGCCGAATAAGTAAAAATAGGGTGCCAAATAAAGAAAGGGATTACAAATGCGTTCCACCATAACAGATTCAAGCGCGTGTATAGCTTCACGATAGCGTGTGCCTTCAGCCATGTCATCTAATTTGATGCCCAAAGCGGTTTCTATAAAGTGACGAACTGTAAGTCAAGGTGTATATTTACAAAAAAAAAAAACAAAGCTGGCCCGACCTACCACAAACGCTGTTGAGAGTAAACTGCGGTATTACGTGACGTAGTGTTAGCTCGCTGTTCACATTTTGCCCCAGAACTTTGACAAACTTTTTGCTTTCCTCTCTGAGAAATTGAAATATTAAAATTGTTCGTAACCTCAGCTTTGCACTTACTTAAATATCTCCAAAAATGTTTGCAACACATTAAAATGAAAAGCCGGCGTTAATAGCTTGCGTCTAGAGTGCCATTTGCGATCTTAAATAAAATAATAATGATGACTATAATAAAATACAGACATGCTGTCACTAATTACCTGTGCTAATGAGCAGACCTTCGCCCAGAAAGGGTGTTATTAGTTCATACACAATATTTTTAGTTATCAATTTGGGATTTTGAAATATCTCTTCGGCTGTTTCGGCGCGTATAACATTGTACATGGGTCCTAGCAGAAAATACCACAAATAGTCCCGTCCTTTGGATTGAACTTTGGCGGCGCGCACAAATTGGAAAACGGTGGCTGCACCAGAGGATTAAAATTAGGTAAATGTCGAAAAGTAAGTTTGATTGCACTTACAGGGTGACATATCCAGTAGATCAAAATTGTTCGCAAAAATTGTTTTGCCGGGCTGTAGGGCAACTTTGGACTCCAGCGGACTACCATCAACAGTTTTAACACGTTTACAAAACGACAGTACTACATAATCCTTATTTAGGCGTACTAATAGCTGGACAAATATAAACGCCAATAAGGCTGTCAATATTAAGGTAATCATTATTTTTAAAAAATTGTATAAAACACGCTGTGATGCTGTCTGATTAAGGTTTGCCGACTGAATGAGCAATATTTTTGGTTTAATAAGTCTCGTTGCTGATAATAGCTTACGATTAGGTTTATAATATATAATATATATGTATTGTTAGAATTTTTAATACAATATAGTATATTGACACACAAGCTAGGAAAATCTAGTTTGTGTACTTTGAGTTAACCAGCGACATTTATTTTTATAAACACTTTTAATTGACATTAAATTTAATATGCGCTGCAAGGGTTATACAACAAACATATTTTTTTTTATAGGGCTTAGTACATTTGAAAGTAGTGTTATGCTATATGCGACATTATTGTATTCTAAAAGTAATAGAGTTGTTTGTGGGTAATGTTATTAAAAAAAACATTATATGTGCATAAATTAAAAAGCCAGGCACAATTATTTTTGCATTAATTAAATACAACGTAATAAAAACAAACAAACAAATTCAATTCAAAACCACTATATTGGCGCGTTAGGTGAGTTGCTTACCAATGAGTTATCGATATGTTTTATCGGTAAGTAGCTCGACGCTGTTGCGTAGAGTTGCCAGCAGCTGCGATAAATGCTGCACTTGTTTATTTATTAAACGTATAATACAATTTAAAGCCATAATTAAAAGCTGCCTATTTATGAAGCAAAAAATAATAATTATCAACTTATATAAAATTGAATAGCGCTCGCTGCAAGCAAAAACAAGAGTATTATATTAGCCACCTGTCAAGCCTAGTTACAAAAAATGGCAGCAGCAGCAATGTTTTGTGTAAATCGCGTACGCGCGAATTTTTCGTTAATTCTAAGTGTTTGTGTGTTTATTGTGTATTTTGAAGCTGGTGAGTCTTAAAAGCACTAAACGATCTAAGCCATAAGCATAAATTAAAGAGCCTAAAAATGCGTGAAACCCATAAAAATGCAATGTTTTTGTTGCAAGCCTGTGGCAATGTTTTGTTTGCTGGTGTTGTGTACGAGTGTGTGTGTGTTGCATTGCGGCGTGTGCATGTGTGGGTGTGTGTTTGTGCGGTTTGTTTTGTTATTCGATGCGCAAAATAGTATTTTATAATCAAATTAAGCGTTTGGGCGCCACATTTGCAATGGAAAAAACATTTTCTAGACCATAAATCACTGCAAGAATAGCAGCAGTTTGGTTGTAGTAGCAGACATCAGTGCTGTAAATGCTGTAAGCACAGTGGGCAATATGACTAAAATGCTAAAACTTTATTATGTGAGCGTTGCTGTTATAAATATGTGTTGCATAAATATGTGTTGCATAAATATGTGTTGAATAATATTTATGTAGTTTCTGTTTTTGGTTATTTGTAAAATGTTTGAAAACAATTCTTATCAACCATTTGCTGTGATTTATTAAATATTTTTGTTTGCTTGCTGACTTGAATTTGTAAATTTTGTTGCATACTTTTAGGCAGTGGTGAAAATTAGCTGCTGCATATTGGGGTTGCACCATGCATTGGGCCATGGATTGGGGTGTTTTATGTTGCAGGTTGCAAACAGCTGTTGCTTGTTTATTTTGAAACTAATAAGGATTGCAATAGGAATTATTTTATTGCAGTTAAAATGCGTGTGGTCAGTGTTCAAAAATTTGCAAATAGCTAATTTTATTAATTATTTTTCAAGGACTAATGGTTGTTCTGTGTGGCTAGCAGCTTGAGCGGTTTAACAGTTTGCTAGTTTTTTTTTAAGTGAATTGTAACTGAAACAAAAACAAAACTCCTCAGATACTTTCAATTAGATTTACATTAAAGATCAAAGTAAGCTGACTTTTTGTGGTTGAATTGGTCTCGAATTTTTTAGTATGTACGTATTTGATCCATAATTTGGTTTGTTTCACCGAAACGAAATTGTTTTTTACAACTATTGTAGTGTATTATCATAGTTTTTTGTACTATTTTTTATTATTTACAATCTGTTTAGCAAAAGAATAAGAATGGGTGTGGAGTACTCAGAATGGCACTTCCCTTCGTAAGACTACATTATTGATTTAATTTTTATTGTTACAATATTTCGATTTTATAAAAATATTATTGCTATTTTACAGTGTTTTTTTTTTTCTATAGGTATAAAATTTATTTTAATATTTGAGCTAATTCTATTAATATTTTACGCTTTGGTGCACTAGGTTGGAGTTCCATTTCAGAATATTGTCTAATTTTTACATTTTCATTGAAAAGACGTCGCAGTGTATAGTTATAACTGGAGCTGGCTAGAAAGTTGGATTTAGATTCGCCATGGAAATAGGAAGAACAATAAAGGCTGAAATCTTTCTTTTAAAAGTAGGGGTTTCAAAGTTAATGATTTATCTAGGTACTCGCTCAAATCAAGATAAGTTAAAATCGAGAAAGATATAGATTATGTATTATGTTCGTAAGAGAGGGAATCGTAAAGACACCTAAAGGTTTGTACAAAGTCTAAAAACAGTTATGCTGCTTGGAATGACAGCAGACAATTTGATTGAAAATTCGAAATATAATTAGTCAATGAGACCGAGTAAAAGCTTATGCTTAATTAACACGCCGTGGTATGTTCTATAATTATATAATTTAATAAAATTTATTAAAATTAAGCCTACAAGAATAAGACGGCAGTCAGATGCTAGGATCTCAATTTATTTCTGTACAGACTGAATCAATTCCTGGTAATGGTGGTATTGAGGTCTTCAATCGTAGTAGTAATTTTTCAAAATAGGACGGGCGGACGAATGGTTTTTAAATATTTTAAAATAAGCAAGTCTTTGGTATACTGATCCAACAGCTAAAAGTTTTTATGCAGATATCCATAGGTGCACGATTGGCAATAACAATTTGCTTTTGATTGAAGGGCGTTCGTAAGATAAAAGAAAATCTTTACATATTGGTACGTAAATGTAAATACGATGTATGTTATTAGGTCGAAAACTTTATATTTACCATGTTTAGACTAAAATACTTTTTATTTTAGTAACCTTTAAACGTTTGTAAAAATTTTTCCGATATTAATTTACTAAATATCTTAATTTCATTTCGTTTATTCTTTTAACTTTAAAAACGCGGCGCTTCAGTTTGATTTCTTCAACTTTGATGTTGTTACATTTCCCCAGCAAATGTTTCGCAAAGCGCAAATATTTTCCCATCATGCTCTCTATGGAAAGCTTGAAAAAAAACTGCAGAAATGTTGCATAAAAATGCCGCATTGATTAAACTTTGATTAGCTGCCGAGTGCGTGATTTGGCCTAAAGAATTAATTTGAGCCAAGTTTGTCATGTTTGTCAGCCATACACGTACCACAAATGGAGGCACTTGCAATAGATGCGCACAATAAGGTAAAAGCAACTAAGAAAAAAGAGAGAAAAGCAAAAAAAAAAAAAAAATTAAATCACCGTAATTACATTTTCTGTGGAAAAAAGGCTTTAAGCCGAACGCGCAAACATCTTGCCCGGCGGGTCGACGCAGAGTTTATATACCCGTAGACCATGTAGTCCATGTAGTTGACAATGACAAAAATAGGCAATGCGCTTGATGCAACTGCATTTGGGCATGAAAATTGCAGCAGCAGCGGTAGCAGCTACAACAGAAGTGACTGGAAAAACTTGGCCAGCAACCTCGGAATCAATCTTTCTCATTCGCTTCGGCACTGTTGCCGCCTGGTTTATGCCTGCTTGGAAAATCGCGATATTACGATTTGAGTATCGTCGATTGCGATTTTGGAATAAAAATTGACAGTTTTTTAAATTGGTTGAAACTGAATCTTTAAGAAAAAACGTTTAATTTTACTGTCTCTAATACTTAACTGATTTTGGAGAAACTATGAACTGAGGGGCAATTCATGATTTCCTGTTTATGCTTATGTTTTGGAAATTTTTTGAATTTAAAAACGAATTTTACCTTTATAGAAAATATCTCTGGTTCTGCTTAACTGATTTATATCATTTCAATAAGCTTTAGATTAGGTTTGGCGGCTAAGCTATTGATTTGAAGACTGAGAACAACCAGAGACTTTGAACATACATTGGACATTAATTTTTTGGGCAAGGAAGTATATTTAGATTAAAAAAAGCTGTGTAGTTTAATGTTAAGGATACAGGAATATTTATATTGACAGCTTAAAAAGTGTGCACACATTTGGAGGTTTCGATGAGAGTGGTCTGTAGCGGGCCGTGCAATTGGACTACAAAAGTCTGTTCCAAGTCTGATACTTTGTGCGTATTCTATATAAAAAATGGCAAGGATAAAGCGATATTGGTATGGAGAGTCTAAGAACACACTTATTTGCATGATTCGATGAAGCAGGTCCGCTTGTCCAGCCTTTTCTAATAAAAATTCCAATCACATAACAGTTGTGTAATTCTTGAAGTCTCCTCGTTTTTATAGCTGCAGCCCGACAATATATTCGAAAACTTTCAGCTCCGAAGCCTATGATTCATTACAACTACTACCAATATGCTTATCTTTTTTGGCAAGAGCGTAAGTGAAGTCAAGTGAAACAAGATA
Source organism: Chymomyza procnemis (assembly GCA_035046065.1). Classification (NCBI taxonomy): domain Eukaryota; kingdom Metazoa; phylum Arthropoda; class Insecta; order Diptera; family Drosophilidae; genus Chymomyza; species Chymomyza procnemis. The sequence goes on from JAWNOJ010000004.1 coordinate 19,796,648, forward strand.
GATTTCTGACTGTGAAGTTTGTGTAGTTTTTGCTAGGATGTTCTGTTGTGATTGTAGTTTGTCTTCAGATAATTGAACTTTCATTAGAAAGGATTGCGGGTTAGAGTTTTTCTCCTTTTATTTTAACTTTCTTTTTGAAGTTCTGTTTGAAAACAACCGGAACCGTTTTGTTAGAAACACAAAAAATTTACACAGCCGTTCAACAGGACTTGTTGCAATTAGAACATTATCGCTTCACGAGTTCTTTGAATTTAGTTACCTTTCGTATAAACTATTTAATATCTTATTATGAACAAATGTTATTGCTGCAAGAAGTACAAAACAATAAGAAAAACTCAAACAAAATAAGGAGCGGGGCAACTGTGCGCTCTGGCAGCTTACTCATTAGGATGCAAAACACATCGCTTGCCGCTTTTTAGAATTACTAATTGAATCGACGCGATCAGTGGCAATTGCAGCGTCTGCAGCAACAGCAGCAGCGGCAGTTGCAAGAACAGCAACAACAATAACAGCCAACAGACTGACGGCGGCATTTGTCTTTGCCACTGCGCGCTGCTGCGTCATTGTTTGTTGTGATTGTTGTTGGTTGCATTTGCTGTGAGTTGGCGGAAGCTGACTTGGGCTATGCCACAGCTTGTTGCAAGCAGTTCGAGAAAAAAAAATAAAAAAAAAAAAACAGTCTATGGTCATTGAAATTGTTTAGCTTGGCTTGGTCTCGCTTGGCACGTTTTCGACAATTTACTCTAATGCATGTGGCATATTGGCAACATGTTGCCAATGCAACATTTGTGTAGCAACATGATTTTTCAATTATTGCCGGCAACAGCTTGTTAAATTTGCTGTAAGTGCTTGCATATTTACTTTAACACCTCGTCTACTTTTGTGGCTACATTGTTGTATTTGCGTGTTGCTGCTGACAGACGTGCATGGTGGGGGCAACATTGCAACGGACACGGCTTGTTAGCCATGTTGTTGCACATATAACCGCCCTGCCCCATCATGTGTGTATGTGTGTGTGTGTGCCACACAATGTTCGTGACACTTGTAGCCATAGTCTGGCTGGCCGGCATTCTACCTCAGCAACCTTTTTACGGTTGCAGCAATCAGAACGCTTGTTATGATACACTGCAAGCAGCAGGGGTATGGGTTGTTGTAGAATTGAGAGGTGCGCAGGTAGCTTCGTCTTTTATGTCTTACTAAATTGCAGAATATCTAAAGATTTCTTGATTTTTAATTGAATTATTCGCCATTGTATAGCGTTTCCCAGTGAGCAGCTATTCAATTATTAATAATATTCCAATGTTATATAGATTTCGGAATTAATAATAATTTCTATTTAAAATATTTTCACCATCGCGCACTTGTCGAAAGCCCAACTAAGAACTATAACTAACGCGTTCTAATATAATAAACTTCAACTTTTTCTAGAGTATTAACACTGCATTGAAAACTGCTTGTTACATGCAAGCAGTTTCAAGTTGTAACAAAGAACGCAACTGTACCTCGACTGCTGCTTTAATTGCGTTCAAGCAGTTTTCGCTAAAAAAAAAAAAACAAACACTTTGCAGAGCATCGCCAGTTCGTAGTTGCATTCCAACTTTATCAGATTTACGTTGTTGCCATTGTTGTTGTCGTTGTTAGTGTTGCACTGGTTGTGGTTGTTCTTGCTGCGGTTGTCGTTGGCGTGTGTCTCGCGCTCTACTAAACTTTTAATTAAAATTTTGCCATATCACAGTTTCTGTTGCTTCCTTTTGTGGCTTGTTAATGTCACGTTCGCTTCGACGACGACAACGTTGCAGCCAACGACATTGTTTTCAATGCAAATTTGATTTCGTTTTTTTTGTGATTTTTTTTTTTTTTGGCACTGTCTGATCTCTCCTTATAACGTTTGGACGCCGCACTTGACAGTCTTCCTGGCGTAGTCTCACTTGTCTGAGTTTCTCATGATGATAAAATCAAAAAAAAAAAAAAAAAATGAAAAATATAGCCACCAACAAGCCGCATAACTTGGCTCGTTCATCATTAAGTTGTCATAGGCTTGGCTCCTTTATGGTCATAATACTTATGTGCTGCCTTAAAAGGGGGTTACCGCTCACTGGCCATAACCAGCTTAGACCACTCGCATATCATCAATTTGGCCAATTGGCCATTGGCAATTGACAATCAGAAATGGCCACATTCACAGACGGTATCGCAATTGAAACAGTCGTCTCATGCTGATAAGAAAATTGCGCATGCGCCAAGTTGCAACTCTAGCGGAATTGGCAATAAAAGTGGCCAAGACTGCTACTGTATTTGCTGCTTTGCAGACAATTTAGGGCATATCCAAATGGCTGAGAGGTTTGTGTGGTTGCAAAAAAAAGGTAGTGAAAAGCACAGGATGCTAAAAGAAACATTGCTAAGAATTTTGATTTTAAATGTTCCTGTTTTCTTTGCAATTCCCGCAATTAGAATTTTCGCTTGTATTCTAATAGCTTAAGGTGTACAAAAGGCTTTTTAATATGTTTCAGTTGGAAAAGCATTAGGTTTTGACATTTTCATGAATTTTTTTTGTAGAATGTAGTTTGTCGATAATAAGAAATTTTGTACCCAATTTGGCATCTGCTTAGTCAAATATTTTTTCAAGCTCAGTCCCCTAGCAAAACTTAGTATTTATAATTTGCCTTCAGCCCGCCTGAGGGTTACTAAAAGGAATATTTTTCATAGGATTTATTTTACAGTGATTTCTTAAAAAATTACGCCCATCGAAAGCAGCTAATGTAGCAATCCTAGGTAGATCACAGAACAATAATAACTCCACATTATTTGGGATTTAGTTTCAAGACTTTTTTTTTCAGTATTTTGGAATTGTATGACAGACTGAAAGAAAATTTCACCCACAATGACTGAGCGTATTAACTCTGATTATTTTTTATGATTTATTAATTAAAAAAAAAATATACGTTTTAAAAAAGAATAACAATATTTGTAGTCCGAAGGTAGGTTTTCAATCGACAATATCAACAAGCATATTTTTGAAAATATTTTTAATGAGACTTTGTTTTTTAACCCCTCAAGTACCAATCCTGTGACTCATATTTCTTGGGACTAAGACAGTAGACCCTAAACTTAGTTTTCTAAACTGTTTTTGAACAAAATCGGCAAAAGAACGCAAAAAAATATACGATAAAATGACTACTTAATTTTTAATTCAGTTGCAATTAGTTTTTGTTCGCAAAAAGGTTAACTTTAATGTATAGATAGCTGTTAGAGTTAAAAATTTTGGTTAGTTGTAAAGATAATGAAATTTTCTGCTTTTTCCTGATCTAAACTTTCTAAGCGTGTGATACGATTTTAGTTTACAGCTGCTCTGCTATGTAAGTGGCACATTTTTGCTTTAAATTTCATAGCGATCTGTTCGAGCAACGAAATCTGACTAATCGCAAAAACTCGAACTGAAGCTTCATTTGTTTTAATTTGCAGTTCCCAAATCGATAATTAAATAAGTTTTCATTTTTCTGATCATGCATCAGATTTGAATTCACGCCAAATAATTTCAATTCACTTTAAACAACTCGCCACTTATTGTGGTAAGAGTATCCAAGTTTTGTTAGTGCCACGTTTAAATTTTTCCTTATCTAGTTAGCATACGGTGTTGACCAGCTTTTTCGGCTTGTGACCAGCTTGTGGCCAAGATATATAGACATAATGAAGACTAATTCATGCAGCATTTTCTACAATTATTTATGTTGAATTAAGTTGTTTTGCACCAGTGTAACTTTCATGTAATTAATTGCTTTGGATTAGAGTGTGCCGCTTAGTTAGTCATTGTCGACAGCATCGATTTAAATTGCTGCTGGCCATGGTTAATAGAGTGGCAAAAAGGAGCTTAATTCCATAAAAAAAGAAATCAAAAACTAGACTTTTATGTTGTACAACAGGAAACTGCCAAAAAGTTGAGACAACTGAACTTATTTTTGTTTCACAGATTTACATTTGAATGGGCAAATATGCCATAAAAATATTTATATATAAAATTATGCAGCGAGATAAAAATTTTTATAGAGCAGCTGACATTATATTTTTATTAGTTTAAGCTACTTAAAGTATTTGTGCGGCTTTTTTTGCATAATACAAAAATAAAAAAATAAATATAAAAATAATATTCTAAACAAAGGCGAGTGTTGACAGCCACAAATTAGCCACGTTTTTTTCCACGCAGTTGAGAGCCTTAAACCTTTTGCGGCTTATTAGACTTGACTTGTATTTAATTTGTGGCATTATACTTGCACTTTGTGGCAGCGCATGTAACTAGCCAAAGTAAATGGAGGGAAAATGCGGCATTGAAATGGTCAACTGGCAGGCAACATGAAAATCGCATAAAGCTCGTAAAATGCACAGACAAACGTCTTTCTGGCCAAGACGTGCGGGGCTGATGTACTGGAGCCCACATTGGCATCAAAAAGGTTTTGCCGACACGTAGCCGCAGTGTTGGTTGTCTGTACTGCTGTCCCTTTGGTCAGGAGTATAAATGTATATGGTGGACTGCCTACGTCGCGAGAGAAACGCGCACAAAACGCGCACGCTAATTGAGTGCGACAACTGGGAAGAGAGAGAGAAAGAACAGTGGTGTGGATATGAAGAGGGGTCTATAGGAACTTATGAAACTTTTTTGGGAGAAATCCGAATTGCAGCCAATTGTTGCTTGAAGAAACGGGCACATGAAGTCCAATAATAGGGAAAGATGTCGTTATCGGCAGCGAAAAATAGAAAGAAATTTTTGTAGAAAATAATTTTACTAAAATTTTTAAGAAGTTGCTTGAAAGCAGTACAAGTTGATTTGCAAATATTCGAAGTCCAACAATATGGAGGGATGTCGTTGTCGCGATCGAAAAATAAAATGAAGTTCTTGTAGAAACTATGTCTACTTACATACTGGGTCATCTTTTATAAGTTAATACAATTTAGATTTGCTACAATCAAATGAATCAGATTTTCAGAATTGAAAAGGAGAAGAAAAAAATGTTTTGTAGCAGTAAAAGTTGATCTCCAAATACTGGGAGTTAATCAATATGGAGAGACGTGGTTGTTGCAAGCGAAAAAAAAAGAAAAATTTTTCTAAAGCTCAGTCGGGCCCATCTTTAGTTAGTTTTTGTACTGTACCATATTTCGAGTATTAAGAGAAAGATCTGAAACTCAGCGCCAGCCGCAACTTCAGAATTCTTTTTTTTTTAACTGTTACCACATTTCCTAACAAGCAGCCCCAAATTTTATGTGAATAGTAAGTCTGTGTTGTAGCTTTCTGTATGATAAAAAATTAACGTAACGTAGACATATCGGAAGAGTTGTGCTTTAAGGTTTAATAGCTTAGAATCTAAACAATCAGTTTCTGTCATCTTCGGCAGAAACTAAAAATCTTCAGATATTTTCTACATGAACTTTAATCACCTCAACTCTTACAATAATCCTAAAAACTCCATAAATATCAGTTTCCGTCATCTATGACTCAAGCCGGCTATCTTCAGATATTTTTTATAAAAACCTTATTTACCTCAGTTCTTGTGATAACTCCAAAAATGTAGATTTGGTACGCTTTCACGAGCTTATTAAATAATTTTTTAAAAATGCATTAGCATCATCAAGGAAGCATTCATGAATGTTTATTTGAAAAGACAAAACTTTTGTAACGCGACTATCCGCTTTTCGTCAAGTTACAATTGATCTTAAGATCTAAAACTCAATCAAGAAGCCCATAAAATAAATTGGTTGGCGGAGAATACCCCTTCATGAAAAATAAAGGACCCGATTCTAACTTGGCTTTTTTTAGCTTGTCACAAATGAATAATTTGCAATATTCAGTTCAAGTCGCATTCTTACAGTCTTCTCAACGCAAAATCTTTAGATACTTTTATTTTAAATACTCAGTTGCTGTTATTATCCCAAAAAGTAAATAAATTTTTATAGCAGAAACACCAGAAGTCCTAAATATAATAATGCGCTTTTGTAGTCAGACACTACATCTTCGATGCAAAGTTACAAAAGCTTCTATTGCATTCAACTTTTGTCTGTATGTTATAAATAATGTCGACTTAATTTGAAGCAACTACTTCGAAACCCCCTCAATATCCGTTCGAAAATCCCCAAGAAAGAGCTTTCGCACATACTCTACGCCACTGTGAGAGTAAGACCACTAGTGTGGCAACAGAGCGAGCCAGCTAGTGGTCTGTCTAGTACAGCCCATTCATATCCTTGTGCTAAATTTAATAAAATTTATTACATTTGCTGCTTAAGTCTCGCTGCAGATGAAGGACAACAATGCCGCAACTTTTTGGTCGCGCGCCTTCCACATTTTATTTATTACTTCCACGAAACAGACGCGTTGGTTCCAAGAACTCTATAGCTAAATCCTCACTGTGTGAGCAACTTGCCCACTCACACTGCGGTCTTCTGGATTTCGATCAGCTTGGTCGTCGTCGTCGTCGCCTCTACGATCGTTTTAACAAGTCGACACTTTTCTTCACACCTCTTCAATAGTTTCGTAAAAATTTACCTTTACTCATATTAAGCTTAATGGGACGACGCTGCTCTTTGCTTGACCACCCGTCGTGCGCTGACCAAGTGCTGAACAGTGGCACTCCGGCTGACTGCTTTTCAGTGTTATTAAACGTTAAAAAATTAAGATAAGCCTAGGCCAAGCTGTTGCATGCTTGCTTAAACTTAATGGGGGCTACAAAATTGCGCCCCGCAGTGTTACAGTCATCTCGAGTTCGTACATCAGCGTAAGATCTTAACCAGCACTAATTAGCAATAGAACCGCATGACGAACTTTCGACTTGGTCGTTCTAGGTTCTTTCACCCAAAGTTTACAAGGTGCACATAAATCGCAGTACTTTATGCGAGACGAACACGTTTTCCAACTTGAGATCAAGTTGGGTTGCAGCTTCAGCTTCTTTCGCAAAAGCTGGTCATTGACTGAACTTTTTATAAGCATTTTGCTCATAAAATTACAAAATTTATATGATCCTAATTGCATGGCCTGTGCTTGGGCTTAAGGTGCTGTATACCAATGTTGCGGATTAAGTTTGTCTTTAGTGGAAAGCACTAAAATTTAAAGCTATAATAGTTAATTTAGGGCTTGTCCCAGTTGAAATCAAAGACACTTTGGACTTGCCTTAAGTGAGTTCTTATGTGCGAAAGCTGAGACATAAAATTGTTTAAAATTTTGCAGCTTTGGCAAGGCGTGTGAAATTCGCGAGTTGTAGTTTCTTTTTTTGTTAAATGAAGTGGATAACTTAATAGATTTCTATTTCTAGTTTGGGTAAAAACAGTAAAATATTGTTAAGAACATAAGGTAAATCGGTTAGCGAAAATGAATTAGCATCAGATGTATCTCAGCAAGGGGACTTATACGAATGGATTATAAATATATAAAAAAATATATATACTAACTTGCTTATATTCATAAAAGTTTAAGAATCATCTGCTTTCAATTAAAAGATGATCAAACTTAATTTTCAACAATTTGTTGCGGGAAGTTGTTTGAGGTCAGTTATCATTTTAAATTTTCTAAAAAACACTGTATCTTTATTTTAAAGCTCGTCAACATTTTATGGAAGAATTCCATTTTAATGCCAACCTGGTTATTTTTAATAGAAAATGATCGCGTATTTTCTTCGGAATGTGCGCAAGATTATCAAAATTAAGGAAACATAGCAGACAAATTATTATTTTTATGGTCGATTTGATTCTGATTTATCGCGTAAGGATTTCCATCCATTATCGCATATCCAAACCCTCCTGTGCAATAACCAATTTGCTTGAGCATAAAGCTGTCAATGCCTTTAAAAGCATATTTTGTATTGTATTTTATATTGACAGATCACGGATCTGGGTGATAGTTTTTGTGAGCACAGGTTTAGACCATACACACTTCGAAAACATTCCTTGAATGGGAACAAAAAAACTTAAAATTAAATTAATTTCATTTGTCAAAGAAATAAATAATTTCAAATTATTATATATTTAATTGTAAATTTTTTAATTGAAACTAAAAAGCTATTTGCTTTTAACTTTAATTATAATTAGCAAACCAGGTGAATGTGAACCCAATGTGCTTAGATACTCAACATTTTTGGTTTGAAATTCCAACTGAAACCATATAAAAATTATGCGGATTCGGACTCAGCAATCCCAAAAGCATTCTTAAAAGAATTATTAATTTAAGTAATTTCTTAGGAAAACTGATATATTCATGATCCAATAAACACAGCATTAAGAGGGATATTTGAAAAATTAGAGCTATTGGTATTTATGTCCATTCCGATTTTTTTTCCAACGTACACAGGACTGATGGGATTATTTGAGTAATTTCTAAAGAAAAACTATGATTTACCCAAATCCAATGAATGCAGCAACAAACATTTTGGGTGGCTCTCTAAAAAATCAAAGCTTTTGGGTTTTTTTTTTCTACATTCAGAGTTTAATTTAGCGAGAGCACAGCTACAAAACATTTTCGGCTGTAATTATTGGAGCCAAAAATCTATAGGCATCGGAAAGTTTTATTTTTGACAACGCTGAATCAGAATGCCAATGTTGCAGTATATCAGAAATGACAATCTGCAAATTGCTGGCTTTTGTGGCTTTTTGAGATTTATTTCTTTTCATTTTATTTGAAAGCTTTGTAAAATAGTCAAATAATGCATTTAAGAACATAATTTTTATTTTGAATTTAGAACTTTTGATTACTTCGGAATTTTTGTGATTTTCAAGCTCTTACGGCGTTTTGATTCAACAACAAATTGCTCATACTCACTCATATTTTTTCGAGTGAAAACTTCTTATTAAAATACTAAAGATAGTTACAACATAATATCGCAAACAATAGCAAATCTATGATTATAGCATTTATGGCATAGCTATATCAGTTTATTAGTTCTTAATGAACATTTGTGTTGCATACTTGCAGCACATTAGCCAATTAAATGAAATTAAAGTCATATCCAAAGGCAACGGAAAGAAAAAGTAGCTAGCGAATGAAATGTAGCAGCTGCGGACAAGTTTGTTGTAGATACAGGCAACAGTTCCAGTCAACTCAACATCTCATTTGGCACCGTGTGGTGGCAGCCTGATGAGGTGTCGCCGTCGGGACGCGCAATTAACCCTGCCATCGCACTGGTCACAGAGCTCAGAATTCTCTGTCGTCACAGTCACAGTAAAAGTCACTGAAGAAGTGCGGACTTTTCAAATTAATTTGTGGCAGCACGACAAGTGATTCTGACTTTTTAATTAAAATGATCAAAACGGTCTGTTCAACATTCTACAGTCGAACGGCAGATAGGAGGCTAGAGGGAAGACAAAATGTGGTTCTTGTATGGCATTTCAAAGAAATTGCATTTTGTATTTGAATGCCTTCCAAGAGTTGCGAGCAGATACGTGCGTAACAAATCGGTTGGGGCACTGAGACTTGGAGAAGATCGTAGAAAATCGAACTTTACTCATAAGAAAATTTCAGCAGATAAAAACTCAGTAATTTTATCTGTAGTCCCAAATGCTATGTTAGTAAAGATTGCGTTTTTCGAAGTTTCTAATCTAACTATACTTAAAAGTAAATTTGATCAGGTAAAAACTCGGGATTAAAATTCGTAGTCACGTTGTATCTTAATGGTATATTAGTACATTTTGCGTTTTTTTTAAGTTTCACAGTATTTTGGTAAACATATTTATTTTTCATATATTATAAAAGTTGATGTATTTAAAGTTAAGGAGTTTGTAGATCTTCATTGTAGGAAAGTTCTAAAATATGCAACACATGATCTTTTATTTTCTTGCATACACACAATCCCGCAGTAAAATCACAACTTTTGTAAACTTTTACTGTCGAATTTTTATTTTTATTATTATTTTATAAAAGTACCAAATGGCTTACGAACAATTTTATGCATTAATTATTGTAGATATAAAATAAAGTTGTTAGACTTTTGGTATATTAATAAAGAAAGAAAGCTGAACTATTATATCCACTTTCAACGTAAAATTTTTAAAATTAATTTTATTTATTAGACATAGTAATTTCCTGCTTTATTATTTAATAAAAATTACGACTTTAGGAAATGATTCCTTATATGCATTTATGGGTATGTTGAACATTTGATTATTATTGAACATAATTAGCTTTCTGCTTTCTTTTTTTTCTGTCTTCTGCTTAGATCACAAAACTAAAAGTTTTCGGCATCAAACTGTGGCCTCTGACATTTAGTTTGAGCATAAACACTACTAGTTTAGCTTATTGCCTTGAAACTTCCTAAAAAACACAAATCTTAAATAGCTTCTACATTTCTATAGATAGTAAAAAAATTGTTTTGTGTCTTACCAAAGTATGTATTGTTTACTGCATTTTGCTTGACAACTTTGAAGGGTAGAGTTTGAAGGAAGAAGAAGGTTTCATTAAAAATAGGGTAGCCGCGAAAAAATCTTGCAGCACAGTAAAATCGGCTTGGCGTAAGTGGCCTTTAAGAGGGGCCTGTAGTTGCATTCAAACCTACCATTATATTCAGCCATTAGCGCAATCTTCAAATTCTTTCAAAGATCAGTGTACGCGATTGGTTACCAAGTCTGTAGACCGCCATCGATGTAAAATGGTTAAACATATTCACAAAAATATATACAAGTTTCAAGAACCAATCAATATTTATAAATGGGTCTCTTCGATGACATAATCCATGCCTGCCGAAAAACGCTGAGATGCCCAATCGTCATTTCAGGAGGAGCAAAAGCTAATCCGAAAAGGGATAAACAAGAGATTTGGAAGAATAAAATATGTTTGAGTGCTCAGTTTTTGAATCTCAAAGGTATGTGCTCATACCGTTGAAATTGGGAAGTTTTTTCTAGGTTATTTGTTTTTAAGGCTTCATAGTATTCAATGTTTGCTTAATCGTCTAATTAAAACTATTTAGTAAAATTATTAAGTGCGCTACATAAAATATTCCAAGTTATATACTTGGAGATATAAAATTGCGACTAAGCTTAAATGATAAATTATTTAGAGGCCCAACCTAAAGGCCACCACTGGCCTGGCTTTACAATTTGGGACTAACGCTGCCTTTAAAATTATATAAAGTCTATAAAATAAGGACTTAGTATGCAGGCTCTAAGTAATTCTATGCTAGCTTGTAGATAAGAAACTGCAGAGGGTCTCGAAAAGATAACAAATGTGGTCTTTGAGTGAGACTAATCTGCTAGATTTTCTACTAATTTGGAACATGTTTGTTATTCGAACATTAATTTCAGAAAAACTTCGTATTCAACACACTTTATTTATTGCAAAAGTTTTTAAAAATAAAGAATGTGCAGAGTTCTGCCGATTAAAAAAATCTTTTGAAACGACTTTTTAAATTTGGTTCTATTTCAAAAAGTCTCGTATACGTTGAGTTAAACCAAAATTTGTACTTAAAATTATGAAGTTATTCTTATTTATTAATACTAAATTTGCATATTTTTCTTTTGTTTACTTGCAGGTAAGTAACACTTCCCTGGTAATGGATCAAGGCCGTGCCTAAAGCAGAAATCATTTGCACAGACAATCGGTCCCAAATGGATTAACTGAGGCATTCGTTAAGCTTATTTCCTGTTACCAAGAATTCGTTGTGCTACCAAATGTTGTACAGGGTTGCAGTAAAAACTAATCAAGCGATTTGTTGCGCATGCGCGTGAAACACTAAAATACCAGCTCATGCTCTCTGTCCGACTCGTTGCATCTATCTGGGTATTGCCATCTCGGTTTCTTCGTGGTAAGCCGCTTAAAGCGCGCCGAGATTTATGCCACAAAAGGGCGCAATATATTTCTGATATGATTAATTGTGCGTCGCGTTTTGCGCGTTCGCGTCGCTTTTGCGATCCAAAAACAGCGATAACAACACAAAAATATTTCTCCACAATGCTACGTACGCCTTTGGCCGCCCCATCTTAAGTCAGTTCGGATACAACTCACGTATGCGAAATTTCGCGCTTAGCTGGAAGCAACTGAAGTCGTCTAAAGTGAAGTCCAAGTCAAAGCACGCGGAGGAGCTTAGCTTTTATGCAAAAAGCAATTTATTTTCGTTGTGCTTGCCTGACTCTGATTCCAAGACTCCCAACTCCGATTCTGCTTTGCTCTTATTCCTGCTCTTTTCTGGCTTGGTTTCAATCTATGCGCAGAAATCTCTTGCCATTCGTTTGTATGGTGTATGTATATATATATATATATATATATATATATATATATATATATATATATATATATATATATATATATATATATATATTCCTGTGTACCATATAATATTCAAAAGCTGCTCGCCTGAGCTCTGGCTGTCTGCCACCTGCATTCGTTTCTTAAGGTTCTTTAAGTTGCTTCTATCAAACTGACAACAACATTGCCGCTTTTTGATGTTTTACCCTGCAGCTGTTTAATACTCTTCTTAAATTAAAAAAATTTTAGTAAGTTTCTTTCTTAGCAGATGAAATATTTTGTCGAAATCTGGCAAAAATCTACATATAGAAAAACAAATGCTGTGCATTCTCAATCGCTTCAGATATTGTTCTCTGTGAAAATAGTTTTCTTCAAGGCATTCCTTATTTTTTAAAGAAGACAAACAATATCTGTAGAAAAACTTTTGAGACAAAGAAATTTCTTTAATGGGGGGTTTTTTTAGATTGCCGTTCCATCTAAATTTTAAAGAAAATGTGGCATTTAAAATTATCTAAAGTACAATTCAAATATTTTTAGTTTTTATCCTATGAAAACAGTTCGTGGAATGAATTCCACTTTCTTTTGTATTTAATTTTCGCAAACAAACACAAGCTCAAAAAATAAAAACGATTTCAACGCACAAGAAATTACCAATATGCGTTTTCAAAACGAATTCGAATAACTTGTTCGAACAAACAATTTAGTACTCATCTTTTGTCTGATAGTCGAAACCCTTCTGTTTTAACTCTTTGGCTGTTATAAGGAAAAGATTCAACAGTGCAAAAAGTCGTATGTAAATTTAGCACATCTCAAATTATAGGTTTACTTTGATAGAAGATGTTCTTAAAAATCGCGACTTTAAGCTATTGTTTTACTAGATTTTGAGAAACTGAGTTTTAATTTGTTTTAAAAATTATGTTTTAAAATCCTATTTGGAACTAGTTATTTTTTCAAATAAAGTCAGAAACATGGAGTGACTTTGCCTAAAAAGCGCATTCACATTTCGTTGACGTCTTTTACAGACTCCTCCAAGCTCTTGCGTTTTGCATGCAATTCATGGCCGGCTTCCATATTGCTATAGATTTAACGCTCTCAGGATTTTAGTGCAAAATCGTGTATGACTTTGCATAAATTGCAGACACACGTCTGCACTGACTGAGAGCTGACCGAGTCTGGAAGTCAAAAAAAAAACGCAGAGAGTAAATGATGATTCTTTTGACGATGTCCTCTACGTTTTGGTTGCATTTCTCGGTCTCTTGTGCTCTAATCAAAATGTCAATAGTTGGACTTTTGACTAAATATTTGTTATTATTTCTTATATTGCTGTAAACAACTTGAAAAAGCCGGTATGCCATATTAACCTGCAATATATACGCCTATCACTCGTAGACGTTGCTTCTCAAGGGGGTTAACCCCTGACGTAGCGCTCTGTATGCGTGTGTGTGTGAAGGGAATACAAAATTGTAGCGATTTTTATCGCTGTCACATTTATGACATTATCGGCGTGTCAATATTAAAACGATCTTCAGTTCCTCACACCTTTATTTTTTGTGGTCTACCCATATATGATATTTGTTGAATGCGCTGGAAGCGGGGTTGTTTGGCTATGTTGGGAGTTTTTTTTTTTTTTTATGATGACTATTATTATTGACAGCTATCATAAATATTAATGTTAGTGAGGGCAGTAAGAGTAGAAGAGTTTCGTAAAAAAATGGCAGAGCGCTTGCTTGTTTAAACTAAAACTAATAGCTCGAGTGCAGGCATAACCCATAAAGATTAAACTCTTGACGATAACAACTGTCAGGCATGCAATAGCCATAGTTTAGACTGTTTTTTTTCAGTGTTTGTTGCAGCACCCACAATAACTACGGCAACCATAGACTGAGCGCGACTGCCGTGTTATTGAGGTGGTGGCAACCCTAAAGGGAAAACTTTGCGCTTATCAGCATTTAATTTGTAAAAATGTCTTTGCAAGGCGGCAACAACCAAAAAAAAAAAACTGGTTCTTAATTAAAACGACATTGTTGAGTTCTCTGTAAATAATCGTAACGAATCAAACAACAACATAAAAATACAACAAAAACAAAAACTACAACAACAGCAGTGACGACACATCTCTGGCCAAGATGTTGCTGTCCAAAAGCCTAAAACTCTCTACGCAAAGGTTCTTCTGCTTGTTTTTTATTTTTTATTTTTTTTTTCTTTATTTATACATAATTTGAGCACTTTTTTTCTTCGTTTTTAGTTCTTGGGTTAAGACACACACGCTCCACGTATGTCACAAGAGGGCCCGAACTGGCTTTGGGCCAATATTTGTGTCAGTTGTTGTTGCGTTGTCTGCCAAAGTTCTTACACTGAGAGAAATTTGCATGATCTTACGATATTTGGTATTACGAAAACACCTTTCTGACACTAATTATGTATTTAACGAGATTTAAGTATTAAATAATTTTTTTTAGCGTGCTCGCCTCCAAATCGGTAGGTTGGTGTTTCGATTTCACCTTGTAGCACTTTTGCACTTGTCTTCCAGTGATATAGTTAGCAAATAAATATACGCTATTTTCCTCTACAAATCACTACTAATTAAGGTAGCCGCTGTGCGGATTCGGCTTTAAAATGAAGGTCCATGCGCTCTTCGAACAACCATTAATAGAGATATCTCCATGCTCGGCCTTTGGAGCGATGACCATAGTTCTCAAGGGAAATAAATTTATTTTTTTTTAATAAAATTGGCTTATTTTTTCTCTTTAATGTATAATTTTCCCCAAATTAAGCTTATGTAAAATGAAACTTCTTATTGAAACAAAGGCCGAAGAACAAAAATATTAAAATTGCGTTTCTTTTTCCCTTTTCTCTCGGTGTACATTTTGACTTGTTCTCTTTGGCCGACTGACTTGTGTTTGATCCCTGCCGTTTGCTTGGTGTTGCCTTGAACTGATTTATCGAAATCGTTGCCAGTTGAGACATTTTTAATTATATTTTCGGGCGAGAGAAATGACAAGAACTATTAATTCTTTTCTTTTGGGTTGGTTTTTTGGGATGCGGCGAGGAACAGGCAACACGGTGTACAGTATAAAGCATAGGAACCCATAAAAGTTTAAAGTAGACTTAAATTATATAACATAAACACTAAGATGCTTAAGATTAGGGACATGCGAACAAGCTGCATAATGGGATTAGAAAAGTCAATATATGTATCGTACAAAGAATCATGGGATCATGTCTTAGGCAATACAATAGATAGGGGCAAACGATAAGAGCCCGAAAGTTGTTACCATTGGTGGTAAGACTCCAGATGGAATTAGTTGAAATTAGTAATTGTTATGGAAATTGAGAAGATTTGAAAAAATCTCGATTAAGAAGCCTTTTTATTTACATTTAATATAAACGTTGATTGTAGAAACAACTAAGCAATATAAATAAGCAATGAATATTCCACGAATTTATAAGATTACTAGATTAGCCGACTTAATGAGCAGCGAGCTATGTCAAGTATTCTATGTATAAGTAAATAAGTGCAAGGTTCTCCGTTTGGCTGAAACTACTGCAAAATGTTTGATGTTAATTTCTGTAAAAAGTGCTATCTGCTTGGGCAAGACTGTTCTCTATTTTAAGGAAATATATACATATATTAAAGCAGATGTAACATTTTATGGAGCAATTGAAAGAATTGGAGTTTACTCCTTCCAAGTCGGCAGTTGAACTATGAATACCGTGTCTGGTATATTTTTTCCTTGTAAATAAGCCGGTAGAGCTTTTTATTTTTTTTTATAAAATATACATTTTTGGAAGTATAGAGTTCTCCTTATGTTTGGGAAGTAGATTCCTTGTGATTGTCTTACAAATTTAAGAGATTAAATGATAAACTATTAATGTAGAAGAAGATGAAATGTTTAAAAGGAACACCTCTCGATGAAAATAGAACAACTTTAGCACATTTTCTTAGCTTTACGAAAGGAGCCACGCGGATCGATGGGTCTATCTGATTTTTCAACAGAAATTACATTTATGTTCGCTCTATAGGCGGAGTTTGTAAATAAGATTATTTTTCGTAAGGGTATATCTTGGTTTGATATAAGGCCAAACATGCTTGTCCAAAATGAATCTAGGTGTTCAGGCTTTGTTGCTGCTTAATTACATTTTTTTTTATAACAAATCATACTAATTTAAATACATGCAATCGGTTCAAGGAACCTCAAGAAACTGCCGATCATGGTATTAGTCAATTGCAACCGAAGTAGATATAATCTCAAATGAATTGATCATACTAATTTTAATAGATCTATCAAATTGTCTGTTGCTTTCTTATGCAAAGCTTTAAAAAAAAAAAGTTAAACCCATGTGGGCCGTCTTCAATGGAACTGCAAGATGGATGAATTTCAACCCACACACACACACAACGTTCAGCTTTGACCAGCTTGCATATTATGCACTTGGCCATTTAAAAACTCCAACAGTCTTGAATGCGTGCCACTTAAACGACAATTCCATTGAACCCGCGCCTCGAAACGTGAGAGCAGTACGAGTGAATCCCGAAAGCTAAACAGTAGCAAATGCCATGGAGTGAGACCGCCACATAATCTGTCAAAAGAAAAAGTTCATAATAAATCAAATGTCACGTAAACAATATTATTAAAAAGATGCATTCACTCCGAGCGAACGTACCAGGGGCGAAAGGCAGAACACAGACGTGAACTAACGCTCATTAAAAAGTCCAAAAAGGTGTACCCCCAACTCTTCATGGCATGCAAAGTGCAGCAAACAGCTGAGGCCCTTGGCCATGGTTTGTGGTTTGGTGATTTGGTGGACCTGGAACCTACTGCTTGCTTATCTGCTCTGACTGCCGCCTGGCTGCTACCATAACGAGTTAAACATTTAAGTTGTTTGGGCCCCCAAGGCAAAAGATACGTTGGTTCTCCGAGCAGGTAGAGAGAACCAGGTTTTATGCGCTGTGCGAGTTTTTGTGCAGCTTCTGCGCGCATTTGGCTGGTGGCTTGGACAGAACAGCCAGACGACGACGCGGACGGTTTGGGTTGGAGGTTTTTGTCAACGTCGCCAACGCGAACGTCGAAGTCATCGTCTGTGCTGTCTTGGCTGGGCATTGTGTCAAAAAGGCAGGCTAGGGATTGTCAGGAGCAGCAGTAGGAGCAGCAGCACTGTAGGAGCTGTAGCAGCAGGTACGCGTTAATCACACTTTACGTTTGCCGTTTTTATTTTTCCCAATGCCAAAGATGCGACGAGTCTTAACGTTCAAAACTGAAAAAAAATAAAGGCAGAAAACGAAATACATTTAAAATTCTTGCCACGTTTGCGGCCAAGCGAATTGCCTTGGCATTAAATTAAAGGCTTAAACTTGGCTATACTACGTCTTGCTCGTTGTGAGCCTTTGTGCCGTGTATGCTGCTGGTTTGCTCAAGATTTCGGTGGCCCTTGAGGGAATACACAGGCTGAAAATTTCACACCTTTGAGTACAGTTGCAAAGCGACAGACAGCCAGCCATAGAGTGATTGAGAGCGGGTGCGGTGTGCACAGGTTTCAGGTGTGCCTCTTATATGCAGGGGCGTATACCATTTAGTGCCGAAGAAACGTTTCATTAAAGCGTAACAAATAGTTTTTCCTTTCTTTTCTCTTCCTCTTATGTTTATTATTATTATAATCTTTTACTTTTTGGTTTATGTAATATGCGTTGTAATAAACCTTAACTACAAGTCATTGAACCGTCAATACTTGCTGCTGCTGCTGCTGTTGTTGTTGTTGCCATTATTGTCCATATAAAGCTGTGCTGCTCCAGCTAAAGTCAGCCCAGGTCTGGAACGACAGTCTGGCCACAGCCAACAACCCACTCTAATCGATAATTTATTGCAATCGTTTGTTGTGTTGGAACAATGCAGTGCAGGCCAAGCCAGGCCAGGCCAGACCAGACTTGGCTTGACCATAAGTCCAACTCTAGCTAGTTGGCCATAGCCATCCATAGCTTGGCATTCATTTCCGGAGCTGCAATCTACTAACTATGGAAAATGCGCGTTCTTTCTCATAGAGTCAGTTGATGATGATCGCCACACGAAACTTGAATTTTCTATGGTTATAAGACGCGACGCCAACGATGGCGACGACTAATCTGCCACAGCACATCGGTTTCGTTTGTGACTGGGTTGCGACTGAGCTGAATCCTCAATTTGGTCGCGCAGTAGAATATTGAGACTAGCTAGCTGTACTCTTTGAGAGGATATTATGACTAAGCTGAAAAGTTTGTAGTATAGCGATAACTTAGCATATCGATAAATTTAAGGCTTAAGCGCGTACGTAGAGCAAGTTGAATGGCAACAAGTTGCAATATTTTAGAGGATACAAAAAAGTCAAGCAGCGAAATTTTTTTAAAAAGAATGACAATATTTTAAAGATTTACATAAAAGCTTATAAATATAAATAGATGAAATTGAATATATTTGGTACTAATACAATATTTGCGACTACCTCTATTTTATTTTACTTTTGCTACTAAAGAATTTATAATTTTGTATATATATTTTAAATGGCCAATAGTATAATTCAGTTCCAGTTATTAATCTGTGTCATAACAAAGTATTTTTTCACCGTTTATTGGCATAAATTGATATTAAAAAATTGTTTAATAAAAAATATATTCCACATTATACATTGTACAAAATTATATGCGGTTCTTTTTTCTTCATTTCTTAAGTGATTCATATATTTAATGTCTGGTTGTCGAGTGTATTAAATGTCTGTTAGTTCTAAAAAAAAGTAAAAGCTTCAAAAAGCATCTTTTTTTTTTTAAAGTAGTACGAATCCATAAGAAAAACATAACAGAGAATAAATAAAAAAATAAAACGCAGTTGATGAGATCCCTAACTAAAAGAGTTAGAAAAAATTGTGAAAACTATTAAAAAATATAGCTACAAATATTCTCCACAAAAGAATGTAGCAAATATAAAATTATACACCAAACATCCTGCGACTCTTACCCTTAGAAGAGCATCTCGAATTTGCTAATAAGCTGTAAGTTCATTACAAAATTTATGTTTAAGCATTTCGTAGTGCTGCCAGGGACAGCATATCCAGGTCCCATATTCACGTCCGCCTTCACGTGCAACGTACTTTTGTTGGCTACGTTTTGATACAATCTTCCCAAGTCACTCGCTCTCTCTCGCGTTCACTGTTGCTCTTTGGAGCAATGCATAACTTGCTTGAGCGCAACTAACTTGGCCATAATATTTATGCCGCCTGTTTGCCCTTTTCTTTTGGTTCTGACTGCCGTTCTCCACATGCCTGGGCTCGTTTTGGCCAAAACCGAGCGACGACTGCTGCCTGCTGCCATTTTGGCTTTTGCAAGTGTGAAATAATGATGCCGTTGTGCAGATAAGGTGCCTTATAAAAGTGGAGTTTCGTGCCTGCCCCATTGTGGCAGCAGTAACAACAGCAGCAGCAGCAGCCGGTCGCATTGCGGCAAGTCGTCTCAGTTGGGTTTGGGGCAGCAGCAGCCTTATGGAGCTGCGTTTGCCAGTAAATAACATAAATGGTTGAAATGACGACGCAAACGTCTATAGAACCTACAGGTCTGCTGCAAATCTTTCTTTGTGCATCTTTTGGTTGCAACTTGAGTGGCTATGGCTGTAGCTGCGGCTGCGGCTGCTGCTTGCTGCGGGTTAGTCGCAATTGCAAATTTCTTTTAATAAGCCTTTTGACGCCTCGATGCCATTTCCAATTGCAAATTGTTGTGCTTTACGGCTGACTGCTCCGACTGGAACTGCACACTGGCGCAGTTAGGTAGGCTGGCTGGCTGGCACTGGGCTCTAAAATTATATATACTTACCATCCATACCATTCCTTGCTGATTGCTTGTGAAAAATTGAAATAGCAGCGGCACCACGACGTGGCTTAATGAGACACTGACGAGCTGCATCTGCGCCGTGCCTCTCAAAAGGGTCAGCGCTCAGCTAGTTTGTTCGTCTAGGAGGCCGCACTTTATAGCCCACAGCTGCTGACATTGAGTTTTATAGAGTAGTTTAGAACTTGTTGGGCGCTGCCAATTAGATTTTCTCACTGCTCTCTCTGCTACAGTCATTTATCTTGTCAAAGCTAATTTAAGTTCTGCCCTTGCCGCAACCTCTGGCGGATGCTTAATTTTTTTCTTTTTTGCCTTTGTTGTTTGTTGCTTCTCATTTCGTACGTGGAAGTGTTAAAGAGCAACGCCGAAGTATTGAAACTTGAATACAAAAGAGTTGCAATTTATTTCTTCCTGTTAAAAAATTCGTCAATTTTTGTGCAGCGGCACGTAGGGCGCTTTTTTGCTGCATTACTCGAGCTGCGTTCCTACATATATCATTTACACGCCCTGGGCACAGTGGTTTCGAGTTGTTATTTAAAGCTTAATGCAATTATTTCCATACGACTTTACTGTTTTATTGGATAATAAATCTAAGAGGCATCTATTAATTCATTTCATTGCTGCGATGATTACTTTATTTAGCTTGACTATCAAAGATAGCAGGTGTGTCTTCCACATGGCACTTTAAGCTTAGGCTTGATTAACTTTTTTTAATCTTTATTTGCAATCTAGCCGGCAAAATTGTGCCTTTCTAAAAGAGAAATGACATTTCGGAAGTGGGCTTTCATTGTCAGAACTTGAGCATGAACAGAATTCATAAATGTTAAGGCAAAAATGCACAGCTCTATGTATGAGTATATTGAAAATGCAAAATTTTCCTTTTCTCTTTCTTGGGACTTTAAGCATTATTGCCCGCAAACAAAGCGAATCTCTTCACTTCTCTCTAAAATATTTCTGAACAAATACCTTCTAATACAATTCGGAGTAATTGCCTTGCAGCCATCTACAAGATATTTGCATTTGAATTATCTTTATTTCAGCTCTAATTTTTGAGTTTTGTCAAAGAATTTAGAAAATCAAAAGCGTTTAACCTGGGCACCCTAATTGCGTATTGGCCTGGTCAACCTATTTGAACCAATAGAACCACTTGGAGCTGAATTAATCGAACTAATTTGTGAGCATACTATATCGCACAAACAATAAGAACCATAACTTTCTTACTTTGTTTAAAAAATTGAATAAATCTATGTATACAAATATATAAATAATATTTTGTCGCAAAAATTTCTGTAACATATATATCTTTTTTCTCAATTATAATGCCACAACAACTTTGGGCATTGGATACAGCGTCATTTCTATTTAAGGACTTAAGCACATCTATAACAAAAAACTATTTCAACTTTATGACATGTTTATTAATCATAAAATACACATTTTATACATTAAAAAAAAAAAAAAACAAATACTAACCAATTTGGAAAAAATAACAAATCGTCAGCTTAGCCATGTTTGGTTTTTTATTAATTATTAACT
Source organism: Chymomyza procnemis (assembly GCA_035046065.1). Lineage (NCBI taxonomy): Eukaryota > Metazoa > Arthropoda > Insecta > Diptera > Drosophilidae > Chymomyza > Chymomyza procnemis. The sequence continues at coordinate 19,818,235 of JAWNOJ010000004.1, forward strand.
TATTTGGACTATGATTGACATTTGTTATGCGAAAATTTCAATTTGTCGATGTAGTAACAAGTCAAGGAAAGTTGGTTTTTTCAAAAACGGAAAGTGTCATAACTAATAAGTTTTTAAAATTGCGCAAAACATGTCTACAAATATGATTAATCGAAAAGTTTTAGTTTATTGAAAAGCTTACAAAAAGTAACGTTTTTATTAAAAATTAGATAAAATTTTACGATAGGTTTAAGATAGTCAGTCATATTTTTGTTATACATTAAAAATATATAAATTCGTTTTGAATACTGCAATGCCAAACCACCAAAATTATACAATTTCTAATGTGCCAATTCTTTTTATGAAAATCGTGACGATAAGTTACACAAACCAATGTTTTTTCTAGTAATTCATTTATGTAAATACGTAATTTTTCGCATATGTAAAATTTTAAAAATAGTTTTGATTTTAAACGTTTTTTTTCTTTAATGGATTGCTTTTTTAATTGTAAGCTACTCGAAAACTCTTGTTTATTACTTATGAATGCACTTCTTCTGGAGGTCTGAGTTTGCGATCTTAGAGTTGTTCAATTTTTTGGGAATTTTCTTATCTGGGTTTCTCGCGTTATAATTTTTTGTGAAACTCCTGCTTGCCACTTATGAATGAGTTTTTAGAGTTGTTTGAAAAGTATTTCAAAAGCAGCTCTAGAAAATACTTCATAAAAATAAGCGCATTCCTAACCACTGTGCCTTGACAGTTAAAGTAACGCAAAAAGTTAGCCTTTAATCTTTTCGCATTGCCATTTAAAATTGGCATCACTTATTCATGCGTCAAAGCACAGACTTGGCGTCCACTTCGTGCATCCCAAGAGAAACAAGTGACAACTGATGCAGCACTGCATCGACAGTTGCCTTCCTGTGCAACGCTGGCACAATGTGTTGCATGACCCAAGTTTTTTTTGTTATACACTGCCACTAAGGGCCAAGGGTTTTATAGATATTCGCAGCTATGAATACCTAGAGCTCCATGATCAAAGGATAAAATTTTAAATGAGGTGGCATGATTTACCTTTTAAGTGAATTAATTCATGACAATTTATTTTCAGAAACTGCTGTAATGCATTCTTGGAGTTGAATTGAAATAGTTTTCTCTTTTAGAAATTCTTTTCTGTTGAGTCGAATAGGAGTTTCTTTCTCTTATTCTAATGTTTAATCTTCAGGTATCATCGAAAAATTGTTTACCCTATCTATCTGGCCGTAGGATAATGACGAAAGCATATATTTGAGTTGACCTAAAAAGACAATTATAACTACAACTTCGAACGGTCAAATAGTCCAGGCCACACGCCTGTCTTTTTTGTATGTGTGATTTTCAGCATTACGGAAAAAATGCTTTTAAAAATTATAATTGCAGAAATGAAATTTCGTTACCATTCTAAGAGCGTAAAGTGCCATTTTCTCAAAAATTCTTCCCACAGTCTTTCAATTTTTTTGGTATTATCTCCGCGCACTCAACTCCTGTGCAGTGTATGCCATGCTCGCATACCGGCTCGGCTGCATCCCATCGTTTGTGTTGGATTTGAGCTTTGATGGCTCATTAATGGTTCGAAAGTTGAAGTTACGCCATCGAGCTGTTGCAGTGCGTGTCTAGCAATAGGCCACAACTCATCAATTAGACTTTCTTTGTTGCCTGCCCAAACCGCCCAAAAATTGCAACTGCGCATCGCAGCACGGACGCATTGCAATGGACCAATATGCTTGCAACATGCCTGTTGTTGCATTACAATGCCAAAAACATGCTGTTCGACACCACAATTTGTGTTGTACTGCATGTGTAAGGCGACGGAGCATGTCTCGCGAGTCTTGAGACGACTCCTACAGTCGTCTGGTGGGATTGGTGCTGGGACTGCTGCGTCTGCGCATCTTTTTGCATTGCAAATGGTACAAAACAAGTGAAGAGCAGCGATGTGGCGGGCATAGTTGCAACAGCAGCAGCGACAGGAGTAGCATGGCTGCTGTGCAACGACCCTGAAAGCCAGCAGCAGCGCCTGCCTTTGGCACATTGTTCGCCTGGCTGTGGCAATCAATTGTTGCATCTCTTGGCAGACAATACCAGACGACATACAGTGTCGCCGTATTTCGACATCTGCTGCCGCCCGCTTGCTACATTTTGGGGCATGCTCCGCTACGGTATAGGTGATGCTGCTGCTGCTGCCTTATCTGATGTGTCATTTCTGTTTGCTTCTGTGACTTTTTCCACGCGCATTGCCACTGACAGTTTTAATTTTTGGTCAACAGTTTTTTGCTTGTTAGCGGTCAAGTTATGTGGCATCCACAACAACAACAACAGCAGCAACAGAAACGTATCGAAAAAAAAACCGTTTACCACATTGTTCAAAAATTCGAAAATTGTTGTGAAAGCCAAAGGCAATTATGAGGCGACGATACCAACGCTGGCCACACTGACAAATGGCACGCTCCATGTGCTTTGTAACTGTCACTTGGTCGCAATTGTGGCACGCCCACATTATACGCCCTGTTGTTGTTTTTGTTGCTGCTTTTGTTTTTCTTACCGCGCTCATAATTTTTCATAGAAACAACACCAAATGCAGCAAGAAAAAAAAAACGAAAAGTCTTTGGGGCCAGCACAATATCTGGCAAAAGGCATCGCAGACGTGCCCCAATCCGTTTCTGCCGTGTGTTTCCACAGTTTCCAGCAGTTTTCGTGTTTATCAACAAAAAACCATTGCTGGCGATCTGCATAATATTTCCTGCCTGCAAATAATTGTGGCATTGCGCACAGGCATCTCTGGAGCCGATCTGTGGCAACACGAAAACTGAAACCAAATGTTGCCTTAGCCTAACAACGTGACGCCTTTTTGACTCCAGCGTGAGCTGTGCTCGCAATTGGCCTTTTCTAGAAACGCTCGTCTGTATGGGGCTTATTAACTTTTTCAGAAAGTAGTCCGAAAGCATGGAAATGATAAGCATATGGGTTGAGTGTTTTTTTGGAATTTTTAATGTTGATATCTACTCCCGGCTTATTTCTTTTTCGAAATTTTTGCGAACTTTTATCGATGCATTTCTCACAGAACTTAAAAAAAAGTAAGGGTTATGCCAGAAAGCTTCCTCGGACGCTATACATTTAAGAGTATTTTTATTTGGCCATGTTAATACAAATCCATTGAATTCACAAAGGTAATCAGATTAAATACATATTATTTTTCTTATGTAGCGAACGTGATAATGGAACCTACTAAAATGTGTTTGATTCAAGTTCCTTTAAAAGATTAAATTCGATTTAAAATTCAACTCGAGTTTTATTGCCTAACGGCTGAAAAAATCAATCTGTGCCTTCAACTTATAATGGGTTTAATTTTACATATTCACAACGATTTATGAACATTTGGGAAACCATTTCAAATCCATTCCAAGGATACAATAATGTTCAGTTGAGATCTTAAATTTCTTCTGGATTCCGTTTTTTTGAATTTATTTTTTTAAATAAATTTCTATAGAGAACTTATTTTTCTTTCTGTATTTGGAGATTTGAAAACCGGAGAAAATATTTCCGAATTTATTTATCATAGAGAAGTAAAAATTGTATAAGTTCTTTAAAGTGCCAAGTTATAAAAATTAGCATCCATCTCAATGGTGTTTAAGACACATTAACAGATTAGTTTGGATCGTAAATTACCTATAAATAGACACCTGACATTTTGATTGGATCATTTCATGGCTATACTTGAATCTCCACTAGGGTGTGCACTCTTTGCCTCACCCAAGTTTTACTATTAGACTCGATTTTATTACTGCTTTTTATGGAAGTAATACTAGATACCAAAATGTGGCAAGGGGCAAAGTGGGTGTGGCATGGTCATAGCGTCAATTGCCAAAGTGGAAATGCATGTTCGACCGCTTGATGTATGTTGCTGTTGTTGTTGCTCGTCGTTGTTGTTTGTTGCCATGTTGCTAAACATGTTGCCAACATGTTGTGACGAGTGCTTGGCCATTAATCAGACTCACACATTGTATTGGCCACACAGTGCAATGCCCCACATTGTTGCCATTGTTCTTGTTGTTGTTGTAGTTGCTGCAACACGCTGTGCCTCGCATTTTTGCACATCAATAGGAAAACAAAATATTATTTCAAGCTGCAAGTTTTCCGCTTTGAGGCAATGCAACCAACTGTGCCCCTGTACACAAATGTATCCAAATCTATGTACAATTTTACTATCTAGCATCTAGATTGTAATCCCTCGAGCTGCTTGCCCGAAAACTCCACGCTTAGCTGTCATGTTCCAATCCAAGCAATCCAAGCGTGCGGGCATTAAACATTTTTATCACAAATACGATTTGACTTTGTTTTGAATACTCTGTAAACAGATGGGTCTTTGGATATTTTTGGTGCAAGATTGCTCAGCAGTGATTGGGAAAACCTGTTTTATGCAGGTATTGCCGTAGACGATGCGATGTCTAAACAGTTTTCCAAATTGGTCCTAAAGCTGTTGTTTGCGATTTTTAAATCGTATCTGCTGGTTCTCCTGGCAGTTTACAGAATAAGATCATCTAAATGCACAATAAATCAGAATAATGTTTCATGTTGCACAAAGTTGAGTTTGATTTTAGATTAGAGTTTGTTAATCTTAGATGATAAGGCGTCGAAAGATAATGAAGAGAGTTGATCATATGGCATCAATAAATGATAATCATTTTGAAAAGTAAACAAATTTTACATAATAACCAGTTTAAATTAAAGATGATGATGATATGGAAGTAGTTGATGTCGCCTCAATAGATGGTTGTAATTTTCAAAATTGAGTAAGTTGGAGTAAGTTGTGTAATTAGGAGATGATTATTAGATTAAAGTCCATGTTTAGGACTTTAAGAATGTGATAATAGAGGTTAAAAAATATGACATTGAGGTTAGGGATTAGAAAATGATTATAAGATTAAAGTTAATGCTTAGGACTTCAAGAATATGATGATAATCTACGATAATGGAGGCTGTAAAGATGACATTTAGGAGGGTAGAGAAAAAGACTAAAAAGTAATAATTTTTTAAAAGGAAAAAGCTAAAAAATAAATGAAAGATTTTTAAAAATAATCGGATTTCGTGTGCTTAAAAAATAACGTTTGTAGCGCTTTTTAAATAGAATTCAAAATTGAGCTTACTGCAATTTTGCTTTATTTGGAAATAATGATTTTTTGATATTTAGTTAACATTTTTTATTATTAATGATGATTTTAAAAATTGATTTTAATTCGTATTCTTTTTCTTTAATTCCAGGTAAGTCAAAAGATGAAAAACTTACACTTCATTTTACGATTTTGTCGAATAAGCCTCTCAGTATTATATATGTGGGAGATCAAAACCATAAGTAAAATGAATAAAAATAAAATTCGAAATTTAAAAACTTATCTTTATATAATATATCTTAACTACTTAAGTAAAATTTAATTAAAAATAATGTCCTGAAATGGAATGTTGCCATATGATAATTTTTATTATTTAAACGACAGCCAGTGCAGGGCATTCAGCAGTCGTACCCAAGTGCACCAAGCGCACTACATTTTTCTGTTTTTATTTATAAACTGTTGAACAAAAACGATCTAGTTTTACTATAGACATAGTTTGCGCGCGCGTTTTCCCCCCACCACACACTCACACAGTACCGCCCAGTCTTTAGTAATTTTGACTCGTAATCCGCATGGCATTTTTATATGCCTCTAGGGGGGCTGGCTAATCGACAAAGGTAGCCATAGAAAATCAAATCGAATCGAATCAAATCACAGCCGGCTATCGATCTTGTTCTACTTTTTGAGTGGAGGCTTTTGTCTGGACTCAAAAGACTTCAAGATCTCAAAAGTTATTGTCTTGTTTCAAGTTGTTTGTCGTGTGGGGGCTGTGCTCGAGCACAACGAATTTTTTTGTTTGAATTTTTTTCTGTTTTTGTTGTGTAAAAGTTTTTCTGGCCTGGCAACACCTTGGGGCCATATCTGATTGCAGTAAAAGTAAGATCTATTGTTGCATGAGGAGATCACTGAGTGAGCGAGTTAGTTGATTGCTGGCCATAACTTTTGTGTGGACAGTTTGAAGGGCTCCGTTTAGATTTTTGTTGATAATTAATAATTATAATATGCAAAATGAAGTAGACATTAGAGATATATTGTTTTGTGTAAATGATTTATGAGCTCTGGAAGTTGTTTAGTGTTTAGATTATAATAGCTAGGTGTGAAATCTTTAAAAATAAATTGCTCAGTTTGGAATTTTCTTGTAATTAATCACTAATTGTTATAGTTGGGTCGAGTTTAAAGTTTGGAGCAGATTTATTGTTTTGACTACAAATGGGTGCGGGCATTTGCTGAATGGAGCTGTTGTTGTAAAGTGTTTATAGTTTTTTTTCTTAAAAAGTTTAATGTTTGTAAGAGAATATAATAAATGTACAGCGAATATATTTATTTTGGAGCACTTATGAGATATGAGTAACAAAAGTTCAAAACATTATTTGGCTAAAAACTTGCTTAAAATCTGCTGCACAGTAAGCTATTACAATGTGCAAAAACGCAATATATCTACTAAACATTTCTAAGTATAGTTTTCAGGCAACTTTAGAAGACAAACTGCTTGAACTGACATTTTGTAGAATTTAGCTATAAAAACTCTTCTTTTTTTTCTTTTCCGACACAATGTGAGTAGCATAAAAAACAAAATTAAAAAGAAGAGTAATGAAAAAAAAAAAATCCTATGCAGCTGTCTAAAAATGTTCTCGGGCCTGACTTGCAGACAATTTTTTGGTACGATCCAAGCAAAACACTTTGAAAACGATACCACGTACCAGACAAAGGTGAAAAGATATGCAAACACATACAGACGCATAGTACATAGAATGGAATGGTATATGTATATGAGATGACACACAGACAGGGACAAGAAGACGTCAAACACTTGAACGTGTCAGACTCAACACTTTTACATTTGATTTGCGTTGTCTTTTTAAAGACATTGTCGTTTTCTCTCTGTTCATCTCTTCATTGTCGTCTTGAGAATTTCTTCTTTTTTTTTTTTTTTGGACAAACGTTTCGAAAGCAATTTTAAAGTCCCCAAAAAAATACAAAAAATATTGTTGAATTCTAAAAAAGCATAAACTACTAACAGACAACAAGATGTTCGTTGTATTTTTGGGTTTTTGGCAGGCAGCACTTCATGTGACAAGTAGCGAATGGAGACGACCCTTTTCAGACTTTTTTTGGAAGATCAAGATTGTCTGCATTTGTATGCCCTACTGTATAGTATTAATAATCATTGGGCATCTAGCTGGGCTTGCCTTAAATTTCACATAAATATTTTAATTCTCGGTGTGTTCCTGTTTTGTGAAATCGTAGAACGTAGACAATAAATGTGCTTCACACTTTTGGAGGCTGTCAATTTGCTGAAGCTTCAAAAGAGTCCCGCATATTGAATTACATACATGTGTATGAAGCTGCTGACATATTATCTAAAGTACAGCATCCTTTAAAGCTACATATTTGTCCATTATGCATTAAACATTACCTCATTATGATACTCTTTTGGAACATGGCTACTATGAGAGTTTTGCAGATGTTTGCAGCTGGAAAGTAGCGCTAAAACTTGTGCGTTTTGTGTTTGAATTGTTTGTGATCTTAACTCTATCTATGTATGTCGGATTGATGATGCAGACTTATCGCAACCAAAGTCCTATTTATCCTAAATTGCAAGGTACAAAAAGATACAACACACAATATAACCTAATCGAATTTAGGATCAGAGCACTTCTGGGTACGGCCCAATAGTAAATTTTGACTTTTTGTTTTTTAAATTGTAAAATAATTTCCGCTTTAATCACTATTTTGCTTAAAATAAAAAGTAGAAGCCAATAAATTTCCGTTTTTTGTTGTCTTTCTTTTTTGTTGTATGTGATAAAACTATCATCCATACCATCTGGATTGTTAACTCATTTCTAACTCACATTTCAACGAAGTCGAAAATATATCATGTAGTAATTCAAAGTGGACTTATAGAAATGATATTTTGAAATTAAAATACTTCTCCTCAATTCTTTCAATTTTATGTGTTCAAGTGCAGAGTATCTAAACTTCGTGCTATTGCACCTTATGTTCGAACCATCTTATTTTTCTAAACCAAAACGCTCTGATCATCTGAGTTTATCTTGCTTGCCTGTATACCATAGCTGCATGGATAGCCAGTTTGCAGCATCAATTTCAACGTAGTTGCTTGGGTGACATTATTCAATTTAAGTGTTTTCTTTAGAATCTTCTGATGATGATCATCATCATTATCATGATGAGCAGACGACAACGCGACGCAGACGATGAGATGTCGCTGCTGTTGTAATTCGTTTTGTCGGACAGGAAATCTTCAATTGTGCATGGCTTTTTGATGAGAATTATTTGCTATTTAGGTTTCGTCTTTGAAATTGAGCTGTTTGCGAAAATAACAAAAAAAAAACAAAATAGAAAATAGCAGCAACTTGAGGCAGCTCAAGCTGTGGCATGCCGCTTTGTGAAGACCACCCAAAATGTTGGATTCATAATTCATAAACAGCTAGAAATTTATGTGTGGGGAAACGCAACGAACTTTTCAATTACAAATCAAACGTCAAATTGAGGCACGTCTCGGCGGTTGGTTGCCTAGGGAGCGCTAAAAAAATATTTGGTAAAAATTATTATAAAAATAATCATAAATGCGGCGCACGGCTTGAAACGGCGACGTTGGGTGGCCACCAAAATATGCATGCATAACCCATACGCCGCGTGGTGCGTCACAATGACTGACACCAGCAAAAGCAAACAAAGTGTTGCAAGTGGTGCAGTGCAACTAAAGCTGATTTAATTTAAATCCAAGCCATTATACAATTCATTTGATTACATTTCTTTGATAGCGTCTAGTACTTTATTACATTCTTTTTTTTTACCACTGAATAATGGGCAATGACTGGGATTGGGATTGGGGCGGGACGGGACTGAGGATTAAGTGTGCGGGCCATGACAAATGATTAAACCACGCGCAGAGTTTCCATTGCTTTGTTGTAGTTGATGATGAGTTTTCATTTGTCATGAAGCTTCACAAAATTAAGGCCACATTGTATACCCTACGCGGCTAAGTATGATTAAGCAGAAAATGCTACAAAGCGTTTATGGTCAGCTCCAATCAATGCTTTGGTGCAGATGAGGAATACTACTAGTCGTCGTCGTCGATGTTGTTGTTGTTGTTGTTATTGTAAACAAATTGAAGTGTTATAGCCATGGAGCACTTGTGGTAATATCTTTGTAGTAACAACTGATGAGCTACAACGAACCTCTTAGGAAATTTAAAAGGTGGCCAGAAGCAGCACTCTTACTTGTGGTTTCAGGTTGGCTTTGGGTTAACCACAAGTTGGTAGTTCTGACGGGGAAATTATGAAAGTGTGGGGATTAACACTCTGCTGCAGTTTTTGTTGTTTAAATTCTTTTATGGGATAAATTAAATTTTAAGTATTTTTCGATTTAAATCGTTAAAAACAGTCTAAAATCGACATTATGCGGCTAAATGAAGTAGGTTTTCATTCGATGGTAAAGTTCTCTACTTCATATACGAATTCCTTTGAGAAGCTATGGGCATGGAACTTTTAAAAGCAAAACGAAAAAATGTTTCAATTAGAGTTGAAAAACATTCTTAGAGTGGACTTGCATTATCTGATATGATAAATTATTACAATGGCTAAGCCCGGCTAATGACCTGGTAATGCCACTGGCTTTGCAAAGCTATTTTCTATAGTAAATACAATCGTTTGCTTTTTGTTAATAATAAAAATGAGGAATGGAATGGAAGTTTTTACAATATAGTATTAAAGTAAAAAATTACAATTCATCAAAGAGAACAGGGTCCTACAGTTCATACCTGAATTCAAACGGCAGGGTTTTTTATTGATAGAGATTTTCTCAGGTAAATAGCGTCAATTTATTTGCTAGCTATGCCAAAGCAAACCAACGACCTTTAGGTTCAAAGGCGAGCACGCTACCACTACACTGCCAAGGCCCACTAGGTCTGCAAATAAACCGAACAAGAAAAATGTTCCATAATTATTCAAACAGCCTATTCTATAAGTATTACGTAAATTGCTTGTGTCTGCCAAAAAATTGAGTCAGTGGCTTCCGGAAATCTACCAAATTTGGTTTACTGACAAAAATAAAACTTGGAACCGAGTTCTTGAAGTCTAGTTCGTACGACTTACGCACAATGACGCTGAAACATACTACAGTCGAAGCATATTTTTTGGAACACTTCATTATAGCAGCCAAGAAAATACTCGAAATACTCAAACCTTTGGAATTCCCAATAGTAATTACTTGCGAAAGTAATTTTTCTCGAGTTACTAACCATAGAAGTTTAGGAAACTGCACGAATCGATGGGTCTTTAAAAAGTCATGCAACGAATCGTTCCGAAAATGGTTTAATGTGCTGCCTTATGAGGCTGCCACTTGCTGCTATGCCCAGAACGTGCCTTCATTAAGTTATTCACAGTGCGTAACGCAACATAAACATTTGTATATACGTAAAGTATCTATGTGTGTATCTATGTGTATGAATTTACATTCGTATGCACATTGTATGCTATGTGTAATTTTAATTGATTTCATTTACGGAATTTGACTAATGTTCACACGCCGCAGCAAACATTAACAACAACATCAACATTAGCAGCGCCGCTGACGTCTACGTCGACTTATGAGACTTTGTTGACTTCGTTGCCAACTTCGAACACCACGGGATACGATCCAACGATTTCCAAAGGGGTAAAACGCCAATGCTGCAGCTCATTTAGCATAGGCTCAAAGCGTTGATGGACAGCGCACAGCATAGTTTCTGGGAAGGGTGGGCTAAACAGTATATGGCAGGGCACACGACTTGTTTTAACTTGTTAGGAACTCGAACATCTTAAAAGTTTGACTTGGAGTTGGACATCTTGGATAAATATTGAAAAGTTTTACTCTGGTAGCAGTTCGAATTTCTGGCCATCTGTTTCTATAAAAACCGCTTCCTATCTCAACTTCTCTCCTACCCCCATTTTCCTTTATATAGCTAAACATATCTTCAAAACTCAATAGTTTGTATTGTATATGCTATAGTCCTTTCACTCTTTCTTTCTTTAGCTTGCCATTACAAACCGTCATCGGTTTACAGTTGCCTTCATTAACTCTCTCAGGGCGACCCTGCTTTGCGCGCGCCTTCTTCAGTTAGTCACTTTAAGCGAAAATAGGTATTCCCCCACTTGGTGTTTCCATTGGAGCTATGGTCATCCCCTTCGTATTCCATATAACAGCTTCCATTCAAAAAGCAATGATTTTTGAACCATGAACTGAAAACTTCGAACAATTTGTTTATTTGGTAACTGAATTCTCCGATTTATCAAATACTCAAATTACTGTGGAAATTATATGTTTCACAAGTTTTTATACCTTGCCTAAAGAGAAGTGCTGGCGCATACTTGTCAGCCAACCTTCGCTCATGCATCTATGTAGCAATAGGTATCCAGCTGCCTAGAGGAGCTTCAACATTTTTAACTATAAAATATATTATTATGGTATATGTCTGTGTGCTTACATGCATCATTAGCAACCAGTAGAGATTTATTTTTGGGGGCCAAAAGCGTCACGCATTTCGTTGACTCACTTTCAAGTCGAAAAGCATAAAATACAAAGTACGAAAAGAAAAACGTTGGAAAATTGTACGAAAATTTACTTTGATCTATACATTTTTTTTTCCGCCTAAGATGCATGCCTCTGGTTGCAAGTTGCAGCTGCAAATTGTTTTGTTTTGTACGCCAAAAATTAAAAAAAAAATAAATAAATAAGGAAAAATTAAATTTTAATTGCTAGAAAATACTCTATTATAGACTGTGAGAAGTGCTTGAGAGTCGGTCGATCGGTCATACCGTCTGTTGACCCAATTCAGCCAAATAGTTCTCGTCTATATAAAAATAGTGTAGAAATATATGCTTTGTATGTGTAGTAAGTATATAGTGCGTGTAGCATGTTAAAAATTTGTAGATATCTCTAATATTATCATATGATAATGATGAATTGATATTGACAATAAGGCGTATAGAGAGAATGTGATGTGCGAAACGCGTCATAAGTTATTATAGATAAGAACTTCTTAAGGGCAACATGTGGTGTATTTGAAATAAGAGACTTGGCTTCATGTGTATGTTTCCACATACCCACACCTGACAAACACGGTAGCAAATTCGAAAGGTTTTCAACAAGGTTTTAGGAGAAAATTGCGATATTCATCTTTTATTTGTATTCTAAACCACTTAGAGAATTAAAAAAATTGCAATTTTTTCCATTAGTATTTTTAATTTTTTCCACCCTCATTTAACATTTATGCAAACGCGACAAAATTCTAATTATATCATATGATTTATAAACATTTGAACAAATATACAGCTAGATAATTTTGCGGCATTTTTATCTTGGCCCCAAAAAAAAAATTTGGCCAGCACTAGACACTTGCTCTACATCTTACCATAGGCTACTTAAAAAGTCTTTTGTTTTTATCAAAACTCTAAAAAATTAAGCAAAACTGACTAGCTGACTTAGTAGATAGTCGTAGTAGTCACATGTTATATATTATCATAGTTGTTGTACATAAGATACTTACTCGCTTTGTACATAAATCATTTTTTAAATCAGCCTTCACTCACAATCGGTTTATCTGCAAGCAAAAATGGTTGGTCATTATTTATAAGTTGTATTTTGAAAGTGGTTCGTTGTGGTTCCTAGTAGTAGTAGCTCAATCTTCTTATCTCAATCATATCAAAATGAAAGCCAACTAGTTGAACAAAGCTTGTAATATTAGCAGCTACTGGGTAAAGTATTTAATGGATACCACGTATACCATAGTATCTGCACTTGTTGCATGGACTTTGCAATATAACAGCTTCCAGTTACAACTTAAGTATATAATATATTGACTCTCTATAAACACGGTCATTGATCATTGTTGCCGAAGCTTAAATGTTGTGCACAAAGTTCATTGAGGCACAGACCAAACACACCTAGTATATGAAGCAACACACCCACAACCATATCTCGTATGCAGATTTATTTACATGTTGTGGTCTTAGAGAAGCTTATTTGCGAGGGTTGACTTTTGTATTGGTGAATGAGAGAAGTAACTGGGGCAATTGGATGTACGTTGCAAGCTGGTTTTTGGAAGATATATCTACATTCATATATTATGTGACAAACTGACAAACTGTTTACGAAAACACTGAATTTTTTCTGAATCTTTTTTAAATGGTATACTTTGGAAACTGAAAGTGAGCAGTGTGTCTTGCTCAGAATCGAGTAAAAAGTGATTGGTCTCTACTCGATCCCTGCCACTCGTTCTATATCTCTTAAGTTCTTCTTTCCCAATCTCGCTCTCTTTGTTTTCCCTTGCCTCTCTCTATCCTGTTCCCTCTTTCTCTGCCTTTCTTTCCGTCTTTTTTCTCTCCTCGTTTCTTTTTTCTTTAAAAGCTTTTCCGCTCATCTGCTTTTGCTTTTGATTTTGGTACTCTTATCCCAATTCTTTTGGCATCTAGGACCTATATTACTCCAGCTTCGAACGCTTTCACAACCCTCTCTTACACTTAAAAGCATATCAAGCCACTCATCATACGGAATCGTACTTACTTATCGAAAAGTATGCACAAGTAAAATTTATTCTACTGAAAGTTGGTACTCTTGTCTGATTAGCTTTTTTCCAGCATTTTCTATATATTTTCTATATATTCTGTACTTTTATCAGCTTTAGAATTCCAAGCGAGAGCTTGTCTCCAAAATGCACCGCAAACTTTAAGCAAGGTCTGACTAATGCAACTTCTTTTCATCTAATTCTTTTCTATATTGGACGTAGCTTAGGTAGATTCCGGAATCCATTTTTTCGATACATCATACTTGCTTTGACAACCCTCTCTCACAAACGTATCTATATGGTACACTCATGACCATATCAAGTCAATCTGCATATGGGTATTTATCGAAAGTCACAACAGACCCCCAATTGATTTGGCATGCAGCCGGCATTTGCTTTTATTTCTACGTAATTGCGAATCTTTTTGAGGCGCATATTGTGGCAACAACAACAACCAGCAATAGCAACAACAAAAATAAACAACGCGAACTATATCATCATAATGCATATTGATTGATTGCCTTTATGGTTGTTGTGGTTCTGCATGTTGTGGTGATTGTTTTCATTATTGTGGTTGTCTCTACCATATACACTGTCTGCAGAGGGCAAAAAGGTATGTTAGGTTGCGAAGAAGCGCATGTTCTGGCTGTAACTATCGATATTAGGATTAAAAGTGCATGGGAAGGGCACTTCTGCATTTCATTATTGGTGTTGCGCTGCTTACATCGTAAGCCGGGCGATTCTGCACTTTAAACCTAGTGGTACGGGATGCTAACTTGCTCTGAGAGATAGGGAGTAGGCACTCAATCGGTACCCCTGTATGTTTCCATGTATTTGGCAACAATCTTATTTTATCATCTCCATCGTCACTGCTCTCTACGATATTCGGGCATAACTACCTTTCTGCCTCGAACGAAGAACGAGCGCTTCTGCAATCTATTGCCTTGGCTGGAGTTGTTCGCTTAGTTAATCGGGAACTTCTGGTTTCATCAGCGAATTTAAGGACAGCCCTAGCACTTTTGCATTTGTATCCTTAAATTTGACTTTTCTAACGATTTCTTTAACAAAAAGTGGTTTTTCCCCAAATTTAATGTTGGGACCGTGTAGTATTTTCTATTATCTTTATAGAGTAGTTTATAATCGGCTTATTCTGTAGTTGTCTCTAGATGGTATTTGTTTTAGTTGCTGCTTAATATGAACATGGCACAACAGCAATTTGCACGTGCTCCAATTTGTGTACATAGTAGTTATAAGCTAGAGTCATGTTTGTTGCCTTTTGTCACCGCCCGTTGCATAAGCAATGAGGCAACTCTTCACCATTGTTGGTTGGTTATTATACCATACTAGATGGTAGTAGGTAGTTTAGCCAACTTGCCACATGCCGCCGCACCCACGTAGCACCTACGTACCTACCTACTCTTAATGCCACGTTTCGACTTCTTTAGCTATTCCAAGCGCACCACAACAGTTGTGGTTTTCGTTTAACTTTGTATTTATATTCTTGTTGTTTTTGTTTTTTATTTCTGAGAATCGAAAAGTCTTACGGTTATTATTTGTTGCACTCGAAACTGTTGACAAATTGTTTGTGTAAGTGCCAAGTTTAAAAGCGTGCAATTAGAGGCGGGAATTACGCTTTCCAGTCTAGAGTCAAGGCAGTCAATCAATTAGTCTGACGTTTGCTTATCAGTCATATAATAAGAGTGGGAGCGGAAGAGTGTTTGTGGTTTGTGAAGTTTTGCGAAATAATATTGTGGGAAGAGCATTTCATTTTTGGTATTAATGATTTCGACCAAATAGTACCTAGTACTTGCGATTGCGATTGCTGTTGTTTTGTTAAAGAATTTTTAGTATTTCTTTTAGTTTTGAAGCTTATTTTCTTGGTCTTGGTCATACCTTAGAGAGGTTTGTAGATTTTTTGGATTATTCTCTCTATTTACCATTGCTGATTTTGATAATGATTCCAATTGTTGCAGTTTTTTTTTACAATTTAAAGTATAAAATGCTACAATCAACTTTTTAAACTGTTATTTTGTTTTAAAGGTTTAACCTGAAACTTCTTTTTTGTAATGGCACAGTCCTCACTCTCTTAAAGTAATCGTGTTTCTTTGCATAAGTCGATTTGTTTTAAATAATCCTTTTTTCAATAGTAAAATTTTGTAATAGAGTATACTTCCAGCTGTGTAGCAATTTTCTATATATTTTAACCCCTATCTTTTGCACATAAATAATTTTTGGTGAATAATTTATCACGCAACAAAGCGCATTTTGCTACAAACATATGAATATGTAACACGCATACAATGTATACATACAGTGAGACTAATAATTATTTACACACTTTTATATTAATGAATTAAAGCACAATCTTATCTATCGTTTTTTAATTATTTTTTTGATGCCTTGTTTTTGTCTTAAGAAGACCTAATTTTTTGTGGTAATTATTGAATATTTTGTAAATGAATTTATATTTTTTTTATTTATTAAAATTAAAATTTAAAAATTTTAGCCTATTTGTTGCAAAATCAAGCAAGATACTATAAAAATAATTATTTGTAACTAAGCTAACTTCAGCTTGCGATTTTGAAGTGTGCGATAAATTTTCGCTTTGAGTGTTTGCCACCCAAAGCGTATCCAGTGCGGCGTACATTTTTAATTGGCTGACATATATTTCACGCACATTTGAGCAAGTTGTGTATGTGCATCATAAATAACTTAAAAATGTTATAAGTGTGAGCAATAATTCGTTAAAATTTTATGCGCATAAACAATTATTATCAAATTAGTTGTTAATTAATTTTGGCAAGTCAGCGAATTTATCAGCAACACATAAGTTATGTACAAAAGTGAACTAGATGTCTGATAAAAAATTATTTAAAAAAAATAAAGAAAAATAAAAGTGCTTATATAAAGTGTGTAGGCTGCGGATTAGTTGAAGTTGGAGTTGGTACTTGGCCAAGTTGACACTGCCCAAACTTAGTCGCTTCCGCTAAAGTTGCTAGAGATGAACGATATGCTTAGGGTGTTCACGATGTTGCAAAAGTGCTACACAAAAGTTATGAGATAGATTGGTGCATGAAAAATTGTGCATTACATTCATTTTGAGGCATAACGAATATTATACTAATCGGCGCAAATGTCAGCATATAGCATTTATTTATATTGTAAAGGATTTGGTTAACTAAGTTTTTGCCAGAAAAACGACAACTAAGGCAAATTTTTCGTTAGGTATAGGAAGTTAGGGTAGAAATGTTTATGAAAATGCCTCTAACATATATTTATACTAAACAACCTATGTATTTAGTGAGTGGTTTTCTACATTATCGTGTACCATCATCATTTTTTCATTATATATTCTTTGGGAATACATACTGCATTCAAGTTTGAAACCCAATTTTCGATATCTGTATAATTTTGATATTGATTTCTATATACTTTGGACAAACATTTCAAACTTAATTAATTTTCTGTGATTTAGCTACTAAACAGTAGCGAGCGAGTAAATTTGTTGCCAATTATTCATCGAGATATCAATAAAAATCACTTATTTTAAAAGATTAGTATTTTTGCTGCTTTATTTCTTTTTTGTGAGACATCTCCAGTCCCTCAATCCCATATTTTCAAATTTTAGATAAAACAAAAGCCATAAAATATAAAAATATACCATCACTAGAAATTATAAGTGTAACCGTCTCAGTTGGAGTGTTACACATTCGCACCTTAAATGAAGACACGGTGAAGGAGATGAGCGTTGTCCGATGAAGAACTGCATTGCGTAGGCACTGGAGCACCAGTTGGAGTTTGCATTGTGCCGCTCAGCAGGCAGTCGTCGTCGCATTCGTGCAGGCTGGCTGCAATGCGGACTTAATCTCGACTGGCTGTCAAACCTTATCTTAAAGATGCGCATACACATGGACATGGGGACACATAGCCACAGCAAGTTGACCAGCAAATGCTGCTCTAGTCGTCGTGGTCGTCATCATCGTTGGTCTGTAGGAAGCAGCAAATTACAAGCTTTTGACTAAGTTATGACACACGTTTAGTCTGAAGTTGATGCCCACGTTGGGTACTTGGTGCTGCCATAAAACTTGTTTTTCTTTACCGCCAAAATAGTTAACGCCTTTCCGGTGGCAGCAGTGTAGCAAGTTGTATGTACTTCTCTTGGCCAATTTTTGCTGGGTAGATGAGTACTTAATGTATACCAACCTAACATATGTAGTATTGCGGTATCATTTAGCTATTTAACTGAGTGGTAATCCAGGCACTGACTCAAGGATTTTTTTGTAGTATAAATTGTTGTGCGGAATACTAACTATTTTAATTCAATTGCACTAATCTCCGACGTATTAGTCAACATATTTTGAAAAATGCCACAGCTAAAGTATAGATATTCAAAAAAAATTTTTTTATAATTTAAGACAGAAGATATACTTATTTTAATTATCTGATAATGCGCATTTCCTTATACTTACCATTCCAGTGGAACTTCAAAATCAAAACTTTAATTTTTGTAGATAATTCTTGTTGTAAAATTCCTAAATACGTTTTTTCCCCAGATCATCGCCTTTGTAAAGTTGTTTACTTTGGTAGCACTTTAAACATGCCGACGATACACTTAAAATAACTTTGTTAAACGTAATTATTAAATGTATTTATATTATTTTTCATAAATTACTTAGTGTGAGAAAATTTTGTAGTACTTACCGATCACCGCTTCTTGTATTTCTCCAAGTGTTCGTGATTCTTTTCTGGTATTTGTGTTTTCAATTAAGATCTCAAATTACAGGCGCCCGTCGTACATGAATGAGCTTGCTATGCCAATTGTTTTTTGTTGTTAAATTAATAATTGACATTTGCTTGGCGCCACTCTTACTCTCACTTCCATTGTACATAACATTTTGTAGCACTCTTGAACTCTTTTATTAATTAGGTACACAGCTTTTCCATTAATTTTTGTATTGCACTGCGGCAGTCATGGACTTATAGGCAGATCAAGCATTGCACAAAATGGCGCTGAAATTTAAAGATTTCAAACAAGATTTTCTTATTTAGCGAAGTGAAATAAAATCGTTTATTGCTAAGTTGCAAAATATTTTTTTCGCTTTATTATTTAATTTATAATTTATTCAGCGGTTTGTTGATTGATAATTTTGTAAAATATTTTAGAAAATTAACTAAGAAACAGTTCTTTGTTAGTTAATTAGAAATTTGGGTTGCAACAGTTTTAAAGTTTAGAAATTATATTCAATAAAATTAACATATTGTATATAATTTTTATAAAATTTATCATTAAACTGTTTGTCTGACGTCATTTGCGTCACCTTTTGTTTTTATCTCATTTCTAATGTTTACCTTTTTGTTGTTTTTTTCGCAGCTGATTGTCGTGCTCATATTTTGCCCGTTGAGCCAGCAGCAGAGGCCACAGAAATAGAAAACGCCGCAGTCGCCGCAATGAGCGCAGCCGAACAAAACGAACAAACAACAACAATGCAAAATGGTGAGTGCCAACGAAAGAGAAGAGCGAAACAAAATATTAGAGAGTAAACGCAAGTTGAGTTTTTGCCAGCTGGCAGTCAACATCCTCGATAGTATAGTGGTTAGTATCCCCGCCTGTCACGCGGGAGACCGGGGTTCAATTCCCCGTCGGGGAGATTGAGATTTTTTTTTTGTAATTAAATTTTGTGTTTTTTTCTATTTTGAAAATAAAACAAGTGCATTTTTTGTATTTTATAAATAAACTTTAATAGCTTAATTATTAAATACAATTTGTTTTTAAAAAATATTTATATATATTTTCCCTTCAAACGAAGTCAAGCATAAGATATATTTTGAGACATTTTTCAAACGAAAAAAATAATAATAATATCTAAATATATAAAACATAAACTACACAATACGCATTAAAAAAAATGTAATATATGCATATTAAAAATTATTTTCAAAAAAAAAAAAATTCTTATTAAAAATTATTTTCAAAAAAAAAAAATTCTTACAGATCCTAAAGATCTCCCCGACGGGGAATTGAACCCCGGTCTCCCGCGTGACAGGCGGGGATACTAACCACTATACTATCGAGGATGTTGATTTGCACAAGCTCAAAACTTTATGTGTGCTTCTAGCTACAAAGTTTATTGTTTATGTATAATATAAACATATTTTGCTTTCTTATATTTATGTTTATTATTAATGGCTGTGACCTTCACTTTATTTATTTATTTTGTTGAAACTTTGTTTCAATGTTTGTCTCGGTTTTGTAGGCAAACAATTTATTCGCACATTTTTAGCTTTGAAGTTTACTGCTGTGGAACTTATGCAATGTTCAGAAATAGGGCAATTTTTATTTAGGTTTATTAAATAACATTTAAAAGCTATCTGAATTGAATTAACTTATCCAAGATAGGAGAACTATAATTAAATATTAAAAAAATAATTAAAAATATCTATAAATTGCTTTATGAGCATATTGAATAAATTTAGACTTTTAAACAGCGAGAGATATTTTGTACATTCGTACATTAAAGCAATAAAGTAAAAATAAAAATAAGAAACGAGTTAATTAAATTAAAATTCTAAATTATCGAGCATTATACTAATTTAAATAAAGTTTTACAATTCGCGAATAATTCTTTCAGCAATTAAACGTTTTTTGAAACCCCATTGCGAATTTAACGTGAAGGCGTTTTTGTATGTACAGCTTGTAAGCGAATTACTTCGGAAATATATCATTTTCGATTTTAAACTATATCCGATCGTGATCGTCGGAAATTAGATCAGAGGGTATGAAGATAAGAATTATTTTTGTACAAAAATAAGTTCGAAATTGACTCTTGCTTAATAAAAAGCGCTAAAATAAGTTCGAAAATAATGTCAAATCGTGATTCCCAAAAACTTTAATTCTTTTTTAAAGCTTTAGAAATACATATAAATTAAATAATTTCTTCTTTGAATATAAAGCAAAAAAAAATATCGAAATATATTTTCATTAGAATATTCAGGAAAACAAAACTTAGGGAATCTTGATTATACCCAGAAAAACCACATCAGCATTTCAAAAGTGTAGGAAGTTTTCGTAAAAAAATGAATTTGAAGTAAATTTTCTTTTTTTACATTTATTTACTATTTATACATCAATTATTCAACAAATTCATATATTTTCCAACTCAAACTTAACTCAATTAATTTTTTCTGAGTGTATTTCGATTCTTTTGTGTATTGCAAAAGTCTACAAAGTAAATAAAAAAATTCTTTGCATTTTTCCACAAAAAAAAAAAAAAACAATTCGAAAAAAAATGTTGCTGGATTATTTTTACGCTCACACAGACGACAAACACTCGCCCACGTTGACACAAATTTCTTGCAGCAAAACCCAAAAAAAGACAAAAACAATCTTAAAATTTCCATGCTGCTTACAGAGAGCTCACCACTACACAGATATGCTCAGCATTGTATCTGTAAGATACTTGGACTTTGGTGCTACCAAAAACTGCTATTGCTGCTGGTGTTGTCTGCTTTAGTGGTTGCAACAACAGGCCTGACTTTGATTTAATGCCCCGCAACACTTGAAGTGACATTTTGAACCTTTTTGGTCTTTTCAAAGACCTTTTCATTTCTGATGTTGCTTTATATAATACACAACTACATATACTAGCCATCTAGATACATCCAAATATATGTTGTATTGTTTTGTTTGGGAGCCCTGTTGTGCACATCTGTTGGCCAGCCCTGTTGCATTGACCTGACGTTAGTACAAAACCCAAAAAAAAGAAAAAGATACAAAGGCAACTCTTGTATCTTTTTGTGTGCAACTGTATCTAATGTGTGTAGCCAAAGTCGTCTAACGCGTCTACGTTCCAGAATTGTTTTTCTTTTTCTTGCTTATTTTTTCGATATTTATACAGAGCGAGAGAGCACTGGCGGCCCGCCAGTATGTCTGGCATGTTATATGTATGTCTGTCCTTTATACAGACAGCTTAGCTCATCTTATTTTCACACGAAATACTCGAAATTTTCTTTAGAATTCTTCCAATTTTGTATACATTGTGCGTATAGTAATTGTTTCGCTTTTTGGTTAGCATTTCCAGTTTTCTTCGTTTTTTTGTGTAACTTAAACAAAACGCTTTCTGGACATTATCCATTCAGTGCAGTGATAATGAAATTATAAAAGGAATTTCTCAAGTGCTAATTGGGCGGTTCAATGGTTGCCCAGCGTTCTATGACTGCATTATTAGCAGAAATAATAAAATTTTCGCGCCTTGAAATGGGTTGGAAGCTGCAACGAAAAGTGGCATTCAGTCAGCCAGAAAAATGTTCAAATGGTAAACAAAGGCAAAGCAAACGCAAGAAAACTTTATATAAAAGTTATGTCTTTGGGCTTATATAACATGTGCTTATATGTTTATATATGTAGTGCACATAAGAGCCCAAAGTAGTAAAAATATAAAGCATCGAAGATGCTGCAACTTGTAATATAATGACTTTAAGATACACTGCAAACTGTCGATGCAACTGGTTATAACCGAGTATGAATTTTGAATTAAATTTTTAATGGTTACTGACGACTTTTTGCCTTAAATGACTTTATCTAATAATTTATTAAAATTTGTTGCAAATTTTAAATATTTAAACATTTTTTTTTGTGTCGAGATGAGCGTTTTTCGTTTGGAAAAAAGTACAAATACATTTTTCTATACTGAATACCATCACTAAAAAATTAGAAAATTTTTGAATATCTTTAGAACACCCGTGCTTGGTAACCGCCAAAATCCTTTTGAATATCTACTAAAGGCACGTAGCAAAATCTTTTTGAATTAATCGAAAATACCAGTAGCCGGAATGAGCAAGATCTGGATAATATGGTATTATGACCCTTACAGTCACATTTAAACGAATCTTGTCATGTTGAAAAAACTATGGACCAAGAACATTATTTGTAATCGATAATAATATATAATCAACCACATACGTCTGTTGTTACCGCTAAATCCATCAGCTTACTCAATCCTTTTTATAGGTCCTTTTGGTATCCTTACGTTTTTTTCCTCGTGACTACTCTTCTCATACTGTCCCAATATTTCGATATTCTTTAAACTTCATATACTCCCTTGAGCAAAGAGTAGTGATTACAAGAAGAAGGCACAGAAAACATAAAAAAGCAACACCCAGACTGGCCTTATGGCATTTGCTGTAGGCTGCAAGTTTTTGTTGCACCACAGGGCTCAATGATGGACCCGGGGCATGGTCGAATACTCGTCGTGCGCTGCATGACTCCTACACTTGAGAAATCACACCTCGGAAGGCGGCAGCAGTAACAGCAACAACAAGAACAATACCAAGAACTTCAACAACAACAAAAAAACGTGTGTTATTATTAACAGCAGCATTCAAGCAGAGCGGGATGTTGCACTTGGGGTTATCCAGGGAGTGAGTGGTAGAGATGTTGGCTAGACACAACAATATCGGAAACAAAATGACTTATGGCCAAACACACGATAATAAACGCATTGGAGCACGCTTACAAGCTAAGGCAGCAGGTTATCGCTTGATGTCATAAACTAAAGGAGAAGCTGCAGTAGAATTTCTGGAAAAGATTTATGAAAACAGTTCAAGCTAATGTCATTACAATGAGTTTTTAATGCCAAAAATCAAATCATTGCAGCTACTACCTGTTAGGGCTGCAACAGGTAGACCTAAAAACAAGTGCAGCCAGCACAGATGCGTGTGATTAGTACCAGCATATGAGGCACATATCGCTAATGAGTATGCTCAAAATAAAAGATGCGCAAATCTCTGCGAGAGTACCTACCAAACTGGTGACATAATTGAAAAGCACAAAATTTGTATGTCGTAGTTAATGATCTCTTTGAGCCGATCTTTTGTGGCAGTGGCAACTTAATGGCCATGTAAGTATCTGCAACCGAAGCTGCGGGCGGTTTACGTGCAGCGCGGCTATTAAGCTCAAGCCCTATTACTTACGATGGTGTTGCCACTAATCACATGTTGGCTGCAGCAACAAAATCAACCAAAACTGTTATTATATTCTGCAAAAGTCAGTCAGGGCATAAGGGGCGGCACAATAGGAGCAACTTGCAACAACTGCAACAAAGTTTTTGACCATATGCAAAAGGGCCGCAATTATATTATGTGTTTGCATGAAAGGGGGCGTGCGAGGTACTGGGAATGGGGGATACTGCAACCGTCAGTCCATGCACAATATCTAGATATGTCAGTTATAATAAGCAGCAGAAGAAATACGAGCGCACGAACCGGCTGTAGACAGTCGAGGGCAGTTGAATAGGGACAATCGTTTGCAGAAAAGATGCTTTATATTTTACGCCTACTTTCGGGCGTGTTTAAAACCTATGCCTTTGAAATAGATTATGTTAGTAGGTAATTTGTTTAAACCAAACTATTTATATGGATAGTACAAATTTCTAAGGTCAAAAACATTTAGATGTTTGAGCATTCTAGGTAGTTCGAAAATATCAATTTCTCTTCAAACATTTTGCAATTTGTGTTCCAGTTGAAATTACAAATGATCTTTATTGACTCGTATTTGGTAAAATAAAATTAACAATAAAGTTGAAACATTTCTTATCAAAACGTGCCAAAAAATTAAAAAATGACCAAACCGGGCGTTCCTGATTGGCAAATTAAGATGCGTTCATGACCGTTCATAAATGAGGAAATTGTAATTGTAATCTTTTTCTGATAATGGTGAGGGCTCCAAGCGCAGCAGCAATATTAAAGAATGGTACGGACGATTGAAATATACAGCAGTTTGGCAGTATAAGGGTCATAAAAGTAAAAATTTAGTAATCTGCTATCGTGTGTAAAAGTCTTTTCACTCTATAAATTGTTTTTTTATTTAAAGCCTTCATTTCTATATATAACTTGCTGTTTTTAAAAGCAAATTTCAGCCTACGATTATGTTAGAAACTAGTTAGTACTTTGCTGCATTGAAATAATAATAATGCGAAGGACTAAAAATGTATACAAGTTAAATTTTAAAGGTAGTTTTTTTTCATTCCCATTTCGGAAGTGATTTTTGTTTTGAAATCTTAAAATCTTATAATATTTATGTACCTATTCAAAGACGTGAGAGTGTACGAACACATCAAAAGATCAAGATACTCACATAGATACATACAAACACACGCACTCACTTATAAACAACAACATAAGAAAAACTTGAAATACAAGTAAGGGCAGAGAGAGAGAGAGAGTGCGAGAGAGATAGTTAAAAACAAGAACACGCATAAATGCTCACAAAATGTTAGGCAGCTAACAGACGCGTTTAAAACAGCGCGCAAAACGCGCTTAATAGCTGCAATCGCCTACAAACAAACTGTTCTCACTCTTTTTCTCCCGCTAACTCTCTCTCCCTCTCTCTCTCTCTGGACGACACAGTTAGAGAGCTGTAGAGAGAACCAAATAGTTCTCTACGTTTCTATCTGCATTTGCGCTGGCGCAATAGACAGAGATAGCGTCATGCGTCATATTTACATTTTATACGCTCTCTGCGCTGTTAAATAACATGCGCAAACAGCTAACACTGTTATATTGCGCTATGCCGAATGCGCAAGTGCGAGCAGCTGCGGCTGAGTGCGCGCAAGTGATGGCAGCACTAACATTTGTCTGTTATTGAAAAACATTTAACAGCGCTCGCCAAACTGCAACCGAAATCATTCATTGATACAAATCTGACGCTCATTGCTTTTTTTTCGTACACGGGTTATGACGTATGACGCTGCGTGTTGCGCGTGTTGCACAAAGTGTACGTTAATGCACTTGAAGAAATTTCGTATATTAAACTAATTAAGTGCGTTTCAGCGGCTGATAACAAATGTTAAACAAAAAGTGTTTAGCCGTGTGCGTGCTATTTTTGGTACAAAGTAAATTATGCTAAAAATACCTGGCCGCAATAAACAAGCAAAATCAACTTCTAGATTAGATATTGTGATTTAAGCAAATATATGTACGCATATAGTATATATTGCTGTGTTTATAAATGTTATTTTTGTCTGTGTTCTGCCAAATTGTCTGCCAAAATGCCTAAGTAGCAAGAAATCAGTGCTTAAATAGTGTTTGGCCACAACTATTTGTAAACAGTTGACGTAAAAAACAAGCGCAAAACGAGCGCCGAAAACGAAAGGATATTTCACTGCGTGTATTGAATTTCAGCTGATTTGTATTGCCACCTTTCGTATATAATTATAATCAACGTGATCACGCGCTCACACCAGCTAAGCGCAACAACAACAACAAGTAATAAGCAGCACAGCCAGTTCTCAGTGCCACAACAACAACAACAACAACAAAACCCAAAGGTAGCAGGAAGCCCAAGCAGGATCAAGTTTTTTTTGTTTTTTGCCCAAAACCCATAATTTTTGCAAAAAAAAAAAAACAAAAAAAGAGAGAAAAAACCAAGTAAAAGACGTCGCCTGGGCTCCATGGTGTCGCCGGCTTGACCGACGCTTAAAACGGGCGCAATAAACAAGCCGGGAATCCAGTTCTTCCAGCAGGCAAACGAGACACAGCTACAAAACCAACTTTTGCCGAGACAGCAAAGCTTTATTGGGGATCGTGTTGGAATACACCTCTCCGCAAGTTGCTTCAGTCGCGGCTGGAATTGTGACTGCGTCGCGTTTATTGTTTTGTTGCAGCAGCAGCAGCAGCAGCAACAGCAACTGAAAGAGCAACTGGCTCAACACCCAGGGCCAACATAGCATAAGAATCATCAACGTCGTCTTCGTCGTCGTTGCCGTCGCCGTCGAGTTCTTTGTTTTTGTTATTATTGTTGCTTGGCCAGACATGGCGCCGAAATCCAGAAAGAAGAAGGCTCATGGTAAATATTAATATAACATTTCTTTGCTTTTTTCCTCTTTTTTGGTTTTACTAAAATTTTTGTAGCCATGAGATACTTTTGTGCGCTTTTTGTGCCTGTCTCGCCTTGTACATGATTTTTCCTGGCAGCTTTCTCGTACTTGCAACTTATCGCTGCATCTGTTAGATTGCATCTGTTGGTATTTTAAGCCTGCAATTGTTTATAGGGTGCACTAGCTAACCAAATCCCATTGGAGCGAGCGTCTGTCTTGTTTATAGCTCATAAGTATGCCGTGCTCATATTACAAATCTTTAAGCATATCCTGTTTTCTTTCAATTGAATTGCGAGAATTGCCTGGAAATGCTCGTCTCGCTTTTTGTGTTTTCTAATTGCGTTTTGCTGTATGCGTATGACTCCTTCTTTTTTCCTTTCAAAGTATTTTATGGCTGTTCGCAGGTAATCCCAGAATATTATGCTGGCCAACGGGCACCCCTTGTTCGGTTGTTTTAGGTACCCAAAGAAAAAAAGTAGAGAAAATACAAAAAGATCAGCTGTCATTTTTATGTTGCACGCTTTGGTTTTTTTTTTATTTTTTTTGGGTAGATTTCTTGGTGTTGAACAAACATATTTTATGGGTTTTTGGTGCCCAAGTTGGTTGTCATTTCATTTGCTTAGATTAGTATGATATGCAACTGAGCATTTGATTTGGGCTCATACAGTGGATGGATATATGTTTTAGAGGGAATTGATCGCGTTTTTTTTTGGGCAAGCGATTTAAGCGTATTTGAATAACTTTGAAGTTATGATCTTACAACTATGAAAAATGTAACTGAATTGCACAATTTCAGAAGTTGGTTGCCAACATTTATTCCGGTTTCAAAATTTCACTCGATTATTATGAAGTGTACGTAGCATTGCGTAACTTAATCCAATGTTTAAAATCATAAGTTTTCAACATTTTTAAAATTTCAACTTAAGATTGTTACCAGAGATTGTTTGCAAAATTAATGAAAGTATAACAAAAAATCGTTTGCAGATTTTTAAAATCACAGCATAAGATCATTCACAGATCGCAGAAACTTCTTTTATAATTATAATATTTGTAGATCTCTACAACATCTTTACCTGTAATGCTTAGCGAAGTGTAAACTCGTAGATGTTTTTAGGATTAGAACTTATAATATTAAGAGAATATTATGTCGAAATTTGTATCTAGAGCTTTAGGCAATTCTTATTTTAGAGTTTTTATTATTTATTTGATCTTATTTCTAGAAGCATGTAATCTTAAATTCAGAATTATTTTTGCCTCAATTAAATACGGAAATTTAAAAAACAATTCCATAAAATGATTGTGCGATTATTGAACTAGTAAAAATATATTATAATTTTATTTTAAGTTCTTTACTGTGGAATTGACAATAGTTTATACTTTAGATTAGGGATTATCAGCACAAATAGTTAAGTCAAACTTAGAACAATTCTAGTTTTAGATCTTACCTTAAATTCTTTATAAGCCGTATCATGCTGAGAAGGCAAATAATGTCGAAAATTAAATAACAAAATAAACGGTAAATCGTTCTATATTTTTATATTCTTGGATTTAATACCTTGTGATCATGATCGTAGATCTTAGAGAAAAACAAATAATAATTGAAAATAGTATTACTAGTTTGTAATCAATACTAAAATACAATAAGAGACTCTCAAAGGAATACTCTTAAGTAACTTGCAAATATTTACAAATCAGATAGCTTTTTTAACGTTTTTTTTTTTATAAAAAACAAGTCATTTGCAATTTGTCATAAAATGGGTTAAGTTTTACGCAGAAATATCTGAGTAAGGGTCTGTATCTTTGTGTTTTTATACGAATTGTACGAATTGTCATGCTGCTTCTTAATAATAAATTCGCCACAGGCGGGCATTTTACTCAGCCAAGTTCGGTCGGGTCCATGACAAATCGGCACAAATGGCAAACAGGCAAAACATCAAAAGAGACTGCTATGCTACAAATATGAAAACACCTTTTATAATTCCATCTGGCATAACGAAAATCGTTTAGATACCTAGAAATAGAGACGGAATAAGATTTGTTATACAGCAGCTACAAAGGCGGCGTACACTTTTGATCAACTGCACCCAAAAGAACAAAAACAAAAAATAAAAAAGCTTAAGCTCTGTTCACTCTTGCCGGACATGGTCAGCCTGGGTATTAGCAAGGGGTCGCCTTAGTAAAGCACGCTAAGTACGTCCACAAACCGATTACTTTTTTTTTATATTTCCACCTTTATGTCATTGTTATGATTAAATGTTGACGTTGTTGTTGTTTATCGCCTCATAAAATTTTCGTAGTACTAACAAAATTTTGACTTTCGGTATGATAAGTTATTTTACGAGGGTTATTTCATAAAATGTGCATAAGTTTTAAGTTGCAAGTAATTTAGAACTTGGCGTTATTCTTCTAATTGACACTGCAAGTGCTTCGTTTGTCAGATTTGTTTTCATACTTTTGTAGGCAGTAATAGAAGTTTTGGAATAATCAGAAAAACTAGGATATTACATAATATATTATGAAAATGAGTTCTTATATAAGGATATTAGAAAAATAACGATATATCTTAATCTTGTTCAGTTTGAACATGTAACAAGAGAATCATGAGATAAAATGCAGCTCGAATGAAGTGCGCATTGCCAAAAATCTGTATTGCTTCTAGATTTTTTAAATACGCTTCAAAATAGACTAAGAAAATGCTAGCTCATATGAATGTTAGAAAAATTAGTTTTAAAATCTTATCTATGTCAGAAATATTATTGTCAACCCATATGTGCTCTACCGGGCCCTAAACTAATTTAGGTATATGGACAGACGTCTATGAGCTCTCTAATTCTAATCTTATCAGTGTTTCGTGCAAGCGCTAACCAAAACAAACAAAAATAGTAATAATAATAATAATAAGCGCAAAACAACAGTATATATATATGCTTATATATATATATATTTACAACAATAAAATTATATATATACATCTGCCTAGACCTACCTGCCTAGGCATTGTTTTTGTGTTAGCGTTTTCAAAAACGCGCCGCGTTTTAAGTGCGTTTTTTGTCGCTCATTTGTTTGCTTGCTCACGTAGACGTTAATCTTGCTTTGCTTTGCTTGTTGTTTTTGTATCTCTCGTTGTTGTTTTTGTTTTAACGTATCTATCGGTTTGTTTTTATTGTTGTATCTTTGCCTATGTGGCAACACGTTTGGCATAATTTAACATAAGTTTTTCTAGTTTTAATGACATTTCCCTTTGCTTTGCATTTTGCTAATGTCTAAAATTGTCTGTCTAGCCATAAATAACAACAACAACAAATAAGATACAACAGCAGCAGATACTACTACAACAACAACTAGAACTACAATAAATATCCAACACTCAAAAAAAGCTGAAAAAAAGAAGAGCTAAGCTGTAAAACGCGCATAAAACACGCGTTCTGTTCACAATAGTTGGATTAGCTTTGCTGACTTTAACAAATTTATTTTTGAAAAAAAATCCATTATTTTAATTTTTGTTTATTTTTGTAAAAAGTTTTTTTTTTGCCTAGAAATTGCAAGTGCAAGCTATACTGATAAATTGTTTTTTTTTTACTTTCTCGTTTCACTCGGCTCCATATTTATATTTTATATTAATTAATTGATATGTCAACTTTTCGATTGTCTGCAATTTTTCGCTGAATATTTTCACTGCAAAAAATCTGCAAACTGCAACTGGAACACCGAAATTTGCATACCTTAGCAGCTGATGCTAAAAAATTAATAAAAACATGTCAAGTTAAAAAAATCTGGTACTAAATCTGTATTTAAGCGTTAATTTAAAGTTAAAAAAAAACAAACAGAATATAGGTCAAGATTGTACGATAAAAATCACAAGCAAATTAAGTTTTAGCAGTGGCTGTAATTTCGTCAAATTTGCACTGACGCATTTAAGTAAAGCCTTTGAAAACCTGTTATTCCATACAACCGAATGCTCACCTTGTAGAAACCACAAAAAATATATCATCTTTGTTTATACGCAAGACTTTACTGGAACTCGTATAATTCAACAATAGCCTAAAGTTAATTCACTTTATGCCTATAAAATAAATTATGTTAATTAAATGAACGTATTTGTTTTCGAACTATTCTTAAGACTCATAGAAAATTCCTAGAATTTGTTCAAAACATGACTCAAATAACAAATTAAATTGATTTAAATTCGTCATCTCTAAAACAAACATTAAAAAAATAATAAGATTTCTTTGAATAATACTAAGTTGTTGTACTTAGTTGTTTCATAGCAGTTTCAGTTTATGCACTAAATTCAATTGCAAATCGGTTACCGAATAGGAGTTTTGAAACATGAAGCTATAGGATAAAAACTCCGACTACAAAGCTGATATTGGAAAATTCTTCAGTTGTGCAGATGCAGGAAAAATATTATTTCCGAGTACCTTTTAGTGTCTGCTTATGATGTCATGTAACGATCTTATGTGTTTTTATCTGTTAAGTTCTTCAAGAAATCACTATTAAAGAAAGCTATAGTATACGCTAGTGGTTAATTTTGCGACTAACTTTGTTATGTAAAGAGTGTCTTTTCCAAAGCAATGTATTAGTGACAAAGTATTTTCTTATTTTTTAAACAATAATCGTAAGCTTGTTCTAAAAGAAATAGATCATAAGAAAAAGATAAAGACTATAAATTAACCACGAAGCAAGTGTAAAAACTAAAAAGACATCTTTTAAGGTATAAAATTAACTTTCATAACGAATACTATATATCAAGTCAAATATAATCTTTATAAGTGTATTCCTGCACTAATTCGCTACAAATACCATCCCGATTTCAATGCACTCACATTAAAGTGTACAAAAAAGAGGTCATTGGTTTTTAATGTGCGTTTGTGCTGTCTCAGCGAAATGTCTCAGCCAAGTTAAGGTTTTTGTACGGGTTTTAAGTTAATTTCTGTTGCCTCCAAAGGCAACATGTTATGTTTATTTTTTCTTTGCGAGTGCTCTTGAGCAACACACAAAAAGCCGCCAAATAAAAAACAACAATTTAAAAGTGTGCCAAGAAAAAGTTGCTACATGCCCCTGATTTATGCAACCAACTCCACCCACTACCAAAAAGCAACGCTGTTGCTTTGATTTGCAACCTCCAAAACTGCCAAAACAAACTAAACGAATTTCAAGTAAAACGACGACGCCTTAGGCTGGCTTTAAATGTCAAAGAGTTGCTGTCATTGTTGGTGTTTGTTGCTGTGGAGTGGTTTGGTTTGGTGTGTCTAAAAGGCGGCTGGAGTGCAACAGGCGCATATCCTGTTGCAAAGCGCGCAGCGTGTGTTGCACACATGTGTGCTTTTGATGTGTATCTTAGAGATACGTTAGTAGTAGCAGCTGTTGTTGTTTGTCATAATGAAAATTGCATGGAATTTGCTGTAGCTGCACAAGTGAAATGAAATGTATCCGCGTAAGATGCAAAGATATTTACACATATGTATTTAAATGCAGCAGCAGCTTCCTGCTGTGGCAGGCAGAGGGCCAAAAGAAACTCCATTAACTAACAATAACAACGAATTCCGCTTAATTTCGTTGACGATTAATCAAAATCAAATTCAAGTAACTCAACGCGAGAGACATACAGATGCACCACCACACAGCAGACACATAGATACTTAAGTCAATACACAGATACATATACAGATACAGATAAAGAGCAGTGGCAGAAAGATTTCAAGCAGGAGCTGCGTTTTGCTTGCAGGCAATGCGCGTGCGCAGCAAAATGTCTGAAAATGAGTTGAACGAAAATAATATGAATTTTGTGTAGATTGTCTAAATGGCTGCTTGGGATCATTGGAATCGTTTGGACTGTTGATGGATTTTGTGATAAATTAAGTGAAATTTGAGTGAATTTTTCTTAATTTTCGGTGCTGGCTTTGTTTTTGTTTATCTCTTGTGCTTTTTGCTGACGCGAGCCTTATCTTGCTTGCAACTTGTTTGTGTGCTCGTCTTACGTGCTTCATCTGATATGAAAGAAGTACGCCAAGCCATATAAAATATAGCATTATGAAGGGGTTTTTTTTTGTTGTTTTGTATTTTAATGAGCATAACTTATTAGCCATTAGCTGCGCATTAGCCTTAAGCACTTTATCAAAATGTATATTTGTCAACAGTTTTGTCTAGAGTTTTGTATAATTTAAAAAAAATTTTGTTTCTTTATGATTCTAGGAATTACTGTGTGACACTTAACAGTGGCTTAGCGATGATTGCATATAGAGCGATAACTGCCGCTGCTTATCGATTGTTTGTTGCGCCTTAAGCTTTTTTTTATATTCAAAACTTTTGATAACATAGAGATTTATGGAATTACTTGCTGTCAGCACTTTTGCGCGATAGCCTGGTACATTTTATGGCGTGGTACTTAACAAAATGTTGCTAGTCGTGAAAGCAACTTATCTGCTTAGTAGGTCTGAAGCTGTCATCTATTAAAATAAAGTTTATTAGCTTTAAATTTTATACTTTAAGTTTGGAAAGCATTTCGTAATGAACGACGAAAAAATGAGGCGCAAGAACACGAAGGGCTGAAGCACTAGAAGAAGATAAAAAGAATAAACAATTCTTACATGTACTAATCGGTCTATTTTTCAGCTATCGTAAGGTTCTATTCGAAAGCTAAATTGATCAAAACTAAACTATAAGTTAAAGGTTATCGCCAAGCAGGTCAAGCTGATGGTTTTTACCATAAATCAAGCCTTTTCTTTTGAGTCTTTTTATTCAGTGCATATCTATGATCTTTGATAACAGCAGGCTCTATCTTAAGTAAAAGCGTCATATAATAAATAGGTGCTTGTCTAAAAGCAATTTCTTGACATTTGCCACACCCCGATCAAATTCGCGGAAAAATATCGCTGCCATCATCAAAACAGGAAGTGGCGTACTCTTTTTCGATAAATTTATAAGCTGATAGCACGCTCTTGATATTGTAATCAATAAAGGGGTGCAATTATTTTGATATGTTTTATCAATTTGCGCGCTTGTTCAAATAAAGCAGGTTCTATTTACCAATAAAAGAAATGAAGCATTTTCAATAAATATCAATTTAAGCAAAACAAACTTTACTGAAATTTGAAGCTGTACTTTGTGGCGCCAGCTGCAATTCTTTGTTTTTCCATAGCTCTCAAATATCTTCAAATATTATCTACCAGCCCTGATTTTTTCTTTTATTTGACACTGTGTGTATTATGATTATTTCGTTGTCAAAACTTGGGCTCAGTCCCATTAATTTAATGTTTAGCTAACATTTAATTAACAGCGTATGTTATTAGCATGTTAACTAACAGACGCTTCTTCCTGCTTGTTTAATTAGCAACAAAACTGTCAATGTTAATTGGCAATTTGAGACACGTTTGCTTTTGAGCACTATAATTTTATTGTTGTTTTTTTTTTTGGGGTTTTTTGTTTTATATTTTAAAGGCTAAAATTTCATAATTTTAATATGCAATGAGCTTGTGTTGTTGTTATGGTTCTTGTTCACAATAAATGGCTCACAGACAGCACGGCGGCATGTTTATTAGAAAAGCAGCAATAACAACAAAATATAATAACAATAGCAACAACAATCAGAACAACTGTTGCTTTTGGCCAATAGTCGGTTCAAGTTGGACAAAAAAAACCAATGACAACACACACACATTGGCACGTATTTCCATATGCATGTCACATTAATTTTAACACACACAGATACACTTACGCAGACATACATACGCATATTTGCATAATTTTGTGTATTTGTTGCTGTATTTGTTTTGCATTTGTTGCTATTTTGAGACTGTACACGTCATGCCAAAAGACAGCCATTGGCCACTGGCTTTGGTCACCTTAAATGGCAAGCTATAAAAGCGATCAATAAGTGTGGCAGTGCGGGTGAGTGCAGTGAAGGGGAAGTGTGCCAAACAGTTGATTCATCATGTAGAGACAAGCTGTCTGGTAGAGACACTGTCAGAGCGACAGTGCGCGGGGGCGTCATCAGCCACAAAGAGATTACTAATAGTTGCTGTGTAAACAAATGTTGCCAGCTCGCAAATGTTGTTCATGAATAGTGTGACCAGCTGTTATTAGAATCCGACTGTTAGTTGACTGTTCTTTTTGGCAGACTTTTGAAAACTAAAATTTGATATTGGCTTTTTATTTATAATAAGTTCAGCTTCTGAGAATTCGCTGAGAAGACTAATGGTACAAATTTTTCGATGTTGTCCGGTACCAAACTTTTAATGGCCAAAATATTCTTAGGCGTTTTTTTAAAGGTATCCGGCCTTTACCTTTTTCGCTTTCTAATCTATTTTCATTCTAATCTAATTTCTTTTGTAAAACGTAGAGAGATCAGTATATAAGTTCTATCGAATTTTTGGTTATTTTCATTTCTTTGCCTTTTTTATATTTAATTTCTCTTTTGATACTGTTTTATTATCAAGTCATAAAGAGTAAAGCTTTTTATTTTTTTGCTTCTAAGCTAACAACACAACTTTGTACATACAGCTAAGCAGTGCTACTAAGAATCTGTTCTATCTACGTATCCGCCATATTCGCATCCTATTATATTTGAGATGTTAAGGTCTTTGACTATATAACACAAAGTATTCTGTGAGATCTATAACATGTCCCTACCGATTTGAGAAAATTCTAGCAGTTTGTCGTGTTACAAGCTAACATTGGGGTCAACCACTATTTCGTAGACTTCAAGTCTATGTTACATAAAGTCTTGCTTAAAAACCTGAAATTTGTAATACTTGCTACTACAGCACCTGCTTGAACTAGTGAATACTCTCGACGCGTATGTCTCCCTCGTCTTTATGTATGCCAGGCAAGTTGCGCACATAAATTTAATTGACATTTTGACGCGTTGTGTCTTTGCACTGACCACCCACATGCAAATAAATTGCATTTGCTTTATGCAAATTTGCAACATATGTCACATTGTTGCCGTTGACCGGGTCTTGAGTTCGCATTGGGAGTCAGCAACCTGCAGCATTGCCATAAACAGCTTAAATTTATGATTGACACATGCAAAGTGGCAACAAATATTTACAACATTGAGGACATCCGTGCCATTGGCATATGTCTTGGATAAGGCCACTTGCAAGCTGGCAGGCTTCCTGCAATGCAAATGCAATGTACTACTCTGTCTGTAAAATCTATGGCCACTTGGATGCCACATAAAGAGTAAATTCCTTAAACCAATTAGAACACAAAGGCAGACCAATTAAAAATGTGTTTTTGCGAGTCACAATATTGCACACTGTCTGCAATTTTCTAGATGACTTTTAATACGCTGCAATAATTGAGCATATTCGGTGGTTAATGTTGTTGGTAGTTTAGATATTTTTTAAATTTTCATAAATTAAGAAAAATGTTAAAAAGAAACGAGTTGTTGTTCGGGGAGAATAATTTAAGTTATATTATTAGTAAATTTAATGCACTTGAAGTACTGTAAAAAAAGACTTTTAATAATCAGTGTAACTCATTGGAAGTGAGCTCTTTATCGTAGCTTAAGCTTTCTTGTAAATTGAACTATACTTAGAATAAATAAATTGGCATGAAGTTAATACGAGTTGAACCGCAGAATGCTGCAGTAGTGGTTGCGAGTAGGTCCTTCAGTAAAGTACATTCACGCTTCTTTAATGAAAAAATTGGAAATAGAATAATCTCTTAACTAAATAAATGCAAGTGTATCAAATCTTTGCTGCTCCCACTTGCCATTTCTTGCTTTCTTCTCAAATGCATTGCAGATGTGCAATCTGTGACGATTTCAAGCACCCATCTCTAGTCCCATAGCACTCTGCCTCTGCTACCTCTACGTCCCGAACTCAAGATCTTTCTAACAAATTGCAGCCGCCAGCACAGCAGACAGTTTGACTTTATTTTTATGCGAACTATTATATACACAGACGCAGGCCAATACACTTACAGGCACACATATAGAGTAGCCACATGTAATGGTTTATTTTTGGCCAGCAACCAAATGGCATTTTAGGCCTTATTCTTTTTTTTTGCATAAATTTTTCATTTAAATTTCCATTTTAATTTCAATTTAAAACCAGGCAAAAGCGGCAACTGCTTAATTAGTCTTGCTGTTGTTTTTATTCTAATTTGGGATAAACTTGCTATAATAATACAACAGCAACAAAAAAAAAATAAAACGTACAAATTTATAATACTATGACGTTAGTTGTTTATGGCCAAAACGGCTACTGTAAGTGGCCAACAACAAATGTATCTTAACTACTTTTGTTTTTAAATTTATGCCAAAATTTTGTCGGCCATTGTCTAAAAAATATATATATATATTCGTCTTGTTATTTGATCGCATCAATGAAACGTTTCAGCTACTTTTAACTTTAAAAACTTTAGAAAATGTATTTGTATAAACAAAGAGATTGTTTAATTTTTCGTTTGGTTTATGCAAATATTATTTTTTTTGCGGAGACTCATAAACAAGTCAAAATGATAAAAATTTAACAACCACAAAAAAATAAAACGACTGTTGCTACAGTTTTGGAAATGTCTTTTTGCCAAAAATTATACGTTTTTTATGATAAGTGAATGATTTTTATTTGCTTGTTTTTTAATGTGATTTTTAATTATCGTATTTATAATCATTTTGTTTTTGTTTTTCTCTGTTTCATTGCAGGTAAGTCGCAAGATTTCAAAGACGCATAACTTAAGCCCAAATTTAGAAAATCGCTGGGTAAGCTGTTGCTTTTTGGTTTGTTTGTTGTGGGCGATTTTTGCATATCGACGGTTTCTTCCGTTTAGGCGCATGAATAAAGATTTAGTTTCAAGTCAAATAAAATGCAAAGCAATAAGCCTGGCCTGGCCTGTTACGGCTTGGGAGTGCGATTTGGTCAATCTTTATGGTATGGCACACTTTATGATTTGAATGAAGTTAAAGTTTTCCCATAACACTGGGGTCAAGCTTTTAGAGTTTCGAGCTGGTTTCGAGACTACTTTGAGAAATAAGTTTTGTGCGTATTGATTAGTTAAGTGCCTTGGATGGTGGGAACCAAAAACAGATGATGCAATAGTCTATGCAGCAGTTTCGTTTGAATCTTTAAGGTGGCTAGATTCTGACATGAGAGACTTCAGTTGCTACAAATGTTTACAAAATATTGTAGGAGATTGTTTAATAGTTTTTAAAAATGGAAATTAAATCAATGAAATAGACTAACCAAAGCTTAAGCTCTGACAATGTGACAATATCCGCTCCCTTCTAGATTCTAGGGTCTAACAACAAGAGCTGATTCAAATTCGAAGCTGGTATAATTTAAATATATACTTATTATTTGTTAAAGTATATATAACAAACACATAGATTGTTGAGGCATGTCTTAAGTGCCAAAGATACATGTTTGTTCAAGATTCTTATTAAGCTGGTCTAAAAATGACAAATATTTTAAAATTCAAGAAGTAATAATGATAACTTCGTAATGCTTCGTAAAGTTAATGAACAGAGTTGGAAAATTATAAAATTATCAATGAAGCATATTTTTACCCAAAGAAAATAGTGCTGTTCTGTATGAATGCTACCGGTATGATATTGAGTTCGTCAATAAAATGCAAGTAAGTTCGTTTCTACGCATTTTCGGGTACAAAAAAGTCACTATGAGTCACTTTTTGATCATCTCAAGACGAAATTGCAACGTCGCCTGAGAAAGTGAAGCGTGCATTGTTGGTGCTATTATCCTTACAGATCAGATGGTAGATCCCACATGCAGACAGGCTTTAAAGTGAAAAAAGAAACTTTTATGATATTAAAGCGATCCAAACGATTACGTCATGATTTAATTGTGTTCACTATATTATTGGACTCTTGGATATTTTTTTTTATTAAACAGACAAATCAACTTATATAGTTCGCCAGATAGAAAATTGTTTTTAATGAAGTTTTCTAAAAAAATATCTATAAGTTAACTGAATAACATTTTTATTAAAAAAAATCTTTATTGACTAGCTTGAATCTGAGAAATATTGAATGGTATAATTGAGAATAGCTGAGGGAAACTGTAGGTTTTATACAACGCATAATTTCTCAGAAAAATATTCCCACATGTATTGCATTGATAGAATTTATACAATCTTTGGATTTCTTATTCATATATTTTATAATAAAAATTTTCTTTATGGAGGTTTTTCCCCGATTCATATATATAAGTAATTTCATTACAATAATGAAGAAAGGGAGTGGTTACCTAAAGAAGAAAACATCAAACTTGTAGATGCTTAATAAGTGTAAAAAATTGTACATTGCAGCAGAATTAATACTCGCCTTTGGGCAAGCCTACAAAAAATATTTTATATCGAAAGCGCAAAGTATTCCAACATTTTATAGAGATACAATCAAGTCTTATGCTACACCGAGATAGTTACTTTTTGTTAGTAACGGAAAACCGTCTTTAATGAATATTTATGTGCTGGCCCAGATAGTAGTGCAGAACCTATTGTTTATCCAATTCACTTAAATACTATTGTAGAGAGTGCTGGTAAATGCTGCTGTGGTCGAAACGACGAACAAAATTTATGCCAGCTGTAGTTGTTTCCAGACACATAACATAGTTTAACTTTTACTACAAACTAAAAAGTTCTTAAAATCAAAAACTTGTGCTAAGTTTAGACCTTGAACTCTTTTGAAATTTCTAAGGTGTGCAGCTTTATTTGGAAATGTTCTAAGCGCCATTTGGGTGCGACCTTTAGACGTTTTTATAGATTTGTGTGTGGTCCCAAGCTTTTTTTTTGTTTGAAATTGAATTTTTTTTGCCATATTTTATTTTTTTTTCTGACTCTTTATTAAAAATAATTTGCGCTTGCAATTAAAAATCATTAAGCCAAATCAGCGTGGCCCCGCGGGCATTCGCTTTGCCTTTAATTAAAGCTGATTGTGTGGATTTACGGCACATATATACATATCGTACATATGTGTATATATGCAAAAAAGCTGAAATTAAAAAAAGAAAAACTATAAAAAATTGAAATTGAAAATACTTGCTGCAATTGTTTTTAATTATACATGTACAATATGCTATACTATGTACCCATGTTGGTTGCTGCCAGCCCCGTCATAAATCTGAACAAAAAAAAATACTTTATAACCATTTATATTCATTCATGATTTCTGCTTAACTCGGCAAATGTCCAAACATACAAAATAGATAAAAGATTGAGAGAAACAAAATATAAAACCCGAAAAAAAACGCTGCTAAATAGTTGGTTACATATAGGCACACACATATATGTATTAATTATGGCCATTTATAAGGAAAAATCATTTAAAAGTTGTCATGCCCATGCTTGGAGCGTGCAGCAACAAAAGCAACAACAAACGTCACAACTTGACAAGAAACTCTAAACGCCCAAAACTTGTTTACCTTCAACGTTTGCCTCCCCCCCTCACTTCAAACGACTAGTCGTAATCCATAGCGTCATCGTTCTGCTTTGTGAGGAAAACAAACGCATTTTGGGATTTTATGTTTTGTTTAACTATTAAATGGTTTTTTTTATACTTTTTCACATTTACTCGTTGATTAATTTGAAGTTTTGTACAAATTTGGGCACAGCATTTGGCATATTATGGGGTCAAGTTACAAACGCATATATACTATAATCATAGCTAAGATTAAGCTGGGAGTGCTAAAAGTTGCCATTGGTCAAGCGAAAAGTATTAGTTGCGTCTTCAAATATTTAACGTAGCGTTTTTATTAGACTTCTTTTTTTTTGTTGGGAATTGGAATTTCCAGCTGCTTTAAGCTTATCGCCACTTTGCATTTTGCCAAAAAATTTTAATAAAACAAACTATGATCCCAGTTTTATAAACTGGTTTGGACTTTATCCGCAGCGAGGGTGAATTATTTAATAATCTTATAGAGCATATAATCGCTTTGCTGATAGGGGTCAAAACTTTAGTGCACAATAAAATTGTGCATAAATGTTTATACCAAAAGTTTATGGGCTTTTGGTCGTGCGGGTTATCTGATGTGCTATCGTATATGTTACGTATTAGCTTAATATGCATTAACAATTTGGTAACAACTGCGCCCACTGCAACTAACGCGCAATGTAGACTGTTCAAAAATCGTATAGATCGATAAGCATTTATCGATAAACATTAAAATGTAAATGCAACCTTTTTTCAAGCATTAATTCTATAAACTTACATAATACTGACCTTTTGCAATCTATTGTCAATAAAATCAACCTTTTCTCCTGGCCCTGATGCCATTTCCAGCTGTAATCACTTACTCTGTAAACATTTATCTTTTCTTTGGAGCACCTCACTTAAATGCCTTTACATTCCGCCCATCTCGAATGCATCCTATATCATTCCTATTCACAAAAAAATGTTCCAAAACTAATATCGAGAGCTATTAAGTAATATATACGGCTACAATGAACAATGGTATTGAATGCTAAGATAACTAGCTGAAAGTACATCAAAAAACATCGCTAAATATGTTTAACAAATATTTTATCGAATAAGTTAAATAACAGCTGCAGTCATTAGAATTTATTAATGAACTGAACCAGTTCAAAATTGCAATTTATCGAAACGTAAATGAACTAGCTAGCTATAAATGATGCTTTATATATTTTATTTCAAAAATGAAGCATCTCATAATGCTATAGCTATTGTTTAAAACGAATCACTGATTCACTGCTTTAATGAATTAAAATTTATAACTTTGTTCTCTTGAAATATACAATTTCTTTTCGAACTGCCCCCCGCTTAAGACTGTTATTTAAATTTTTATTACTTTGTCATTTCCTTGCGGGGCACCGAAAAAAATATTTGCAATAAACAATAAAACACTTAATTGATGCGTTAAGCGTTTTTTTTTTATTATTAACAATTTAATGTGTAGAGGCGTATGCAATATGAGCTATTAATTGTTATTGATTTAGGGGGCGTATACTTGATTTATTTTGCAATGCATTTAATCGCACAAAAGATATAAAAGGCGTTGTTTTATTTATGATCTACCATATAAAAGTAGACAACAGCTACTAAATAACAGATGACTTACAGATGACTTCATTGCTGAAGTTGAAGTTTAATTTATTTTGGTTTTTTACTTTTTTGCTGCTTCTTGCAACATGTAGCAAAATTGCAATTGCCACCAACAGTTGTTGGTGCTGCTGATGCTGTCTACCGCTTTTCTTTAGTTTATTTTTTTTTCTTCAACATTCATTCATGCCAGCACTGACAGTTTTATGCATGTCTCTATAAGTCGCCGTGTGTGTTTTTGTTCGTATCTCTCCACCTCAATACAATCGTTAATTTATGCGAAGTGCTATGTTTTGAATTTCAAGCAGTTTATTGCTAAAAGTAATAAAAACAACAACTCTGTCACATGTCATCCCACCTGGGCATTAGTTTTTTGCTGCTCCAACTTGAAAAATAAGAAACTGAGGAAAAATATATTGTTTTAGCCTAGCCAACTTTGGTACCACAAAGTTGACATACTCTTGAAGAAATGGATAAAGATAATTTTTGCCGGAAATAAAACAGTGCCGAGTTCCATGGGTGTCTGAAGAAAAGATAACTTAAAATCTGCAAAGATTGTCTTATACATATGCAGCTTGGCTCTTATGTAGTATAATCATAGCTGCATCTAATTTAATATCAAAATTTGCTTACTAAGAACTTTTTGATGGAAATCTGTTATATGTTATTTAAGAACTAAGGCTTAGCGAAAGGGATTTTGGATCGTTGGTTAAATTCAACCATTATTTTCTTATCAACTTCTATTTGATGTCAATTCGTAATACTTTGTTTGGTTACTACGGCGAATAAAACTACTTTGTTCAGTTCTCAAAAATAGGATTGGCTATTTTATTTCTGTTGATTTGCCTTTTGTCACTATTTCTAAGGTAAAAACTTAATTAAATCTTAAAATTATTGTTTTTATCTAGATAGAAACTACGCTTAAATCAAAAGCCACACTTTTAGCGCACATAGGCTGCGTAAGAGTATATCACAACATCGCTTAATATCAGTCAGCATATCAGCTAGTTACTCTTGAACCCGGATATAGTTTAATATTATTTGCATATATTATAAGTTTCAGTTTTCATTCGATTGTATTTCGAAGCTTATCTTTATCAAGATGATTGAGACGGATTATATACATAGCTGAGGCAATTATGTGGTGGGAGTCCACGGACGCAAGATACTCTGAACGAATTTGATGTCTTATATGTATATCATGTGTTTCCTGAGTTGCCCCGAAAAAAAAGTCAAGAAACATTACAAGCAGCAATTTGTTGGCTGCCAATAAGTCGTTTATCAGTTACAGTCATCATCAACGTCATTATTATGAACGTGATCATCATCATCGTGCATATACAATGCTCTGTGGGTGTTGTTACTGTTGTTGTTGTCGTTGTTGTCGTTGTTGTTATTGTTATTGGTGTTGTTGTCCGTTCGTTCGATTTGCATTTGAAATGAGTTTTTTCAACTTTTGCTTCAGCTTTACACAAGACAAACGAAAAAATTTGCATTTTTTGTTGTTGTTATTGGAGCTGTTTGCGCGTGGCCTGGGCACTTGGTATTTCCCCTTTTACCGCACAGCATCCGGTTTTTTTTGTCAGTAGTCTTGATACACTGATATCACAAAGGTTAGGGAAGTAGCTTAGGTTCAAGTGTAAGAAGAGTTGCAAAGGATTGCACAAAATGCATAGAGCATATTGGACTCTATAAAGATTGTTTTCATTTAAAACTTTGGCAATATATCCATTTCTAAGCTTTGAAAGTAAATATACTGTAAGATCATTAAAACAATAAAGAAGACAACTCAGTAGCTGCCAACGATTTGCTGAAACCCAGTGCCCTGAAGATATATGTTCATTGCATTCAACAGTGGCCTACACAGTGTATATTATAGTCGTCAGGTTATGCCAACAATAACCGTCCCACTTGCTATTTTTTATATGTAACCAACAGAACCAGAACAACCCACTAAGACAACAACCCACGCTACACAAAATAGACAAAAGATTTGAAAGATATTTTAATCACAACAACACAAAAAAGCGACAACTACAATAACGCCAACTACTGTGCGCAGGAGACCCTGGGCACATCTTTGCCAGCCGAAGAAAATCCATTAGTGGCATTGCCCAATGTGCACGCGTTATAGCAGCCCACGCGTTTTTTGTTTTTAGCATTGCGCGCGTTTTTAAACGCACGAAAGTCGCTGGGCTGTCGCAAGAGGTTTCTTGTGGCTGCCGTCGCCTGGGCGTTTTGATTTAATTAAAACACATATGCGACACTTAATTAAAACGCATGCAGACAGACACTGAACACTGAAATGAAATTTGTTTGTATCTTTTTTATTTTATAATTTTTATTAAGAATTTTGACAGCATTTTGATTAAGAGGCTGCAAAAAACGCGCCGCCATACTCAAAGGCAAATGCAGCTGTGGCAGGTTGACTTGACGCTGACGACGCCCACAATAGTTTATATATATATTTAATTTTTTTTTTTTTTAATTTGTAGCTAGTTATAAGAAATAACTGGTTAGTGGCTTAGTTACTTGGGATAGTTTTTGTATGTATATAAAACAAAAAGAGCATTCAAGCAATACAAAAAACATGTTTATATAAAGTTGGTACAACGGCTTATTGCCAGTGACACGTTTTGAAAGTCAAACGCTTGTAAAATGCATTTATGCAAATTAATTTCATGGAATTTTAAATAACAATGGCATC
This sequence comes from Chymomyza procnemis, assembly GCA_035046065.1. Lineage (NCBI taxonomy): Eukaryota > Metazoa > Arthropoda > Insecta > Diptera > Drosophilidae > Chymomyza > Chymomyza procnemis. The sequence goes on from JAWNOJ010000004.1 coordinate 19,862,516, forward strand.
TACATAAACATACTCATATAGAGATAAGCATTTTTGCAATTATTAAACTGTAATTACAAAAAACAAATTTAGTTAAGAAATTCCAAGGAATAGTGCAAACATTTTTGCGTTTAAAAGAGTTATGACAGCTAACAGACTTAACACTGCTGTTAATCTACCTTTTAATAGGCAGCACTTCATGGTAAATTTACGCTTAATTATACAAATTAATTGGCGGGGAGAATTAAATTGATTTTATAGCAATGCGTCGTATAAGTTGATACAAAACTTTAATAGGCGGAAATATGTTGATTTAAGAGGAAAACCGTGTATCATTGGAGTTGCGAAAAATTAATTGGTTTTGTGGAAACTAATTGTAAATATCTTTAATTAAAGTACCAGGTGTTTCATTAGAAAAATGCTAAACTTATTTGTAACTAAGTGCAAGGAGTTGTATATCATAGTTATTGTTGCTATTTTGTCTCTTCCTAAGTCTCTTAATTCAAAATGAGAAATAAATGAGTGAGACAGTGAATATGCAGAGTTTAGAAGTAGCATTTCTTGAAGAGCTAACATAATGCTTCTATTAATACAACAGTTGCTCTTTTAGTAAATGTGTGTAGGTTCTATTAGCAGTTTAGTAGAAATTTAGCTCATAAAAATGAGAACAGAAATTGGTAATACCTTAAAAAATCAACGTATGGATATTTCAATGCATTTAGAGTGTAGTTAATTCTTCATGGGCACCACCTATACCATTAACAGTATTGAAGATATATTTTCCCTTGGTGCTTTCAACTTAGTCTGCTTTAGGCACTTAAAGATTAAGAACCTTAGAGCTCTTCAGAACAAGTGTCATTTTTATTGAGCAAAGGAAGAACTGCAGAATATACAACTTTAATGGCTCAATTCCAGTATAACAGTAGCTTAACATAACTCGGTTAACAGCAGCAATATATTCTGTGCTTGGCAGCACTGCTGTTAAGAACATTGCTCTACTTTTGTGTCAATTGGCAGCACTGAAATTTGCCGCCCAATGATGCTTAGAAACTTAACACATGTTTTTTATATATTTTGCTTCTGTTTTTTTTTTTATTTTTGTAAAAATTGTAATTTTTTTTAAGTGTGTCATAAATAATAAACGCATAACCAGTTTCAACTCATGTGTGCAGCAAACAGTTAAGTGTTAATTGCATATTTGTGTATATACTAGGCACGTCTAAATAAATTAGAAAATTTTTCGACAGTCTAAAAGCTTAGTCTTCCGTTTACACTCGATAAATGTGTAGGTGTGCAAATATGTATATCATTCAATCGGTATATAAGGCTTAAAACAGCTGTGTGCACTTTAAACTCTAGAAATGTGTGCGCTATTATTTGCTTATAAATTTAACACTTGAAATAAAAATTACACTAGTCATAGTGCAATTTGGTGCTTTTGGCTTTTAATAGAAAAGTCTAAACGGCCATAATTTAAAATGCGCAAATGGCGATAAATAAACATAAAACAAAAGTTGGCAGTCGAGATCATAAAAATAACATTTATCAACTGGTAGTACCGCCAAGTGACTTATGATCAGCGTGTTTGGCAAAAGCTGACATAAGTAGTACATACTCAAAAGTATTTTTCTATAGATATATATAAATATATTATGTATAAAGACATTCTATACATACCTAGGCAGATGCGTAAGCAAGTCACAAATTGTGTTGCTATCTAAATAAATCAAGTTATGTGGTATTTTTTTTTCTGGTTTTTTGTTGTTGTTTTGTTTGACGCTCTGTCTGGATGTCTGTTGTTGTCATTGATGTTGGCGCAATTTACGAGCCAAAACACGCGTGCTAAAAATTGGTCTGGAAAATGGCATTTCGGAAACATCAAATATTAAAGCAATTCATAAAAACTGACAGAAATTAGTATAAAAAGCCGCCCACTTTAAAATAAACAGCAGATTTGCATATCTAGTCATATACTAAATATATACAGCATAACATAGTTAAGCCCAAACGATTAACAATAAAAACTCACATGATTGTAATAAATATTTACTTGTATTTGTATTTATATAAGTTTTGCGAAATGTGTATATACAATGAGATCCCTGAAAACAGACGCCCACTGTGAAAAATATTAGAAAACGTGCCAAAAAATATATAACAATGAGAAACAAACAGAATGGTATAAAAAAATATATACATAATACTAAATGGCTCTATAGAACTCGTGTTATCGATTATACTATATGATAAATCAATTTGCTAATGTGCGAAATTTAATTTAATTCAATTAACTAAATTTTGTGGAGTTTTGGGGTAAAAAAACACATTTAAATACTATGCGTGGTAGCTGAAATAAATATGAAAGATTACTTTATAATGAGAAGCTTGCGGAAAAAAAAATAGTTGTGTTTCGTATAGATCTGAATGGACTCGATATTTTCGAATTTTGCTTAAAATTACTTAGGTCTACAATTACCGCTGTCATGCGAGTTTTTCGAAAACTAAAATTGACATTTTTTGGTAATTTATCCGCTGACATTCCAAAATTTTAAATTGATGGAACGATTCTGTATTAAGATTCTAATTGTACCTCTAATTAGTTTTTTAACAACTCAATCATGCAGAGCAGTGTTATTAATACTAAGATATTAGTTATTTCCTTTGATATTGTATACGATGCGTTCACAAAAATTTTGCTTTTTGGTGCCTCAAAAATCAGCTGAGCGATATACCACAAATCAGTATCTTCAAATTTTTTAAATTATCTCTGGAATTCAAAGCATTTTTTCTTAAATTGAATGCATTATTTTCATATTTTCTTTGTTTAAAATTGTTTCGATAGAGATTCTTAGTCAGTATCATAATGAACATCCGCATCTACCTATTAAGTGTCTTCAAGCTTCTGCAAACGGATTAAATGAAAAACCGATGCTATTTGAACACATTTCTAAAAGGCTTTACTTTTGAAGTGTTTGTCTGCCACATTTTGCAGCTATTCAAAAGTATGTCTGAAGTATTCAGTTAAATTTTATAAAAAATAGTTAAAATCTTAATTTCCTTTTACTCTGCTGAGTGTTTTCACGGCAAGTTTTAAAAAAAAAAATATTCAAAATCTTGATTTTCTTTCACTATTGAGTATGTCAACAGCTATGTTTTTTGAAAAATATTCAAAATCCCCATTAATTTATACAAATTTAATGTATTGAGAATGTTGTCATGCATGTCTATCAAAAACTATTTATGTATATTGAAAGGGAAAAAATTCTAGAATGCTATTTAATTGCCACTAATATATTGCTTTGGGAATGTTACTCATAATTTTTGAAAACTATTTTAATTGATTGGAAAAAAAAACTATGAGAGCTGCAAAACTTGTCAAGGTTGCACAATGTCGGAGATAGATGGAGACTAACATATTATGTGCTGAAATGATTTGAAATGACATGCCAGAAATAAACTATGGAAATAAAATGACAAAATTTTTGATTTGATTTATTCAAATGATACGAAAAATATTGCAAATGATGTGCTGTCTGCTTATTTCTGTTAATTTTTTTCTTGGCAATTTCGTATATATTATTTTATTAATTTGTATATATTTCTGGTTAGACTTTTGTTGGACTCTCCCTGACAACAAGCAGCTTTTTCTTTATGCAGATGGCATTTTACAGTAATTATTTTAAGAATGTAGTCAAAAATCTTTTTAAATATATAATACTTCTGCCATGTGCCATCTAGGCACTTGTTGCTATAAATCATTTTGTCTCTACGTTAAGTTGTACTTGCATTCTTGCAATTATCGATAGAAAAGTATGATCCGAATGCGATTTCCGCATATTTCTCAATATTTGAAAGATAAAGACAGTCCTAAAATATAAAAAGCGAATCTCTTTAGTATAAATCAATAAAATCAAAGCTAAAGCGTTTCCAAATATTGTAATTGAAAAGAAACTTGAAAGCGTTCCTCGCTCGCCATAGCTCAAAGTCGAAAATAAATTGCCGCAGTACCGGTTTGTGTCTTGGCTAAGTGTTCCAAACAGACGTCACAGTGAACAAATCCCAAACAATTTGCCAAGTCATGAGGTATAAAACTGGATAGATTGCCGCCTGCCATAGACGACTAAGAGCATTGATGAGCTCACACATTGCACGTCAGTGGAAAATTGTTTAGCCATCTAGATATACGAAGCACTACTAGAGAGATATACATATACGCTCGATGATAATTTGCGCGTAGTAGCTACATTTGTATCTGTATCTGTGTATCTGTATCTTTTGCACTCACATGACTTGCACTCTACGCACAAGCTAATACACTTGTATTTCCCCCGTGCATGTACTAAATGTCTCTATGTATGTTTACGAGTGATTATACAATATGTTTTTTTATATATATTTTTTTTTGCAAATGGAAATTGAAAATCTATATAGTAGCTTACGGCGGAAGTGCTTGGCATGCCTGGCATCCCACTGGAAATCTCTCTATTTAGTTGTTAATGTGTTGCATCTACATACACATATGTCGTCATGGTATTTTTAGCTCATGTGTGTGTGTGTGTAAGAGTGTGTGTGTGTGTTTACATACACGACACTCAGTCAAGGCAGCCCACGCGGCACGGACTGGAAATCTCTGTCGAGCACAAGCGGAGATAGAGATGATAAACGTCCAATGTGTTGTGTTGTTGTTGTTGTTGCTATTATTATTTGTTGCAACTTACTACTGCACCCAAAAACGTGGCAATCTGTGCTCCATGGAGATGTTGCGCGCGTTGGCAGCGGAAATTGTTAGCTGAATCATGCCTTAATATATGTAAAATAAAAAAAAAGAAATAATAATAAAATAATCTACTCTCAGTGACATTGCAGCTATTAAGGAATGTGAATACCCTAAAACAGTCACTGCATTAATTATAATAGCATTTGATAATTAAATATTTGATAAGATGACAAAATATTGGTGGAAGACGCTGATTGAATAATTTTGTATAAAAGAATTAGTTAATAAAATTAATTTCTGGCAAATAAGTGATCCTAAAAAGCTGTCACAAAAAATTTTTTTTAGAATTTCAGTTAGTTGGGAGAAGAAAATTTTGTTTCTTTTGAAGATTTGACTTTATAAATTTATATCCAGATTTGATTATTTATTTTTGTATCAATTATCCTATATTCTGTGGACTTCTTTAATTCTCCAGTGTTTCTCTCTTGCTTCCAATTCCTTGAATGCCTTGTAATACCTGTTGATACAGCTCTATATAGGGCTTCGTCCTACTGCCCTTGCTTTTATGTTTGCCTTAGTTCAAGGCCGAGATGAATAGCATAAGTTCACAATAAAGCTAGTGCAGTATATCTTATTTTCCGTATCTTTTTATAGCTAGACTGGCTTTGCAAACCCCGTACTTGGTGGCGGAATGAGTCTAGATATATGCCTGATCGTCAATCTAGTCTTTCAAAGAAGGCCTGTTCAAGCTTATCTTCACAATCCAGTTGAGCATGCATTGAGCATGAAAATTCAATTTTTATACAAAATGTGTTCGATGCCAGCACATACGAGTGAAAGCTGCAATCTCATAATTCGATTATTTTAAGTTGTTAAGATCATCTGATCTTCCGGGATCCATAACAAAAAATATGTATGCAACATTGAAAGCTGTAAAAATTAACGCATACAAAAAGGAAACGCTTTATAAGTGGCTGCTGCTTGTGTAGCATGTTCTTTCATTTTTAAAAGTTTTAAATAAAATTTGATTTTTAGTGCAATCGACAAAAAGGCACATAGGCACATACAAACATACGCCGATACCCGCACATAGATACACACACACACACATACATCGTTACACTTGCAACCAACGGGCATATGCTTTGTTCTTGCCTTGCAGCCAGTTTATGATGATGGGCAACACACTAAAGCGGCGACCAGCGTACCAAAGACGCGTGCACTTGGCGCCAACTTGGAGCCGCCGCCACATGATGATGTTGCAGGCGCAACAAGCGCGGCCAGTTCTTTCGCTGGCAAGACAAGTCAGGCCAAAACAATTTGATTTTTGATTTCAAAGCGCTACAACGGGCGTCGTCTTTGGCTGCTGGCTCTGTCTGTGCGTTTGTCAGTCTGTCCGTCAGCCCATCTTTTGGCTTTATAATTTTTGTGATCTTTTTTTCCTGTTGTTGTTATTGTTATTGTTGGGTTACCCTTTTATAAAAGAAAAAATTCATAATTTGTCTGGTTTGCGGCTACTGTGCTACGTCTTCCGCCTATGTTGCGTCTCGAAATGGTTTCAACAGGTATTTGTTTTTTTTTTTTGGTCAACAAGTTGGCAAGAACATCCAATAATATGTGCTCATAATACTAATAATAAATGCAACTTGTGAATAATTAGAGATCTTTTTTACTGATTGCAGTTTTAGTGATTTTTTTTTCACTCTCACTCTGTGCAATTATTTATTTAGTTTTGATTAAAATCTTGTTTGGTTTAACCTAACGTTAAATGCACATAGTTAGAAATAATAATATTCATTTACATTTTACAGTCACGTTTTGCATGGAAATCTGTGCAAAATTTTATCAAAAGCAACATCGCAAGTTTTGGAATTCTTTAGTACCGATGAACTGTCTGCCGGGACTTGTAGCTAAGCTGCAGCAGTCAATCTATACAACCTTACAACCTTATAGTATACATAACAGAAAGCTAATCCCAAGCAGAGATTAGCTGTTAGAAATACCACAAAACACTTTCGGGACTTTAATTTTTGGGTCTCAGCAAGCGTACTTTGCATAACTTACCTACAGCTTGCGTGCCTAAACTTAAGTACAAGTTGGAAACAATTTAAGTAGTTACTCACCAGTTCCACCGACTGCCTCTGTCAGTTTGTGGCAACTACCACATAAGTAGCAACTTGCTACCAGCTCACCCAATAGTATCGTCAAGCGTTTTCAACTCAGTATCCACTTACGAATGTAATCATTTAGATGTATGCCATCAAAGATGCATTTGGCGCGATAAAAACAGCTAGCAAAACGCGCACGTTCCCAATAGTGTGTGAACACAGCAGCTGTGCCGTTTGGTTATTAGCCAGCAACGAAACAAAAAAAAATGTAATTAAATTATTATCTCGCCCAGTTGCAAGTTGCATGTTCCATGTTGCAAGTTGAACGTTGCCACTGGTTGGCTGGGCCGTGGGCGTGGCTGCATTCAAATGCCAAACAACATCCGCCAATTTGTGATATTGTTGGCTGTTTTTTCTTCGCTTAACCTCTATGGCCATTTGTTGTCATTGTATTTTTTTTGCAGTGTATTTTTTCATACTTTAGTCTTTTGCAAGCTCGCGCGCACAATTAAATGTGATTTGTTGATTGTCATAGAAAATATATAGTGTTAGGAAAAAAAAGATACAAACTGTATCCACAATTATGGTATGAATAGATACACATATATGTACTTTATATGTCACACTGGGCAGCCTTGAGTGCAATGCAAGTTGTTTAGTGTTTTTTTTTTCAACCTGATACACTTATAGGGGTTAGCTTGAAGCGATCAGAAAGTTACAATGCTTAGAAACTTAGGAAGTAATTTTTTTGTATCTTTTATTGCTTGGAAGAATTTATATTCTTCTTTTTATAAAAAAACTGTATTTCTGAAAAAGAATTTTCAACATCGAATAATAAAATGTCTTTATGTGTTGAAGAAACTTTAAAATATTTAATAGCAGAAATATATCTTTTCAATATATCTTTTATCTTAAGCGATGTCTACTTCGCGATATACATATCTAATTAATTTATTTGGCGAGGCAGCTATAAAATCTTACTACGTCTATGTGTAATATTATCATATATAACTCCCCATTATTAGTGCATAACAACTTCGGCATGCTTTAGATTTCCGATTATTTATCTCTTATAATAGTCATCAAGAATTGCATGATTGAGCGACCAAATGGAGTTTCGCATATTTGAAATGCCAAACGAATTGACCAACATTTGCAAACGACAAGTGCTAATCCGTAAGTGTCTATAAGTTATAACCTGTCTTGTCGAGAGCACGTTCAGTATACATTATATATGATTATATACATGCATATGATACATCCGCGTAAGCCAGTAAAAGATCATATAATTAAATGAGATATTAAAAATTGCAGCTGGTCATATATATACGCCATTTGGTGCTTAAAGCCATGTCTACACAAATGCAAATAGCCGTCTAAAATGCGTCTGACACATAAAAACGTCTAAAAATATTCCCATTGCATGCATGGGTACTGGGGGGAGGGTTACGCACATAAATCGCAACTTGCAACTGCAACTTGAGCTATAAAAAATTACGTACTTAATATACGTTGCTTTTTTATGAATGAAATGCGCAAAGTAAAGAGCTTTGGCAATTAAATGAAGGCGTACGCTTCGTTGGCTGACTGACTGGCTGGCTGGCTGGCGGGCTGGTTGGCTGGGAAACTTCTCCACAAAACGTGAGGCTCCAAAGACTGTCACAAGCAGTACGAGCATTATATGTTGCAACGCCCACACGAGGCACACACGCGCGTCATGTAAATGGGGAGGGGGGAACATCAACTAAAACGCAAACTTTCAATGCGCACACAAACCGTTAAGCAGTTGTATAAATTGTCGTTTTATTGGTCCAGACAGATATTTAAGCGGGACGAACGGAACACCAGTGGCGTACTTAACTATTGCAGTGTAACGTCTTACATACAAAATTGATTAGGCTCGAAAGCTACGGAAATTCCAACCAAGGCGAACAGATAGACTATGAATGGTATACTATTGTTGTTCTCCTGACGTTGCTTTTGATTATTAGATGGAGTTTCAAGAAACGGAGAAAATATGGCATAATTCGCAAAAGCTTTATCACAGACCATTTCAATAGTTATAACATTCTATTAAATACATAAATTCAGCTAAGAATTCTTCAAGGCTACACTTAAGTCATCACTACTTCTAGTTATTTTTGTACCACAAGAAAGCTCGTAACCTATCCCAAAGTACTGCTGCTTAAGTATTTTTTATGACGATTTATCTTATAAATTTTTAACAAATTTAAATACCTGATATTTCTTATAATACAAGAGTTTCTTCACATTTTATAAAGCTGCAGAAATGCGGATGATGATCTTTATTAATAAATGTCTGATGCCCGTCAAGCAAAATATTTTCGCAAATTTTTCGCATCTTGATGCCTCAATTAACCCAGCACCCTCAGTCCCCTTTAGGACGACGCCACTTTTTGCATGTACATTGGAGCTACTGGTCAGCACTTGTAATTAGTTGACTGATCAGCGGGCAGCAGTGTAAACGGAGTAGCCACCACAACCGCAGCCGGCGCAGTTTGTTCATCCAAGTCGGCTAACTGGTGTGTAACTTGTAGATTTTCCAGCGACCTGAATCAATTGCTGCCTCTAAATACCGTTGACTGCCTGCTCTGCTCTGCTCTGTGGCTTTACCTAGTTTTTCAGATACCCCGTTCCCCCAATCTCTCTCCCTAAGCCGTCTGCCCAATTCATGCTCAATGCGCATTTCATGCAACGGCGCGCGTTTTGGTAGCGTTTTTTAAAACGCACGCTTGGTCGGTTTACTGAGTGGCTGGCCAGCTTAATTATAATGTTTAACTAATTAAAATGCTGACAGCAAAATGTTTGCTTCCTTTTTGGCCAACATAACTCCTAGGGAGATATAATTGGAGCACAGAATTATGATATACCCTGTAGGCCGCATTACGGTTTTGGCTTGAAAATAATCTTCGAATCGTGTAAAGATATTTTATACAAAATACCAAGCATCTCTAAGTTAGCTGATTTTTAAAATAAATATTTACAAAAACTTTTGAACATTTTCTGTTTCGGAGTTTGGTATTAAAAAATATATTCGTAATAAATTGAGTTCTTGAGACTATTCTGTTTAAAAAACAGTCAATTTTCAACACAATTTTGACTTTCTACTTTACAAAAAAATTCCTGAAAAATTATATTCATTATAAACTACAAGATATTTTTTTTGCAGTTTTTAGTAAATTCTTTATGTTTTGAAGAACTACACAAGATTTATTCATCGACTTTTTACGAATCAAAAGTAAAGCTGTCTAGTTCCTCAAAAATATAGGTCTTTGAGGCACAATCCACTAGCAGAGTAATAGTTGCAATCATATTTACGTCTTTCGAATTTTCCGCTAGCTAAAATTCCTATTCACCAGCCAAATGCACTCCTTTTTCGTTGGCTATAGGGTATTACCATACCAAAAACCAACCGGTCGAGGTGTTGCCAAGTGTCACTTATGTTGATTGCGCAGTCAGTTGCCCATGCGTGCTCTTATTATTGCATTTATAGTCCAATTAAACTGCCAGCATATAAAATATACCATAAAATATATTATATGGTAACAAACTAGCACCCTTTCTTATATAATATCTCGAATAATTGTTTCAACTTCGTTTATATGAATCCCATCAAAGTATTTATCTATCGTTTCTTCTTATCATTTGCAGCGCGCACATTGACTTGTTATTGCGATGGCAACTGTCCAGACAACGTGGTCAATGGCACATGTGAGACCAAACCAGGGGGTAGCTGCTTTAGCTCGGTGCAAGCTATATGGGATGAGCAAACAAATACATATGAGGAGGATCGATCGTACGGTTGCATGCCGCCAGAAGACAATGGCGGGCTCTTAATGGTAAGTTTGCATTTATAATGGAGAAAAGAGCTGTTTAAATGCTTACAATTATCTACTTAAGGAATTACTGGGAGTCTAGTCTAGTTCATACCCTTGAAAATCTAGTTTTATAACAGCTTTGAAAAATATTTGTTGAATCACTTAATTTCTTAGTGGTATTCATTTTGATTATATGAAAATATCTTTAAAAGTACTGTCATTGATTTCTCCATTTCCATAGTAATTCTGAAAGTAATGATGATAAAAAGAGTGTTTTTCTCTTTCATCTGATATTCTTACAATTATTAATTCCCATTCTTCTTGCTTACAGTGCAAAGTAGCTGCCTCTCCGCACACACATGGCAAGAACATCATCTGCTGTGAAAGCGGCGATTTCTGTAATCGTGATCTGCTTCCCGCCTATACACCCAAGATGACTACACCCGCGCCGGAGCTGCCGGTGAGCAGCGAATCCGTGCACACCTTGGCACTATTGGCCTCCATTATAGTCTGCCTGTCAGTCTTCATTGTCATTGTCTTCATATTTTGCTTGACCTATCGCAGACGAGAGAAGTTACGCAAACAGCCGCGTCTGATCAACTCCATGTGCAACAGTCAGCTATCGGCGTTGTCACAGCTGGTGGAACAAAGCTCTGGTTCTGGTTCCGGTCTGCCATTGCTTGTGCAGCGCACTATAGCCAAACAAATACAAATGGTGCGTTTGGTGGGTAAGGGACGCTATGGTGAGGTCTGGCTAGGCAAGTGGCGTGATGAGAAAGTGGCCGTCAAAACTTTCTTTACCACCGAAGAGGCTTCCTGGTTTCGTGAAACGGAAATCTATCAAACTGTGCTGATGCGTCATGACAACATTTTGGGCTTTATAGCAGCGGATATAAAGGGCAATGGCAGCTGGACACAAATGTTGCTAATCACCGCTTACCATGAGGTGGGCAGTCTACATGACTATCTATCCACATCGGTAATAAATCCGCAAAAAATGCAATTGCTGGCCTATTCGTTGGCCTCAGGACTAGCGCACTTGCATGATGAGATCTTCGGCACACCTGGCAAACCGGCCATAGCGCATAGGGATATAAAGAGCAAGAACATCTTGGTAAAACGTAATGGACAGTGTGCCATAGCAGACTTTGGCTTGGCCGTTAAGTACAGATCCGAATTGGGTGAAATACAGATTGCGCAAAATACACGTGTGGGCACACGTCGCTATATGGCGCCCGAAGTGCTGAATCAGTCATTGAATCCACAGCAATTTGAGGAATTCAAGCGCGCAGATATGTACTCTGTGGGCTTGGTGCTGTGGGAAATGGCACGTCGCTGCTATACGCCCATATCGGGCACTAAGACCACCACCTGTGAGGATTATGCGCTGCCCTATCATGATGTGGTGCCCTCGGATCCTACATTTGAGGATATGCATGCTGTAGTTTGCGTTAAGGGCTTTAGGCCGCCCATACCACAGCGCTGGCAGGAAGATGATGTGCTTGCCACCATGTCCAAGATAATGCAAGAATGCTGGCATCCGAATCCAACGGTGCGGCTTACCGCCTTGCGTGTAAAGAAGACATTGGCGCGTCTCGAGTCCGATTGTCTTATAGATGTGCCCATGAAAATTGTCTAAGTTTTTTTTGGTAGTAGTTTTAGTGTTAGTGTCTTTTCGAGTACTGTAACGCGTAACTTTTAGGATTCAACTAAGTTGCATTTATTGTCTACATATAGTTTTATGTTTTCTTCGTATTGTTGTTAACAACAGCTGCTAAAATGGATTTATTTTTAATATTATATTTAAGCTAGTTTTGTTTATGATGCCTTAGTTGGTTTGGTACACAACATGTAGTAACTTAGAGGTGCCTTTATAAATACTTATTATATGAATAATAACTAACTAGTGTGCCTGTTTAAAGTCTAGCTAGGCGCCGCACTGATTGTAATTAGCCTTTAAACTTTAATATATAAGCTAAGCAATTGTTTAAACAAAATCTTTGGTTAAAAAATGCTTTAACTATTTGAGAAATATAACTAACCAATTTTTGCTTAACATTTTTCATGTACATAAAATACTAAAATTCAAAAAAAAAAAAAATAATAATTTGAATATGTAATTGAAGCCTTAATGCAAAAAGTTTATTTATAATTTAAGCTTATCATATTGTGCCAGCTTTTGTTTACTTTAAAAGTTAGAACAACAAAACTATATATTTTAAACTATATACAAAAAAAATCAACAATTTATTGTGCTTAATACTAATTAGTTTTTAAGCGCAAATGTTTCAACTAAAATGATCTATAACTTAAATGTTTGTATAGTTCAGACAAAAAATGCTGCCTTTTGTAAAATCTTATAAAGTTAGCCAAGACATTGTAACTAAAGACAAGAGCTGCTAAACTTTTTTGAAAAAATACAAATAATTACATTAAACAAAAATACATTACAAATTTAAGCAACTTACAAACATATATAATATTATAATATATTGTAAGCTTTATAGCGTCTTTTGTGTTTTGTGTGTAAATAGCAAAAGTTAAAAATATATAAATATATATATATTGTCTAAGGCCTTATTTACTCGTATATACACTTATATATTACTTATGCATAAGTTTAGCCAGCAAAACTCTGTATATATAGTAAACATGTCCAACACGGTCTAAGCAAGTAACTTTAGCCAATTAAGTTCAATGTAGACACTAAACTTAAACTTAAGTTTAAATATTCAGTTGTTCATTTTTGTCTTCATTTCAAAGCCAAGTGCAAAAGAAACAGTAAAGTTGAATTTAAAGCGTTTAGTTAATTTATTTAAAAATAATAAAATATTATTATTAAAAAAAAACATAAAGAACAAACACTTGATTTGGATTTGGTTTAATTTTTTTCTTGTATCTTTTAGTCTAACAACACACACACACGAATCACATTTTAAGCGCTGCATTTAATCGCCCGTCATCATTTCCATGAACTCTGCAAAATATAAACAAATCATAAATTATTCAAATTCAAAAATATTTGGCGTATAATAAGCCAAAGATATATATGTATGTATATATATATATATAAAGATTTAAAAAATCTGCAAAAGTTTTTGGCAGCTCGACGTGTGATTACTAATTATTGTGCTCACATTTTTTGAAGATCAAAGATACAATTAATTAAAATGAGTGGCGATTTTTTCGCTGGCAGTTCAGATTATCGCTAATTACACTAGGCGGTCTTAAGGTAGGTATCTCTATGGTATATCTTAGAGATATAGTTAGTTTGGTTAACTATTAAAAGCATTATCTATTTTTTCTAATTTTTGGAATTTGCAATAATGCTGCCAATATCCTGAAACAAACATTTTTAAAACAATCTTAGTGCAGCTAAGTTGGAGTATGATCGTATTCCGACATTACTTGTATATGCTGAATTTAATTATATAATAATTTCCCCAATTTGATTATTTTGTCGAAGAAAACAAGGATCTACAGTTCTTAAACGAATCCAAACGACCAGAAATTTTCGTAGAGAAATTGCGTGTGTTTATTAGTACTAAGCAAACAGGCTTTTCTCTTTGAAAATTAAATCACTATCGTGCTGCAAATTAAGAATTCAACTAATAAACAAGAGGAACTACAAATACCGACCGATATCTACAGAAAATAAGAAGTCAATACTGACTGACCGTATATTTTAAGGATAATTTCTAGATAGGTTGCTAGGCTATCGATTGTTGCTAAATTAATAAAAACCGAAAGAAGATAGATTTTCATGACGTATAAATATAATGCATATTCTATTTTGTTATCGTGCTCCTCTCTTCTTTTATTAAAATTGTTCTCCCTCAAGCGGCAGTTAATCTTTCTATTACTCTTTCTCTGCTTTGCTTAAGTCGAGCTTTCGCTTGCAGCTATTGCACTTGCGTGGGCCGACTTATCAGTTCAAGCAGCTCTCCGAAATAAAGAACACGTGCAATCGGAACCATCGCGGCTTTTTATATAAACACAAGTGGCACGTGCTTTGTCGGTACAATTAACCTAAATCAAATCCCGATATGTCGCTGTTTTAAATAGATACTTAAGATAAACCAACAACCGTAGTGAATTGGTAAAAAAATGAATTCAGATCCTACTGAATTGAAGTTTAAGGAAAAAACGTAAGTAAACATAAAAATAAGTAGCAATTATTTCGACAATTAAAGTAAAAAACACAAATAAAATATTGTTCTACCTATTTACACAAATTAAAAAAATGGATTCCCTTTGACTATGGTCTTCTAGATGCCTTCCGCCTTTGCAGATATCTTTATTAAGAGCGGTTCTAAGAGAACAATAAACTGATTGCTGAACCCGAGCGGCGGTATCTTCAGTAAATAGAGATTTTCCTAGTCAAAAGGCGTCTATTAAAATCTTAAAGAATCCGATCACAAAGGCTTATTGCATGATCGCTAATAATGAGCTGCCAAAAGCATTAAATCAATAATACAACTCATCCATGACGTCTTTTTTTACACAAAAATGTATCGCATTTTAAAAGATCACTAGTAAACATAATAAACACAAAACCAAACATTACAATCATTATCTGGCTTTAGTTTGAAAGGATTAAAATCTAATCTTTCAGCTTTTACTAAGGCTACTTAGAGTGATTAAGCAGTTCAGCGATCTTTATGACAAGAAAATTTTTACGCAATTTTTTCAAGATCAACAGAAACATTTCTTTTAGTTTTTCTTCTTTGAACTAATCGCTAATTTTAGCTACTAGCTTAAGTGATCGCTAATTATGCTCACCAAAATAAATTTCGCATATATGTTCTCACTTTACATATATATACTATAAACATATTATTCTGATCGTAATGGAATGTTCGCAAATGTGTTATAGGTAGAGGAACATTCCATTGCGATCACCGCCGCTATAAATTCACTTAAGATATATGTAGACTGTTGTGGTTTTTAGTCAGCGTGTGATTTCTATTCCCGAATATTTTCTTAAGTAGCACAGGCCAACAAAATACGTATTCTGCTATAAACAATGTATGTCGCTATGTACCAGATTAAAAAAACGGTATGTGGGCTCAGTTCTAGAGGTGGAAACTCGGAAAATTAAAGAAACTTTCTTTTGTAAGAAGATCATCTTAGATCAAAGTTTAGTAGTGAAATAATTTATCGGTATTATAAGCTATAATTTTAACTTTTATTATTGATCTCTCGTGTAACAAATCCTGCGAAGATAAGAAGCAAAATCAAGAAAACTTCCGGAATACGAATTGTGAATGGTATTTAAGTACAAAATACTGTAAACTACTTGTCAATATTTCGTTTTGTCTGGTCACCCAACATATGAACTCACAATAATATTCCTGAATCTGCTGCACTATCAAATTTATCAATAATTTTTTATATTGCAGACTTTTTGTCGCATTTCATTCTCTATTAAGCAAACTCTTAACTTTTCTTAAGTTACGCATGCCTTTAAATCGCAAATATTTTAATTATTTAAATTATGATGATCTCATTTCAGTGGAAATTTTCAAAAAGGTTATTGCACAATAAGCACATATTTTTCTTGCCTTATAAGGGCACACTGAACCCCAATTTTTATTATCTCATAGCACTGAACCTTAATTTTTATTATCCATCCCATCGCATAAAACACTTATCACTTCATTCACAAAATGCATCGATCATTTTATATAAATTTCATTGCAATCTTTGTCGGCACACCAAACAATTCTTTCACTGCACTATAAAAACTCACCATCAAAGTCCACAGTGCCCGAACCATCGGTATCGATTTCAGCAATGATGCCGTCCAAATCACTTGAGGATAGTTTATCATCCAAAGCAGCTAAGATTTCTTTTAGCGTAGAAGTGGTTATGTAACCATTGCCCTCGCGATCATACAAACGAAAAGCCTCCTTCAGCTCCTTTTGTATGGCCTCAGCATCTTCTTCCTCCAGAAAATGCGCCGCAATATTGCAGAAACCATCAAAGTTAACTTTACCCGTATCCTCGGGATCATTTTCATCGATCAGTGCCTGCAACTCGCTCTCCTCAAACATTTGACCCATGCTATTGAGAATAGTTTTTAGACGTAAACATTCGATAAAACCCGTTTTCTGGGTATCGAACATTTGGAATGCTTTACGCATAATGTCCATTTTCTCATCATCTTCCTGTTAATTAGAAACATTAGACAGATAAGCACTGCAACCGGAGATCTATATGCTTAATGGCTACCATATTGAGTGTGTCTGTTTGATTTTTTTTGTAGCCGTAAGAACTTTGAGGTTTTTCTTCTTACTGCCTGGGACTGCGAGCACGTACTAAACTTTTGGTCTGGCCAAAATCATTATTTATAATGAAAAATAAAAAAAGCACACAAAATGCGAAAAAAAGAAGAAATACTTACGTTTTAGTAGAGGGCGGGCATGGGAACGTCACTCATACGTAGCGTACTCACTCACCTCACTCAACTATGCATCCTTCAAGTTATTATTGTTGGTTTGCCAAATGCTTTATTGAAAACTAAAACATTAACACACCAACAAATCGCCCGAAATGCTCTCCGTTTTGTGGGATACAAATCAGTCTGAGCATGTGTGTGTGTGTGTGTGTATCTATGTGTGGAATGTGGCAGCTACTGTTCTTCATCAAGAGCGAACGGCAAAGCCAGCAGACGTGTACCAAGTACCAGCACTAGCTAGAGGAACAACAACAGCAACAACAACCACCAAGTTGATGATTCTCCAACGGACGACGACGTCATCTGCCGGAAAATGAGCGCAGTGAAGCGACAGCAAACAGCAAAACATAAATCAGCGACCGCAAAAAGCGCGCGCCTCAATTATGCAAAGAGCTGGGAGCACTTGGCTAAATACCCGTAACAGGTACGGATCCGACAGGGATCAGACGTTTTGGTATAGCTTTATGTTATTTTTCTACTAGTAGAAACTAGTAGTTGCTTTATGCTTGCCTGAAGACAAATAAAAGAACAAGGAAGATAATTAAAATCACAAAATGGTAAAAACTTTTATAATCTAGTTATATGTCAAGAAAATTCTAACCGGAAGAGATTAAGAGAACCTATAGAGTGTTCTTGCCAAAGTTTAGCCAAATAGTTTGTCATAAGTAACTACCATCAAAAATTTGGGATTTTTTGAAATTGTTCGAAAGATTTTTGTACACGTTTCTACACAGTTCTTGCAAAAATTTCCCAACGGGACTACCTCGTATATAAAAACATCTTTCGGCAGTTCTATATATCGCATAAAACTATAATCCCATGACGAAAAAGTTTCTCAAAATAAAATTAAATTTGACTAATCCAACAAAGCTGCTCAAATCATATGACATTTTTTGATTTCTCATTGATTTCAGTTTTATGATATATTTTTTATAAATAGAATGCGGTATTTTCCATCACAGTCAGCAGTTCTTTGAACTATTTATGCATAATCCCTAGACAACACTAAGCTACAAAAAATTCTAATTATTTATATGTAGCAAAAAAATACGTAACATAAAAATATATCAAATTTTCTATTGCCGCAAAAATCAGCACATTTTTAGGCTACTTAATCTTATAGCACATTAAGCCCAAAGAGATGACATGTATGACTGGCCCCCTTAGAATTTTGTTCAGGTTCCAGCCCTGATATATACACACACACACACCTACACTTATTGTGCACATATTTGTACACCCACAAGGCACACACGCACACACACACCCACATACGGCCACACAAAGTAGCAAGCAGGCGATGATCAGTCGGTCACTCAGTCACTAAAAATCGGCTATAAACTGTCTTCACAATCAGTCAGAAAATCAGTGCAAATTTCTCACGGTAATTGTATTTTTAGTACTTTATAGCAATTTTTTTCCATATGCTGATCATGAGTGGGCCTGACGTAAGTCCCCCTTTAACCCGTATAACCGCACATCAGGCTGACCATTAGTTCGTCTTACGCTTCGATTTTGTTATTGTAGACAAAAATTTTGATGTGGTTTTATCTTTTAGCTTTAAAAGAAACAACAAACAAACAAATGGACAGCAGGACAGCCGTATACGCTTTATGGACTATACGAGTCTCTCATAATGCGGCAGGTAAAGGGCGGTATCTATGTTGTTGTTTTGTCGCTGGGTATAACCTTCCGCCGCTTTGACAGGCGCTTTTTGGCAAAGGAAAAATCAACTTGATGGGCTGCTTGATTTTTATTATTAACGACAAAACGTGAACACTTTGGAAATCGAGCGAGTGCTCAACCATATGTACAGGTGCGCTACAGCTACATATATACTCCGTACCCACTTACATATATAGAAAATTTAATATTTGACATAAATCGAGCGATACGAAACATAGCACAAGTTTTAATTTAGTTGCTGACAGTTGGGTGGCATGAAATTTAAGGCAACATTTGCGACATTATAACCTTAACAAATTGCATATTGCAGGAGCGCAGTGACTGCTACTTATATGCTTTGATGTGCCCCAAATTGGGCGCCAAGCCAAATTGATTGAAGTATTGGCCGCTGTCATATTCAAATTGTTTCATCATAATTTTCAAATACTTATTTTACCAAATTGGCTTGTTCATTTGGGGAATATGGAAATTGGAATGTGTTTGTAAATAAAAAAATATATATATATATATATATATATTTTTTTTGAAACATCTGTAGTAAATAAAATGTGCTCTATAAGTTACTAGTTGGTAATATACGATGCTGTTATTTGTAATATAATGGGCGGTTTAAAAACAATAAAACGACTATGGCGGGCTGGCAGTTCGCATAAGTAGTTCGCATTTAAAATTGGAAATAAAAACTTAGAAAGTTCCATTTAAATAGAAAACATGCTTTATAAAACTCAACACTCTGTAATGTTGACGGTGGCTATATTAAGTATGATATATAAATTAATGTTCTCTTTAGACACTGCTTAAAAACCTTAGCGATCTTTCACTGTTTTCGCAATTAGTTCTTCTCTAACAGAGCTTGCTAGAAGTGATTTAATTCGTCTAAAAATCTTTAAAAAATACAGCAGTGAAGACTTTATTGAAAGAACTTTTTATCGAAGTTAAATTGAGCTTCGACACAGGTAGAGCTCCTGACCAGATGCTTTGATTGCGTCGAAAGCTTAATCTTATAGTTCGGCTTCTCTAATTCAAGTAATTTAGCTGATAGACTTAAATTTAAATTTAAAAATTCCAAATGCATTAATTCAGCAAAGTATAATAATATACATTATGAGATACATACAAATTATCTCTAAAGTATATCCCAATTCTACATCTAATCTATTAGGACGTATCATAGGAATCATTTCTTCATATCAACTCTGACGTAATCGACTCAATGAAGTACATTTTGTTGTTGTTGCTAAGTTCATGAAAATCTCGTTTAATGCTTTGTGGGGATTTCTCAATAAAACCAGAAACTTATACTATAAGCTATAAATACCATAATGATTGGATATTGTGCCACTTGTTTTGAATTTTTTTGTGCATTGTTTTTTTGCACATGTTTTACTTAATTGACAGCCAACCCATCAACAATAGAAACGACAAAAACAATAAAAGCAACAAGAACAATAATAATCACAATGGCAATGGCAACGTCAACATCTTAGTATTTAGGATTTGTTGGGCCGTCATGTCGTATGCGCTATATTTGTGACACATGCCAGAAAGGTGCCGAAATAACTCGATTTGAGTACTCACATTGCGAAATGTATGCGTGTGCGTGTGTGTATGTGTGTGTGTGCGTGCGTGTGTGTATGTGTATCTGTGTGGGTGGATGGCGTGTATACGAGTTTGTGTGAAAATGCGTGTGAATGTGTTTGTGTGAAAACTCTTCACAAAAAGCAATTTCTACCGCTCAAAATTTTCTTTTTATACTCTATAAACAAATGATGTGGGGTATATTAAGTGTTAATAAAGAAATGACTAGAAGAAATAAGGATAGAATTAAGTAAAATGAAACTAATAACACGAAGCTAGGTAACGTTCTCCTATGGAGCGAAGTCATAGTGAAGGAGATTAAATTTTTATACATTTTAATAATACGAAGAACTTACGTTTTTCAGCTTCAAATGAATCAAATTGATTATAGGTTAAAAATGGAAAGAAAATCAAGCGGCCTACACAGACAGCCAAATAATGAATTGAAATTGAGAATGTGGCAACAAAATGGAGCGAAATTGCTTAACGAACTTATGGAAAGAGCCCAGGCTTAAGTGTTTGTTTTGAGATAAAAATATTTGTAGAGTTTTTGAAAATAATCTAATGGTGAAGGCGATAGTCCTTAAGTCCGCCAATAATGATAAAGTACCCTGAGGTCTTTGTTTTATACTCCAACTAGTTCGCACGTTGCTTTGAAATCACTTAAAATTGAGGGAACTTAACTCAAACATAGAGCATATTGTAGTCGGACATATTACGATCTACCATAATCCACTTGTTAAGCATTTGTTTGGTTCACTGGCGCCGGAATTTCCATTAGCTGAGCATTTGTGTGCTGTTTGTTTGCTTGGGTGGCGTTTGTGATTCGTTGCGATGGTTTCGGGCAAGGAGTCCACGACAAACAAGTGGTTGGTTTTGCATTGCATTCCGTAACTATGAAGCACCCACGGGACTAAGCAAACAAAACCAAAACTTCAACTTCAAATGCAACGATAGAAATCAAAGCAGGCGACTAAGTTTGATCGATAAAAAAAATAGCGTCAAGCGTCTATTTAGAATAAAAGCTCAGGCTTATCAGTATGTAATTTGCTTTGCAACATTGCAGACAGACACACAGAGTTTATGTTTATATTTGTATTTATGTATTGGATTTTCTGTTCATATACACAATAATATAAGTTCAAGAAAGACGAATGGAGCAGCTGCAGGATGCCAGCATACATAATACGACAGCCAAAGTTATTGGTGCACTCAAGACTACCAAGTGTTATGAGCCCATCTATAAGGAACTGCAGGTGAGTTTGGATGAGAAACTTATTTTGAAATGGAAATTATTACTTTCCAACAGAAGCTTGTTTGCAGTCCCAGTGTGGACAAAAATGACATGCGCAATACTCTGGAGCAGGCTATTAAGCAAGCCGGTTTGGAGACGGAGATACGGAACATTATCTATAATCTGGTGCGCAGTCATGCGTGCGCCGAGGATAGGACGGCACTTAGTAAACTGTCATTGGTAGGTTGAAGATTGACTATACTAGTTGACATAAACTATAACTATTCTTGCATCTTTCTTTTTCAGAAATCAACGCAAAGCGATTCTTTGGGCTATTTAAGGCGTGCTGGCGTTTTATGGGATCGTCGTGTGCGCAAGAGCCTTAACGCCATGTGCGCCGAACTGAAGGTTCCATTACATGGACAACCACGCATAAGTAATGATAGGGAAGATTTTGTAACCAAATGGAATGAGCTGAGCAACTATAGCTTAGGTAGGTATTGCTTGATGTTTGCACAAAGCAATAGAGCTTTTTTAAAATGTAACTCAGGCGAAGGGCCTAAACTGACTGGCAGGGTACAGCCGTAGGCTACAGCTTAAGCGTAACAATTCGCTGCCAAACTAGCACCCAGAATCCTAAAAACCTTTCACTGCAATTAATCAACTCCAAACCAGAATTCAGCATTCTTTTCATTTTTTTCCAATAATTATCTAAAAAGAATCTAATCTCTTCCATTTATCACAGATCTCTCCAACTACCGCCCAGTCTATGCGCCTAAGGACCTGCTAGAAGTTTTGCTTTCACTTAAGGGACCAGCCAGAACTGCCGAAAATACAGAGTTTGTGTAGCTTTCTAATTAACGGCAGCGCCCAAGTCTAATCAATTTTACTAATCTCAAGTTTTTCGCTTTACAGCCAAATACCACAATGGGAATTCTCACATATCGCATTACAAGTAAAGAATCTTTTCGAGCTGCGCGCACATTATGCCGAATTGCTGCGTGTCGATAATTATATGGGTGGTGTATCGGATCTCAATGTGCAGTGTCAACGCATTCTGGATAGCAAGCATACGCCCTTGTGCCAGCAGTTTTTGAAGAAGGGATGTACTCCTGCACCATACCGAGGTGCTCTGTGGGCAGCCGTTTTGGATAGCAAGTTACATGACTACGTAAGTTGGGGCATCTACAGATTTCGAAAGCATTTATCGTTTGATCTTTTACAGAGTAGATTTTGCCAAAAATATTTTTCGGTATAAAATGGGTACTCTGAACACTTATTGTCTCGAGTTCTGTGTTCTATGTTGTTGGATTCCCAAATAAATATAAAATCCTTTTGGTTTCAAAAATAAAAAAATAGAACTTATGATTCGATTAAAAAATATTAACTCAAAATGGTAAAATGTAGCAGTAAATAATATTTACTTTTCTAGGACATTGACAACTGGCAAAAGCTGCGTAATTGTGTCTGGACCACCGATCACATTGTAGATAAGCTTGTCTTTAAAGATATACAACTAACGGCCTCCAACGATGATCAGTATTTCGTTTTCGAGGATGTGCTCTATCAGATTATGTTGTGCTTCTGCAGGGATACAGATATTGCAAACTGCGTGGAGTATGACAACTTTCCGGTCAAGGGCAGGACCTATGAGGGTCCACCATCGGGTGTGGTACCATTTCATGGCATTTGTATGTTCGCTGCGCCTTTTTGTTACCTCTACGATTCGCCCATGGATTTATATTATACATACCGTGCGTTCTATATACGCTATTGCCACCGATTAACCACGATTAATACGCATCCGCAGGGTATTGTCAGTCTCTGTCTACTTTTTGAAAAGTTGCTGCAGACCTACGAACCGCATTTGTGGTCACACTTTAGGGAGCTGCAGATACAGCCGTAAGTGATCTATTGAAAAATTGTCGATACATACTTTATCCAAATATATTCTATAGCTTACGCGTTGTTTTCAAATGGTTAATGCGCGCCTTTTCTGGACATCTGCCTCCGGAACAATTGCTGGTGCTTTGGGATTTGGTAAGATTTCTGACTGCAAGGCACTTACATATTTTGTGGTCTAATTAATTTATTTTTCCAGATACTGGGCTTTGATAGCTTGGAAATATTGCCCCTTTTTGCGCTTATTATACTAAGTTTTCGTAAGGAAAGTTTGATGCAGGTAATGTCACTGGATAACATCGAATCTATACTGGCGGATTTAAGCTCCATCAAGGTACTACCTTTGGTGCAGCTGGCTTTAAGTCGAGACTAATTTAGAATTTTATTGAATGCAGTGCTAAATTTTTATGTAAAAACCAAATAATAATAAAATAATCGTATTTGTTGAAAAATTGACGTATTGCAAAAAGCTTTTTAAATGAAATATGGGATATGTATAGTAAATTTCGAAACAAAATGCCATATATTATTAGTATCTTTTATGAAGCATAAGTATTTCAAGCTTCAAGAATGTACATTTCTGCCTCAATTGATTATATTGAAATAGCTAAAGGACATTATGCGACGTAGTGCATAGTTCTCACGAGGAATCGGATGGATAGCTTTTTTTGTTAAGTTGAGCTGTTGTTGCATGTAAAAATAATCATTCTTTTGCCACAAATTAATTTACAACTTACTAAAAAGAATTATTCAATAAATGATCTAAAGCGTGAAAAATGTTGCTTTTATTTACTATATTTATTTTTTGCTGAGTCACGTTTAAATTTCAGTCCGTTTTCGCTTAATTTGCCCAAGCTCGTTGAGCTGCAATACCAGGCGCACAGCAAAAGCAGCAGCAAGCTGAATTTTAAAGTTGTCACTATAAGTATGCTACACCATTTCGCGGGCTTCAAAAAAAATTTGACAAGGTATTGCATACTTTTAGTGACAAGTTTAGTTTGCGACGAGCTGCTGCTGCTTTATGTGCGCCTGGTAGCCCAGCAAATAGAAGCTACAAAAATTAGCTGAAGAAGAAGTAAAATTTTTTAGTAGCATGCAATATTGGAAAACTATCATGCAATATCGTTGTTGAAATATATTTTTTAAAGCCAATCACATTGAAAACTTGCATGAGATTTTCAGTACAAGAGCTAACTCGAAATCGCATGTTATATTTTAGACCTATTATGAAAACAAGTGAAACGAGGTGTGTATTTATACGATCTTTTCTTATGCACATCAACAAAATGAAATTTTTTCCGTATAGTTCCAAATAAGAAGTAAAAGAAAAACTCTAATCCTAAAAAAGTCTCCCAAGCAATATGCGTTATATAAAATTGATATTTTGAGCTGGGCGGCAGCGTAAGGCACTACTTAGGGGGTTGTTTGAAGTGTTTGTTAGTTTTATCAGTTTGACATAGATAACGTCACATTGAGGCTTACTTCATGCAAGAAAAAGCTAATTTATTGTTTATTGCCAAACCAAGAAATGAACTACAATTTTTATATTTTAATGCATTTCCTTTAATAATTTTCAATAAAATACATCACAACTAAAACAATGTTTTGCTAAATATTAATTCAGTAAAAATTAAGTTAAGCAGAATGAAATCCTGTGTTTTTACGGAAAATTGTAAAATAAAAACATACATAAAAATGAAAACTTTAGGTTTTTTATATTTTTCTAATCAAAAACGTTAATTTTTATTATTTGACTAATTTAGTGTACCCATCACAATAGCACTCCCAACTACTTTTTCTGCCCTTTGTTTGGGTACTCTTTTTCATTATCTGAGACATTTTGTTTTATTAATCATTATTGTTAGCTTAGTTTGTATATCCAAATATCAAGCACAAATTTAAGTTGTTAGTTCGAACGTCACAGAATGACTTAAAAAAAATGTATTTATAAAGTAACAAAATTACTACATCGGTAGAAAGAAGTCTACAAGTCTAAAATTGCAGAACATATAAACTTTTTTTTTGTTATCAAGAAGTAGATGATTCTATAAACTATTATCCGCACTATTGTTATACCCAATAGCCTACTTTGTAGATTTTGGGTCAATAGGCTCAATAGGTCAATAATACTACAATATTATTATAAAAAGGCTTGCCTGTTCATACCGGGGACATCAGTGTAGTGGTCAATGAAACAGCAGTGTAGCTGCCTACTTCAATGTTTGGGACGCCAGTGTACTGTACTGCTTAGTTATGCACTGCATGAGAGCACTGCTTGTAGCTGTCAACCATTGTTCCTAGATGGCGACATATAAAGTTACTGCAACACTGCTTGAAGTGCCAACAGTTTTTTGAAGATGGCGCCACTATAGCTTAGCTTTAAAGCACTGCTTGTTAGTGCCAGCAATAAACCTTAGATGGCGCGACTGCATGTTCAACACAGAAGTGTGCACGTTATTACTTAGATGGCGCCACTTAACTTCAACAATACTACATAGATGGCGTAAATACTTGTAATTTACAGCAGTTTTCGTTAGATGGCGCTCAGTAACGTTTAGCTATGCTCACACTAAACAAATTCAAATATCAAAAACATTTTTTATTTATATTTTAGCAACAAGTTTATTGAATTTCGGTTTATCATTCATTTCCTTTTTCTTCTGCATAGTATTCTGTTTTACTGCCATTTTCTGCTTACTTCGTGTGAGTTTTTGTTACAATGCGGTTGTGTGAGTTGTTTTTTTTTTTATAATTTTTGGTTTTTCCTTTAAACGTTTATAAATAGCTTAATTTTTAATATATATATATTACACTCAAATTTAAATTTCGTGTTTATAGACAAAACTTTACTTGATTTTTTTTTTGTTTTTTTGGTTTTTTTTGCCGAAATTTAATTTAAAATATATGCATACAGTTAGCTTAATTTTTTTCCCAACGCATTTTACAGTTGCCATAATTAATGCGAATTACGTTTTGTTTCTGTTTTTTTTTTAATGCTCAAAAGTTGAATTTCGACTGCTCACACATTGCCAACTTTAAATACGTGTTTAATGATTTTGGTTTTTTTTAGCAAGTAATTAAATTATTATAAACTTAATTAATTTAGTTGTTGTTTTTTTTTGTTGTCTCTTTGTTTGTTGCATATAGTACATAAGTTTTTAAGTTGTATACTTTGACCATTTTAAATATAAAATCTCAGACTTTAATTTTTAACTAAAGTGCACTACAATACATATCGAGTAGAAATTGTGTTTGTTTTGTTTTTTATGGCATAAAAGTAAAACTTAAAGGAGCATTTTTTATGCTTTGCTGTTATGGGTAAGAGTTTGTTTAAATTTAAACAATATATATATAGAAAATAACTTGCATTTGTTTTTTATTTTCTAAATTTAAATAATTGTTATTTATTTTTCTTTTTTTGGTATATATATTATAAGTTGCAATAATACCATGCATTTTGCTTAGTAAATCTTTTGAAGTTTAATATTTCGGCTAATTAAATATTTATTTATTTTAAAGTTTAAGTTTTTTTTTTGTTTTTTTTTTTGCCAATTTGGTACATAAAATCAAAAGTGGTTTTTTCTTTTAACTTTTATTATGCATTTTGCGTTAATTATTAAATTATATATGCAACATTTTCATATCAATGCTTAGACAATCAAATGTAATCACAGTTTTATGTTTTCCTTCTTTATATAAACTCATTTTCATTTAGCTATTTATTTTACTATTTTTTTTTGTTTGTAAATGTGTAAAGTGGTTTTGGTATTTTGTTGTGTGGTTTGTTTGTGTGTGGTTGTGATTGTGTGGTGGTACATAAAATAAGGGACTAAAAAGTATATATATATATATATACATATATATATGCTACAACATCATGTGCCCCAAAAACTCACCATGCCTGCTTTTCAACAAACTCAAATTAATCCATGCCTTGCCCTTATGAACACTCATACTTTGCTTATTATTCGCGTTTTTTTTATATTATTTGTTTTGTTATTTTGTAGTTGTTTAATACTATTACGTATTTAGAAAACTTTAAGTATATTGCACAACTTTTGTTGACGTTCTTTTGTGCCATTTTATAAATTTTAAAAATAATTCATTTTACATTTAATACCTGAGTAGTTCATAATCGTTTTGCATGATTATTAGCGCATTTCTTCGAACTCTTATCGAACAATTATCGTTATACATTTCGAAAAAAATGTACATTTCATTAATTTGTATTTTATTTTTATAATATATTAAATGCATGTATACATCGTCGTGAGTCTTGATAATGCCCTGAGTTTGCTCCAAATGGATTTGCTTCTTGTTAAAAACTATTTTTTTACTATTTTTTGTTTACTATATTTAGTATGTATTTTGTTGTTTATTTTATTTTAAACATATGGACTCTACTTGCATGCCTGTTATTTTTTGTTTTTGTTTTAAAATTAAAAATGCAAAAATATTTTTTTTTTTTTTTTTTCAAAAAATTGTTACAAGTTCCTGCTTAATTTTGCTCGCTTTGCAGTTCAGTACATTTCTAATTTTGCTCATTCCAAAAAATCAAATGCATGTGTAGCTCAAGTTTTGCATTTT
This sequence comes from Chymomyza procnemis, assembly GCA_035046065.1. Taxonomy (NCBI): domain Eukaryota; kingdom Metazoa; phylum Arthropoda; class Insecta; order Diptera; family Drosophilidae; genus Chymomyza; species Chymomyza procnemis. The sequence continues at coordinate 19,890,606 of JAWNOJ010000004.1, forward strand.
ATAAAACAAATATTTAATAAATAATTAAGTAAAAAAATTTAAATATTAAAAAAAAAAAAGAAATGCTACCAAAGTGTCACACGCTACGCCCCAATACTGGCAGTTTTGCTTGCTTAAACACGTTTTAAATTTAATTATTTTTATATTTAATGCCGAAAAATTTGTACGTTTTAAATATATATTTTTTTTAATTTTAATTTAACTGCTAAAATTTTTTTGTTTTTAATTTTGTTACCTGAAATTTTGTACTCGTCATTGTTCCAAAAGTTTTGTTTGTTTGCTTGGTATTTTTTTTTTTAAGTGTGACCTACATTTAATTACACATAATTTAATGAGTACAAATATATGTAAATTAAAACAGTCATATAATAATAAAAATAAAATTAATTAAACATTTTTTTTTAATATAATTTGTACTCGATTCGATTTTAGCTTTAATTTTTTACAACAACTTGATTTACACATTGAGAGCGCTGTCTGTGAGTTTCGATCCGTACTATATACTAATTTTTGTTTTTTATTTAGTTATTTTTGGAAACACGCACATTTAGGGTTAATTATGAACACCGATTATAATTTAGTGCATATTATATATTTACTTTATGCCTGTTAGTATATAGGGTTCTCGTTTTTGTTTTTAGCAATTTTGCGCTGAACTGAACTGTAAAGTCGCTTAGGCCTAAAAAGTTCACTATTTAATTATTTAATTATTTTTTCGATTTTTAGTATACAAAACATGTACATTGGGTATACAAAGTTGCACAAAAGTACAATACATACATAAGTTAAGGTTTCCAAAATATTTTTGTGTAGAAATAAATGTTTTCTGTTGTATTTGTATTTTAAGCGCGCTTGCACGTCAGTCAAAAGTAAAAAAAAAAAATATAATATTAAATAAGCGAAATTTAAATATAGAGCTAAAAAAAATAAAGTCAAATACATATTAAATCAAAAATTTATGTAATATCAAAAATTTTAATTCAATACAATTTTATAATTAATGAAATTAATTTAATATAAATGTAATATTTCAAAAAAGAGGAATATTAGTATTGAATTCAAAAAAAAGTTTTTTATTATTTAGTAAACATTAATAATTTATTAACATTTTTTTAAATTTTTAATTTAATTTAATTTAATTTAATTTAATTTTGCAATTTATTAAATTAATTTAATCATTTAAAATTTAACTTTTTTTAAAGAAATACACAATTTTCAATCAGGGAAATGTTAATATTGAAATAAAATGATTTATTATATAACCAAAATTAAAATGTATTGATATTATTTAAAATTTTCATTTGAATTAATTTTGTAAATAATAAAGTGAATTTATTTTTTAATTTAATTTTTTTAAAGAAATATATAAAATCAAAATGCAAAATTATAATATGGAAATTAAAAAATAATTTAAATTAATTTATTATAAAAGAAGTTTTAAATGAAAATGTATTCATATTACTTAAAAGTTTTATTTAATTTAATTTTGTAAATAATACAAATAATAAAAAATAATAATAAATAATAAAAAAATAAAAGATTAAAATAAAAAAAATTAAAATAATTTATTTTTTAAGAAATAATAAATTAAAATGTATTGATATTAAGTACTTTTTTTTAATTTTGCAAATAGTAGATAATAAATAGTAGAATTTAACTTTTTTTATTTGATTTTTTTCAAAGAAATGGAAATTTTAATATTGAAATATAAAAAAATGTAAGTTTTTATTATTGAGCAAATTTTTATTTAAACATTTTTATTTAAACATTATTAAATTAAAAATCTATGAATATTTAAAAATTTTTAATATTACAAAATTAAAATTATAAAGAAATATATTAAATATCAATACATTTTTCTTAAAATAAAAAAATAATTAGATTCATTACAAAAAAAAATTATGAAATGAATGAAATCATTTATAAAATTTAAATATTAAATAATTTTTCCCTTTAAATTTTTTATATTAAAGATTTACCAAAAAAATTAAAATTTCTAATTACAAAAAATTTAAAATATTTTTTAAATTTTGTGAAAAGAAATTATTTAAATCATTTATTAATTTTTATTTCGAAAAATTTCGTTATCAATTTAATAAAATTGTTTTTTTTTAACATGATTAATAATTGATTTTCTGCTATAACACAAAGATTTTTTATTCTTGTCTAGTTTACAAAAACTGTAATTTTTAACAAAAACACTGAAATAAAAAACATAATTTGTGTATAAAAAAAAATAAATGTCGCTTAAAAATCACACTTTTTTTTATTTTGCGCAGTCAGTTTCGAATGAATTAAAATAGTTGTTTTGTTAGCTGAAAAATTTAAAAAAAAATTAAAATGTTTAAAATTTTTGATATTTTTTAAAAATGTTTCAAACATATTTTAAAAATTTTGTCAAATAATTTTTGCTGTTGTAACCAATTAAAATTGCCAATTTAGTTTGTTTTTTTTCGGTTTTTTAACATTTATTTAGTTGCATTAATTTAGCATTTATGTAAATATATTTTGTATATATATATATATATATATATATATATATAAATTTATATATAAATTTAGTTTTAAACATAATTGTTACCAATTAAAAAGTGTAAACAAGCCAATTTGCATGTGAATATAAACAAATAAACAAATTAAAATGCTATAAAATAAAGTTACAAATTATATATTTTACATAATTAATTAATTCTTAAAATATGCTCATAAGAATTACAATAAACAAATGTGCGTCTGTGTATTTCAATTTATAGTTATTTAAAATAACTTACGATTTTTTTTGTTTGTATTTTTTTTATGTAAAAAATAAAATGTATAAACTAAAGCATACAAGAGGGGCATACCAATTAAAAAAAATATTCAAAAATTTGTAGCAAATATTTAAGTGGATTGTCGTTATTGGAGTTGGTTTTTTTGTATAAGAGCTCGCTGAAATGAATGCAGTGTAGATTTGATGGAGGTAATAAAAGTAGAAAATAATAATTAATAAAAATATATTCATTTTCAACGAAGAAACGCGTTGATGAATGCGTTTATTTTAAGCGAGAATTTGAATTCATTCTAAATATATCCATTTTGAAAGTATTCATTTAAAACGTATTCATTGTAAAATTATTCATTTTCAAAGCATTCTTTTTAGAAGTATTAATATTAAGCGTATTCATTATGAAAGTATTCATTTTAAACGTATTCGTTTTGAAAGTATTTATTTAAAACTAATTAATTTTAAAAGAATTAATTTTAAACGTATTCATTTTAAATGTATTCATTTCAAACGTATTCGTTTTAAAAGTATTCACTTTAAACGTATTCATTTTAAATGCATCCATTTTAAAGCTATTTATTTGAATCCGATTCATTTAAACGTATTCATTTTAATCGAAATTCATTTAAATCTGATTCATTTTAAACGTATACCTTTCAAACGCATTCATTTAAATCTGATTCCTTTCAAACGCATTCATTTAAATCTGATTCATTTAAACGTATTCATTTTTAAAGTATTCAATTTAAACGCATCCATTTAAATCTGAATAATTTAAACATTCATTTTGAAAGTATTCATTTCAAACGTATTCATTTAAATGGGATTCAATTAAACGTATTCATTTTGCAAAGTATGCATTTCAAACGCATTCATTTAAATTTGATTCATTTTAAACGCATTCATTTCAAAAGTATACATTAACTTTTTTAAATCAATCTAATTATGAACTTTACATTCAAGTAATTTTAAGCAATTCTTTCATTTGATGCTTCAAATATTAGTAAGGAAACTTTCACTTTCGACTAAACCAAAATGAATTCATTCATGTTTCAAATATCATTGCATTCATTTCGAACTTCATAGGATTTTCCAAAAACTATTGTGACTAGTGTTTGAGCAAATTACACAATATATTAATTTCATTTCATTAATTAAATAAAAAAATTAATCATTTGGTATGCCCTGCTAAGTACAATTGGCTTGCTATGTTTTGCATTTATTTTTGTTGCTGTTGCGACATTTCGACATGCGTTCACGTAAGATTAAACTAAATATTAATAAAAAACAATTACTAACAAAAATATTTAACAAAAATTACATAGCGCGCTTAAAACGTACTGTTTCCATTACAATTTATCATTAGCGTTTTCTTTTTACTTTTACTTCATTTTTAACGTATATGTGCATTATTTTCATTTAAATTGTTTAAAATATATATATATATATATTTTAATTTAATCTGTATGCATACACATATATTATTTTTAATTTTAAACTTAGCAATTTGTACCTGTGCACAATTTGTGTGTGTGTTGCACATTTCTATATAAAGTAGTTTCATTTTTGCATTTTATAATTTTAATTTTGCTTAGAAATTAATTTTTACAACAGAAAGTAAATTAAAAAATTTGCAGTGTTTTAATTAAATTTAAAAAAAAATGTACACATTAGTATCGTTATGTTTTATAGTTAATAATCAACACAAAGTTATGCATAACGCATATACATACACTTATGATTTTATAGCGTTACAGTTTTAATTAATTTTTTTTTATATTATTATTATAATTTTGTTTTTTTTTTTATGTACAATAATTTGGTAGACATTTGAGCATGTCAAAACTCATACACTAAACATTTTTGCAGAATGCCTGTTTGTTTTTTTTTTTGCTGTATGCGCTTTAAATGCAAAATGGCGACATTTGTGTGGGGGGTTTTTTTTGTTTGTTTAATTTTTTAATTTAGCATAATTATAATTTGTAGCTTCAAATGTTGCATAATTTTTTTGTTGGACTTAAACTTGTAGAGTTTTTTGCAAATATATTTTACAAAGAAATTATTTTACGCCGCTTGTCGAAAAGTGTGCCTAAAATGTTTGTAATTTTTTAAGTTATATTTAAGTTTATGTTTTGCATTTATTTTTTTTAAACTTTACTTTAGCTTTTAATTTAAATAAATAGTTATGCATAGTAGCTGGTAACTTTGTCATACGTTATGCATTTGTTTTGTTTTTGCAAGTGCCTAATATGTTTTTTTTTCGTTTTTTTTTTGTATTTAAGTTTTACATAAAAATAGTTTTTTTTATTTTTTTAATATTTAATTTTTAGCCGAAAGTTTTAAGCCTAAAATTGTTTACATGCATATTTTACGTTTATGTACGCAAATTTCTTTTAGAAAAGTTTTTTTTTTGTTTTTGCAAATTACTTAATTTTTTTGCGTTTTTTTTTATGTATTTATTTTTTATATTAATTTTATAACCCTGACGGTTTGCTTTGTATTCAATTAGTATTTTTTTGTTGTTTAATTTTTGCATAACTCTCACTGGCTGTTTGTAGCGCTGGCTAAAAGTATACCTTTAGTACTTAATATTTTTTATATGCTTAATTTTTTATTTATTTTTTTTTTGTTGAATTTTGTTTGCCTTAAATAATTTCTTTGTATATAGTTTATTTTATTTATAATATGCTGCATCAACTTGTTTTAGTACAATATATTTGCCTCATTTGTTTAGTTGCTTTGCCGAAAATTTGTTGTATACAAATGCTTTTCTTTTAATTATATATATTTTTTTAACGTTTAGCTCATACACATACATGTTTTAATTTTTTATATAATAATAATTTATAGCCAAAGTTTTTTTTTATGTGTGTAAGTATACATTAAATGTTTGTGTATATATATAGTTTTATTTTTAGTTTAATTTAGCGCATATTTACAAAAACCTAGCTAAAAAACGTTTGTATTTTTTTATTTATTTAAGTATGCCAAAGTTTTGTATTTATTTTTTTTTTTAATTTACTTGCAGTTTTTGTAAATATGTTTGAATTTTTTCAAGTGTAGCCAAAGTGTTGTGTTGATGTATGTGTGTTTGTGTGCAGCATTTGACGTTAAAAAAGTCAGAAAAAAATTGTTTTTGAAATTAAAAAAAAATTAAAACTTGCTAAGCTTCGAGCTGCGTTTATGTTTAGTTTATTTTTTAACGTTAAGACTATTTTGCATTTTTTTTTATTGCGCAGTCTATGGCCCATTGAGGTAGTTTAGTTAACTATTGCAGTACGTTTTTTTTTTGGTTGTTTTAATTATTGCTATTGTATTTTGATTTTAATTTACTGTTTGTAAGCTTTTGTTTTGTTTTGTTTCGTTTTGCAACACTGTCTTTTGCGTAAACTGAATTTTAAGTTTAGGTAGTTTAGTTATTATTTATTTTTAAACTAACTAAATTATAAGTTAAAACTAAAATTTGTTTTTAGCATCTTTAAATTAACAGCACAAATTCAAAAATTTGCCTTTATTTTTTGTTTTTAAGTTTTTATTTTAATTTATTTTTTGTAGTATAGCAAAAACCATAAAAATAAAGAGGTAGTAGTTTCATCTGAGGTATATGAGTTCCTGAGTTTGATTTGTTTACAACAAATTACAAATTACATAAGTCTAAAAAATAAACGAAAAACTAGCACTAAAATTAGCATTAAAAAATACTTTAAAAAAAGGGGAGGAGTGGGGAGTGGGAAGGGATAGGGGGGCTTTGTAAGTTACTGCACAGTGGACGCAAACAGCTGCACAAGGCACAACGTACTTAAAAATAAAATGTAATTCAGACTCCAGAGAACGCTGTGCACCTGTGCAGCGTTGACGCACAGTGGTACAAAAGTGCTGTTATTGGCGCAATTTTTTTTTACAAAATTAAATATATAAAGTTATTATTGCATTTAATTACGCAAATTGCCTGAAACTTAAACTCATTACGCATAATTGTTATATAGCTGGGTTGCTGGTTTTACTTGGTTTTGTTGCTCGAATGCAAATTCGAATTTAAAATTTTTTACGCATTATTTTTTATGTATTGTATGTTTTATAATTAAATGTTTAAATTGACACAAAAAGAAATTAAAAGCAAAAATGCATTAAAAAAAAAAAACAAAAATATTTGCAGCCTCAAACGTTACAAGTTCGAGCGCTGCACATCACAGAACAAACTGGGTTGGATTTTATAACAAAACAATAGAAAAAAAAAATAAAAATAAAAACTACTACAATACATACAGACATGTTCAGACATGTTGAGCTAAAAGCGCTGCTCTCGGCGCTACTCAGCATTTTTGTGTGTGCGTTGTGTGTGTGTTGTGTGTGTGTGTGTTTTTTTTGCTTTATATTTTATTTTTTAACCAACAGTTGCTATATTTTTTTTTGTATATTTTATATTATTTGGCTATTTGCAAGTTTCATTTGAATACTTTTTATTTTTCATTTAGTTTGTTGACTATTGCATTTGTTTTTAGTTTGTTGTTTTTTTATGTGTATCACCCTGTATTATATTTTGTTATAATTTAACTTAAAAAAAATGCAGTTTCAACAGTTTTTATAAACAAATTTAAAACTGTTTTCACTGCTTGCTTTATATGCGCTCTATAATTAATATTTTTTATTTAAAATTTTTATGCATATAACTGAGGCATTTTTTATATGTAAGTAATATTTACAAGCAATTATTTTTACAACAATTTTTCAATTTTTTACAGCATTTTTTAGCTTTAGCTTTTTGTTTTTGTTTTTTTTTTTCAAGAGACTGTACGTAAACTTAGAAAAGCCAAAAAATGAATTTTGAATTTGTTTTTGTACGAAAAATGTTTTCCAAAGGTGTGCCAAAAAAGTTTTTGAGTTTTAGTTTTTTCAAATTTTGTTTTTGCTGTAATTATTGCTGTTTGTTGTTGTTGTTGTTGTAGTTTTGTAGCTTTAAAAGTTTGTTTGCGAACGTTTTTGAGTGGTATTTTCTTTTTTATATTCACCTTTTTGCTATAATTATTATTCAATTCAATTAAAAATAATTTTTTATATTGTTTTACACTATTTTTTGTTATAAGCTTATTTTTTTATAAAATTTTACTAGTAGTCATTTAATTATACTTTATAGGCACCCAATTTACCAATTGTGTTATTTGTTGTAGAAATCTCAAAGTTTATAATTATTGATTATTTTTGATTTTTTAAAAAATGCAACTAAAAATGAATTTTGCTTATGCCAAAAAGTATTTGAAAGAATTTTGCGGCCTAAACGAAGAGTTAAGAACGAAAAAGAATTGTAAAAAACTTTGCAGTGTTGCTGAGTTTCAGGCTGTACTTTAGGCTAAAGCTGCGCAGCGGCTGGTCACACTAGCACGCTTGAGTTGCTTTTGTTTAATAAATTTAATAAAATTATTTACAAAAAACAGGCAAACTCAGTGCGTTCTCCGTGCTGTCAAGTGCAGCGCAGACTTTAAGCATTTGTTTACGTTTTTTTTATATTTTTATTAAGTTTATATAAAAAATTAGAATTTTTTTTTATATTTATGTTTTTATTTTTTATACTATTTTGTTATATTTTGTTGCAGGTACTTGTGGTTGCGGTTTTGTTGCTATTGTTGCTTTGTAGTAGTAGTTTTTTTGTTGTTGTTGTAGTTGTTGTTAGTTTAATGTTAATTGCAGCTATTTGTTGTTTTGTAGTATCTCTAATTTGTATATCGTATTTAAATTCAGTTTTTACTTTTAATATTTTTACTGTTTTGATTTGAGAGGCAACTTGTTTGTTTTATATATATATATAAGTCGGTAACATAGTACAAAACAAATAAATGCATTTATAATGTTTATTAATTGTTAAGCGGGCATTTTATGGATCTCGAGATCCCATAAATATGCCGTAATACAACACACACAAACAAATTTTGCTACATTTCTGGCACCAATCAAAAACGTTCAAACTTTTCTCATTTTTTTTTTTGTTATTATCTTTAACCCATTTTTTTAGTAGTTTTGCTTTTTAGTTCTCATTCGCGTTTACTTTTTTTTTTGTTTAAGTTATTGTTTAACGATTTTTAATTAGCACCCTGAAAACAATTTTTCAGCCGGTTTTTTTTGTATTATATTATTTTTTCATATGGTTTCATAAGAAATTAGAAACTATTAAGGTTGTTTGTGGTTTGTGTCGCGGCTAAATAAAATGTTTAAATTAATTTGCCTTTGGCTACTGTAAATGTGTGTCTAGCTGTTACTTCATTCATCATTAAAATTAATAATAATAATTATATAATAATATAGTTAATAATAGTAAATGCTTAAGCATTTGAACAGGCCTTTGTGCAAGGCCTGCGACCCTTTTTCAATGGGGCTTGGTGGTCTCCGAGGGCAACAACAGTTGCAACAGTAGTCATAATCTGAGCATCATCTCAAGCTTTGCTCTCACTCTGAGCAAAGCTCTTGCGCGCGCGTAAACGTTTTAATCAAATATCTTGCATCATCTTAAATCATCTTAGTTCATCAACTTTCATCTTCTTTCAATCACTCAAACTTTTTTTTTAGCATTTCTTAATATTTATACATCACTTGCAGCGGACTTTATTTGAAATTTACTCCACTAGTGCCTTTGGCGTTGAGGTCAAAGTGGGTGCTTCATTTGGTGGTATTAACATTGGCGTTGGCGTGCTAGGCTTGGATGTTGTTTTTTCTGTGGGCGTGGCGCTTCTGGCATCGTCTTGCATTTCTACATTATCCATATCCTCGCAATCGGATAGCGGCTCTATTTTGGGCTCAACTACAACTAGTTCCGGTTCGGCTTCAGATTCGACCTCATCAACTTCCATGGCCTTGGGTTCGGCCATTTCCGCCTCGTCTTCTTTATGCGGCGTCATTGATGATGTGGCAGCCTCTATAACAACCGTTTCGTCGCAGTGTTTTTTCTGCTGCTCCGTTTCTAGCGAACTGATATCCGTGGTCTCGGCATCACTGCCCTCGCTTAATGTAGTTGTTGTAGCCGTTGTATTGCTGCTCGTATTAGTTGTAGTTGTAATATCCATTGCTGTGGTCTCAGTTGCCTCCTCTTCCTCCTCTGCAGCAACGCTTGCCACCTGCTCGGCCACTGCTTTTGCCTCTTGCTGCTCTTGTTCCTGCTCTGCCGCCATTGCCGCCTTTATTTGTTGTGCCACCTCCTGCTGCAATTTTTGCTGTTGTTCAAATGCCGCCTGCTGCTGCATAGCCAGCGTAGTGCTCGCTATTACCGAGCCACCGTCGCTGCTGCTTGTGCTGCATGCCACCGCTGCGGCCGCCACCGCATCCCGGCGCTGCATGCACTTCTCCAATGCCATTTTGAGTGATTTACGTTTACGCTGTTTCGCTGCCTCCTTGTGTGCGCTCATGACTACTGCTGCCGCTGCTGTTGCGGCCGCTTCCTATGGTGAATGATTTGCGGCCGCTGCTGCTGCCGCAGCGGCTGCTACATGTGCCGGCGCAATGGTTGCACCGGCGGCCAGTCCAATCTCCTGCTTGTGCTCGCGTGCAATATGACGTCGCACAGTGTTGTTGCGTGTAAAGGTGCGCTCGCAGAAGGGACACGGCACGCGTATGCCCTGATGACGCTGACGTATATGTGCGCGCAGGTTGGTCTCGTAGCCATAGAGGCGATCGCAATACAGACATTTGAGCTTCTTGCCATCGGCCGTGTTAACGCTGTTCTTGTTGTTCATCTTTGTAGCATTCCAAACGTTCAGCATATCAGCAGGTGCTATGGAGGCGGCCAAATTGCCCGAAAGCGAGCCATCCGCATTCTTTAGGTTCTCCAGTAAAGCGTTTGGTGTGGTTGACGGCGTATTTGAATTAGGCGGTGGTGGTGGAGAGTAATTGGAGTTCTCCAGCTTGACGCGCAAGTCCTCGGCACCGTTCTGCAGGGGCAAAATAATTAGGTATTGATTTTACTAAAAATATGTGTTTTATACGTACATCCGCAGATTCATCCATCATATCGCGATCATCGTCATTAGCCTCATTTGCGCTGCCATTATTACGCTCCGATTTGACAATACGTTCCAAGTTACTTGGCGCGTTGCCATTGCCTGCTGTGGTGCTGGGACTATGGTTCTCATAGCGGCTAAAACAAAGTTACAGATTAGCTGTGCTCCTAATTAAAACACCTAAAACGCTTTAAACTGACCTGGACTGCGGTGAAGCGCGCTCTGAGTGCATTGTGTCCGCCTCGGTGGGTGCCGTCGATGAAGCACTGGACGACGGTCGATGATACGGTGGCTTATTTATGGGACTGGGGCACTCGGACGAAGAGTTCTTGGAGCCATCACGCAGCACACTGCCGCGCACCTCCTGCTCGGCATAGGGACTACGCAGTGCACGCTTACGCAGCGGCTCATAGGACATCGGACGGTACATGGGCGGCACATAGGCCGACATGGCGCTCGTGGCGGATGAACTGCTTGGATGCATCAACGAATCACACTCCTGTTTGAGGCTGCCTGTTGAGCCACCGCCCAAGTGCAAAGCAGCGCCAGCGCCGCTACCCAGGCTAATGGGTCCATTGTTGCCACCCAAACCGCTGCCTACACCATTGCCACCCGAACCAGCACCGCCACTAAGCGGACCACCGGCAGCTGTGCCACTTATAATATTACTACCAGCATTACCATAGCGATCTAAAGCGCCTGCGCTGGCAGCCAAAGCGCTTAAACCACTTGCTGCAGCACTTGCAGCGGCGGCCATGCCACCAGCTGCGGCTATGCCGCTCAAGGCGCCGGCAAGGCTTAGACCATTGCCATTGCCAACACCGCCGGCAGCGCCAGCGCCGCCGCTGAGACTGTTACGCATGCTGCGTCGACCGGTGGGCGAGTCAAGTGGCGGTGTATCGCCCATGTGTTGTTGCTGCGCCTGCTGTGCAGCCAGACGGCCAGTTTCTGTGGATAGGCCTTTGACCTACAAGCGGGATGTGCATGTTAGTTAAGTAGTCTTAAAAGGTTTGTATTTGGACGAAAAACTTACCTGTAGACTCTCGGCGGACTTAAGAAAACTATTAAGAGCCTCTTGGGATACGTGCACCTCGCCTTTGTACATAAACTCCAACAACGCGGCCATGTTGTCCGGTGAGGTAGCCTCCAAAATGATGACACATTGGCCATTTGTAGGCGTATTCTCGAATAGATCGGCAAACTTTTTCGAGCATGCAGCCAGTATTAATTTGTGTGCTCTGAATACTGCACCTGTAAGTGGAATGGAGGGAAAGCCATGAATAGTGTGTCGGTTAAATGCGGATACGTACGGGTACTCAGCCTAAGCCAAGGCATCTTATAAGAGTTACTTAAAAATAAATTTTAAAGCAAAGTTGCCATGAAATTTTGCGCATACCATCTGCGTTTGGTATTTCAACAACCTACAAACTGTCGCCAACGATCAAATTTACAGCTTAGACCTTTACAAATAAATTAAAGCATACTTCCAGGAGGAGGCTTATATAATATATGTACATCCAACATACATATGCCAACAGGTTGATATTTGCGCGTTATTTGTTTATTTGTTTGTGTTTGTATAGCGCCCACGAAAAGTGAAATGTTAAGAGACCTTGAACTCATAAAAATCATGTCACACACACACACACACACACATACAAACACAAACACATGCCATATAGAAACGAAAAGGAAATGATTTTCTTGCTGTTGAGTACAATGTCGCCCCACCAAGTAAACCAAACCACCACCACCACCCAACCATAAGGCAACCATTTTGTCTCAATGTCGTCGTCGTAGTCTTCGACGCGTTCTTAGTCTTCATATTGTATGTCTTGCTGAATGTGTGTGTGTGTGTGTGTCAGTATATATGTGCACACACATATATGCGTACCTGTGACACACTAAACCGGCTGCTGCTGCTGCACGGCAACGCGTCGTATACGAAATATCAAAAGCATATTGCTCCCGCGCTCAATTTTTATATGTTTCATGCGCCCGCCACCATCTTCACAGCCAACATACACGCACACACATACACACGCACACTTATTTTTATGTATTTTTCTTGGCTGCGCATCTAAGCGCGCTACGAGACTTCCCTCCCACACACACATACACAAACACACAGCCGCCGCCATTGTTAGCTTTGAGCTGAGAGCATCTTTGTCTGTGTGTGTGTGTGTGTGTTGTGCGCGCGCGTATCTATGTGCGTCTCCTCTGTGTTTGTGTGGGTGCACATTTTCGTTACAATTTTGATGCTTTTGCTTTTTGGCTCTTCCGCTTCCCTTGACTTTTTCTTTCTTATATTTTTTATGGGGCACTTGTTGTGTTTTTTGTACATTTTACTTAGCCAAAATTGAAATGATGGCCAAGCAGAAGTGCTTGAAAACTTACAGTATGACAACAACGCAGCGGCGTCATTGTCGTTGTAGCTTCCGTTCTAGAATTTCAGCCTAAAAGCTGTAATGTGAGTTTATTTACGCCTCGTAGATCTAATAAATTTTACCTTTGGGTAATATGAGTTTGTGGGAAATTAAGTAATTGTCGCAGCTGTCGATTGCAGCGCTTCACAACTTGTCTCAAGCAGTTTTTGCATAATTTCAAATGCTTAAGTATTCCCCATATTGGGTTCAATAAGTTTTTCTTAAATTAGGTGTAAGCGTGTTGCTGTCGCAGCTAATCTTATCGCCTTGCATTTAAAAGTAGCCGTGTATATGTGGTCCGAGGTATGGGCAATAAATATATTTCAATCGATTTTGCATAGGCAAAAATTTGCAAGTTTTTGACAAAAATTAAAAAAAAAATATAGAACCTTTATACTAACATGATTCTAGAGCTAATACACCAAAAAGCATAGTCAAACTAGAATAGTATCATAAATATTGTAACTCGAACTTGCTTTGAAGTTGTTCAAATAAGATGAAGAGCTGAAACACTTATCAACATCTAAAGTTTCCTATCGCTCATGCTAAATCTAGACGCTTAATGTGGTACAATTTTTGAAAATAAAAAAAACCTAGTCTAACATACAATCGATATCGCGACTTATCGCCAAGTTTGCAAAGAAACTTCGGTTTACCAAAAGGCACCTTGAACTTGCCCTTACACAGCTACAACTTTTTAAACAAGTTATGCCTCTAACGTCACAACACAATTTTTTAAAAATCGAATTCCCTAGCATACAATCGCATTCGTGACTTTATCATAAAGATTGCAATGAAATTTTGGTTTACCAAAAAGACCAAATGGCAACTATTTCATCAGAAACTGTGTCAATTATTGTATTATTTGTTGGTATGCTTTTTAGATGCTCTCTTTTTTTACTCTCAATAAATAAATGTAGTTGTATTGCGTGATTGCATGTTGACTGGCTTTAATTCACCAAAAAAAAAAAATATAATATGAGGAAAAAAATGCTGATAACAGCCAAACAACTTACTGTGTGTTTGTGTGTGAAATCAGTGCGGTTCTCTTGATACAAAACTCAAGGTTGCAACGACAACGACAACTTAAACATGGGACGACGCAAATGCACGCGCCTCTTATGCCAATCAACATAAATCCAACAAAATTCAAATAAAAAAAAACCGAAACAAAATCCAGCAACAACAAATCAAAGCGCGGAAGTGTCGTCTACAACAACAACAATTAAGCGCATTGAGAGTTCACAGCAAATTAAAAAAATAAAAATCATCATAAAATAAGTCAAAAGCTCTTGGCGTTTCCGCGACCCATGCGGCGTATACGCAATAAATGCTAAAAAAATATCTATGTACATATTATTATTATCATTATCGACGCTTATATAATCGCGCCAATACGCAAAATGCAACAATTTACGCACAGAAAGTAATAATAAAAATAAATGTAGTACATTTTTCTACTTTTTCGGCAAGTTTCATTTTTTTTTTTGTACAAGAATTGGGTCACAGTCGCAAAAAAAAATTTAGTATACACATTTGATTATATATTAATATGTGTGTGTGTGTGCGGGTAAATGTGTGTTTGTGTTTAGCTGATAAACAAATAAAAGCGCAACAATAACAACGAACAGACTAAGTACTGCTTGTTTACGTTCTTTGGTTATTTTTTTCTTAATTTTTTATTTGATTTTAATCTGTTATTTTGGTATTTAATATTTGTACGTAACATTGAAAGTGTTGAAAACAAAATATGTTATATTTATTATCGTTTCTAATTGCAATACAGTGGGTGCTCCATTAAAGGTATGTGGGCAAAGATGCTCATAGTAAAACTGGAATTTGTTTGAAATATTGAAATTATTTTTTATTTTTGATATTACGTACGAGAATTTAAGCTTTTTAGTATTTTTCATTATTTTTTCATAATTTATTCAGTACAAAGAATTTTAATATTTAATAAAATAACTAATGCAGAAATTTTTATTTAAGAAAATGTAAATTTTTTAGAATTTTCGTAGATTTTTTAATACTTAAAAGTTGAATATTTAAAATAACTAATACATAAAAAAACTATTTTGTATTTCAGAGTGCTAAAAAGCTTTTAAAAATATAAAATAAAAATACAATATGAGTTTTCTACCAACTAGCTTTGTTTTAGGAGTAACCCCATCCTCAATACAATTCTAAAATTAAGAAATCTTTTAATAATTTAATATTTTGGCTTAAAATTGACATACAAAATAATACAATAATAGTAACTTTTAAACTTAATTTAACTAACTTTAAATTCATGCTCTATAGTCTGCATCGAAATTAAAAAATAACCCTGTACACGACAAACTAAAACAAGTTTTTATCAAAAAAACTTTACTGTTTTTTTAAAACAATAAGCTTTTTTTATATTTTCATAAACAAGAAAAAAATGTAACATTCATATTTTAATCAAATTTCTTACGGACAAAAAAAATCAATCAAATCAACTGTTTCTGAAAGATTAATATAAATATAATAAGACTCATTCAAAAATTCTCTCTGTATAGTCTGCATCATAATCAAAAAATCAACTTCTACTACATTTTTTTTGAATTATATTTTCTTAAAAAAACTGGACTTTTTAAATTTTCTTAACAAGAAAAAATCGAATAATTAAAATTCATAAGTTAACAAAATACTCGATAAACCGAAAACATGATTTTATAAAATTTTATTAGAAAAGAAAAAAAGAAATTAGACCTTTTCAACTTTTCTAAACAGCAAAAAATCGCCCTATACGCCTTATTTCTAAGCATTTGTTGAAGAATGTATAAAACATGAAGAATTTGCTTTTTTGCTATCGCTGCATATTTGCAATCATTTATTGCAGGTTTTTACTGTATGTTTACCACCTATTAATGCAAGACCAATTGATGGTTCCAATCTTATCGTTTTTGTTGACTCATATATTTTAGTATCGGGATTTTTTCAAAAACGCAATTCTTCACATACACGTTTTTTTTTTTCATTTCAAGATTAACTCCCACTCACGTACGGAATACGCCTATAAGTTTAGATAAGATAAATTTGGGGTAGACTTTAGATATGATGACAGCACGGTTGCATCAATTAAAAACAAAAACAAAAAAAACCCACACGCTTCATTAGAGTGCAAAACAACCCTGAATAAGATTGAAAAAACACAAGAAAATATCGCCCAAGGCCAAGCAAATGTTCATTTTACAAAAATGTTCATTTTTCAAGTGCTAAAAATGCTTATTTGAAGGCAAAAAAACAAAAAAAAAAGAGAAGCGAAAATCGTATAGGTCTAAAAGCTGGAAGACTAAAAACAATAGCACACCACACATGAATTTTTGAAAAAAATCAAAAACATACGATATTTGCTTTGTTTTTCACATGAAATGGAGGAGCAAAGTGTTCTTGGGTTGCTTAGAAGTTTGGGTTGAATATGTTTTGGTCTAGCAAATATTTAATGCTTCATTTCGAAATGGACAGAAAACCAAATCAAACATATGAATATATGGAAAAAATATTAAAAACCACAATTAAAACTGGCAAGTGAAATAAAAAATGGAGCAAAAAAAAAATAAAGTACACCAAAAGCCATAGCTCGCTCTGTGCACATTTTTGGGCTTGGATTTGTATCTTTGGATTTGGGGTTTGAGAAGTTTTGGCTGAGTTATGCTTTGGTTGGCGGCATTTCAAAATTTTAATCAAAAGTAGTACCACTTCGATTGATATGGATGACAACAGCAAAAACAACAACAATAACAACAACAGAACAACAACAAAGGCAAGGGTTTACTTTTTCAGCCGCCAGTCTGCCAGGATTTGTATAAGCAGAGCAGCATACAGTCGTAGACTGCGTGTGTGTATTTTGGAGTGGGCATATTTTGGGAGTGCGAGTGCAAGGAGGTCTAGTCTGGTCTGCCTGCAGACCCTGGCTAACTGTCTCGCCGCCTGGCTGACTGGCATTCGCTTTCATAATCCAAACAAGAGCCCAAAAATATGCGCACCAACGTCGACAAATAGACACGCGTCGCTGGAGACGTAGCTATAAGGGATTGGGCCTGGATGGTTACGCCTTTTCAATATCTGCACAAATATATATCTTACCTAGGTAGGAGCATACAAAATGGCTTTTGCGTTAAAGCGGTTTTAAAAATTGAGTATGCAATTTTTGCTGCTAACTAGTTGAGTTGAAGTGGTGAGAATTCTTTATTTTGTTACAGATTTTGCCGGGAGTGATTTCTGCTGCCTAAAAATATACATTTTGACAGGCCACTGCAACTTTTATAACTAGGCGTTCAATTCCTTACAAGTTGTACAAAAAAATGTACGACAAATTACGAGCTGCCTATTACCGAAAGCCAATAGTGGATAAGGAGAGAAAAATTCAATCCTAACGAAAGATATGCTAACACGCCAAGAATATTTTTATCTAATTTCTTACGGAAGTAAATGCAGACGAAAATGCAAGTCATAAATATGCTGTAAAATTTAACTAGAATACGTACACGAAAAACGAGTAAACTAAATTTTGTATAAAACTGATTACTGAAAATACAAACCAAAGTATTATTTGCATTGCAATTTGAAGATTTAAAGATATTAACCGAAACTTTATTCTTGCAAAACTTCAACTATATTTTTACACTTAAACGCATTACAAATAAGAGATGTTGCATATAATGAAAAAGCAATTTGCATACAACCGATTTTATACAATCCAAATTGGAAATAGGTTCTCAAACACAAATGTATTCCTAATATGCAACTCTATCAAACTTTACCATTTAACTGAATGTCAAGATAGTTTTAAACAAACGCAATATTAGTTACAATTTTGCATACAAGCGATTTTAGTTTTCAGCTTACTTGCATCATCTTTTTTATTTTCAAGAATCTAAACCCTTTTGCTTAAACTGCTCTTTATTGTATTTCTGGCTACTTAAAGCCAAAACACAGCAGTTATCTGTAGATTGTCTTTAAATATAGCGCTGCTTAACCCAATTTGTGGCACAAGAAATGCTCAACTGGATGTGTTTTTTCTTTTTGTCTTTCGTTAGGCCCATGGCTGTGTAAGTAAACAAACGCGCAACAATTTGTCCATTAAGCCGGCAAACAAAAATAAATAAAAGCATAAAACATGCATAAAATGAGCCAAACACATATAGTCTGCATGTGTATGTATACATATCTACTGACAATATATATACATATACGTATACATAATAATCATAAAGACGCACAAGTTGAAGACACCAGCACATACACACAGACACATAAAGAGACAGGAATATTTAAACCCAAATCAAAATACATAAAAAAGGCAACGGCAAACTTGGCCCAAAAATGAAAATGAGGCCTGTTTAGCTTTGGCCCAAAAAAAAGGAACACAATCCATATAGAACTGACCTCAGTCAATGCGCCTTCATTTTATTTCGTTTGTAGTAAATACTTTTATCTACCGTATCTTATGACTGCCCGCCCCCCTCAAAACTCGCAGCCGAAAGACAACACCCAAGAATTACCGCTCACCCACAAAAAGACACAAACACACACACACTCAGATACACATTTCGCGCGCTCACATTTATATTCATTTAATAAGCTCCATAAAACTGTAGTAAAAGCTGTAAATGAAATAGTAACACACAGATACAAATACACACAGCTACGCACACACACAGCCACAGTCCCACACACACAGATACGACACAAACATAAAAAGTCTAATGCGTCAAAGACGCTACAAACCAACAACAAAGATTTAGCCATAGGAAAAATCAATGACTCTTTGCCTCTTGGTCTGTCTGGAAAATCTGCTCCCATCGTTTATGTGACTTCTTTGGCGGCTTATTAGTCGCAAAAAAAATATATATTATAAATATATGTATTACATACACACATATATATTTATATGTAGCTGTGCGTGTATGTGTGTGCGTCTGTTTATTTATCTTTCTCTGGTTGTTCCCAATTGTCTGATTGCCTGTCTACTTGGTGCCGGTGTCTACGCTTTGTTTATTACATAAAACGCAAAGTCGATTTATTGATTTACTTAGTTAAAATGTATGCCAGGATATACAAACCGCACAACGTTGACAATAAGGACAATAAAACCAAGAAAACAATGTGTTTGAAGTGTGTATCAACTTGGTGCTATTTTTAAAAACTAATGCAAAATTTGTATCTTTATAAACAAAGTTCTTCAAATAAGCTATTTATATGAATCGCAGTTGCAACTATTTTCTTCTTGGATATTAATGTCGAAAGTTAAGCTCTGCCGTCTATGCTGAAAGTCTTCAGGTTCAAATTTTCTCTAAAATTTGTCAATTGCCAACGCCAATTATATTACTAACAATTCTACTCACATTTTATACCATACCTATTATTAAAAAGCCCTAAGCCACCAACATAGTAAATGCCATAGTGATTTACCTTATGAGACCTATTCTACAGCAAAGCTTATTTTGGGTCTATGAACTCTACTGCTTTATAGACCAAGAAGGCAAAAGCTTAAAATCTGACAACCCAGCAAATCTGATCGGCAAATTTTAAACAAAGAATTAGAAAATGTATATGTAAATACATTCTTGTGCTTACGAATTACTACAAAGCGAAGAACTTAAAAACCTTAACTTTTGCTTGCCCAGAATTTATCTTCCTATTAAATGAATTACAACACTTTTACAATATGTAAGTTCCATCAGGAATCAAGGAGAATATATAAATGCAGATTTTATAAAATTGGCGGTTCATTTGTTGTTTGTTTGATGTCGATTATGAGATTATATGGTCCCTTGCGCTTCATAAGAATTATTTATTTATATATAAGACAATTTAAAATCGAAATGTAATTTGGAAGGTGACAAATTTCTTTACTGTGGCTGTCATAGCTCTAAAAGGGAAGTACGTATTAACAGCTATTCGAAGAGACCAGGGACCTACAGTGCATAGCCGAATCCGAACGATAGTATCTTTAATTCATGCAGATTTTGCTAGGCAAATAGCGTCTATTTGCTAGCTATGCCAGTGCTATGGAAATGCACCTGTGCTGCATCTTTGGGTTTAAAAGCGAGTTGTACGCCATCACAGAGCTACCGAGGCCTATTGTGGACCTATTCTGCGAATAAATTTAAATATTTGCAATTGAAGCAAAGAGAAAGGTTATATTGCCATAGTTGCTGCATGTATTGGATGCCTGCTGAGCGCGATCTAACATTTTTATCTTCCTATTTACATGGTCAATGCTATTAATATTTAAAATTCAAGTAAATAAAGTCATGACTAATTTAGAATATATTTATGCTAAATTCGCATATACACTATTTCACTCGGAGTATATAAAATATTTGTGTAAATATGAATTGAGTCTAATGTAAAATAATATTATTTAATATCTATTAAAAATATATTTAATACAATTACGTTTAATTGATAATTTCAAAATGTTAAAAAAATAAAATTTAATTAAATTCACATCATTCTGCTTAAATATCGATCGATATGTTTCTGCCTACCCTAAATGCAGATTCACACCATAAATGTTACTTCAACTTTTGTTGAATTACAAAATGTCACAAAATGCAACTGTCAAAACTTTTGCATAATAATACATTTTATTTAAAATTCTATGAAACTTATATAATAAAAATGCTTTGCAACTTACCATCACAAGATAGTGTGACATCGGCCAATAGATCCGATTTGAATAGATTTGAAAATGTTATCGCCAAATTGGACGAATAACTATTCCACTTTAGGCAAAATTGTTGTTGCGGATCCATTTTGCACGGCACTTTCGTTTGATCAGGCCAAATTTGGTATGGTTTGTGTGGGTTTTAATTGCGCCAGAGCGACAACGAATGGAAAACTTGTTGGCAATTGCCAATATGTTGTTGTTGTTGTTGTTGTTGTTGTTGTTGGTATTGGTATTGTTGGTGCAGCTGCTGCGTTTTGACGTGGCGTATACGCGTTTTGTTGCCGCTTCTTGTTGTTGTAGTAGTTGTTGTAATTTTTGTATTTGTTGCCAAAATGGAATTTCGTTGAATTTAGCTGCGTTTGCATAAAAGCAACGTATTAGCCTTAAATTCTTAGCCAAAGGGAATTTTGCAATTGTTTGCTTTTGAATTTGTCTGTTTTGCGTTTTTTGCATTAATTTCGAGTTGTTGGTAGTTAATTTGTTTTTGTTTTAAAACAATTTTTTTCTTTTTATTATTATTCAACACTCGCTTTATTTATTTATTTTTTTTAGGTTTCAAAGGGTATTCCGTATGCGACTGCTATTTTAGTTCCGTACACGACAAATGCTGCAACGAGAATGAAAACATTTATTTGGTTAATTTGCTCTAATGACATTTTAGGAAAAGCAGCAAATCCAGAAACCAGCCTGCTATGCTTTCATGCAAGTGCAACAAGCACTCACAAATACTAACAACTGTATGTATGTAGGCATGTGTGTGTGTGTGTGTAACTCTGTGTATATGTATACATTTGTTTATATATTTGTGTGTAAAATTCTAAGAAAAAATTTGTCTTGAGTAAGCACAGCTTCAAATTTCAAAGTAACGCGACTCACGAACCAATATTAATAAATTATGCTACCAATAATGAAGCAGCATAAAATCAAAGAGGCAGCAGCACTCACGGCACTCACTCTCTGGACGCACTCAATGCATTTGTGTTGGTAACTCTAGTAGCACAGGGTTGCCATTGCTGCGTTTGCAGCATTTCCGTTGGCAGCAGCAGCAGCAGCAACCAATTTATTAGAAATTAATCGAGCATTTAGAGCGCAGCTCCAATGCCAAGATATACGATTTAATTCCTGGAATTAGGCGCTCAAAAATGCCGCCGCTGCAACCAACTTCTTGACTTTATATATATATATATATATGCCATATATATGCGTCCGTCTTCATCAGTCTATATAGCGTCTATGGTTTCTTTGCGTGCCTGTGCCCTGTGTCTGCGCTCTGTACCTTGTCTTGTTTGCCTTTTGCAGTTAGCCTTGATGTTTTTGGCCAATTCCAGGAAACTGCAGGTGATGCTTGATCCCCCCGCCAAGCTGCCAACCTAACCATTGAGCGCTATTGCATGGGATGCGCTTTTTTTTCCTCGAATTTGTTTAATCGTTAGAAAAATGCGGCCGCGCCAGTTTTTAGCTTTTTTAAGCAACAAACCAAAAACGTCCAGTCAATCGAGTTACGGCGACCGCCTTTCTGGGCCTGCGTTTTGCTGTTATGTGGAAGCCTCTGACGCGCCCCAGGCAGCCACAGAACGCAATACATGTCCAGCGCCAAATAAAAATCAACGGTTTCATTTCCAAAAAAAAAAAAAAGATATCGGTAAAAAGCTATTAAGAAATTCCTGCGAAGTTTTAGTTGTGCTGCTCACGTTCACCTATCCTGCTGCAGTTGCTGTCAGCTGTATGGAATAGGGGACTTGAGGCGCATGCACGCAATAATAGAGGATGGTTTTTTTTTTGGCACAAATGCTAGCGGGGTTTTTATGAGCGCTTTGATGCAGGCTGTGAAGTTCAAGGTGAGGTGCTGTTAAGGGAATCGATAGAGCAAAAGATTTGCAGCTAATACAAAAGAGATCTTTAAGTTAGCAATAGTCCAATATATCCAAGAGAATTCAGTATTTCTGCTTTATTCTAAATGTTCAATGAAGCATACACACTTAAAACATACCAATATGATAAATTTCATATAAAAAAACGTGCCGAAAATTTGCGACAAGCTTTACTGCGAGTGAAGTCAATCAACAAGACGAAGAGTGCAACCCTAAATTACTCACGAGTTGGCAGCTCTGGTTGCTGACTTAAAGGCAGCACTAATAACAGCTGATTTGATAGATGCACATTCATTAACTAGAATAATTATAATTTTTTTTTTAAGCTGTTAATTAAACTTAATTCATTTATTAATTAATTTAGAAACCAATAGCGAAGTAAGACAACAACGGACACGAGCCTATAAATTAATAAGATATGTGGCAATTGTGTTGCAATATTAATATTGAAAAATGTTTAAAAGTAAACAAAACATTAATCTTTGAAAAAACTTTTACTGCTTCTTTCTGCTTGTCCACTTAAACTGCAAACCCTTCAATTGCAAGTGACTTTCCTTCTTTCGTTTTTTTTCTTTGAATGGTTCACATTATTATAAAGCGCTAACAACTATTCATAAAAACAATAACTATTGTCGCGAGAATTGTTTGTCATGTGAACTGAATTTAAATGCCAATAATAACTCAAGAACTGATGCTTTAAAATAAAATACATATTGACCTTGATATCTGTGGTTAACTTGGATAACTAAGATAAGGTCTCTCACAAAGAGTAGAAGAATAAAAATGCATTTGAATATACACAAGAATACTTTATATTCTTTTAAAAATAATTCAATTTATTCCCCCCCTTGGGGCGCCTATAGAGTTTTTCATAGGTAAAAAGCTCCGATTTATTTTGTAGCTATGTAACTACTAGATAACTGTAGCAGTCCTGTAGGCTCGAATCGAAGCACCGACCTTCCGAATACGCTACCAATGCGCTAGCACAAATTCTACTTTGTGCGTCAAACTTTATTCACTTCCACCAAAATTATCTCTTTTGTTTGCACAATAAGAAGTTTTATTTGGAGGTAAAAACTCTTAAATTAGTTTCAGAAACTTTAAAAATATGTCCTGCAGCTTGTTAACCGTATCCGATATGATACATATCTTCATTTAATGGCGGCATCGCGGCGGGTTTGTACCCGAATGGACAGTATACTATAATTTTGCCTTCCTATGAATTGGTTGTCCGATTAACAGTATCAAAAATTGTGAAAGCATTATTTCTCTTTGTAAATTTCAATTTTAATAAGCTTTTTTTGTGGTGCTTTCCGAAAAATACAACTATACTTTAGAACCTTATTTTAATTCGCGTTTTTTGTGCTACTTTCCTAGTAAGGCAAGCATACTTCAAGCTCTCAGAGCAATTTGGAAGCTCCAATTATGTCTTAAATGAAACTTTCCATTGCGTTTGCCACAATATTCTCTCACGACCGTTCTATGAGTTCTATCACATTATTTTTCTTAAGTCATATTGACAATGTTGGTAGCCAATCCTGTATTACGAGGCTTTGCTTTGCACTTCGGTACTTCTCGCAAATTACTTTTACTCATTTTATTTTGTTTGTATTATTTTACAATGAAAATTATTATGTTGACTTTCCAATATTTGAAATGGGTTACTTTGACAACTTGTGCTTGAGCTACTGATTTATTTCAAAATTATACAGAAAAATATTATTAAACTACTTGATATTTTTGCAAAAAGATTGTCTAAATAAGCCCCAACGGCTGCAACTGTTGCTAATCCACATGTATGCATTTTATAATCGCTTTACTATATCTCTTGCCAGAATGCCTTATACGCAAATTACTTTCTCATGTTAACTTTAAAGCGCACTTCACTTTCCATAATCTACATTATTAGCTGCGTAGCTGCTCTTACCTACAGATTCCTTCATGCTTACCCCGGTAGCAACAAGTTTTTCCAAAGAAGCTCCTACGTTGTTATATCTATAGCACAACTGCTGCTCTACAATATGTTGAACATCTTTATTACAACAGCTCCTTGGAAATTCAAGTAGCGATGTGATTTATGAGCAAAGCCCACAAAAACTTTTGCTTTTCTACAACTTATGCGTGTGACTGTACTTTTCGGCAACTTTTTGTAGGTATTATTTGGCAGAAACTTTTACGCAGCTGCATTTGAAAATGCTTTTTTCAATTACTTACACAAATGTGCGCCGAATTAAGAACAACAGCAAAGAACCTTGAAAAATGCGCAAAATAAGAAAATAAAGAAAAAATTAAATAGAGCAAACTCTAATGTTAGACTATCTCTTTTGCACTCGCTGCAGTTGGCTTATCTTTGTCGATTTTTTTTCTTGCTCTTTGACAACAACGACAACACGAGGAGCACCTGAATGGAAGTTTCATGGCAAATATTGTTGTAGCTCAGGTATCTCTGTATCTGGTGGTAACTTATCTGTTTTTGGTTTGGCCAAAGCTACAACAAAGCCATGTGTGAAATAAACATACAGGAAAACAACGCGTAAATCCTTTTTAAATAAGCAGCACACACACAGAGATACCTAGACACATACATAAGCATGCAACTAAGCCTCATAGACAGAGCCGGCTATGTATGTGTTTGTTGCGTTCCTGGAAGACGCATACAAAGACAAACAAAACTTTATGAATCAAAAAGCAGCAAAAACAATTTACCTAAGAGGGTTGTCATAGAGCACAAATAAGAGAGCGAATGTGAGTTCAAGAGAGGCGGCACAAGAACTTTGAATCAAACGCACTTCTTTATTGGAACCTAACCGAGAGCGCATACATAACAAAGATCAAAAATCGAATTACGCAATAGAAGTATCAAGGCAACAATAGGAAAAATAAAAGCTTACAAAAAAGAATAAATATATTTTTTGTAACAGGGACGGATTTAGACTTCTGAATAATCGCGGTTTAATTTTTTTTAAATTGTGAATATGCCTTCAATTTGCAACACAATACAGAGCGTGAATACCCTAATTATAAACAGAATATGCTTGCAATGTATATAATGGATATTTGGGGCTTCATACTAGAGCATATATACGCTGCCGAAACCGATTTAAACGTCCATAATTGTTTTTTTAAAATTCGTGTATAATATTGCTCCAATTTGCAACATAACACAAAGCGTGAATACCCTGTGTATGATACACTCTTAAGGGCAGCTCAAAAAGATATACTGCATGACTAAAGTATACAAACGCTCCCAAAAACCCATTCCGAGAACCGCCCATGTTTTATTTAGTATAATATATACACATTTTTTGTATATAGTAAATACAAACTGCATTGCTCAATGACGATAACAGCAATAAAGAACAACAACTTCAAATAAAACATGAATAAATTTTAGTTGTGCAAATAAATAAAACAAATATTTAATTGCTATATTTTTCTGGTATTTCAACTAATTGACCTTGTGCACTATTTTGACTGATTAATTTTGTAGCGCTTTATTGTTGTTGCTGCTGAATTTTCGACTATTCGAATCAATTCCGTGTGATTCATTTGCATCCGAGTGTTTGTTTCGAGTGCAGTCGAATGAATGATTCGAACGAAACTCAAGCTGTACATGCGCTACAGATTTAACTTCTTGTTGTTGTGGTTAAACGACTTTTTGTTGTAGTTTTACTATTTATTTTTTTATTTGTTGCTACTTTTATTTATAACATTTGATTTGAGTGGCAATTAATTCGTTTATAAATGACGCATTTGAAACGAATACAATTATCAAAAGTCAGCGCAATGCGTTTGTCGCATAGTATTCGATTATTGTTTTCTGGGTTTGGCTTCGATTTGTTTGGTTTGGTAGCTCCAATGATGACTGCAGCATTTTTGTCATAAGTATTATTAGTGTTTTTTTTTGTTTATTTTAGAGATAAACAGAATGCATGGTAGAGTAATTGCTTTTCGCAGAATTCTTAAAAGCATTTGTTTGAGTACGTTTGTGGTGTCTTAGTGATTGTTATTATTTATAAACGATTGAGGAAGCTTTTTTCAAGTGCCCGCTGTTGATTGTCAGACTGCAAGAGCTAAGTATGGCAAAAAGTGTTGAATGACATAAAAACGAAAAAAAAAACCATACAGAAAAACTTACATTATGTTTGCGACCTTTTTTCTGTAGCACGTGTATTGCTATAACCAAAGCCACGGCTACTATAAGAACTCCTATAAGCAGCAATTGCGCTTTGATTTCACTGTCATACTGATGCAGCTGACTTTCCTCATCAAAAAGGTAATCCATTTTAGCAGAAAATAAAATGTATAGTATTTCACCTTAAAAATAGGTACTTTTTGTGTAAATTGCCTATCGAGATTTGACAGTAAACGGTGCCGCCTGTTGATTTACATTTTTCTTACAAGTTTTCTTCAGTTTAGCATTTATATAAGATAATAATAAATTGGCGCTATCTTTACCTTGCCAACTCGCTTCACAGATAAGCAAACTAGTTTTGTGTTGAGTTACGCAAGTTGGCAGTTCTTTGCAGCTGTCAGAATGTGCTGCATAACGCAGCCCTGGCCATGACTTGCATTTCATATATGAGTTACAGAAGCCAGTCATAATTGCATTTAAATAATATCGAAACCACGAAAAAATAAACACAGTCCTATAAATCTATTACCGTCTATTAAGTCATATATTACATATAACATCTGTTCCGCAGGCTCTGCTGCACTGATGCCTGTCCGTGACAGTGCGCTTCGCCCTGGGCTTGTAGCATATTAAAACGCCTGCAGTTGACATAAGAACTCGCAGGATACGCAACTTTTAATATTACATATGTCTGCATAATACGAAACGAAGTTGGATACTTCTATAAACAAAACTCAACTGCACAGATGTGCGACGCCTCGACTTGGCATATCTGTCACATAATCAAAGCGCTGCAGCAGCAAACGCCACAGGGGTGCAGCGCACACATCAAAGTCAAGAGGAAGTAAGGATTGCATAAAGGCAAAGATAAACACAAAGAAATGTATACACACGCTGTTTTCGCCAACTGTCAAGGGGAGCTCGAGCTCGCTGGCTTGAAAGAAAACTCGGAAAACACAAAAGATACTAAGCAAAGGAAAAAAAAATGGTGAAAAAGTTACCAACTTAAGCTGAGGTAAGCGATTGTGTCATGTTGCATGAGATAATACATATCGCTGTGATAAGAAACAGCGGGTAGTCGTCGGTCGTTGTACTTGGTCTGGGGGCTGCATAAGGAACAGGTGACTTGCAGATATTGAATAATACCATAACTGTCAGTGTTTGAGAGTGTGAAAATCAAATTCACTTGGCTGGCAGCGACGATGCATAGTCAATTGCAGGCAATTAGTTATGCACACAAATATGTATCGCAATGCTCATCATCTATCCCAAAAATAACAAAAACAGTTGCAAGTACTGCTGCAACAGTGAGTTGTAAGCATGACAGTTAGTTGGACATGCAACGCTGCACACAAAAGATACTTGCTACATGTCCGATGCACGCATAAAACTTGCGTATCTTTAAGATACGCTTAAGTTGTCGCAATTACAATTACATTTTGTTTCTTTCTGGGTTTTGTTTTTGTTT
Source organism: Chymomyza procnemis (assembly GCA_035046065.1). Classification (NCBI taxonomy): domain Eukaryota; kingdom Metazoa; phylum Arthropoda; class Insecta; order Diptera; family Drosophilidae; genus Chymomyza; species Chymomyza procnemis. The sequence goes on from JAWNOJ010000004.1 coordinate 19,918,954, forward strand.
TATTGCAGCCTTGCGTTAAGTTAAAAACAAATAAATTAATTACTTAAAAAATATAATTAGTATGTTAATGGGGTGGTTTTAGTACAAAGACAACTTACGAGAATTGTTGTGTGGGAAATTTGACTGATGGTTTGGGATGGTTTTGATAAGCCAAAGCATAGTTACCTGAAATGAGAAAAAAGTAAAGGAAATACAATTAGTTAAGGTTGTGTTTTTTTTTAGAAATAGAGTAAGCCACATTTCAAATGCAGTGAAAATTATGTCTAAAAAGCGCTTAATAATTAGTTTTTTGATTTATTTAAAAACTTTCGTGTTTGTGGCTTATTCTAATGAACTTTGGTCTTTACTGCAAGTGATGTAAGTTCAGACTTAAGCTTTTGTACACCAAGCAAAACCTGTTTTTAAGTTTAAAGTACTGCTTTGATTTACAATTTTGAAATAATAAATTGCCAATACCTTGGATCATCAAAGTTTTTTAATTTAATTTCAAGTGCGATAATACCACTTGGCAGAATTCAAAATTTTCAGTACCCGACATTGACAAGGTTTCTAAAAAGATTTGGTTTTTAAAGTAATCGCTCTTATATACTTTTTGATTCATTTTAACTTTAAATTCTTAAATTGATGTGTTCGATCTTCGGTAGTTGCTCTTAAAACCTTTCCGACAAAATTTGTAGTATTGAAAAAGTATAATAAGAGTTTTTATATTGTAAAGTACTATATTATCGTTGTATTTGCGGATGAATTCACTTTAAAGACTTCTAAAAGCTCTGGTTTCGGAAGTAAACGTTTTTAGTATATTTTAACTTAAAATCCGCAAACCGATTAGATAAGATCTCTGGCAAATACCTTTTTTAAAATTTTCTAGTGAATTAACTTAGCAAAAAGTCGTAGGTATTTTGAGGATAGTCTCAGCGCATGTCTTATTTCTAACAGCTAAAATCACATGCAAGTCAGTTCAAGAGCCACTTAAAATAATCGTCCCATTGAACTGTAGCTCTAAGTTATATTCGAAAGTTTCCGAACTGTGCAGAATTGCTAAGAAAATATAACTTTAAATCGCGTCAAGTTCTTGCATAGTCTACCCCATCTACACCACCTTCAACACGCTCAGGGGTCGACAAGGACAAGCGTAAAGTGGCAAAAAACTGTCAGTGGTCGACGTTGTCGTCGTGGTTGTTCTTACAGAGTGACTCGATGTTGGAGTTGCCCCTGTCGTCGTTGTACTCATCGTGTGCATAGCTCAAACCCAATTAAAAATGTCAAAAAATGAAAATACCTGTAGGTAGTTAGCAGTTAGCGCACGCAGTAAATATTCATCACGCCAAACCAAACTCGAAGAAGAACGCGCTTCCAGCTCCCAGCTAGAATGCATAGAGAGAGAGACAACAGCCCCCATCCCTATTGGCTCCCATATTTACAGCGCGTCACACAGTTTAACTTTTCATTTCGTGAGTTTGGAAATGGCAGCAGTAGTAAGCTATGCGGTGTGGTCTGGCCAAGGGCCTATACCCGATAGCTGCTCGTCAAATGGAAATAACTGTGCGATGGTGGCAACTGCTATTGCTGCTTATCAGCATGAGACGCACACATGTCAGGCCACATGGAGTGCGGGGGGTGCAGGGGGTTTGGCAAAATGAGTAAGCGGCTGGAGTTGAGCGGGTCTTTGCGGCACGTTGCGTGTGTGTGTGTTTGTGTGTGGAATGCATTGTGGACCAGGAACAATTGCGCGTTTGTATGTTTTCGTGCCTCGTCAGCAAAATTAAAAAATAGATACGCAAAAGGTTTTACGTACGCCGACTAGGTTGGGATACGAAACTTTTACAAAAGAAATTCAACAGTCAGTTGGGCACAGCCTCCCTCCCACGTATACAAAGTCGCTGCGCCTGTGAATTCAAATGTCACACAGGATCGAAAGGTACGTACGTACGCCTGGCCAGTTTGGCACTTGCTGCTGGTTCAATTCAGCAGCAGCAGCAGTAGCAGCAACAACAAATGGCTACAACAGCTGCTTGAACGGACATTTTGTTTGGCATTGTTTTTTTTTTCCTTTCCACTTCGTGTTTTTTTTTGGCGGACGCGCTTCAACAGACGTAAAAATCTAATAGAAGTAACGTCTCGCAATATGAGGGCAAAAAAATTTCAGCGGCACGTATTGAACAAATGCCTAAAAATGTCACTACCTAGCTGCTGCCCGGCTTGCTCTACCGGCTACCCACTGATAACTACTGTGGCCAACTTGCTGCTTTGCCTTGTGTTGTGGGGTCGCATACAGAAAACAGTGCAGGGGGCATACGACTACGCTGGACATGGGGCAGCTTTATTTCAATGCGTCTGTGGCAACAACCAAACAAGTCCTCCACTCCGCTGTATGCCATACACACTTTGTATGTGTATTTTTATTGTATATATCATTGATGAATACGCCGATAACAAATCTCAATCAAATGTCAAAAAGGTAACAGGCAGGCGGCAGTCAGAGACAGACAGTTAGACAGACAGTGGCATAGCACAGACATTTGGATTCCTACAAGTTGTAATGCTGCAATTTTCACGCAGGCCACGCAACGCGTACAACATGGCGTATGCGAAATTGAAACAAAAGTGACCGATAGGTAGTAAAAGCCATACCCCCAAACTATACTTAGAGTTTTCACCTGTAAAAGGTGTTTTTTTTTTTGTGGAAATGGCAGCGGATCTCTGACAGCTAAAATTGTCATTTGAAATGCGAGCTGTCAAAAGTTTTGTTAGAGTAAATGGAGAGTGGAAGTAGAGCAGGAAGCTCACCACAAGGTAAGATTACTTAAATGCCTTATGAAACATTTTCAAAGTGGTTGTTAGCCAATTGAGTTTTATTTGAGAAATTTAAATAAATTATGTTAAAGTTTTATATGAATTATATAAAAAAATGTTAATGAAATAACAAGTACAAACGCAAAGATGTCAAAAGACACAATAGATATAAGTTTTTCTAAATGTTCTAAGTTGCAATGCAAAGGAGTTGGTACAAAGAAGCAGGGTTACAAATAAGTTTCGGAAATACATATTTCAATTTATGTTTCAAGTTTGTTTGTTTTTTGTTGAATTCTTGAGTAATTTATTCTTTTAAATTTAAGTATATTCTACAAAAATGTAGCTGTCGTTGGATAAGATAAGACGAGCCGTAGGGAGTTTTGGCCTCAACAGTTATTGCTTTTTGCAAATTTGTATATTGCCAATAGCACTTTTCGTCATATATCTCTACCCATAGACTACCTAGCTTAATCGGATATCCTTCGCCAAAACCAAAACTACTTATGTATTGAACATGTGTCTTGGTTCTAATTCTTTTTTAGAGCGCGAATTCGCGAGTATACACTTAGTTTGAAGTGAATAAGTCCTGTCTTAACTTGAGCGTTTCGGCTCTGCGACTCTAAACTTTAACTTTTTCTTTAAATATTTTTCTTTGTTCTTGAACCCTCAAATCTTTCACTAGCTTGCCTCATTCTCCAATCCCAAGCATACATTTTTTTCAAGTATCTCAACTTGGCGCACTAATTGACAAGCAAGCAAAAATATTTGCGTACTCAAGTCCAAACATTCTAATCAATGCAACAAGAGAAGAGGGATATCAGAAGAGAAAGAGCACGAGCGAATCACCATAAAAGGCCTACAGCAAATAGAAGAAAGCAAGAAAAACCAAATCAATGGTCAGTGCAGTGCATTGAGTGCAGACAAAACGGGAAGCAAACAAGAGAATTGCACAAATGCGGCGGACTTACTCTACGCAAAAAGTAAAAGAAAGCGAGAAAGAGGGGGATAAAATAGAATGGAAGTGGTTTTTGGAGCAGGCGGTTTAGGCCTGAAGAGCGATAGCATAGAAGGCTTTCAAACAAACGACAAATGCGGCAGAGGGGTATTCATCAAAGGGGTGTATAGGAGTGGGTGTGAGGTTTTTGTGTAGAAGAGTGTGTGCATGTGTGTGTCTATCTAACTGTCAAAATGCGTCGAAGCGAACATCATTGGATTTGTGATTGAACAAAAATTTCCATACATTGACTTTTTGTTTTATATAGAAAGAGGCCTCACCACCAGCATCCATCCAACGTACAGACCATGTTGCATGCTGGAGTGATAATGTTAACAATCCAGCTCTGAAGCTAACCAGCCCCGTCATTCATTAGTATACCCGACAAATCAAACCTATGCCAATGCTACGGAAATTTATATTTACGGAATCGTAAGTTATGCACTCGACTGCTACAAACGACTCGCACAAAACGTCAATGTCCAAAAAAAAGGCTGAAAAAGCGGAGCAAAGGATTTGGGGTCTTTGCAAGTGGTTTTCGCTGTACGTTTAGGTGGAAGCGCGGGTTGGCTCGCGCTGGAGTTCAATAATTGTGTAAAACGTTTTCAGTTTTACATTTCAATCTTAATTTAGTTTTTGGCTAAATGTTTGCGTAGCCATTGTGCAGCAGGGTTGCCAAGGGTTGTTGGTTGCGCGAAGATAAGAGTGAGCTGGCGTGCTGTAGATACTACCAGGGAAAAGGCAAATTGCTTGTTTTTATTATCTTTTTTTATTGTGTATTGGTCAGTTGATTTTTTGGCTAATGAAGTTTGTCATTGAGCTTTATTTAATTTGCCAAGCACTTGTGTGTGGGGGTAGAAGAAGACGTGTGTTTTTGTTGAAAACTTTAAACTCAGTCAAATGCTTAAGCACGCTATAAACGTCAAGCAATGAGTTTTTCATTGAAAAATCATGATACGCGCTGTTACGTCTGGTCTCTGGCATGCTAAAGCGTCGATATGACAGCTTGACTGAGCCGAATGCCTGCCGCATGCTAACTAACACCGCCAACAGCAACCCGGCTAACCGGTAGCTTAGACAAAATGTATATGCGGAAATATGATTTTTTGTGCTTGGCTAAGTTGGCTTTAAGTCCCCCCCCACTGTCCAACAGGCGCGTTACTGGCATGAGCCTACGCCTACGCTGATTGACGTGCCTTTTATTGATGCTCTTGATTGGTTTTTACCTTTTACACACACACACACGCGCGCGCAACTCCTGGCTTGAATTCCGGGATTTGTTGCCAGGGCCATTGGCTTGTCCTGCTCGTTAGTTCCATATGTGCGTGTGCTGCCAGCCGGCCCACTACACACACACACACACACCCTAAACCTCCTCAACGTTGTCAGTTATGATTTTATTACAGTCCGCGTCGCGCAGTGTCTGATGAATTGTGTATATTTGCTTTAGACATTCGTCGCACTCGTTCGTCATTCTTGTTAATTTTTTATAGCAAACTCTGCTGCTTATCCTGCTGCGCACTTGGCCAAAATGTTTTTAGACTGTTTGCGTTTTTAATCAAAACACGTTGGAACGCGTATCAGTTGCTTTATATGGATGTATACTATATATATATCGTAATTGCATATCGCCCATTGCGAGCCGCATGTAATGCAAACAAAACTAATCAAATGTCTGCAATCATTCGAAACACTCGTTCTCGCTGTCAATCTGCAGCCCGCTCACTTCTCTCCTACTCGTTCCCGCTGTCATGGCCACTTCCGTTTCCGCTAGCGCTTCACTTTTGAGTTTTACGTTACGCTTTTTGCTTTTTTCGTTATTGTTGTTTTGTCTTCTTGCTTATCTGGCCACACAGTGGCATCTGGCAGCTGCTACGGCCACACTCTCTTCTGCGCATATCATTTTAGCCAGGCCAAAACGAGGCTCATCCAGGCGTTCGCACGCGCTAATGCTTTAATCCTTATGGCTTTTGTTTTTGCTGTCGTTGTTGTTGTTGGTGTTGTTGTCGATGTGTATTAAATCGATGAAGTATTAACGACTTAATTGCATGTTTGTTAGACATTCTATGCAGCGTGTTCCTCTTCGTTGTCTCCTCTACTTCTACAGTTATTTTTTGTTTTTTTTTTTGTACATTCCCTTTTCCTTTCGGGGCGTTGCAGTAGTTTTAGTCCTGTTTTTATTTTTGAGCCTTTGGTGTGGCTCATGCGTGTGTTTCATTCATGTATTGGGCGCTACTCTTTGTTGTTGTTGTTGTTATTTGTTGCACTCATTTGATTAAATGTGAATTCGATTAATGTAATGGCTGTTAGAAGGAGTGCGATTGTGGCTAAAGCGTTTAGCAGGGGAGAGCTTAGTGCTTGTTTTGCAAGAGTTTTAAAGCTACAATAATTATGCGCCTAAAACTGAAGATTTAATTATTATAGACATCACTGTTCGGATTCTCTTATAAACTGGAGGTACTCTTTAAACAGCTCTTAATACAGATTCTCCATAATCCAGCTATGGAGCGAGGGAAATAATTCGAATGCACATTTTAAGAATAGCGTTTACCACATTGTGAAACTACGTAAAGCGATTCTTGCATGGAATTTTAAATATATAAAAAAAAACTTAAATAAATACTGGATTGTATATAAATGGAAATGTATTTAGCTGCTATGATATAAATTAATAGACAAATTAAATTGGGAATTAACAATGCTTAGAACAAATTTGTGTAATAGCGATTTTTGCAACAATCTCAAACACAGCTAGGAATTTATTAAGAAAGGAAACAAGATTATTCAAGAATCTAATTCATGCATTTTTTAAAGAGATCTTTAATTATCTTTGCAGCGACAGAAACGAAAAAAAATATAAAAAAACAGAAATGAACTTGTTCAAAATAGAACTATAGTTTCTTGAACTAAAGTATTTATCTGAACAAGAGAACAGTACGAAAACAGCACTGATTTCTTATTGCTTGTTTGAAGTCTTGAAAACTTCAAAATATTTGCTATAACATGAAGTTGCGTCAACACATTTGATGCAATATTAATATTCATATTGAACATCAGGCTTAAGGTATATCGCGTTTTGCATGTTGGAACAACCCTTAACGAGCTGTGCGTGTGCCACGCCTATACGCCTACAAGTACCACCCACAGACAAATCACTTGACTTTTCATTAATAAAATTGGAGTTTGGAAAGTTTCGTGTTTTATGTTTTTTATTGTTGTTGTAGTATGTTTTTTGCATTGTGATTAAATAAAAAACATCAGACGCTCATATAAGCAGAGAAAGAGTTAAAATGGGATTGATTAAAACGAAGTTTGTATGCTCTTTTTGTGCAAGCCATGAAGGGAAGTTATATGAGAGTTAGGAGAAAGTTGTAGCGTAAAGATTCAGTCTGTGGGATACATGGGTAGCCGATAAGGAAACTGAAGAGAGTCAAAAAATTGCAGGGAGTCAAGGATCTTAAAATGGCGCTACCATTTTTGGTTATGGAATGATACAAAGTGAGCCAAAATACGAGAAGAAAGGAGATGTTGTTTATGTTATGTATACATTAGATAATGTATATTTAAAATTAATACAGGATTTACCTTAATTTTTAATATTGATTGGAAAGTCTTAAAGCTTCAAATAAGATCCTGTTTGGGCAGACTCTTAAGGAATAGAACTAAGTCGGCAAAAAAGCGAGAACATAATATTTAAATTTAATAAAGGATTATAACTATTTTCATCAATTGTGCCATAATTTTTTAACTAGAGTTAGTTATTTAAAATACCTTATTTAGACTTTAATAAGGCCACGTAGATGATTACCGAATGCTGTCTCAAAATATCGTTGCTTAAGTTATTCGAGGGCATGTGTTTTCAAGAATTCATTCCAACAATTTTAAGAAATGACGAGTGGATGTAAATAAGGCATTTTAAATATAATAATGTAAGTATAACACGGAAATCGTTCTAAAAATATGAAATACCATCATTAAGCAAATATTTAGACAAAATTTGGAAATTCTTATATATTAGATGTGATCTATTTATATTGGCAAGGCCAATTAATATTGTCACATATATGACAGGTGTTCTAAAAAAAACAATATACTTCCAGTAAGCGTAATCCTCGTAGTCCATATATGTTTCTGCTGCATGTGGTATTAACTACAGCAGCCGCATATATTCATTGAACCCTTTTGGTTTTGTTTTATTTTTTTTTGGTCTTTCCCAACTTTTTATATGGTTTTTGTGCTTGTATAAAATTTCATAACTCATTTTGAATTTTATTTTTTTTTAGTATAATATTTTTTTCATATAATATTTTATAAAAAACCTATTTGACTGCGTGTTCCACGTTCGCGTTAACTGAGACACGCAAAATGTGGCTTACAATTTGAATCCAATCGCGAACTGAGCACGGGTTCAACTTCTTTTCAATGCGGCTGCAACCCTTGACAAAAATTAAATAGCATTTTTTTGCCATAGTCAAAAGTGACAGTGGAAAAAAATGAATGTTTTTCATACGCATTAATGCAGCAATGCGTGCGCTCAGACAGCCATGTCGGAAGCTCAAAGAAAAGCTAAGGGTTATGGGCATGTAGACCCATAAGGCAACGAACTACGCCCACCAAAGGCAATGCCAATAACGTATATAGATAGAGCATTATTGCTGCAGGAGTTGGCAGGATGTGCAGACCTTTTGTTTCAAAGCAACAATGTTGGGTACCCAACAAAACATAGAGCTTGGCGAAATAAAAAAAAAAATTAAAGTCGTTTAAAGACTTTAAGGGTACTGTTGGAGCTTTTGGGGCGCACTTTTTTGGCGACTGCTGCAAATCAACTCAAGTAAAAGTGTCAAAACAATACAAGCACACGCAACGCACAAACACAGATACACATGAGAGTGTGCGAGTGAGAGTGTGTATGTAATTTATGCCTATATACAACAACAGGCTGAGACGTTGGCACTGCTCAAAGCAATTTACGCACATAAAACGCAGACTGCAAGCAACAAAAACAGTCGAAAAATCAATTTTCTTTTTCCCAAAAATTAAGGGTGAGCTGGGCCTAAGCTTCTATGTATTTTCCATTTTTTGGGGGTTGTGCACACACGCACACACTCACACACAGAGCTATACACACAATGCAGCAGCAAATTGTCACCCAGTTTCGAGTTGGAGAAATTGCCACATGTCAACAAATGAATTCTGCGGCAAGTTGATGTATGGACGGACCAGAGTTTTGAATTATTGGAGTGGACACAGCTGTTTGCGAGCAAATAGCACTAGTTTTTACTAGCAAGCGACAAGGCTTTACTTTGAAGTGCAAAAATGCAGCATAATTTTAGGCTAATGCAATTAGGCAATTATTATTGACAATTTTGACAAAGAACACAATAAAAACAACAACAACAATATTTTATAATTAATATGCATGCCCAAACAGTTGGGGTGGAGAGGCTTTGTGGGGGACTAGCGCTCGTCCTGGTCGTTGCTAATTACTTATGTTGTACGCATTTTGGCGCACTGAGGCGTATACACAATAATTTTTCCCCAACGACACAACAAGAAAACAAACGACGTGCATTGAATACGCAGCCAGCCAGCACAAAAGCGTAGAGAGGAAAGAAGTGAGCCAAGAGAAAGCCTACTAGAGAGAGAGAGACTTACAGCAGAGAGTAAGTGTGTGTATAGAGAGAGAGAGAGAGAGTGCGAGCATGAACTTGAAACGCACTCGGAAGGTATGTACTACGCACAGGCGCAAAAGTAAATGGCAAATGCAGCGATAAATAAGTGTATACAAAGCGCCTAAAATAATGCTATACAAATACAGCTGCAAAACTAATACAAACAAAGCGCACACTACAGTACGCACTATGGGTACTGCACCTTTGGGGATAAATAAATCCACTGTCTTTCAGAGAGAGGGGTTAATTGCCACCTGTGCAAGACATTTACTGCAGCGGCGCGTTGGGTGTTATAAGTGAGAGCCAGTGTAAGATGGGCAGACTTACTGCTACTGCTACACTGCAAATTTGTTTGTAATAAAATCTCCATGTATTTGATACGAAATGGAAGAAGCATTTACCAATTTAATGGAAACAAAAGGAAATTTCACAATGACATCGAATTTTCCGACTAAATCATAGAGTGCTTTCGGCAATTAATGACATCACTCCAAAAGCAAAGTATAAAGATATTTCTATTTATAGCGAAAAGATGATGATAATTAATACAGATATACTAAGGCAAGTAGGGTCTGGTTGCTAACTATGCCATGGAAATGCACTTGTGCTGCAGGATGGAATCAAACAACCGAAGTTCGCACAGAGAAACACTCTCCAATAAATTATGTTTAAATATGATAGAATTGCATATCAATCATCTGTTCATCTGTTTATTATACTAGAGGCGATATGTCTAAACATTGTTCAGTAAAACCTTCGTCGAAAAATAATTATTTTTTAATAATAATTATTTAAGTAAAAATACAAAAATATTAAGATTTTGCTCACAATAATTTTTTCTATTAAAGTAAATGGTTAAAGTTGTTTTTCTGTGTTGGAACTGTAAAAATCGTTAGCTCATTTTTAAGGCAAGTCGCCAATAATATATTAAAATACCATAAAAAAAACATTTAAGTAATTTTTTGGTTTCTTTCGATTTGGCAGGGATGATTATCCAGATATGTATTTTTATTATAAAAACAAAAAGGATACTTCAACTAAAATGTGAAGTGCACCCCAAATAAGCATTGCCAACAGTAATTTGCTTCCAATGTGACGTACAACAAAAGAGTAAAAATATATTTATGAGGTGTTTAGGTGGCAGTTAACTACCATGCCAAAACTATGATTTTTTGCTTTAGTATTTATAGGCCCATTGAAAGCCGTATGTCTCCAACGAACAAGCTGGTAGCTGTATTCATTCAGTAAGAGCACTCGCCAGTTAAATGTATGGTTACCGCAAATAATTAAGAGTTAAAGCCAAACTACTGCCGTTTATTTTTATAACATTGCAAACATTAAAGGAAAGAGAATGAAGAATATGTGTGACCAACTGGTCAAGCGTGATAGCGCTATAGTTGGTAGTGATTGACGCCCTTGTAGGCAACTCGTAAACAAAGAAGCATTATAAAATAGGCTTCGTCGTGAGGTGGTAGCGTTTAGAGCCTTTGAATTATGTCTTAAAAGAGCAACAGCCACGTCGGAAGCTCAAAGAGCTTAAAAGAGCAACACCGCATAAACTATAAACTTGCAATAAAGCAGTACAAGTTGATTCCCCGGGCTTGTTTACAGTACTGAAGCGTGCCATTAAGCGCGCGTGCATGTGTCTGCCTGGGTGTGGGTCCAAAACTCACTCAACACACACATACATAGTCAAAAAACGCACTTGCAAAATGTCCAAGCGCCAAAAAATTTCATTTCAAATGACGTAAGCAACAACTTTGGGAAGTAAAGAAAAATTGAAGTCCAAGCTATCCAGGCAAAGAATATTTTTTTTTTTTTTTTGGTGTTCTTGTTTCTGCTAGGGCAATTCAACACAGGCGGTGGCTTGGTGGAGAATCACTGCCAATTTGCCACAAAATGTTGCATTGGGCAAAGCGCTATTTCTAAACGCCTCTTGGAGCAAAAAGGCGTAGAGCAAGCGCTGGTCATACATATATAAAAGCTGCTATATAAACGTGTAAAAAGTATATACCAACATGAAATGAAACTCGTTGCGACTGGGCAAGCGTGCAACAAATTATGCCTTGCAGAAGAAGAACAAGAAGCAGAAAAGTGAAGCACAGTTGGGGGTGCAGCATTGAAAATGTGTCACATAAGCAGCACATATTTTCAATACGAAGGCAATTGGTTTGTTGGTCGCTTAAGTGTGCTTCGGTGCGGCAAATAATCAAACTAAGCAAAAAGAAAAGGGCAAAGCATAGAAAATTCGTAGGATACTCAGATGCGACCATAGAACAAGGAGTAGCTATTATGATGTTAGAAGGCAGTGGTGATATTTGTGTTTATACGTAATTGTTTGTACAACAATTTTCGTAGATTTTTGTACGTTAAAAAATTATGACAGAAAACTTAAATGCATTATAGGAAATGTGATTTTTTAAATTATTTGGTACCTACAAACTTTTTAAATCATAACAGACATAGCTTACAAATTTTATCTAAATATACTTGAAAAATTTGAACTCTAAAAAACTATTTTTTTAGCTAAATATGACTCCCTTCTTCTATACTTCTACTCCCACTACTAGCTAATTGATTTTCTGTGTTTAATCTTAAAACTCCAGAGATTTTCCCTATTTTATAAAATGTCTTTGATTTTGTTTGCCAAAAACAATGCTGTCAATTCGTTAATTCGTAAAAGCATTTTGGAAACATAATACCATGGATAGTTTTCTGCCATGTTTATTAACTGAAAAATAAAACCGAACAATCTATTGATAAAGGATGTTGAAAAGCATTTCCAAACCTACACTTTGACACGAAACTCTTGGGTGGAAGAAAAAAGGAAAAACCGGTTCTTAAGCCGCAACAAATTCGCTCACTTGTAGCGAATGGAACAAAGAACCTGAAGCAGTAAGACTTGATGTATGACTAGGAACTGCAATTAGTTGGGCTCGACACACGCCTGTCACATCACAATTTTGACAGCTTAACAGCATTGCCAGGCATTATTTAAAGTGCATTGTAACTTTTTTACCCACAACCCTCTCTGCCGGCGAGCAACTACAACAACAACAACCCTTGCAACTTGCAACAGAGCCACTGCCGTGCCGCTTAATTAACTAGACACATATAAAGCCGGTAAAAGTTTATGCAAGCAACGAGCGACTGCTTTGATGCCCTGCACTTCACTACGGGGGTTGGCTGTGGCACAGCCTTTGATGCTGCTGCAGCCCCATGACGGCACACTTCAGTGCAACAACGTTGCATGCAAAGGCCAACAAACAAAAGGCCTTAAGGGCAGTGAAAACGCAGCGCAGCACAAATCTTTTGACAGCGCAACCCTTGCAACTTTGCAACTTTTCCGCTTATGGGCGCCACATACAACTAAGGGTTGCGGGTTGCGGACACGGCTTCGGTTTGGTCGTGTGCAACACGCTGCCTGCCTTAGTTGCTTCATTATCAGCGCATTTGCAGCACGTGCGGCAATTGTCGAATGCCTGAATGACTCAACCACTGAGTAACTGAAAGAGCGTCGCAACGACTGACTACGATTGCATTCCTGGCTGCTTGTGATTTTTCCTCTTTTTTCCCGACGAGTTTTCACTCGAAGCCGCACAAAGGTGGTTGTTAACCCCCCTCGGCCTGTTACTTGGCATTTTCCTTGTACAAATTGCAATTTTGCTTTGGGTGCTGCAACAACATCGTCATCAACATCATCATCTCTACAGGGCATAGCGTAAGCTGTGGACTGGTGGTAGTTCCTCTTAACTCATTGTTGTAATATTTTATTTTTGGTGTGGGAGGCATAACTTAAAGTAGCTTTTATTTGTTTCATTACTTGGTGGTTGTTTGTTGTGATTTCCGTTTTTGGCATATGTTCCTCAAACAGCAAGGAACAATTGTTGTTAATGATGTTATGCGGCATGACGTTGCAAGTTTTGAGACATGTAGCAACACATAGATTTAGGATTTGCTGGCTTATATTTGAAAATTTACATTGGGGATTTCAAATTAGTACAAAGGGTTCATTCGGTACTACTGGACAGAGTGGGAATGTTTTTGAACAAGTATTGCAACCGGAAGTCGCGACTTAGAAGTTAATATTTGACCAGACTCATAAAATTAATTGTTGAAGAGAAAAATTCTTATTCTTCAGTTTTCTCAGCGAATTCGCTTTCCGAAATTTGATTAAATAGGTTCGTTGTGTGACAGTGAAAATAGCACAGCTCGTCACCATTTTGGTATTCGTAAAATTTACTGAACTTAATATATGAAAGGTTCGTATAATAAGATGTTGGGACACTAACAAATAAGTGAGTGTAAAATAAAAAAGGGTAATTAAAAGAACCCACATACCGCATAGTAGTTTGTAAAATTGAAGTTTTTTTATTTATTTATTGATGTTTTTTACAGCATATTATAATCCCAGACTGTTAAATTCAAAAAAAAAGAGGTTTAGGAAAGTATCCCCGTTGATTAAGAGTTGTATTAAAAAAATTGCCCGAATACGATTTTGTAGAAATAAATTGACAACCTGCCTTCGTGTGCTTGCATAGAACATGTCCTTGCTAGAAGGAGTTATATAATATATAATATTTATCCTATTGATAATGATTAAGACTTAAAGTGAACAAAATAGTTGGTACAGAGCCCTCATACAATTTCCCAATACATGTTATGAAAATTGTTCTATTGCATTTATATTTTGCCTAAATATAATTTACGAACTTACTCAAAGAAATTTATTTGTCCATCTTAAGGTATTATATTGATGTAAAATATGAAATTACCTGCAAAAGATAGAAAGAAAAAAATATTAATATATATTTTTAATATTTATCTTGTACAGTATAAATATCACAGTGAGATATAGAGAGTTTTTTTGTGAATTTTATTTCTTAAAAACCGAAATAATTTGCATGTATTTAATATCCAATTCAAAGCCAACAACAAAATGGCAAACATTTAAAAGCTCCAACCAATCCGCAATGCGAAACAGCACTCAAACCACTGCACTCGATCGGCACCAATCAACAATAGCCAACAACAACAACTGCATTTACGATCAACTACGACTCGATGCGTGCAAGCTTCGTATGCTCTGCTCGTACTTACTCGTCTATTTATTGAACTTGCACATATTTACATTACGACGAATTAAAATGAAGTATCTCATAATGAAAGCTGCAAAAAAAAATGCAACCGAGTCGAGCAACAACAAAGCAGACATCTCAAACGAAGACTGCGGCAAATAGCAAAACGAGCTGCACACTTGCAGCAATAAAAAACACAAAAACCCGAAGTGCAGAGAGCAAAAAATTGCAATGTTCGGCAAAAAGAGATCGCCAACACCGAATGCACTTTTGCATGTATGTGTAAGCAACAGAGATAGCAATATCAAAAATATATTGCCTGCACGCTTGCACGCATTGTTACTATTGCTGCAGCCATATTGCGATTGGGCAAGAGCTTTTGTTGCGCAAAAATGGCGAAGTGCAAAAAATTAAAAATAAAAAAAAAAACTTTTAAAAACAATAGCAATTCATTGTTTTTTTTATCTGCAGTTCGTACAAATTTTTTCATGCACCTGCAGGCGAATGTTAATAAAACAAAATCAAAAAAAAGATAGAGCCGCATTAGTCACTCGTTTGGTCATCTATCTGTTTATCTAATGCCGCAATTTGTGATTATTGCATAACGTATAATAAACAAAAAAATAATAAAGAAGAATAGCAACAAAAATAATATAAAACAAATTAATGAATAGCTTTATATCAACGAAATTTACGTATATACTCAAGTAGCTGGCTGGCTATATGTGCTTTTTTTAATAGACTTTTTAGATTTATATATTCATGTATGTATGTTTTTTTTTTTTCGATGCGATTTCCGTAAATTTAACCTACATTTTATTTTGGCAAAAGCAGCGATAAAAGTAAAGACAAAAAACAAAAAACAGAACAGAACGCAAGAGCCGAATTACTGCTAGCGTTGAAGTTGTAATACACTACTTTTTGAATATTTACTCAGGTTTGGTTTATAGTGGTTTGTGTTGCTAAAGGATAGCGATTGATTAAAAAAAGAGGGTTTCAGCAGGTTCCCACTTTTAATTATCAACTGTGCACTTAAAATTCGTTTTTACATGATTTCTTTGCAGATGAACTTTAAAGTTATCAATTCTTGTAATATTTGCAGAATTTTAAAGTTTGCTGTTGTAATAACATTTTGTATACTCGCTGTGAAGAGTGCTGCGTAAGGAAGAATTTTTATATTAAATATCACGCATGACTAAGCTTTATACAATTATAATAAAATAAATTACCCAATTTAGTTAAGCGCTACAAAAAGTGTATTCAAAATTCGGCACTCTAATATGTATTTTTCAAAACATTTTTTTTTTTAAATTTTACATACACTGTTTGTTGCGCTCTCGATTTTGCCAAATTCCAAAAGGAATTTTTTTGCAGGCGAGTATTGTTAGGGTATATATATATGTATATCTGCCATGCGCGTTTGAATTAAAACACTTGTGCCAGACACACTCACACAGAGACACTCACACACATACAGACACACCAAGATACACTCCGAAAAAGGGGAATAAGAACATGTCGAACTGTAGCCGTTTGATTTGATGGCGGCGACGGCGGTTCCAGTAACGGCGACAGACGCAAATTAAAAGCAAACGCAAACAAGCGCCAAAATAACGCATACACATATATACATGCTGCCTGAGTATCTGTGAGTACGCAAACGCTATATCTTGTTTATTCTAAGCACCAATACAAGCCAACAGCAAAACAAGGTCAACTGCAGTTATTTGTTCAGTCGAAAAATATATACAAAAAAAAATGAGTAAAAAAAACACAATGACTGACAAAACTGTTTATTGCTAGTTTTTTTTTTGCGCTTGCATTTGCGATCATGTGTTTGTATGAGCGTGTGTGTGTGTATCTGTGTGCTTGTATCTGTGTGTTTGGCTGTTGTTACTTTTTGATTTATCTTTTCCGTTGTTGTTTTTGTTGCTTTTGGCGGACTTTGTGCAGTTTGCGCTTGCGCAAAAATCCATGCGTTTTTTTTTGCCTTTGCTGTTTGTTTTTTATTATTCGCTGCTTTCAAGGATCTTCTGCGCCGGCTTCTATAGTTTTTTCCAATTTGTATGCTGCGCATGATTCCTGTTTTATGCACATATATTTTGTATACATGTTTGATGCTGAGAACGGTGAGAATATTAGTCAGTCAAAGGAATTCCTGGAATTAGTTTTGCGCCTGTCTTTGAGGTGAGAACAAGCTTCGAGTTACTTTTGGTATGCGCGCTTTGCAAGAACTTGCTTGTGTATTGAATGTTGAACTGAATTGATTCAATTGATCAATTAATATATATTTGACTTGATTAAATTAACAACAAAAATATATATTTTTTTTCCTTTTTTGCAGTGCAGAAATTTTAGCATATTTATGAATCAGCGTGCAAGTCTTTAGTTTTTATGAATTTTATATAATTTTAATGATTCATGCTATGAGAAAAGTATTAGCTTTTTTGAAAAAAACGGTAGGGAATATTTTTATAGCAAACGATTCGTTTAAGTAAATAAATAAAATGCTTAGAAGCTAACAAATTGGGAGCAAGATATTCCACTGTTGTTGGTATACACTAAAAGGTTTACACACTAACAGCCTACTGCAAGCAGTAAAAAGCACAAGCGATCCTAAGTGATATGATGCAATATTTCATAGAAACATCGTTAATACTTAGAAGTTAAAAAAAATAAGTTTTGCAAATATTATATCATAAATATAGCTAACAAGTTGCTTGACAATTCGAACTGAGACCCAAGTAATTCACAGCCACAACTTGCCCAGCACTAGTTAAATACAAACAAACAATCTATATATATATATATAAATATGTATTAAGAGATCTTTTGCGTATGTGTTGTAGCTTAGGTATATAAGAGAAACAAACTATTTACTTTTACTTTGTTCCAAAAAAAAAAACCAAGACGCATTTGCTGTTTGTATTTTTGCAGCGTTTACTCAGCAACTGGTACATAACAACAACAACAATACCAGCCGCAGTCGCATTTTGCTGTTATTCGTCATTGCTGACCTTGGTTGCAATCTGTGCATGTGTGTGTATCTATGTGTTTGTATATATTTCTTGATTTTTTGCGCGTGAATTTTATTTTTTTAAGTGCTGTCGTTTTTTTTTTTTCTCATTTTGCTTTTTTTTTTGGATATGCAAACAGCAGTTGGGCAGCAAGCAGCATAAATAAAAAATTATTTAAAATAAATTATTGCATTTGACTTTTGAACAGCTAGCTAAAATAATAATAAGATATAAAATATGACAACAAAAAAAAATGATGTGAAATTCCATGCAACATGCAAAAGACTAAACGGAAGTTGTTGCTGTTTTTATCATTATTAAAGCTAATAAGTCAAAATTTGGCATACGATATTTGTATATTAATCATACGCAACGTTGCTCACAATAAATATAAACTGCAACTAGTTGAATACACAAACAATAAGCACATAATAAATTGTTTATTTATTTTTAATTAAAAATTTTAGCACATTTCAACTGTATTGCATAATTTGGCAAGTTTTAGGTTGTGACTTTGAAAATTGATTAAAACAACTAAATACTTTTGTTGCATTCAAAGTCATTAAAAATATTTGTTTGTGCTAGAAATGATATTTAAAATAAATAAATATATTTGTAGTTTACCTATGGACTTAAACTTCCAGAAAGTTGAACAAAATTTCGAAAAGTTCCAGAATAAGATGTTATAAGGATGGACGTGGCTGGACGCTACATATTTTGTATGGAAATGTATGCAATTAATTATTTTAATTAAGATACTTCTTACTAACCATATTTTAGGCATGCATTGACTAATCAATTAATATTTGCTATTTAAATGAAAAAAAAACAATTTAAGTATTTTTACTTTGCTTAATATAAATAAATTATTGGTAATAAAGAAAAAAATGAAGAAATAAATTTTATACAATAAGAAATTGTACAACAAATTTGCATACAAAATAAAGTTAAAAATAAATTCCCTAAAACTAATTGATGGAAAATAAATTTTTAAATAAAAAACAAATTTAAAAAAAAAATTTGCAAAAAAAAGAAGAAACAACAAAAAAAAAATTAAAACAAAAAACATAACTCAACTTTTGGGTGCAAAAGTTGTCAAAGACTGTGATCAAGCAAAATTTTTACGTTCTAAAGGGTATCAATATATACCGCGAAAATACACAACACTTCCAAGAATGGCACTATCAGTGCAACCAGCGCAAATGCAAAACGTAAACACATTATTTTTAGAGTTCAGAGCAAACACTTGAGCGTAAAGGAAAATTTTTTACCAATTTTTGGCCTTAAAAATAAGTAAACTTATTTGTAAAAAAAATAAAAAACTAATGCAGAATTTTGGCTTTACCAACAAAAAAAAAATACTTTGACGCATAGCGACAAATCAACCCAAGCAGACACACTGCTTGTGACTTTGACGTTTGCCCGAAAAAAAGTATCTCTCACACAGATATGCGAAAAATACTTATTTGTATTAGTGTGCTGTGCCAAAGCAGATAAAAACAGGGAAATAACAAAAAAAAAAAAAAAATAACGCAAAATAAAAATGAGCGAAAAAAGTGGCATAAAAAGCGCAGACACTGCACACAAGTGTCCCACTTCCACGAATCTTTCATTCTACGCTCTTTCCATAAAAAAAAGAAGAAACCAAAATAAAAAAAATATGACAAACAGCCAGTAGAAAAAAAGCAACAAAAGCGAGCAAATAATAATGCTAATACATAATAATGAAGCCGACGCGAAAACAAAAACAAAATCGGGCAGGGAAAAGTAACGAGCTACAAAGGGCAGGAGCTGTGTAGAGGAGAGACTTTTGGCAAAAACCAGCTGCTAGTGCAGTTTTGTTATTTTTTATAACGTTTACATATATATAAACAGTTTTATATATAAGTGTTAATTTATATATAGACTGTATAATTTAAGCTTATGTACTTTTCTATAAATTCAAAGGCAATACATATTTGTTATTGTTGTGCTTGCTGTGTATGTGTGTGTGTGTATTCTTATGACATTTTGCTTATTTTATCTGCACTTGCCTGTCTACACTTTATAAAATAAATAATATATTATAGACTTTATATTTCTTCTGACAAATTTTTATTTACGGAAGCATTTGCTTGCGCATTTTAAAAATTTGACATTTTAAAATAATCGTTTCACTCGGGAAGACTAGAATTTAAAAGCGGTATTTGTGCAAGTTTTGTATGTCAGCGGCGCGTTGCGTTAATGTTCAGAGGGTGCTGTAGGGTGTAGAGAGTTTTTAAATTTTAGTACGCAAGGCAGCATAATTTCTACTAAAATTTCTGTGGAAATGCGGATTAGCTTAGGGTGTCTAGCACAAGGCCATCCCACTGCAGCAGCCACTGCTCGGCATTAGTCAGTTGTAGATGACAAAGTAAAACTGGGTTAGCTCCAGCGTATATACACAAATAAATACTTATTAATAATGAAAGATATTAATTAATAATTATTATAAGTAAATATTTTCAAGTGATACTTATATAAGTGCAATACAATTTTGTATGCATTGTCTAAAGGTCATGCTGTGCGTTTTTTTTAAACTGGTTGTAATAAAAAGTAAACTTAATTACTTGAAGTTCTAATTTTAGCTTTAGGTAATTCACTTACGCTTAAGCTACTAAAAGCTTAATTGTTTTAAATATTATATTTATTTAAGCTATGTTTATTTTTAGTATTTATAAACGCTATGAATGTTGATATAAAATATGATAATGGGATAAATATTTCAGAGATGAGTAACCCAAAAATGCAAAGAGTGTGAACTGAGTTGTAGCTAGTTCTCTAGAAATTTAAGTTAAATCAGTTAAAAATTAATTCTAAAAAAAAATTGATATTAAATAAATTAAAAGAAATATGTTGAACATTTAATAAAGTTAAAAAATTATATTACAACTAAAAAATAATGATAAAAAATTTATTTTAATAAAACAAAAATATAAAATGTTTCATAAAATTCTAATTTATATTAAATTTAAATATTCAAATTAATAAAACAAATAATAGAAATTACTAATAAAAATTTTTAACTTTTTATAAAGCTCAAAAACTAATCAAAAAAAAAATGAAATAAATTTTAATAAAACAAGAATAATAAAAAAATACTATTTTTAATCAAATTCGAAGTTATAGTAAAATTAAATTAATAAAAAAAATAATAAGCTTTTAATAAAATAAATAAATAATTATATAAAAAAATTATATTATATAAAAAATAAATTAAATTAAATAAATTTTAACAAATCATAAATAATAATCAAAAATATATAATAAGAATAACTAAAACTTAAACTCAATTTTATGCATATTGCAGCTTGTAGCCATTTTTAGTGTGACCAAACTTTATCAAAACTCCTGCAGTATTTTATATACCAAAATTAAAATTAACAACAATAACTCATAGATCACTGCCAACACTCAGAACTTGTTGAAAATAGCGAAAATTGCAAGAGCGCGCACTTGTATATAATTTATGACTTTTAAAATATATAATTATTATTTTTTTTAGTCGAAATTTTGCAATATTAAAAGTTGTCGAGTGACACGAGCGTTTGTGTTATTGCTTTTTAAAGCTACTAAAGCTACTAAGAACTGTTTCATCTACAAGTTTCATTTCATCTTGTATTTTATAAGTAGTATTGTAGCCATTAGATACATTAAATGCTTATACAGCTGCTGTGTGTGAATAATAATGCAGCAACTTTTGCTATATGCAAGTTGAATAATATTAATTTTTTTCTCTATATACATTTGCGTCAGTCTCATACATATGTGCTGCATTTATTTTTTATTTTTAAATAAAATGCTTTTTACTCTTTATATATTTTTTTTTTGTGACTGCGGCACAAGTTAATATTTTTATTTAGCGATTATCTCATTAAAATGAATTTTGTGTGCATTCAATTTGGTTCTTTTGCGCAGTGAACGAAACTTTTTTGCAATTGCCTGACAGCGCAGTACATAGTGTTGTATATAGTATATATATGTCTACTGCTGACTGCTGATATATATATATATACATATGTTTTGCAAAGTATGCGCTGACATTTGTATGCCATTTTGTTTAGTTACAGTGCCGTCAAAAAAGTTTATTCGAGTTTGACGTAAACTTTTAGCAGTAATTGTGTATCCAAAGCGAGACTTTGCTCGACATTGCCTGAATGCGCTGACATACGCAAACGTCAAATTAATTGCAAATTAGTGCTGCAAAAATGCGGGCAGCTTTTTTTTGGGGGTTTTTGAAATACACTAACTTGGGTTATTAGAAAAAATGCAAGTTCAATTTTTAACTACTGTTGCGGCTGCAGCTGGTAACATATTTTACTAATTTTATAAAGCTCTCCCTGGATTTGGCTTCAAAATTCGTATATACAATATTGCCGTTTGTTTTCGCTAACATTTGCTTATTGCAAATGTATGAAACATAATAAAAATAAAACTAAGCGTAAAACATTCGTGTATAGATGAGCGATTCGACTTTTTAATAACCCCCCTTTGAGTGCTTTGGACAACGGTGAGAGAACAAAGTATTCAAATGAAATATCTCGTAAGCTGAGAAACCTCTGCTTTCCTGGCACAGCCTGCCAGAAAGACGCTATCTGCCTAGTAAATCTGTATTTCTCAAAGACACTACCTTTCGGATTCGGCTATAAGCTGTAATAGGCACTTGTCCTCTTCAAATGTTTATTAATAGCAAACAATATAAATTAAGATTAAGTTGGATTTTATTACCAGCGCTTTTACAAAACTAACACTGTGTTCCAGCGCGAGGAAGAGAACTACTCTAACATCTTGCACAGCTACAACTAATAAGATCTGAAGAACCTTGAGCAGCAAGGTTACTGCGTCAACTTTGGCAAGACAACAAAATCCCTGTTTGAGTCGTAGCTCTTGTATGCATTTTCATTTCTTGTGTGGAAATTGTATCATAAGTCTTGAAAATTCGTTCTAAAAGTATATTAATTCAAAAAAAAATCGTCAAATTGAAGCTAATTGTGCGAAGTTTTTAGTAGACTTTAAATCTGAGTTAAATAAAAGTTTCTTTTAAATAAGCCAAAAACAGCGAACACATGCTAAAAATACCAACAAAGTGTATTTAAAGTGCGACACTTAGCGTACAGTCACACTCCGTGACATTTGTTTTTTTTGTCATTGAATGCATTAAAATTTATGTACAACAGCTGTGCACATACTGTTTGAAATTTATTTAATGCATTTTAATTAAAAATGTTTTCGTTTAACATTTATTTAACAAATTTATTTACTTATAAACAATCAAAAACGATATTATAAGATTTATGCATGCGCAAATGTATGTAAGATAACAAGCTCATTATCAATACAAACAATAACAATCACGACAGCAACAAAAAACATAATCATCATTAAACAAAATCATCAACTGCTCCGTCGACAGCCGTTAAAAAATTCAGACATACATAAAATGTAGTATACATATGTACTACACTTGCATACATAGAAATGTGTGTGTATGTGTACGTGTATATATAAGCCAAAAACAAGACCAAGACAGCGCACGCTTCGAAGTTGACTTCGATGTCTTTATTTCAAGTTCAAGTTCAAGATAAATTTTATTTCATTTTATTTTCAGCGCTTTTTTTCTTTTCTTTTTACGCTACTTTTTTTTTTCTTTTACATGCACATAGATACACACAGTCACACATATATAAAGTGGCTTACACAGCGGCGTCTTGGCCAGCTCGGGTGTGTGTAAGTATCTGTGACTTGTTCGCATCTTTTTTATATGCATTGTATGTACGTAGCGTATGTACTACTTACTGTATAAATATTTTCATTCATATTGTGCAGCGCCAAAGTTGTATATACGACGTAGTATATAAGCAACGCGCTTTTCTTTGAACTTGTTTGCGAAAAGTTTTAGAAATGCATTTACTCGGCTATGTACCGAAACTAGATTATATGCGCGAATGCAAGTTCAAGAAACTAGGTTGTCCTTGTTGGCGGACAAAAAAAAATATCATACTACAATATATAACATCCTTGAGCTTGAAAAGTAAACAGTGTTTTTGTAATGCGGAATTTGCATTTTATGTATAACAACAAAAACAACAATGGATGCTGATGTAAGTTAGTCTAGTAAAAAAAAATGAAGAAGTTCACAAAAAATACATTTAAAGTCATAGAACTTAGCTTTAAAATTTCAGAAACACGGCGCTGTTTAAAAACTATCTTTGTGTGGCATATTTGGCGTATACGTAATATGAAGTTTATATTTATGTCCAAGACAAAAAGTCTTTGGCACATATTAACGACATTGATGCAAGAGACAGATGAGATCTTTAAAAGCGATGTATTTGTCCAATCACGAGCCGTACCCTACCACCCAACAAATCACTCTTCAAAGCAATGATAACAGCTTAAGTTATATCAAGAGATGAAACTGTTATCACTCATCACAACTCATTCTCTTTGTCGGTTTCCAACTGCAAACCAGCGCTGCTGCTATCGGCGCTTATTTTAATTTTGAGTCAACGCAAGCCCGCCCAATGCATCGGCGATTCCTACAAAGTTTAACCCGCCTAATTTAGTTTTAATAAATATAAGTAATTATGAATTTCGAAATCATTTTATTTACTTAACCACCATCGATTTAACAGCCGTGCTTACGCAGCCGTGCTTATGTAGGGATACATCGAACACACAGTTGTTCATGGGCATATACAATTATTTCTTATTTTAGTGTCTACGATGTTCACTTTAACCTGAAATTAGTTTATGGAATTTCGTAGAGGTTCTGTTTCTTCTTAAAAAAGCCTGCATCGCGTATACTTAATATATCATGTTAACTCAATAAATTGAAAATATTTCTAGAAAATGGCCTTCAATGCATAAACAAACACTTCTGTTTAAGTGCATACGTTGCGTATACGTAATATACGCTATACGCTATAACGTTTTAAGATTATTTTTCTATTAGAACTACACTTCACTTATTCTCTACACTTCCCTTTTATAAAACCCATTTATTGCTCACTATTTTGCATTGTTCAAGATCCACTCACTCTACAAGACTACTTGCCGCAAAAACTCCGTTTTTCTCAAGTTTTTCTCATTAATCCGGCACAACCATAAATTGAACTATTATATTACTCACTTAAAGCCCAAAAATTTGCATAACCACAATAAAAGTGTATATATAGCCAGCCACCAGCCACATAACAAGTGTTCAACGCATTTCCAAACAAATGCAACACAATACAATCAATTCATTGTCTCTCCAAACACGCAATTAAAACCCCCAAATTGTATAAATGCGCTTGTGTGCATGACCGACCATTAAATGCCAAATGTTTAAAAAAACAATTGAAATAAATATTTAATAAAATACCAAATTAAAGCAAAACGCATTTTTGCATGTTATCGTGTCTCTAAATCGCATTCGCTCACTCTCCAACTTGTAGCTACCACAAAATTGTGACGCATGCACAACACAAAACACCTACACCAAAGCACTTATATAGCCATAGTATACTCTATAGACCGACCACTACAAACACCCACAAAATTTTGACTTTATATAGCATTGACTTGACTCTGTCTCCGTGTATATATACTATCTGCTATATGCATTGCACACACAAGACAAAAGCCGCACTCAAATATGCGCCAAGCGACAATTGTACCAGACGCGTTTGTCACGACCACGGCACGGGCAGACCCATGTAGACGCTGAGGTAGACGGAGACGTAGATGTAGACTGCGACTTCGACGTGGTGTTAGACGTAGACAACGAGATGACACAAAAGTCCACAAAAAAAAAAAAAAGCCAGCGAAGGGAGAAGAAAAAAAAACATCACATGCAATTTACTGCAAAATGACAAAAAAGCAACGGAAAAAAAACAAACAAAATGGTTTTGTCGCATGACTTTTACTTTTTTTTTGTTTCACTTGTCTACATATTTTATTTATTATTATTGTAACTTGCTGTTATTGTTTTTGTTGTAGTTTTTATTGTTGCGTGCAACAACTTGGCGCTTTTGGGGACTTGAAACTTGGTCGGGAGTTTTAACTTGACTTGACTTTGAAAGCGAAAGTTATGACACTTTATTTTTTTGGCAGCTACGGAAAGTGTAAGTTTGCTTGCTAAAGTTAGAGTATCTTAGAAATGCAGCTGTGTGCAGCTTGCAGGTAGTTATAAGGAATGGGCGATAGTTTTTTTTTAGCAATTGGATATTGTAGGAGCTGCACATAGTCTCCAAGTATACGAAATTTGCATAGATGCTTGACTTTATTTTGGCAGCCATTTCTCTAGATAATAAGGAACTCGAAAACAATTTCAAACTAAGGAAGAGCATATGCGCTTTTCTGATCTGAAAAAAAATTAATTTATAGAGGGCCAATCATTGTAAATTTCGTGATGTAGAATTTGTACCACTGTGAAAATCGATGCTGATATTATTAACCTGGATATTAAGCCAAGAACCAAATACCAATAGGTGTTCCTCGATCGACAAAATAAACGCACTACAAGATGCTCCGTGTTCTTATACAGAAGCATAAGTTGTGTTGCGGACGGATGGAGCTGCGTTAGGGCAGTTTAAGACAAAAATCTACAGCTCCTTTCGGATTTGGGACGACTATCGCAACCGAACGAACCATGACCTCTACGAGCTCTAAAATGACATAAATGTCGTCCAGCGTATTATGGCACAACGTCTGCGTAGGCTCCGCCATGTCATTCATATGGACGTAGGCGCTCCAGCGAAGAAGGATTTCGTTGTGAATTAAAGGAACGGAATGGCCAAAGCACCTATCATCACTTGAAAGGTAGCGCGAAAAATCTAATACACAACGCAACATATTTTCCAGTATAAACCTTCTCCTTATTTGAATCTCACTTGTTTGTAGCTTAGAGTCATTAAAACTGAGAATCATCTAAGCTTAGAATTATCTAAATTTATCATCATCAATCATCTTCAATACATCTGTCTTAGTGTCAAGTCATGCTTGTAATAATTGCAACTCTCTTAACTTTTCCCCTTATCTAAATCTGAAATATACATGAATATTTAAGTTAATATATAAAAAAAAATTATAAGTAGCAACATATTATTTCGCTTATCGCAACAAAAGTATCTATAATATGAAAACTAAATTGATTTTATCTCAGTATGATAAGTTTATGCTATATTTTTATTATTTTTGAGTTTACAGAGCTTGGTAATTGTATTTATAAAGCAAAATACGGCAGTGTATGCAACCAATATAGCTAAAAAAAATAAGAATTTGTACTTTGTAAATCTCTAATTATTTCCTAGCCATGTTTATTGCTTATTTAAAATCATCAAAGCAGTTTTAATAAATTCAGTTTAAACTTTGGTTGCTCTTCATCGACGCTTTTATATCGATAAGATAGAAGATCACTTCCTAAGATACATAGTCAATTTTTTGATAGATTGACAAGTGCGCTATATTAACCGAATACTTTATAGAAACACTGTCCAAATATCTTCCGTGTTTTCTTGTATCTACGTGTTTTTGAATTGCTGCTGTCTAAATGCATAAACGTCAGATAATGCAAAAACTGATGGACAACTAGCGAACATATATACAATTGCATATATCTCCATTTTATAAATAATATATCGTTATACTTCAGGTTTCTTTTAAGGTTTGTATTTTAAAAATGCAGAAAAAGACTCCAGCTAAATACATACAAAAAGCTTTGAATTTTTCAGAGTATTGCTAATAAGTGCAGTGAATTTTCTGTGTAATCCATAATGAAGGAGTCGCATAAAGTCTAGCTACTCACTTAGCTCTTCAACTGCTACCAACTTTGATAGATATATTTGAGGAGTACACGAATTTCTTTTGTCTTTGCAAGACTAGAAAGCTTACTACCTTAACAGTTGCAGTATTTTGTGCAACTCTTGTCTTCCAAAAATACAACCAATCACTTTCCACTGCTTATTTGTATGTGTATAGTATATCTTACACAAAAAAAAATCATTAAATGCCCATTTCTCTACGTCTTGATGACTCGTTGCTCTGCAACAAATCACGCAAATTAACTGCATGAAACTGCCGCAGGAAACTAATGAAAAATTGAGAAAAAAAATAAACAGCGAGCTTCTACCCCAAACCCCCATTCCACCAAAAGCAATAAAAAAATTAAGTTCCGATCCAGCAAAAATTCATTTGTATAACTTCAAACCACAGTTGTTGGCCACCCATGTACCGTAGCTATGTAGCTGCAAGATACACTTTACCATAAATTGCTCAAGTGCAGAACAACCAAAATGGCAAAACAAGCAAAGTTGCAGGCAAATTATGGCCACAAGAAGAAAGAGCAGCAAAAGCGCACAACTGAGAATCAGAAGAGAATGTAGAGAAGCGTAGATAGATTTAGGAGGCGGACTACGGAATACGAGGCGTGGTAAGCCAATAGAGGCAGGCAGCCTTTGGAGTGCGCCAAAGTGCAGTCATAGTAAATAGTAGTAGATAGTACTACAATAGTAGTAGTAGTAGTAGTAGCGCGTCATAGTAGTTGTGGAAAATCGTGCACTTTGTGGCAGGAGACAAAGCAAATGAATTTTCACTCATTTCCTTATCGTCTGTGATTTCCTTGCCAGACTTTGGCAGTTTCTAGTCCTTGTTGCTGTTATCCTTGCAATGCGACACAAACGCTCACAAACATACGAACATTTTTTTAATGAATTTTCGTATGTTTCTATGCAGCCCAGGCAATGTCAAGCAGCAGCTATCTATTTTGTGCGGCAGATACACCCGCTGCCGCACGCTCCGTATGCCTTTTCCGTCCGTCTGTTCGTCTGTCTGTCGCATTGTCTGCAGGCGGCGCACAAAAAATGCAGTTTGTAGCAAAAGTTTTTTTTATATTTTTTTTTTTCAATTCCCCCCCAGCTAGCTTGTTGGCAGTCATCTACAACGCCCGATGCTATGTAAAGGCGTAAAAATGGAAAATCCATGAGGTTTGTGCTCGAAATGTAGAATACTCTGAAAAGTAATTTGCGGTTTAGGCGAACAAAAATAATTTAGAAGATTCTTTAAGCTAAATGTATTTTTTATGATTCTGTTGCTTGTAAATTAGCTTCCAAAACTTCCAAAACTTAAGGCTAGATAGCTGAACT
The DNA here is from genome assembly GCA_035046065.1 of Chymomyza procnemis. Classification (NCBI taxonomy): domain Eukaryota; kingdom Metazoa; phylum Arthropoda; class Insecta; order Diptera; family Drosophilidae; genus Chymomyza; species Chymomyza procnemis. Next base: position 19,947,652 of record JAWNOJ010000004.1, read on the forward strand.
ACAATATCTGACGTATTCTCTATAAATACTTTTTGCTGAACCTATTTATTTCTCTAATGTTCTCAGTGCAATTTATGTGTTGGTTGGTTTAATTTTTGTTTTTAGCTGAGTGCTCACGCGTGATTCGTGACATGTGTCAAAAATGACCTTCGTTTTGCAAGAGATTTATGTTCAGTCATAAAACTTATTTCTGGTTGATCTCTTTGTTTGTGATTTGCAAGATAACCAACTATTCATATTTTTATTCGAAAAAATACACTCAGCTTTAACACTTATTTCCGGTTGAGTGCTTTTGAGCAGTCTATGGCATGTTAAGCGCAATGAATGCACCCCGAAAAGTTGTCTTTTGGTATCATTTTCTGCACTTTGTTAAATATGACAATATTATGCCAAAAATTCGAAGTACTTTACCCAAAAAAAAAAATCCGGAAATTGCAACGAGATTATAAAATTTTTTATACTAAATTTTCGACAGTTTAAAGAAGGGAGAAACTAGCGATTTTGTAGACCCCTTGGTACTATATCCCTTAAAGATATAAAAAAAGTGATAATGATGACGTTTTGTAATCTTTACTTGTAACTCTGATATTATCTAAAATATTGCCTTTATTTTAAACTAACAATGAGATTAGTTGTGGTATTATTTCTCTTAGTTTTAGTAAGATAGTTTGGAAATATTATGTAGAAGTTATGATCTATAACATACGCATACATTTTAGAAAGCCTATTGGAACACCGATGAAAGACCAGCATTTAAAGTACAGGCAACAGAATTCGCACAAGTTTTTACCTAAAAAGAGAAAAACCATTTGAAACAGTTATTTAAATGCACACTGCACTTCATAGTAATAATAAATAAAACAGATTTAAAAAAAATAATTATTTGTGGCTAAAGCGGCAAAAGAAATATTTGATATTCTGCTTGACTCTAACATTGCAGCTTTTACGTAAATATTTCAAAATAAATAACCTTTAACCTTTCTTAAAACAACCTTTAACCTTTCTCTTGAGCTGGTTTTCTTAAAATTATTTTATTTTTTCTTCTTTTAAGCACATAATTGACCTTCCTTTCTTGCTTTCTTTATATAAGCGTTAATCTTTCTCCAGAATTATTTATCACAAAATTATTTAATTTTTAAAGGTCAGAATTAACCTATTACGTCTGGATTTTGAGATAGTTTGGGTGTTTATTTTATTCTTCATTATCTACATTGTCGTCTACGAAAACTGCTTTTCAGATGGTACAGCTCTAACATAGCTTACTCCAGGTTCCACAGCGGGCACCAAATCTTTAGTGTTATCATATTACCTAGAATAATAGCAGAATTTTCCTTTTTAAACAATTTAAAAGTCATCTTTCAAATTAATTTTCTCTTTAATAACACAATTAGTTTATCGATTTTTGTAAGATTTAATTCGATGCTGAGACATATTTCACAATAGGCACGAAATCTTGAGATTCTAACAGCTATCACCTATGGTCGGCGGGTCTTCGGCCGCACCTTATTTTATGGCCAACCAATACACATCATCAGCCTATTAGAATTGCTGCACAAATCAAGAATACTCTTGACAGGGTATAAAAAATCAATGAAACTGTGGTAGTGGCAGCAGCAGCAGCAGCATGTACAACTTTGAGCTTGGGAGTTGCTGGGGTGGCACAACTGCCTGCACAACGTCATCTACAATAACAACAGCATCGTCAGTGGCGTCATCATCATCATCATCATCATTGCGACAATGATCATTGTCAGCAAGCGGCATGCCGGCTTGTCATCATTATGAAATACAACAACCCTCGGCTGCACATGGCTAAAAAGCAAAAAACAAAATCCAGCAAATGCATGGATGAATGTTGCTTGTTGTTTCGGGTTCAGCAGGGTTGGGGGTAAGCAGAGTTTTTGTGTGTTGGCTGCTGCTGCCGCCGCCAGTGCTGCACAACCCCCAAAAAGTGCACATAACTGCCAGCGCCTGACGTGACGCGGCGCTATGTCTTTGTCACTGTGTGTGTGTGTGTATAGATAGTGACTGTGTGCGTTTGTGGCGCTGCTGCAGACGTTGTAGCCCCCAAGCCGCCGCACAAAAGCAGACGACGAGCAGGACGTCGGGCCTGTCAACCCAAAAAAGGAACAGCAAGTACTTTCACTTTTTGCATACTAGTGAACACCACCCTCTAACTCAAACCAGAGGCTCCAGCTGCCACTGCGTCATGCGGCAGTAGTGCAATGCGCCAAAAAGTAGACAACACATGTGTACACACACACGCACACACAGATATAGTTACCGCATGCATGTGGCATGCAGAGTGACAGCAAGAGAAGGCTAGCTGTGCGAGCGAGCGAGCTAGCTTGTGTGGCATGCAACTTGCAACCCTTTTTTGAGACGCTTGTAATTTCATAATATTTAGCCTTTAAATGTATTTCAAAGTGCAACGGCAGCAGTTGTCATTGTTGTTGCAAACATTTCCATGGCAAAAAAACTATAGCACAGTTCTGGGGGTTGTTGGCAACGGGGGTTGCAAATGCAGCCAGCCACTGCAGAGTTGTGGCAACAAAAACAAAAAAAAAATAGGAAAAACTTTTGCACTCTATGGCATGCAGAAGGCGGAAAAGCTAACGCTCGGAAAAACTTTTCCCAGCTGTCTGTGTAGAGTATATAGAGCTCTACCATATATAAGTGAGGAGGGTTGCTTGCAGTGCGCGTCGTTGCCGCTACGTGCAAGAGTGTAGATAAAAATATTTTAATTTATTTTACTTTGGCTGCATTGCGTCCAAAGACCCCCCCTGCCTCCTGCTAACACCCTATATATGCTGCGCTGTTTACACAGACATTGCACATTTGCTTTTTGGTTAGACCAGCTTATATACATATATATAAGCACATATGTTTGTTTATACATATGTACCAGCTTTTTTGACTGCATTTGTCGCATGCAAGCGGAAAAATCCTTTACCTCTCTCACTCTGCCAAATGTTTGCCTTTCTTTTCAGGCATTTTATTTATCTTTGATAAAAGGTTTTAGTTTGCATGTGTTTGTTTGCACCATCAATAGTGGCTTAGTCTAAAAGGTTTTTTGTTTAAAGGATTTATCTAGGCGCCTATTCAAACTATAGTCCAGTGCAGGCAGGCATACACCAAAAACCCCCTTAGTACAAACTTTTCTATTGACATGTCCTTTAATTTTATTTTGACTGGTTTTAGTTGAATTTACACGAAACTTGTTTGGTTGCTTAGCAAATTTTAACAACTACAAGTGTCTGATGAGATTTTTACGTTCTAAAGCTTTTACATTTATGTTCTTTTTTAATAGGAATTTAAGTTATTTATTCTTTAGTACTGCAAATGTTATAATTGTTGCAATACTTGAAGAGGGTTAAGTGCTTACGTGAAGTGCTGAAGTCATGTTTGGAGTTAAAAGCCACAATTCGCCATATGTTTGGAAATAAAATTTATACAGAAATGCGTCAAGAATCGCTGGAGTAACTTTGATAAGAGTTTTGGGAATTATGAAAATTTTGTAGTTAAAGTGTAGTAAGAATTGTAAGGAGCTCGTATGACTAGCCTTATGTAGATTAAAATTTTTTAGACTCTTCAAAATGTGGAAAACGAAGACTTCAACAATCATTTATTTCTCAGAATGATCTATTCTTTTGTATTTGGCGTCACAATTCGGCCTGTAGCCTTTATTGATACCCTTACCTATGTGATAAAATGTAATTTAAAAAGTTATTAGCCCAATCATCGTATTAGAACTAGAAATTCGCCTTTTTAAACGAAGGAAGTGAATTGCTTAGAAACTTTAAAGCATGGAAGACAAGGACTGCAACAAGCTAGGGGCATGCCTTCGTCAAAAAGTTATTTTCAGCAATGATTTTTTAATTTAAATTACCTTCTAATAATAATATAATAACTGTAGACTCAGCTTTTTATTTGTAGAAAAAATGGTAATAGAAATTGAATTCAGCTAACATCGATTACCCGTGCAGAAGACTGATTTTCATTCGCAGTCTCTTTGAAGCGTATGATACCAAACTAAAACATTACAATTAGCGAACGAATAACACTTAATAGAAGAAAGCAGAAGAAAGAAGAAAAACATCAAAAGCAAAATTTGACAACTATTGGCCAAGCATAATTGTCACAACTTGCACTTTTTAAGTAATATAAATCATCGCATCCTTGCCACCAAATTCAACTTGATTTCCTCTATCATCCTTCATTATTGCTTCATCTGATGTCAATCTGATGGCAATTGGTTTTTATACTATGCATTCTTCTCAGTTTATCTCTACGCATTACCTTTCACGTTTGCTTATCTATCCTATCATTCTTTTCATTTTCATTCTTCCATTATATTTTTCGAATACAGTTTTATTTCTATATATTTTTTACATTATTTATTCTCATTAAGTTATTCTCATCTTTATTCTCAACATCTATCTCCTCTTAGCATATCCACATATTATTTTCATCTTTTTCATAATTTATTTTCAGCATTTAACCCCTTCTTCAAATTAATTCTCATCATCTTATATTCCAAAGCAATTATTCGTCATTTCACTCTGTTTATCATTTATTCTAGTCATCTTGTCCTTTCTTATCAAATTATTTTTTGTCATTATTATTTCTTATTTTCTTTATACAGAATTTATTGTTCATGAGCATTGAAATTATGCATAAAAATACATAAAAAGCATAAGAAAAAAGTTAAGATAAGATGTCTTCACAATATTTATGCCAATCTGTCCATTTTTATTATAAATTTCTTTAGACGTAAGATAATGGCTACTCCAATCATCTTATTCTTTTGAGTACTATATCAATTTTTTTCTCTTTTCTAATATATTTTTTTGTGTTATCTTACAATCAAGCTTTTTTGCATCTTAAATCTTAACATTTATTTGCATCATCTTAATTATTTTTTTAAAATATTAAAAACCAGATCCATTGTTATACTTGGATCATCTCTTTGAACTTTGATGTAGATGTGACGACAAGATATAAGAGCACAAAGTTATTCGCAACTGGAAACTTTGCTTAGGAAAAGTGAAGATTCGATGGCGAAGAAACTTTGAAGCGTACATTCGAGTTGTTGGATTATACATAAATTTAAAATTTTTAGCCTATGTGAAGCCTTACTTTTGAGCACCAAAGACCCATAACATGTTAGCGGGCACAGCCCACTCCACGCCCTAGATCAAACAAAAATGTGCAAATGCACTTGGTATTATACAATACCAGTTGGTGAGTTTTTTTGCACAATTTGTAATCTTTCTCGATTAAAAATTCCGCACACATAAAAACTAAAATTCAATTTCTAGCCAAGTCCAACTTTTTGCCACAAATATTGCAATAGAATATATCAAGCTGCAATTTCTTTTTGGGCATTTTTTTTTTTTTTTTTTTTTTTTGCAAAAAATGCTGACATCTGCAATTTTGACTGGACAGAGGTGGAAAAACTGCAATTTTGGAAGTGCTCAGCAATGGAAAAGCAAAAGGCAAATCCCTTCTTCTTCTATGTATTGCTGATTTATTTATGTATCCATATATGTCCAAGCATATATATATACAAAGAGAGTAGAGCAGATGCCGCAAAACGATATGCATGCATATGCAAAAAACGAATGCAAAAAAAATGGCTGCTACAGCTGTACACTAAAAACAACAAATTGCATAGACAGAGCATTTTTGCATTGCACTTCATCATAAATTTATTTATCAAAAAGTTTCTGTCTGTGTAGAACGCTTGCAAAAACAAATATTGGGCTTGGGGTAAAAAAGTATTAATGGAATATTGCCGAAAATTCTGTAGAAAAGCGAGACACACATGCTGCATGTATATGCAAAGCAAACAAACAAAAGTAAACTAAATCCCGATGCAGTTGCTTTTAGAGGAAATGAATTGGGGAAAAAAAAGAGATGCGCAAAAAATTGAGGGGGGAATTAAAAATATATAAAACTCTTTCTTTTTTTTTTATTTTATGCTGCTGTTGCAGTTTGTTGGAGCATTGCAGTCTACATGGAATTGGGTTTCAAATGGCTTTGAATTTGATTTGGCTGGGGGCGGGGGGGAGGCGGGATTTTGCCGGTCACTGCAGCATGGCCAAGCGGCACGCCCATAAAGGAAATGAAGTTTTAGCCATGTGCAACAGCAGCAGCAGCGGCAACAAAAACGAAAATAGAAATTATATTAGGTTTTCATGTGCAGCGCAACTACAAAATGGCCGCCCAGCGGAAATGGACAAAGCAAAAAGTGAAATGTGCAAAAAAAAAAATGGAAATTTGCATACATGTGGGAAAAGCAATGTAAAAAGACAACTAATACATATGCACGTAGAGGCAGCCATAGATGCACTTGCAAAAATAAATAAAATTACGTTAGGTACTGGAAAAAAACGTTTCTCAAATGAATGCACAAAAAATTGCGAATATTGAAAGGTATTTGTAATTTGTTTAAAAAGGATTTAAAACGGAATTTATTTTGAAGAATTCCGGAAATTTTTACATAAACAAGCATTCAAAACTGTTATTTCTTTAACGATTTAGATAATGTTTAATAATTTAATTTTAATAATAAAACTGTTTACATTTATACATAAAAAGCGACTATATTGTATGATCCAACTTTTAAAAGGGTTATGCTTTTAACATAAGCACTTTTAAAGTGCTTGAAGTAGTTATTGTCCAACTTTTTTTTTAATTTCGATATTTTTACTTATAGACCACAATATCTAGAATCATTTTTCCTTACTCGAGTAAAAATTGTATCCGTAATCGTAATTATTTATTGCTAAAATCTAAGCAACTCAGGATTGTGCCTAAAGATTTAAGCGTAAACGAATTGATCATATATAATAAAGTTGCAATAAGAAAAGATCCAAACTTAGGTTAAACTATCTACTTAACCATAGGCAACAGCTACCCAGTGTCATATTTATGTCGACTCCTATCTAAACGCTTTATTTTATCATAATTCAACACTCGTCTTTATGTTTACCAGTTTTATTCGATTTGATATCATCTAATATCATATCAAAAATAATAAAGTTGAAATATTACAAGAGCTAAACTTTGGTGCAATTATCTTCTACTTATCCATAAGCAACAAATTCTCTTTGTTATCTCTTCTATCTCATTCTATCCAAGCGCTTTATTTTATGTCTTCCTTGTATATTCCCCTTAATGTTATCGGAATTTATTTGATTTGATCTTATTTTATTCAATCTGGTATTTCGTAATCGCATTTCATATACATCATCCTTTTATAACATCCTATCTGAACTGAATCTTGTAATTGTTATAAGATTCACATGATTTTATACGATCTGGTATCAACTTATCTCATTTCATCATCTCGATGCTTCGATTTTACGTCATTTATACCAACTTATTTGGACTGAACAGTTTTGACTCAATGTTTTAAGATCACATTTCATCTGATCTGATTTTATGCGATCTGATAATTTCTTATCTCATTTCATCTTCTCAATGATTTATATTATGCCATCCTTTTATACCCATACTAGCTGTACTGATTCACCTGCATGTAATCCGATTTTTTTTGATTTGATCGAATTTTAACCGATCTAATATCTTCTAATCTCATTGCATAGTATTGCATCTCATTCCAGCTCTTTTCGCATCATCTCGTCGCATCGAGTGGTATACCCTTATTTAAAACCCCCTAATAACTGACTTTTAAATAATTCATCAACTTTGTAACATCATCTATTGAATTGGCTTTAAGTCATTTAAAGAATTAAAGCTGATTTGAGGATTAAAGCGCTCATTTGCACTGACGACATCTAAGCCACTTTTTAATCTCAGTGCATGCATTTGAATACAAAGCAGCAACGTTGAGGAGCAATAGCAAATGGTAGCTCTAGAAAACTGCCAACTGGCAGTGGCCAGTAAAATGTGTACTAGTATGTGAAAAAGTTTGCCAACGTTCTTAACCAACTTGTTGTATTCTAATATGTTGTAGTTGTTGGTTGTTTCTGGTGCATAGAGGCATGACATGCAATAAAATGCCGGCACATTCGGAGCAACACTGGACGGACGGGAGCGGGCAGCTCTAGCCCGCATGCTTGGTCTAGGGAAACGCTTGGACAGGCTGCAGGCTGCCACTCGACTCGTGTCTAAATTAAACTTCATCATCAACGGGGCAAGCAAACAAAGTGCCGGGCGAGAGGAAGAGTTTTGATGGGCGCTTGTTCTCTTGCTCGGTTGGAATTTTGTAAAAATTGCATAGGTTTTTTTTTCTCTCTTCTTTTTGCTGGCTATCTCGCTTTGGCCAGGCTCTGCTGCAGAAATTGGCATTTGTGTTTGGGAACAGCTACAACAACAACAACAGAAACACAAAACGACAGCAAAGAAATCAGAAATTATTGTAGATTGCAGCCCAGACGAAAAGCAGTGAGACCAGACCAGGCCAAGCCTAGCCAGTGTGGCCAGCTAGCTATACAGCAGCAGCAGCAGCAGCAGAGCAGCACACGAACAACGAGAATGTCTGACCAAAGCCATTTGCATGGCCAGCATGCAACGTACCAGGGTTCTGACCATTACCAGGCGTCAAGAGTATCGGGAGGAGTGGCTGCAGGCTTGCAAAGCTGTGTTCCAACACGAAAAAGAAGCAAGTGAAGTGCATAAATGGATTTTATAACGTTCACTGCTAAAGTAAATTTATGCTTTTTAATGCAATTGCAGGACGAACAGACCGTAAGTGGGTGGCGGTAGAACTGGCAGGGCACAGTGCTGCCAACCCGCTTGACCACGCTTGGTTGGGCGGGCTAAAAGCATTGAGAGGCAAAACGAAAAAAAAAAATCCTAAAAACTGGGAGCAGAAAATAAAAACAAAAAAGGGTTGCTTCACTGCTCTCTTGCTGCTGCAGTCGATGTCGCCGCAGGCCAGACAAAGTGACATTTGTCGTTAATTGCAAAATTTATAGCGACAAATCATGGAAAACCAGTACTAGTTAGGAAAAGCTACAACATTACGAGCACAAAAAAAAACTAAATATACCAGCTGGAAAAAATAATTTAAATGCAGAACTTACATCAAGTTATACGGCCTAATTAGTCAGCCCAAAAAGTTGGGGCACATGGTGCTTGCTTACCTGCAAGAAAATAAGAAATAAAACGGCTTAGTTGAAAAAGAAAACGAAATTTTAATTATGCAAAAATGTCAAAAGGCTTATCTTAAAATAGAAATAATTGCAGCTAGAATAATTAGTTTAATTTGCTTGGTAGAAAAATGCGCAAAATGCTGTTGGTGATGTTGTTGCGAGTAACTACACTGCAAAACAGCGACTACTTTTGCGCAAATATAAACGCACTTTTTAGCTGACTTTTCGAAATTTTAGTTAATAATACTTTTACTCAATATATAATTATAATATTATATATAAAATGTAGTTTACTTCAAATTTTTTACTTTATGCGTGTTGTAAATAATATTATTCAAAAAATAAGGTTACTTAATTATAATCTGCGTTTCGTGAGATTAAAAGGCTACTTTAAATTAAACGATCAACCTTAATTTATGTAAAATTGAGATAATAAACAAAATTATAAAAAGAATTATAAAAATAATTCAAAAATGTATTTATTTATCATTTAGAATATTAAAAACTTTAATCAAAAAAATGTTCATATTTAAAAATGTTTATATTTAATAATACAAATAATAAAATAATAATAAAAAGCATCTGAATATTTCAAAATTGTCCTCCCAACTCGAAACTGTACAGAATCGAAGATGTTAATCTATATCCTGCGACAATCTCGGTTTCGAGAGTATAAAATAAACCCTTAAAGATACTAAACTAAATTGCATAATTACAAGAATACTTTTAAATTTTTTTAAAATTTATAAAAGTTTAAAAATACTATAATTAAACATTTTTTTGCCATAAAATTTGTAAATAATTTAATACTTCAAACATATACATACATATATACATACATACATATATACATACATACATATATACATATAATATAGGAAAAATATACTCAATATCTCCATTTTCTCAAAATTTTCAAACTGTTGTGGATAAAATTCGAAAAATCATAACTTAGGCGGCATTTATTTTGTTCTTCGAGTTCTTAACTGTACAGAATGAAGGACACAAATGCCTATACTACGATAATCTCTGAATATAGCAAATCTTATTTATTTTAAACAAACCAAGTGAAATTCATATCCACCATTTTCCCAAAATCTATACTCAAAATGTCTCTTTAAACTTCTCTACTACAAGCAAGCCAAAAAACTAGTTACTTGCACGCACAGCCAACCAACCACTAACCTTGCCACAGTCCACAACTATTGCAACATTTGTAATACTAAGTTTTGGTTACTTTGGCTGACGACTCTCCAACTAAAAATCCAAGATTTACACGCCATTACGTATACGGCATTTGGCCTTACTGCAACGGCCAACTGCAACTGGCTAGACCGCCCCCCCACGGAGCCACAACGCCAGTCAGTCATTCAGTCAGTTAGCTCACAAAGCCCAGCGTACGAAGGTAGTTAGCCAAAGTCTGGCGCACTTTGCGCTCTGCTGACTCAGACCCAAACTCTTGAGCCCAGCCGAAACTCAACTTTGTTGCACGCTTCGTTGACTAATTTGGTTGTAAGTCACACTCCCAAGTACACGATATATACCCGAAAAACACACAATGTACCTGTAACTACATGGAGCAATGCATTTTGTCTTTTTTTTGGGGGCCTTAGGCTTACGAAATTGCTTTGCTTTTGGTTTTGTGGCCCTGCACTTTTGTTTGGTTGGCTTTTTTTATTTCAATTTTTTTTGGAAACTTGTAAATTATGCATTCTCTCAGGCATATTTATGTCATGCGTGGGTGGTTACTCTGTTTCTTGTTGTAATTTTTGTGGTCTTGTTAGGTGTTTTATTTACTTGGCGTTGATCATCAGATAAAACCGAGAGGCCAAAAACTTTAAATTGTTGGCAACGCCTGCAGCTTGTGCAGTTTTGATTTGATTCATCTGTATATGGCTGAGTGAGTGTGTGCCCACTTACCAGCAGTGCTCACATGCGCAGGCACTGTGCACTGGTCCAGCTAATACTCTTCAAGTGCACTCACGTGCATGCAGCGCTATCATAAAACATAAAAAAAGGTTTATGGCGCTGATTTTTATAGAACAGCCTATGGAGTAACAGGCATTTGTTGGTGGCACCACCCGAAAAGGTTGGTTGCCTAGCGCAAAGCGCTAAATCCATAAAGCTAGTCAGGAAAAAAAAAAACAAGATCGAGAGTTCTTGGTAACCATGAAATTGAATTGCTACTTTGAAGTGCACTCAACGTCAACGCTGATATGAGTGTGTGCTGCAAGGGGTTAAATGCACACACATGGTTGCTTGATGGACGGTTCGACGGGTTTACGGACGACTGTCTAACTGACGTGGGCCACCTAGTCACCCATACTAATTAGACAATGCAATAGATGCAATCACTGAGCGAAAAAAGTGTGTAAAAAATTAGATTTCGAATAATGGAGTATATTTTTATATACACAAAATATGAAATTTGCAAAGCTTTCATTATAATTCAGCGTAAATTCAGTTTTTGAAAATATTCTCAAACTGCGACTTCTATTTACAAAAATATACACAATTTTTTTGCTCAGTGTAACGAATCTATTGAGGTTGCAACAACCGTGTGGCAAGCAAGTAAAGTGCAATGGCAAGTTCATTAGTGAAGTGGCAACAAGCACATGAGGCAGGCAGGCAGCCAGTCACTCAACCACCCAAGCGCAGTGTGAGAGAATCAATGTATCTAATGTATGCAACTTGTATCTTTCAGTTATTGTATCTATATATCTGCAACTACCAAATTGCTCAGCCAGCCAAGTCAGCAATTAACTTGTCTCACATTGTTTCTGCCACCTACAACAAGACGCTCAAACGGTAAATGTTGCATATAACTGTGAATTGTATGCTCTTTGCGTGTTTTAACCCTTTTTTTTGGTTTTCTTTGAGTCTTTTACTTCCAGCATGTCGTGTGTTTTAGCGGAAGCTGGCTTTGTTGTTGTCTTTATGCTTTTTAATTTCCTTAACAATTTTTCTTTGTGCTTTTTGTTCCACTTCTGTACGCCTCACTGCGATGAGTGGTGCACTCCAGAGCGTCTTTGCTTGACTTCTCGCTGGAGTGCCAAAAGGCGGCATATGTATGTATGCGGCAGGGGCGTAGTTAGAGTGACAAATATGTTCGAAAAAGGGTATATGCAGTACCCTTATCGACTGCCACTGTGCATAAGTCCAAAATCAAAATGGGAAAAAATCTCATGTGACAATGCCTTCAAGTGGCAGCTGCAAGTGAGAGAGTATGTGTGCCCCACAGTATCCCAGCGAGGGCGACGCCGGCGCTACAAGATTGGGCCAATCTACAACAAAAACAAAAAAATTGAGCTCTTCAAGTCGCTATGTGTGTGTGTGTGTGCCTAATATGCGTATATTATACTTGACTTAATTAGCTGTTATTAAAAACAAATTGGGAAAGAAAAGGTTCTACATACAATTAAATATAAATTTCTTTTCGATTCCACATAAAAGCCGGAGGTTATTTACGAGGTTGTTGCATTTGTTCCGTTGCAGTGGAAGGAAAAGAAAATAGAAAAAGCTTCTCTGACAATAATGAGTTGGAAAATGCTTGAAATTAAATGCAGATTATGTCAGCAAGTCGGATGTAGAGAGCTGTGACTGGGCGGGCAACACAAGAGAATGGGGTATGAAAGAAATATTAGAGTTTGTTTGGGAAAAAAAACTCGTATAGGTTTGGTTTGCAGCGCAACGCTTCGTTTAACCCTTAAAAATCTGGAAGTACTTTTATCAAATAAATTAATCAATTGGAAACAAGTAGTCGTTATACAATTTTATAGTCATTCATACATCAATACATTACGACTGAAAATATTTAAGTTAGAGTTCCTTTATTTTTGATTTTAAAGCTTATGGAAGCCGCACTGTTTTCAAACATCTCCTTAAGTTTTTATATACATTAAACAAGCCTTAGGGCCGACTTGTTAACATATCTTTTATCTATGCAAGGAGACTTTACTATATTTGGTTGAATTGTAAAAAGGATGTAATTTTAATGATACATGATAATCTATTGATGAAGATCAGGAACTATTATGGTTTATATAATACGATAGAGAGATACCATATAAAGTTAAGCACACTACTCTATTTTATAGATGTCAATGGACTCAGTGATATTCTCTTAGAAAAAATAAGTGGGCATTATAGCTACAGATCGCGGTTGAAATGATTTTAGTTTAAAGAATGAATGAAACTCATTCTAATACATCCGCAGTAAGTTGAACTAACTGGAAATTTTATCAAACAAAACTTGCAGATTCTGTATGATAAAACTCCCAAGCATGTATTGGCAGCCTGCCGACCACTGATGTACGTAAGAAGAAGGATCGTGAACTGTCATATAATACAGGATTATGATATACTATATAGGATTTATATAGTTAGGCACATTACTTAATAGATAGAATTGGACTTCGAGAGTTCCCCAACATTAATTAAGTACCAGTGCTCTACGCAGATCTACTGAAAGCCCAACTGACAGCCACTGACTGATCGCTGTGTAGAGCTTTTCGCCGATTGTGCGTAAAAAGCTCGCACAAAATGTGCGTTAGAATGCGTGAGAGAGCGCGAAGACAACTGAGTTGCGAGAGCGCAAGCGCGTTGCGCTCTCAAAAAAGCAGTTTGCATTCGATTAAAAAAATTAAATTTTATTTATTTGTGTTTTTTTTGGCACTTGTAGCGATGTCTACGCCTAGGCAGAGCGCAGAGGCCATTTTTAGATTTGTTGTAGGCCTCGTTTGTTGTATTTGCAGTTGAGCTTTTAGTAGTTGTTGCTGCGGCTGCTGCTGGTTTATTTATTGTGCGTTGAATGTCATTTCAAAGCAGGAAAAGCTTTGCGCTGCAAAAGCTGCTGCGCTGATATAAGTGCGCATTTAGTAGCTGTGTATGTGTGCGTTTGTATCTCTGTGTGCGCTTTTGTAACTGTATGCGTGTGTGTACGTATCTGTGTGCAAGCGTGCGTCTACGCACATTTTTAATTATGTTGTGCGAGCTCAAGGTTTTTTTCTATCGCTGTAGTTTTTTTTTTATTATTTATTTATTTTTGTTGCCGTGCAGTTGCCTCTCGCTCTAGCCACTGGCGGTGGCAGCAGCAGTGCCTGCGTTTGCTGCGCCGCTGCCCCCTGTGCCCTATTTAGTGTGCGTCTGAACTGTACGCACTTTGAGCCAATTTAATTGTAGGCCAGGCAAAGCGGACGCAATGCGTCGGCCACTATAATTTAGATGCGCGCGCTCAATAGTTTTTATATGCTCAGCTGTTGTTGTTGTTGTTGTTGTTGTATCTGTGTGTTCGAGTGCGTGTGTAGCTGCTTGAGCTTTGCGTAGATACGCGCACGCTGACACAATCTAAAAAAAATGCGTAAATTTTTGCGCTGCGTTATTTTTGCATCTGTATGCGTTTGATTGTTGTATATAAGCACAAATATCAGACAAGTGTATATAGGCTTAGGCTATGTAGCAGCACACTGCTATGTATTAGCTTTTATAAGGTCTTTGTTGTCGATGTCGTTGCCGTTTATATAATATTATTTTTTTGTAATTTTAAATTTTTTATTTATCTGTTGCGCCCTTCTACGTCTGCTTGTGTGTGCGTGCAAGTCAATTTTTAAAAAACAAAAAAAAAAAATAATCAGACATGTTCTATGTTCTATGATGTAATAGCATTAAATTGACAAATTTGTATGGCACGCTTGAATGTCTATGTTTTGTATCACTTAATTGGTTTTAAATTATCATAAATATTCGTTATTTGTTTGATGTACATTTTAGTATATAATTTATGTGCTGTAATAACTTACTGTATGCAATAGATTATAGCTATTTGTGTCAAATTTTACATTATTTTAATTTTTTTTAAAACTAGCAGTATTTAAAGATAATATGTGTAGAGTTAAAAACCAACAAAGATCAAAGCTCGCAAAAGTTAACATTGTTTGTACATTTGAAAGCTGGCTACTAATGTATTCTTGAATAGATTATTTTTTAAGTTCTTGTAGTTCTTGAGGAGCTTTATTCATAGCTATTTGGGAAAACAGGCAGCAACAAAATACAAATGGAGAATTCACGAAAATTGGCCGTGCCTTCTGTGCTTTCTAATTCAATTTAATGTAATATAATTTTTTATCCCTTTTATCTTTAATATACAGAGATTAATCTAATTTTATGTAATGTATATAAAAGCAAGAAGGAGGCATATTAGACTCAATTTCTTTACACCAAAATGTTGTCGGGTAGCGATTCAGCCATGTCCGACGTCAGTATGATCAGCTAGATCTCGGAGACCATAACACCTAGAGTGACCATATCATCTTATGCGCATTTTTATGCAGAATTCAAAGTTTGTCAATTCATGTCAATATCTTTTCGCTGTATATAGCCAAACCGTTTAGCATTTTGACTTGAAACTTGGCGAGGGATACCTGGTGCTAACATGTATTAGTTAAAAATAAACAAAATCAGGTAAACACAACGGAAATTTGAGTTCAATGTTTATAAATATCAACTCCCCTTGCCGAAAAATATTTTACTTTACTTAAGTATGGATCGCAGTGGTCTAAAAAAATGGATCAAACGATTCGATTAGTAATGCAACTCCTTCCCTCCGAGGTGTTTTCATCCACACCGCTGAAACCCAAGACATTTAAACTCACCTCAAGTAGCTTACTCTACGTATGTTTAAAATACCATTAAAATCGCTTAAAATTTACCGATTTTTAGATATATCTTTCGTTATGTGCCAAAAATCAAATACTAAATTTCTTGCTCTTAAAAACACGGCAATCGGCAAATATTCACTTTTTTCAAAAGAGATACAGGCCTCGATTGTATTATAATTTTTCTTTATAGCAACGGAAATGCCTTTTAAAAGTCTTAAATGATGTGATCATGCAACAAAACAATTTTATTTTTCAATTTTGGGTGACAACAAATCTTTTAAAACGTTATCATTCTTTATAAGCATTCAGCTTATAGCATACAAAATCTAATCTGGCTGCAAAATTCTACAACTCTTTGAAAAATTCCTAAGCTGCATAGCGAAAACTATCCTGCCAATTTGTATTGCACAAACCTTCCCATGAGTCACAATTCTATTAAAAATTCGTATGCATGCAAAAATAATTTGGCAAAATAAACTTTTGGCAACTTGTCCGAAACTTTTTACAACATGTTTTTTTATGACTAATAAAATTCGGACACGCATTTTGCCAAAACCAAATACATTGTTAGTTACAAATCCATAAACTAAGCTTCAAATAAAACTTTGTTTATATAAGGTAACAACTTTACAGAAATATGTTACATATATACTATATATTTTGTATATAGTTTTTACGAGCTGCTAATTATACTTATCAAATAAGCAGACAGGTTCATTATAACAAAGTAGACAAGCAAATATTTAATAATGTATTATGTGTAACTGTCTAAATTGTATGTATATATACATAAATATACACTATGGGATACAAGTTTTCGTACACTTGAAGTGGCGTTCTTGATATATAACCAAAAATAGTGTAAGTAGCATAGGACAGAAAGTATTTCATAAAATGTCCAATAATGCACTCAATTTGTTCAAATTTCTATTTAAATATTTCGTTTGAAAAGCAGTCTATTGGACTCGAATCTATTGAAAATATATATCTTTTGGTTTTTAAGTGACAAAAGTTGTGTTTATCAATGTAAGATCAGGTCTTTTAAATCAAAAGTTATTAACTTTGCATTATATATAAGAAAACTAGCAAACTGGTCAAAACTGGCTTTCTTAAGAAAAGGCTAATATTAATACTAAAAATGCAAAACGATCCTTAATATTGAGTACTACAGAACAGCAAATAAATAGTATAAGACATTATTCCATTTAAGTTGATTAAGATTAAATACAGAATTCCACATTGTACAATACAAAATAATGCTTCAACTTGGAGCGCAGAGCGCATCGATATACCCAACTAAAAAGACTAATATCAGTAATAAAGGCATAAAATTTAGATCACACGTATACTTTATATAGGACTACTACTGTACGGTAATGAATAATATTCAAATTCAGAATTCTACATTCTACGATATTAGTTATATTGATATTATTACCTTATTTTATTTTTTTCAAAAATACTAATAATCAAAATATAATCTCAATATGGTTTTCAGTATGTATCTCAATATGATTAAATGCGCGCATACTTTTGCCCCACACTGTTACAACAATTGGCTTTGATATTTTTGTGTAAGACTGAAAATCAGTAACAATCATATTATAAGGGCGTTTTGCTTAGCTTTAGGACTAGGCCTATGAACATGTCACTGTATCTAATTGTTAGGCTGCGATACGCACAGATACGCACACCATACACACACAAGTCAGTCATGCAAAAGCACAGCCACAGATAAACTCAAATACATAAACTATATATAGATGTTGGTAGCTGCAGATGTGTGTGTGTGTGTGTGTGTTTGTTTGCAATGCTTTTGCCAACCAGCTCTGTTTTTTTTTTGGCCCATTACTAATTGCCAGTTGCCTTTGCAACTAACTATTTTTTTATACTTTTTATTATTTACTTTAGTTGTGTGTGTGTGTGTGTAGATACTTTTTTTTGCTTTACAATTTTTATGCTTGGCAGCTTTGGCAGCCCAACAGAGACACCAATACCAACAAAAACATTTACTCTTTTGGCCATTTTGTGCGTATGTGTGTGGGCTGATTGGCAGACTGCAAAAAGCAGCCAACAGCAACAACAACAAAACAGCATATACACACATACACACACTCAAACGAGAGAGTTTTGCATGTTGTGTGCATGTGTGCTGCCCCAAATGCTGCGCCTACGCAAGTCACGGGGTGTGAAGCGAAGTTTTTGGGTAACACAAGCAGAGAGTGGGTGGTGGCCGAGGCATACATAAAAGCTTCAACTACTCAACTGTCTAACTTTATGTGCGTGAGTATCTATGTGTGTGTGTGGCTGTGTATCTCTCTGTGTGTGTGTCTCTAGTTTGTGTCGCTGTAGATAGTTTGCACAAATAGAAAACGCACAAACGCATTTTATGTGTTGCTTTTTTTTGGGCTCAAAATTTTTTAATTTTTTTCTTTAGTTTTTTATTTATTTCGGTTTATTTTTTTTTAGCTATCTACATTGGACTAAAATGGTTTCATTGAGTGGCCTGCTCTTTGGGTGTATACATATATTTGCATATGTCTATGCTGCTGTGTGCATAACAAATACATAAAAATCGCACTTACTATATGGTACTTGTATATAAGGCCAACTTTTGTGTGCTGCAAATATTTGGCTTTTAGTTTTATACAAATGCAAAAGATACGAAAGATATATAGCCAGCAAATACATATTAATAAGTTCGTATTTATATAAATAAATATTTTTGAAACAAAAATTTAATCATTGCAAGCACAAAAATTGCGTATGTGTATATTTAGTTCAGCACACTGATCGCTTTGATTGCACACCAAGCGCCGCCTCAAACACTTGCGCGCTGCGCTCGCTGCAATTGAATAAATGATGCGCGGAAATTTTTTTTTACAGATCTACTATTAAATGCTAAATAAAAACTATATAAATCATGCATGCCAAAATTATTGCATTTCAAACTGCAAACAAAAAAGTTCGGAATAATATTGAAAAGTGTGTTGTTTTATGATTAAATCCATGATTTAGTTATGGAATGGAAGCAGATGGCGCTAAGCCTTACGTATCATGGCACCAGAATTCAATCCAGATGGCGTTAGCAGTAAGAACAGCTGATCTGGCTGGTATAAGCTGTTTTACGATTTAATCCATGTTTTGCGTTTGATAGAACCAGTTGGCGCTAGGAGCAGTTCGAACAGCTGCTCTATGTCGTCTAAGCGTATTATTATGCACCTAACAGTACGTATGTTGGTACTAGAATTCAATCTAGATGGAGCTAGCAGTAAGAACAGCTTAAGCGCTTTATAATGCTCCCTTCAATTCGAGATATGTTTGAAGCTCTTCGAGAGCTATCTCTTAGTACGTTGCAGTAAACAGGATGTGCAGGATAGTGTCGACCTACGTACTAGCGGGTGTACAATCATCCTTATCTCAAGCCAGTCGAATTAAATTTTTATACAAATGCACAAACTCACATCTGTTTCTGGCTAGAAACTTGAATTTATCTTATAAAAGTTGGAGACAGAAAGGAAGTAACATAAAACTTGAAACATTTTTTTAACAAAAGCTGTCAAAAAAACACCGTTGACCTAGTGGGTAATGTACAGTTCATTATTGGTCAAAAATTTAGGCAACTTTTAAAGAGTCCGGAACCGACAAACCCAAAGGTAGTTCGATATAGCCTTCTAGATGACGTATAGTTTGTTCTTGGAGTCTTCCGCGCCAATACCCTAATGACCTTTTGCTATACGATAGCGCGAGTGTAACTAAAATCTCATCAAAGTTAATGACATTAGAAGAAAAGTTCAAATATGCTAAAAACATCATGTAAATGACGTTGCAATAAGCAAGTTGAGAGACTTTTTGAGGGAGAGATAACTCAAGCCGCAATATTTAGGATAATTTGTAAGTAAAAACCATATTTGTGCTGGCAAGACAAGTTAAGCTTATTTGGTAGAAATCGTGGAGATCCGTAAGTTTAAGATTTCTTAAGAACAGAGAAGACTCTTTGCTGAGTTTCTTAGATGCCATTATTACGTTAGAGAGACAAGTAAGCCCATTGTAGTATCAATTGTGGAGATACGTAAGTTTAAGATTTATTCAGTAGAGAGATTACATTGCTTTGTTTCTCCTGCTTTACTGAATAGCTTCGTTTAGTTATCTCCGTATCCCTCTTAAAAGTGCTCATCACCTCAACCAGCAGCATTGGCTGGCTTTCAAAACGACATCAATATGCAGAGTCTGCCCTTCAGCCTACAGCCTATTACCAATTGCGCGTACTAGGCACAACTGCAGCTCCGATTTCAATTTAATTGAAGTTGGTAATGAAAATAACCACAAGTGGCAGCCAAGTGTTATAAAACTGAACCTTGCGTCTGCAACAAGCTACTTGCAACAATGCGCTGACGGACTTCTACTTGAATTACAACACTTTACATTGAAATTCAAGCAACTGCAGTCACTGGTAATAAAATGCCATAATTATTCTCAAGAAAGCCCGCCCAGCCAAAGAAACTTTAAAGTGTCAAAAAAAAAAAAAAACAATACTCTCGAGAGAAACCAAAATTTGTCTTGGGTTTGTCGTCTGACAAATGCAGTGCACTACGCATAAACTTGGGTCATGTATTTTCTGGCTTTTTTTTCGGGGTTTTCTTGGAAAATTAGTTACAAAATCTATTGTGAAAATGCACGTGTGTGAACTTCCGACAAGTGCTCAGTTTTTGGTGAAAATGCAGCAAACAAAGCGACTTAGTCTCAAAACGTCTCTAGACTTAAGTTTTCTAGTTTTCGGGGTCTCTGGCACGGCTTTGTCTGGACTGTGTGCATTTAATTAAATGCGGAAGACCCCCAAAAATAACAACTACTACAACAACAATGTCAGTTCGTACTACATTTAGAGGCACGCATAGTAGAAACAACAGCAACAACAACAACAAGAAAAAAGTACACACAAAACGCACAAAATTTGGAACGAAACTCTTAAGTAGGTCAAAGTAGCAGCGTCAGCGGCAATGACGCCAACTGCGACGCGTAGCGACGCGCTGCGTTGCGTTTTCGGTAATGAACGACAACAACAACAACGCAGCCAGCAGTGGCAACAAGGGGGTTGCGTGTCGCATTAACGCGACGCACTAAAAGGGCCTGGGTACAGTGGGTCGGGCGGGTACTGGCTCTGTCGTCCATTGGATCTGCCTTTTGGGTCTCTTTGCTTTACACTTCAACAACTTGCGACGTAGTAGCAGCAACAACAACGAACAACAACGAAATACTATTTTTTAACACATTTAATATATGCACATACATATGTATATAAACATGTACATATGTACATACTTATGTACATGCAACACAAGACATAAATGTTTGCCGTAAGTTTAGCCAAAAAAATGTACAAAAATACAAAAATGCGCGCTTGCTTGTGCTTGTAGTGCGACTTTTATGAGTAAGTGTATGCGTAAAGTGCGTAAAAAAATTGTTCACTAAATTTTAAGATTTGTGCCTATGCTCTTTCGAAGAGTATATAGGGTACAAAGGTACAGCCCAGCGGCAGTGTCTTGATGTACGAATTCGAGTTGAAATATTGCAAAACAAAATGGCTTGTTTTTAACTATAACTAGGGGGCCAGCTGCCTGCTCGCTTTAGATTTCAAAATTCGTACAAATTATAAAAATTCCATATCCCAGCGTTAGTCTGAGTTGTTTGAAAACAATATAAATCTTGGGATACAATGGGGATATTTCTGCATGCAATTTAAAGATATATCAATAGTGAAACTAAAGCAGATGCGACTAGAAAGTGTAGTAAAAATTTGGCGCCTCTAACACTAAAAGTATCCGAGAGCTAGAAGTTCGTAAAGACTCGCAAGAATAAAATAAAAAAGGCTTAAAAATTTTAGAAGAAAATGTTGTTGCTTCTGCATGCAATCTAAAGAAATCTCAATCGGCTTATTATAATACCGTAGAAGATCTCCATCCAAAGAACTGCGAAAGTGTAGTAAAAAATTTAAGTTCTTAGCACTAAGAGCGTACAAGATCTAGAAGTTCAGAAGGACCCATATGAGTAAGATGACAAAGGTTTCAATATCTTGGAATACAATGCGAATACTTCTGCACGCACTTTGAAGTAATAATCTCAAGTAATAATTGCAAGTATATATTTTTGCGCTTTTAAGATTGTTTTAATCCACAGATAATGTTTAAATTCTTACATTTGTGCCACACCACATAAAACACCTTTGCGCAAAGGAAAAAACACGGAAAAAGTCAAACATTTGAAGCATTAGGACATCATACAAGTTTGAATTTATGCATTATTATTTGTTATTTTTTTTATCATAGAGTATTTAAACTTCGTCAGTCCAAAACTGATGTCTTCCGCCTAAAATATATCTTCTTTTTGCTGCCGGTTCACTTCATGCATAATTGTTATTAATATGCAACTGTGACTGCTGGTGAAGACATTATAAATCATACGCAAAGTGCGTAGACAATTTTTGTGTCTTTTTGCATAAATTATAATTATCTATCCATGTTTTTTTTTTATTTATTTTTTAGCATAAGTACATGCATGTTTGTATAATTAAATGTACATATGTCTTTAAATTGTTTGCAAATGTTTGCGCATGATGAAACTTCTTTACCCAAAAAGTTGTTACAAAAAGAAGAAAAAAATTGGTCAATTGAAAGCGTTGGTATTTTAATGGCTTTTCATTTTATGGGAAATTATGCGTACAAGAATGTTAGAGTATTCACGATAAGTAGGTGCTTTATATGCCTACTTGATTGCTCGACAATAATGTAGGATTTTAGAAAACCAAACTATAAAACTTAACTTTTTGTGGTATTTTCTGAAATCTTGTTGGTTTTTAAATTTAAGCTTTTCAGAATATAATTTAAAAAAGTTAGAGAACTTATATTTGAATAATTATTAACTTTTTGCAAAATCCAGAAAAAATCTTGTTAGGAGTTTTTAAATAAATTTTCTCAAGAATGCTGCCACTGCGTAAATTAGTGTATATTTTTTTCCAATTAAAAAAAATGTATATATTAACAATATATTTCTTAAATTTTTAAATTTATTTTGTTTTTTTTTAATATTCATTTTAATAACTTTTAATTATTTTTTTTTTAATATTTATTTTACCAATAATAAAAATAGTAAAGCTAATAAAATAAATATTTAAAAAGAGATTTAAAGATAAATTTAAAAATTACTACACAAAATTATACAACTAATAAAAAAATATTTTAAAAAAGATTTAAAAATAAATATAACAATTTATTTATTGTTATTACAAATAACAATATATATATTGTTATATATATATATATATATATATATATATATATATATATATATATATATATATATATATATATATATATATATATATATATAAAAGAAATATATAAAAAAAATATATAAAAAAATATCAAAACAAAAATATTAATATTTAAAAAATATATTATTTATTTATTATGTCATTTAATTGTTATTACAAATAATAAAAATTGTACAAATTTTTTAAACTAAACTAAAATACGAATGTATATGTATTTATCTAATTATTTAAATTAACTTTCAAATATTTTTTAATTTAACGTAAAAATGTTTTCTATTTGGTGATGTTACTTTATTTTGAAATAGATAATTGAAATAAATTTTAATTTCGTTTTTTTTGTAACAATTTAAAAAATAATATTAAATGCATAAAAATAACTAAAAAATATATGTATATATATTTATAAATAACTTTACATTACAAAACTGCAAATTTTTTGAATTATTATTTTTTTTTGTATTTATGTAAATTATTTTTAAATATTTTTTGAATATGCCAAAACCTCAATTTTTTGGTTAATTTTATTTTTATATTAGAAGTATTTTTGTTTATAAGCAGTGCATATACATTTTTTATTATTTTTAATTTAAATATTTATGCATTTCCTATATATTTTAACTTACCTTAAGATCCAATTGCAAATTTTCGCATTAATCCAAAACAAATTCAAATCCTTAATGTTAAATGTAAAAATGCTTTACAAATGTTTTACGTCGTACAATAAAAATTTAAGTTTTTTATATATTTTTGTGTAATTTTTGTTTTATATATTTAATTTTAAATATTTTTTTATTTTACACTGCACTTTTTGCACTTATGCCAAACGTTTTGTTGCTAAATTGTTAAGTTTTTATCTCAAAAAATGTTTACCAAATATGCGCGTATATAATTTTATGTATATAGATATATATAGTAATATATATGTATATTATATATAATGTATTTAGTTTTTGTTTATATAATATAGATATAATTTTTGTTTTAATATTTTTATCGAAACGAAATTTTTATGCAAACTAACACACACATGCACACATACGTTCTGCTGCTGCTGCTTTTGTTGTTGTATTTGTTATTATTTTTTATTGTTGTTGTTGTTGTTGCTGCTGCTTTTGTTGCTATAGTTGTTGTTGTTATTATCGCTGTTGTTGTTGTTGTTGCTGTAGTTGTTGCTGTTTTGTGTAGTTTTGCGCTATGTCCGAACCAATAATTTTGAAGAGTTGACCAATTTTTTTGTGGCTTAAATTTTTGCTGTTTTGTTTTACTTTTTGTTGACTTTTTACTTTAGATTTTTAGCTGAATTTAATTTGGTTTTTCTTTTTTTACTTTAAATTTTTACATTGATTTATATTTTTTGTTTTGTGATATTTAGTGAAAATTTAGTTTTTCACGTTTTGGACGACGACGGTATGGGTTGTTATTGTGGCTGCCTCTTAGAAGCCCGATTTGGTATTTTTTAAGTAAAAAATATTTTTGTTTTTAACTTTTTGCACGCAGCTTTTTTTTGCCAAAAGTGTTTTTTTTTTAGTTTTACTTTTTATTTAATTTTTTTAGCCCGAAATCATTTATGCCAATTTGAATTTTTGCGTTGCTTTTGTTTTGTACAAAAGACTTTCAGTGCATTTTATGTTGTTTTTTATGAAATTGTTTGGCGGTAAATTTTAATTATTCGAATTAAATAAATTTTTAGCGCTTTTTGGCTTAGTTTGTTAAATATTGATACATTGATATAGCCGTTGCATGTTGTAGTTGTTGTATATGAAGTCGCTTGTTGTGGTTGTCGTTGTTGTTTTTAGTTTTTTGAGACATTTTCACAGTGACATTTGGCTGAAACGAAAAATAAATTGAAAATTATTTTTTTATAATTTTGAAAGATATAAAAAATATTTGTTTGTAGTAATGAAACTGTTTTTTAGTGTTTTTATAACATAATAGCTGTTGCCGAAGACATTTCGCAAAGTTTCACTTGTATAAAATATTTGTGAAGATTAATAAACATTTAAATATATTAGAATAAAATAAATAAATAATATCAACATAAAGGCTGTTCCGGAAAATTTTAATTTTGAATATAAATATTTCACATAATTTATTCATAAATAACAAAAAAGCTGCAACCATTAATATTTACATTTTTTGAAAGCTGTTCCAAAATACATTCTAGAAAAATATTACTAAATATTTTAAAAAATTAATAAACATTTAAATATATTCTAATACAATAAATAAATAAAAAAATACTAATGGTGCCCAAAGTTATTTAATTTTAATGAACTTTTATAAGGTAAAAGCTGTTCCCAAAAATATTTCGGAAAAATTTTAACTGTATTAAATATTTTTAAAAATTAATAAAAACAAAAAGTTGGTCCGTCAAATTGCCATTCTATAAAGAATTTAATGAAGCTAATAATCATCGAAATATATTTTAATTAAATAAATAAAAAAAGCTAATAGCTCTCTAAGTAATTTAATTTTGGAAACATTTTATAACATAAAAGCTGTTCCCAAAAACATTTAAAAAAAAATTCATTCGTATAAAATGTTAAAAAAAAAACAAATATATTTAAATATATTTAAATTAAATAAATATATAAAAAAGTAAATTTTGAAGTTTTAAACAATATCAAAGTATAGTCAAAGTTTTATATTACAGAATATGACAGGGAAGCAAATATGGTGATAGAGAACTATCATCTATCAGCTTTTTACCCAATTCTGACCAAGTCTTGCGATTTATACACAAAATTCGGACTTCATATTCAAATTGAAATAAACTTCAGATACAAATAAAAAATATCGCAAAATTTAGCTGACAGCTTTACGAACTTGGGAATTGCATTTTTTCGTATTTTTTTTTTTTGGACAACCTTCACGTAAATCTTGATTATTTTATATAGTCAAATTTGATCTTGGTTTCCGAAACTTTTTTATAGTATTTGCTGAGCTAATATGAATGAATTCGCTAATCAATATTATAAAACCCGGCATTGCATTTGGCGGCATAGCAAATAAATAGTACATGTAGTTTCAACGTTCTGAATGATTTCTTATCAGTTAATGAAACTTATTTTCAGCATGACTTTTTTTTGGGTATAATCGATTTTAGGAAATCTAGCAAGCGTTCTGGATTAAAGTTAGTTTTAAGAAATTTTTTTTTGCAGTTTGACAGATCTTCCACAAATTCGGAGAGCTAAGTGCATTTGAAATATTAGCTACTAAAATAATAATAAAAAATATTTTATGTAAGATTTATATTTCCGGTTTTGTGTACTTTTTTAAGCCAACGAAAAATATTAAAATTTTTGAGCAGGGATGGAAATGTTTTGATACTTTCGTTTTAATGCTTATTATTTATAACGCGTTTCATTGGTTCTAATATTTAAGCAAATATAATTTATTGCCTTTTTTTGCTTATTAGCTGGTTTTGTTTTTTTTATAAAAAATTATATTTGTTGACTTTACTGCACTTTTATGATATTTTTTTTAGTACAGTCAAACATCATTATAGCAAACGCTAAAAGCAAATTAACCTTTATTGTCGTAGAAAAACGAGCTTATTAAATAACGTTATAAACACAGGAAATTTTTTATTTTAAAAATGTTGTAAACTGCACACGGGAAAAATTTTTAAATCTAAAAACACAATATATCTTCTGAAAAGCTGCAGTTGGGGCTTAGTTTCCCCAAAGCTGCAGTTTGAACTAAGTTTTTCCAAAGCTGCTGACTGATATCTTAAGTCTTTTTTTATAAATTTGATTGAAGGCAAATTTGGCACCGCCTGATAAATATGAAACAATAGTTTGCAAAGCCTAACTACACCGACAATCTGCACAGAGACCCAAACATATTAGCAATCACAAATCACAAGGGTACTCAGAAGAACACAGTATCTTAAACTTGTTATAGAAGAGCCATCAAATTTTTATTACCCCAAACCCTACATTGAACCAATATTAAAAGCTTAGGCCTTTTTCAAAAAGTTAATTATTGCTCAAAAAGCAGCGAAATTGAATGATCTTTTTCTTTAAACTTTTTGCTACATAAATAACTTTATAATAACAAATACACACACAGAACTCATCTCTATAATATTTTGAAAAACTTACTCAATAACAATATTGAAATAATCAAGAGTTGTCTAGAATTAAGTAATACTATCTATTACTCGTGTTTTCATAATAATTATAATTTTTAGAAACAAAGTTGTATAAAATCAAAACTTTATATTTTGTACGCCGAACTCAATAACAGGCCTGATTCAGTAACAAAATTGTCTTTGATGAAGAAATTGAATAAATAAACATATTTAAATATAAAAAAAACAACAGAAAGCTATATTTTCAGTTCGAACTTTTTCTTTATTTCACACAAAGTCATAATTGAAACCCACAGATTCTAAACACTTGCTCAAAAAATAATTTCAACATCGGAACTCGTTCGCTGCGATTTCATTCTATTCTAACGTTTTCGCGCAACATAAACCTTTTATCATATTTTATGCCAAATTAACAGTCGCCAGCGATTGCTAGCACACTACCACAACTCTACACCTCTACACTACACTGCAAAAAATGCTGAATAGCTTTAATTTTGCTTTAGTTCTTTCTCTTCCTGTTCTACATTTCACATCTTTGTCCGCACTTGTTTGCTTCAGTTTCTATGTAATACATTATATATTACTTGACAATCAAAGTTGATCTTTGTGTAACTTGCGCTGCTTATAAATCAGCCGGTTGCGTTCCTTTTTTTTTTGCAATATTTTGATGCAGTTTTTGCCGACTTAAACAAGCGTCTGGTCACACTAAAACGCACACACACAGCCACACTACACGCACATACACTTTGCATTAAGATACAAGGGTTTGTTTGAGGGCAGCGCGTTTTGTGTAAGGGTTTGGGGAGTAGGGTTGCTTGTTTATTGTTGTTGTTGTTATGAACTATTGCTGCTATTGTTGTTGTTGCAGTTCCAGTTGTTGTTGTTGCTGCCTGATTTCAAATGCAGACACTTTTTGTATGCAGAACATTTTTTTCTTGAGCCAATATTTTCAGTTTCAGTTTCGTTTATGCAGCGTTTATTGTTTTTTTTTTTTTGTAGATTGCAACCCCATTTATGTAAAAATCAAGGAAGCGTATACATATGTATAGGCATATAATTTGTATATAAGACACGAATGTTTTGGGAACTTGAAGAACTCAGTTGTGCTTGCAGTTTGGGCAGCAATTTATGTTAGTATTTTTAATGAAATTATTTAACACTTAAAGCAATACTTAAGCTTTTAGCAGCTTTTTTAAAAAATTATTTTATTTACATATTTTTTTACACAAAAATTTACCTTTAAACATTTACAACTGAGACACTTGAGAAAACCCACTTTGAACAGTTAGTTTTGCGCGCATAAAACACAAATTGAAATTAAAAACATAAATTAAATTTAAAAAATTGTTTGTTTTTTTTTTTGTACAATACACTTGAGCTTTTTGTTTTATTTATAAGACTTTTGCATTAAGAAATTTCACTTGAACAAAACTTTAACAAACGTTGCAATTTTTTTGTATTATGTATTATGCTTTATTTTGTATGCATTTTCATTTTGCTGGCAAAAATTGTTTAAAATTATTAATTTCTGATTTATTTTTTTGTGAAATTTTTGTTTGTTGTGTTGCAGTTCGTTTTCGTTATAAATTGTAGAATTTTTAATAATAATTATTTTTGTTTTTAATAAATTGTGCTGCGTTTTGTATATAAGAAAACGTTACACGAGACACGAATGCACACAACAATGCTGCTGCTAGTGCGAGCTGCGAGCACCACCGAAACCTAGGGCCGAATAGACGAGCATGAAATTCAAAAATTGCGTTTATGGCCCATCAACCGGGCAGGCGGCACACACACACACACACACACGCGCAGCCAAAGAGCCACCACTAAAAGCAGCAGCAGCATCGAGAGAGTGAGAGCAGTAAACACAACACAAGAAAACGCAGCGAGCGCAATCAAGAACATAACACGCACACACATGCACACACACATGCACACACGCATACAAGGCGCGCAGCTAAAGCGCAGCAAAAACAAAGAGCGGCAGCAGCAATAACGCGCAGTGGCAAAACAAGTTTGCGTGCAAGTGTATGTGTAGTGTTGTGTGGTGTGTGTGTGTGTGCGTGTGTATTGGAGCACATTTTGCAACAGTGAGCGAACGAGCGCGTGTGTGTTTGTTTTTGATTTTGTTTGCCGCTATTCACATTGCAAATGCAGATTTGCCTATGTGTGTGTGCGCGCGCTCTCGCTCTTATTGGACTCTCGCGCTCACGTTTTACACGTTGATTCTCACTCTCTACCTCTCTCGCTCTCTCTCTCTCTCTCTGTCACTGACTCGCTTGCTCTTCAGCCTTTTAATGGCCAACCACTTGCGCGCATTCGCATTTTCGCTTCTGCAATCTTTTTTGCGCGCTTTTAATCCAATTGGAATGCAAGCGTCAAGTTGCACTTAACTCAACGCGAGCGCTCAGGCGCTCTTTGAGTTAAAAACGTAAATATTGAGCTTTTTTTCTAGTAATTTAAAAAAAATATTATTAAACTTAAAACTAAAGTTAACTTTTTTTGGTTGCTTGCAACAAATTGTGGCATGCGCTTGATTTTCACCGCCCCTTTCTGCAGCCAGCTTGGTGGTGAGTTACGCAGCGCAAGACGCGTTGCATAAGACGCATGCTGCCACTGCCATGGTTGCGTTATGAGGTAACACAGCGCCTTCTGAAGCGTAAAATGCTCGTGGGTAATGTTGTTTTCAGAAATAGCAACTGAACTCAAACTGGGCAAAAGGGTAGCAGCAGCACAGTGGCAGAGGGTAGCGCAGTTGCAAGTAACAGTTGTGCCACAGATTGTCAAGTTGTACCAGGTGCGCAATTACGCGAACATCTTGAATTATTAAAGCGCAACTCCAAGAAAGTGCAGTTCTTTGCTGTGCGTCATGGGGGTTTTCCAGGAACAGCTTTTTTCCGGATAATTTTTGTGTTTTAGTAGCATTTAGGGAGCGCACATTAGTAGAGATTAAAGAATATAGCACAGGAATTGAAGCGTACTTAAGGGAATTTCTAATAGGCAGAACAACGACGAAACAGCTTAAGAAAGTTGCAATGTTATTAGTTCGTGGAAATAAATAAATGCCAATTATCATATGCAGATTTGTAGTATCTAACGATATTGATATAATTACCGCGAAATTCCGCAGTACCCTTTCCATTATTGAACTAAATAGGTCGCAAGATAGAGGGTCGAATTATCTGTTATTTAAGGCGTTCGCAGAGTTGATTTGCTATATTGTTGTTTTGCAAAGTCGTATGCCGAACTCAGAGATAAAATAATTAATTAAAATTAAAATCAAAAAATTGCAATTTTAATAAGAAGTTCAAATAATGCAGGCGTCTTCTTATCGGGATATCAACGATATAGTGTGTATCGACAGTTTTTTTTTTCTTAAAATATAAGGACAGTTGTATTTCTACTTAATAAATATACCACACAAAATTTCGAGTCATCATTTGCAAAATTTGGGTCGTAGTTGGGGCTGTGAAGATTTGTAATTTAGCTGCTGTGCAGCAGATTGTATCGCCAGTAGTCCGGCTGCTTGTGCGGACACTCGCTGTATCTAGGGCTGGCTTTTGCTAGTACCTCTTTCGTTGTAAATGTTCAAGTTAACCTAGTAGACTATTTTTAAGCTTTATTTTGGAAGCGTTTTGCGAGTCTTATTCAAAGAGCTTATAAAACCCCATAGCTGGATACCATAGCTCCATGTTGGGTCTATAAAGGTCTTGTATACCAGCGGCTTGAGTTTGGTTTTGAGTTTAACTCTCGCTTTAAATATTATAAAACCTTGTTTCTTGCTGTCATTGACAAATTTTCTTTGTAGTTTTTTCCAAATAAAAGCCTTTGACAAATCCCTTTCCCGCTAACTTTATACAAAAAAACGCTGTGAATTGTTTTGCAATTAGTTTTTATTGAATTCGTATAATTCATTACATGGGAACAAAAGTTTTCTTGCATACAACCCCTTATATGTAAAAAACAAAAAAAAAGGAGGAAAATAGGTAAAAATCTTTTCAAACAATTACGGCTTAATTAGCGCAGAGAACAATAATTGCATGCACATTGCGCGTGAGAACTCAAAAAACTTTTGTAAAAATTGTGGCAATTATTGTTACATTTTGCATAAAAACCAAATATAAAATATCGAATTCCTTAATTTAACGACAATTGTCGTTTAATTGTGACAAAAAGCATAAAAACTACAGCACAATCTTTGAAATTTTGATTATTTGAACAGAACCAACAAGTTTCAAAACAACAAAAACTGCTCAAACCGCAACAAAAAGTTCACTCAAGTTTTGAGCAAGCGAAAAACTGACCCTGTAGGAAAAAAACTCGTTTCTCCTGCGCTTCCAATAACCAAAACAACAAAAAACAATGCGCATACATTTTGCAGTTTAACAAAAAAAAATCAAACAAGAGTAACAAAAGCAAGTTGAGCGCAAGAGCGAGCTTTATTTGAGCGCAGCACACGAAATCATTCATTGAGTAAAAAATATATAAATATACAAATTTCTTACTCAATGCTCAGAGCGCCAAAAATGAGCGCGCAAAAAACAAACACACAACAACAACAACAACGACATGGCGTTGCCATTTATTGCCCCTGCGCCCATTAATGCACACAAACAACAATAATGCTATGCGAGAGCGAGGCGACGCACGAAGAAACGAAGCGAATTACGAAAGCGCAAAGAACGAAAGAATGACAGCACAGCAGCGCAGCGTCGCAGTCGCAGCAAGTTTACGCAATACAACAAACACGTGGAGCGAGAGCAGCAGCAGCAGCAGCGCATTCATTTGTGTGCGTGTGCCAAGAGAGTTGGCGCACACACCAATGCAGGCCATTATATGCGTGTATGCGTGTCTGCATGCGTGTATTGCGTATTTTGGCAGTTGGCCGAGACGCGAAAGCGGACACAAAGCAAAAAGCAATGTCAATGGTAGAAGGGGGGCACACGCTGTGTATGTGTGGGGGGGGGGAAGGTAGGGCCAAACGCACACAAGAGCGAAAAGGAGAGCGCGCAGCACACGACTGAGACGGGCAGCGGCGTCTGCAGTGGTGCAGAATGCCGACAACGCGCCGCCTGCCGCGCCGCACTGCCCGACATCGACAAGCTGCTCTCAAAATTTTGCTTAGCTACACAAGTTTTTTTTTCGCTTAGGCCTATGTACCGTGTATAAGTGTGCGTGCTTGTGTGTGTGCGTATATGCTCCACTTTTGGCGCCACCCTGCCCCTGAGCCATAAACATTAGCTGCGCTGCGACTTTGGCGAACGCACTTTTGCAGCTTGCGTTTGTTGTGCCTTATAGCAGCGGCATTGCGGTGGGGGTAGGTGTCTGGTGTGCGTGTGTTTGTGTGGAGCCTGTGTCGCTGTGTGTGTGTGCTGCTTTTTTTGGGTGTGCGTTTTTGTGAAATTTTAGCATTTATTTGTTATGTATTTGCTGTGTGCGCTTTTTATTATATACACCCGAGTGCGGCGCTATGTATGCATGTAGGCCTCTTATATACACTATTTGGCAATTATATACATACACACACACACACACACAGGCACTGTGTGTACATACACACATACATACAACAGGCGCCATGTTTTTGGTACAATATGCGATATGCGCCGCAAAAAAAAAGTTTTTATGTATACTGCATTTTTTTTGCGCCAACTTGAGTTTTACTTTTATTTTGGGCGAATTTAGAAACAGGATGCAAGGATGCCTAATGTATGCTAGGCTTAATTCAAGGGTTACCAAAAAGGCTTTGGCAGAGCTTTAATGGGGTTTGTTTCTTTTTTTAAAGAGACAAGCTGACGAGTATTGAAAAAATTGCTAAAAATTGAGCTTCGTACTTTTTAGTCAAAGTTCTGCGAACCATAAAGGCTGAGATTGTAAGAAAGTCCTTTTAAAATATTAGGAGCAGGCACACTCAGTGTGAACCGAGCCCATCTGGCTAAGTTGAAATCTGCTTGAACGCCTAGATTTTAGAGCTGATAAAAGTTAGAGCAAGTAACTTGCCAAATTTGATCAGATGTACAGTAAGCACAACAAATATTAAAGCACTTCATGCTCTCAGAAGGGACCCAAGCAGTATTGTCAGGATGACACTGGACTGGAATCAGACTGATCGGGAGATCTAAGGCAATCTGGAGAATATGCATCCTACAAGAACTGACCTAGGCGCGCACAACATGGGACAGAGCTAAATAGACGGCGCAAAACAGGGTCCGTTCGAAGGCTCTAGTAGAGGCCCTAAGTTCCCGAGCGGAATAACAAGAAAAAAAAATAAATAAATTTTAGTTCAAAGCCCAAAAATTTTTGAAGCAGACATGAACCATTCTTTTAAATATATTATATTTCTCCCTGGTTTTATAAGAATTAGTTTTAAATAAAACGTTTAACAATTTTATTCTCTGAATCAGTTTACAACTGTAAAACATTTGGCAAGTTTTTTTTAGTCTTCAGGGATAGACACTTTTGCTCGGGATTAGTCTTTGTTTTGCGGCCCTGTTTCCTATCATTTCTTTATATTTTTTAAATGCATAAAAATATTTTCACTTTTTTTTATAAAAATATTTATTTAATTTTCATGGACATCCAAAAAACTGCTTTGAACTGCTTGTTTTTTTTTTTTGCTCCGCGCGAGTCGCTTTTCAGATAAGATGATATCATTTTGTTTTTGTATTATAATGTGTGTATGCATACATATGTATGTATCTGTATTGTGGGTGTGTGTGTGTTTGTATGCGTGGGGTTGTGGTCGAGTTTTTTTTTTGGGGGGGAGGCTTGCATTGAGTGCGTTTTATGTTTTTTTTTTTGTGGGCTGAGTTTAATTGGTTTGAACCAGTTACATACACACGCACATAAGCACATACACACACACAATTGTGGACAATTTGACAATGAAATGACATACTGCATATGTACACACATATATATATGTATGTAGGTCTGTCTGTATATATGTATGTATCAATATGTTGTGCTTAGCTTTGACACTGTTTATGTATGCGTCGAATAAATTTCGGTTTTAGGGGTTAATTAGTCGCTGCAATTGTAATTAGGCCACTGGGGTTGCATTTTGTAATCACAACGCAATGATTAGTATTAAATACAGTAGAACATATGTGAGTATTTATGAAAGATTTGGAGTTTTATACCTTAAACAATAGATTTCTGCAAAAGTTTTTGACGTAATTATGCTGACATTCTGTTTTAAGAATAACTTTTCTGAGAGCAAAATGACTCTCATATAAGCGAAGTAAGACTAAACAATTATCGTTTCTCTTAAAAAATAATTGCCTAATGAGCAAAAAATATAACTTAGAGCCTAGCTTGTACCAATTCTTTAAATCAATTCAGATGCTTTTAATCGGTATGAATTGTTAGCTCATGTCGGAGTACATTAAATTTGTCGCTGTTCCTTTGGTGGAACTTGTTCGGGCATGATTAACAATACCACGAATCCCTATTATTTTAGAGAATAGATTTCGCTGGACAGCAAAACAAACTTTTTTGAGCAAAAGGTGGGGGAATATAACCATATGGGCGCCACTAGTAACCGCTTGGATTATGTGATTATGTATTTTTAGCTACAAAATTAATATAAAATTAATCTTTATATCTCTTATCATCTTCTTAATCTCAAACAAACATTTTGTCTCATTGCATTTTGAGAATCAGTCTGCATATTGCATTAGTTTACTTTTATTCATACGATAAATAAATCATGAATAAATTATGAATCCAAACTGAGTTCCTAGTATGAAATATCTTAATTGGTTTAGAAGATATGATTTTGGTAATGAGTTTTCTGCTTTCGTGCCACTGCATGCTGATGCATGTCTTAACTGACAACCTAAGAATTTTAGAACTTTATAAGAAAATTATAATCTTAGCAGAATACACAATTTTAAAGTTAATACTATAAGATAATCGCATATTACAGCAGGCACGTGTATACAGCATAGCTACTAAAGTTCTGTGATATTGTTCCCCCAACATAGGTTTATCAAACGTCGCTCCACTTCTACTAATCTCTTAGAAGTTTCTTCTCTAAGCAATAAAAGATTATATACTGACTTCAATAAAGCCATTGTCTTGGTAAACCATAGAATTCTCCTTGTAAAACTGTCACTTTTGGGTTTTCCGTCTAATCTAATTATCTCATCCATCACCGAGTTCCGAAGACATTTCTTAAAGGCTCTGAATGTAATGAAATCAAAGTGCCGTCAGGGATACCAATAGGTAGTCATATATTTCAAAATGATTTTTCCAAGTTATCTCCTACTCTCACATACTTATGTACACAGCTGACGTTAAGCTTGTACAAACTTACTTCTTCAAAAGAAAAAGTCTCTTGTTGTGCTCCTTATATTGCTACCTAATCTTTATAGACCTTAAGCTTGGAATGCATCCATAGCGTGTACGACTTTGATCACGATTAAAAAATTGTAAGTTCAATTCTGGAATATTGTTCTTGCGTTTGGACTACAAATACAATCAGGAATTGGGTCTGTTTAAGTATAAATTTTAATATTAATGCCGTGCTATTCTTGTAAATTAAGATTTCTAAGGATTGATTGCCTTCCTCATATAATCTCATGCAATGTATGAACGAGGGTTGGCCTACGTTCTTCGGCACTGCTACCCCCATGGGTCTATTGTGCCTGCATATAATCTCATAGTCGGGCTAATTGACTCTTAAAGTCCTTCTTATCAATTCTGATTTTTGTGGGTCAGTAAATTGAAGTTCAGAGTAGACCCTTTAATCTTTATCGAAAACTTTTAGCTGGCTGCGCTTTGCATTTAAACTATCCTGTAACGAGTTAAGAAGAAAAGATAGTCGCTATTTAGAAATTTCTGTTAAATTCCCGTATCTTAAAGCCCCCAATGTTTTTTGCTATTTCCTGACCCAAATGTGCACCAAAATTTTCCTCTAATTCGCTTTTCTGTGTTTAATATGCATTGAATAATTCCCTTCCTTGCGGCACTGCGCTTTGTCAAAAATAAACCAAGCCAGAAACTGAATGACTTTCCCAAGAAATGACACCAAATAATAAAAAACAACAACCAATGTTTTGACTGACATCAAAGCCTTAAATTGGCGCAATACACCAAGAAAAAAAAGGACGAAAAAAAGTGAAAACAAATTTTGAAGTAAACCGCCAAAGTGCTGGGGGGGTACTGTGGGTTAGGTTATGTTATTTTGTGACTTTGACAAAACCAAAAACCAAAAAAAAGGCAAGAAAATAAAGGACCTTAACATAATTTGAAAACAATGATGACGAAACCAAAGCAAAGAATACTTCACAATTGCTTTGCCGCGCTCCTGTAAGCGCGTCAAAAACACAAAAACAACAAAAAAAAAAGCAACAAGAATGGAAAATGAGCAGAAAAGACTGATGAAAGAGGATGGAAAAAAAACACGCAAGTATAAGGCGATAACAACAAGAAAATAAAAAGGGGTTCAAGGACATTTTACACATAATTTTTACTACCTTACACACTCTCATCAGCCAGCGACGCGTCAGACAAAAGCAGGACCAGGAAGCCCGGCCAAAGTAAGGACGCGCGGCAAGACAAGCCGCACACAAGGAACAAAAAGGAG
The DNA here is from genome assembly GCA_035046065.1 of Chymomyza procnemis. NCBI lineage: Eukaryota > Metazoa > Arthropoda > Insecta > Diptera > Drosophilidae > Chymomyza > Chymomyza procnemis. Next base: position 19,984,454 of record JAWNOJ010000004.1, read on the forward strand.
TATGCAAAGCGGGAACGCGCTGCTGCTGCTGCTGCCGCCGCTGCTTGCTCAGGCTATGCTAATGTAATAATTTTTAAAGATGTGCACAAGGATTTGCTTTGTGCCAGCATCCTTGTCCATTGTGTGTGTCAAGTTTTTGCAGCCAATTGTTGAGCGCGCAGCAAAAGTCCTAGAAAATAGCATAGAAAAATAAAAATAAAGCTGTTGCTTTTGCTGCTCGGGTTTAACGCTCTATTACACAAAAAAAATAAAATAAAATAAAAAAAAAATAAGTGCCAGAAAGGGAACGCAGCAGGACGACTATGCTGGGTTGGGGGGATGGGGTTGCTTACAGTAAAATACTAGGACAACGACATTGATTGCCTTTTCACCTTGGCACTCAACTTGGCTGGCAGGCAGGCAATAAGCAAAGAGACGCGTTTTGTTTACCTTTGCCACAAATCGATTATTATGATTGGGTGAATGAACCCAAAAGGACCTCTCTCTATGTATACCCCTCCCCCCCTGACACTTGCGTAAATGAGAATTTACATAAATTATAGGCATATGTCATGTCAGTGCGGGTGTGTAAGGTGTAAGGCATTCCTTAAGCATATTGAATAAAAGTTTGGATTTAACTACAGCCGGGAAAAGGTTAAACAAACTGAAAGCGTATAACTTAATATGGAATAGAAAAAAGCATTTTGAAAAAGTGTTGCAAGTGGCTCTCAGAGGATAACTGAAAGGATACGGAACGCAGAGGTAAATATACTTTGAGAAGCTGCAAACATTGTACTTCTTGCAATTAATAATGGAATATGTAAAATGGGTTCGAAATTGCTAAGAAATTTCGTTAGAAATGGTTACAGGATACACAAGGCAATGTAATGTGATAATGTAGTATTCTATATCAACTTGTTTAATGCAAATCTTAAACAGTTTTTTAGAAATTTGTGGAGAACTACGATTGATGTTTTACATGTTTTTTAGCATCTCCTTCTTAAAACTACCATATTCAAAAATGCTTAAGTTGACGAAGGATTTTTGAGCTAAAGCCAGTTAATGATTCCTTCCAAGTAAACAATTCGAACTAAAGTTAAAATTCTCAAAAAAACCCACAATAATATTGCTCAAGTTGATGTAGGAATTTTGAGTTAAGATAAGTCCTGTGGATGGTCGTTTCCCAGTAAGTCGATGAACAATTCGAACTAAATTTTAACCAACAAAGTAAAACATTCAAAAATGGTTGAAGTCATTTCAAGTAAAACGATGAACAATTCAATCTAAAATTATAAATTTCACAAAAAACCATATTCAAAAATGTTCAAGTTAATAAAGAAAATTGATGGTTCTATCCAAATTAACCGACGAACAAACATCGACAATTGAAACATACTTGAATTGAAAAAATAAAACTTGTTTCTTTTTCTCTTATGGACTGCTATCCACTTATTCATATTAAATAAATTTTTTATTTTTCGATTTAACATAAATATTAAAAGTTCTTCAACGTATTGTTGATAAGAAACTACATTTTCTTGAATAAAAGATACAAATATAAGACTTCAAAACTATGTATAAAGTTCAGACTCTCATCAACGTCTGCCATTTCTCTAAAACTATAAATTAAAAAAAAAATCAGCAAACAGAGAAAAAGCTACGATTTTAACGCAAATCTTTTGTAGTAATGCGGCATTCAAACGTCAAGCTGCCTGCATTTGCTGCAACGACCCAACAGATACAAACAATTGTTATTGTCATCGGCACAAGTTTTGTTGAATGAAATGAAGCGCATGGCAGCAAAGCTCAATGTGAATTAGAGCAGGGCAAATGTGCGGCGTTCTCAAAATTGGGTCACGCACGCTAACCAGAAAGAAAACAACAAAAAGAAAAAAAATACAACGCATGCAGTCTACAAATACGCAGATACACACAGACTCACACATTTACACATAGATACACACAGACTCGCACGCAGATACAGATACTCACACTCAGATACATCGATACGTGTATAGAGATAGGGCACAACTGCGCCAGACAATGCGTCGCAACGAGACCCGGCAAAATAAATGCGTACATATTTTCAGCTATTTATTTACAGCGCCAGTCCGAACTCTGGGGGCTGGGCTAGTGCTGGGTCTGGCTGGTTGGGGCACTAATTTACGCACGATTTTATGCAATTCTAGCACACTTTGTGCGTCGAGAGCGAGTAAGAACCAAAGAAAATTATTTTTCATTTTTCTGTTGTTCCAGTGCCACAAATTGGGTCACTGCATATAATTTAAGCGTGTGTGTGTGAGCATGTGTGTGCGTGTGTGGATGTTGCAACTTCAACTGTGGCACAGTTGTTGCCGCTGCTGCTGACGTTGTAATGCCACAGCTTTTGTTGCTGCCTTTGATCTTTGTTTGAGGCAGTGGCAGTGCACAGTGGTCGAAATAGTCGAAATGGATTTTGAAATATTTAAAACAAGTTCATGAAATATATGAAACAAAAAATCGATTATGAAAAAAATATACAAAAATTACAAGATGGAAGAATCAAAGTGAAGTATGTTCCCTTCTAACAGCTATTATTATATCTATATGCTCCGCCTTTGGAGCGATGTCAAGGGGAACATAGTTTTTTGACACTACCTGCCCACTGTGCAGCGATGAAGCAACTAAGAATGCAATCTATCACTCGTTGTGTGCGTACTATATGCCTGTGTGTGTGTGTGCAACCACCGAGCAATTATGTAATAGGCCCGCTGTGAACTTGCCCAAAAAAAAAAAGCTATTGCCAAAGCAAATTAGTGCTGCTTTGAGCAGCTGTAAGCATTGGAACGGGGCAAGTAGTGAGGGGTGGCAGACGTGTGTCCTGAGAATATTAGAAGCAAGTGGAATAGCTTTGTTTTCAAATGGATTCGTGCTGCTCCAAAGGGCGCCAAAAATGAAAACGGAATAAAAGTGAGAAAGTATTTATGAAAGCGCAGCTTGTGGAAGGGTTTATGTTATTTTATGGATGCTTACGGTACTAAGGGATATGAATAACATAAGTTAAGTAGAATAATTGAAAAGCGGAAAGTTCGCGTAGAACGAAAACATGTTTAAAATTCTATGTTTAATCTGCAGGCTGAAATGTTTGTTTATGAAGAGAGACCGCCCAGCGCTTGCTATCCTTGATACCACATGAACCACGAGAACACTCAAACCGTTGTAAAAGGTCAACTGATCCTTTTTTCTTGATGCCATTGACAAATTTTCTTTGTAGTTTTTGTAAAGAATGCTTTGAATAATTCATTTCTAGCTAACTATATTTAATAAAAATAATGAATGGTTCCACATTTAGTTTTTATTGAGTTTGGGTAACTGATTACAAGGAAAGAAAAGTTTCATTTTAATTCAAATAGTATAAAGAAGCAAAGTAGTATTAACTGAAAAATAAATTTTTATTTTTTCTTAAATAGAGCAAAACTAATAAAAGTAAGTTGATTTATATAAAAATAATAGCAGAGAACAAATCGAAAGATCTTTGAAAGTTCCTCTCACATACGAACCTATGAATTTATTTTATTTTACAATTTAAAACAAAGCATAAAAATATACACCTTATATGTTTTCAAGATAAAAATAAATAAAGTTTTAAGATATGTAACAAACTTTAAGTTCATATAATTCACCTTTATTATTTATTTTTGTTAAATGCTAAAAGACAAAAATAAATAAAAAATAGAAGCATACACGTGCGACAAGTTAAACAAACAGATACGCAGACTAGCTAAACAAACACATATATACACAGAGATACACTTAGCTGCAAAGGTAGTGACAGTGACAAATAATGGAAAATATATTTAAAAATTAATATTTATGTTATTATAATTATTAAATTTAACTTCGTTTGGACAACAAAAAATCCTGCAATAACACAAACTATTTCTGCACATTGCATCTAAGTATATATTTTTTGCACAGAACGATCGCCATTTTTGCGCATCCAATGGATACCAGTTCTAACTGCCACCTGATTCGCCAAAAGCTTTCTCTTCATGCGCTCTCACACTCACATGCACACTCACATCGCCATCGCTGCACGCATACAAATGCAGTTGGTGCGATAAGAACAGCAAATAACAACAAAAGAGCGCATAAAATTGCAATATAGCTTCTTCTCGTTTGCACTTTTGACAAATGGGCCTCTCCGGTTTGTGCGCTTTTTGGGAGCTCCTTTGTCTTTGCTTTTGCTTTGGTTTGATCTTTCGGCCATGCGGCAAAGGGTCAAAGAAAAAAGTAATTAGCCTCAAATTGATAGACTTGTAAATTTATTTTAACATAGTCTCCATGTAATAGACAAAATGATTGATTAACTTGTCTTTTTGAGGGCTCACACTTTTGGCTTACTTGGAAGTTCTGAAAGATGCGCAAAAATTTTGCTGCCGCACTCTGTAGGTTGCTTCAATAGTTGCGCTATTATTGTTTTAGTTGGGGCAACTTTGAAAAGCCATTAATTTGCAATTAGTTCTAGGCGTAACTGGGCTACAAAAACCAAAAAAAGGGAAACACAAGCAAACTTGGCTAACTGGCATAGGGCACACGTGGGAATTGTTTGCCAAAACTTTTTTTTTGTGCTCTCATAAAGCAAAACGGCATATAAATGGTTAACAATTCTAGCCACAAAAATAGCGCATATTTATAATTACTTACCAAACTCACACACACACATACACACAGAGCTACAGCCATAAAGTACGTACTGAGGGGGGCACTTGAAAGGCCGTTTAATATTCACAATTGGCTTTTGTATGGCCCTCCTTCATCTTACACTCAATTGAATTCTTCCGGTTATTGTACCGTGCTGCAAGGCGAAACTTTGCGTCAGCCTATTTTGACTCAACATTTACATTTTATGCATAATAAACAAATAAAGAAAACACTGAAAATGCTGAAAAGCGCAGAAAAACTCGGCAGCAGCAGCATCCCAGCGTCTCTTGCTCAAACTTCCCCCTAACATTCATTTTTTTGTTTTTGCTGAAAATTGTCTGTTGTTTTTCGTAAGTTGATTTGGTTTTGGCCATTGCCGCTATTAAGTGTTGCAAGTTTTTCAACATTTTGTGTCTTCCTAATTTTTTTTTTTGCTTTTGCCTCCTTGCATAAAATAAATATAAATAAAGGCAAGAGAAACGGAGCACAAAACCAACAACAACAGCAACAATAACAACTAAGTTAAGAAAAGCGTTGACAATTGTGGTTGAAGATTCAACATTTTTGTGGGGCCACATTTTTATTTATATTTTGTATTTTTTGGCTGGTTGAATCCACTTTACTTTTCGGTTAATTGAAGTTGCTTGCCATAAATGGCCTAGTTTATGTGGTTTACATTAGGTTAGTTTGTTAAATGGAAAATTGGCTCAGCTTTTGGAATTTGGCTCTATGTAGTTTTCAATCGGCAGTGCTTTTCGTATAATTCTTGTTAAGTTGGTAGATTTCTACTAAAGTTGTTAGTCGATCTAATAGAGCAGTTACTAGATTCGAAGTTTGAATATCATATCACCTCAACGAACTATCAGTTGTTTATGTTTTAATAAAAAACTAAGCAAATTTTTATGATTTACTACACTTGAGTTGTTAAATTTCATACTCAAAAACTTATTGTACATAAAAATCTCAATTTTCTACAAATTGTGGCCCTTCTAGAGTCGAAATATTTATGTCTAATATGCTACTTCCACAAATCATTAAAAGAAACATATTTTGTTGATTATTTCAGCGGGTACGCATATTACAACAAATTGCTACTTAGCTGAAATGTGTTTGTATATTTCAAGTCGCTATAAACGTCATGAGGAAAAGATAATGTTTCCGTCGTCCATGTGTCGCACTATCAGCTAAACCTTCTAAAATTCAATAAAATCGAAAATTTAAAAACGAAAATAAAATTTATTCAATGCAAAATGAGCAACAAAGCTTTTGTATACGTTTCGGAGTGAGGAACAAGTTTTCAGATAGAACGCATCAATTGTTGTTAATCTTCAACTAGAAGTAGTAGCTATTTGGACATCAAATTTATGAGATGTCAAAGGGCCATAATCTCTGGGCTGCTAACTACGCCAACAACAAGACCAGGCGACACATGGATATATACAGGCACAACCCAATATATGTGTGTGCGAGGGTTGTTCGAAACTTTTTTTTGTTTTTAAATGCCAAAGAGCTTACAATTGTTGCAGTCAACATACGAAAGCCGTAATTAAGCCTAAGGTTTTGCTTGCTTAGAAAATAGGATTCTCTTCGGGGACATTTATCTTTTGTTTCTATTTTTTAGAAAAAACTTTACTAACCCTCGTTATTCAGAACGAAGTCTGAATTCGATGAAAAAATAGACTAATTAAAAGAAAGAAATTAAGATTCAAAACATTACGTGGCCATAAATCTTAGATGGAGCGACTTTAAATAAATGAGCTTTATATATGTGATATTTAATGTGCTTTCATATGTGATTCTTTTTTTTTAACTTAAATGTGAGTTGACCTTAGTCACAACGAAATGTAAACTCGATGCAAAAAAGATGCAAAGGATTTCGTAAACGAAGGGACTTACGGAACAAATAAGCTTTTTTTGTGGTCCCCTTTTTCAAGTTTAAATGCAAAGCTTGCTTTATGTTTCTTGTTAATCCCGACGAAATCTGAAATCATTGGAATCGGAGGAAATTCTAAATGAAGGGATATCAACTATTTTCAACTTCAAGTTCAAACGACGTAGCATTAAACCTTGCTTACTGAATCTTGTTAATCATTCCATCTCTTGGGTTAAAGATTTTTGCTACAATTTTCAGATATTTGCATAATGTTACTTTCGATGCAACTAACAACGAACCCTAGTGCCAAAGCTCTCAAGCTACCCTCGCACAATGCGCTGCTGCTGACAATGTTTCAACTAAACGTAGAAAAAAAATATAGACCTAGGCAAAGTAGAATGTCTAAAAGAAACTTACGCATTGACAAAGAGCGGCGTGCGGGGGCCTTGACGTTTATATACAATCAAAAAAAAAGCACAAAGCAGCGTGTGCAACGAGAACAGCGACAGCAAGTTTTGCTCACGCACTCACGCACTCACGCACTCACTCACACTCACGCACAAGCGCAGCAGTGATTACCTCATCGCAGAGAATGTCAGCGAAAAAGGCAATCAAAAATAAAGCGCAGAGCAAAAGAGAAGCAAAGAATGCGTGCGTTATATGGAAGGTCTTCTACGCACACAAACACACTTACGCACATATGCACATGTATGCGTGTATAAATGTTCTTGTTTTGCTGATTAAAAAAAAAAAAAAAAGCGTGCGATCTTTTATTAATGTTGCCTTGTCTCTTGTTCTTTCCATTCCCCCTCCCCACAAGCCCTTTGGCGCTCCTGCTCGCAAATATGAGCAAAGCTTTTGTGCTCTTTGCTTTTTTTTGTAATGCTTTGCTGTTGCTTTTGTTTTTGTTGTAATTTGGCTGCCGTCATTCGAATGCGGCGAAAAGAACTGGTCCAGCAACATTTTAATTAATGATCAGCCTTCCGCTCTGCTTCTTCTTGCCGTCCTCTCCTTGTTCTTACGAATTCTATTTCTATATGTTTCCATGTTCTATGTTCTATTATGACTCTGTCGAATTCTCTTGTATCGTAGGTCATTTTGCCCATTTAACAAGCGACTGACTTTGGACTTTTTTTTTACAATGTTGACCAACTGCTTGAGATTCGTTGCAAAATGGCGTAGATGACTTGTAGGAACTTGGAAAAATTAATTTAATAATTTTAATGAATGCTAGACAAATAAATGTTCTAATTTTGTACAACTTCAATTGTAGAGCGGCAAGCAGTAAAATAAAGCAACATTAAGCTCGCTAAGCTTTTATTTTATAGTTATTTGTTGAATATTTGATATTATTCAATATTTCTTGTACATTTTTTAAGAAAATACAAGAAAAATTTTAATATATATATATTATTAATTATTAGAATTAAGTTGGACTTACTTTGGATTGCCATATCAGCAAACTGAAGAGACGTCTGTATAGTCATAAATATATGTATGCAACTGACACGTGACAAATGCTTTCAAATATAAAGGAGTGCCTGATTATTTGATGCACGATCTAGATTACGAAGCACTATGCTTAAGAGAATTTCAATACAATGTGAGCACTTAATTTCATATAGAAAAGTAAGACAGTGTAAAAGAGGACTGTGTTGTATCGCCTTTAGTTTTGTATGGCGTGCTGGCCGGGACAAATCGAGCAGCTGCTGGAGGAAATCAGTGAGACCTTTTCGAAAGCTGCTGGTGTTGGCCTGTCCTAACGTGGTAATATCTGCCTAATTTCAGATAAAGGCATAAGCGAAAAAGTAAAGAACAGGTCTGATAATGCTGGTGGAAAATGGGAAGGACCTTTCCGAAAGCTAAATGATTTGGGATGGCCTATGCTGAAAATATTTGTTCGATATTAGCTGAAGGCAAAACCGAATAACTAAAGAATTCAACAGATAATGCGGGTAAAAGAAGGGAGGGCCTATGCTGCTTACATATAAAGTTAGGTGACGGCATATGCGAAAAACTAAAGAACCTCTCAGATAATTCTGGGGGAAAACTGTGAGGACATTTCCAAAAGTTGCATGAGTTTGCGATGAGAAACTCTCAGATAATGCGCAAAAGGCTGGGCTCAGATAAAATTTTAAGAAACTCAAACTTATGCATTTAGAGACGGCACTAACGACTTTTGCTGTCCAAAAGTTTTGCCACTTAGGCAGCATTGTTGCTGTGGACGGTGGATTAAATGGTCTGCTCTTTTGTGGATTGGAAACATAACAAGTTAGCAAGGGGAACCACTTCAAACTGCAAGTATTTATTACCAAATGCTTGTTAGCCGCGTTTATTGAGAATCACTAGAAACGGCCCCATCACTGTAATAAAGAGTGGAAGTACGAGCCCCATTTATGAAGAATCAACAGAATCGAACCCAAAGAGTAAAATTGGAAGTGAATACGTTACAGGCTTCGAGATCTTAGCAAAGTAAGCTTTAGAGTGGAATCCGCAGGGAACAAGTAGAGTTGGTTGAACGCGCCAAGCACGTAGAAGAACTTTCTTAGCAGAAAGAAGTGAAGAGACTTGCACGAAGTAGATATTGATGGAGAGATGTTTAGTCCGCCCTATGTTTCACTTAGAAGCGATAAGTATACAAATGTGGTACTTTTAAGAACATGCAGAAGCAAATAATTTACTTGATATTACGAACATTCTTGATAAATACGTAAGTACTATTTAAACTCTTGGTATAACTTTTTAACTAAAGATAGTTCACGGCTATTATAACTTTCTAACTGACTGAAATTCGCTATGATAACTTTGTTCTTTTCTCAACAAACAAACAAACTCTGCTCGTTTTTTTAGTGTACTCATATTAAAAGCAAGCGAGTATTTATGTTTTTGTAGTTTTGTGCATATAACTACCGGAAATCTAGCTTGTTTTTTACAACAGCAACACGTTTGGGCCGCTTAGATCTTATCTCAAGCCAAAACTCAAGTAGGCCTTTAAGTAGGTCTCCAAATGGGTCTTACAGTTCCAACTGTTGTTACTTACTGACAGTCCAAGTACTTTGCATTTCTATTTATATAATTAATCAAAAATATGAATGTCAAAGTTCATAAATTACCTGGGTGTGTTGCACTTTATGACTGAAACGAATAGCTGTTGCTTTTTATTTTCGTCTACTTTAATTTAGTTTAGTTCTGACTGTAGTTCAGGCCTAACCTAAACAAAAACAAAATATAACATAATTAGAATAATTTGCATTTGAAGTGGAACACTTACTGACTGAACGTAGAGCAAAATGTGAGCTAAAGCCAAGCCGCCATGCCAAAAACGATTACAATAATAAATCAAACGAGTAAAAAAGAAACGCAATGATTGTTGAAGATAAAATACTCTAAAAAATGGAAGGATTTGAAATACTTAACACAAATGTAGTTGAATCTTTTGAAAAATACAGAAAATTTGTTAAAAATTTTTTAGAAACTTCAAAATCTTGTATGAACTTTTAACAATTTTCAACAAAGTTGTTACTATATTGATTTCCCAACGATGCAAAATAGAGTGCACATAACAAAATTACCATTGTTTTGAATTCATGCAAGAACTCAGCCTCATGACAAATTAATGAAAAACTCGAATTCGAACCTTTTCGGCCAAGTGGGAACTATGGAAGCCAAATCGCATTACATTGCCCACGCACTCCTATTCTAGAGCAAATATTTTTTAACAAAATATTAAAACACATAATGAAATCACATACATCAAACATTTGGAAAGGTTTGTGCAGGTTTAGCTACGCCCAGGAAAAAATAAATGCCAAAACGCACAACCTGGCGTATGCGTAATATTTTGATTTGGTTTTTTACACACGCCAACCATACAATGCATATGTGTACGAGGTTCCCCGTATAAATATATACAGACAAACAAATATCCTATGTATATGCATGTCTTTGTATGTGGTTTAATAGCCCAAAGGCATTCCGAAACATATAATACGCATACGCCATGCTGCCCCACCCTAACAGCAAGTCACTGACCATTTGCTTTTAATTTTATTATTTTCACATAAATTTTACCAACTCCAGTTGAAAAAGCAAACTACTTGCTTTTTGTATTTTTTTTATTGCATTTTAATGGAAATTTTGTCATAACATGCATAGTGTAATATCGTATCCTTTGACATTGTGGCTGTACCTCCTTCTGTGTTTTAATGTGCACAACAACTATAGCAATGACAAAAAACAGTTGGTAGCAGGTGGAGCAATACTTGACTCTGGGATACTCTTAGCGCTTGAGAAACCTTAGACAAGTGTCCAAAAACTTAACAAGTTTGTTACGATTTCTGAAGTCATGATTATGCATTCAATACAAGCTTTATCTTTGAAAACCTTCTTCCCCAAAAATTTTTTTTTAATTTTAAGTTTTTCAATTTCTGTAGATTCTATATTAATACATTTTTTTCCAACTTATTTACAATCAAAAAATGTTACAATTGAAAGGACATCGATACAGTGTATAAAAAATTAAGTAATTTTTCGTCTTTTTGTTGGCTTGTTGCTGCGGTTTTTTTGGGCTTGGTTATATTCAACTTGTGCCTGTTGTTAGTGTATTATGCCTCGTCAATGGATTTTTATTGCAAAATTGCGTTTACATTAACTATTTTTAATAGAAATTTTTTGGATGCGAGTTTGTGAGGCCCACCAACAGACTAGCCCTGTCTGTTGTGCAAGTGGGGGAGCATTCGAATGACCTCAATTGTTGATTCTTTTTTTTTGTTGTGTTACCCCCAATGTGAGGTTAAAAGGCTCTTTGAATGATTCATGTTGTGCTGCCTGCAGGACTTTGCCTACAATGTTATGCAAATTTCAAGCTATTACAACATTTTGTAAGTTCAAAATGTAATGAGCTAATGTAAGTAGGTGTGCTGTGGGGATAGTTGAACTACATTTAAATGGGTAATAGAAGGGGAGCAAAAAACATTTGCCGCAGTTACGCAAATTCTTTAAAAACTGAATAATATTCAAAAATCTGCAGTTTAGTTTAAATTTTTGTTTATAAATATCACACTATGCAACATAACTAATAGATATAAGAAATTTTTTGTTTGGGGGTATAAAGAGTCGGCGAAGCATTACAAGAATAGCACCTAAATATGACACATTGTTTGAATGACTCAAAAAAAGGCCAAAAGTGATTGATTCGACGCATGTAAGCGCTATAATCATATTTGAGCTAATTTTTTTTATTTCAAGTTTTTAAAAAGCCTTTTAATTTGCTCCAAAATTTTTTGTGTCTTCTGGCATTGTTTTCAAATCGGCGACACAATATATTTTTGCAAACATCTCGCGTACTCTGAAATTATTCATCTAAATTTAATTTAAATATTGCGAATACAAATAAACTATATAGCATGAAGTAAAAAAAACTCGTATATTCTCAATCTTCTCTGCAATTAGGCTTCGCAACATAAATCAACCTGCCTACCTGGCCTACCTTAGTACTAAAGTGCAAGCAGCTCGGACGGACGTCGCATTGCAGGCGCATTAAAGTTTTTGTTAATAAAAAAAGTTTACGCGTTGCAGCAGTGTCAAAATGTTAATGTTAACAATTAAAATATGTTAGCATTTATGTGCAATTGTTTAAATCGTAATTAAATCAAAATTAGTTATTTGCGCATTAAAATGCACATGCTGCAAGTGGGTAAGAGAAGATGCGGTAGCTCTTTTTTTTTGGAGTGCAGTGAGTGCAAGCGTGCGTGTGTGTGGGGGTGTATAAGCGAAATATTCTCTCTTTTTTTCACGCTGATCTCAATTTGCAGTTGAGTAATATGGGCAATGAGTGTAAGCGAAACGGCTAAATGTAATCGCGTTGGTGTGAAAAGAAGCGCATGCTGCAAAAGTTGTTTTTTTTTTATTTTTTGCAGTGAGAGCAAATGTGCAAGTGTAAACAAAGTAAGTTTGTCCTGCTCTATTAATATTATAATGAGCGCATTTACATGTAAGTGCGAGCATTGCAACGTATGAAAATTTAATATTAAGGCAATTATTTTTTTATTTATTTATTTATTATTAATATATTTGGGTACAACTAAGTCCAAAACAAGTTAAACATTCTAAAATTATGGAGTAATTAATGGTAACGAGGAAAAAATAAAATAAAACTTATCCGTATTCCTAGCCTGATGGGTGAATTTTTATATAAAATAAAATTTTTATATAAAATTTATATTTATATATAAAATAAACTAAATTAAATTTTAAATAAATTAACCAATTCTATAATGGATGACCATGAAGGTATGTGATTATTTTGACTTATTTGGATTGAAAAATTATATCTTTAGGGGAGTAAAGAAGATTTTAATTAAGTTGGATTCCGTCTGCATTGGGAACGTTGAAAATGTAAGCCAACTAGCATTTTCGATTTTGAGTTCAGTCTTTCTACAATATTAAATAAATTTGTTATAACTTTATACCGATATATAATGCGCTGAGCGGCTTAACATTGATGTGCAAAGAGAAGAATTTAATAAAGCTACATTAAAGCCTTTTAAAAATGGTTAGATTTATTTAAATTATCTTCAAGTAGCAATCCATGGGCTATTTGTTTTACCACTTTACACAACTTTTGTCCTCTTCTAAGAATATTTTACACAATTTTAGTTTGTCAGCAATGGACTTAATATTTCATTGTGTTACACACTGGCGACCAATTTTTATTTAAACAAAAATTTTATGCATTCAAATTTTAGAATAACCCTACAACTACCACATAGTCATAATTTGCTCATGTGCCTAGGACACAAATAAATATGCCTTGGAAAAAAATAAAGAAATTTAACTTGTTTATGATAATAAAGCTAGAAATTTATGCCTAAAGTCAAACAAGCACTAAAATCATTCAAATTAGTTTGCACAAAATGGAAAAACAAGCAACAGCAGCAGAAAATCTGTAGATCCCATAAGCAGAATCACATGCAACCATTCTAAGCCCAGACAAGGCACATACATAGCTTTACACTCCTCCAACAGAGCGCCGAAAACAAAGTTAATCCAATCACAGCTAGAAACAAGAAAGCGCAAAGTCGAAAAGGGAATCGCTAAAGAACGGAACAATGTGCAAGTGAAAGTGAAAAGCGCTGCCGCAGCAGAGCCTAAATTGGAATGTCGGGGCAAGGATATAAGCTGAAAAATAGGCAGTAAGAGGAAAGGCAGCAGGAATTCTGGCGCCAACATACAAAACTCATGACGGCAATAAAAATGCTCGAAAATAAACTAAAAGCAACAACAAAAATGCGAATAAGTCTAACAGTTGAGAGAGAGAGAAAGAGTAATAATAAAGAGTATACAACATCAGCATAGTTTTTCATGCGTTTGTTTTTAATCTTTTGCTTTTTGGTGTTGTTTTTGACTTTTTATACTCTATGCAGGAAATGTAAGCAGTTTGGCTTTGAGAGCTATAGAGCAGCAGGAAGCAGCAGTGATATATAGAGTTTTGGAGTGGATATGCATATCAGATGTTGCAGGATCAGGATAAAAATGTTATTGTACGATTATAGATATGAATGTTAAGGGTATATACTCTAAAAAGTTTGTAACACAATTCTAAGAACATTGAAATTCAAAGCCGTTAACAAACTACAACTTAACCAGCACTTTGACTGACCAGTTCTTTTGGTAGAGCATATAAAATTCGTTTTATACCGACTATTGCTGCTTCATTTGTTTTTTTCAAAGCGTTGGCCTTTCGTTTTGCCTATTTTGGCCAAACAAATTTGCTAAATTGTGTGCGTTGCGTAGACGTTGTTATTGCATTTGAGCCACAACAACAATATGAATGACGCCAGGACGCCAACAACGTCGCCAGTTCGTAGCATTTTTATGGTTAACAACATCAAGTTTAGCAAAAAGGACAGACACAGTCAAATGCTAAGTAAGTGTATCTATCTATAAGATACTCCAAGTATCAGTCGATGCCAGACTAACCTATAAATTTGTTGGCTATGTAGTGCAGTGTGTAACTATGTATCTATATATCTCGCTGTATCTGTATCTATGTCAATGACAATGCCAAAAAATGTGACCAACTAAGGCAACCGTGGCAGCAACTAGGCGACTGTTTGTGACATTTCAAGATACTTTGTTATGTGCTTTATAGAAGTTCTTAACATTTCTTAGCTGCTACTGGTTTCTTTTTTTTTTTTTGGTCCACTGTCCTTTTTGGTAGAGCGGGGGGCAATGAAAATGTCAGCATTGGCGACGGCGACGCCACTTGGCCATTAAATTGATAAGCAAAATGCTACGCATTCTATGTGAATGTGTTGGTGATTTTTTTTTCGGGGCCTCCAAACTGCAAGAGTCGGTCTGCTTTAACTGACGCCAGCGATGCCTTACTTCAGATACAAAGAGACGCAGAGAGAGCGAGTAAGCGACACACCACATAAAGTATGACAATTCAATTTCATTCCTGAAGTCTCTAGTAGGCCCCCCAACTCTGCCACAAGTTATAGAGTGTCCTTGCCGCATGAAAATAAAAATCAAAAACGTTTCCTTACATATTTTTATTGACAAACTGACATTTGTTTTGAAGCAAGTTGAGCGCTGAACTTTTGTACAATAATTGTAAATTTGCTTAGAGCATATTTACTAGATCGTAGAGTTGGTCAAGTTGAGCGGTGGCAAAGCTGACATATCTAGAGTTTCCAGGTCAAAAAACACATCGAAAATTTTAAGGAAAGGTAATAGCTAAAGAACGAAAAAGATAGAACTAAGTCTTTCCAGGACTCATTTGGGCTTAGAAATGGGGTTGGTGGAAAACCCAGTGTTTCCTTAAAGCAGAGAAAAGAAAGCAGCTTATAAATGCGAAAGTACAGAGCGAAATATTTACTTTTTCCGACATTTTGCAATGGAATATGTATAATCAAAGCTTTTGTCTGAAGGTTTCCAAATCCAGGAAATTAATCAAACTAATTCATTATAGGCAACTTCAAAAATTGATAGAAGTTTGAAGTTTGCTTATTTTTTGTAGATAACAATAGGGAAACCTTATGAACTATCTTCTTGAGCTTTTATTTCGAAGTGAGTTTATCATCGAAACTTTCTAGATTTAATACATTTTGAAGATGAAACAACTGAAGTAGACCCGATGGGCTTTTCCACTGTACGAGATTATTACCTGAAGTTAATTGATATTTTATTTCTCCTATTTTTTAAGTAGTTGATTATGAAGACAAGAGAAAACAATCAATCCGATTTAAATATTTTATCTATATTAAAGTAAAATAGACAAAATTCATATTATCAGCTCATTTGATTTTATATTTATGGAAAAAAAGATTAATTGAAAAGATTATGCTAATAGGCTAAGCACAGATAAATACAAATTGTTCAATTTTTTGAAGAGTATTAGAATCGCAGATCCCGAAAGCTTACTTATACTTCCGACTAAATTTGTTGTTGTTGTCATTGGCATTATTAACGCAGCAATTTGTTTGTATGTGTGGGCAATCAAAAAATAAAGGAATCGAGAAGAGCAAAGAAATATATACAAAAACAAGAAAAGCAAGACGTATGGAGGAGAGTATAATACTCTTTATATGTACTTATCGCTGTTATCGCAGTTGCCCCCCCGTAAGTTTTAGCTTCGATTTATGTTGTTTGTCCTTTTTCGCAGGCCTTTTGTTTTTCAGCAACTTGCTTGATTTTCCTTTTTTGGCCTTTTCCGACAATTGAATGTTTGCTTTTGTTTTTGTACAATAAGTGTCATGGCTGCCTCTGGGGTTTGTGGGGGAATGTGCCCAACTTCCTGTTGGTCAGTCACTATTGCACAAACAAACACACACACACACACACACACGCATTCGGGAGAGGAAATATGGGACACATGTTAATGTGTGTTTGTATTGGTGCGTATGGCATAGTAGGTATTTTTTTTTTGTTTTTTTCAACTGTCATTACAACTTTTGTATTTGACAGCAAATTTTTATTGGCTACCATTTTGAGTGAGCTGTCTCACCTCCCTTTGGCAGAGGGAACTCTTGAATGCCTCTGCAGCATCGTTTCCCTACTGCCCTGCTATTTTTTTTGTTATTATTTTGTAGATATTTATTGAAGTTTAGGATTTTTTTTTTTGCTGGCAGTATGAGTTGTTTATTTTGCCATTTGGATATGAGTTAGAGAAAAGTTTTCATATTTATGGATTATGGGGAAATAATAATTTTTAAAGCAGGAAAGATGGTTGAAATATTGAAAATTTTTGTGATTAAAGGGAAAGTAATGAGGGAAGCGAGCATTGGAGATATTCTAAGTCATTGAAAGTCTTCAAGGATAGTTACTGAAAATGTGAGACTTTTATAGTTATTCAATGTTCGTGTGGTTTCTTTAATTAAGATCAAAAAAATTAATTTATTCCCCTTGACTATGGTCATCGCTCCAAAGGCGAAGCAACGAGATATCTCTGTTAACAGTTTTTCGAAGAGAACAGATATCTATCAGTTTACAGCCGATTCCATCGGCGTTGAGTTGAGAGGCGAGTGCGCAACCTGTACGCTACCGAGGCCCATATTCTTCAATTAAATGACATTTTCATGTCAGCCAAATGCCGTATTAAAGTGCGGCAGTTGTTCTTAAACCGTTTTCTAGCCCGTTCTCTATCAATGCGCTTTAATAGTTAAGTTGTTTAAGGAAATTATGATTCTCTATCCTCAACTTACACTTAGAATTATATTGTTATATTGAATACATTCAGTCGTTTCTCATGTAAAATGTTTCTAAAAGTTTGCATAAATCAAATACATTCCACATAGTTATTTTTGCGCTGATTAAGTACATTATTGTCATTAATTATAAGCAGAGGTATTATTAAGCTCATTATGATGTTTTGGCCGCATAGCCAACAAAAATTTTAGATTGCCTCTAAAAACAAAAATAATTTTATGTGTTTTTTATGTGCATACATATTTTTGCTTTTTAAATGCAACTATTTAGAAAACTAATAAATGAACATTATGATTTTTTTTTATTAAGTATAAGTGACAATTTTTTTTTTTTTTTAGATTTTAGTACTTTTTGAAAACAATTTTTGGGCAACATCTGATGAAATTTATGTTATGACTCTAGAGACTTGATGTTATAACTACACAATGTTATAGATAGATATAAAAAAATGTCATAAATTTGTAGAAATATTTTATACTAATTTAATTAAATAATATTTGTTTACTTTTCATTGGATCATCGTTTTCGACCTTTTCTGATTAAAGTAAATAGTTTGGTTTTATTAATTAAACCAAACCCAAATTTAAAGAATTTGTGAAATTTAGGTACAAAAGCCTAAGAATTGTTATGGGAATTCTAGCTGGGGACCAAACTAGACTAGGAATAGTCATAAACAAAACGTGCAGATTCTGCAAAAAGGATGACGAAACTGTGAGCATAAATAGCAAAGATTAATAAATGTGAGAACCAGGAAACTGCGAGCCATATATTGGGAGGCTGCACACAGCGCTAATGTACTTAAGAAGGAGGAACATGAATTGTGGTACAGTGCAGCTACATCATATAAAGCTAGAGACACTACGAAACTCTATAGATAGCATTGGACTTAGTGATATTCTCTAAGATAAAAGATACCTAATACACCAACATCTGCCGATGCATATCTCTCCCAACAATAATAAAAAAGTACAATAAAATATAAAGGTTCTTATAAATGTGAAAACTTAAATGAAGAACTACAATATATAACCGCCGAAATTTAAATAGAAACCAATTAAAATTTGCATTCAGCTCTCATTCGAAATCGCATTCGACGTCGACTGCCAGTTCGAAAGAGCTGCGCAGTGCCTAAGAGTCAGTCAGCCAGATCTTAAGAGACTAACAAGCAGTGCGAGCAGTTGCGATAAGAGTGCAGCGCGTGAGCGCATTGGGGGAACTGTGGGAATATGAAACCATAAGTGCTGGCTGGGGCAGCTGCTGGGGGTCTCTTTCGACCTTTCGTCAAGCTGAACGAAAGCAAAAGTTAAATCGAAGTCGAATACGATATACGTTGCCTCATGGTTTGAAGCTGAAATAAATGTTTGGGAATGCTTGCAAATGTTGCCAACAGCGTATGAAGAAAATTCAAAATGATCGTTAGAATGGATTATATTCATTTTGTTTCCTTTGAAAATTACGCGTCCAATTAAAAATGGTCGCTGCCTGACTAATTGAAATGCGGAAGTGGTTAGACAAATGCGAAGATTTATGCAGGTTTCATTTAAAGCCAAAGTCTTAACAATAGGCCCGAACAAGCCATAATTTTCACAAGCAACAACGGCAGCTAAGTTTGCAGCGTCATTTTAAGGCCTACGAGTGTCTCTAAGTATTTATGTATCTACGCGTTGTCTATTGGTTTGTTTGGCCGTATAATTACCGGTTATTGTACGCATAATAAATGCGCCTTCGCCAACGCCGGCGTTAAAGTTGCGTTGCGACCTTACGCATAAAATGCGTGTGAACGCACACAGATACACTCTAAGATACACACACACGCACAAACATAGCTACATGCTGCGCATGCTGATCTCACATAGTAAGTAGTTGAAAGATTTCTGGTTTTGGCTTGTTTGCTGCTACCAACTTTTAAACTGTTGCTGGGAGCTTCAGGCCTAGAAAAAATATCTTTTAAGTTTTTTTTTTTGGTTTGAAGCAGCGGCTCAGGTCCAAAGCCAACAAACAAAAACCGCACGCAGAATTTTGTATTTTTTTATGCGTTTGCAAAGTTTCTCGTTGTCTTCTTTCGATTATTCTGCTATTGTTGGTTTTCTTTTGGTTTTTGTATTCGTAGTCGTAGCTTAGACAAGACGCACTTTGATGCGTACAATACGAATGAAGTGGCAGCCATATTGACTTTTTGATGCGCTTTCAAAATGGCGGCATTTATGGAAAGGCTTACTTAGTAACAAAGTAGAGAGCAGACTCAATCAATTCTTGGTAGTGTTGGTATTGAGGCCTCCAAACACTTTGAGCCTCTTAAATGCAAAACAAATGGGGGGATTGATCGGGGCTATTTTAACTAGAAAGTACGCAGTAGGAGGTAGATAGCAGATGCCATAAAAGACTGAATTATAATTTTAACAAAATTAATATCTTAAGCTCGCTTAATAACTGAATCTTTATAGACAACGAGATTTTCAGAATTCTGACAGTTACAAATATGAAACTCTAGTATGATATGTATGTGTTCTCTGATTTCCCTTAGAAGAGCTATTTTTACTAAAACTTAGAGAACAAAAAGAAAAACGACACAATTTTATGCCAACATACCAAAATTAGATATTTTCAGGAATAGAAAAATTTTGGTTTATTGCAAATATCGTTCTGTTCCCCATTTCTCTTTACTTAGGTTACTTTTTTACTTCTACAACTTAAAAACAACTACTCTTGATAAAATGACAAAATAAATTTTGTGAAAAAGTGCCTTAGAATCAATGATATCGAGCAAGAGCTTATGCATCCATAACACGGGGTGTAGTTTGCGTTTAAACCACGCAGGGCGCTGTACCTTTTACTTTTTTTTTTATGTTCATGTAGTAACCAACTATTTATGATACTTGCCATACACAATAATCTCTATTGATACCCTTTAAATTATAAAGATGATAGTTTTGTCAATCACAAATATTTATCAAATTGAAGCGCTTCTCGAACCACTTCCGATCCACTCATAGAAACGTAGCGCACTCTGATAATCAGTAGACCCCACAAAAAAAAAAATAAAAAAAAAGCCCAACGCATATTTCAACTGTCATGCGTTTGGATCCAAGTTGTGTTGAGCTGCTTCAAGACGGCAGCATTGTATGCGAGAGTATCTGTTTTTGTAGCGCGCGTATCTGTGTGTGTGTGTGTAGCGCGCGTATCTGTGTGTAAGAGCAACTGTGTCTGTATTGGTGCGTGCTTGCTCATATGCGTAACGCATTTCGTCGCTCTAACGCATTTATTTAACAACAAAAAAAAGCTCCAACATTAACAACAACAACAACGACAGCGGGGCACTAAAAATTTGTTGAAAAAAAAAAAATTAACGAATCTTTAAATAAAAAAAAAATATTCAAGGTTATGTTCAGGGCTGTTCACGCATCGCATCGACAACGAATTTTTTGTTAGCAGTTTTTTTATTCGAATTTTTCGTTAGTGCGTTTCTAGTTGTTGTTGTGTAGTGTCACTGTAGTTTTAGCTTTTCTTGTTGTTGTTAATGTTGTTGTAGTTGTTTTTACGCATATTTCTTATACACTATATACACACTATACATAAGTTTATATGTTTTTTTTTCCTGTTTGTATTTTTTGCAGCTGCTAATCAAAGTGTCTAATGCTTTGGCTGTAATTTATAAATGCCCAAGCTTATTTTTTTTTAGAGAGAAAGAAAAATAATATAGTTTTTTTTTATAGTTGGTTTTTGTTGCTGGTGTTGCTGGTGGGTCTGACGATACGCATTATTTACCCAACTGATTTGTATTTGCAGTGCCAAGTAAATAGATTGTATATATGTATATGACAAATAGTACAAATATACAGACGATTTGAGTGCGTGTCTCTGGCCGTGGCATATAGTAGGCGCAGCTATTGCTTTTTTATTATTGTTGTTTGGTATATTTATTAAAAATGTAAAATATTTGGTACATATAATTATAAAGTTTTGGAAATATTATAAAAAGGTTAAATGAAAGTGACTTGCTAGGTAAATTGCATTAAACGAAAATCTGGGAACTGTATGAAGTTAAAATAAAAGTATTCCACTTGACTATGGTCAACGCTCCGAAGGTGGAGCATGGAGATATCTCTATTAATAGCTATTCGAAGAGAACAGGAACCTACAGATTATAAACGAAGTTATTCAATTATACAAAAAAAAACAGAGTAAAGCAAAACGTACTTGTTTTACTTTATTTATTACAAATTAATCAAAAATATATTTATTTTTTTTTATTAATTTCTAAGTTAATTATGATCAAACAATCGATTTTTTATTGAGTTATAAGAGCTCAAGAATAAATTTGTATGACTTAGTTATAAAAAAACATTCATTTCGTCAAGGTATTAAAAAGAGTATTCGAGTAGATTAGAATCAATAATTGATATAGATTTTATTCTTTAATTTACGTTTCAAAATCCGAAACTCTATAAAAGCCTTAAAAGTTTCAAAAGCTTATTAAGTTAAATATTACAGTCTGAGAAGTCTTAGTTTTAGCGGCTTAAAATCAGTTAGTTAAATATATTTATGTTTTTTGTAAATAAACGATAAAAACTAAAATAAAAAATCTTTAAATATAATTTTTTAATTATTTTTTTAATTTAAATAATTGCGGTACTATCTGGGTTTACTAACGGGCCACTGCTTGACCGCCGGCCATGCCAAAAGGCTGGGCAACACTGACGACGATGCATGCAGGAAGTGCAGGGAACCAGGAGTCAAAGAAACTCTCCTTTTTTATTTTAAGTGAAACTTAAAAAACAGTAGGGGCACAATAGACCCATGGAGGACGCAGTGCCATAGTGCGTGGGCCCACCCTCGTTCATTCATTACAAAAAAGCAGTAGAAATATAATTTTTTATTATTTAAAATTCTATAATAAAAATGGTTTTTGTTTAAAATTATATTTACAAATCAATAATCTTGAATTTTTCATTCATCAAAATCATTTTTATTTCTTTATTGTAAGAATATTATAACTTATTTCTTTAATTTTAAAACATCTTCTTAAAAAGTTCAGAGCTTAAGTTTATTTTATGCCAAATGCAAGCAATCATGAATATTTCGATTTAATCATTTAGAAACTGCATTATTTTAAACATTTCCATTACTTTGTTAAAATCAGAAATGAAAACAAATAAAACTAAAAATATCTTTGCCAAATGAAAGCTTAAAACAATTTAAAAAAGACAAGCTTGTGTCTTTGGGGAAAACGTTTTTGAAAGGTTAGTATCAACTTCAAATACTGCTTGTAAGCAAATATTAAAATGTATTCTTAAAGTTCCTTAAAATTTGCTTACTTTTTTGAAAAACAACAATCATACATACAATCATGCTACTATTTGCATAAATCTATAAATAATCAAATCTATTTACTATCGAATAAACTCATGTACAGCTCTAATAATCAAATAAATTACAACGGGTACCTACAATTACCACCTGTCATGTTCCCTAACATTTAATGTGTTGGTTGATTTTGATACAAAAAAATAATATCCAAAACAACTTTTCATTTAATGAATATATCCCAAGCTGCTCGAAAATATTCGATAATCTGATAGACAAGTGCACTAATCAGGCTAATCAAATTAAACGGAACCGTTTTAATGAGCTAGAGGAAAAAACTTTTTTAAAATTCACGTGCATGTATGGAAATTATATTTAAACGGTTATACAAATACATTTAAATACGCTACATATATGCATATTTATATACAGTATTTACATATATGTGTTTGTGTGACTGTGTGTGATCTTGTGCACTGCAAAGGTCAAGCCCAAAGAAATAACCCGGCTAACCTTGAAAACACAAGTCAGGTTACAGACCAACTGGAGCGACGTTCCAATATGGTTACAACTCAATTTGAATATTTGAGCAGAGACATCGCTGTTGGCTGTTACAGGAGGGGGCTGTGTGTGGAGGCATAGCGAGGCGTTTGACGCGTCAGTTGGTGCGTCTCTCATAATTGACAGATACATATATACACATACATACATATATTAACAATCGGTGTGTGTGTATGTGTGGTTGTTGTAGACCAAATTACAGCTCAAATTGGTTTTGACTACAATACCCTATAAATGTAAGGTCGGTAGTATTCTAGGCTATCGATACAAATGTAGGCGTCAGGAGAGGCTTCCAGTCGCGTTGGTATGAAATAACTAAGTGCTGAACTCTTAAAAAGGGATCAGTGTGAGAATGTTGCCCACTAGTTTCACGTTGCTAACTGCATTGATTTCAGATACTTTCAAGATACTTTAATACTTCTCTCAAAGCTAAAACCGCCGAAATAGAATGTCTATGTTTTAAAATCTTTTACTTCTTCTTCTTCTAATTATAACGAGAAACAAATAGAAAACTTCTATTTATTACTTCTCTCAATGCTCACAGACTAAAAATAATATTTTCATTGTTAGATCTTGTACTGCTTCATTTGCATTCTGCACATTTAACAATATTCGATTTAAATAAGATTTAAATTTTTTTTATATTTGATAACAAGATTGTATTATTGTATATGGGGCATATACAGCACAGCATCAGAAGAATTTTGCTGGGGATGCCGTTTCGAGAGTACATGCCATCTATCATATTCCACAAAAGCCATTCACCATTTTTTATCTACTCACAATTAAATATGAAACTTATAAATTGCATACCAATAGCAGATTTGATTCCAAAACATCGGCTGACGATTATTGCTTTTTTTGGCAAGTCTAAAGTAGTTCGCGATGTCTTATTTGCCTATAATTTACTGATGCTTACTCGAGGTCCACTGGTTTGTTAATAAAAGTTTAGCATAATATTCGATTTAAATTCTTTAACAGCAAAATAGTTTATTAATTTTAGATAATAAAGTTTTTTTTTTCGAAATCAGCCCTAAGCTTACTTTATCCAATAGATAAGCCCAATTGATAATTCACAAATTTGATTCCGTTTGAAATTTTTTGAATTAAAAATTAGATTACTTAATTTTTTTCTACTTTGTAATATATCTATTAAAAATGTTTAGAATTTGTACTTTTTATATTGAATCAAATGATCGTTCTTCGTTATTCGTTATTCTCTGAAAATTTAGTATTTTTAATATTTACAAGAACATGCGCAGTGTATTCCCTCGTCGACTATACCGCCCTAATAGTTTCTAGTTGCTAGCATTAAGTTCTGTAAAATGCGGCAGCAGTTTAGACCTTGTAAAAGGTAGTTAGTTTAAATATGCTAGTATTATGCAGTCCAATAAAAATATACTCTAAAATAAAATATTGAACTTGTCCCGTTCTATGTCTCTCTCGTTCTGGCTCGCATTCTATACTTTTATCTCTCTCACTGTTGCTCTCTCTTTCTCGCTTGTTGTAATTATTATCGCTGCTGCGTTCCGTCAAACTTGTTCGGAAACTACGGAAATGAACGCACCAAATAAATACTATACAATCCAAAAAAAAACTTTGTATTGTAAACTTTATAGAAGGGCTAAGGCCTCGACAACAACAATAAACATGCAAACAACAACAACAACAATACCAACAAGAAGCAGTTACAACAACAAATTGAGCGGGTACAACATTTAATTGATATATTGATAGCAGCTCGCAGTACAGTTAAGTATTGTACTATTCGGTGGGTTTTACTATTGTTTCGGGGTTGAGGTAGTCTAAGGCACGTTTCCAACACTACGACGACTTATATATGCTTGAAGGGCACAACGCACTCTCTGCACTCTGTGTAGCTGTGTGTGTGCACATGAATATGTGCCCCGAAGCCCTTAGCAAACTACTTCTAGTGATACCACAGCGACTCTCTGAGTTTTAGCTGCTTGTATACACTATAATTTAAAAGACAGGGCTATATGACATTTGGTTTCGATTTTATATAATGGGCCGGGGTAATGGTAGTGTGTCAGGGATTTCGCAGAATTGCACCTTGGAGTTTCAAAGATTTCTAGCAAAATAAATTTGGTTTAAGCTTTTCAATGCAAATTTTGCAAAATAATACAACTTTTTTTAACAAAATTTAAAAGCTCCTCTTATTTATATATTTTTAGGAACCAGATGTAATTGAGTAGCTTCAAAAAAATTCCGGGTAGTGTTAGAATCGAGAAATGTATAATGAATTTTGATTTTGACTTTGGACATAATATTTTTCATCTTCCGTGGGCTTTCTACAAGCAATGTTTCGCACAGACAGATCTTAAATGATTTCTTCATTTTTTCATTTTATCAAAAGTATTTTTACAACCAATTATTCGTACAGGCAGATCTAAACTGATTTTTTCCTTTTTAATTTTTTCTTTTTATCAAAAGCCAAAGTTACATCGAAGCTGCAGAAAAATATGTTTGAACTGCTATAAAAAAATTATAGCTAAAAATTCATATTTGTATCAAAAATACTTGAAATCGTTTAAAAATATGTTACATCGCGCAAAGCCTTACCCCTAAGACCTTGATTTAGGATCGTGTCATTAATGAGACATACTTGAAAATAGTAAGACAAATGACCATCCCACCCTGCAAAGAATCGTATAAGGTATTTGATACTTAAAGTTTACAAAGTCTTTCCTAAAGCGTATATCATAGTCACCATTTCTCAACTCTAACCGTCCCAGTTGCCTTTTTTTTTTTTTTTGATGTCATAGTATTTGTTCAAGGTCGAAAATTTGTACGACAAACTCACTAAAATTTTTATATGAAACGAAATAAAACTATGTAATAAATAGAATGAACATCCATTGGCTTTTATTTTGATTTTATGAACGATAAACGATGTAAAAAGTATAACTTGGTCAGCGGTTTCGTCGATTTTATTGCAGCGGAAATTACAGATATGTTGGCATTAAAAACATATACAGATTTGTACGTCTTTGGTTGCAGTGTATAGACAAGGGCAGTTCAAAAAGCATCTTCTGGGTTCTTAATATTTCAAGATTTTGTTTTGTTAAGTAAATTATATGCTGCCTGCCACATAATAAACAGCTAATAAAATAAACAATAATATAAATTGTTGGCAGAGGTGTAAGAATTGGCCATATTAATAAATATTTAATTAAAATATGTTAAAGATGTAGATTTTAAGTTATTTTTTTTATAAATTTTATAATAAATATAACCAAGCGCCATTTTGATAGTATCAGCTCAAATAAGCAACAAAATAATTTAAATTTAATTAAACTTATGAAATTAATATATGTTGAATTTTATGAAGCTAAAAGTTAATTTGTTAATGTCAACTATGCCAACAATTTATTATCAATGTCAAAAAAATACTATAAAATTTGTTAGTTAATTCATTTAAATTTATTCATTGTAACTATGTATAATTAAAACGTAGAAAACGTTGCTTAGTTTATGCAGCCAAAGAGGCTTTAAAAAATAAAATTAATAATTTAAAAACACTAAAAAAATTTAAAATTATAAACGACTATTTTATTTATATAAATTTTTACGATTATTTGTAAATTTGTTTACTTTAGTTAGCCATTGCAATCGATTATGGTATTACAGCCGAAAATAAGTTATAAGGTTTTAATAAATAATTCGTGATGTCAGCTTTTGAAATAATTGGCAAGTTAAGAAAAACTTCTATAACTTTATTTTCTATGTGGGAGTAGCGTTCAAAATTCAACTTAGTTTTTAGGAGCGCAAAATTGTGTACTTATATTAGAAGAAGAATATATTCCGTTTTACTCGATGACAGCTTTCGAAATTTGTTTTTACGGCTTTCTTCTGTAAATATATAGATTTCTAGTTTTACAGAGATATAAGAGTAAAATAAAAAAGGTTAAGAACAGTTTTCTAGATTCAATTATGCATTGCTCGAGTCTTCTAAGGTTTTATGTACTATCTACAAAAACCTTATCGATTTCCTATTCAATCCATTTCTTTTCCTATCTTAACTTATCTGGATTCGCCAAATTGGGCATTTTTGACTAATCACGAACTATGAAAACCTTGGTCAACGCTGATCTTTTGGGTACTTTGTTAAGAAATGCCTAAACTTTTATGTTACTTACTCTTAGTTCCTAGCCAGCCCCAGATGTGAGATATTACATATTTACAAAAAATGCACGCATTTTACGGAAAACGAATTAGTAATATAAAACTAATTTTTTAATAATTTTATTTTTTTATTTTACTCATTAAGCCTAATATGCTCAAGTCTTACAAGAAAATAACTGTATCACAACTCTAACTATAATTTGAAAAACTGTCAAATCAAATCAATACTCAATATTTGTTTTAGTTACTGTGAATTATTATTATTTTTAAAAATTTTAAAGCAAGCAACTATTGTAGCTAATACTAAATGCGGTATATATTTTATTGCTGAACTGTAATTAAAAATTATTCTTTTCTTAAATTACATATTCCATTAGGCCTAGCAGCTGATCCAATTAGAGTGCTCTGCGGATAATGACTAGACACCTTTTTAGTGCCCTTTCAAGTACTACTTTCAATTTTGAATTGAGATAATTGCTTTTATGCTTCATTGTTGGAGATCACCAATTAAGTCATGACTCAAGACTCGGCAAAGCAATTTTAATTTGCTGCTGCGGTTTTGAGTTCTAGATACAACCAAAGAGATTGCAAACTATACCGACAAAGATCATTAGAATAATCATTTTATGTTTTAGTTGCTAAAGTAGTAATGTTTTTCATTTGTACTTTACAATGTTTATATATTGTTAATTTCAACTATTTTATATAATACAGTGCTGCATTGAGTATGCTTAACTCAAGCTGATGATATATAAGTTATTATAATAAATACTTTTATTTCTACTTGAGAATAAAAGGTCAAAAAATAACTTTAATAAAAACAAAGTAATATAATAGTAGTAAGAGAACATCACAAACTTATTTGCTATAATATTAAACTGTATTCTAGGTATATACCTTTAAATAGTTTGTGAAGTCTGTGAATCTGTAAAAAAAGAAAGAGAAGAGAACTAGACTGCAAGAGTTTACCAAGGCAGTGTGCTGAGCCCGAACCTTTACAATCTGTATGGTTCTAACATCCCAAAAGAATACCTGCCGACAACTTCAACGATTGCCGATGACACAGCTATACTGAGTCACTCCAAATGCCCACTATAGGTTAGCCTGCAAACTATTCCATCACCTAAGTTCTGTAGAGCGATGGCTTACGAAGCTGCGATAGTTGGATAGCCGTCTACCAAAGATAGATGGCGCAAGCACATAAATGCCGAAACTACGCATATGAAAATTAAGACAAAGAGCCTTCCTCTTATCGTAGTTCGGCGCTATAAGTCCAGAGATACATAGGAGTATTTAAGCCACCGAGATCAATCATACGCAACCAGTCTTATTTTTTGTGGCGATAATTAAAATCCAAGATATAAGCCAGAGTTAATTTTCCTTCAATCGAAATAAATAATTATTAAAATGAAAATAAGTTACCATATTCAGAAATGTCTTCTTCAATAATTTTTTTAGAAACAAATGTTTCCAATTTAAATGGTACCACTAATTACCCTTTTATATACACTTTAAATTCTTTTCGAAATCCCATCGAAATCTCACTGGCATGTATTTGTTTCGCGCATAAGTTAAGCCTATTAAGCTATTGAGTTAACTTCTGCCATCTTATTCTTAATCAATTACTTTAGATTTAACACATAGCTAAAATAAAGTGCGTATACTTAATAAACTCTAGAGCATGCTGCTAAGCCTATGATAAAAAAAACCAACAGAATAAAATAACAAAATAAAATAAAATAAAATCAAAAGTAATTAAATTGTAAATGAAAAATGCTCAAGCAGTGCCAGTGCCAGTGCCAGTTTCGGTTCCACTTCGAGTTTTAAGTATAGTATTAAGAAGTACATTTGAAGGGCCTACTAAGCAGGTTCATGTTTCATTATGTGTTTTATGTACTTGAAGGTCATTTCATGAGTTGTTGTTGGCTTTTGTTGTAGTCGCTGTCGTTGGCTTATCAGTCAACATATACGTGCACACACACATGAGTGAGTTATATTGAAAGCGCAGTGAAACATAAATCAGCAGCAGATTTTCTGTTTAAAATGGCTTCCAAGCACATGCAAACGCACACACACACATACACACACACTCACACACATACACTTTAGGTATTTAGCTTTAAGCTTAATACAATATTACACATACGCAACGTTGCACACGCGCGCACTTCACAAACACATTGAAACGACTATATGCGGCTGAGTGTGTGTGGGTGTATTTACATGATTATTTCATAAAATTTAATTACATATTCACACTCTCGCTGGCCGACCGCTTTTGTTGTGGCATTTGTAGGTGTGACAAACACGCGATTGGACTCTTTCCTTTCTCTTCGACTATTGCTCTTTATTTTCTTGCCTCTTTGTTGCGGCTACTTTATTGCTATTATACACTATAAACATGATTTTAAGGGTTTTATCGAATAGTGCAATGTGCATATGTATCAGCAACTAGATGTAGACAAAGATTATGTACTTTGGTTATAATTCATTATTAAGCTTTGTATTATTTGTTTCTGTTTGCATAAAAACATTGAGCTTAAAGGTTATAGGTACTGTAACTATAAAATTGTAGAATATACAAAATTTTTGAAATTAGAACAAAGAATTTTATACATTATTTAAAAAAAATTTAATTTAATAATTTTATTTCAATTTAATTAAAATTTTGTTTTTGGCATACAATTTTTAAATTGTTGGCAAATAGGCAACAAAAAACAGTAAATCTCTTAAAGTGCCTTACGAAAATGAGTTCCTATTCCTTTTCGAAATATTGACATCTCGACAAAGTCTATTACGAGGTTGGGTAGGTTTCATGGATTTGCGTTGGCCATCGGCTCCAAAGTTGGAGCACGTACATATCTACATTAATAGCTGCTCGAAGAGAACAGGGAACTGAGTGCAATTCGAACGGCAGTGTCTTTAAATTAGAGAGATTTACTTGGCAAATAGCTGCAAATAGCTAGCTAAGCTTGTGTTAGGCAAATGCACCAGTAGTGCAGGTTAATATCGAACTATCGAAAAAAGTTGCAAAAGTTTCTATATTATAGATTACCTGTAACATATTTCACTTGTGACTTAGAAATTTACTTAATTGAAGCAAATCTTCAGAATTAAAATAAAAAGCCCAAAGTGCCTTAGTAAAGAAGTGCAAATATAAGAAAAATAATACACAATTGTTCGAAGAATAATAGTCTTCTGATGTCATATTTTAAAGGAAGTACATATTGTTCAATTCTTATAAATATCGATACACTCAAACTGAAATGCTTAAGGGAACTTTGATGAGAGATATTGATAAAAAATCATCTTAAAGATAAGCTCTTAATTACAATAATTTTTTGCTTACATTTGCAAGAAATTTGAAGCTGCTACAATTTTGCTTCTAATACTGATTATTAGTTTTTTTTTAAGTTTTGTGTAGTGTATTTACTAGTTGGTACGCCGTCTAATTCTTAACTCCTTTTAAGTATTTTATATTGCGTGGGTGGACCATGTAAAGCCGGGTTACTTGCCTTTTTACTATGCACAGATTTTGCTTGGATTTCGTGTGTTTTATGTTTTCTTTCTTTTTTTTGGTGGGTATAACAACTGCATTGTCTCCATATACATTTTAATTACTCTTTCTCTGCAAAGAACTGTCGCTCTTTCTCTAATTATATGGCAAGTGTGCCGTTGAGTAATGTCATTTTGATTTAAAGTTGACAGTTATGACGAAATGTCGTGATCAACTAGGCGCCACTGGAGTCTTGTGTGTACGGATGCGAAGTGAGGCAATGACGGGGTAAGAGCTTTAAGGGGGCCATGTGTATGTAGTGTTTAAAGAGGTGAGTTTAATTAATAAAGAGTTAAGCATAAAAAGTTGAGTATTGGAAAAGCTAAGAAGAACTCCTATGTTGAAAAACTGCAAGAATTGCTGAACAATTTGGGAACTAAAAGTAATTTTTAGGATTAGAAAAGTTTAATAGTAATTTTTAGGAGAAAAAAGTTTAATAGGATAGACATAAATTACAGGAGAAGCTTAAAAAGGCAACAAAATGACTTCTTCTCTAGTTGCGCATGTTTAAAACATTTAAAGAATAATCGAAAATTACTAAGTATTGTGCAAGCAGTAATTTTTGAAAAACTGCCGCAAATAAATATAAATCATATTTCAAAGCAGCTTACATGATCTCTGAGACCACCCAAGTCGTTTCCTTTCATGCCAAGATTTTGTCACACTTCTTGGCGCTCAAACACAACACATCAAACAACAAACAAATTTAAATTGTTGCATATTCATACGAATGAGTATATTAGATCTTTAAAAAGTGTTTTCATTTTTAAAACAAATGTTCACGCAGACGAGTCAAAATGCAAAATTAGCAAAGACGAGGAGGCATTAATCAAAACTCACCGCTATATTTGACAGCTGTCATTTGAGGCACGCAACGCCATTTTGTTTGGATGTCGGATGTGTGTGAGTGTGTGTACGTGTGGTGTTCAGACCTGGCCAGAAGCTGCTGCTGCTGCTTTTACTGTCATGCAGCTTACGC
This sequence comes from Chymomyza procnemis, assembly GCA_035046065.1. Taxonomy (NCBI): domain Eukaryota; kingdom Metazoa; phylum Arthropoda; class Insecta; order Diptera; family Drosophilidae; genus Chymomyza; species Chymomyza procnemis. Next base: position 20,016,245 of record JAWNOJ010000004.1, read on the forward strand.
ACTTCTTGCTGAAATAGAAACCATAGATAAATACATTAATTTGTACATATGTAGGTATGTATATGTATACCTAGGTAGTTACTATATGGTCTTGGATATGTTTGAGAAATCTCTGCGAACAACGACTATGCGTGTCATTAGCAGGCGGATATATTAGAGGCACAAGAAAAAACAGCAAATTAAAAATGTGAACATAAAAAAATAAATAAATTATAAATAAATATTAATCATACGCACTTGCAATAGAACTAAAATAATATGGCAAAAAATTAATACTTTTATGCTTTATGGCAGAAAAAATAATATATACTGCTGCACTGAGAGAAAAGTTTAGGGTAGTAATAATGTGACGGCTGAAGAAAGCTTTGAACTTATTTCTGAGTTTATTATAAATTAAATAAGAAAGTTTTTGAAATAATTAATTTGGATAAAAGTTTGGGAAGTATTAGGATACTTTGAAAATCTATATAAGCAATATAGCTCTTTCAACTCTTGGTGTTTTCACCTTTCTGTCGATGTCTTCATCTCCTTCAATTCCAGAATTTTTCGAATATCCTTTACAGTCTTCAAAAAGTATCTGAAAGCCTTTGTTAAGAAAAATTGAATAAAATTTAATGTGTGCATGTTAAAATCTAAAACTCCTTTTATTATTTTTTTTTTTTTTATCCGAGAACGGCGTTGAACAATTTTATAAATTAAATTATAAACTGTGTGGAAAAGTGAACATAGCTAGGTCCGGGTTTTGGACTTCATAGTCCTGACTGGCAAAATACAGTTTATGCCAAGTCGCTTTCTATACGTTGGCGTTCGTTGGTTTTTACATTTGGAGCTGACTTTGAAGGCTTGCTAACTTGGTTTCCTGGCTTTTAGTGAAGATATAGGAGCAATTTGAAGCAAATAACCAATAGATCAGTTCCTAGGTAAGATATCTTACTACACGAAACTTGCACAAGCAAATAAGTTATCTAAAAGTGTTTACTATTGCATGTATCCTTTTGTGTGATAATTTTTTTCAGTGTATGCATAGCGTATTAGCTGCGACGCCCTGCTGCGTTCAATATGTTTTCATTCTCAAAAAAAAAAAGAATCCAACAATAACAACACACGCAGAACCAACGCACTGCCAAGTCATAGCAGTCCATCCGTCCAACAAACGGACTAAACCTAGGCTAGGTTTCGGCGGGGCGGTTTGCGAGTACAGCGGCAGCATAGAACAACATTCAAGGTTAGAGGGTTACTGACTTTGAAGAAAAAAAAATACTCTCAGCTCTTATAAAATTTTAAGAGAGAAATAAAAAAATCGGCAACAACAAAAAACAACAACGTCAACCAATTAATTGAGCTTTTTTTTCTACATATGATTTGTTGTTGTTGCTGGAAGCAAACGCAATGCGTGAGAGCGGCTGGTGGCGCAGAGTGTAGCGGCAAACTACAAAATGTCATAGAGAAGCAACAACAGAAGCTAAAGCAGACGCAGCAGCAATAAAGAATAAAAATGAAACTAAAAAAATAAATAAAAAATAAACTTAAAATGCGAACAAATAATGACAGGTAGTTTTCTATGCTGTTTTGTGCCTCATTTTCGCCATTATCTAAACTCTGGTCGCACTCTGTCATAGTGTGTGTGTGTATGTGGGACGTTGCAGGTAAAAACGCAAAAACTACAATAGAACTTTTTTTTTTGTTGTTTTTTTTTGTTACTTCTCCTCCAAATGACTGAATAATTCTTATTTATTACGCTCGCTTTACACGCACTTTCGTAAACAACTCAACTGAATTATTATTATTGTTGTTTTTTGTTGTTGTTCTTAGCTTTGTTATATTGCAAATGTTGATGAGAACGGATCATAGTTGGGCAGAGAATAGAAGTTAAGTGTGTCGGGGTGTGTGTGTGCGTAAATGTTACTTTGTAGGTTTGGCATGCATATTTTCTATTGCTTGAAAGTTATGTGTATTTTTTTGCTTTGGGAAATACCTAAAAGTTCTATAGAAATATTAGCTTAAATGCTGAATGTTGATATCTTCAGGTGTGGGTAATCGTAGTGTCAATCCAATTTTTTACTTCTGCATATGAACGTTAGTGCTTGTAAACTGTATGGTGTGCCTTTGATTGGTCCCGGAGCAAACAGAGCATAACATTAATTGGGTTGCACTGTGTACCTAGAGGCATTTACGGACATTCACCAAGACTTTTTTGTATAGTGGACCTCGGTACTAGGATCTAAAGCAGTAGTTCGCTGGTTAGATTCTATTTGCCTATGTAAAACTTTAAGAATTTTAGACACCGCCGTTTGGAATCGGTAATAAACTTTAGGTCTCTGTCCTCTTGCAACAGCTAGTCAAAGGAATATCAGGAATGTCCCATCTTTGGAGTGAAAATTTAATTTTATTCCCCTTGGCTATGGTGATCGTTCGAAAGGTGGAGCATGGCGATATCTGTATTAATAGCTGTTCGAAGATAATAGAGATGTAGAGTTTTTTGGGCGAATCCGAACGGCTGTTTCTTTTATGAATAGGGATTTAAGGGGAATAAATTTATTTATTTTTTTTAATTTGCCAATTAAGATTTAAAATCTTATTTGTTTATAAATTTATGAATTATAAGGTGGTTCTATGTTAAATTAAATCTTTATAACACGAAATTTTTTAAAACGCAATTAAAGCTTGCACATAATGTGCAAAACTTTGAAATTACCTTCATTAACAATTCCTTGCCGAAACACGCACTTTAGAGCAAACAACAAAAACACTTTTATTAAATCATTACGTATACGCACTGTATGACTGCACTGGCTCGAAACGCGCCGTGCTGCTCGCAATGTCAAGCCTTGAAAATATGTTGATAACTAAGTGAACAAATTTCATTTCTCGGAGGTTATTGCACTTTCTAATGCCAAAAAAAAATGAGAAAAAAACAAAATGGCATGAAATCAGCAACAAAAACAAGTAGAAGAAGCAGCAATGGCAGCAGCGCAGCGTGGCAGCAACGCATACATAGCTACAGAACCACAACAACAACAACAAAATTATAGTACATACAACAACAACAAACAAATATTCCGCTGATGATCAACATAAAATGCGAATTCCCATATGTGCTTGTGTGTGTGTGTGTGTGAGTGAGAACGCACGCGCACGCATACAGCCACAGCCAGAGCATAACAGCAACAACAGCGTTTGCTTCAGCTGCGACTGCGACTGCGTCGATGGCAGCAACAACAAATGGCCGAAGCCGAAGCAGCTTCGTGAAGCAGCATTCGCATAATGCGTGGCCGCCGGCAGCGTTGACGTTGGCGTCAGCAGCACCACTGCTGCAAAATTATTCCCGAATGTGTGCGTTTGTGTGAGTGTGTATCTGTGTTTGCGGAGTGCGCTTGTGTGAGTGCTTGATGATGCAATACACACGCATTCAGTGCCCGTTGCCCGAAACAGCAACAAAAGGAACATTAATAGTTTTTGTTGTTCTAGCTTGTTAGCTTATCGGAGGGGACGTTCCGAAAATCGTTTGGTTTTATTTTCAACTAAAAAAGGAATTATGTGGGTTGATTCAAAAAGTTTAAGTTGTTTTTTTTTATATTTGGTATTTCGTGTAAATCATGGGATCGATACTATTGGCAATGAATATAAAATATCTTAGAATTTATTTGGATAGTAAAATGTTTATAATGATAAAGGCTCTGTCGTTCGAACTCGGCTATAAACTGTGTGTCGTTGTTCTTTTCGATTATTGTTTAATGGAAATTTTGCCTTGCTCCGCCTTTAAAGCGAAGAATTGGAATTATTAAACATTAATTATCAAAACAGTATACCGGAACAGTCCCTTATTGTTGTTCGCTGCTTATGCCTTCCTTTGCACACACACCGCCATGCACACATAGTGAATGCTACGCCCCAACTCTTCTAGCAATTCTTCTTTCTTGGGGACTTAACACGCACTCTGCACTTCGGTTTCAACGACTACAACTTTTAATGGCCATCCATATATGTAATATAATGCGTGTGTGTCAGTGTGTGTGCGTGAGTGTTGTTCTAGCCTGGCCTATGTGTTTTAATGCCAGTTTTAATTCCAGTTCTCTTTGACAAGTCATGCGAACGCGGGGTCTGAGAACCTATGAATAATGGCAACAGCAACGCACTGAAAACTGGCGATTCATCAAAGTCCACTTAACAAGTTTTTTGCATTTCTAGGCAACAACAAAACAATCAAAAAAAAAAAATCCCAATACCAAAAGTATCATAAAAAATAAAATACTTATAAGACAACAATAAGCTAAAAGTTAAGGGATTGTAAGAATATATGAAATTAATTGTGATCAATTATGGAATGTAGCCTAAAAAGGGTTTTAGTTGATTGAAAGTGGATTGTTAAAAATATTTGTAAGTTAAAGAAATTTGACGGAAAGGGTGATGGATACCAGAAAGCAATATATACCTTGTAAAGACTACCACTTTCAGCTTACAAGAATCAAAAGGCTTGGTTGAGTTTGCTTAGATTTTGTAGGTTTTGGATGTTGTAGTTTTTGAAATGCAACAGCAATATTTTATAAAAAAATAAAATACTAATAGAGACAACAATACGCTAAAAGTTAAGGGATTGAAAGAATACATCAAATTAACTGTGGTCAATAATGAAATTTTTGCTCAGAAGTAGCCAAAAATTGAAGCTGATTGGAAGTGGATGAAAGAAGTGTTAACAATATTTAGAAGTTGGCAGAATTTGATAGAAAGTTGGATGCCAGAAAGAAATACATGCTTTTCAAAGACTGACACTTTTATGCCGTAAACGAAGGTACTAAAAATAAAAGGTTTACTTATACCTTCCGTAGATTAATCAAAAAATCAGTGAATTCTTTATTTAATTTCAAATTGACTTACTATGAAATTTAAGGATCTTCAAGAGAGGTGGTATGAATCAATAAAGCTTCTTAAAGTTTGGTTAGGTTTTGTAGGTTCACGATTTAAAAGCTAAAGATAGTTGGTTTTATTCGCATATTAATTCTTTAGTTTTATAATAAATATATTCATATTTATTCAATGAACTCCTTTCATTTTCACTAATTAAGTTTGTTTTCTTCGTAAAACCTCTCCCAAAAAAATTCTAGCTATCGTCAATAGCTAAAAGAGTTCTAGGAAAAATACTTGCAATTGTCTTTTGCCTAGTTTGGTTTAAATCCAATTAGTTTTTTTTTTTGTACAAGCCATGCAGATATGGTTGCTTGTTGGAAATGCAGCTGTTCTCAAATTCTAGATAAGATTCCTCTGACCTTGACAAAGGCTTAGTGCCACAGAGAGTGTGTGCGTGTGTGTGCGTTTTATGCTCTGTTTATGTAGCAAGTAATTCTTGGGTTCTTTGTTATGATTAGCCATTCGCAACTCACGCACATAAATTCTAATTTTACTTTTTCGCACGGATTCACACACACACACACACTTATATAATATTAGAATGTCTAGTCACACATATACCTATATACATAACTATATATATATATATATTTATATATAGACAGCTTAACTATTTCGGCTGCTAGACATGTATTTTTAAATTTTTGTGTTAAATAGTTTTTTTTTGCTTTGGATTGGCACGTTTTTGCTATGAAAATAAAAGCAAAAGCCGACGCGTCATAAAACAAAAAAAGAAGTTAAATAAAATGTTTAGAAATTAAAATAAAAAAAAGTAACGAAAGTTGATTTTTTTTTTAATGTTTAGAAATAGTCGCTGTAGTGTTACAGCTAAAAGGTAGCAGAGCTCAAGATAGAAAGAAAGAGTAATAGCTAACTAGCACTATCGCTTTTTATCAAATTTGTTTTTTTGTTTTTGTTTATTTTATTTATTTATTGCCTTAGTCTGCTTATTCATATGACACACATTTTATTTAATGGGCTTTAAAATAAACTATTTTTTTTTTTTTTCTATTTGGTGGTAATGTGTTGCGTGGGGTGGGCTACTTAATCAAAAATTGCGTATACGTCATGTTGGATGACAGTTAAAACCCACGCAACAAGTCGGTAAGCGCAAAAAGACAAAAAACATTATGTACAGCGAAAAATATTATTAAGCTGTCTTTGTTTTTTATTTATTATGAGCTGTTGTTGGGTTTGTTATTGCCGGGTGCTACATCAGTCATTGCACTCGCTGTCAAGCCGAACAAATGGGTACAAAAAATTAAATAAAATAGCAAGAAATTGTATCTAAGCTGTATTTCTTCTTTTCTTTTAATAATTCTAGCAAAAAGCTGCAAAAATAGCAAATTCGCAACAACAATAAAGCAACAACAACAACAACAACATTAACGCAGCGCAAAAATTACCGCATCGTGCGCACGCAGCGCATAAAAAGTTCATTGACTTTATTAGAAATTTGTTGCTGCTGTTGTTAGGTTTTTATGATACGGTTTTTTTTTGGCAGCGAGGGTTGTCAGATAAGTAACTTGGCAGCTTGATCACTTGGCGTAGCAGAAAGTTTTATGAAAAAAAGGCAATCAAAATGTTGGCTTTGTAAACGTTACGTATACGCAATGTGGGTTTGAAGCTAAGTTATATCATCCGACGCCAAGCTGGCGTTCTAACAATGCAAGACTTAGCCCAGAGCCAAAGACGTTAGACTAATTCCATATTAGTTGTTCTCATACGGTGCGCGTCTCAGTGGCAGAGGATGTGGTTGATAGCAAACGATATAAGAAATCGTTAAGTCTTTCGTCTTGTACAACTTTCTTCTTAGTTCTCGAGTACTTGAGTTATAAATATGAAAACCAAACTTTTTAACAAGGTATATGTAATTTAACATAACCGAAAAGATATCTCGGTAGCGTAATGGCAGCGTACTCGCCTCTAAACCCTAAGATCGATTGGTTCGAACCAATTCTATAGATCTTGCATAGCTAGCAAAAAGTCGCTGTTTACCTAAGAAAATCTCTATCAAGCAGCTATTATGAGAGGTATCCGCATGCTCCGACTTTGAAGCTATGACCGCAAGACCAGGAGGAAAAAATGTATTTTTTTATGTGTTATACAATTTAATATATCTAAATTGTTAAACAAAGGTTCCAAATAGGATTTTGTTTACAAACATGTTTGTACAATTTGGTTTGTGAGAGCATTATTTTAAAACTTATTCAAAATTGCGTATACGCAACGTGGCCCTCAAAACAAAGTTCCAGTGTCTCCAGCGTAACTATTATAATGTTTTTAAGATGTTGGGCTTGTTGTAAAAATTTGGAAGAGCTCTAAAATTTTCATACAGTTAATGTAGGCTTTATGTGAATTTAATTGCAATTATACTCGGGTTTTTTTTGGATTTAAAAATTTTGCCTGCGAAAAACAATATTTTATCTTAGCAAAAATCTTCAAACTACCCTCGTAGATAAAGCTTATGTGAACTGACGTTGGCGTGCAAAAAAACGCACAACAATCGGCAGCAGCAGCAGCAACAATGCTGCTTACGTTGACTTAAACGTCGCTGCTGCTGCCGTTGCCGCTGACCGCGTAGCATTTAGCATTATATTTGAACATTTCCTTTGCTTCTTTCTAATGTTTCAAATTTCTTATGCGATCTTTTTGGTTATGTGAAGCGACAAATTATATATAACAACCAACAACAGAACAAAATGTCTTTATATTATATAAATATATTTATTACATAATAAACTTTTCGAATGTATTGAGCGGGCGAAGGGGATTCGAAGAAAGAATATGCTCTTCAATTAATGCGTTGGCTCATTATGCAGATAGATACACTTGCTATTAGCAAAACATAAATTTCAATTTATGTGCGAACCTACAACAACAACAAAAAAATAAAACAATAACAACAGTAGTCGTCAAAGAGCAAAAAAAAAACGCAAAAATAATGAAGAAGTTATTTAGGAGTTTATAAAGACTTTAGTATACACTTTCAAGAAAAATGTATGAGGGTCATTTTGTAATTTGAAAACTTTGAGCGCAATCTCATTATATGTGAACTTGGACTTAGGAATTTAAAAAGTTTGCTATTGTTCGAGTTAAATTTAAAAGATTATATTTTATTTTATTGAAACTAAAACGCTAGAGGTAGTTTATTGATTTTTTTCCTTCGCTTTTTTACGAGACCTACAACTTGAATTTTGACTGCTCCTTTTACTGAAACACATTTTTATCTGCAACAAATCGCTCATCATATTCAATAAACTCTCTTTGAGTGCATAGACTAAAGTAGAACTTGGCCTTACGCACATTTATGCAAAATAGCTGCGTAAAATTCAATTCCAAATTGTTCAAATGACGAGAGATACAAAAAAAACAAAAACAAAAATCACCAAACAATTTACATACATGGTGGATCCATATATATATATATATATATGTTGTATGTTATATATAAAACCGCATATATTCAATGGCAAAAACTGAGAGTTATATCAAATATAATCAAAATGTCCATGGCAAGAGAGCGGTAAGAAATTTGTTAACCTTGAAAAAATGTACAAGCGATCATTCCACTCTATGCATACAAAATACATAGATTACTATTTGGGATGTTTGTATGTACTACGGTGCGTATACATCATATGCATACATATGTTTTGTATTATTGAATCGAGCTGTGTTCTATGCGCAATTTTATTCAATTAGTTATTGAAATGTGGTTTGTAACTTCTAGAACGATATTGCTGCAAAAGTGAATAGAGTGAAAATTTGGGCTTGTTTCGAATTTTTAGAATCTTAAGCGGGCTGGTGACACACATCCAGACACCAGACACTTCCGAATTCCTTGACAAATTTGTATATATATTTATTTTATATTGTCTGTCTTTCGCTGACTCTTTCGCTTACACCGCCCATCGATCTATGCAAGGACTTTAACACTTTTGTAGAATATAGTGGCAGCACAAGGGTTCCCCGATCTTCCGTAGCCGATCTTCAGTAGCCCTTACACGATAGAGAGTTGTCTTGTCTGAAACATTGAACGGTATTATTGGGAATGGAGAGTTACTTTCCTACCTTTTTACTCAATGTCATTCTGCGAAACAATTTCAAAGTGGTTCCTTATCGGGATTTCAAATACATATTTAGAATCGACAAAGAGATGGTGTGTGTTGATCCGTTTTTCTTCTGTCTTTTCCACGATTGCGTTTACATCATCCAATGGTATTAATATCGATGTACAAGGACCTTCCGCAGTAGTCTTTCCATTATGAAATTAAAGACGTCGCATGATACAAGGTCGCTTTATCTGGTATGAAGAGTTTGGAGCGGAGCTTTTCTACCTTGACAGAGCTAATTGTGCTCATTTTGCAAAATCGAATCACCTTCGCAGACATACCGTTCGTTTCCATATCGGGCTGTCGATGACAGCTTTTAAATTAATAAACAGATAATGTGTTTCGATGCGTTTTTATGGGCCTTTTCCAGATTAGGCACAGAGTGAAAACCGTTCTCGAATCAATTTCTCAGGAATAGCGAATTCACAGAGTGTTCCCTTAACGGGCTAATGAATGCAACTTTGTAATCATCAAAGAGTTGGTACGTGTCGATCAGTTTTGGTGGCTGTTTTTCAGGATTTGACGCAGAGTGAGGACCTCTCTCCCTCTTAGTAGGAATACCGATCTCAGACAGTGTTGCGCTCGACTATCCAATATTGTATTGGTGTACGGCTTCAGTCCACCACGAAATACGTGCTGTTAAGACTCTATATTCCGCAAACTACATATTGTCAATAAACATTTCTTTCTCGCTGAAGGGTCAATATTTTGTACCCTCCCAATTTCTGGTCCTACAATGCTCCGTGGACTGACGTACGGCCTATGACAAAACTTTTGCCTTAAATTGTTATTTAACAGCACTACAAATCAGTTTTAACTTTGTTTTGCAATTTTATGTTTTTTTTTTGTTTCTTAACCGAAATCCGTTTCCAAGAACGGCCTAACCCCATATGGTATCCCAACAAACAAGAGCAGTTCTTGAAGCAAATATTCACACAAAAAGCAAATACAAATAGCCATAAATACACAGTAGTAGTTGGCCAAAAATGCGTATATATTTGCGTTACAAATGCTACGACTGACCAGCGGCCAGCAACCAGTCACCAGGCCCCACCTTCTCTACAGCGCCATCTATAGCGTTCCCCCAAAAACCCATAGTTCTAGTAAAAACTGCCTTTTGGCATGCAGAGGCATAAGAAACTCTGCGTCAAAATAAATTATGTTATTTTTGTGCAAGTTTTTATTTTTTATTTTATTTTTTTTTTATTATTTTTTTCGTGGTGCTCTCTCTCTCTCTTTCTCTCATTTTTAACATATTTTGTTGTTGTCGCACTCTTTAGAGACTTTTTTCGTTGCGTTTTACGTTTGCGTTTCTGGCAATGGCGTGAATGAACTTTTCAAGGTGAAACTAGAAAGAATAGGCAAAGTGTAGGCAAGAGAACCGCAGCAGCGCAGCAGCAAAAACTGCGCTGAAAACAACTACAAAACTTGCAAAAGAACAAAAACTGCTTTTGTGTGAGTGTTCCTGAGTGCGTATGTGTGTGTGTGTGTGTGTGTGCTTGGGAGCGTGTGATTGAAGCAAACACACACACATGCTCGGGAGCAGCAGCAGAGTCAAGTTTTTGCTGGAGGGATAAGCACCACAATAGCAATTACAACAACAACGAACGCATTTTTTATGGATGGATCGAGTTTTTTTTTTTGGAGTCCACGAATTAAGTGCCAACACTTGCAAGTTGGCTAAGTAGATTGGTTATTCTTGCCCATTTCTTGTGGCAGCAAACGAGTTGTAAGCCATTAATGCATAATTTTTTGACCAAAGCTAGTAAATTATTTCTATGCTTTAATTTGCAAACAATTTTAGACTTTGTAATGAGCATTAAAATTATAAAAAGTTTTATTTTAGTCGTTTTAGATTGTTTATTGGCTTGTAATTGGTTATGTTTTTTTGGTAAAAGATTTGGTAGTTCTTTGCTTGTATAAGCGAAGCGTCTCAGCAACAAAGAACGCATTGATCTAGAGTTTATCAGCTAGAGTAAAGTTTTCATGAGCCAAGTTTCGTATAGTGCTAAGTCTATGCAGATCACTACACACAGACCAGGTTCAAGTGTCATCAGCATAATGCAGGCAGAGTCATGCAAGAAACGTTTAAAAATGAAGCATCCTCGTAAATGAGTGCTGGCAAACCAATACCAAAAGCTCAATACAACGATACGCGGCAGATTCATTTGTTGAAAAAGAACCAAATAAATGGAGCCCTTTCTTTACTAATTTATCTTGAAAAATTGTAATTTTAATTAATTAATTACCGTTTATAAGCAATCATAAATTACGCCTGCTGTTGGCCAACTGAATCACTTCAAAGGAATCAAATAGCAGATCCAAAAATCAAATCAATATACGCTATTGTTCTTAAAGACTAATAAATATCTGTTACATTAGATTTTATAATAATACTGAAATTTTTGTGCGATATAGGCCGTGTCTACAGGACATTCTCAGTCCACCATTGCGTATACGTTATTATTGAAGAAAGATTGTAATAGCATTTGAGTTCCCTATGAAGCGTCCTATGTAAAGATATATAAAAATAATTATCATTTCATTTCTCTTAGTCAAACAATGGATATACTTTTTCACCGATATAATATATAATTAATATAATTAAAAATAAGTCTTAATAACGAAAAAAAGGATCATTTAAATTCGCGGTAAATATCTACAAAAATCGATATATTTTATTAAGAAATTTTACAAACTATTAATCGAAAAAAAAATTTATTTCGTTTTATTCTTTCAGCTGTCTCAAAAGGTAAGTGCTGATCGATTTTATCATAAAAATTAAGTTAAGAATTGTTAGTTTTAAAAATAACACCAAATGAATTCACAGAAGAATTGATAAATATTAGTTTAATTTCATATAATAAATAAAATATTACTTTAATACTAAAATTAAGTTATTTCAATAGTGCAGATACTTAGTTTGTCTCAGTCTCATGTGAAATAAACAGAAAATAATTCCAATCAACTCATAAATCAATTTGATAATTTCACCTCGCTGATTTTTAAAAATAAACATTTGAAATTTATAGTTTAATTTCATTTAATAGACCCCAATTTCGCTATTAAGTAGTTTTTCGGGGCATCCACATGACTCACCATAACTGTTCTAATTCAGTGAATTAGTAACAACAAAATTTCGCATAGTTCTCCCCCACAACAAAAATAGCAAAAAAAAAAGGAAAAAACTATTGAAACTATTTGCAAAAAATAGATAGGGGGACAGAGAAAAGAAGAAAACAAAACAAACATTTTCGCACATATCAAAACAAATGCGAAAAATTCGGTGAAGTTCAAGGTATGAGCCATTAAATCTCATAAATAGCAGAGAAGCCAACAACAAAACAATAACAGCCCGAAAACGTTTATGAAAAATAAAAAAAATCATTAACTATATTGGTGAGCTGTTCTCGGGTCGTGTCATATCTATGGACTGGGGCAACGTGCGGCCTACGAGGGCCTGTCCAAATACATATGTATGTACTTGCTCAGACATATTGTGTGCACATTATAAAAATCCGGAGTGCGTATGATCACTGAGAGCAACGCAAAACATAGACCGTACATATCTCTAAGACGCTAGTATTGGTGAGCGCTGCCTACCATATGTACTTCTTCTCTACATGTTTCTTTTTTTTTGTCTATTTTTCATTTTGTGCGTTTTGCCAAAAGCAAAAAAAAAATGTCTAAAAAATAGCGCTTAATTTGGTTGGGTGCTATTGGCGACCTACTCGTACCATATCTTATCTGAACGATCATAGTCGTGCGTTGTTTCTTCAGACTGACTGACAACTGACAGCGACAGTCGACAATGTGGTAAACGTTGTAGGCAGTGGCGGCGCTGTCAAGGGGCTCATGCTGGCTATTAAACATTTAAGAATTCTCCTAAAGTTCCCCCGAAATGATTAACGCAATGTGCACCCCTGCTAGGCCAGGCAACGCACTTTTCGCTGTCTACTTTTTCGTTGTTGTTATTTTCACTGATTACAATTTGCGGTTTTGTTTGCTGTTTGTGGTCTGCTGCTACGAGTCTGGCGAGCAGCGCGTGTGGTCCGTGAACCTACCAAAGACCTACCTTCAGCCATAAGTAGCACAATCTCTGTATTATTATATACTGCAACATTTTTATAAAACTTTTGATTAGTTTGATTTATATAAAAATAAATGGTATACTTTAAAACAATATTAAATATAACTAAAAAAGTAAACATTAACTATTTGTTGCTTTTAAGATAAGAATCATTTAAGCAAAGTTAACAAAATATAAAAAAAAATGGTTTGATGCAGAACAGCTTTCTGAAAATTATAGCAAAATCTGCTCTTTAAATATTATTTATGAGTTATAAGTTTATATAGAGCAATGAATCCATTTCAGCCTCTTTGTTGTTCATTCTTCAGTTTTAATAATAAAATATAACAATAGATTTTATCTATATTTGGAAATAAGATTTGTTTTTAAGAAAGTAACACAACAGAAAACGAAATTTGCATTGCTTACCTAAATTTAATGAAAATATTTAAAAAATTAAATACCATAAATTTTACCTTTAAGGAAAATACAAGGATAAAAAGAGTTACAACCGTAAATTTTTAAATAGTCTTTTTGGCGAAGATATATTTTTCTCATAAACTGATGTATGTTATGTTGCGCGTTCAGTCCAAATTCTTTAAAAATTACATTATTATTTTATAGACTTAGGTTAAAAAACCTTGCTTGGGCATGGATTGTATCCAGCCGTTCACTCCCAGTCATAAATCTGGAGACGTGGTGGCGAAGTCTCCGACTAACTGCAAAATTAGATATCACAGCTTGATTACTTAGACTCTTGTTCTGTCCATTAAATTTTCTGCCGGTTGAGTAGAGGTACGACTCCTAGAAAGGGTCTAACCATTCCAGGTTCATATCCTCAAATCGCAGTGATTTTCTTATTTGCGGTGGTCGTCAATATAGGGGTTTTTTTTTCTTTACCAGAAACCAATTCCAGCGCACAACCATATGGATTCTATGACCACATGGCACCGCGTGAAGGCTGTGTGTCAACTTGCAAAGAGAGTGTGTGTGAGTATGTATGAGCTCTACAACGTTGGCTCGACCATGCCGTTTGTATGGACGAGGACAATCCAGCTAGGAAGTTGTTCAAAGCCGACGATGGAAGCCGAAGAGGACGGACGACTAAGCTTCCCATGAAAAGATTAAGCAAAATAGGACTAATCTTCCGTTGAAGTTACCGGCGAAACCACGTGCCAAGCAGGGGCGCTTGGCGAGAGCTACTTAGGTCGGCTGTAAATCAAGAGACTGAGGTCCATTGTAAACTGATAACTTGGTGGCAAACTAAAATGAAGTAAGTACTTTATCAAACACCGCCGCAGAGATTATGAAATGGAGTAAAGCGTTTCCAAAAATCTTTGCGAAAAACCGTTCAAAAGTGGGCACTAGCTTAATACATTAGTTTACATTAGGATTGTAATGGCCAACTTAAGTAAAATTAAAGATTTGTCCATTTCGGAGCCACTGCACCATCTATAACTTAGTTTTATAAGGTGACGCCCACGTTTCTGTCTTTTTCAAGTGAATTCTATTCAAAAACTGTAAAAATCCAACAATTAATAAGCAAATAAATATTAGATGTAAAACTACAAAGCATAAAGTTCAGCAGTTTTTTAGAAGCGTCTAAAAGTATGCTTCAAAAAAGTGTTCAACCGATTGATAGAAAAACCCATACTACTAGTATCGTTTCACTCGTCTCTGGGTTCCAGCGTAACACTTAATATGCGACATAATTAAACTTTTAAATAACACACAGATTAAAAATATATATACAACCAAATTTCGAAAGAGTTCATGTATGTAATTATCCTTTTTTTTTGGGAGGGGATGCATGTGAGTATATAAGGTGGAAATAGGCCAAAGCAAAGTTTTTGCTAGAAAAATAATGTAATGTAATGCTAAAAAGTAGACCTTTTGCATTTTATTCACACATCCTTTGATTGCCGACAGCAGTGCTCGCACACGAACACACGTAGCTAGAGGACTCCATGGAGCTAGACAGCAACGGATACGGCCAACTTGAAAAAGGGGCACAAAAGTTGACCTGAATTTGCTTATCGCCGTAACGCATCTCAATGACTTAAATATCTCATTTAACGCCAGGACGAATACGTTGGAGCGCCTGTAGTATGTGTCCTGGCGGTGCGGGACACTCTCGACACTTGTCGACCGCAAACATACACACAAGCACACATACACATACGTATCCTTATATTCGTGCAGTTATTTACAACTAAATACGTATAAAATAAATTTCAACATGTTTATCCCTTTACTCGACGCCTTTTTCAACTTAACCCACATGAATTGAGTGAAGTGAAGTCGAGTCGAGACGGTTTGAGTAGAGCGAAGTCTAACAGCTGAGTTTTGTTGTAGGTTTTTTTCTATGAAGCATCAGAGAATATTAGGTTTGTCCGAACATATGTTTTCGGCAAAAAAAATTAAAAAGATGTTAAACTTCGTACAAAGTACAGATTCCTTGACAAACTCTTAGCGTGTTACAATTCGGAAACGTTAGAAATGTTATGTCTTCTTGACATAAAAAGCGACTTTTTATAATTGTGCATAATAAGAAGATTTTTGGATATGATTCCGGAATGAAGATTCCCCCGATAACAAAAAACATCAGCAATGAACTAAATTTTTTCTTCGATTACTTATTAGTCTGAGTATATAGGCAAAAAAGCGATGTTTGGAGATATTTTCGCAATATTTGGCTGGTCCCAGCTTATTTTGAAAGCAAGGAAGTTGAAGCTGCTGTACTTCGATTTCGACAAAAAGGTTAACCATATATTAAGCTTCTTACAAAGTGCAGACTCTTCGACAGCGTCGAACTATATAAGCAATGATATGACTGGCCTATAGATGTACAATATTCATCCAACATACATCCAAGAGCCAATATATTTTATTCTGATTACTTGTCAGTTTGAGTAGAGCTGGCAGATGGATGTATGTTATTGAGAGTTTTTCGTTTTGCCAGAACTTAAACTCTTATGTCTATTAAGACAAAAATCTCAATCACATTTTTGTATTGTCTTAATTTTAACCTCAGTATATCGCCATTTTGCAGCTCCAAGTCTAAGCATAGCCAAGTCGAGCTATGCCAATTCAGGGATTCGCAATTTTTTTTTTAATGCTCTGACCATAGCTAAGTGTTTCTTACGAGTATGTCGCTTGTCACGTCCGTCTGTCCTGCTGTCTATCCTTTCTGTCTGTCTATGTCTGTATCCTTCCCTGCGTCTATCCCATTGCTCGATTGCTTTATTGCTGCTGGGTGTGCGTGTGTTTGCGTCTATGAGTGTGCTCCAGTTCTCGCGTGTGGGACCTCAAAGTGTGTCAAAAAGTTTTGGCTATTACTTCCACAACACTTCTGACTGCTATAACTGTGTCGTGTCATTTCTTTTATTTTGTATTTTGGTGGTAGTTCGTCCTTCGGTGCTATGAACGAATCTTAGTTTGTTTGCGAATGTGCATGAGTATGAGTAGCTTGAGTGATTGTATTGGTCTTAGAGTGTGTGTGTGTGTGTGTGTGTGGGTGTGTGCGTGGACCTACTCTATTCGCACTTGTAATGCGACAAATTAACGATGTTCGTAATTAATATGTCAAATTGGCCAACAATTTGTAGAACATTTGCCAAAATCTAAGGAAGCTGTGAAGTTTAAGGGTTATTTTTATGCTTTTTATGGCTAAATCGTTTAAAACAGGTTCAACAAATGGAGTGAGTAGGTAATGGTTTTAGCATTAGGAAAAGTTAGTAAGGGATGTTCAATGCTGCAGTACTTTATTAATTGCAATTGCTTTAAAGTGTTACATTTGGGAGAAATGCTAAATTTGTCGTGATTTTAGAGAGTATTAAAAAGACTGAATGACTAATCTGTTCTGGGTACTCAAGCAGCATTTTGGTTTAAAAAAATTGTGTACTAATTCTGATTGAAAAAGAGTTTTATTTACTGAATAATCTGCACTAGAAACGAGTTATTTGCAATTATATTAGAATATATTACATTTCTATTGCAGATTTCAAGAAAATGTCAGGTTATGTATGTATTCCCTTATTGAATAACCTCTTGATAACATAACAATAAGTACAAGTACTGCTGACTATTCTTAATTCCGACTTAATAACAAGCTGATGTGCTTAGTCTAAGGTTGTGCAGTTGTCATGATATTTATTAAATTTATTTCCTTACCAACAAATTAATTTATATATGTATTTGTCTTCGCCATTCAAGCCCTGACGGACAGCTTAAGATGCTAATCTTTATATGATTGGCTACAGTCAGATTGTACTTCTATTCAATTTCAAATACTGAGGGAAAGCTGTCGACTCGTAAGTTAACATAGACTAGATTTGCTTGGGTTATATTGAACTGTTCGATTTGTTGCTTTTCTTTGACGGACTAAAAGGGTATAGATTCTCAACAGTTTGGTAAAAAGTCAGACGTTTATATAAAATCTGCTTATTCGGCCTCGTCTACGTTTGCAAAGAAATTTTAAAGATACTACTATATTCTCTAACTGGAAAAACTTGACTTTGTCAACTTATTCTGCATACTTGAAGATTAAACGTTGACTGACGGCTAAACATAAATGTCCCTATAGTCTCCAAGGATTTATAAGACAAAAAATTGGACATACATGGTATGTCACTACATGCAGATATTTTCAATGTTTCTACAGGCGAAAGTTTTCAATTGAATATATATGCAACCTGCGCAAAGGTAGCATTAGTATAGTTGGCTCCAAAGCCGAAATTATGTGGTTCGATTCCCTGCAAAAACGCTGATGCATATTCTAACCTTTCGAACCAAACAGTTTATATATATTCAAAAAAAAAAAAAAAACCGACAACTTGGCGCAATTAAAATAATTGTCAAACTCCAGAACTAGAGTCACAACCATCAACTACCTCAACTAAGATCGCTACAATGTACATTTCCCCATTCAGTTAACTTTGATGCCCTGAAATGCATGTCTAAAACATAAGTTTCCTTGTAATAAAAACTTTCTTGGGCACTTGCTGTCACACTTAGTGTACCATCCCACCGCCATCAAGCCAACAATTGCCACACTTTTCCATCAACTTGTCGAGTTTCCACAAAATTTCCACCTGCTCTTCAGCAATTATTGGAAACTTATCAAAAGCACAAATTTAAATTTTAATTATACACGCAGGCGACAGAACCCACACAAAGATATTGTATATAAAGTCTTATATGCAGCAGTGGAACGCCATCTTGGCCTTAATTAATTTTGGCAAGTGACAATTCACACAGCGAGTGATGCAGAGAGGTGGGTGTGGTGGGTGGGTGGTACTAGGTTGGCGGAAACTGTTCTTATGTCAAAGTGAAAATCTGAAAATTGAGCCAAGCTCATGATGAATTGATTTTCAGTGAAAGTTTTGTGGAACACACAAAATGGCGGCGGCGCAAAGTGAAAGTGCAAAAGCGCAATGCCCAAATGTATCTTACAGATACATACAGCGCACACACAACTTGTCTTCAACTTTAGATAGATAGATATGTATGTATGTATGCATCGAGGTGGATGGGTTTGTATGTACATTTCTAGATGGTAGTTAAGTAGTAGTTACATATATAGAGCTACGTTGGTTTTAAGGCTCTTGGGTTTGCCACTTTTTGTCAGTTGTTGTTTGTTGTTGTTGTTGTTTTTGTTGGCTGCTGTTGTTGTCAAAGTAACGAGTGCGCTGTCAGTCTGTCAGCAAAATCAACAGCAATAACAACAGCAGCAGCAGCAGTAGAAGTAGCAGCATCCACAGTGTGGGGCACAAGTGAACTCCCAGTTCTCAGATAAGTAAACTAAAAAGACAAAGACATGGCCTAAAAGTGTGTTACACATAACAAAAAGTATATATATATATATATATATATACATTGTATATGCATATAGTACATAGGCCTAGGTATATATGTATGTGTGTGCGTGTAGCTCTGTCAGGGCTGCTGTTTCTGCTGCGTCTTCAACTTTGCACGTTGCTTGGCTACGCTTAAAGCCAAAACAAGTGCAAGTGTGGCAACAACAAAAACAACAAACAGCAAAGGTTTGGGTCCAGGTTTGCCATTCACAATAAAAACAACAATAACAAAAAAAATTTTTTTTAAGCAGTTGAATCGTTGTCCGACTTTGGTATACACTGCACGGTAGTGCTGGCAAAACAACAGTATTTTCAGCGTTTTTAAGAGAAAGTGATCCCATAACCTATCTCTGCCTTACAATATCATATTGCAAAAGATTACTAACTAACTAAGGTCCAACAATTTATTGGAATTCGCAATTTAATATTTAAATAATAACTCGAGAAATTCATGTGCATACTTAGAATATTTTCGAAAAATTGTTTCAATGTTAAAAAGATCTACTTTTATTTATCAATGTTTCAACTGATTTTAAAATAAAATAATGACACAATTTCTAAAGGTGAAGTTACTTTCCGTAAGGAAATTATTTAGGATATATTTGTTTAGGCTTATTTTTTTGCCTTATTCGAATATGACAATTATTCATATTTTTAATTTCCCAATTGAGCTGTTCCTGATAAATCTCTTAAATAGCTTATGCTACGATTTTGTTCTACCTTTTTTCATCTTTTTTTTTTGAGTGGCGTAAAAGGCCCCTAAAAGAGAATTAGTCAGGTGCATGTAAACCTATAATCAGATTATGATTAAAGCACTACCTATACGAACATCCAAAAATTAGTGTATGAGAATTGTTACCGGGTTAGTAGTACTCAGGAAAGAAAATCCATATCAACATCCATGTTATCATATTAATATTGGAGCACTACTTTGAAGATCTTCCACAAATCAGTATATAGGATTGGTTACCGCATCTGGAAACCACAGAACGGAAAATCCATAGTGAAACATATCCATACACAATTTCCGAAAACCTTATTTTCAAATCCACCAAAGAAAGCTGAAATTGCATACCCACACTTTAGGAGAAACATAAGTTAGCCGGAAATTTTTTTTTTTATAAACGTAATCCGTAAAGCGGTAAACAACGGTTTCGGAATAGAAGAAAGTGCCCTAAGCTACTGCTTCTTATTCTCAAGATCTGACTTGCCATGCTGCCAGCTATATTGCACAAATCCATAATAACCATTTAGGGGGTACAGTGTATAGCCACAACAACAACGACAACAAACGCACCCAAAGTTGAACCAAGTTGGAAAATTCGAATGTCAGTTGTAATAGCTTCGGCATATAAATCAATAAAATGATTGTACGCACCTTTTCGCCTTACTTTTCCGTTGCCGTTTCCAGTCCCTTGCAGCCATCTCCTCAAACCACCTTTCCTTTAGCTCTTCCTCTTGCAAAGAACCCCGCCCACTTTCACTTTCATACGCTGAAGTTGTTATTTTTTGGCATTTCCTTGCAGCTTCTGGCAACGGGCACTTGTATTAGTAGTTATTGTTGTTGCAACTTTGTTGCCCGTTGCTCTGTTGCTTGTAGCATAACCCAACAAAAAAAGGGGTGGCATAACGAGGGCAGCTTAAAGAAGTTATGGAACATTGAAGCAAAAAATGTTGGTGTGAAAAGAATAAATTGATTTTCTGTAAAAAGTTTTAAATATAAAAATGTTAAGGAAAAGTTAACACGTTGAGGCCAACTTATGCTTGGAAAGATGTTGTCCACTGTTAGCTGACCACAGCGCATTTTATATATAAATAAATTAAAAGTTGAATGAATAGTTATAGAACTCCTACTCTCTGCGCCCTTTAAATGTTCAATAACGTCAGCCCCAGCACACTTTTCAATGAACCCTCCCATTGGTATAGCCCAAACCCCCCCCAAACTCTATTTGCCGGCTTCAGGTGCGCTTGCTTGTTGCTGCTGCTGCCCCCTGCTTCCTGCTCGGTATCACTCACCATGGTCACTGGTCCGGATACTGCCTGCCAGCCTGCCTGCTGTTGCTCACGTTCAAGTTTTGGACCATTTCTGCTGACTGTTGACGATGATAATAGCTCTGGTTTCGGTTGTGGTGGTTGCTGTTGAATGCCATACTTGGTGCTCGATGTTGGGGGGGACTGCCTGTGCTACTGCGACGTATAAATTTTTACGCATTTTTGATTTATGCGAAAAACGGGCAAAATAAATAAATTGTGCTCGCTTCGCTCTCTTGACTAAAATATTGAAAATGCATTTTCAGGATTTTCTTAGGCAGATTTTCTTTTTGCTTTAAAGAACTTGGCCAATCTGAGTAAGCGTTAAATTGCAACAAGCAGTGGCAACAACAGGGTGTAAAGGAAATCAGCAATAATGTTAATGATTATGGGCTATGGCAATGATTGGGTGGGGGAAATGAAGCTGACGTTGAGGAGCAGCAGCAGCAGCAGCAGCAGCTGTAAAGTTGCTACAAAAACATTAAGAAACGCTAGAACTCGAGAGTAACCAGCAGACCGAGCAGCACTGGATGCTACAAAAACTCAAGCACCTGCGGGCACATATGCACACCCACACACACAGCTACCAACACCCACACACACACACACATAGTAATACTATTGAGGCCTGCTATATGCCATTAAAAGTTTTACAATGCAGACACACGCACTTTGTTGAGTTCCTCCTGGTTGTTGCCATTTGCCATTTTTTTTTTGTTTTTGGTGGAGAGTTTCAGCTGCCACATGCCATGAGGTGGCACAAAAAAAGGCATGCAGTGAGCTTGTACATGTGTGTGTGTTAGGCAAGGTAGCAGCGCACTTTTCACAAACAATTTTTTAGGCACATTTTAGTGAGGCATCTTTTTTTTTAGGAAATACTCTAAAAAAGGTTATACAGGTTTGATAGATACTGATAGTTCTTGTTTTTTTTTAAATACATAAAATTATGAAAGACAAAGCTTTTAAATTTTTAGCATTTATATCGGCTGATATTCTAATTGGACCTATATACCCCTGGAGTGACTAACTGGTAAAGGTGCGCGCAAAGTATGGGCGCCAGACGAGAGGCGAGAGGTTGAAAGAAATCGGATTTATACTAAAAATAAACTACTATATATAATTAAGTGATAGAAAGCGTCCATATTCTATTATCAGAAGAAATTTATTAAAATAAAATATTTTTTATCGTTCCAAAGATTCTCACATTTTTATAGTTGGTGTCAGAAGCGATTTCTATTTCTGCACATCCTTTAATTTTCAATAACTTGCAATCATTTAAGACACAGATCGGTATGGCTGTTGTTGACAGAAATTAGAAGCTTTGCTCAAATGAAAGCCAGGCCAATGACAATATTTGCATATGTAGACTTCAGCAAACAAGGCGTTCTATGCAAAAGTCGACCCTTGGAAAGAACAATCGGGAGCTGGTGAGGTCGGCTGTAACCCGCTATTGGGTTGTAATGGCCATCAATATAAAGAAGGATAATTATCATAAATATTTTTATGTTTTTAAATATGATGTGGCACGTATGGCCTGAAAGAGTAGGGAACTGATACCTAAGTCGATGGTCTAGTTATTAGTCACACACTTTTGCATCTCTACCTGACAAGCGAACTTTGTTTACAAATATTACTATCTACAATGGGGGACCATATTAAGGCCCCCATTCACAAAACTGTACATTTTCCAACTACCACATGACTGCCCTCAACTTTACAGTGCATTAAAACGTCGGACTTATCCTATTTCCTATGCTAGCTGCCTCTACCGCTTTTTTTGCTGTGTTTTTCTATAGACTTCCAATAGGACTGTCGGGAAAGTAAGGGCAGATCCAATGCGGCAATATTGAGAGAGTCGTTGGGTTGTATGGAGGAGCAGCTTGGCAGGCAACCTGCATGCCATTTATACTTATGCTAGCTCTTGGACTTGGTTTTTGGCAAATGCTACAAATGCTACGCTCCATGCGCATACTTGATGTGGCATGCCTCACACACACATAGATACAGAGTTTCACAGATACACAACATTACGTTTGTGTTGGTGTATCTATGTGCATGATGAAAGACCACAACACATGCGAACTAAAGTTGTGCGCATTGTGGTTAGGCCTGGGTCGGTCTGTGCACATTTGATATGACAGCCCATGGTACATGGAACTTTCTTTCCGTCGAATTTTACGAGCCATGGCCAAGTATTGGGTGTGGAGCATCTGTGCAGTTGGGGGTATGATGATGGGCTTGTTAGGCTTACAACAAGTAGGCCAGCTCAAGAAGCACTTCAAATAATACGAATATTCATTTTCGACTTTATCGACTTTAGAACTTTAAAGTGTGCAAGCCAAAGTGAAGCAAATAAGTTGGGTTGAGTGAGTAATGTATGGTGGGATGGGTTGGTATTAGTTAAATTAAAGTAAGTAGGGTCTTACATGTACAAGTCGGTTATTTAAGTGACTGAATGCTGCATGCTGATTGAGTTAGCTGAGCCTGATTCAATGATTATTAAATTTATATATGTATAATGCGACAGATTTCAAAGAAGCATTGTGACGAGTGTTTTGAAAAGTTACTATGACTGGATTCAATGAATATTTTGGTCTGCCGTATTGCCCCATACCAAATATACTATATATATTTGGACACCAGAAAAAACCTGTACCATACTTTTGATATCATTTGCCAAATTTAAACATTTTGCAAAACAAATATTACCTCATAGTCGATTTGTGCGCTGCGTTTATAGTAAGCTGTATGACAACGGGCACTGGTTTGGATCAAAGTTGGCACAGTGCTTCAGAACCCTAAGAAACTTTCAGAAAACGATGCTAACAAACTTTTTTTTGTCCAAAATGAATGTGCTCGACATGGTTATAATCTGATTTTAACAAATTGGATTTACATACAAAAAAAAAAAATTTCGAAATAATCGCCTAATTGATAGTTGGCCGTACGGACCACATGAAAATATCTTGAGTCAAATAAGGATTCTATATTTTTTTCTGAATTAGATTTTTGTCTACAAATCAAATTGGCTTGCTAATTTTATTTTTTCTTAAGAACATGTTTATGATGAAAACTGACTACAAGAATACAAGAGTAAAAATCGCTGCCTTTGCCTTTTTAGCACAATATTTGGTTTCTTTTTATATATTAAAAATTTTATTAAAAATATATTTTATCAAAACATTTATATATAATTAAATTTTATAAAAAAACCATTTCTAGAAATTCGTATTGCCATTCACATGTTTATTTAGCTTTTAATTGCTTGCAAATGCACTCAGGGCTGGCGAAAATATTAGGGCAACACTTTTTTACTCGCATGCCAAACGGCCTTAGGTTGTCACTTCGGTAATTTAGCACGTCTTGTTTGGTTGCATATTCATTTTGCGTTACAAAAAATAAAGCATGTAAGTCAAAATAATTATAAATGCAATTTATCTTTAAAAAACAAACATTATTTACAACGTTAATACATTATCAGATCGTACAAATAATAATTAAACAAAAAGTACATAATGTTTAACAAAATTGAACAAAATCGAAGCGCCTCCCAAATGGACACAACAGAGGAACAAATGCGCGACGATTCGACAAAATCTAACACATTAAGCTCAATGAATCAAATCAATGGTTCAACTGCAGCTATGCTGTCGCAGCAGATCTATGCCGATGGACTTAGTCACGCTTCTGGCCCACCTACTTCTGAACCAACGTTGGAGACTGTCACAGCTCTTCTTGGAACGCTTATGGTGGATGAGATAAATGCCACTCGTCCCATAATATTGGGAAATACACTATGCGGTGATTTGCCAAATTTGCACCCAATGCAAAAAATCAATGATTCAACTGGCGCTATGCAACCGCAGCCATTTAAGACTAAAAAAAATACTATTAGAGTCTTGTCGGTGGAAGAGATTAATGCAAAACCTGAAAATTAACAAGACGACGACGAGCATACAAATTATCAGTAAATACATTAGGAAGGCGTTGATAGCGCTTTGTGGACATTGATTGACATTGAGGCGATGGTCTAGGTCTTGCTTTTGAACCAACTATAGAAGTTCATCATAGTTATATGAAGCCTGTATGAATTGACTATAAATTGTATGCTAGATATAATAAAGAACCAAGTACAATATTTGTTCGAAATTGCAAAAACTTAAAAGTAAAATAAAATCATTTTCAGGAGTTTGTTCTGCCCTTCATATATATATGGATGTGTTCATTTGGCTATTAGTTACTTGCAAGTAAACTCAGGGCTGGCGAAAAAAATTTATAAAAAATTAGGGTAACACTGTTTTGCATGTGCAGCCAAATTGCGAAAAGTTGTCTGTTCGGTAATAAGTGAAGTTTTATTTGATTTCATATTAATTTTGCTGTGCAGAAAATCAAAAATAAAGCGGAAGTAATTTTTTTTGAGCATTAGTATTATAGTCTCAATCGCTGCGTTCACAGTAAACGATCGACGCTTAAGTCATTTGTTAAGTAAAGACGCGGGGTCGCGTGACGCCAAAGCTACACGAAAAGTGTGTATGTTGGAATTATTATAAATGTCATTTTTAGCGCTATAATACAATATCATCTCAGTCACTACTTCTCAGATATGTACTACCAGACAGAAACAAATCAAACAATGACTGAAGACAATTGGGAAAATGGAAACTCGAACATAACGTACTTGACTGTTAAACAAGTACAAACGCATTCATCAACCATCGCGCAAATTTGCTTTACCAATAATGGAGTCTTGCAATCGACGTTGATACAGGAAAGTAAGCAAGTACACATTCATACAATGATACCAGTTGTGGCAGAGCAGCAGGCCATGTGTCAGAGTGGACCTATGCAGCCGGGAACGCGCAATTTTTATAGACCCAACCATATGGTGGCCATTGGGACCGCAGGTGAACGAGTGCGCATCGAAACGACTAACAATGAAGTGCAGCCGCAGTCTACCAATGCCAATGGGCAAAACCCGTCCTATTTAAGAGTCGGGTCGGGGGAGTGCCTAAATGACAATTGCCCAACAGCAGCGCTTGCTGAAACGATTGAAGCGCAAGACGACGAGCATGTATTTTTTGATCAAATGCAATTGGAAGACGTTGATACCGCTATGCCGCGTACTTTGGTTACTAATGATGGACAAGGTCTCGCCACTGTGGAACCAATGGATCAGGAAGATCGTCGTGGCGATATGCAGCCGCAATGGAATGCTTCAAACGATAAGCAAGTCAATGGTGATAGTGAATGCGCCGAAGGTTATCTAGAGTCGAAGTTCAGCAATGGCAATCATCAGAGATCTATATCTGAAGCAGTGCAACATGCCGATTACCCAGAAAATAACCTACAGGCGGTTCAAAATTATGCAGCTTATCCAGTGAATATACAAGGTGTTATTAACTGGCACTGCAATTATCCCAACTGGCAGCATTGCGATGAGGAATCCTTGAAGAACTGTTTTGGTTTCAGGCGGCTTCAAAAGCTTGAACTCCCATATGTTTACAGACACTCTAAACAGTATTGGTCGGTGCGTATGGTCGAGTTAAAACTGCTTATTCCCTACCTAAGCTGCCTGAATCATGAAGTTTACAAGGGTATTTCCGCTGTGAAAAGCTACAGTATGACCGCTGCTGAGTCGCGTCTCTTAACTAAAATTAACGAGTACCACAGCGTTGTTGATTTGGCTAGCGGTATGTGTTCACGTCAAGACTCGCTGGTGTGCGTAGATGATGCTATTCAGTTCTATCAATACCTGGATGAGTGCTTTCATAAATTGGTTTTGGTAAAAAAGACGCACCACCAAAAATGTGGTTTTATTCACATTAACCGAGAATTGTCGGTGCCGTACACCTTATGCAACAATGGTATAATGTTGCCGCTTTTTGCTTTTCAGCAAAACCCAAAAGCACTGAAGCTCAACACACAAACAATCACTGGCTGGGAACTAAACTATCTAAAGTTTTGCATTAAACTACAAGGCGTACGAGCTGATATGTTATTGTCTCAGCAGATGACAGTCGTTGCGCTTTGCGACATTATCAAAATCTATCCAGCGGGAACAGTGTTCGAAAATTACTGGCCAATAGAATTGGATACCTCTAAGTTCCTTGTGACTACACTAACAAATCCATACGTGATAAAGCGTATAAAAGTTTGTGGCAAGTTGGTTTTAAGCATTAATAAGAATGCATATTTTGCTAAGCCACAACTCGTGGCACTAACGCAATTACACAAAAACTTTTTTCCAAATTTGCTGCTGATAGAGTGCAAACGATTGCTCCAGGTGAGAAATGTATCCTTGCATACGGCTAATGAACACCAAGCACCAATCCTAAGGCGTTATGACAATGCATTTACCAAATTCACGCCAATGGTAGAGGTCAAGGATATCACAAAATATATGCCAGGACTGATACCGACACCTCGTCAGTAATTTCTGAAGATCCAAAAGCTGCAAAACTACAAAAAGAAACATAAACATAGCCGGCAACATAAACTTGATTCCACTAAAACCAAATTCATCATCAGTGGCACTACCTACAACAATATCAATAGTATCAACCAACACACAGCCAGCAGCATCAAATTTAATCAATCGCTTTATTGGAAGTCATGAAGCCAAGACCACATACCAGTCGGCAGCAGCAATAAGCGAAACTCCAAAATCATCTCAACTACTACTACACCACTACCATCCTAAACCAATATCAGCTACTTGGCCACTTTTTTTAAGCAACAAATGTATTTCATTTTATTTGATCTTCATTATTTTAAGTATAAATTTTTGTATATCCTAATTTCTTATATAAGCTTATAATATATGATCAATTAATATATATAATCTATAATCAATCTTATAATCTATATAAGCAATATTACACTTTGTCTAAAATCCGTTTTTTAAGATTAAAATATAAAACTCCAGTCCAGCACCGCCCAAGAGGGACAAAAAAATCAAGTTTATATTTTGTTGCGTGACGAGAGAGTATAGTTTTACAGCAAATAGCATTCGCAACGATGTGCGAGTTTGCAAGCTACTGCAGCTATATCTAGCGAATGGCAAAATTATAAGAAGCGTTATATACAAGTGCTTCTATTTCAAATGCTTGTAAATAATGTAAATGAGAGAATAGAATTTTCCCTTTTTAACTTTGAGGCTTTGTTTACAAATTAGTAAAATTTGATTTTCTGCATTTTGTTTGGATTTGAATTATATAGCTCTGTTCCCACATCCGATTGCGCTTGTTTTATGCGATTACATTTCAAAGTTTCATGTTTTTAATTCAACTATCTGCATGATTTGTAGTAATTAAATTACACATGCCACAGACATGCAGTTGCAACTACAAACTCAACGCCTAATAACCCTTTCATCAACTACTGCGGTAGTTGTCACAATAGAATTTAAAAGATAAGTCTTCTGTTTTTTTGAAGTTTGTCAAACATTTAAATGCACTCTAAGATACTTATTACGTTTTCACTTTGCAATTTTATGCTTGAAACAACGAAATAAAGAAAATATATTGAATATATTGCGAATTAAATTGCAGTCAGCTGATTAATCTATTAAGAATTCATCGATAAACTGAGCATTATAATTTTATCGAAAATAAAATTGAAAATTATTGAAACAAAATACGGTAATGCACGCAATAGTAAATATATATAAAATCTGCGGCTTAGATTATTTGAAAAAAAGGGAGTACGACTGAAAATAATTACTTTAAAGTCAGCAGCGTCTGAATATCGTACCGTAAGCAACAAAGTTGGCAGCGCCTGATTACAAAAAGAGCTAAATGTACAAAAGTTGGCAGTCTGGCTAAAACGGTAGTTTGCAGCTGTTTATTATTTTTCGCTAATTTATGTGTAAATTAGGCAGAGATGTGATATATTTTGTGATTTTTTATATAATTAAAATATAATGCCAACGAACATAATAATTGTGAACTCAGCAAGATCACTCGATCACAGTACGAGAGGTACTGCTGTATTACAACCCAATCAATGGCAATCGAATATTGGTTGTTGTGAAAAATTATAAACTTATAAGAAAATAATCGGAATTTACCATTAGAGAGCGCAGTTTAAAAGTATGAATCGGTTTGGTGCGTTGTATAATTAATTCAAAACTAAGTGCAATTTCGCGTCGCTACAAGTTGCAGTTCGTAGTACACAGTGAATTAGGTAAATATATTTCTGATGGAATTTCGCAGAACTACTTCAAATTTAAGCTTTTACGATTTTCCAGAGTAGCGCTCCAAATGTAATGTTTATTTTATATAAAGTACTTCTCCAGTCCAAGTTTTATTGGGTTCATTCAAAAAGTTAAATAACTTTAAAGAGAAGAAGGAAAACTGAAATTATTCAACATGAACAGGAACTCACTTATTCTAGTGAACTGCAGGGATTGTCTTTACTCTAGGCAATAAGGTAAGCCAGAAACCGTGTCATATTTAATGATAGACGCCAGAAAGATCTTGGTTTCCTTCTGATTTTTTGCGCTGTCCATTGCAGATCCAGAGAGCCGGCTTAGTTGAGCAACTGCATCGTCACACAGATCAAAGGGCTGGTAGCTGCAGCTTATGGTAACTGAATAAAATTGAATTTCAATTGCAAAGAAATCTTAAAATTCTATGTAAATTATACTCGACTTTGAATGTCTTTCATTTATGATAAGAGTTTTGAGTAATCTTCCTCTAAACTGAATTCTATAAAGTTTTTTCAGAAGTAAGATACACAAAATTATATTTAAATTTCCTTTCAAGTTACGTAAACCTTTTTCTCTACTATTTATATAGTACTTATGTCTTGAGCAGGCTTTGCTGTCTCTGCTTTCCACATAAAGATGATATAATTACCTACTCATTTCAGTTCTGCTAAATTCTAATTAAAGCCTGCCCAAAAGAATTCTCAGAGCTAATACGCAGCAGTCGCAGCAGCACAAAACACGCAACCTGCATAAGTCCACTCCTTTACTCTTGGAATACTTTACTCACAGTAACCTACCCACGCTCACTCTAGTACTGAATGGGGCATTCATGGCTGGTGCGGTGGACTGAGTATGCCTGACGTTGCTGTGACAGCAAAGATAACGCGGCAGTAGCAACAACAACAAAAACAACGTGTGGCAAATGTCAATGCATGTGGCAAGCAAATGACCAGCAGGACACAAATAGCAAACTGGGACTGGGTGACGGGACTGCAGAAGGCACAACCAACCGTGTGATCTATGCCTATCTGATGTATTTTAATGGTGCACACATATATTTTTCATTATTGCTGTTGCTATTCTTGTTGCCTCTTCTGTACATAGTTGTTGTTGTTGCTGTTGTAGTCCAAAAGAGCAGAACAAAGCCATTGCCGAGTTGAAATGGAAACGGGAAATAACAAAAAGGATAAATATGTGGAAAGTAGCTGAAAGCTTAAGACGCTCAGATACTCTACTGGCACAGAAGAGGGATTGAAGTAGCATTTTAGTGGTTGCCATAAGAGACAATTTTCAATTTATATTTGAAGCATGTGCAAATTTTTCTTAAACAAAAAACACCAAATTAACTTTTAGTTATAAATATATTTATTTTTGGAAGAAACGAAATGAGATACATGTTTTTTAAAATCCTTAATCTTCTACAAGACAGATCCAGGGCACCTTTAATCTTAAGAAAATACTACTAATAGTTTATTACAAAAACTTCCTAAAACTATACTACATAAGTAAATGCCTCTTGAAGGGTACCAAAAAGAGTTCGTCCACTTCACATTACATATACGCAATGTGACGCAAGGCACGGTCTGGTTAAATTTATTTTTATACACAAGAGGCTCGCGAAATTCGTCTCCATGTATGCGTGTATTTCCTGCGTGAATGTGTGTTCCATCCTGTGCGTATGTCTTCCACTCGCTGTCTCTGCCCCTTTGGGGACTTAGTCGCGACTGCAGTATGCCCAGGGCAAGGGCTTTACACACACATACGTCCACACTCAGACGCACCTCCCATAAGCTCACACACACTTATATCGGTATGTGTTGGTTTTGGCTCAGTTATCATGTGACTTGTATGTTTGGGGCATTTTTTTTGTACCGGTTTTTATATTCGTGAATGAATTTGATGGCGGTTGCTCTTTGATGGGGCACGGCAACAACAACCAACAACAACATTTGGTTATTTTTTATGACCCCAACATCGAACGTTGAGATTGCAATTTGAAAATCGATAAATTGCAATTAATTTAATGGTCCCAACGACATCCAACGAAAAATGTTGCAAATAAATCATGACACTGCAGTTACTGTCACACGTTGCAGGAATAAAGACAAAGAAATGAATGGTAACAGCAGCAGCTTCCTACCATATTGACCCTAGGGGCTCTAGCGATGGTATATGAGCAGGTTACAGCGATTTTTGGAAAATGTTTGTATAGATATTTACTTTTGGACAAAAAGTTTGGTAATAATGAATATTTGCTAAAATGTTTTGGAGTGAAACAAAATTTGTTGGGTTGGGTAGACTATAGGCGGACCTACTGTTATAGTTGAGGATAAGGAGGAGGTTATAGTTAAGGATAGTAAAATAAAAAATAGCTACTACTTAACCAAATTTTTTCAATGATACCGAAATGTAGGGAAATATCTGAATAACTCGCGAATTTTGACTTAAAAAAGCGATTTCGAGTATTAATTTTGTGCAGCAAAGTGTGTCCATTAAAAATATTACAAGAATTATGTTTGTCAATATGTTTGCATTTTATTCTCAAAACCTATGTATTCTAGAGCACTATGAACTTTTAATCAGGCGGATTATAAAATATAATCTATATAATCTATAACCTATAAAATGTATTAAGATCAAAATTGAGGCAGCGCTTACATAAAGAAATAACAGTCACTTTGATGCTCAACTATTTCTTGATCTGGATTGGAACGCCCACATTCAACAGAACCCCGAATACATAATTCTTTATACAACTATAACATTATTTTAACTTTACCCCAAATAGATAATTCTCTACAACTATACATTTATTCGGGGTTCAACAAAAGGAACTTACACAAATTTTGAATCAATTTTTTAGTGCTGCGTCAAACCTTCAATTCACTTGGGGCACTTAGCTCTAGCATACCTCGAGCTCCCAACTTATTTAAAACATTTTTTGTTTTCCAACTTTACAAATAAATGAAAAAAAATAGACAAAAACAAATTTTAATCTCATCCTTAAACTTAATGACAGCTTTTGACAAAACAAAAATCCATTGCACAAAGTTTAAGAAGCAAAACAATAAAAAATAAATAAATTAAAACAAGATTTTAGCTAAAGCACAAGCAACTGCTATAATCTGTTGGACAAATCCTGACTAGCTATGCCAAATGCCAAATGAAATGTAAAGAATTTGTAATTTATTAAGACTGAGTCCCAGCAACCACTTAATTAGGCAAAGCAACTTTGCCCGAGGAACTCAACAAAATAGAGTCCAAACTTTGGCTGCATAAAAATAAAAGCCAAAAAAATCTGAAATTGCCTAGGGAACGCGCTATGTCCGTGAAGGCAATAAAAATTGTAACAAAAAATTTCAAATACCATCTAAACCAATAATGTGGGTACGTTAGCTATGCCAAAGAGATCTTGCAAGAAACTGTCGAAACATAAATTTGCATTGCATTCTTTGGCGACCAATATTAAAATGGAAAGCGTTTGGTGGAACCAAAAAATTAATTAAACTGCCCAAGTGAAACATATTTTGAATGCAGCTAATGAAAAACAATTTTCCCATTTCGTGTAAATTTCAACGTTCACACAGATACTGACGCACACACACACAGAGTTACAG
The DNA here is from genome assembly GCA_035046065.1 of Chymomyza procnemis. Taxonomy (NCBI): domain Eukaryota; kingdom Metazoa; phylum Arthropoda; class Insecta; order Diptera; family Drosophilidae; genus Chymomyza; species Chymomyza procnemis. Next base: position 20,049,049 of record JAWNOJ010000004.1, read on the forward strand.
ATACATACATTTGCATAATTTCCACCCCATGCTGCCTAGGCTCAGTTTGGCGTTGTCGTAATCGTTTGCGTCGTCGTTGCCGTCGCTGCTGTGATTGCCGCTTGCTGCTTGGTGTCGCGTGCCCCACTTGTTTCGCTTCTTTGTGGTCCAGCAGCGCGGCATTTAATTACTAACTACGTGGAAACTGGCCAAAAATAAAAGAACATCTTGTGCTGGCAACAAAGCAGGAAAAACAAAAACATAACCTAATTTTCTCACATTTCCGACGCAGGAAAGCCATATCCATTGTAGGCGACAATGGATCCGTTTGCGCAGTTGCCCTCGTTGACATCGCCAACATCGTTGCCTAGGAACAAATCAGTGCGGGGAAAATATGGCGCAGTTTGGTGCGTTTTTAAGGAGCAGCACATATGCACTGAGAGAAATGTTAAGACAATGTTGCTAGACATAGCTAATAGGGAAGGAGGAAAACAGTCTCATACTTACTAAAACTAAGTTGAGCACTACTTATGCAAAATGAGTTAAAGGAAGTAGTGCAGATCAAGCTTCAAGCGGTCCCTCTTGGGGGAGCTGTTTTTCCAAGCATTTTAAGTAAACCCTTCGGGCAGCTCTTTTATCAAGTTTACTACGTGAACTTACCGATGCTGTACGAGTTTAACGTTCAAAATTCTCCCTGGATTCTTTACTCAACCTTAAGGTGCCATCAGCATAGTCTTCACACGAAGCAAATCTTACTTCACTGTAGTTGGTCAGCACAACACGTTATTGGGTTACCGCTGACTTCACTTTCACTTTCGTCGGCTTTTGCATTGAAATCCTTGTTTGCTAGAGCGTCTACGTCCATACGAGCGAGACCTCCAAACCAACGCAGAGGATGTGCTGTAATTCCCTGGATGACATCTATGTCTTTGTAGAACTTATACAGCTCATGACTCGTCCGGACGCGATAGTCGTTCTCAATGCGAAGAAGATTTTGCAAATAATTGTTTAACAAATGTTACATAATGAAAATCATAGACGATCTTTGAGTGTGAATTCTAAACGAGAAAATTTAAGAAGTGACTCAGAGTCAAAGGTTTAAGCTGGAAAAGGTATATATGCCAACCGTTGATAACTTTTAAGGGAAATAATTTTGATGATAAATGCAGCGAGCGTTTTATTTTTATGAAAAAACATTAAAGACGATATCATCTCACCTAAGAAATGTGACAGCTATAGGGACTTCTCGTATGGCATTTTCTTTAAGTAAATTTTTTTTTTAACATGAAAGAGATATCACGGATATGCCATTTCAAACTTTTGAAACGCATATGCTCTTTTTAAGTCTTCTAACGATACACAGGTGCAGTCAGACATATTGCATTTTGAATTTTAAAAAACATATATTTTACAATTTAGCTATCATCTTCAAATTCCAGGTAACTGCCTAAATTTCATTGAAGGTCGAATCATGGAAAAAGTAAGTGCGGCTGGACCCCATAAATTTTGTATGGAAATGTATGACATATTAAGGTATGAAGATCCCTATAAATTTTGTATGAAAATGTTTGAATTATAAAGTCTTTTTCATAAAGTTTTTTTTGTATTAAAGGAGAATTTTACTTAAAAAGTTTCTCTTTTTACTTCTGTACTATGATCACTCGCAGACTATAAAGACACAATTTGAAGACATCTTAACCTACAGGAAAGAGCGAACTGCAGATAGAAAGAAATTAAGCTTGATACAGTTTGGTGCTAATGATAGGACAGCTTACGTTTCATACTGGAAAGGAAAATAAACCTGTGCAAACAGAGACTGTAGAGGTTTATCAAGTCAAATTTTATGCATCAACATGATTATTTTTTTAACTCCCTCCCAGTGGCACATGGGCTTCAAAATAGAGAGTAACACAGAACACCATACATAGGCATGTCAACGTTGCCAACCATTCCCAATAGTAATAATAATATTTCCGCTTAGAAGTTCTTAAAACAACCAGTAATCATTAGTTATAACGACTAGCTCAATTTTGTAGATAGATTAGTTCGATAAAATTCAATTTACAATTTTAATTAAAAATTAAATCCTTTGCATATTTAACATTTAACCAAATGCCAGTGTACTCATTATATTGTATATCCAAGTGCGCTTTGATACTCTTTTTTGAAGCAATGCTGCTCAGGTCTGCAACAAAGTACACACACACACACACGTACCAGCTCACACACAGATACTTACGCACACAGCAACAACAGCAAAAACAACAATGAAAATAATGGCAATGCCGAAATAGAAAAGCAAAACAGCAAAACAATGATTTTCATGGTACGTAAAATTAATTAGGGCACTGAGACAAAAATCCTCAAATTTCAATGAGCAGCGAGCAGTGAAGTTGACGTCGCTGCTGCTGCGCAGTCGCTGCCCAAAACAGGACGCATACAGCGCAGTATATAACTAGCAACAAGCTGTTAAAATGGAGCAGGAGTTGCAATGGCACAAGAAGCGGCATAGACATCATGCTAGGTTTACACTGCCACGCAGTTGATCAGTGTTGGTGTTGAGGCTGTCACAAAATGGTTGTGCCACAATATTGCGTAGCCGTAAACTAAACATTTGTTGCACAAACTAAATGCGGATTAATAGCTACTAGAAATTGAAATTAAAAGAAAAAGTCACTGGCATTTTCAAAGCAAAAAAGCAGTTGATATTACAAAATATAAACAGTTACCTTACATTCAAGATAAACAGTTTGTAGAGTTAAGAAAAACTTAAAGTGATCTTTCCAATCAAATATAAAAGCAATTTTCCGAATCAATTTTGATTATCACGAAATAATATGAAACTTGAGATATTAAAATAAAACTATTAGGAGCGAAAGGATAACTTTACATGGAGTTTCTAATAATATAAGAGACAAGCAGAAAAAAAATATCATGGAGTGTCCTTTGCAGCTGGCTTCGATAGCTTACCATTAACTCGCCTCTAAACCGTAAGGTCGATTGTTCGACTTCACACTGCAGCCCTGTTGCATTTTTCTAGCAATTTTCTCAATTGGACACCGCTGTTTGTATTCGGCTATAAATATAGGTTCTTGTGCTCTTCTTCAGCTGAAGTCAAAACTGTTATTGGATCAAAAAGCATGAGCAGCAGAAAGTAAACTATTTTTTCTTAAAGATAACTATGCTACAGAAGATACTTTTGGAAAGCAAATTATTTTGTTCTTGAAGATAAATTTTTTGCTACTAAGAAAACATACTAGAGAAGTATATTGCAAAGTGCAGCAGGTCGGTAAGTAAGTATACTAAGGCGTAGTGCAGACATAGCATAAGCCAAAGTGTAAACCATCCAACAAAAATTTCCAACTAAAAATGCCAAAGAGTCATAGAGCAAAAGAATGGAGGAGTGGCGGCTGCTGGCAACATAATTACTCTGCATTTGTAGTGGTAGCTCCAAAGTACGTGTGCGTGAGAGTGAAAGTGCGTGCGTATGTATGTGTATTTGTGTGTAAATGAAAGTGCGTGTGTCAGCTTCAATGCAACACATTTACTGCCTCATGCTGCTGCTGTTGCTGCTTGCGTCTACGTCGACGCCAATGTGGTTGTTGCTGTTGCTGCTGCTGCTGCTGCTATTTCCTGTTTGCGCTATATACTGGCCCCACAAAAGAAAGCTGCTTATATAGCGCAACGCACACTATGTAACTGACTGTGTTGGTATTAGTGTGCGTGCGTTCTTATCAGCACGACAGCAATTACAGCAATAACAACAACTACAACAACGAGGACAACGTAGAACAACGAGAACAAGGCAAGAAGAGCAAAGGCAAAATGCTAAAGCAAAGCTCAAAGGCAATGGCAGTAGAAGGCGACGCGTCAGGCATTTTTGGTAATAATTACAAATACATTTAATCCTAAAAGTTTTTTAATTGTTTTTTCGTTTTGCTGCTGCGTTGTGTATATGTTGTTGTTGTTGTTTTTGTTCCTGCTGCTGCTGCTGTTGTCCTTGCGGTGCACAACAACGTTGTACACGCGAAAGGAAAACTGAAAAGCTGAAAAGCGTGTACACATTTTTGGGAAAATCTAAAATGATTGCGCTCATTGCTTGCGAAATGAGTTAGAAACAGTTTTCGCAGAACTTGAGGGTAGTAGCTGAAAAATGTCATATAATTGGAATGAATAAGCATGGTGGAATGCGCTATACACTTGGGTTATTTTTTTTGGCTATGTTTGTTAGGCCCACAAAAGCTGTGCTTTGGGTTAAGAGATGTTTGCTCTTGGCAGCAGTTGCAGCTTATCTGATGAGCTTGCATAAGATTGCCGACGTTTGGTGGTTTAAACACAAAATCCGCAACTTGTCTTCAACGAACATACTCAACATATTCCATATAACTACCATTTACAGTGTATACAAATATTCAACAGCATTGGTAGCGATGGAAAAGTCACTAGAGAACGAGGCAACACCATCAGCGGAACTCAGCCAGTGAGGAGTTTTGTCGTTGGCGCTTGTTGGCTGCCGACTGCGTTTCGCTTGACGTTTTGTTTTGATTGACGTTTTTGAAATTGTTTGAACGAACATTTGAAGCAACAGCAGCGGCAACAACAATGTGCCAAAACAACAACAAAATGGACAAAATGACGGACGGGCAGCAAACAACACGACATTTTGATAGGCAGCAAAGCGTAGCCTATATATACTTTTATATATATAGACTTTTTTATATGTAACCCGGATTTGATAAATTAAGATATAAAACGTAAAGTGAAATATGCCAATACGTGCATATTGTATTGAACAGGGAAATTATATTGAGGTCGATTTTTGGTAAAGGATGCGAGATTACGCAGAAAAAAATTTGAACAGGATTTGTAAAAGGTTTCGATAAATATTTGATGATTGTGCATCATGTTTTCTATTCTTCTTATAGAATGTGTATATAAGTATCTGTATAAGGTAACTTTAATACGAATAGTTTGGGTTTTGAAACAAATTCTTTTTTTCTTGAAGATGCATCTTCTAAGTGCGCAAGGTAGCCAATTCTTGACATTATATGTTGTCTCATTTTAACAGTTTTTTGGGAACTAGCAAGGATTTTCAAAGACTGCGGTCAATATAACTATACCGAACTCCATAAAACTCAACCTGCATATCCCAAATTGGCAAGGTAACATGTGCTCATCTACTTTTCGAGCTAAACTTCAATTGTTCATTATTCTTTTATTATTTAAATCATTGAGAAACATAAGACCTTGGGCAATATATAAAGTTTTATAAAAGCTTTTATATTTATAGTTCATTCATTAATTCATTTAACAAATGTTTGAAATTGTAGACATTTCCAAAAAAGAAACCACAGGTAGAGGGACAGAAGATGTAAACCACATAAAAATAGTAAATATCATAGCATTACTTTTTATTTAAAACTTCTGCTGCTAGAAAACAAGTTATAACTATATAAACGCATTTGCTTCGCCTTCAAATCCAATTGGCCTATTCAAATCTAAATAACCAATTCTATTCGGTTAAAGACTTTGAATTTCTCTACCCAGTTCAGAGGGGCCGAAAACGTAAGAGACATAAAGAAACTAAATTACCAGGCATTACTTTTCATGAAATTGTTTCCCTACTAAAGAATTTGGAAAAACTTTATAAAGAAGTTTGTCTATTCAAAATTTGTAGATAAATCTGAATAATCAAATGTGTTTTGGCTGAAGACTTGTAATTTGTCTAACGAATTTGTAGGGGCCAAAAACATAAGCCACATTAAGAAACTGAATTCCCATGCATTACTTTTCAGGTATCAGGTATAACTATATAATCCAGTTTGTGCCAAATCTAATTTGGCTATTCAAAATGCATTTTCTTCAACAATTTAAACAGTTCATCATCTTGCGTGTGTTCATCATCTCAGCCTATCAAAACACGGGTTACCACCAATTTGTGCTTCCACATAGTCAATCCATATATTGGACGACGCTACCCTGCACTTAACCTTTGAGTTAGTCCCAAACCAATCATGATCATCTAACATCTAAGCAGTTATTCATGCATATTTTACTATCAATTTATAGCAAAACTTGCCTTAAATCTTCAAGTTCAACAATTTAAGCCATTACAGTTGTGTTAGCTACTTTTTCTATATTTTTCTCTTCCTTTTTTTTGTTTTTTGAAACCAATGTTGACAAGCTTTACCGCTAAAACCCCAACTACCCGTACATACTATGCCGCTATGCCACCCAAGCATATATACCCGCACTTTATTAGAAAACCGTAGAAACAAGTAAAAAGCGACCAAAAAATAAAAAATAACGCAGAAGAAGGGCAAAAGAATGCCCCAACATAAAACCTCAAACCTCAAAGAGAATTTTACTTCAGACAGCAACAACAACAGCAACAGCCTCCTCCTAGGGTAGTAGTAGTCGGGCTAGAAAAACGCACCCAAGCTCACCCACACAGCGATAACTTTAAACTAACGCAAACACTCCGCTCCCAAAACTTGCACACACACAGATACATTCAGGATACTTTCATTACTATGCAGCGCATAGGCATAGGCCGCTTGCTGCGACTGCGAGAACGTTGAGGACTACGATGACGACCCACATAGTCAAAGGCAACCAAGTGTATGGTAAAAACTTTTTTTCATGCAATGAAAAACTACGCAATTTAATGGCAACCCAGGCGTCCTGTGTCTCCTTCAATGCTACAAGCATTCAAAGCTGCCACAATCTATTTACAGTGCGTGCGCAAAGTTAGCTTACGTTTTAAAGTTAATGATAGAATAGATAGTTTAAAATCTTGCAGCTTTCAAAAGTTTTCTTAGTTTGTTGAGCTCAATATGTGTAGACCAATTATTGGTTGCAATGCTGTTCTCATGCGTCAATCAGCTTAAATCTCTATTAAAATTTGCAGCTGTGTGAATACTTTGCGCGCCCACTGTAACTGCCACAAACGAACCACAGCATTGTGCGTGCACGCACCACAACAACAGCAAAAACAACAACAAGCTGCCTCTTGGTGCTGTTATATACTACACACACTTTATATACAGCGCATTGCTTTGGCGCCTCATACTGCCGCCCCCACTGTTACCCGCTCCAAACCCACAAGCGACAACAGCAATCAACGTCACTCACAAGGCACTCTTCTGTCCCTCCCTTTGCCATTTAGTAGCCACCATTGCAGTTACACGCACAAAAGCGCCAAAATTACAAACGCAGCAAGTGACAGCGGGTGTTGGGTGGGGCAGTAAAAGAGGCAGCAGCAAAAAGAGAGTACAACGTGTAAAGAGCGGACAGTGCGGCAGCAGGGTAATGTGATGTTTGTTGGTCATGGGGTACGCACTGTCGTAATGGCCTGCAATGTGACAGCAGCGACAGCGGCGTCAACGTCGACGTCGTGCCACTAACAGCGCCAACTGCAGGCCCAAACGCAGGAGCGTGTGAGTGAGATGGACGCATGGCAATCTGCTAGTAAGCCATACAAAGAGAAGTAATGATAAAAGAGTAAGGCCAGAAAAGAGCTGTGACGAAGCGGAAATACTCTGCTCGAAAGGGCTTTACCATGTTGGAGATGGTTGTACTAATAAGAATTGAGACGAGTATAGTTATATGGGAGATCTAAAATAAATGAAGCATTTTTTTTCTATTTATTTAGTTTTTCAAAATCGATTTGCTCTGGTGCAGCATTTCCCTTGGAAATGTCAGCATATAATACCTAGACCATAACAGACGCCCACAACTGGCACAGCTTATTGTTGTTTATGTAAAAATTATTTCCAGACAGCCTAGCATAGCTGCACCTATTTGTATTTCTGCCGGAAAGGATGCTTTTGATTTTTAAGCGTTAGTTTTATCTTAGGAGACGGTGCTGTTGAGTCAGCGTTCCCACTGAGTCGAAACTGTCTAAAAGATGCTTGTGACTCTTGGCAAGAGTTACTGAAATACTGCTTGATAATCTTCTGCAACACACAATAAATAAATATTATGCCAACGGTTGTTATTAATTTTTTGCAGCTGATTCTCCAGACTCTTTAAATTCTCTCCATTGTAAGCCTGAGGAACATTCAAGTGATTTGCATTTGCAAGTTTGTTTACTACCTGGAAGAATACAATATTTCTCTATGCGATACAGTATCTCTAGTGCGATAATTTTGAAGAGATTGCAGCTCAGACATGGTATAGACATATTCGATTTCGCAGTAGATTAGATAGGTAGGCTCAAGCCTAACCAAATTGTTGTTAAATTCTAAGAAAATCCTTGCTTTGTCTACTCTAGTGTCTTACAAACATCTTAAGCTTTCCACCTAGCCGCTAGAGCCTTTGTAAGTGTATCGAAAAACGCAACTGCCGTTAGGCGCAGCACGTAGATGACGGCAGCGATAACTGTAAAGCAACAGCAACGCATAGGCGCCATCGTGGGCACGCACAATACGCACTCTTACCACTAAAGTACATACACGCATACACAAGCACCAGCCATGCATATATATATATATATATACATAGAGACAGCAGCTGTATATAGGCACATTTACAGTTGCAAAGCGCAGTCGAAAAAACAGACACCCAAACCCATGTCAAAGTCAAGCCAAAGCAGCCACCACCAGCAGCAACAACAACAAACACATGGCCAAGATGAAAATTGGGACGACGCGAGGGAGCTAAAATTCCAAGTAACTGTCGAAAAACCGCCCGATGCTGCTGCTGCTGCTGCTCCTGCTGCCAAGTAAATGAAATGTACGCCCTGCATTTTTTTCCAAAAGCAGCAGCATATACATATACAAACGCACACACACACACACACACACACAGATACATAAGTAAAAACCTACGCCCAGCTGGCTGCTTGCTTGTTTTCTTGAACGTCCTTGATCCTTGCAACGCACAGCAATAGCAAGCATAATAGCAACAACAATAAAGCGGCGCCTGCTGGTCGTCTTCCCAAAGCACAAACGCACACACACACACACACACACACTAGATTTGGTATATATATATATATATGTGTGTGTGTGTGTGTATGCTTACGCTCAAAAGGCAAAGCGCAAAAAAGCATAGCATACTTTTTGGGCGCGCGTGCAAGCGCGCCCGCTCTCTTTAGCGCCAAGTCTTGACGCAATGACTAACTGACGCAGCACTTGCGAGACGGCCCGACTCACTGACTGACTAACTGACTGACGCCTTATCAGTTGTAAAAACAAAACCGGAAGCCAACAACCAACACAGCGCAGACGGAAGTTCCATGCGTGCTCACTATGTGTGTGTGTGTGTGTGTGCTAGTGTATGCGTGTGAAAGAGAGTGTCGCCCCTGGCTGTCTGCTGGCAACGAAAATTTCACGTCGACGAACTTTTTCAGGGTTTTCGTAACGAAAGTGAAAGCGCCAAGCACAAACACACGCACACAGCTAAAGGCAAGGACAAGGCGAGATGCCAACGACACGACGCTCAGTGAAAAGTGAAAGCGAAAGAAATGCGCCGCCATTGCGTGCAACAAAGAGCGTACACGCGTGCGCACTAAAGTAGGCAACACTTTCTGGCTAAGACGAACAAACGGTTAACAAGTAGCCGGGCAGTAGTTATAAACAATGCAAGCAGCAAACGCAGAGAGCGTGAGCATGTTGAGAGAGAGAGAGTGTGTGTGCGTATGTATGGGTGAGCGCATGGCAGCGCGCGCTCGGAGAGCTCGAGCGTGAGCGCATCTTACAATGCAAGCAAACTCAAGAAACTCAAAAGCAGAACACAGCGTTGAGCTTTTACACTATGCGGCGCACTTCAATTTTAATGGCCACAATGTCCTTGGCAAAGCAACGCAACGAAGGATATTTTTAACGCAGCCAAAGCTGCGCGTCACTCTGTATGTGTGTGTGTGTGTGTGTGTGTGTGTGCGTGTGTATGTCTCTCTTCGCGTTTGTATGCGTTTAGTTGTTTGCGTGCGTTGCGTCTTGCATTTACTTTCACTTTTGTTCAGCCACCACCACCACCACCGCCAGCAGACCCAAATAGCTGCCCTACCATGCCCAAAACTGCTGCCCAACCCACATTCTTGGCCCCAAAATGGCGTGCATATAATGTACTTTGCACGAAACACAATACAGGCAAAAAAAAAAAAAATATTTACCCCAGAGCTTTTGCATTTTTTTTTGTGCCTCGTTGTTGGCGTGCGTGTCCAAGTTTATATATGTTACACATATATATATGTATGACAGTGCTTTATGCCTTGCGGCCAGGACATTGCAGCATAGGCGGCATTTTTCATCATGTCGAGTGGTATAGGTAGAGGAGCATGGGGGGCACAAAAAGGACTAGCGCTGGCAAGAAACTTGCGGCCAAATGACAAAATAATGTAATTTCGCTTTAGATTTATGCTCGGCCTGAGTCATGCGTGTCCCTCCTAAACGCAGTCGAAAACGCAGCGCCACAGTTTCCTGTTACTTTTAGCCAAGCCGCCCCTGCCCATGCTGCTTGGGCCCGCCTGCTGCGTGTCTTATTTGACTGTTTTCGTCTTATTTTTTTTCTATGCCTTCACGTTGTTTTTGTTGTTTTGCTTACTTTCTTTCAGTGCTTTCTTCTTGCTTTCTACTTTTTTTTTAAGCCGCTTTTGCGAATTTAGGGCAGGTTTCAGTTATTTTTGTCATTGCTTTTATTTCTTTTTATCTTTTCTCTAGTTGTTTGCTTCCACTTTTTGGCATTACTTTATTTGTGTGTAAAAGTTTTTCCCGATTTTTTTTTCACTTTTTGTTTGACAGTGTAAATTTTTTTGTAGTAAAGCAAACTTTTTAAGTTTTTCAGTTTGATTTTTAATGCGGAAAATTTCGTAAATTGAAAAAAATGTTTTTTTTCAGGATAGCGCATTTTATGGGTGCGCAGCTTAAAGCTGATACGAGTGCAATTGCTTGGGTGCTTAATTCTACTGGGAATATGGCTTCCGGTGAGATTATTTTGATGTTTTGAACATAGATGTCTGGTTTTGATTGTCGCAAAAGAAGCAAATATGTATTTTTTTCAGAGTTAGCTTATCAATAATAAGAAAATATTTTAAAGTATTAATATATTTGCTTAATTCTAGTAAATGTTAGTCTTGCTTGGTTGAGAATATCGTGTAGATACAAATATTTTGTAAATCAGTTTAATTTCAAAAATTATTTATTTTTCAATTCAATAATAATAAAGATTTTCTGAAGTTAATTGTGTATCCTTACAGTTTGAGGGAAACGAGACCTGCAGCTTTTAGGAGAATAACTACGGATATGAACTTACACACATTTTTGTACATTAACTTGCTCTACTTTTTAGTGTAATTTTTGGACTACTTGTAGAGTCTTCTTGGTGCCGTTCGGCCGTCGATTCCACCCTAAAGCACTGGTGCATTTGCAGCAAATAGGCGCTATTTCCTTAGGAAAATCTGTAGCATTTAAAGACACCGCCGTTCGACTTCTTCTTTAAACAGCAGGTCGCTGTTCTCTCCAAACAGCTATTAATAGAGATATCTCCATGCTCTCCATAGAGAAAAGGAATAATTTTATTTATTTATTTTTTTTCTATGGGCCAAACATTTTTATTGCAAGATTATGATTTTTGTTTCATATTAACCGATTTCTTTGTACTTTGGGAACTTTTGGGAGTTTTTTTCTTCTAATCAACAAAACCTCTAGAGATGTAGAATTTTGAGTCTTTTACTCGACGCATATTAGAGTTCTGCAAAACCTCGGAAATGTAGTAATTATTCGATTTGCTAAACATTTTTGGGGTTCATAATCATTTTTGTCAGAGCAGAGCAAAACTATAGTAATTTTAAAAATTCGCCTATAAACCCAAAGCATTTTTTTATAACAAATACTTTACGTTATATATTTGTCTAAACAACCTCTAAACCCTTTATTGTCATTTCGTTGCGCGCTGACTTAATTTTTCCCTACGCCAATCTTTCATAATCTTCGTAGCCATTGACCATTGTGCGCTTCTTTGTTTCTCATTAGAGATCTTTAACTTATCTTTAGTTACCTTAGTTACCTACCCCTAATGGATAACCCAAGAGCACTCCATTTAGCTTATGACCAGCTTTACTGATACTCAACTATTCTAAAATTGCATTGTTACCTTGTGCTCGTGCAGAGGTACACCACCCGCTGCTGCTAAGCTGTGTCCATGAAGCTAGCGAAGCATTTTACTTCAACCCTTTTTTTTTGGGTTCTAATGAAAACTTTACCATGATAAATTAGCAACTGCAACAGTTCGTTTGGGCCCGTCTGTCTTTAGCTGTGAGGATTTTCATTGCTGCGGAAAAACCGGTTGTCAACCACCAAGCTCATTTCCATTTTCATCTCTAACGCTCTAGGTATCAACCACTGTCCACAAGTTTACACAATTTCCCAATTGCATTTTCTTCTGGTGTCAGTGAAAAGCGAAGTTGGAGTGGCAGGCAGTGAAGTGGAGTAGCTTTAAACAGCAGCATGATGTCATTGATTGGACTGCCGCTTTGAAGTTGTGACAAGAGAAATGAACTAACACTGAGAGAAAAGTGGTGAATAGTTGCAGGTAGTGTGTAGCCTTTGATATTTTCCTTGCCAGCACACTTGCCTCGTCCTTCATAGCCGGCTTTTCGCTCAGTGTGCTTCTGTGTGCGCTTCTGGGGATGCAGCACCTTGGCTGTTTGTGTATTTCTGTCTGGCATGGGACAGTGGTGGTTTTTGGAGCACAACTGTTGTTGCCACATTGCTTAATTAGTTTCCAGCTGCAAATATTTTTAAATTTAGCCAAATTAAAGCTACGTTTGGCTGTTTCCTGAACCAAGTTCAGCTCATTGGCGCCCAACTGACCCAAAAAAGCTAAAACGAAAAAAGTATATATTTATATCGTAGCAGCAAAATCGGCGCATATAATAACAATAAAAAATTGCATATAATAAAATAAACAAAACCATGAAAATTTGTTATGCCTGTGCGTGGGTGAAACAACAAAAAAATAATATAAGAATCTATGAAAAAAATCATTGATGGCGCCGGAAACTTTAAAGCAAATATGCCTGCACAGTGCTGTCCCCCTGCGCTTGCCGGCAAACGAAAAATAAAGCTGTAAAAAAGGAAGCAATGTCAAAATTGGGGGCAAATGGGTAAGAAAGTAATTCCTTTGGCGCCAGGCTTGTGATTATCGAAAGTAGTTCTTTTTGATGTTGAAAGTTTTCGCGGCAAACAGCATGGTTTGAGAGACGGAGTCATGGAAGTTTTTGTAGGTGGCAAGAAAGCAGCTGAAACCGAAACTGTAAGTGAAAGTGTATGTGTCGGCCGGCTGTCTCTATTTTGAGCGGAAATCTGCGCACATAATGGCTGCCGCGTCTATGTACTTGCCACCACACGCATACGCACTACACACCCATACACACATGCACACATAAAAGTGCGTACAGCCTTTGCGTTGGCAAAAACAAGCAGCAGCGGCAGCAGCAACAACAACTCGAAAGTTAAAACTATGGCGCGTAGGCGACAGGCAGCGGCAGCGCACAGTGGTCAGAATGCTATGATCCTGAGGATTGCATAGTTACGGAAAGCGTGGGTAAAGCCACATCAGTGAGTATGGCTACGGAAGTAGATGAGTTAGTCGTTTGGTTAGCGACTGCAATAGAGAAAGATTTCTCAGGCATATCGTCTCCTAACTTGACGACAGTAGAATAGTTCCAGAAGAAGGAATCTTTGCTGTGATTGATATAAGCTGCGTGTGGTAAGAATTAGCCGGGGACTGGCAAACATCAGAATTTAGGTGTATTGGCTTCTTACGCTTTGGAGAAACTCTCATAAGCTGCGAAATGGCAAACATACTAGCAAGAAAAGAGAAGTTATCCTTCATTGAACTGAAATCTTTATATAAGTCATCAAAACCAAATGTGAATTGATGAATGAAAGCTTGCAGTTGTGTTGGTCACAAATGCAATTATGCACTCGACCGGTCAGGCCAGCACACTTGATGTGAGCCAAGTTGTCACCCATCCAGCACGCAAGGTCCAGCACGCAAGATTGCGTACCGCTCCATTCGCATGATGGGTAGCAGCACTCTCTCTTATTGTAATCTCTCTTTGGTAATCTCTGGAGATTGAGCGAAGAATCACAGGTGCAAATTCCTGTCACTATGGTCTTGGTCAGCAAAAGGTCTAGCAGAGATCTTTCTAAATAGACACAATTGTACAAGACGCTCATGCTACCCGTGCTTTTATATGACACAGAAGCATAGATTGTGTCGCAGACGCATGCAGCTGCACTTGGATAGAAATTTCTTTGCAACATCTTGGGTCCCTTTCGGATTGGGGACGACCAACATATGCGAATGAACTATGAGCTCTACGACCAAACAGATGCGGCACAACGTCTACGTTGGCTCGCTCTGGTCGTTCGTATGGCTGAAGACGCTCCGACGAAGAAGATATGCAATACGAACTACTAACTTTAAATTTACTCTTTTTCCCACTGTTTTGTACCACTGTGCAGTGGCAGCGGCATCAGGACGTTGCTGCGTTGCCTGCGTTACACTTTTCAGCAACTTTTATATGCTCTGGCGCCAACTACAACAACATCAGCAGCAACAAACACCAACAACAACAAGCAGTCGCAGCAGCAGCAGCAGGAGCAGTTTTTGCCTATTTTTCAACCCCAAGCCTAGGGGCTGCTGCTTTGTGCAGCCCCTGCCGCTTTCCTGCAACCCATCCTTTATTGCTGCCCCACTTTTTGTGTGCGTGTGCAGCATTGCGGCTTATGCTGCTGCGGCTGCTGCTGCTGCTGCTGCTTATCGCAACATCAGCCAAGCATAAAGCACACTCTGCGTGCGTAGCCCCCAACCATCCCTTCCCAAACCACTCTACCCAGTCCACCAGGACTCCTACAAAAAACTTGAAAGTGGAAAATTGTGCGTCGCAGCAAAGTTTCGGCACTGAATGAATGAATGAATGAATGACTGACTGAAGCACAGACTGACGCACTCACTGAATGACTGACTGACTTCTCCATCTACTTACCGCTTTAGTCCCCCCTCCCCCCCACCCCAAACCTTGCGCGCAGCTAACCAGTTCACTTACCTTGCCACGCTTATGTAGATCCTTGGCAATTGCGTGGCGTTTCCTGACGCCCCCGCTACACGCTAACTCAAAATTAAATGAAAAAGGATTTTTACACGTTGCGTTTTTCGCGGCAATGCAATGCCCGCGCATACAAAGATTTGCCGTGCCCTATATTCCAATGCAGCCTTTTTAGACCCTTACCAAATTTAACACATCTGGCAGATATAATAAGCAATTTCCAAGTAATAAGAGGGCATATTAGTTTCATACAAGTGTTTGCTACGGTGGGACAGGACTCTGTAGCGACTGTAGCAAATATTCGTACTGCTGCCTCAAGCCGCTCACTGTAAGATTCGTTTCTTTAAATCAGTTTCAATACCCTACTCTATAAGGAGCATTTGTCTATAAACGTTTTTTAGATAACGCATAACTCCTTTTCGTCAAATTTTTGAGAGAAGCAGCAAAAAAGACTTCGTTAAATGTTATTCCTAGAAAAAAGTAAAGTCCCAAGTGTTAGCTGACGAATAATCCATGCAGCAACTCCCATCAATGAGCATTCCGTATTCGGTCACGCTCGGTCACCATTTTTTTTATCTTCCTTTTTTCGAATTGCTATTGTTGTTTTTGCTATTGCTCCTGGCTGGCATTTAAAGTTATTACAGTTGGTCTGGCTTTTGGCTCTGTTCAGTGTTTGTTGCGTTTGGTCCTCTGTGTCCTGTGTCCCGTGTCCCGTGTCCCATACTGTTGCCACATGCCATATACTTAGCCGACGCTTTGTTGCCTGGCTAAGAATTTTTGTTGACTGGCCCTGGCCGGGCATTTTGTGATCAGCCGGATTAGGTGACCATGACAATGGTCGTACGGCATTTTTGTTTCCATTTTTAAATTGGACTTTTGCCCAAACCTGTCAACTGGCTTTAAAGTGGTGAGAAATGTTTTATGTTCCCATTTATGAAGCATGTACTTGTTATATGGTTTTTTTTTTGCTGCTTTTTTAAAGCATGTGAAGCGATTTTAGTCTTAACTTTTTGGAAGATTAGCTGCTGTGTAGGAAAAAGTATTTTTTATTGATGGGGATTAGAAGTAGTGACTATTTGATGGTTACTTTTGTAGACAAAGCAGTCAAGCGAATGTGAATTGTGTTGAGATTTGTTGGTGTGAAAAGTAATCAATCTTTGCTTGTAATATTTTTATAAAATTGTAATGCATCACATGTGAGTAAAGTTTTTGTAAAATTTCAATAGTTTTAGTGGTATATGTAGTAGAAATCGGACATCCATTAACTTTTATTCCAATTGCAGCATCTGTATTAATAGCTTTTCGAGGAGAACAGCGTCCTGCTGTTGAAAGAAGAATCCGAACGGTGGTGTCTTTAAATGATAAAGATTTTGCTAGGTAAATAGCGTCTATTTGCTGGCAATGCCACTGCTAGACAAATGCACCAGTGCTTTAGGTGGAATCGAACCATGGACCTTAGTTTTAGCTGTCAAGTATCATTTACCAGATCCCACGTCTCGCCACTGCCTACAAAATTTGTCCCCGACTCTTGCCGATTTGGGAGAATTTGCGGATTTGAGAGAATTCACCAAGAAAGCAAGTTTTAAAATTCTTCTCTGGTAAAAGTGTCGAAATTCGAAAGTTCAAGTGCTTCTACTCTCACCTGTAGTGCCGATGCTTCGTTAAAAAGCCAGAGTGACACTTTTTATGCTAGAGCTAGAGATAGAGCCTAAAGTATGATCGACTAGCCAGTAAAGTTGATATACCCATGTCCATCTGTTTGTCTGTATGACGGGCTAGATCTCAGAGATGGTAAGAGCTACAGTTCAATGTTCAAAACTAATTAATATTCAAGGGCATGCAAGTTAATTTTCGTTTGTTGATATCGCGGGCATGGCTTAGGGGCAAGTAGGCAGTCACTACGTTACCGGGGTCCACATGATTCGGAATATTTTTTGTCCAAAACAGATGAATTCAATTAAAATCAGTTGATTATATCAAACGGGTCCCATAGGTCCAAATGGTAAAAATTCATAATTGTCACTAAATTCATTGTTTTTTGTTAATTTTTAACTTATCCGAACAAAATTCGAGTTATGGAAAAGTTTTTGTGCACTCAATCATTTGCGTCGATTTCGATCGGAATCAGTTGACTATGTCCCATAGCGCTCATAGGGTAAATCGGTTAAAAAAGCACTTTTTCACAAAATTATGTCAATATTGTTTGCAGCTACACAAGGCATAATTTTTAATTTATTTTGCAAGCGATTTAACATTTCCAAAAATATAACACATTCTTAATTTATATTTCATACCAGAGTTCGGCTCAATTTCTTTGTTAATTTGATTTAATTACTATATATGGGGCTTCATTTAAAGATTTTCTTTATATTTTTAAAACTTGTTGATTTCTATAAGATTTATTTTTGAATTAATTGAATAACGAAAATATTTGCGATTTTTATGAAACAAAATTCAAATTGAAATACAAAACAAATTCAAATCATTTAGCTTTTGGTCAGCTACAATAATTTTTACCATAATTTCATAGGGCAACACTTATAACTGTAGCAGACAGCAAGCCGATGCTATAACAAGCAGCTTTTCGTAAGCAACACTTATTTTTTCTACACACAATAGAGCAACACTTGTATTTAGTGTTGTCAAACAACTCGAAATAGTGTTGTAAACTACCGACTTCCGTGCGAGTAAAATAAAGAGGCAGAAGAAGCACGAAGCAGCAAAAAGTCTCAGCTAGAGATTTGGCAAAAAAACACAAATTTAATTAAAATTTGCTATATTATTCCGACAAAATGATGAACGCCGTGTCGCGTGCTTATGTGCGTGCCAGCGCACAAGCATTGTCCACTGGACTTAAGGCCAGCGCTGCAGCTGCCAACACTGTGGGTAAGCCTAAAAAAAAAACTAGCAACAAGCATAAATAATTACATAATGTGAAGCAGTACATAATTTTATTGAACTTATTGGCCAGCTTGCATTGTCACCAAAAGTTTTAAACAATTTAATGCATTTTACACGTAGCGTCTGCAATTTTCCTTACGTAATTTCAACATAACCTAGTCTAGGTTTGTGGCAGCAACATAAGCAGCCGCATCAGCTGTTCGTAAGGTCGCTACCTTGGCCAGACTGCGCATTGCACTCAAATTTTACTAAAAACATTTAATGCTCTTTTTACAGCTACACGCCAGGCGCATACGGATCTGCAGGTGCCCGACTTCTCGCCCTACCGCCGCGAATCGGTCAACAATGCACGTCAGCGCAACAACAGCGCCGAGGAGCGCAAGGCTTTCTCCTATGTGATGGTTGGCGCCGGTGCTGTGGGCAGCGCCTATGCGGCCAAAGGTTTGGTTAATGCTTTCATTGGCTCCATGAGCGCTTCAGCTGATGTTTTGGCCATGGCCAAGATTGAAATTAAGCTCTCCGACATAGCCGAAGGCAAGTCGGTGACATTCAAGTGGCGTGGCAAGCCATTGTTCATACGCCATCGTACAGCCTCCGAAATTGACACGGAAAGAAACGTGCCCACATCTTCACTGCGTGATCCCGAGACCGACGATGTGCGTAAAAGTTTGTTTTATGTTGAGATTAGCGTAAATTAATTTTGTGTTTGTTTACAGCAACGCGTGATAAAGCCAGAATGGTTGGTGGTCATTGGTGTGTGCACGCATTTGGGTTGTGTGCCCATTGCAAATGCTGGTGATTTTGGTGGCTACTATTGCCCCTGCCATGGTTCTCACTACGATGCATCGGGACGCATACGTAAGGGTCCAGCGCCATTGAATTTGGAAGTGCCCACCCATGAGTTCCCCGATGAGGGTACCCTGATTGTGGGTTAGTTGTATGCGCGACGGTAGGACAAACGAACTTGTACGTAGTTAGCACGTATAAAGTGCAGTGTGTTGTTAACGTTTAAGGCACGGATAGTGAATGAATAACAAAGTAAATTAATAAAAACAATAAACAAAACAGCAATCCATGTGCAGAAACTGTAAGCAAAGTTTAACTGAAACTGTACTCTTTGGGATGAGTATGAGGGTGCTGTAGCTCTTGCTTAATTTAATCTGTAGACAATGAGCAATTTTAGTCAGCTATAAAAGTAAATACATAAATAAAAAGCTTCATACCTCGATGAAGCGTGAGCTGCATTCATTCAACAGCTGTTTCATCGATAGGCTTGCGCGAGCAGCTGTTGGTGCTGCCAGACTGCGCATAAACCTCGCACATTTCATATAAGTGGCAGCTTTGTACTGCAGTTTCCTTCTGCATTTCGTGTTTTTGTTTATAATTTTGGATTAAATATGAGTGCAGCCGAAGAAATTGATCAAGATGCAGAGTTTTTTATTGAAAACTTTAGTACCTACTCGGATTGGGAAGTATTTAATGCGCAATTAAGTGAAATACTTGAAAAATGGCAAGTCAAAGTTGATGTTGGACGCCCGCTGCAGCCCGAGGAGCTCTTTCGCTGTCAATGGCACAAAAAATCCGAAACTCTTAATTTGGTTAGCCAAACTTTTGCTCTGGATCACTACGAAGCTAAACTGAGTGAGGAAGAACAAATTGCGTTCGACGACGAAGTGCATCTGCAGCGCACACACTGTTATCATGATCTGATGTCTTTGCACAATAGTTTTGGTCCACCCATACGCAGCTCGGATGAGCTGCATACACTGGCACGCATCTATGGACTGCGTCGCTTTGTTGTGCTCTATCCGGCCAACAAGGATAAAAGTTATCTTAAGTCCACTTCGGAGTTTAATTTCTTTTTGAGCGCTATTGCTGTGGCAGCCGCTGAAATCAACAGTTTGGTGCCCCTGTTTGTGCAAATCTACGATCCCAAATGGAACTTCTATATGGGCGTTGCACATGCGCCAGGTTTACGCACAAATTTTCGTCTTACTGGACTGGAGCAAACACCACTGGAATGTCGCTATCTGACTGGTCTGCTTAGCATGTTTCATGAGAAAATACCATCTTCCTATAAACATGCAGCTAAAGTATCTGTGCGCACAACATATGCGCTGGAAACTATGCGAATACGCATGCCCTTGCATGTGCCATTTAGTCATGGACTGAATTCGGAAGATTTTGTCATATCCGGTGAAGTGCTTAAACTGGAGACTAGTCAATTTCATGCACTGCCACAGGGCTACACGCCTGAATCTTGTACTGAAATCTATTTGGTTTACACCTGGCCGGAAATGTTGGAGAATGTTGTTCTCGATAGTGAACAGAGCACAGACTTTGTACCATCCAAAGCACCACTTGGTAGAATCTATCTATCAGCGGAGGCTTCATCCTATTTATCTTGCTGTCTGCGCGATTATCAAGCTGTAGCCGGAATTACACGCTCGCTTGAGTCTTATGTAGGCCGTAATTTTTCGGGTGGTAGCAGCGGCGCTGAGTCTACAAATCCCTTAAACCAGCTTACCCAACACAGGCTACCAGGTCGAAGTGAGCGCAACTATGAGTTGCCTTCGCAGTTAGCTGTGACAAAACGACTACAAGGACCCATGACTACAAGTGAGCTAAACGAACAATTGGCTTACTTGTTTCCGGAAATGTACCCAGAAAATGCGTTGTTTCCGTATGTCAAGGAAAGCTTCAGGGAGAAGGTATGTTATCGTTATTGTTGTGTTCAGTAAAAGGAATGATATGATGCTATTTGCTTGCAGTTTGATCCTATGCGCATAAAAAGCGCTGTGCCCGATTCTTTGATATGTCGTCTTAGCAGTCTGCTTGCCAACTGCAATTCACATTTGGGTGGCGCGGAAAGCATGGCTCAGCTGTGGGCTGCATTTACGCGAGAGCTGCATTTATTGTGGGACAATGGATTGACTGTGCCAGGGTAAGTAGTATTTCCCATGAAGATTTGTCTGTGCTGTAGATATGTTCAGGACAGCGTTTAGCTGCATTTCTCTGTACGGCTGAATTGAAATTGTTTCGAAGATATGTACTCTAGGATAGGGTAACACCTTCTTCGCTTTTTGAGCGCTTTAAAAACCTATATATGTGAGATCTGTGACTATCTAATCTCAGATTAGTGGGCTTTCGGTTATTAAATTCGTTGATCTCGTAAATAATGCTTAAGAGTATGTACGCTGACGGTCAGATTTTTTGTAAGAAAATGAAGATTTAAAAAATTGTTAAATTTAAAAGGTTGCATCTGTTGATAGGTTTTTCTATAGGGAAGATATGGCGAAAACTGAATAACTATAAAGCAGAATGTAACACCCAGAAAGCAATCTCGAAGACCCTACAGTGTGATCAGGATGGTTAGAAAAGCTGATTTACCCATGGTCGTCGGTCCTTCTGTCAGAACGACTATATCTCAGAAATTGTAAGAGGCAGAGCAACCAGTTTTTTAGAAAAAACTTATACGAGCTTAAGATGAATACTTCTTTTGCTTTGTACACTTTACACTTCTTAAATATTTATCTATTTGTGTTCAACGAGGTTTTTAGAGAGGAATTTTAATCTAAGCAAAAGGCCCTTTATAAATCTTATTTCTAGAAAATATTTACAGCTTTCAATTGGAGAAATTACCAGAAATTTGTAATGGTTAAGACAAACTAATTTTGTTTTATAGGAATACAAATTTTTAAAAAGTTAAAGAAGTATTTAGTTTTTGAATTTTAAATTCTTGCTTTCGAGCTACCTTCAAGTTCACTGAATCGTCAAAATTAACGAAACGTATTAGAATAAATGATTTATTTCAGTTTTTCAGTTATGGGTCAGGTGATGGGTCAGGTTCCTGAATAACCTGCTCAACTATTTAGATTTCTAAAAAATTAAAGATTGAGTGCGATTTGTTAGTTCAACTTTTTGTTAATTTAAAAACAAATTTAACTTGATCAGCGTTCCGTTGGAGCTTCAAGGTCTCTGTGCAAGGGCTTCTAAACTAACGACAATTTTTTCGATGAAGTGCTTCTCGTTTTCAGAGATCTACACGACACTGCTATTTTTGCAATTTATAACAAAAACATAATGTTGCAAGACCACTTACGTTTTGTTTCCTGAATCTGTTTTTTTTTTTTCAAAACAGTCAAAAAATTCAAACACAAAGTTGCGCAAAAAGTTTTTAACAAAAATATGCTTTATTTGAAACAAATAGTTTACAAAAACTGTTTTTTTTTAACACAAAGTTGAATATTTGCTAGTAAATTTTTTGCTAAATGATTTTCAGCTCTTATAATTTTTTTCCATTTTATTTGAAGCCGCAAAGTTAACGATTTTTTTAGCATTTTAATATTAGCTTTTTTATTTAGCTTGTTTTTTTTTTTTAACAATTTAACACACATTTTTTTTGCTTGAAGTAACTCGTTCCGTTTTATATATTCATTTATTTTTAGTTTTATATAGGCATGTATATAGTACATGCGACTATATAACGGGGCGGGATACTAGCGGGTTGTCTTGTTCTAAGTGCCATAATTTTAAACTAAAACTAAGCAAGTGCACTGGCGCCATCTATTGTTGTTACTTGCTAGAAAACTTAGAATGATATTTCGCTGGTGCTAAGGCAGTTGATTAGTTTATTAATTCATTGCAATTTTGTTGTTCTCGCTTTCATTAATTAACGCTAGTTTTGATTACTAATTTTAAGCTACATTTTTAGTTTAAATTTTACTTAACACAAGTGAAACATTTTTTGTGGGATTTCGCTTGGTTTTTCTTGTATTTTTTTTCCAACTTAAGCCTAGTTTAATTGTGATTATTTATTGCCTACTATGTGTTTTAAGTACAGTTTCTTCTAAGTAATTGCTCCCGTTTTCCTTCTAAATTGTGTCTAATGCTCAAAGCGTTGTCTTTACTTAATACTAATTACAGCTATCGTATTACACTTACGAACTATTAGCAGATATTTGCACTTACTTCACTAAGTATTTAGTGCCAAAACATGCCAAGTACTTGGGCGTCTTCTAAGTTAGAGACTCCGCAAGTCTATGCAACATGCGCACTAAATATTGTTAACTGTCAACTGTGTTTCGCGGGGTTCCTTGTGTTTTCAAGGAAGTTCCAGTCCCCAATCTAAAATGCTAAAACTGAACAATTTCAAAAGCTTAAGCTAAATTTTTGTTTTTCCGTTTTTGGCATTTTTCCCCTATTTACATAGATTTACAGTTTGCGCAATTGTCGAAACAAATTAAAAGCAAATAAAAAATTAAATACACAATTCTCATTTTATTAAATTTTTGCTAAAAAATATTACATAGCTGGTTTTGCTGTGCGTAAACATAAAAAAGTTATTAATTAAGTGAGAGCACACAAATGTTTCAATTGAAGCTTTTATACAAAACGAAATAACTCTAGAAATATATATATATATATATATATATATTATATGATAAATGTAAATATTTAATATTGCAGCAACTAAAATAAAGTTAATAAAATAAAACTGAAAATAAAAGATGCGCATAGAGTTAATAAATTTGCCTAAATTTGAATGAAGTTTCATTTGCACTAGCATCAAAGGCAGTAAAGTAAAGCAATTATTTTTATTTATATTTTTTGTTTAAAACTAGAAATAGATTTTTATGTTTGATTTAAACAAACTTGAGCAGCTTTAAAAAGTTAGACTACTTAAATTGTTTGTAAAATTTATTTTTATTTTTGTTTTATATATTTTTCGCTATTTACATATATATTTTTTACAATCAAACAAAAAAAGTAGCTTTTGATTTTTGGACTTTTTTTTAAGAGGGGCTCATTATTTAAGGCTTTTTTGTTTTTAAGTGCTTAACTCAAGTTTGTCTAATTAAACATAAATTAGTGCATATTATAAAGCAGGGACCGCAAAAAGTATATATTTTTTCAAGTTTTTATTTAGTTTTCTTAAAAAATTATAAGTAAAATATAGTAATGGGTATAAAGTTAGCAAAAATTTTTATATATTTATTTTAAAACTAGAAATTTAAGAAAGTTATAAAAAGATCTTTTTCTTAAATAAAACAATTTAAAATCCGCGAAAGGGATATAAAAATAATAATAATCGGTTGAATTAAAGTTTTTTAGGAAATATATTTTAAGTAGAAAATATAAAAAAAGAACAAATTAAAGACAATTACATTAAAAAAATATTTCAGGTGTTTTTTGTTAAAACACGAAAATATTAATCTATATTTAAACAAGTTTTAATTAGTTTATCTTTGCATTATGTAAATATAGTTTTTCGATTTGATTTAAGCATTTTTGTTGTTAAATCTTTACTAGCTCGAGTAATTTTGTTAATCTTTATTTTAAGTAAAAACATAAAATTTTTTTGTTATAAAATATCATATAATTGTTTTTTGTCATAAAAAGCAGAATTTTCTTAATTTTTTTTTCTAAAAACAATTCAATTTAAGCGTTTCGAAATCTTTAAATCTTCGAACAATCACTAAAATCAAATTAATTTTTTTTTTAATTTCTCCAAAAATAATTTTTTTTTTTAAAGCACGGGTACTTTTGTTAATGATTCTGTTTTTTATCAATAAAAGAGCATAAATATTTTCTTACATAAAAATTCATTTTTTAATATAAAAAATAATATTTTTGTATCATAAATAAATAATATTTTTTATCATAAAAAAATAATATTTTTTATCATAAAAAATAATATTTTGTATCATAAAAAAACACAATATTTTATGATAAAAGTTTTATTTATAGTAAAAATTCTATTTTTATCATAAAAAGCATTTTTTTCTATTAATCTTCAAACGATAAAGAATATTTGTTAAGTTCGAAACGGTATCAAAACTAATAATTTTGTATGAAATTGTAATATAATATACATTTTTTTTTAAATCAAATTGAAAGATGAAAAAATATTTAACATTTTCAAAAGTATATATTTTGTAGTCAAAAAATATATATGTATGTTTTTATTTTAATATTGTCTATATTTACAATATATAGAATTTAAAATACACAATTTCCTTTAAAATTAAAATATAAAAGAAACTTTAAGTTTATCAAATCGTTGACAAAAAAGGCTTTTGCTTTTTTAAACTTAAATTTTGAAAAAATAATAAAAGAAATTCTTTTACATTGAAAATAATACAAAACAAAAGTTATATTTACTTTATGTTATTTACAAAGTATCTTGAGCCAGAAAGTCAATTTGAAAATTCAAAACTGCATAAAAATAAAAATATTAATTTTTTACAATATCGAATCCCTCTAAGGTTGAAAATATTTCTTTTAATAAAAATTGTTTTTCAAAGCTAGTCAAACATTTTAAGTATTTGCAAAAATTATTTCCAATCAAAACAATAAAAAAACTTAAAATAAATTAAAACTCATATTAGTATTTTACTAAAAAAATATAATTCAACTTGTTTTTATTTGTTAAAAAAAATCATAGTCATTGCGGTCCCTGCTATAAGTACGAGCAGAACAGATCAAATAGTTAGTTAGAACTTACTTAGCTACAGCAGTATTTAATTAGTATTTTTATAGTATATTTAGTACCATTATTTAGTTATCTATATTGACTTATTTTTTAGTTCTTTGATTGCTTGGCATTTCATTTTATTTTCATTTTTTTGTGTTACCTTTTTATTTATTTTTGTTTTTAATTGTTTACTGTCATCCAAGTTGCCTTAACTTAAAGCTATTTCTTAGGGTAAAACTTATGCTATAAGAAGAAGCCAACAGTGCTGCCCGCACACACTTCATGTTTCTAACGAAAACCTGTCACAAGTGGCATATATTGTATAAAAAAAAAATAGCTAATATGCAACATATTGTGTCTCTGTGTGTGTGTGTGTGTGTGTGTGTGTGTTGCAGCTAAGCAAGTGTTGTGCCACTAGTACAACTACAACTACAAGAACAACAACAACTAAAGCAATAACATTGAGAGCAAAGCAGCAACAATTACAACTAGTGTGCCAAGCCGACTTTGACATACGCTGTAGCAGCCAGGCTCTGTTTAGCGAATTACAGGTTGCAACAATTTAAATAGGTAGCTCTCATCAAATTCTGTGGGTTTCGAACGCTCAAAACACCGTAGTTCTACTATTTATGAGTTGTAGTACTTTTTAAATTTGAAATAATTTATTGAAAGCTATAAAATTTTAAAAATTCACTATTTAAGTTCAAGGCAAACAATGAGAATCTATTGCGAGCTGTTGCAAAGGACTGCAGTACTGATAAAAAGTATAGTCTTAAGTTTATACGAATTTAGGTAACAATTGTGTAGACCTAACTATATCTTTTTTTGCCGAACTTGGAGAATTTGTTGAATTCTAAAAATCCTAAAATTATAAATTGAAGCTAGCAGCTTGTCGTTAAGACTGAGTTGTGGTAAACCCGACTTCGATTTGGGATTGAGCTACGACTTTTTTGTTGCAAATTTAGCACAGTCTTGTTAGAAATTTACAAATATCTTTTTAAGAAGAAAATTATTGTTATTTTCGAAATACTTGTGACAGCATTGCAGGGTATTTCGTTAGTGTAGCTATAAAGCAAGCAATTGTTCATTAAAAAATCGTCACAGTATCGTTTAAAATCAGTTCTCAATACGGAATAATACAATTTAAAAAGTAGTGACAGCACAAATTTAGCAAATTTACTTTAATAACAATTGGCTGGCATTTTTGTGCTACAAGCTGAATGTCTGGTGTTGGCTCTGTTCGAAAAATTCAAATTTTCATTACTTTGGTGTACAGCACAATGCCGAAATAATGTCACTTTCGCGAAACTCTGTCGTCCAGGATTAGAAGATTCCATTTTGCCGCTTAATGCACATTTTGTTTAGTTTTAATGAGTCAAGAATAAGAACTGGTATTTAGTATTTTCGATTTGCAAGAAAATGTTTGAGATTTCAGTTTTAGGCTAAAAAGATGGCATCTGTCTGTCGGCACTAAAAAGGTTGGGAGAGTGAACGGTAGGACAGGTAATGATAACTGCTGAATACATGTCGCCTAATAAGCATTGAGACGGCTTAAGTAGTCATCAGACTTATGCGCAATAACTTCACAGACTTGCAACATTTCAACCCACTTACGTCATATGCCCTTTGACTATAGTGTAGACAAAAATAAAAGCAAAAGAAATAATTGCTCATGAAATACTCAAAGCTGCACATTGTTGCTGTCAACGTCTTTAGGCGTAGCCAAAGTCAAGTTCAACGTCAATGCCAAAGGCGCTGCTTCAGGCGAGAGAGCGCGTTGCAGCTGCTGTAGCTGCGGCTGTGGCTGTGACTGCGGCTGCTGCACTTGCTCAATGCTTGAGACGGAGGTACTGCCCAGGGCATCAGGCTGTGTTGACAAGGATGCGTCAGTGTGAGTGCTGCTGTTGCTGTCACGGCGGCTGTCAGTGTTGCTTGATGCAGTAGTTGCACTTGTTGTTGTTGTTGTTGTGGTTTTTGTTGTTATGTTGGCAACACTGGCTGCCGCTGTTGTTGTTGTTTTTGTTGTGTTGGCAGCACTGCCCGCAGTTCTTGTTGACGTGCTTGTTGTCTGTTGAGTGTTGACAAGACTGTTGTTGCTTTTGTTGCTGTTACTGCTGCCGCCGCCACCGCCTTGGGGCAGCCGCTGCTCTTCACTTAGTCTAGTACAATTACAGCTACAGTCATTGCTAAATTTATTCGCATTAGTTGTTGTTGTTGTGCCTAAATAATTGTTGTTTCGTCTATATAAAATATTGTTAGTCGTTGCATTTGCTGTTGCTGTTGTTGTTGCATTAGTTGTTGGTAACTGTAAACGAAAGGCATTGTTGCGCGTTCCAATGCGTGTTGCAATTGTTGTTGTTGTTGCAACTTTGCTGCTGCTTTTGTTGTTGTTGTTGCTGCTAGGATGATAAATGATTTCCTGACGTTCGTATTCGTTAAAATAGTTTTCAACAACAATGCCGCCGCCGTTGCGTTCGCCGCTTGTTGCTGTGGCTGTGTTTGTTGTCGCTGTTGCAGCTGTTGCAAGTGCTGTAGGCGCGTTGCTGTTGTTGTTGTTGTTGTGGCTGTTGCAGTTATGATTGTTGTTATGGAAATTAGCTGCACGCGGCACTACATCAGGCGGCGAGGTGCAACGTACTGTCTGTGTGTTCATATAATAATGCAGTCGTTGTTGTTGTTGTTGTTGATATGGCTGCTGCTCTAGTTGTTGTTGTTGTTGTTGCTGCAACTGTTGATTGTTTCTATGTCGTTGCTCCAGTTGTTGTTGTTGTTGTCGCTCTCTAAACTGCTGACGCCGGCCACTTTCACCAAACACAGCGCGTTGTTGTTGCTGGTTTTGTTGCTGCTGCTGTGTTGTTCTTGTTGCTGCTGCTGTTGTTGTTGTTGTGTCCATAGCCGGCGTCATATAATGTCAGAAAATATCATCCAAATTTAATACAACATTGAAATATCAGGATAACATAAGCCGCCCTCATAATGGCACTAAACCGTTGCGCGTTGTTGGATTACGCGCCATATAGATATCCATATCATGATCGGTCCAATTATCCGAAGTATCGCAATAATTATTTAATGTATGCGTTGAACCCGCTGTGGAGTATCTATTAGAAAAGAAAACGTTTTAAATGTTATAACAATTCAATTGCTATTTATATAATAATCAACATAACTCCTCTTTAACAAGAAATGAGCACACATTGTATAAAAGTATTTAGCAACACTCAAAAAGCAATTAAAATAAATTTGCAAAATGGCAAAAAATTAAAAGAAATAAAAGAAAAAAATTATAAAAAATGCAAATGAGTTCTGATTTATGGCATAAATGTGTGAGCCAGTAGGTCAAGCATGTGGCAAGCACGTTGAGCGCATTTCTAATCCTATTAGTGTGGATCACTCAGTCGTAGTCCAAGTAGTTTTAGGTTTTTAAGTGTATTGTTGGAAAACTTTTAAAGTTAAAGTTTGTTGAAGTAACTTACTGCATGATAGATCTACGCGTAAAACTAAAGCAATTAATTGAAGTTTTAAAGATGAGTACTATAGTCCAAGTCGATTTAGCTAAATTTGGGTTAAAATCAATATCGGACAAGTCTTGTTAAACTGACTGACTTCTCATTATAAACGCATCATTCCTTGCTTGAACGTTGTTGGAAAAGCTGATTTAGAGGAGTTACCTTGCGGTAAAGTTTGTTGAAAAATTGTAGGGAATATCTTTGTTCTTCACATTTTGTAAAAACCCAAGTGTGAGAAATACCATAGAAATTTAGAAATTGTTTTAAGATTAAAGCACTTAAAAAGCTAAATAAAGCGTGTTCAAGTGAAAATGAATGAATTTGAAGTGAACCTACTCATTTGTGTACTTGTGCGGGTGTTTAATTGGACACCTCAGACATGATTGTTGTCTATAGATTTTCACTCACTGAAGCATTTTAGCTTTTCACTAGCTCAGAGAGAGAGAGTGTGCGTGTGTGTGAGTCTGTGTGTGTGTACATGTGTATGTATCTGCGTATATGTATGTGTAAGCGTTCTACTTACCGACTTCCCGGTCGATGATTATGTATGTGCGTGGTATTCAGTTGATCGCGTGATCTGGAGCGCGGACGTGAACGTCTAGCGCTTGATGCAATGCTGGCGGGTCCACCGCCACCTAATCCCCCCATGCCAATCATGCCACCATTGACTAGGCCAGAATTGCCTAGGCCAACACCAACGCCATTGCCATTGCCGCCACCATGTATGGAACCGGCGTAGGAGGCACGTGACATACGCTCCGAGGCAGCGGCCAGAGATTGACGTGACTGACGTAATTCTGGACGCGAATTGACCAGATTGGATGGAAACGCACTGCCCAAATAGCCGCGATGTGAGTTATTCGAGAAACTATGCTGAGATTGTCCGTCAGCTATAGATCTGTGATTGGTTTTTTTTTTTTGGGTATGTAAGTGTGTTTTGAGTTTGGTGTTTGGTTTGGGTGGTATAAATGCGCGTTAAATGCACAGCAAGAAAAAATTAATAAACAAATGAAAATTAAAATTAGAAACTGAACTAAACCATGCGAAATATAAAACAATTAAAATTAATGTTGTGTAACTTTATATATATGCAAGCAAATACCTACCTCGATTTGGATACTTTGCCGGGCATGCCAGAGAAATGACTACGCATATCATCGGGCTGATCAACTGGATAGATGCGTGGACGCGGTATGGAGCGACCACTATAGGCAGATACTTGATCCCATTCCTGTAAGAGTAGAGTTTTAAAAGCTCGTTAAGCTCCATAGCTGGATATACTTAAAAACCTAATAAGTTCTCCATTATTCATGCATCGTGAAATTTTCTTATATGCAATCAATAGTATACCGCTGCATCACACAAAAGTATCTTAATTCTTATTATTATGTGAATACATTTTCGTCCATTAATCATAGTTTTTCTTAAAAGTTTACGCGCCGAGATCTTTGATCCCGACATTTTCGTACAATTGATGCCCAACTCAGATCACTGCGATTGAGTACACCAACTACTCCTAATCATTAATCATGC
Source organism: Chymomyza procnemis (assembly GCA_035046065.1). Classification (NCBI taxonomy): domain Eukaryota; kingdom Metazoa; phylum Arthropoda; class Insecta; order Diptera; family Drosophilidae; genus Chymomyza; species Chymomyza procnemis. The sequence goes on from JAWNOJ010000004.1 coordinate 20,079,506, forward strand.
TTCTAAAAAGCATTTTGTGTCGACTTGATAATGTTGATTCAAATATTTCAACTATTTTCTTGATTTTCTTTGCTGAGTTTTGTATGTTGCTTCCGGGGGCAAAATTCACGATCCCAAGGTTCAAATAGCTATGTGCCTTCAATACTTAGATCTAACAATAGTTGTGGCTAATGAAGATGAGGCTATAAACCACAGTCTACTTGATAATAATTTGAGGTTATAATGTAAAAAAATCTGGCGAAATTTATAAAAAACACTTTGAGTTTTAGGGTGAACCTACTCAAATTAATACAAATTTTTATTTTAATGGATATTTCTTTACTTTTATTTGAACCTCAAGTTATGGCAGAAGAAACTGCATACCTATCTAAGATCCACTTTTTTAATATTTAATGTTATTTGAATTTATTCAATACCAGAAAAAGGACTTTCATTGAAAAACAGAAATCGCAAAAATCTGCTGGTTGGGGTCTGCACTTGAAAACCCTACTTCTTTATCGTATTAAAAAAAATTGTTTCCCATTATTCGCATTTCTCCGTAATTCACCTTTGTATTTATGATGAGCTTAGTTCCATCTATTGCAAACTTACTGCTGCTTTAAAATGTTTTCTTTAATATTAATTGCATTCCTACAGAAACTATATTTATCGCTCTATAACTTTGCTCACAAAACTGCTGCAATAAACTCGATAATTAATTCAAAATTGCATTTCTTGATTGGCACCAGCATTCTTTCCGTCTACCTAAGCGTCTAAAGTTGCGCTTTTTAAAACGTTAACTGAGATTCCCATTTTTTCTGAAGAAAACTCTCACCGTTTTGTGGCAGCTTCAAAGCGAAAGTGTTTCTAGCAACACTTCAGCAACTCCTCCTTTGGCAATGGGACTACTGTTAAAAAGTAATCTATACTTTACTTGTTTTTATCTTTTGCGTAGGCATTGAATTTCCTGACGCATAAATATTGCTCATAGTCATCCAGTTAGGGCACAGTGCGCCCGTGCTTTGGCCATTTGTCTGTGTACACACGGACACTCGTTATCCAGTGACTGGCTAATGTGCCGGGGGCAACCATTTAACCATTTTTGCAATGACGTCCCTATCCCGCAACCAATCAATGCCTGGTTTGGCAACTAACTCACCTTGTGATTGTTAAATGCCGATAGCGTGGCTATTGAGCCAAGTGGTCCTGGTGAACCGGTTGGACCGCAACAATTAACGGGCAAACCTCCAATTGGCAGTGGGCTCTTCTGCTGGTTATTTTGTAGTTTTCGCGAGCGTCTGTAAGTAAGTAAGCCAAGGTACTTCCATTAGTTAGAGTTTGTTATGGTTATTTTTGAAATACCCTTTCCAAATGGGAGAGAGGTATATTAGTTTGGTCAGTGGTTTTGTGGGCCTTAGAACATAAGGTTAGCTTGAGGGTTACAGTAGGCGCTCTGGATTTTGATACGCTAAAAGTGGCTGCAGCACACTGCTTTATTTAGAGAATCATAGCCGACTTTGTTCTGCATTAGGAAAACCCCCTTTTTTTTGTGTAACTTTTATTTATTTCAGTAGAGGTAGTGGCACCGATTTTGCTTTAAAATCCCAGAAACATGCATATTCCTAAAGCTGCAAGGTATTTTATAGTCGGGTTGATTTCCGACGATTCTCTTAAACCTTTCAACTAGTCTTTAGTTAAAATAGTTTATGGTAATAGAGTCTGGCATGACCAGGCGCTTTGATCAGCCCCAAGCACGGGCATGGTGTCTGCCAAGTTAAAAAATTTAACGCCAAGCGGACAATTAAGCCTTAAAGGCAAAGGAGTAGTAAGCACACATAGACAGACGCTGCGCCATAGATTCTGAAAGCAAATGAAGTGCGCTGGGAAGCACTGCCAGCTGACGTGGCGCAATCTCAAACAGAGCTGGAGTCAGCCGTAGCTATGCAGACACACACTATGCAGACCCAGCGTGCCAGACAAAGACATAAATCAATGAGCCACTTAACGCAGTCATTGGCTTTGTTGGCTGTCTTCGAATTGTCTATAACTCAAACAGCTGGTGGTAACTGGGGAGGGCAAGAGTAACTGGGGTTTGGCGACTCACCTGCTTGCTGCAATGAACACAATCACTGCCACAATAATGGTACCACATATTGCCGCACTGGCAGCTATTGTTATCTTGTCCATATTGGATGTCTGTGAGGCAACGGTGCGCACTTCACGGCACTGCTGATACGGCACTGTCTCGGGTGTGACATGTAGTTCCTCCAGCGAGATGACACACACAATAATGCACTCTTGTGCCGGTACATTCTTGATCTTAAACTCACGCTCGCTGGCCTCCAATGGTGGTCCCTGCTTGAAGGCTTTCTCGCCAAATAGACGATATACCACACGGAAGCCCAGTATGTTTGCCGTATCCGAGTCCCATTGTATAATAACCGAGCTGTCCTGACGGAAGGCATGCTTCACCTGCACCTCGTTGGCATCGTCAATGCGTGTGCCACGCTGTGGTGGATAGCCCAATACCAACGGTGGTCTCTGGGGTTTGTGCGGTGTGCCATTGGCATTGATGCCTTGACGCCAACCGGGCGCCTGTTTGCTATTTGATTGCTGTGTATTTGTGTTGGTAATGGTTGTGGCCGTTACACTGCCCGTGCCATTTACAGCCACTGCTGCGGCAGCTGCTCCGTTAGCTGCGGTCGCTGCGGCCAATGTGGTGGTTGTCGTTGCGGTTGGACGTGTCTATGAAAGATTACGTTTAGTACACACACACACACACACACTTACTCACTTGCACGTTGTCTGTGCTACATCTTACCGTGCTGGCTGCAGTGCTCAACTTTTTCGTTGTAGTACTTGCTGGTGTTGTGGTTGTTGATGTGGTTGTCGTTGTGCTGCTGGCACTGTTGGCGGCAGGCGCTGAGGCAGCTGTACCAGTGCCAGTTCCTGTGCCTGTGGGTGTGCCTGTGCCCAAGCCTGTTTCATACTCGTTAGAATCTGGTGCAGCGGACAGCGTGGGTTTCAAATTGTCAGCTAGACCTACGGAACCGCGCAGTGCTGCATCGGCTATATCCGGACAGTTGAGCTCTTCGGGTTGTATGGAGTAGAAACCACGTTCACGGAAGCGCGGTGGTGTGCCACAGAACTGGGGATTGCGCTCGCGGGAAGTGACCTAACGGAAAGGGAGTAGAAATATGTTGTCAGTGAGTCGATACATCATAGATTTTCGATAGCTTCTGGCTATGCCGTTTTTTTTTGCAAACTCAGACTTATAAATGCTTCGAAATGAGATTCTAAAGAAAAACTCGTGGTTCGCAACTAGTTTGGATTATTGCAGTGAATCAAATTGGCCAGCAAACGCCGATAAATGCTCACAAAACTCACAAACACTTGAATCGAGTGATTGTAAAACTGCATGTTCGACTTTTTACAGATTTCCTGTTTACGCAAACACTTGCTAAATTTTTACGTTTTCCCACCAAAACGCTCTTCAATGCAGACAACTTCACACTTTCCACATGAACTCACCTGTAAATCGCCTTTGCGTATCCATTCCGCAACCCAGCGTAGTTTGCAATCGCAGTGCAAGAAGCGTCCGCCTAGGGACAGTCCACGTAGCGTGGCATTCAAATGCGCAAAAGCACCCTCGGGCACAGTGCTCAGTGGATTACCATCCAAAGCAAGCAGTGTTATGCTAGGATTACCACGAAATGCCACCTCTGGCAGTGCTGTGAGCAAGTTGAAACCAATGTCCAGCACGCGCAGCTCCTTAAGTGAGTGCACCGCGCCAATGGGAAACTCGGCCAACAAATTGTTGAGCAAACTCAAGGAACTGAGTGTTTTGCGTATGCCCGCAAAGGCTGTCTCACCAATGCTCTGTATAAGATTACGCTCCAAATTAAGCGCCGTCAACGAGTCCAGGCCATCAAACACACGTATGCCGGCGGGTCCGGGTAGCTCTTTAATGCCATTTTGGGATAAATCCAAAAAGGCCAGACTCTTGAGACCGCGTATGCATTCGGGCACACGACGCTGTTTGGTGCCCTTTAAATTCAAATTCTTAAGACTCTGCTCGAGACCACGAAAGGCGGCAGCTGATAAGGTGACATTGTTATCATTCAGTTTTAAAGTGGACAGCTTGCTGAGGCTGGCAAAGGCATCGTCGGGTATGTTGGATAATTGATTACGGGACAGGTCAAGCAGATTAAGCTTGTTCAGTATTTTGAGGGCGGCAACTGGCACCTCTGTCAGTTGGTTATCCTGCAAATTAAGATTCTTGAGTACCGACTCCTGACCCTTAAAGGCGCCAATGGCTATGCGTTGTATGCCACAGCTAGACAGCTGCACATTGTGTAGACTGAGATTGCTAAATACATTGTCCTGCAGCTCTAAGACTGTTGAGTTATTGACATATAGCAAATCGATGGGCTTTAGACGTGCGTGCGTGTTCAGCGCTTCTAGCAGCTGTGGAAAGTCCACCTAGTTGTCGGGGGAGAGCAGAACCTTGTGTTATGGTTTAACGTGTGGCGCATACCATAGCTTACCTGATCACATTGTACGGACAGCTCACGTCCTAGGTTATAGGCACATATGCAGCTAGTCTGCAGCTCGGGCACATCACGTTGCCAAGGACATTGCGCTTGGACTTGGCTTGCCAGTAGCAGTGGCAGCAGAAAGTAGCTTAGCGTCGTTGCTGTCGGCGCCGTCGTCGTCGTCGTCGTAGGTGGTGGGCTTGTGTATGGTGCTGTGTTGTTTGTGTTGTTGCGTCTCATCTTGTTGCAGTCATAGAGCTGTAAATGTACGAAAGTGTTGAAACTTGAATGAATTTGTGTGTGCCGCAACTTAGTGGCCAGCTGGCCGAGTAGTATCTAAGACTATGGATAGGTCTAGGCGTATAATAAATTACCCAATTAATACTGTCGTCTTAACGGTTCATCGCCTGTGGGCGGCGTTGGGTCTAATGGATGTAGGCAAGTCAGCTAGCCCTAAGGGTCTGGGTCTGGGTCAGTGGCAGTGGCAATGGCAGCGATACAGACATCTTTATCAATCAGTTTGTTGGCTACTTTCAATTTCATTTTCATGCTCGTTAAACAACAAACTGTGCATAAAGAGCTGGTGAGGATGCGATGCCCCCAAGACGTTTCCATGTAGCAGCAATTGCCGGCGCAGCTACTCTGTTGATCCTTTGGCAGTTTAGTTTGATTAATTTGCTGTTGCTACATGTCTGCCGGGTCCGACACTGTCTGGCGCTAACACACTGCCACAGTTCGCTGTTGTTGCTGTTGTTGTCAGTGTCTCGCCCTGTCTGTCAAACGTTGTGTGCTTGGCCATAAAATATAAATAAAAATGCAGAGCACAACAACAACAACAGCAACAACTCCAACAACAACAACAAAAAAAAAAGGTTGGGCTACCAAATGTATACGCAAATCCTGCAGCCTTTTTGGCCTATGCCGTAGCGTGGACCAGTTTTTTTTCTTTTTGGTCATTTAATTTAATTTGCCACTGAGCCCAGTTGAGCAGCTCAAAGGGCAGAGCTTGAGTGCTGCAGTGACGGCGACATCATAAAGAGCACATGATTCAACTGGCCGTGCCCCAAACAAACTCAACCTTCAGCAATCAGCGCGAACTCAACTCAAATGTAAGCGCTTTACGCGTAGAGACACCCACTGGTTGTGTGTGACCTTTTTGCATCATAATAAGTTATGGCCACACTTAAATCCCGCTGCCATTTTTATCGTCACTTTAAGAAACTTGCCGCTTATTATTATGACGCTTTTGTTCATTCAGCCGGGCTATAAGTTTTGAAAGTACGCAGCGTATACTTGATATAAACATTACGCATACGCATCATGTTAAGCACTGCAAATGCTGCTTATCGACAAATGGCTTATATGTATATGGTTTTTTTCTCCTATTTTTTTCAAGTCATAAAATGCATTAAGCTAATGTATTGGCCGCATTAAATAACAAACATTGAAAGCGTTTTCATAAATAAATTACTTGGCACTATTTATAGGGCAAATATTTTATATGCTAAACCTAGTGGGAGGCATAAATATCAAATGGGCGCAAAAACAGGCGCATAAAGAGTTGAGCATTTGAATGTGTTTAAAGCTGCAAACAATTTTTATTTTTTTTTAATGTTCTGAAAAATCGATTTAAGTTTCCATAAACTGGCAAATTAACAAATGTTAATATTAATTGGTATAATGGGTTGGTAACAAACTTTCAAAGGGAAACGAAAAATTAAAGCAATTTTGTTTTACGAAATTTTTGAAATCCCTTCGTTTGTTTTTCGCACAGCTTTACAGCCTTTCAAAGATTTTTATTTGCATTAAAATTTGGTAAATGAAAAATAAATTTCTTGACGATAATTGTCAATACAACTTGGCTTAATGAACTTCAAAAACTGCCAAAGTATTATTAACAACAATTTGTTACATCAAATGCGTGTCTTTTGATGTATTTCTGCGCTTCAAGCAAAATACGCGATTTTAAGTTAAAAATTCGGTTTCAAAACGAATGGAAATAAATTTTTTGTACTCCGATTTTTGAAAGTCGGTCGGATCAAAATGAGCAAACAGTGCGGTTTAGTTAGTCCATACTATAGTATAGTTACTATAGCAGCACGATACAATGCAAAACTTTGCAAAATCAAAAGACGGTATCATTATTTTAATTTTAAATTTAAACATCTAGTTTCGAGCCTTTGGTCACTAAACTAAATCAGAGATTTTGTTAAATCTTTTTTGATATAAAAGATCAAGTATTTTCAGTTTAAAAAAATTTTAAGAAAGTTACTATAGTTTCCGGATTTAATAGTTAAATTTTACAGTTTTGAAATATGACATCATTACTTTCATTATAAATTTAAACATCCAGTTTCGAGTCGCTAAACTAATTCAGGATTGAAGATTGTGTTTAGGGTGTACTCAAAATAAGAGTTCGCATCCGCGCTGACGGATTAAAAATTGTGTTGAAGGTGTTCTCAAAATAAGGACATCTTTCCGTCCAGATGGATTAAAAATTGTGTTGAAGGTGTTCTCAAAAAAGGTGCTCGTATTCACCTTGACGTATTAAAGTTTGTGTTGGAGGTGTTTTTAAAATAAGGGCACCTTTCCGTCCTGACGATTTTGAAGTTTGTGTTGGAAGTGTTCTCAAAATAAGGGTCCGTATCTGCGCTAAAGGATTAAAGATTGTGCTTAAGGTGTATGCGCCTTGACGGTTTGAACTTTGTGTTGAAGTTGTTCTTAAAATTTTGTCCGAATCTGCCCCAACGGACTGGCAGCCTTAGAAAAGTAGCGCAGCTGTGGGAGACTCAAACAGAACTTGTTCCTCTTATATTCATATTGAAGCTGAAATAAACTTTATATATAATACTTTTCAAGATTTATTCGATTAGGGGCGTAAGGAATAGTTTAAAATATGTCAAAAAAATTTAACCCTCAAAAACAATTGCGGATATTCCAAAGGTACACAAAATTTTGTTGTCTTCTTCAATTGAAAAATTCCAAAGGCAATTAACGACCCTAAATTTAACTATAAACTATAAAACTATATAAATATAAAACACTAAAATTAGGCCTATGATATGCTTTTAAATAACTTTAATTAAGACTGACAGCCATTACATTATTACTAAAATTATTAACTATAAAACTCACTATACCAATAAGCACGCTTCAAAATGTTTTTGTTAATTTCTTTGCATTAACTGTGCCTTAAGCGTTAAGCTTTAATTTGCTTAAGCTTAAAAGTAAAAGTAAAGTTTTTTAATATTAATTATGCCTAAAGACAGTTTGTGGCAGCCAACCATCCAACCACCCCCCCTCCCCCAATTCAAACGCCCCCACCCCCTTCTTTTCCGCACAAAATCTTTTCAACACAAAAACCGCAAAATATTAATTACACTTTATGCTTTTGCAGTCATAATGATAATAATGAACATTTTATCTTGTGATTGATAGTTAAATTATTATTAGTATTTTTTTGTGTTGTTCGTTGGCAATCCCTTGACAATCCAGCACCCGCCGCCACCCCGCATCTGCAGCTTATACAATGCGAAATAAGAAAATGGCGTCGCGCTTGACTACATTTTTCATGCGATTTGAGTTTTGGCTTTTTGTTTTTGTTTTTTTTTCATTTAGCTAATTTTTGATTTTGATTTTTTTCTTACGTGTTTTTGATAATCGTGAGTTTTGTTTTTAGCTTCCTTGTCTTTTGTTTAAATTGAACTATAAATTGCATTACGTGGTCATAATAATTTGCGCTTGAGTGCGCTCTCTAGCTTTCGTTGAAATGCGATAAGCCGTTTATCAAGCTGCAGGGAGGTTACTACATTTTTCACTCAACTGTTCAGGCCGCAAATTTAATTAAAAAAATTCTTGCACCATTTTTCGTTTTTTTTCCTTCGATATCTTTCACTGCACTTTTCATTTTGTTTTTCTTTGGCATATTAATTGCATCACTAATTTTTTTAATGCGCGAAAGTGCGAAATCAAAAAAGATACAAAAAAAATTGGATATGAAGAAAAAAGACGGTCCAAGTATAACACAAAAAAAGTATCTTTTAGGTACAAAACGCAGCCGCAAAAGTTTTTGCCGCTTTTTTATTAGTTTTCTTTCTATTAAAGTTTTTTTTTGGCTATTTTATACACTCTCAAAGCTGAGGAGTACATTTTTTCTTAAATAAATATTTATATGCTTTATTTTTGTTTTAAATATTTTTTTTATATATTATTTTATTTCTTTTATATATTTTTCATTTCTTACAGATTTTTTTATTATTATTTTTTTTTTAATATTTTTTTAATTAATAATTTTTCTTTTTTATTTGTTTTTATTAATGTATATAATTTTATTTACTTTTTATTACATTTTTTTTTGGTAATTAAAACATGATTTTAAAAATCACTTACTTGATATAATTGTTTTTAATTTAAGAAATATTATATGTCGAAAAAAGAAATCGATTTGAAAGGATTATTTTCCATTAAAATTTTTTATCAAGGCAATATCTTGTCTATAGAAACCCAAAGAGATTGCAGCGTATTCTATGTGTGCCATTCAACATCTTCAGTCATTTCGCTTGTTTTTATTAGTCTTTTTTCTAGTATTTAGCTTTCCTCTCGTTTTTTTTTTGTTTTTTTTTTTTGCTCCCAAACTGAAGGTGCAAATATTTTTGTGTTTCTTGTAGTTGCCCAGGCGAGCGCATAATTATTCGCTTCTTCTTCTCGTTTTTTATTTTTTTTTTTGTGGCCAGGTAATTTGCATTTTTAGACAATGGGCAGTCAGCCGTCCGTTTTTCCATTTTTCCAGATACCTGGCTCTCTCTCTCTCAAGTTTTTTTTTGTCCGCCTGCCTGCTTTGTTAAGCAATCTTCTGCTAACTTGGCTTTAAGCCCTGCTGGGTCTTCGCCCGAACGGCCTTCGCTTTTTTGCTGTTGTTTCATGCGAACTTAAAATGATTTAATTGAAATTTTATTTAACAAAGAGCAGCAGCCCGACTGTCATAGACTTTTTTAGCTCACTGTGTGCGAGAGTGTGTGTGGTGGGGAAAATGTATGATAATACCTTTAAGCATTTAAGTAGATTAGTACCTTTTTTTTCGGTTTCGTTTGGTTTTTTGTTTTGAGCCGAACAAAGTTTTTCATTTTGGTGCTAGCTACTAAATTGCGAAAAGTTGTCAATTGGGAAGTTTCGACTTAGCCTTTAGATCTAGACATGTGAAAATCCTAACCGAGTGTGGGAATATTTGGATTGTGTAAGCCGTTGCGACATGAGGTAGTAGCTGTCATTTGACTTTTTGGTCAATTGATGTAAGCCAGTTGTTAGACGACGAATCTAGTCGCAGTCCCCATGTACATGTAACTCTAACATATGTTGTGCTGCTACTGCAAGTAACCCTTTAGATGTTTTAATTTTAATTGAGTTGCATGAATATGGCCAATGAGAGGATTTGTTGCTCTTGAGTTACTAAACTGGGCACTTTGGCATCAGTAGCAAGTAGCTGCATTAATGATGTAAGCACGATATTTTACTGGGACGAATCAACAACAATTTCGTTTGGATAAGTTAAATATTGGCTTTTAAATGGCTTGGAGTTGCAGGAATCCCAAAAAGGCCGTTCGCCGCTTAGGACAATAGAAATTTGCATCTAATGTTTTGCACTCTTCAAACTGAATACACTTAAATTTCTCACATTTTTGTTTTCTTCAAACTTCGTGGCGAAAAATATATATTTTTTTCATTAACTTTATAAATAGCAGTCTCTGGAGCTCATCGTGCTCATTTAAGCAGCAACATGCAAAGCAAGCTTATTTTTCTCATAAAACCACTTCTAACTCGTGTTATCCCACTCAGTCAGTTCTCATTCTGCCCAACCCTCACCACCACAGTATCCATAATTGCAACCGCTCCCCGCTTCGCACTCTTTGTAATTTGCAACTGACTTTTTAAAATGCATTCGCTGAAGGTTCCTGTTTTTTATTTTTTATTTTTTGTGTTGCTCCCCCCCTTCATTTGGTTTGGTTTTGTTTTTCTAAAAACTTCAATAAAGCTTTTAGCACAGCTGACGCCTGCAGCGGGCAGCAATGGGTTCGTTCTCTGCCGCCTCCAACTCTTGGCTTTTTGGTGGTGCTTCAACTAATAACAGAACTTTATGCAAATGGATTGTGGCAAACCACTTTGGACAGCCACTTTGGTGTTACATCCGTACAATGTTGCCAAATAAGTCAGTTCCTGTGCAGCAAGTTGGCCAAGAATGGCTAGAGACACACAAGCACACACACACGCGCACTTACGAACACACTGTAACCGTGAACATTTGCTTAGTTTCCGAGAGTTTTGTGAAGTTCAATAAACTCTTTTGGATGAGTCAGTCTGTGATGGAAGGGGCTGTTGGTCACTAGGCGGCAACGGCGACTCTGACAATCGGCTCATTGATTATGCGCCACAAGCTCGACACGCACACACAATGACAAGCGACAAGCGTGAATTTTAATGGAGGTGCGATACAGCGCTTGGGTCTTTGGGAATGCGTGTCATGTATCGAATATAGGTTGCCATATTTTAACAGCGACAAAGCGCTCTAAGAGCACACATTAGGCCCGCTTCAAGACATTCACGAACAGCTTTTTTTGTTTACATGCCAAGAGCCGCTTATAGTATATATTTTTATTGCCACTTTGTGGATGTGCCTCCAAAGATGGCTTTTGCAGATAGGCCACAGCTCGACGCCTGCCTTTGGTTGCTTTTGTTAATAGTATCTACATATTATATATATATGTTTTTTTTTGCGTTTTGCTTTAATGGCCAACTATCTGTACATCTCTTGCAGAGTTACGCCTGGATTTCCAGACACGCGCACTTGTTTGCTACATCAGAAGCTGCAGATGTTGAACGTTTGCGTGGAGCGTCGCTTGCATCGTGAGCAGGCCAGCAAACGCAAGCAGCAGCAGTGTAGCACAACAACCACTATAACCGATGATGAGGAGGAGGAGGAGCAGCAGGAGGATGGGGATGATGACGGTGAGTTCTATGACTGCGTTGAGCCTCCTACAGTTTCGCCTACCAAGTCAGTTACGACGAGTTTTAAGCCAGAGGGTCGCCTGAAGCGTTTGGGCAACGAACGTTTGTTGAACGAACCCGATGAGTGGTTGTATATACCCGAAACGCAGGAGCCAGTTCCCAAGACTGAGGATCAGCTGCAAGAAGATGCAGAGGTTATGCTGCAGCTGGGTCCAGGCTCTGGGTTGACCACACAGATGATGTGCACTTCATTGCTGTCTGATATGGAGGCTTTTAAGGCGGCTAATCCGCGTGCGGTTATGGAGGATTTTATACGCTGGTACAGCCCTAAGGACTGGGAGCAGCTGCAAGATGGTAAGTGTGCGCAAATAAAACAATCCCAAGACAGCAACTAAGCGCTAAGCTTCACAGAGGATGGCACAACGCGTCAGCAGCTGAGTGTGCGTATGACCACAGAGGGTAATACCTGGCAAAAGGTCTGGCAGCAGGCACAAGCTGTGCCAGTGGCACGTCAGAAGCGTCTCTTTGATGACACCAAAGAGGCATTGAAGGTGCTGCACTTTTTGGAAACACGCAATATGAGCGACATATATGGTTTGACAGTGGTGGCCACGCTGCATGCTGCACTACTGCAACTTATAGTAAGTTATTGATACAGTCAAAAATCAGCCAAAGCGTTAAGTTCCTTCTTCTCCATATTTTTTTTCCCCCAACCAGGACATATTTAGCAATGCCCATGTCGAGGACATCTTTAGTGCACAAATCGAGCAGCTACTCAGCGATCTTTGTCGTCTCTCACGCGCTCAAGCCGGGAATGAGCTACCGCATATACAACCTTTTTTAAATGATCTAGCCGAACTGGAACGTCGTTTCTATCAATTCAAGTGCTTCGAACGCATTTCGGGTTATCCGGAGCGCAGTACCTTAGAGCAAGTTAAGCGTCAGTTTGATGAAATACTGAGGAATGACAATAGCTGCACAATAGTCAATAAGAAACTAGCCGCATCTGGCGATTTGGCAGGCAGCGGTGGCAGCTTATACGATATACTCAATCCCAAAATTAAGCACGATATGTCAGAACATTTGATCAGCAAAGATTATATTATACGTTCGGATGGTAAGATTAATGCAGATGATAAGGCTCAGTATTTGGGTCCACAGTTTCTACGTGCAATTATTACGGGTAATAAATTAAGACTTTGCGGCGCGTTCACTGAGAGCACTGTCTTTGTTTAGAAAGAAGAGAGCAGCTCTGCTTTTTACTGCAGAGATCAGCATGACAGTTTCCGAATTAAATGCATTTTGAAACTTAGAAGCTTTTATCTCAGTGCTAAGCTTAAAAAGGAAGGCACGAAAGTAAGGAAAGAAAGAGCAACATAAGGAACTAATGGCGTATAGTAAGGATATACAAAAGGAAAATAATTCTTAGAAGTCTTTTAAAACCGCTTAAATGTTTTTTGAGTCTTACACCAAGTTAAAAACGCTTAAACTAAAGCATGCTGGCCCAATATAAATAATTTTAATCTTAAAATAATTTTATATTATTTTATAACCTTAATCGTATTATTATTTTGGGATGCAGTTCTAAGAATACCTAGAAATGTGTTTCAAAGGAAAATTTTCATTTTGTGTTATCTAAAAGTTACGAATTTGTGTGTGCCCAGCAAGCAGTTTTTTAACTCTATCCGAATTATCATATATAAAAATAAAAGACTTTTAGGAAAAGTTTTTAAATTTAAAATTTAAAATAATTTTAAATTTTTAAAATATTTGCATCGATTAAAATACCCCCGAATTTGGCAGCTTATATAGCAATATAATTGTTCATAAGAAAAACTTAAATGGAATTATAGGAAAACATTCCGGAATTATATTGTAACTGTAATTGTACTTTTGTTTCTATAAAGACAAATGCTTTATGTAACATATGTTTTTTAAATACAACAAAATAAAAATAAAATCAATTAAACCCATTTCACAAAGTGATTTTATTTTAGTTATATATTTCCTTAAAAATTTAAAAATTTCCGTTGGATGAATTTTCAAATTTTTAAAAATTTCCGTTGGATAAAATTTCAATTTTTCAGTTCATGGCCAATCTAAAGTACCAGGCGAACAGAAATCGCAGAAAATGCCTTAAATTTAGCAACCAAAAGTAGGCAGCGCTTTTTTCTGCAAGTTTGAAAATTTCCGTTGGTAAAAATTTCAAATTTTCAGTTCATGGCCACCCCAGAGTACCAGGCGAACAGAAATCGCAGAAAATGCCTTAAATTTAGCAACCAAAAGTAGGCAGCGCTTTTTTCTGCAAGTTTGAAAATTTCCGTTGCACAATTTTGCACATTTAACAATATTTTTATAAACCAACTTTTTGAGCGAAGTACTGAGTTTTGAGCTAAAGACATTAAAAAAAATATTTAATTTTTCTACGATAAAGTTTTTTAGTTTTAAATTTTTAAGGATTATTTTGGTGCTATTAATGAAGTAAAATATTTAATTGCGCAAATAAACTGTATTGATAATATTGTACAAATTACAAAAAATATTTGTTATTTTTAATGTTCGCAAACTGTAGACGAATGAAAGGCTGAATTACAGGAAACTACCGAAAATCAACATATATAAACCATACCATATTCCCTATCAAATTTTATATCCGTTGCCGAAAATCAACAAATCCTTGCAACATTCCGACAGCAGCAGCAGACGTTAGACGTTCTTACTGCTCTCAGCAACCAACAAAATACGTAAAATGCACACCACAAATGCTTACTGACTCTAACTAGCTTATGCATATTTGAAGCAGCTCAACTTAAGGACTCCATATTAAAGCAATCCTGACGTTGCACGAATTCCACTTCCACCAGACAAAATGCATTTACTTAAATTGAAGTTGCACCCTAAGCAGCACAGCGAACTTACCACCAGACATTGCAACCGTATTAAATTGCCTACATTTTAAGCGGCAAACAAGCCAGCCCCGAAGCAGCCCGACTACATCGAGTTTGTATACTACATATAACACAACCAACGCTCCCAAAGTGTTGTGCCACCAACCATCTCGCATCCAAAGCAGTCAGTCACGTGGTAAGCAAATTGTGGGGCATGTTTAACTAAAATTATTTTAAGCGCACTCAGCGCCGAACACAAGAACACAGAGAGAGAGAGAGCTCAACTCGAAGTACCCAGTGCTTAGCTCATGAGTATGCTACTATGCAACTTGCAACAAACTAGTGCAACATTTCTTCTACTACTGCAACAACAACTACTTCTGCTTTTCTTTTTGCAGTTTTTGGGTTTTTCTCGTAATGTTTCTACACTAAATTACCTACGGGCTATAATTGTTTTGTGTGCATACCGCGGTCGTTTGGGCGAGGCACACTCAGGGGGTGGCATGCCCCAAAACGACTAGCAGCAGCAGGCTAAGGTGTAGCTGCTGCGCGTAAGGAGAAAGCTGGGAAGTGCGGACTGCTGTCACTGCCTTTGCGGTTATACTTTTAGTTGTTCTTCAGCTGGGCCAAAAACATAAAAGTGTAAAAATAATTTGTATTTCCATCATTCTTATAGTAGCCCAGCAACTAGATGCACTGAGAGAAATGCTGTAGTGTGTAAAATTGTAATGGAGGTAAAGTACTTTATTTTGATTCAACATTTTAAGTAAAAATGCCCAAGTTTCTGTAAGTTCTTTGTATTAAAAAAAAAATTTTCTTGGTATTACACCTATAACTCGGGCTACGCTGTAGATGTATTGCCGACCAAACCGCGTAAATCGAATCATACTTTTTTATATGGAATAACCGCGTAACGCAAATCCAACCACAAATATGCTTTTTTAAATATTTACTGTACATACTACAATATATAACTTTCTACTCTTAATATTTGGCAAAAATACCAATAATCACGTTTCATACCTATTTTTAAACAAACTTAAAAGCTTTCAGTGTCTTATTTTACGAAAATCTTCTCATTAGATTTTGCTGAAACAATTGATACATGGGTCCTAGTCATAGTTGGAAGAGATCTTTATTTATTATTTTGTTTATTTTTGTTAGTCATATCGATGTAGACTTCTTCGTATTGTTTAAATCGGTCATTAAGATCTCGTTAAAATTTAAGACCACGATCTAGAATTACACTTCTTACTTGAAAATTGTTTCCTGGTTTTATTGCATCGCTCACCATGAAAAAAGATGGCACAGAGACTGTAACTCTTCAGCAATAAATGCTTAGGGATCATATGCAGGATATTCTGGCCAAACCGTATATACAATGCAGAGCTGTCCAATGTCACACCTCCAAATAAGGAAGAAAAAATTGACGTGGATAGATTCTGTTCTCAGAAGGAACCAGTATTGTAAATTAATATGCTACTTTCTGTTTTCATCTTTTACATTGTAAATCCAAGTTCCTGGCTAGCCCCAGATGTGAGACGGTGCATATCTTTAAAAAAATTCACCCATCTGTCTAGGAATACGGATTAGTTTTATTATATTTTTTCTTTTTTATCATTTATTATTTCATAATTTTTAGAATGTTTAAGTTGTCTAATCTTAGGACAACTGGACTAGTTGTACCCTTACGTATTAATAAATAATAATAATAAATAAAAGGCACTGGGCTGAAAGACCTAAGGCGACCTGGAGAAGATCCAAGAACTGTCCAAGACGGCGCTAAACAAAGTTTGATTAATGATTCCAGTAGAGGCCCAAAGTTTCCAAGCGGAATAGTCAATTATCTGCGAAAACACTTTACCCAAATATTCGTTATAACTCGCATTTCGCTATTACCATTTTGATAATATTTAGGATTTTCTTTTTTGCCCTCAGAACTTTTCGAATTATACATTTATGACTTTAATTACAATATTCCTTTATGAATCATTTACCTTCTCAAATTGTTTGCTTAAGAAGTGGAATTCAAATTGAGTAAATTTGAAGGATTTCTTTATTTGGGTCTTAAGGTAAGAATCATAAATAGTAAAATTGAGGAAAAGTTAAGCTGTTTCTTTGTCCTTAGGCTAAGAATTATAAATACTTACATATTTATTTTTTTTAAAGAAACGAAAATTGCTAAATTTCGCAATCATTTTCTAAATCTTTAATAACGAATTCTTCAAATTTATTGCAGTTGCTCTGTAGAGAGTTCTCTTACAAATACTTCAATTTTTTTTCCCAAATTTACCACCGATTTTTTGCACTGTAACAGCTAGCTCCACCTGCAGCTGCATTTGCCATTCATAGCACTAATGCTGCCTGCCAGGACTACTCCTCTACTTATCCTGCACGGTACAAAAAAATCCATTCAGCGCCATTTAGTAAATCAAAAATAAATTGCGCTCGAAAAAACACAGCGCTCCCGCATGTTATGAGCTCTAAAAATATGAATGAATGCCAAACAAATGAAGTTCGTATATAATTTGATATATTTCCATGATAAAAAGGATATATATATAAAAAAAAATAAATAATATTATGGTAAAAAAAATTAATTAAATTCTTGCATTCAATTTGGCATGAAATGGCGTCGAAGTTTCTACTTCCAATTGATTTGCTGGACTTTTGTGATTTTGTGGTTTACCCAGCGGGAGCGGGAAGGCCTCTGTCTGCATGTGGTCAGCCTTTGTGTTTGTGTGTGTGTGTGTATCTGTGTGAGTGTATCTGTGTGTGGTTACTGTTACAATCTTGCTGATGCAGTTGAATTTTAATGAAAGCTTTTTTTTCTACACACAAAATTGAATTATAGCTTCACAGCACATGCAACCGAGACGCACAATGCCAGGACAAAGGGGCGTACATACGGATTGAAATAGGGATAGGGGCAGCCAATGGAAAACTCTTGCAGAGATTTTCAATTTCTATTGAACTATGCTGCAAATTGAAAAGTTGCAAGCCAAAAGAACGAGTAGCTATTGCAAGTAAGCTAGCAAAAGAAATCCATTCATATAAAACATGGTATATGAGTTGATAAGTGGGGTGATAGAAAAATTCCCGAAAAGGCCAGTAATTAATGTCGTAGAAAAAAAATAATTAAAATTATTTAACGACAACGTCGTAGAAAGCATTCCCTTAGATTAAAAACAAAACTGTACGACTAGGCGATTTTCTGTACCAAAACTCTCTTGTGGAAGACGAATTAAAGATCTACTCTTTTGAACCAGTGCTTGGGAATATTGATAACAGTCATAACCATGTTTGGTCTTGAATTAGCATGTTTTGTCAAGATATGTTGCAACCGCACAAAAAATGAAAGCTATTTCGGACGAAAAGCATTGATTTGCCAGCAAGTCGAGAGATTTTGGTCAAATTTGCTAGGAAAAACTATAAAAATATAAAAGATACATCCGGAAGATGAAAGCGTTTTGCTTTATAGCCACTATATGATATGCGCAATCGATTTCGTACGACTTGGCGTAATACTGTATCAAATCTCTACAAGATAAAACGAAATAGAAAGATCCACAATTTTGAAATAGTACTGACAACTGACAATTTCTAAATTGTAAATTAAAAATTAATAATTAAAATAAAGTGCCGAACTTCCCCAACTCTTAAGACACACCTCGTGTGCGTGTGTCTATGCAGGTTTGGACAACTTTTAAGTAGCTGGACTCGAAGCAACGCCGTCTGCAGTAGCTTACACATGAATTATTCAGCGGAAAAATTGCAATGTTAAGCAGTCTATCCGTGGTTTCCCCCCTTCGACCATCCATACGTCCGTTCTTCCGTCTGTTTGGCTCTTCTTTGTCAGTCCGGTCTTTAGCCACTCTCCGTAACTGTCCGCTGCTTGACTGCGCGTCCACATTGCGTGGGAGACTCTCACACATATTTCACAGACAAACTAATTCTGTGAAATAGAGCCGACCAAGAGCTCTACCGCGTGCTCCTACCACTGCTCGTCTGACCCATGGCCAAGATGGGCCACAATTACGATTGCAATAAAAAATTCAAAACGCAAAATGGCAACATTTCATCTTCCATTTTTTTTTTTTTTTTTTGGGTCATACACTTAACTGAAAGGGTTCAGAAGCCAGCAAGACGTCATCTTAAGTTTTGTGAAGACTTGCAGTTATGAGAGGTCATTGCAGTTTTAAAGAACTTGAGACATGAATAATGCTGCATTACAACTATGATAACTTATACGACTTCAATGTGAACTTTGCTGCAGAAGTAGAAGAATTATTTAAGCAAAAGAAAAATGGCGGGCTCCAGGAACTTGTGTCCCAATTATGAAGCATACAGCACAAAAGACCTATTTATTAGGTAACGAAAAGTTTACAGCATTTATTTGTTTATAAAAATTCGCATAGGTATTTAACTTATTTTCATTCTTCAACTTCAGAAGCAGACATACAGATCCAGTAACGAAAACTGTTTGCTTATTTCTGTGCAAAAACGACAAGCATCTATAGAACTGAAAAATCGCTGCTAGCATTTGAAGTTATTGCAAAAATATGTTATGGAAGTCTACTTTCTGAAACCAAATGTATCGATAAATATTGTTTAATTTTACTTTCAAAAAAGTAGATCGCATCAATGGGAAAAAAAGTAGCACATATAAAGTCTTATCCACCATAAAGCCTGATCCACTTCAAGCTTCTAACGTATATACCATTTACTTTAATCTTTTCACCCAAAAAGTCATCATCTTTTCACCCTAAATTGATTAAGCAGATTTTTTTTTGCAACTAAATCGCAAAGTTTATTGTCAAGATTAGAGAGCTCATTAAACAACATTTCATGTACTCAAATTTTGAACGCACAATTTTTTACATTTTTGAATACAATACTAAAATTTTTTATAACTTTTTTTACGATTACACCGTTTCGTACAATATTTGTGGCCAAACTTTTATATGTAATTTGTAATACGTTTATTTTTCATTAGCACAAAATGTGTCAATGGCCTCCAAGACGTGTCAGGCGTTGGGAATCTCCATAAAAATTTATATTTTAAGAATTTGGGGAAAATGTTAACGAGCAGTCGAAATTTTGTTGGTCTGCTTTGGTTTTGGATTTTTAAAGCGAATTTTCTCAGGCAGTCGGCTACCATATTTTACATTTTGAAAAAGGTTTCTATTGTTTGCCCTAAATTAAGTAGGACAGAAAAGGTTTTTTTTTTAATATATCGCACTTTAATCGAATAATTCGGCATTGTCTTCAAGATACATTTTGCAAAAACAAATACCTTTAAAGGGAAACAGAACTTATCGCTCTCGATTCTAAAAATTAGTATTAAACATATCTTGAAAGCACATTTTTCCATAATAAAATGAAAATCAAAACTAAACGCTTTCGATTCTAGAAAGTAGAACTAAAAGTATCCTGAAAAAATCATTTAGCCAGAACAAAACCTTTATAGGTTGCAAAGGAAATCAGAACTTATTACTTTTGATTCTAAAAAGTAGAACTTAACGTATCTTGAAAATACATGTTGCAATAGCAAAGCGTCTGAAAGAAATCTCAACTTATTACATTCGATTCTAAAAAGCAGAACTTATCGGATTTTAAAAAGTCATTTTGTAAGAACAAAAACCTATAAACGAAATCAGATCTTATTAATTTCTATGCCTAAAAGTAGAACTAATCGTATATTTAAAATATATTTTGAAATAACAAAAAACTTAAAAGCAAATCAGAAATAATTACTTTCGGTTCTAGAAAGTAAAACTAAACGTATCTTGAAAAACTATTTTGTAATAGCGAAATCTCTGAAGGAAATCTCAACTTTTCACTTTCGATTCTAAAAGGCAGAACTTATCGTATGTTGAAAACGCATTTTGCATAAGGGATGCAGAACTCCAAAAAAAGAAAGTATAATACTAAATATTGAGTTAAATATTTTTAAAAAGTTTTACCTGTAGTAAAAATGAACAATATTTGTCGGCTTATAAACAAATTGTACTCTCGACTTTTGTTGTAAAGTTTTTATGTAGTAATTCGATTGGTATTGATTTTGGAGATAACATACCTGAAAAGATACAAAAACAGTTGTGTTAATTATAAAATTTCATATAAAAAAAGCAAGCAAGATAAAAAGCTATAGACACTATTGTAGAAAACACTATAGGTTTTGACATATTTTTGAGACAAGGTTCAGGGAGTCAGCTGCCCTTCCTCTTGACACTAGTTGAACATAGACCAGGTTCAGATAGTCAGCTGCCCAACTGACGCCCTAACTTTGTTGCCTCAAGATTCTTCAGTTTTTCGCCAAGTTGATAATTATTGTAGATTTTACCAAGACGCACGAACTAGTTGTAATGTAGACCACATTTAAAATTTCCCAGCTTAAACCAAATATATTATTTTAAATTACTCTTCAGACAGCGTAAATTTGTGGGAATTGTGCGTTTTACTAAAGGTTACAAATTTGCATTTTCGTCGTTCAAAAAACAGAAAAAAAAATAAAAGTATTTTAATCACACGAAAAAAAGGCGAAAAACGAAATCTGCATACTGACAGGGATTATAAGTTTCACAACTCAATAATTAAAAGTAAACCAGACAACCAGCTCGGCTGGCTGAAAAAAAAATTAAACTGAAAATTAAGATGCGATAAAATAAAATTTTAATTCCAACAACAACAACAACGACAAATTGCACAAAATAAACAGATTTTGAGCACGGGCCTGGGAACGACAGACAAATTTGTGTTAAGCGCTTGAGATTTTGACGCCAAAAACAAGGTAAAAAACCGCAGAAGAAATGTTGATGGACTGGATGTGCGGAGATGACACACCTGTGAGCGGAATAAATGACTGAGTGAACGATTGAGTGAATGATGGCAGCTTGGACCCGCCTTGGCTTTGTCTACTGTTCATATACACTGCGTATTATAAACTTGCTTTCTGCATAATAAGTAATATAAAAGAGAGTAAAAATATATTTTGGAATATGCATGAGTCATCTCTTGGATGGCATGGCTAGGTGTGTCCAAAATCAAAATCAAAATACCAAAGAAAAAACGAGGTTATGCAGATGATGTGATTATGTATTTAACACTTGAAGCTGCGAAATGTTAAGTGCAAATACTCTAAATAAACAAATACTACAAATGTTTGTTGGTAATTGCTAGCTTTTGTTTGTTTTACATTGCGTATACGCAATGTTGGCTTTGCATTTGTGAATAATGCATTATGAATGATAGGTAATGAATGCTTTTACCATGACATCAAAAAGTTAATGGGAATACGATTTTTTTTAAGCACAATAGGAAATCTGAGTAATTTAAATAAATAAAAAACATATTTGCATTGGTAATGGCAATGAAACTAATTATTTTATTTTAAAAGGAAGCCAGCAGCATGGCATACACAATAGTAGCTATGTGAACTTAAGTACTTAAGTTTATAAACTAGTTCTGTTAAAAAATTATAACAAGACTGTATTAGTTTCATTAAGAATCAAAAAAGTTCTGACCAAAAATCTTCGGTAATGCCAATTTTCTTCATAAGTTTGTTTGGAAACTTTGCTGTATTTTAAGACTCTTGAATTGAACATGTAATCAAGCAGCACGCAAACCGTTTCATTTCATATATTTTGTCAAAAACTTAAAAAGCATTTGTGTTCAGTTTCTCAAAGTATTACCCATTTATAAAATATGCAAACAAATTAAAGTTCTACTACAAACAATTGACTCAACAAATGATATGCCATCATACACTGCAGAGATAACTATTAAAATACCAAACAGTTTGCAGCTGTTGTGTAAAAACTTGTTAACTTTAAATATTTATATGTCAGTATTTTACATTGATAAATATTTAAATTAATGTTTACCACATATTGACAATGTTTTTGCCAACTAAGCTTAGGCCTTAACTCAATTGGATTATTGATATCAACAAGATGTAAGTCCTGTGTGTACTAAGCAATTATTTTGAATAAACAAGCCAAAAGAGAAACATTGCTTAAAAAAAGTTCGCGTGTTGTTTTTGTTTTGTTTGTTGTTAGCTTAAAGAGTTTGGCAAAAAGTTTGCGTAAAAGCAACAAATACCATATTAAGTATACGCAGCAACTTAAAGCCGCGTTGCGTATACGCCCGTTGTACACGCAGCTCAACATGGCTGACAAGCTGCGCGGCGGATGTACAGACAGCTACATTCAACAAGAGGCAGTCAGAGTGAAGTTGCCCAGAACGCGAGCGCAGGCAGGGTAAGGCATTTATTAACATTTATCTGCAGCCCAAGGTGTGGCATGTAGCTGACGCTGCCTGTGAGACGCAGCTGCTGCCAAAAAGGTGTTAAGTGGCAGCAGCAACAAAATAAAATAAAAAGACAAGACAAGACAAAAACAAAAAAAAGCCAAGAAAATAAAAAATGAAAATAAATAAAAAAAATTAACAATAAGCTGAAGCGTTGTTGCTGAGCCGCACAAGTAAAAAATATGCGAAAAATCTGCGCGCATGCAGGCCTGCCCCCAGTAAGTCTTCGAATGTCCCCACAGAATAAATT
Organism: Chymomyza procnemis; assembly: GCA_035046065.1. NCBI lineage: Eukaryota > Metazoa > Arthropoda > Insecta > Diptera > Drosophilidae > Chymomyza > Chymomyza procnemis. The sequence continues at coordinate 20,102,467 of JAWNOJ010000004.1, forward strand.
TGTAAAATTGAATAATAAAAATGAAAAAATAATAAAAAATGAAGCAGCAGCGATGAAGACAACAAATATTTATGAAATTGGCGCAACGTGGTAATGAGCCGCTGTCTGAATGTCTCCAAGGAAACGGTTAAAGCATATTTAATGGCTAATTAAATTGGCCAAAAATGAAATTGCATGAAAAGTTTAAGCTAAAAAGCAAAAGCTTTGCAGTCAATAAACCGTATGAAGTATGAAAGAAAGCATATAGCTGAGTTGGCGGTTGTTGTTTAAAAAGAATAACATTAATTTTTTTTGCTTTTGCTGCAAGTATCCACCTTCACACTTTGACTATTGGGGCAAACAATTTTTGCTGCTAAAAAGAAAAAATTACGCAAAAGCTGTGTGTGGAAAAACTCAAACTCAAATACGTTCAACCGAAATTGGAAATTGAATTGGAAAACGACGAGCAGCCAGTTACATATACTTCAAAGATACACACACTTGCACACGAAGCCAAGACAAACATTTGCACAAATTTTGAGGCCCGTCGAGTTTGGCCAACGAGTTGGCGCTTGATGCTATGTTGGTCAGAAATGCATTTACGGAGACGCTCAAGAAATTACGTCAGTGGCTTGGCATACAAACACACATAGATACAAGCACACATAGATGCAAGCCTACATATATACAACACACACAAAGATACAAACACGCAGATACAAGCAAATACACAGATACACACAGACACATGCATTATATGAGCCAACTTACGTACAGTTACTGTTAAGTGTCTTTGGGTGCTTAAGCGCTAGACCGAACTCAACATACTTACAACAACTTGCTGTATCTCAGATACTTAAAATGTGTATGTGTGTGTATCTGTGTACGAGTCAGTGTCGTTGTGTGTGTCTTTGTATATTTGTAGCTGTGTTTATGTGTTGGCAAACATTGCAGCCACGCGCCAAATACGGCAAGTGCGACTACAACAAAAACAACGCAAACCAATGACGTAGCCGATTGAATCTTTGGGCAGACCTCCTCTACACACTTGCAGCACAGTACACAGTGCTGATCGTTTGCATAGATACGCTTCTTTGGCTACGGGCTACATGACCATTGCGGTTGAAGTCAATAAAACAAAGTCTCTTAAATGATGTACAAATCATTTTTGCTGACAAGACAATAAAAGTTTGGTAGCTTGGCTTTTCGCACGAGCTGCATGAGAGATGCAGCCAAGGTGTTGCAATGCCTGGAGGCAGCTTGAATGGATTATTCCCAAATGAGTTCTAATAAGATGCAGCTAAGTTGGGGTAAAGCAAAAGTCTGTGTATTTTTCAAAAGGTGCTCGCTGTAAATGGATTTAACATGTTGGCTGCTGCTTATATATTGCGCAAAAGAGTTTGGATGTTTTCCAGCCCTAATGCAACTTTTGAAGAAATTTTTCATAAATGTTTTTGAAGCAATATTTCTAGCAATAAAAGCAACATTATGGCATTTTGCGAAACCGGCGACTGTTTCCAGCTCAATGCTTTCATTATGCGAAAAAAATTACTTGTGATTATAACAAAGATTCGAAATCATAAATGATTTTAGGCATTTAAGCTAGTAAAAGATGTAATCCATACGAGTAGGAGTTAATAGCTGAGCCTAGATGGCACCAGCAAAATATCTGCTTTTTTGATTACGTTTTCGTTTAGATGCGCGTCATAAAAAAAATGTAGTAAACATTGATTGCATTTAAATAGATTCCGTTTTAATATCAGTAAATATAACTATCGTTGTCGCTTCAAATCTGAAGCATGGAGATATCTTTATCAATAGCCGTTCCTAGAGAACAGGGATAGGGTGTCTTTATTTAATAGACATTTTTCTAGGTAATTAGCGTATATCTATTTGCTAGCTTTGTCAGTGGTAGACAAATGCACCAGTGCTGCTGGGTGGAATCGAAACACCGACCTTTCGACATAGAGCCTAGTGTGCCATTACGACGCCCACGAGGCGCACATCAAATAAAAATTTCGAAACTGAAGAATTAATTAAAATTCAAAGTTGAGCAACGAAAATAACTTACAATGGTGTCGTAGGCAAATTCTAAAAATTCACAACAGCTGCGCTACGACCTACTTTAATTTATTTATTGAAAATTATTTACAACTGTTAGCTTAATGTGCTTCATTGTTTACTGGCAACAAATTAATAGTTGTTTCTATACAATTGATGATCACTGTATGAGCATGTGACTGTTGCGGAAGAGTTTTAAGCGCGAGAATTGGGTCAAATGTCGCATTTTTGGCATGAAATCGAACATGTACATAAAAACTTACACCTACATACATATACATAGTATATATGTACACTAGCTTGTGCATACATATAAGAAGAGCCTAACGGTTAATGTTATTGCGCTTATTGCCATTTATTGTTATTCTTGTTGTTGTAGTTGGCCATTGTTCTTAGCCGACGGCTGCTGTTGACTGCTTTTGACTGTTGACTGTTGCCTTAAGTTAGCTGTTGTTCTTGTACGTATTATTATAGTTGTTGTTGTTGTTGGTGCTGCTGGTAGCCAAGAAATTGTTGTTGTTGTTGTTGTTGTGGCAGCTATCTTGGTATTGTTGCTGTTGTTATTGCCTAGCCAAATACAAAGTCACAGTCAAATAGGCTGACGCACCTTTTAGCCAATTACAAAAACACACAAGAAGTCAAATGGCAGCACTTGAATTTGTTTTACGACTTATTGTTAGTAACATAATGATGGAGTTACAGTTTAAGCTAGCCAAGAATGCAATAATAATATTCAAGAATAAAGATGATGATGAAGAGAATAAAGATGATGATGTTGTTAATGAAGATGATGTTATTATAAATCAAGATGATGTTTTGAAACATGATAATGTTGTTTTAAATGGAAATGATGATTTAACGGAAGATGATGATGTAAAGCATGATAGAAATGTTGTGAATTAAGTTGATGCTGTGAATGAAAATGATGATGTTGTCAATGAAGACGATGATATTAAGACTAAAACTGATGATGTAAATAAAGATGATAATGTTGTGAATAAAGATAATGATGCTAAAAAATAAAGACGCGATGTACATCAAGTTGATAATTTTGTGAATATAGATGATGATATTGTAAATGAATAATGACGATGTTGTGAATAAAGATGATGATGTTATAAATACAGATGATGGTGTTGTAAAAGTAGGTCCTCTTATGATGAATATGAACAAAGATAATTTTGGTGTGAGCAAAGCTGGTGGTATTGGTCAATAAGACAATAGATGATGATGTTGTGATTGAAAACTATGAAGTTGTGTTTGAAGATGATGATGATGTCGCTGAAGTTACAGTAAAACTTGCATTGATTGCTTTTGCTGTTATTGCTTTTGATTGTGAGTGCTTTTTATTGCTATTGTTTTTTTACGAGTTCATTTTTTTTACGTTGCTATAAGCAAAAGCAAGTTATGTGAATTATGTTTATGAATTTTTGGCAAATAATATGAACATTTATTTAAGATTCTATTGTTTTACGAGTATGTGCAATTTCTGACATAAAACTCTAAAAGATAGCTTGGTGTAGCAAGCAGCTATAAAAATATTATGGTTTTGAAGACAGTATCTATTACCTAATCATGTTAGATAAACTCTAGTGAGGATAGTGCTGACAGCAGAGTAAAATTTATATTTTAAATTTAAGAAAATTTTAAAATAATAGTTCTAAAGCTAAGATTTCAGAATGTCAGCTTGTTGAGCATGTTTCTCTTGACAGCAAAGTTTTTAATTGCTACTAAAGCCTCGAGTTATAAATATATACTCGTATAATATGTAAATAATAGTACCCAGATTTAAGCTGCATATGATATTTGTAACACATTTGCATTACTTTCTTGACTTGGTGAATATGTACTTAAGAACTGCTTTTAAAACGATTTCCTTTAGTTTATGGAGCATCCTTTCTCACATGTAGCATCCAAGCTCCGGGCATTTAATGCATGTTTTATGCATTTGTTGTTCATTTTTCATAAAGTAAAGTTTCCATCTTATCTGCTCTGCTGCACTTGCATAATTATGTCAAGTCCTTTTAGGGGGAAATTCTATTCAATATTTAAAAACTCGCTTAAAAAAAAATGAAAGGGGAAAACAACAAAAGCACAACTCAAACAAGCCAAAACTTTAATCATTTTGTGCAACTTAAAAGTTGAGGGAAATGACAAAACGCACACAAACACACGCAGACATACACATGCATATACATACACTTCCAGATACAAATGCAGATACAACTACACAAGCAAACGTACACACACACACACACACACACACGCAAGCAGACTAACACACACTTAAAAACGAGCAAACTTTTCGCAGACATTGTCTTGTTGAAAAATTGCGCATATTTCCGTTTCCGTTTTATGAGCAAAAGCTGCAAATAAGTGTATGTTTGGGTGTGTGTGTATTTGGGTGAGTGTGTAGGTGCGTGTGTATGTAGATGCGTGTTCTTGAGTGCGTTTGAGTGTGTGTAAGTGTCGCTTTGTGTGCGTAGAAGTCTGGTTTTTTAGCCTACTAACCCCTTCAGTCGGCACTTAATGTAAGCAGTAGTTTTTGTCGCCTTGGACGGTATCGTCAGTAGGTAGCCAATCACCACTGCTGTGGCAACAAGATGACGGTGAGTAGTGCAAAGTAGTGACTACTTTAGGCCTCTATGGTAAGATATTATCCAAAACTTATTATCAAAGACGGAAACGATGACGGTTCTAAAAGGGTTGTGAACTGTAAGAATATTAAAGATAGTACAAATTTTTAAACTTAGATACTGGGTTTCGGTTAAGCGTTTCATCGATTCTTTTCAGATCTGCCAATTGTACAACCTTTGTTTAAAATATACACCACAGAAAAATATCTGCACTACAAACAAATTTCTAATTAGCATTATATTCTGATCTGAGAGAGACAACTTGAAATCGATATTTTTTTAGATCTGAAAATTATACAACTTTTCCTTGATATATGTTCTACAGAAAGATATCTGCACTGCAAACAAATCTATGTCAAGTTACTTTGAAAAAGAGTATTTTATTTGGATCTTAAGGAGATCGATAGACTACTTGAAATATATCTTTTTGTAAGATCTGTCAATTTTGCAATAATGTTACAAAGAAAACCATCTGCACTGCAAACAAATACCTAAGTCGAATTGCTTTAAAAAAGAGTATTTGATTTAAATCTGAGAGACAGAGAGAGAGAGAGACTACTTGATATAGTAAGATAAATGGAATTATATTTTTAATATTTTTTTAATGTCTGTAATTTTATCATATCATTGTGGGCCTCGGTAGAGTAGTGCTGGCGTACTCGCTTTTAATTCGGAAGGTCGGTGGTTCGATGCCACCCTAGCAAAATCTGTATTCAATAAAGACACGGCCGTTGGCACTCGGCTATAAAATATAAGTCCCTGCTCTCTTCGAACAGTTATTAGTAGAGATATCTCCATGTTCCACATTCGGAGCATAGTCAAAGGGAAAAAATTAAATTTTATTTTTTCACTTTTAAAAAAAGCCAAAATATAGGTTTGTGTATAAGAAACTTAAAAAATTGGCTGTTTTGTATAAAAATCAATTAAGAATCTGGTATTACCGACAAAGTTCTTGATTCAACTTCGAAAGATTTGGAATTATCGAGTCGGATAAGAAAAAACTTAAATATTTTTTTCGCAGTAGAGTTCAAAAATCTTTTCATTTAACTTGATTTCATGTATAAAGTTTTCTAATGAATTTTTAGTTCTGCTGTTTACTTAAAATTAAGTTATGTACAAAAAGTAATCCGTGTATCTACTTGACCAGCACAAGCAAAAAAAAGGCACTAAAGATATTTTAAACACAACTTGTTTGTGGTACTGCATTTGCATATGCGTTCTAACTGTTGCAATTTAATAGCTTCGAATAAATTAAACTGCAAGTTGTGCGCAACAAACCTCTATCCTATAACATATTTCTATACCTAAAGCTAGATGGAGTAAAACTCTATATAAATTAGAAAACCAAAGGCAACATTGCATGTAAATGAAAATCTTTACGCACTACAATTTTAATCAAATCTGCTTTTGCCAAAGTAAAATACGATTTATATTTCAAAAAATTCATTATTTTTTTATGTAATAAATATGAATCATCAACCAACTAGCAACAACAACAACAACAACGACTGCTCCCTCATAAAAATCAACAGAGCTTATAAAAAATCATATCGTATCATATTTATAAACCAATACATGACAGAGCTAGCTCTTCAGAGCTGGAGGCAACAAATCATTTGATATTTATGAAATTTTTTAGCTAACAAAATATTTTTATCGTTCTGTTTTCATTTTGAATTCATCAAGAGCTCAAAATTTCGTTGATTATATTTTGTAGATATTTGCAATTTTCAAAGACACGTACGCAAAAAAAAAGTAAATGCAGCCAGACATGTTTACTACTTAAACGAGGCGGCAGACGTGGGCAGCTCCAAAAGTTTAAGCAATATAAAAGTAATAGAAATATTTGCATTGTCATTTTTTTTTAATTTTTTAAGATTTCAAAATAATGTATTTGCAACGATAAAATTTGTATGAATGAGTCAAAATAATAATTCTTCTTAGGAATTTTTATGGAGTTCTAAAGATTTGACATTTCAGTTTAGCACAAGAGGAATGGTCGTTTTCAAACTTATGTAAGAACTTAAAGCTGTGAACTTTATTGGGCCCCTCGCCAAATTCCAAAATAAAACAAAAAACGTACAACTATTGCTACCTTGAAGTTCCAGAGCACACCTTCTAAACTCGCTGCGAGCTGCTAATAATTTGTATCAATTTACTGCGATATGCATGCTTAGCATCTTGAGCAGTTTTTCTCTTTACATATTTCACCTACTACAACGTCAATACAAAACATTTTCCAATGCATATATTCTATTTCTTGATCGTGACACGCTGTCGAAATGCCAGCCAGCAATCAAATCCTTTGCGAATGTTCAATGAATTCTGCTCCATTTTTCATTTTTTTTTTTTCGTCAATATGTGGCTGCGACGAAATGACAACGATGACTTCGACTGATTGCGTATACGTAATGTGACAGTTGTAGCAGCAAATATATTGCGTCTACGTCATGTGGTCCATAATATACAAAAAAAAAGCATGCATAAAGTTGGCTGCCGATATGTGTGGTATATGCGATATACACCTACGAGTGGGTAATGCTGTGGCAATGCTTGATGTGATTTTTAATTTTACAATTTTGACATTTGCGTTTGCATTTAAATTAGATTTTACAGGCGCATAGAACAGACCAAATATAACTCTTAAAATTCTACACACAGAGAGAGCAACCAGTTTCTACATAGCGCCTATGTCGGTGTATATGTGCAAATATCGACAGCTCCCTCAGGTGGCGCATTCGTTTCCGGGTCAATGGAGACTGTCAAGCAGCTGGCCCCCACCCAAACCTATCGGAATCCGTAAAACCATCACGCCCAGCTGCATCAAAAACGCCCTACTGACTGCAAGCGTGACAAATGGGATTTGTGTATGTGCATGTGTGTCTACAAGTCAGGGACGTGAGCAATAGCTGCACGGCTGCTAGACCCCCATCCCCCGTAAATATGAACAGGTTTTATGAGCTACTAAGGCCAGACCCCCTCGCTTTTCTGCAGCTCCGCTCCTGGTCAACTCTTTGTGTGTATGTATTTTGGGTTTCAAATATGCAACCATGCACTCTGCATGCATATTCATTCGTTCATATGCGTAGCATGTACAGGCCCTTTTTAAAGGTAATCTTTACCAGCTGGAAGCTAACTAAATATCCGCCGCCTGCCACTTGAGTTGGCGCCATATGCGCTGCTGCATGTTGTCAAAAAATTCTTGGGGCATGTCCGTGTGGCACGTACAACTTAAAGTTTGCACTATATAGACGCCGTTTTGCCGTTCATAAATTTATCAACTTCATTTTCTCTTGCTCTAATTTGGCACAGGCAGGTCGGTGATTGCGGGGGCAATGTGGTTCGCTACTAATTAAAACATTAAACTTTTAAATCACTTAATTTATAATCATTTTAAGGCATAAGTTCATTTGTAGCGTTGAGGCAAGTGAATAAAATCAGGGCTGAAAATGGTGCGTAATGTACTAGATCAAATAATTGAATGTGTTACAGAAAACTGGCATAGTTTAAATCAGATTCTAAATAGAAATCGCTTATATATCTACAAATAAGTTTCAAATCTTAATGATTTACATTAAGACTCAATAGCTGAATCACGCAGTATCGCGAATTTTTGCAGACTTTCTTGTCGTTGAGAGCAACTATCAGTGCATTTTTTTTTTTATTTAAAAATAATATTTTTGAACAAATTTATATTTTTTTATACTACTTTGAAAAAGATTACTTTGGTTCTTACAAGAGCGACAGAATTTTATTCGTGTACATTGAAATAAGTCAGACATTTACTCTAAGAAAATCTTAACAGAAGTAAATTAAAAAAGATAGTGCCTTATTAGCTCTTATTTTATTCTTGATAAAGATTCACTACTGACTTGAAACCATTTATTTTAAGAAAATCCTAAGAAAGGCTAATTTTAACAGATTGGTTCTCTTTTTACCTCTAATTGTGTTCTCGAAGACACACTAGCATACAAATTTTTTCAGCAAGCAAAACTCTGCTATTAGAGGTAAGTAAGCTTAATATTATCGAGTGCTTATTAAATATATTAATATGGACAATATTTTTCGTATACGTCAAAGTTCAAATTTTGACAGATGTGAAAACTTTATAAATAAATACGCGCTGAACTAGTTCAAATTCGTAAAATTTGCTTAGTCAGTCAATCTTATGCCTAGACCGATTTAATGCGGATAAGAGTGAGAAGGATGCGAGCCTATACTTCAGTTTTGAAATATCATGGTGTTTTTAAATTAGTTTAGTTAAACTATTTGAATGTCAGGAACAGGAAGATGCAGTTCATGCCTGCCTGCTGCATTTATTTGGTAATTCTTAAAATTATAAGAGGTGAACTAGTTCACAGTAAAGTTAAATTTATAAGTTTAAAAGATTTGAGAGACAAAACTAAGCTTAATCTTAAGGCGAGGCAAATCTCTAAATATAGTTGTTCGAAGACAACAGAGACCTACAGTTTAGAGAAAAATCAAAACTCCTCACATCGCTAATTCAAAAACTCACCAAGTTATGCTTTACTCTGCTTTGAGAACTAACCTTTGGAAATCGCTGATTTCTGCAGCCCTGTGAAAAGCCATATAACTTTTGAAGAAACTGTTTTACATTGTCTGTCAGACAACTTGCAAGTTATGACAAATGCCTCACTATTCACCCCCAACAACCCCCATTCAAAATGTGCATCATTAATTGCAGCGGCCGCACTCTGCTTCTTTATTTTCTTGCGAAATAGCCAAGTTGCTGTTCCAGAGCCTCATCATTTTGCATGCGATTGCAACTTGGACAAGACAACTTTGGGATGGCCAAATGTCTGGCCAAAATCGTTGTACTTACAAGCTGCAACAGCTACTGCCAACAAATTGCTACCAACCAACAACAACAACAACATCTGCAACATTTTGCTATAAAATTAGTTTTAATGATGATGATGCTCATTAAATTGTATTAATTATAATTAGAGATGTTGTTAAATTAATAAAACTTTAATAGCAAAAGCGGCGAATTTTGCAAGCAAATTATGACTCTGACAAAAATTAGATTAAAAAATAAAAAAAACTGCAAAATATAATGGCTTGAAAGCAGTTTATGTTTATATAATTATGTAGTTTTTAAATTGTTGTATCATTATTAAGTTAAGATGAACAAAGTAAAGTCTTTGCTTATATTCAATAATTTATGTGGTAAATTAAGTGTATATTGTCTTAATAATTTTCAAAAAATTAAGTAAAAAGTTTGTATGAAAAAGTAAGAATTGTTATATACTCATAACAAAGAAGATATTTAAGGAGATTTTAGAGAATATCACAAAGTTGCTGCGACAGCACACGAAATTCATACTTCGCAGCAATGCTCCCAGCCATTAATTTTTAAGGCAAATAAAGTAAAGTCAGAGACATTGGTCGAGCATACACACCATGAGCAACATCTCAACGAAATCAAGAAATCGATTGAGTGTTAGAGACATTACTGGCCTTGTTCTAATATCAGAAGGATCAATGAAAACCATTTTAAAAGACAATTTGGGCCTTCCATACTCAGACTTTGTGTTCTTTTTTCCAAAAATTCGATTCGTATCGCTCCACAACAGCCTTAATCGCCTGATTTGGTTTCGTGTGACTTCTGGCCATTTCAAGGTCATCGTTTTCGATTGAGGAGATATAAACCAAATCGAAGAAGGAACTGAAGGCGATATCGAAAAATAACTTTTCTGACTTTAGAAAACTGTAAAAAGCGCTGGCATAAGTGTATTGTATGGGACAGGGCGACTATTTTGAAGGGAACGAAATAAATTTAGTAGAATAAAGATAGTTTTTTTTAAATATAAACACATTCCCGGTATTTCACAAAAAAGCTAACTAATTGTAGTAAGCAAAGCCACATGCGTTGATTGTTTAATTTGTTTTACTAATTTACAAATATTAAAAATCAAAAAACATTTAATTTTTTTGTTTAATAAAACATAAAAAGTAAATATATTAATTTTGCAGTATGCATGCATGCATTGATTTACTTTGTTAAAAAAAAGTAAATAAAATTGCAAAAATAAAATATGATGTGATGTGATGTTATTTACGGTTCAATAAATAGCGCAATTAAGGCAACAATTATAATTGTAAAACAAAATAAGTTTTCTTCATTTCAAAGTAAAATAAAAATTAGTCTATTTTGTAAAAAAATGTTCTTAAAATGCTTTGTAATTTTAAAGGCTTTCTTTGTGTTTATGACAATGAATGCATTTCTACAAATGAATATTTCACTCTTATTTAAATTTGAAAATAAGTGCACAGCGCTGTATAGGCCAAATGCTTTTATCTTTAATTTAAAACAATTTATACGCTGCAATGAATTGATTTATCAATATGACAGAAACATTTTCAACATTCTTTGGCAGTTCGAATGAGCAACTCTTTATATAATACTCAGATATACTATATATATAACAATTATTGGAGGTAAAAGCAGACAAATAATAAATTACAAAAAAAAAAATACTCAATGACAAATGAAAAGTGTCATAGACATTGGTAAATTTTATGCTTTCTGTCACTTCAAGTGCACAATGTTTAATATTAAAAAAAATAAATATTGAAAAAATTCATTCCAGCATTTACTATCAACTCGAGTACTTTTGCTTGCTATGGCAACTGTCAACACTACGAAACTTCGAAGGAACAAATTAATTAGAAGCAGCACCAAATATAGCAACAGTCAGCAATCAACACTGCGCCTCTGGGCAGTTATGTCAGGGATTACCAAACGGAATCGAAACATGCTCTTCCAAGACAGGCGGCTGCTCCACAAAAAGCTTGCAACCGAAAAACCAAACCAAAGCGTATAAATTTCAGCATAGACACATTGGTATACACTATAAAACCAATAAGATTTGTTACACTTGACTTATCTTATATATGGAGGCATCATTACCGGCGCAACGTTGATACGTTCGTAATGAAAACATCTAGAGTGATTTATTCATACTGTCGGTCAGAGATAAAAAAGTCCAGCAAATGAAAACTTCATTTACTTGTAATTTATTTTACTAAAAAGTTGACCCATTTCACCTATGACAGCGCCGCACTTATAAAGATGGCAGCGCCATAAAAAGTGTGACCAGACTCAATCACTATTTTTATTAACAAAAAGTTCAAAAATTTTATGCTAAGCTTAAGGCCTGTAAGTTCAACAATTTGTTATCATAAAATCATTAATTTCCCTAAAGTAAGACATCTTTTTGCTAGTCTTGCAAATGCACATTCAAGATTTATAGTCTCCCAACGTGGGAAACAATTTTATATGCCCCAACCAATTCCCTTGATATGTCACAAACTTAATCACAAAGTTTATAAACTTTCAAGGTAAAGGTATTTTAATGAAAACAGGTCAGTGCATAAATTGCAATAAAAATCTGTAGAAGACGAAGCGGAAGAAGCCGGTAAGTTGAAAACGAAACGAAATACAAACAGACGTTGAAAAACTTCATGAATTGTGCAATTGCATTGACAGAGGCAGTGCCTGTGGCGCCCCAAAGTGGGGGGTGAATGCAAAGTTACAGTCTTGAAGAAGACATACTATATAGAGTGTGGTTGAAACTAGCATAAAACAATAAATAAAAATGCAAATTTTAACGAAAATAAGCGTAAACAGAAATCAATTTACTTTGTCGAGCAGCAGTAGATGAATACCAAGTTAACTCAAGGTATGCTTAATTTATGGCTGCATAGTTTTGAAAAACTCGTAGCACTTGTTTTGGAAACCAAATCAATAAATTAGAGTTTGTCTAAGTTATGCGAAAACATTTAGAAAAATTTTATAAAAAGAATTAATGAGAAACGATAATACGTTGTCTTACGTTGATGATCCCGAATATGGATTTTTCTGACTGTTTCGAAAACTGGAAAAAGTGTTGACATAAGTGTATGGCATGGGACGCGGACTATTTTGCAGGGAACAATATATATTTAGAAGAATAAATAAAGATTTTTCGAAATATTAACCAATTTCTATTATTTATTGCCTGCAGTAGTATGCCAAATTATCAAGTTTATTATTTCAAAAATCAATAAGAACAATAGTTCCATTTTTAAAAAATTTACTATTTAGCCTTTGGGATTGTTAGAATAAGTAAACCAAGAACTTTTTAAAAGTTCTGATAATTTGTGCTAAGTTCCATACCATCCATTATCGTTAATAAGATTAACCGCAGAACGTTGAAATTCAAACGTTTGCCATCATAGTCGGCAATTGCGGAGTATTTGGTACAACTGTCACAATAACCAAATCCTACAGATTGGGAGTTTAATGCTTCAAACCCACAGCTAGAAAATACCTTTAATTCAGCCCACACCACTGTGCTGCATGCATCGATCGGCTGCAGACAAAAATCTAAAAAGTTACTGCGACAAGTGGCGACAATGACAGAGACATCCCACTGACGTCACCAGCTATGGCTGCTTGCTTGCGCCAAAGACGAGCTGTTGATGAGCTACTGAGGCGGAAGTCGCCAACTTTTTGAAAGCGAAATCTCTGGCAAAAGATGTACTCTGCCTCCAATACAGCGGAAACAAAGTTGACTGCGACAAGTGACCCACAAAAAGAAAAAATAATAAATCGAAAAAGTAGGTAGTACCAACATCACAGATTGATGCCAAATCGTAGTAGATAGTGGGATACAAATATGTGGCAAGCTGCAGTGCATTGTGGCAAGATGAAGGTCAGGGCTGTGACAAATGTGTGTGTGACACAGAAAGTGTTGAACCACTGCCAGCAGCACTGAGTCTGCGATTTTTCCGTATACTTTGTTACAATTCCACTCACCCATGAACAATGCGCTTAATTAGATATAATCAGTGGCATGGAGCAGCTCCCTTAGAAATATTTGTGTAGAAATGGCTTAAATCCAATGGCATGGCATGTTCAAATCGTGTTTGTGTCTTTTTTTTTTTGCTTTACCTAAAAATAGAGAAAGAACAAGAAAAACGGAAAAAGTAAAATATTAATAGTGGGTAATGCCAACTTTTTTATTTGCTTAAAACTTTATTTTTGTGCACAAAATTATTTATTGCCAGAATATTTCTCAATGTTTGTGTGTGCGTACGGGTGTGTGTGCTTCCTATATGTGGGTTTGTCGACAAAATTGCCATGTACAAAAATTGCTGAACGCATAGCGTCAAAGTTGGTTCCTGCGGTTCCGAGCCAACAAAATCCACAACACAAGCGGGACAGTTAAAAAACCCGCACCCAACAACGATAAAAAACTTTTACAACACTATTTTTTTTTTTGAATGCACTGTAAGGATAGGGTAAAGGGTATATTAGATTTGTGAAGTTCTAGGAAATAGTCGGCGGATAGAGTGCTGGTTTTATAACAAAATTTTTGCTGCGATTCAGGCTGCGTCAAAAACCATTACAAATCGAGAAACTAATTTTTTGAAATCTTAAGAATAAAGAAATCGACGTAGTAAGCCCTTAAGTCAATATTATAGTCAGAACAATAAAATTACATTTGCTACTTATGATAAAAAATTAAATTTAATTTGTTTAATTTTGTGGCATACTTCACTTTTTTGAAAGACTTAGATTTTTTTGAGTTCCTTATAAATTTTTGTATATTTCCAACAAATTTTTAGAGAAAAATTATTGAGTATTGAATTCACATCATAATTTTTTGTATTATATTTGAACTTCTAAAATTATTGTTTTTATGTTTCGGAATTAAATTTGGTTTGCAACTTTATTTTATTCAGATTCGGTTTCAAAATCTATAGAATTGAGAAACTTTTATGCAACTGAAATATATTAATTTTTTCCTAGGATTTATAAGCCTTTGGCTTTTATTTTATATTTCAGAATTAATTTAAAAGAAAATTCCCAAATCTATATAAAACAGACACTTCTTTCTATAAAGTTGAAATAATTATATTTCAAATTTTGCCTAATTTGAGCTTTATTTAGTTGAAGTACGTAGCAAAATCTCGAGATAGCACAAAATGGATCTATTAAAAATGGTTCTATCTTCAAGAATTTCTTGCCATTAGGTCTCATCCAATTTTATGCATTTTCAAAACCATTCACTATGGATTTTAGGATTTTCAAAGTGTCCTTCAGTTCCTGAGTTCTACAGAAAATATATTTCAAAAATTTATATTTAAAGTGTATACCAAATTCGCTGATGACCATAATTGTATTCATAATTTTTGCAGTTTCATCCTTTACTATGTGTTTTTGCATTGTTTTGTTAGTTGTTGCTAAATAATAAAAATTGAAATATTTGTGTGTGTTGATTTTTGTCGCTCACTGTGACCCTTGACTCGCTTGCACAGAGTCTGCCTCCCCCTTAAAAAAAAGAACCCTCCCCAAAGTAACAGAAATAAACAAATAGAAAAGTGACAAAATAAAAAGATTGTAAAAGGTTAATGAAAAGCAATATAAACAAAATGAGCGTAGCAATTGTAACAGAATAAATTGATAGCTTACGAATGAAACGAATACATTTTTTAAAGCGAATTTTTAACACTTAAACGAGTATTATTTGCTTGTATTCGTTTAACTATGAAAGGCTTAAAGCATAGCTGCAAAAATATTGTAAATAGGATAACGTTGATTGATTTTGTTCTAGGATTAAATGTTCGGGGTGTTTGTTTTGTTTTTGATCAATTTATGCTATGCTTGAAATTTAAATTCTTTGTTCTAAATGTGATGACAAAATGCCGCACAATTGCTTCAAGCTTTTTTGGTTTCGGAAAAAAATTTGAATAAAAACCCATGGAAAATATTGATATTCATGTGGTTTAGTATTTTGCAGCAATATTTTTATGTTTCAAAAGAATTTTTTTTATATAGTTAAGGTTTTTGCGCAAAATCTATAACAATGCAAACAAAGCATTTATGCATATTAGGCTTAATTTGTTCAGGCCATATAATAAAAGAGTTAGAGAAAGATATTATTTTATGCTTTTATTCTTTTTGCTCTTTAAAGCCTTGAGTAAGATACTATTTTATTTCTGATTATTGAAAAATTGCTATAAAACTCTAGACTGTATAAAGTTATTATAAGATGACTTTTTCAGATTTATTGCTTTGGCGCCATCTACAGGCGGAATGATAATAAAGTTGCAGCTTAATTTTGGTGTCCTTAAAAAGTCAATTCTGTATTAAAAATATTTACTTTGATTACAAGGATGAAATTAAAATCTAATTGTTTATGTCATCGAGGGAAAAAGAATTTTGTTCGTTTCGCTTAATAAGTGACAATGATATTTGAGACTTGAAAAACAGAACAATTTTCAGCTGCTTTGTTGCTTCAAAAGTCTCTGTTTGGTTGTGGCGCCACCTATGCAAGTTAGCTTAATTTAAATATAAATGATGACAAAGATGACAGCTAAGTTAATAGTATTTCATTGTTTTTGCTACAGATACATAAATATTGTTTGCATTGTTCAATAGAATTAATTTGTTGCCATCTATTGAGCAATATCTGTATTAAAAAGTTAAGATACTACGATGGTCATGCTTAGGTATAAGCTGGTAAGCTTCATCAGTCTCTTTCTCATTTTTGGCGCTACTTGTGAATAACAAACTGATAAAAAATAAATGTTGACGGTATTTAAAGATAAATTATTGGTTATTTTAACAATACTAATTTTGCTGTTTTAGCGCCATCTATGGGACAAACTTGAAAGGAAAAATAATAGTGACAGAAACGAGGACGAAGTTAAAACATATTTTAATGGTGGGACAAACTTAACAGAAAAATAAATATTGACGAGCACCAAGATGAGGTTGGAATATCTGCAATTGGTTGAACAATCATTACTTATTAGTTTAACGCGTTCAAAAAAACAAAAAGGTTTTTAAATTTAAAAGTTTTATACCATAAAATTTAAACGATTACTTAATATTCGATAGTTTTTAATACTGCTTCTAGCTGCCTTTAAACCTTAAATTTATAGCCGCAAATTGAACCCCCTGAGGCAGATTATAGAATTCAAAAGCTATTTATAAAAAATTATTATAATCTTAACTATAAATTCAAGTGGCCATAAATTACGCTGATTTAAATCCCAGTCCAGTCATCAGTGGGTGGTCACTGGCCCACAGATAAGCGCTACTGCAATAGATAAGGCCAAAAGTTACAAAAGCAGTTGGTCAAGTAGTCGCAATTGGCTTTTAGAGATAATAATGTTTAGACCATGAGAAAGCTTTTGGCCATACTCTTGGCGTTTTGCTTGAGAGAAGTTTTCAACGAAAGTTGATCCTCTTGAAAATGTTTTTTTTTTAAGAAAATGGTTACTAGCGTATTTGGGCCAATTATTCCAGCGATAATGGTAAATTAGATATATATAATATTGCATTTGAAAAATAATGGTAATATCAAGCCTGGATTATGATCTGGACTGGAAGCATTAAAATCTCAATTTTAAGGTTTTGGATATTGCGGCTAAAATGGAAAATTGCGACGATGATGGGAAATGTGCGAATTTTATTAGCTCTGGGCTTAATAATATACGTCATAATGGCTTGGATGATGTGGATCTGGTTTGGGAATACTTCAATCAGAATGCAGGCAACTGGAATGATCGTGCCAATTCCGTTATGCTGCTGCATGAGGCGTATGGCTCTTCTGTCAGCGCCTCCTACGAGCTTACACCATGCAAACTTCAATCACTGTCATTACTTATGATTTCACCATGACATCCGATACTTTAAGGCGCCACTGTGGACTGAGGAGGACTCTTTATACCATCAGTAAAGTTAAGTTGCAGTATATCTCGAAAATATTAATCCAGCTTACGATAGCCCTTTTTTTGCATCTAGGTGCGCCCGCACGCAATATGCTGCTAGGTGTTGGCACCAATGGCCATTCCTTTCATTTAACTGGCACTTACCACAAATGGTCAGGCACACCTTGCAATAGGCACAAACTATCAGCGTTGGCGCCTACTTGGACTATAATGAGATTTGCCTGAGCAACTGACATACCATATTTGATTGTAATAATGCCGCGCCCTAGGCCAATCTGGGCAAGATTGGCTTAGTTTTGACAATGTGCAATGGAAAATAAGAATTTAGGTGGAGACTGTGGACAATATCTTGCTGCCACTTTTGATAGCTTTTAGTTAAAAATTTGAGTACAACGGGTTTCAGTTAATGAAGAAAAATTAAGATATATTGATTTTAATTACTCGAGTATGATCGATCTTATTATCATATTTGATAGAAATCGAGCTAGTTTGAATAAAGTAAGGTTTTTCGTAGATAAATAAGCTGAATCAATAAAAAACAATATTGCAATAATAAACTGGATGCATCAAAAGTCTTGTATGACCAACAATTATAATAATCGAATTCCATTTTCCATAAAAACAAAGCAGTAATTCTTTATAGATTTGTTTTTTGTAATTTTTGGGTTTTCGATTTACCGGAACTTAATTTGTTTAGTTTTATCGGGCATACATTGTAAAATGAACCCTAATATCTGGTTTCTTCTTTATGAAATATCTATGAATGAAATACTTTTTTCTACATTCTACAAATTCATTCACAATAACGTCGTTAATTTCTTATCATTTCCGATACTGCACTATCTAATTAGTTTAATTAATTTAAAGGTTATCGCAGAACAATGCCAATACCATTTGTAGCCGTCATATCGGAAAAACTCAAGAGCGCCAATAAATAAGTTTCGCACAATTTAGCAAGATCTAGACCACTGAAATATTACGGTTAACGAATTCATTGATAATGTTGCCAAAAAGGAACTGCTGAAGAATTTGTATATCTGACATATAATTCTTGTCTGATTATTTGAAAGTGGTAAAAGAATTTAATACAATAAAAGAAGCCGAGAAAGAAGTGAAACTTATTCGGCAAAAATGTGTTCGAATAATTATGGAAATTTTTAAAGATTCTTATATGCTTGAAAGCTTCAGTTTTATTGGGTTATAAAACTTAAGTACTGAAATCGAATCGTTGCTACAAAAATTATAGAATTGAACTGAAATATTTCAAGTACCTCTTACAACTAATGACCATTAATATAACAACCAAACACTTGTTTGCATAGATTAAATTTCTGACTTACTTTGAGCTAAATGTTTATAAATAAAAATGAGCTAGCTTTTTTGTATGATTTGATTTTAATCTTAAATGGGCTTAAAAGCTATTAACTGAACCATGAAAAGCTGGTGTGTCACCATAAGGTCTAATAGCTATTTACAGTGGGCTGAGGGATAACAAATTTTTAAAAATACATAAATTTTTTTAAACAATTTAAGAAGATCTGTTTATAAGGGCTAAACACTGAAATTTAACTACAAAAAAACTAAATGAGTTGATCAGAAACATATCCTGGCTTTTCCTAAATACGGCACGCAGAATCCCAGAAAAATTTTTTTCATATCCATGATCTATTACAGTTCGAACTGAACAATTATATTGTATAATTGTTAAAATGCTGAGAATCATTTTATTTGCCATTACATCCGAAGCATGAGCATTACAAATCGTATAATTATGGTAAGATACTTATCTTATGATACTTGAAAACCACAAAGGCTACAAATGCTGATACTGATATTGGTATATATCCTGAAAATGAGTACATAATTCGATTTAATAATCAACATTTTTATAAGTGAATCCAAATAACTTGCTGGGGGTCTACATAATATACCAAACAAAATTTATAGAATGCAAATACTAAAGTATCAACACGTCTTGAGTACATGAATATTAATAAAGATAATGAAATTTTTACCATATAACCTATAGATCAACTTTAGTTATCTGGCAGCTTCAATGATTGCCATATATTTCAAAATCATTTGTTTCTTGTTTACCTTTTGTGGGAGAGTGGCCATAATCTCGAGCAATAAATGGTAATCGCAATCACTGTTTTGATATTGCAAAATCCGATAAGTCCTAGTAGAAAAGTGTCCAAACTATAAAAGCTATTTCTTTGGTACCCTAAAGATCATAACCGAAAGTATACGCAGCATGAAGTTATTAACTATTTTGGCGTTGCTCTGCCTGGGGCATGTGGCCACCAGCAGTAAGTACGGACGATTGCTTCATAAAGTTTGGAAATTAATGTGAATCTCTTGCAGAAATTGTCAATTGCTATTGGGGCACATGGGCCAACTATCGTCTTGGCGACGGCAAGTTCACCACAGCTAATATCGATCCCAGCCTGTGCACACACATCAGTTACACCTTCTTTGGCATCAGCGATGCCGGTGAGATCAAGTCCTTGGACACTTGGCTAGACTTTGATTTGGGTTTCATTAGCCAAACTATTGGTCTGAAGTCACAGAATCCCAACTTGAAGGTTCTTGCCGTTGTTGGTGGCTGGAATGAGGGCTCTACCAAGTACTCAGCCATGGCTGCTGATCCCAACAAACGTGCACTGTTCATTTCCTCCACACTGAGCTTTATTCAACAGCACGGTTTTGATGGTTTGGATTTGGATTGGGAATACCCCTGCCAGCGCGGTGGTGCACCCGAGGATAAGCAAAACTTTGTCACACTCTTGCGCGAGATCAAGGAAGCGTAAGTATTCGCAACAACTAAAATTTTTCAAGTTTTACCAAAATATATTTGTTACGCAGTTTTGCTCCTCATGGGCTTGAATTGGGCATTGCTACTGGCGCTTCTGAAGCCTCTGCTCAGCTGTCCTACGACATTCCTGCTATTTCACAACATTTGGATTTCATCAACATTATGACCTATGACTTCCATATGGCTTCCGATGGCTATCTCGGTTTCAATGCTCCTTTGCCCGAGGTACAGGCTTCCATTGATTACTGGATTAATGCTGGTGCTCCTGCACATAAAGTCATTCTTGGTCTAGGCGCCTATGGTCATACCTACCAAATGGCTGATAGCTCACAGACTTCTCCTGGTTCTGCCTCTATTGGACCTGGCTCTGCTGGACCCTACACTGGCACCAACGGTTTCTTGGGCTACAACGAGGTCTGCGTCAATAGCAACTGGCAAGTTGTCTTCGATGGTCAGGCTCAGTCTCCCTATGCCTACCAGGGCAATCAATGGATTGGCTATGACAATCCTCAGAGCATTGAGATTAAGATGGATTTGGTGCAATCACGCAATTTGGGTGGTGCCATGATTTGGTCCATTGAGACTGATGATTTTAATGGACTCTGTGGTGAGTCCTATCCGCTTTTGAAGACTGTGAACAGAGCCTTGGGAAACCAAGTCGAGAACAATCCCAACCCCAACCCTAACCCTACACCTGCACCCACCCCTGCACCTACCACCGAAGGCGGTAACAATGGTGGCAACGGTGGCGGAAATGGTGACTGCACCTCCGATGGTTACTTCCGTCTGGACAGTGACTGCAGCAAATACTACCAGTGCGTCGGTGGCGAACGCTATGACTTCCAATGCGGCGGTGGTCTTTACTTTGATACCAGCAATCTTGTTTGCAACTTCCCCGATCAGGTTGACTGTTAGTCCGATTAAAATTCGTATAGTAAAAATAATAAAAAGTGTTTAAATAAATACGAAATATGTAGATTCATTCTTATTTTTGATTCGGATTGAGTCAGCTAAAGACTGAGATCTCCTGCGATAAGCTAACTCTATGCCTACAATAAAAGCTACTTTATATTGATTAGATAGCACGACCGCCCATGAAGCCGACTTATTATACATTGAAATAATAACAAGTACAATAAAAGCGTTAGAATAAAAATCAGATGTTTTGGTTATCGCTTTAATCAAATTTTAAGTAGGTCGGATTTAGAGAAAAGTTTGTGAGCAAAAATGGCCTTTATATAAAAAAAACAGCTGATTTGGCCAACAGCAACGCTTTAAGTTTGGTTCCCGTAGAACAGGTAATAAAGCGATAACAATTCTTGGTATAGATCGTCTACCCAAGGCATTCTGCCAACCAAAGAAAAAGAATAGGCTCCGTTTGCAATGCACCTATAGTTTCCAGAGTTTCTAGTAAACCCTCTTTCCAGTAAACTCTTGATAGGAAAACTAAGTAAGTAAACTCGATTAAGTTTGCACTCAAAAAGCACAATGTATGCGAAACAACATTTCATTATGAAAGAGGCAGAACTTCTCCTCGCTTCATGGGGTAATTTCTTAAAGTTGAGGTTACCTCAGAAGTAAAACTATTTAAAAGTTTTATTTAAATATTGCCTGGATAAAGCGTTTTTGAGGTATTTGAGAAGTTTACCAACAACTTCTGGTGTCCTTGTAGAAATTCTCTCCATGGCAACAATGTAAGTCGTTTTCGAGAAGTTTGCGCGAAACAGTCGAATGGTATCAGAAAAACTAGTTCCATAACTTGCACACGGTCATTCGGAGCAAGAGAAATCCGTTGCGCTCGCAGAAGTATAAAAGAACGTATAACATACTCTAAGCAATAACTAGGAACCATGAGTCCTTGCTTATAAACTATTTAAGCCAGCTTGATAGGTAAGAGAAAATGTTTCCGATTGATCTCGTCTTTTTACTATAATTTCCGATAATAGCATATTCTTCCGAATGTAAAATAAACACATGTGGGACCTACACATTCTGTGGATAGGAATTCATGGCGCAATGTATATTACAAACTTAAATAATGTCCTCACCTCAAGTCGTTACACGGATTAACATTCATTTTTTTAAGAGTTTAAGAACAAAGATAAATCCGTATCTTTTCAATCAAATCAAATTTTAAAGAAACTTGTGAGCCACTTTGGGAGTTCAATAATTCAGCAAGCTAATCGGGGTACTTTTTCCGCCAAATGGGGGAGAATCACAAAGAGGTGTTAACCCACAATATGTAAAGGTACATCTACCGAACGTATTGAAAATGAAAGCAACTAAATATTTTATTACCATGCAATCAAGTTGATCTATTTAAATGCACTTCGGTGTATTTTTTCCTAAGCTCTACGATTATACTTTTAGTTCAATGATTTTCTCTCAAAATCAAAATGGAGTTACATTTCGAACGATTACAGTTCTTTCCGCCAGCGAAAATTATGACAAAATTATTAAGCTAGAATAGATTTGTGTAAAAGTTTATAATTTATAAGAACATTTGAAAGCACGCCTCAGGTTCATGAATACTCACAACGATAAGGTTACCAGATAGTAGATCATATTTTTGTAATCTGGCAATTTCAATGAATATCATAAATTTTAAAGCTTTGCTACCGCTTAAAAAAGTCAATAGGCAGAAACAAACAAATATTATCTTAATCAATATGGCTACTTACAAAAAAAGTTATAATTGACTATTTTATGAGCCTTGATAAGAATATAGGAACTGTGGGTTCGGTTCCGTTCTATAAAAGCAGCATTAATTTTGGTCTAAAACAACAGAGTTCTTGGAACTAGCATAATGAAGGTACTAACCATTTTGGCTGTGCTCTGCCTGGCACATGTGGCCACCAGCAGTAAGTTTCAAAATTTGCATAACTCTGCAAAAAAATTGTTTCTAAACTTTACATTCTATTTCCTACAGAAATTGTCAACTGCTACTGGGGCACTTGGGCCAACTATCGCCTGGGCGATGGTAAATTCACCACCGGCAATATCGATCCTCATCTCTGCACGCACGTCAGCTATACCTTCTTTGGTATTAGTGATGCGGGTGAGATCAAGTCCTTGGACACTTGGCTAGACTTTGATTTGGGTTTCATTAGCCAAACTATTGGCCTGAAGGCCCAGAATCCCAACTTGAAGGTTCTTGCTGTTGTTGGCGGCTGGAATGAGGGCTCTGCCAAATACTCCGCCATGGCTGCTGATCCCAATAAACGCGCTCTATTCATTTCCTCCACACTGAGCTTTATTCAACAGCACGGTTTTGATGGTTTGGATTTGGATTGGGAATATCCCGGTCAGCGCGGTGGTGGTCCCGAGGACAAACAAAACTTTGTCACTTTGTTGCGCGAAATTAAGCAGGCGTAAGTATTAGTTGAAAAACTATCCGAAAAGTATCTCAATTATAACTTGATTACTTTTTTGCTATAGTTTCGCTCCTCATGGCCTTGAATTGGGCATTGCTACCGGCGCTTCTGAGGCAACCGCACAAATTTCCTACGATATTCCAGCTATTTCCCAATATCTGGACTTTATTAATGTCATGACCTACGATTTCCATATGGCCAGTGATGGTTACTTGGGCTTCAATGCTCCAATGCCCGAAGTTCAGGCTTCCATTGACTATTGGTTAAATGCCGGTGCTCCAGCTAATAAGCTTGTGCTTGGTCTGGCCGCCTATGGTCATACCTACCAAATGGCTGATAGCTCACAGACCTCACCTGGTGCTGCCTCCATTGGACCTGGCTCTGCTGGACCCTACACTGGCACCAACGGTTTCTTGGGTTACAACGAGGTCTGCGTCAACCACAACTGGCAAGTTTTCTACGATGGTTATGCTCAGGCACCCTATGCCTTCCAGGGCAATGAATGGATTGGTTATGATAATCCTCAGAGCATTGAGCAAAAGATGAGCTTGGTGCATTCCCGCAATTTGGCTGGTGCCATGATTTGGTCAATTGAGACAGATGATTTCAATGGACTCTGTGGTGAATCCTATCCCCTGCTGAAGACTGTCAACAGGGCTTTGGGCAAATTTTAAATTCAATAAAAATATGCGTCAATAAATGGAAAATGAATTAACGCATTCTTGTTTGATAGAGTTAAATGTCCGATGTTTCGGGTAACTATGATTCATTATATATGGCATTCCAAAGTTCCAAAAAAGCAATACCAGTAATTCTTTTTTGGGGCACTTGTTAATCATGATAAGTTGTAGCCCAGCGGAACACAACTAAGCAGATTGTTTTTCAAAATCAAATATATTAGTTCTTAGAAAAACATATTCTAAGATAAGAGCAGAGAATTGCAATGTATAAAACCTGAAGAATTGTATCTCTAAGTTAGCACAACTAAAACTGCTGCCAACATGAAAGTTGTTATTCTCTTTGTCTGCTGCCTGGGCATAGCCACGGCCAGATTAAATCGTAAGTACTAGTTCGACTGGTTGAACCTTATAAAAAAATAAATGTATTTTTATTAGGAATTGTAAACTGCTACTGGGACACAAGCGCCTATTATCGTAGCGGTGATGGACAGTTTCAACCTGCTGATTTAGAAGCGTATTCCTGCACACACATCAGTTACAGCTTCTTTGGCATAAGCGATGCTGGTGAGATCAAGTCCTTGGATCCTGGGCTAGACTTTGATATGGGTAAGTATAAATTTCGGAGCCAAGCGCAATTTTCTATAACTCAGTTTCGATCAAAATAGGTTTCATACCACAGACCATTGCTTTAAAAGCAAAAAATCCATTTGGCATGAAAATATTGGCAGTTGTTGGTGGCTGGAATGAGGGTTCTATCAAATATTCCAAAATGGCTGCTGATCCCAAGAAACGCGCCATGTTCGTCTCCTCTACGCTCAGCTTTATACAGCAGCACGGTTTCGATGGCATAGACTTGCATTGGGAATAT
The DNA here is from genome assembly GCA_035046065.1 of Chymomyza procnemis. Classification (NCBI taxonomy): domain Eukaryota; kingdom Metazoa; phylum Arthropoda; class Insecta; order Diptera; family Drosophilidae; genus Chymomyza; species Chymomyza procnemis. Next base: position 20,127,630 of record JAWNOJ010000004.1, read on the forward strand.
CCGGGTCAACGTGGTGGAGCTGCCGAAGACAAGCAAAATTTTGTTACTTTGCTGCGCGAAATTAAGCAATCGTAAGTAGCGTATACCTGAAGTATCGTTTGCAACTCTTTCATTGTATCTACATCCAACAGTTTTGCTCCTTATGGCTATGAGTTAAGCATTGCTGCAGCTGCCACTGAATTGGCCGCAAGCATCTCATATGATATTCCTGCCATATCTGCACTAGTGGACTTTATCAATCTTAAGACCTATAATTATCATATGGCTAGTGCTGATCATCTAGCATTCAGTGCGCCCTTGCCAGCTGTTGAGGCATCTGTGGTTCACTGGCTGAATGCAGGTTTATAGTAGCTTTGGGAGATGATACCAACTTAAAATAACAGCTTCTCTCGTTTAAAGGTGCTTCACAGGACAAACTTGTCCTCGGCATAGATGCTCATGGACACAGCTATCAATTGGCTGAAAACTCTCAACATAAACCAGGAGACGCTGCTTTAGGTCCAGGTATTGCTGGACCCTATACGGCTACCAAAGGCACTTGGGGCTATAATGAAATCTGTATTAAAGACTGGGCAACGGATTTTGATACTCTGGCCAATGCGCTGTATGCTTTTCAAGGCGATCAATGGATTGGCTTTGACGATACTACGAGCTTAGTGAAAAAATTGGAACTGGTTTGGAAGTATGATTTGGGCGGTGAGATGTTGTGGTCTTTGGATACTGATGATTTTCGTGGACTTTGTGGTCGGAATTATCCGCTTTTATCCGCCATCGCTTCTAACAACAAATAGTTTGAAATTTTTAAATTTCGCTAAACATAATAAAGTGTTTATATTGCAATAACTAAAGAAGTCTTTATGTATGGGGGAAATGCATGTAAATGTGCTTCGAATTCGTATAAATATATTGCTGGCGCCATCGTTTATACATATTTTGTATTGAAAAATTTATTGTTATTGTAAGATGCAAAATATTTAAACAATAGAACAACAATACTTTAAGCAAGTCAAGCGCCAGAGAAATATAATTTCAAGTAATAGTCTGCAATTATTATAAAGCTTTTGGTGGTTATTATATGGCATAATTGCATCCAGTACAATTTTAATACTTACCAAGCTTTTTAGAATTAGTTTGCCGATGCGTATGATATAATTTTTGTGTTTGTAAGATAAACGTTCCTGTCAAATTGGGACTACCAAACAGACGATTTAATGAATGAATTGTTTGCCAAAATTTTTCAAAGCGCGGCCATATATTTTTGTCTCTGTTTGTATCAGTTATTTCCGAAAGATAAGCAACCTTATTGAAATTTTTGATTACATATTAAATATAGTATACAAATTTAGTTGTTTATGAGCTGTTATCGATAAAGCGATAACGTAGAGTGCGATATAGTAAATCTACAGAGAAACAAATGCTAAATAATATAAATCAGTATAAGAACATAGCTATTATTATTCTACTAAATTATAAACAAAATTCCATTTTGTATATATTTTTTTCTTAATAACTTCGTACTTTCTCGATAACCGATAAACGCACATAACAATTTTTTTCGCTACATCAACGTCAAGAAGCAAAAGAAATTTGCACAACAAATATTAGCTAATATCTTGATGCCATTTGGGCCGAGGCAGCCGCCCGCACTTTACCTTTTTCAAAATGCCGCTAGCTGTTTAAGGCCAAGTCAAGTAACTTGGCCAACTGCCTCTTTGGCTGTCAACCTTGAACTGCACAGTTTGACAGTTTGGCAACAATGAACACACGAACATAAAGATATTATACAAGCCAGTCATGTTTTTTTTTCGTTAACCACCAAAAGCTTGTTAATATTCAGGATTTTTGTTTTTTGCCGTTGCTTGTATGATTTTTTTTTGTTTTTGTAACAAATAAACATGAAATCTTTATTTGTTTTTATTTAAAATATATATATTATTTTTTTTTCTTGCGAATAAACAATTATTTTTTAAGTTATTTTGTATATATTTTTTTTTTATCTCAAACTGCTGACTTTTGATTTGCATTTGCATAAACCGCAAAATCTGCTTGTTTTTATTAGCATTTTATTTTCCATGCATTCCGAAAATACACTTAGCCAAAAGATTGGCAAAAAATATTCGATAATATTAATAATAATTTACCTGTTGAGAGTTTTGTTGTAATAATAAAAGCTTTTGACGTACCTGCAAAAAAGTAAAATTTTTCAGTATTAATATTGTTTTCTATTTGGAAAAACTATAAATTAATTTGTATATTAATATCGAATTTTTTACATTTAAGAGTAAATAAAATAATATATGAGCATAGCTTATGTTTAAATTATAATCAATAGATAAATCGATGTTTTTTTTTGGAATCAGCCAATGTATGGTATGATGGAATACAATGTTGCTGGTAGATATGTACAAATATGTAAATAACGCAACTAATATTATTTTCAAATAAAAATCTATAGAACGTAGAACTGCAAATTACACCATTTATTTGTAAAAATATGTGTAGCTTTGATTGAAATTATAATTATTACGAAAATCCGAAAATAAATGATAGGGAATGTACGTTGTAGATATGTTCAAATGGCAAATTTAACTCAACCAATCATATTTTAGAACAGAAATCTATGGACTTCTTAAAAATTCGAAAGACAGCGGAACAAAGAATGGGGAATTACTAGATTTAACTAGATTTTCATTAAAAGATTTTGTCAAGAAGTTTTGATTATAAAGAGTGCTTTGTAAGAAAAAGGTTGAGTTGTTATACGCACAAGTATTCTGTACATTTGATGCCATTTCTAGCCTAAAAATTATCGAAAAAGTTTAATAACTGCAGAATTATAATAAAGCCGAAAGTGGTAAAGAACGGAGGGAGAATTTTAAGATACAGTATTAACCGATTTGATACAATTTTTATTTCATCAGATTTTGATTAGAACATATTTCAAAGAATTGTAGATTTAATTAGTCTTCTAAGCATTCAATAGTTTTGTCAACTACAAAAAGTGTGCACCAATTATGCTCTGTGTAGATTTCGCTGCCTTAAATCTTGACTGCCCAAAAGCTGTTTTAAAACAACAACTAACACCGGACTTGTAGAAACCCAAAGAAATTTATTTAAATTTTTTTTGTATCTTTTGTTATTGTTGTGCTAGTGGGTGCAGCAAGTGCGTAAGTAAATCTGCTGCGGGGTATTTGTAGCTCTGTTGAATTTTATATGTGTGCTAAACACGCAAAGCTCTGGTTCGTGTGTGTCTTAGAGTATTTATCTATATTAGGCATTCATTCATGCGTAGCTTAAGCTAATAAACGTTGTTGATAATAATGACAACAAAGATGATGATGCACAAGCCGAAGATGATGATGATGATGCCAAAGATGAGTTAGAGCTGCTGTTCAAGTCGAAAAACAAAGACATATGAAAACAAAAGTTTTGCAAGCATGCAAAGTATGAAAGATACATCTAAATGTTTAGGTCTCCCTATCTTTCTGTCTGTCTGGCCAAATAGAGGGCGGCTGTTGTATTGTGTTAAGACAGACAGCTACATAGTTACATGGCATACAAGCTATCAATCAAATTTGGCAATCATTTAGCCTTATAAAGTTGCATGCTTTGGTGGCTAGTTGGTCAGTTGAGGCTTTTCTGGCCCAAACAAAGAAATCAATTTGTGCAATAAAGTCAAAAAACGATTGGCAACAATTTTGGCATGCAGCGTCTTAGCTGTCAAAAGCTACAACGAGTTGACTAAAAAGATGATGAACATGATGAAGCTGATTCAGTTAACTTACTTTTACATATGTATTATTAAGGCAAGACCAACAAGTTATAGCCGCTGGCTTAAGTATGCAAATCTCAGTTTAGACATGTTTTTATAGCTTTAGTTGGGAAAAATGTCTTACCAAAGCACAAACATATATCAAGACACGATAATAATAATAACAGATTGCTTGAAAACCAACCAAATGTCAAGTTCCAAAAGTCAAAACAACATTTTTATTTAAACTCAATTTTTTTTTTTTGTTAGTTTTCAATTTCCTGTTTATAAGACAAGTTAGAGACAAACAAAACAAAAAAATAGCTAAAGTTTTTCAGCCAAGAAACTAAACGAACTTTGAGTCATGCGTGAAAAATTACAGTTAGTTAGTTTGCGCAAAAAATCACGCAAAAATGCAACAACAAAAACATAAGGAGATTTATTAATGTTTTGCAAAGAATTGCAATCAAAACAAAATCTACCCAAAAAAAGTAAAGTCTTAAAAATTCAAATTTTTTACGTTTGCATAAAGCAGCTGCGTCTACCCGCACAAATTCAATTAAGTTAAAAAATTGTTGGCCAAAATGTCAGAGTTATTTATACGGGCAACAAACGTTGTCCAAAACTGCTTCAAATATTTCAAACTGTTTATAATCATAATAGATGATATTTCTTTATGCTAATATAGCTGCCGATGATGATAATGGCGATGATGCTGCTGCTGCTGCTGAGGTAGACCATGATGTGGGCAGCAAAATATTTGTTAAACTTTTATAAAAATAAATAGCCAAAGCAATATTCTTCTGTAGAGGAAGTGCGCGGTATTTGAACTTAAAATACGCTATTGGTATTGGCTTAGAGCGCCTCAAGGTCAAGCAGACGCGCATCATTGACAACTAATCAATAAAATCAACAACAAAATTGGAAACGGTTTTTTGTTTCCAACATTTTCGAACTGGATTGGCACTTGAGTGACTCAATAAAGTGCTGCCTAGAGGGTTTCAAGCTGTCACTTTGGCTCGAGTTGAGATCAAAATTTGAGCGCCCTTCCCATTTGACTCATAAAAAGCTGATTTAATTGGATGAAAATATATTAATAAATATTAAAAATATTTAAAGCTTAAAACTAAACCGGTTTAAATAGTTATTTTGTTATTTAAAGAACAAAATGCCGCCTAATTAACGTTTGTATGTTAAGCAATGTCGTCATGGTTAGCTACCTGTTTGGCATAAGATCCAAAACTTCCGTTTAGGGATTTGTTAAAAACTGCGACGAAATGTATTTTTCCAATACGTACAGTATTTAATGGAAATGTACTTTAAGCAACGGAAAGAAGGTTTTAAAAGTGATTACAGGCAATTATTTTCTTTCGAAATTGCACTATTTGCAAGTGTTGTTCAATCGTGAGTCTATTTATGATGAATTGCCAAACCAAAGAATAAATCAGGTGTTAAATCGGTCGCCATCTTAAACAATAATGCCAAGTTAATGTTCTATACCTCGAAAAAAAACGCCCTTTATACTCTGATTCGCAGTCCTGAGTAATACATTATGGGCGGATAAAGAATCTGAATCCGGAATACGGCTGCTTATCATTGTTGCGCCTATGGAACCGAAGTCTTGTAATATTTTGTTGGTGCGTTGGCAAATAATTAAAATAAAATTTTCAATATCTTTTGAAATCGAATTTGTAATCGTCGATTAGATTTCTCTTAATAAAAAGAATTATCTCCTATAAATAGATTTTTATCTGGTATAAGTTTGTAATATTTTTTTTACAATAAAATGCGGTAATTTTTATTCACTCTAGACAAACTCGCATTTTGTTATTTCTCAGGGAAGCAGAAATGTCTTGTTACTTTAGAGGATCAATGAAGCATTTTGAAACATTTTAATAATATTGCAGTTATAAATACGTAAATTTTTGCCTCTTATTATTGTTTGCTTTCGAAAAAGTGCCTCAGCATTACTTAAAAAATTCTTCATAATACATCGTCAAAGTCTTCAAAGATTATCTGATAACTTTAAGATACTTAATAACAATGTTTTCTATTAAGATTTTAAAACATTTATTAATAAAAATCGAAAAGGCCAAAGACACCGCCTAAAACCCTTTATAAAAATAGATAAAAAACTTTAAACATTTTTCTCCAAACCTCTAAATAATGCCAATTACTCAACAGTTAACTGCCCCAGCATAAGCATAAACTCTACTTAATTTAAAACTGCCTAAATTTAAACCAGATAAGAGAATAAAACTCATTACCCAAGGAAGAACATAAAAATAATAAACCAAATCTAAGCATAATTATGTTAATGACATAAAATGTAGCTGCGCATAAAGAAATTAAACAATTTGCTAGCTTTTGGGTTGAACAAAGATTTATGTACATCTTTTTTTTTACAATTATTTTATCTTTTTTTTATTATGGACACTAATGTTCAGACACTTGCACTGCTTGTTGCCATTGACATTGAAAGTCGTGCCAGATGTTAATTAAGTTCAGACAAAAGGCGAAAAAAAAAACAGCAACAACTAACAAACCGGGCAGCAATTACAACTTCAGCGTCTTCGTACAACAACAACTCGAGGTGGCATAAAGACATCAAAATTCCATGTCGGCAACAATAAAAGTGAACGCATTAAAAACAGCTGAATAGATGGACGGACATAGCACTTTACTTTTCGGATTGCTTTCGGACTTGCTTGCTTGCTTTCATTTCCAAGACGAGAGGCAAAACTATATAGTAGAAAATGCTGTAGATGATGGAAGATGAAAGCGATTTTCACTGACGCTGACAATGAACTTCGGGGGGTGCTGCCGCTGCTGCTGTATAAACTGTACCAAATGAACTGTTGTGTTTTGGCCGGGGTCTACGGGGCGTATGAAAACAAAAACGCTTTTTCAAATTTATTGTCTTGCTGGGGCCCATCACACTGGCCCACAACAACAATGTTGCCTACTTAACGCAGCATACAGTGCGTATACTTAATATTATTATATTTTGTTTTTTTTTCTACTATTTTTTGTAATGACGGCAATTTATGATAATAACAGTTGAGGTTGGCGCATAATAAACATAAATTTGCTGTTAAGAGTGAAATTTAATGCAAACAACTACATATAAAATAGTTGAACTTGTCTTCTGCCCGTTCAAAAAAGTTGGCCAGCAATAGTGATAAATGAAGCTTCAACTAAACATACATGCTCATAAATATATAAATGATGTATACATATATACATCTGCACAATTTATAAACAAATTTTCATGTTGTCAAATTATATTGAAGCTAATAAATTTGACAGCTCGTAACTGATGAGCGGAGTCAAAGTGTGTGCGTTGGAAAGCGGCATAAAGTGGGTGGTCGGGTATGTTCGTAAAAAAAAAAATTGACTTCTCAACTTTATGCTGGCTATTGTTGTCAAGCTTTGTTGTTTTTGTTGTTATTGTTGATGACTCTGTTTGTGTGAAACAAGTGAAAGTGTCAACGCCATGAAAAATGATGAATGTGCCCGTAGAATATGTGACATTGTGTGTGTGTGATCTCTATGTGCCTCCAGGGCGTTAACTGGCGGCAGTAACCAAGCCAAAACACTAAAAAATATACCAGACCATAAGAGAGTTACCAAATAGGGATGTGCCAGCAAAGTGTTAACGATTTTCAGATACTCTTTACGGAACTGCTAAAGTTTGGAGCTCAGTGAGAATAGAGATTGCTTTGTAAAATGCTTAGCCTTCATTATGTAAAATGTTTAAACTGATTTTCATTTAACGCGGTTCAACGATGAGAAAGTTACAACTAATGATGATCGGGCTAGTTATGCTTTTACAAGTAGCAAGACGTTCAGTAACAAAAAAAAAAAAAAAATGCCAGCATCATCTTTTCGGTACTCTTTTCGGAACTGCTAAAGATTTGCATTCTTTTCATTTACAAGTGATATTAGCTTAAAAAATTTTTTCAATTTAATGTAACTTAACGTAGTGCCTTTATTTATATAATATATATTAAAAACTGCAATGCTTTTCATTTAATGATCTTATCTTTTAAAAGAAGATAACAACTTGGTAATCTCTAACAATTGAATAGAATCACATACAATAAGATCAAATGCTGCTGAGGTCATCATTTACATTTTTTCTTCCTGTCTGGGTTTGTATCTTTGATAAGATGAAAATTGATGTCTTTTGTGTAAAATAAAAGTTATTGCTGTATCATCTTTAAAAGTTCACTTCTACCATTTGGTAATTCATGCTGTAAAATAGTTATTTTTCATTTTCCAAGTTTGACAGTAATCGAAATATTTTACAGTATATGAATTTTTCTGCTTCTCTTCAAAGACAAGAGGAAATGCTTGAACAATATTATTACCAACTCAGCTGTATTTTTATAAAAGAATATTTTGTATCAACTGTACCTATAGATAAGCATGATTTTAAGAAAATGAAATCTGCACAATAAAATATAAAACGCATAAAATTTTTTTGCTCCAATCACGCGATTCTTGCACTTCATTCATTCTTAATTGCGCTGATTCATACTAAAAGTTTTACTCTACTAACTACTGGTTATTCTTAATCCCATAACGCACACACTCTTCATAAGAGTACATTGCTAGTATCATAAGGCAAGCGAAAAAGTGTTTGTCGCTTTAGCACGCCAACGCCGCGTATGCGTAATTTATGTCTTCCATGTACAAGAGAGAATCGTTTACCGGCTACAAGCGTTTGACAGCCATACCACATGATTGCCATAAACAAAAAGCTGCAGAAAAAATTAAGATTGGGTAGCAACCCTGCCCAACTGACAATCAATGCGGTCGTATATCACGCGCTCACATAACATCATTAACTGTAACAAAGATGATAGCCATGTTCAACAAAAAAAAAATAAAAACAGTCGAGGTTGGCCAAAAAGAAAATCTAGCCAAGAGCAACAAAATGGATGACACTTTTTAACACGCAAAACAATGGCCAAGCAAATTATAACAAATACGACTATTGTAGACAAGACAGAGGCGTCATCTGACGTTGACATTGACAGACCTGCCGTTGCCATGGTTGTTGCACATGATAAACAAGTGAGGGGGGCAGCAGGTTTGAGCACAACACGACACACTTTTGGATTTAGGCTACAGTGAGCATCATCAACGTACTACTAATGTATAATATGTGTGTCCTAGTATCAAGGCACGTTATCTGCACCGATAACTGGCAAAGACTCATGGCTAAATCGTGCGCAGCATAATGAAATGCTGCGTGTGGCAAGTAAACTGTCTGTTGGGCCTACGTGTGCTGTCTTGGGTTACCATGCAAAATATGTTATAAACCCATTTAGGGTGGCCAAGTATTTAAACGGAAGCTATTTATGCTCACTACGAGCATAAAGTGTGCCAGTTGAAGTGGCTATAAAAAGAAAAGAGTCTGCCATTAAAAATATATTATATAGAGATGAAAATAACTAAAAGATTGAAATTATGAAGCTTAAGTTGTAGTTAAATTTGTAGCTACCGGCAGGCACAAGTCAAAAGTGGATTTTAAAGTGTTAATTTGTTGCTAAGTAAGCTAAAGTTGATGATGAGTTTGGTAAATAAATAGCTACTGAAGAGCTGCTTTGGAACAAAATAAAAAGTAAAGAAGTGCCAGTCAAGAGCAATGCATGAAAGACTGACAAGTCTTCAGGCTTGAATACATTTTCAAGTTAATTTTTTTTCATTTCAATCAAAGTTGCTTTAAGTTGAAAAAAAAAGAAAAAATTTAGAAGATGATGCATGAGATGTTGTGAAAGAATGTGCGCATGTGAAACTTGTATTTTAGAATTTAATTATATGATCAGTTTTTGGTTAAGCTTACATTGTCATCAGTGACTGCGTCAGAGCGTTGGTTTTTCAAAGCATAATTAATTTTTGTATTTATTGGATTTTTTATGCTTACATTTCGTTTCTTAAATCTTTAATATAAACGATACTGGTTTGATTTGATCGTAAATAATACTAATTTGTAAGACAATGTAGGAGATGATGTTATATAAAGCGTGTTAATTGTCAACCAAGTCTTGTGCTATCTTAACTAAGAAAACTGGCAAATAAAATACAAATTATTGATACTTTTCCAACTGCAGTGCGAAAACTTTTGTGGGCTTAATATCAATCTATTTTGAAAGCTAAAGTTACAAGAATATAATTAAAAATAATCTGGAAATCGTTATACAAAGTTTAATTATATGCTTCTATTTTTAAATAAACGTGCATTATTAACAATGTGAAGTAGCCTAAAGCCCTCTTAGGTTGAAGCATTTGAGATGTCTATGATATGATTTAATAAGATGCTTTCTAGATGATCTTTATATACTTTTTAGAAGCGGTAATGTCAACATTTATAAAAATATTTAATTAAACTTATAAATATAGGAAAAAGTTTGGAAGCAAAAACTGACTGAACATAAACCTGCTGCTGGACAGGAAACACGGTTTTCAAACAATTTTGACATCCACGGGGTAAAAGTGTGGTAACCCAGAAGCTTGAGGAATAAGCTTAATAAGGAAGAAGCTTAATAGTTCCCCGTTGCAGTTGACGCTGTTTTTAAGTGCTATCACTGGAAAAGGTTGCAACAGGCCAATTATGCGACCGGAATAGAAAATGTGTGCCATTATAGAACATATAACTTTGTTGTTTAAATACAAATATATTAAAATCAATCTATTAACAACTTAGCCTCTCGATTTCTAATAATATAAAAAAAAATTTACAAACGATTGAAGTTAAAAATTGTATTATTTTTGTCTGGAATTTTTTTCTGGGTTTAAATCAAACAAACATTTTCATGATGGTTTGCTATTGAAAATCCATCCCTATCCTTAAATAAACGCTTCAACCTTTAATTCCAATGATTAACTTCATCAAATCTTTACACACATAACTAGCACCTTACAGTTCTGAATTCAACAAACTATTTAACCCAAGCAGACCGTGCCAAAGTATTATCTTGAAGAACTCAACATAATCGGAGTTCATGTACTAGACATCGCGTAAGCTTAGCTCATCCTAGTGTCAGTCGGCAACACTAAGTAGTACTAGCCACCCAAGTACTTCAAGTTGAGTCTTTGACCTGACGTTTCCGCCCACTCATCCATCCATCCATCCATCCATCCCAAAGCACACCCTACTACTCTCCTGCCGGCAATCAAATGCGGCATTTGTTTGGATAACTGACGTCTAAGCGCGTCGGTACAATGAACTTTTTGACTAAGTTGACTATGATGAGTGTGGTTGCAGAGAGAGAGAGAGAGAGAGAGAGAAAGAGGGGTAGATCTAAGCGAGATCCGGGGAAAAACTGCTAACTGTTGGTGCAATGCAACGCAATGCAGGTTGCATGCTGCGCTGAGTTTGCCGCTGGCTGTGGCTGTTTACATTTAAATTTTTCACATTCAATTCATTTGAGGCCTGCGCTCGGGTAACACAAGAAAAAGGCAGACAAAATTGCATGACAGTGGGGGCGTTTACAGCTGGACACAAAAGGGGCTCTGCCATTAGGGTTTACCTAAACTTTGCAAAAAAAAAAATGAAGCTAATATGTTGCAACTGCATGTGGCAGCAAGCTAGGCCTAATGCTGCGCGGTTGCCACCGAAAAGACTTGGGGGCTTAATTCTTTTCATACAGCTGCAAAAGTTGCTTACGCTTTGTTTTGCTTCCGTCTCGCTGGCTGGTGTCCCTTATCATGCCACAAGACTCAACGCAACACTACTTCAACCTGCTACATGCCACTACCAGCAAGGCCCCCCAGCAAACCTCTGGCTGTGGCTTGGTGCATTGTTTCGATGCTTTTGACTTGGTTGCAACAACAACAACAACAACAATACATATATGCAACGCCTTAAGGCGTGGCATAGGTGGGCGCAAACAATGGCAAGATGTGTAAAGGAATGGACCGTGCAGCAAAAAACAGTCGGTTCAAAAATGTTCATTATAGGCTTTTATAAAAATAAGAATTATATTTTAAAATGTTTCTCGTTCAAGAAATAGTGAAATTTTTCGGGGGAAAACGATTAATTAATTCTAGAGGATACAAGTCTAAAAAACTCTTAAGGAATTGCAAAAGGATAGAATTCAAAATTGTTAGAACTTCAAAATTTAAAAAAAAGTATGGAAAAGCAAAGCGTACAGGGTATGAAGTCGCCTAAAAAATCAAATATTTATGTTGGGACTAGAAATGTTGTTTTCAATCGATCGAGCCCCACCTGTACAATGCTGCCTTAATGCTTCGACTTATAAATAATCTTGCATAAATTTTAATATGAATATGTCACATTGGCTGCTTAAAACTTTGTTCAAAAACCAACAAATGCATATTTTCGATTTAAACAATTTCCACCGTCCCAATAACTTTGGCGGCGACTGTTTGTGCGTATAGTTGGGCGTGGGTTACGCCTACCACTTCTTTCTTTTCCACACATGCATCTTATTCACTTGCTCTTTTCGAATTTAATGTGCAACTTGCGGCACTGCAAAGTGCAACGGTGCCACATACACGGGCAAACAATGTTTGAGAACAACCTGCAACCTCCATCCAAACGAATATCTTTCCCTTTGCGCTCATTTAACGGCACAAAGTTCATCATCATCAAATGGAGGAGGAGTTGTACAGCTTTTGTTGAAAAAAATATTTAATTTATGCCGCTGAAGTAAATCAAAATGCCACGTTAAAGCCGTGTGAGCATAGCAGCAGCAGGGTCCTGGGAATGCGAAACCTTCAACGTAATATCTTGGTTACCATAAATAATGTCTTTTTTGGAAAAAAAATAATGCACTTTAAAGAAATTATATACATGCAAGGAAAGTAAGAACAAAATATGGTCTGAAGTTTGACTTAATTGAGTATAGGATTTGGTTGGACTTCTTGCGGTTTCTTCAAAACGTGTGCTGAGTTTCGAATCTGTCAATAAAAGTTGAAAGATGTTGATAAAGACGAAAGAACTATGTAGTGGTTGAAACGGGCTTTTGAATTTACACAAGACAAGAATCTGTTTCGATTTTTCATCTGTTTTACTAACTAACGTCAAACTCGATCTATCGTTGCTTTTCTGCCAACACATTTTGAACTTTTGGGCCATATTGGATCAGACACCTGTGGTGAATAGAGAGGGCAGTACGCTAAACCCAAAGTCAAGTTCAAGGAGTGCGACAATATTCGCTGCATAATAGGGTTATATTTTGTAACTGCGTTTTAAAATGAACTGTATGGCTTTTTGATAGTCTTTTTTTTGTATAATTTAGGGACATGTTCATGTAACCTTTGGGTATGGGCCACAAAGTTGAACATTGGCTGATTGAAAAGCTTTGAAGTAAAGCGTTATTTCATTATAGACCTTCCTCTGCTAAATTAAATCTTACATCTTCCAAAAAAGACACGAAATCTTAAATCTTCCCAAAAATATCCTTATGGAATTTGAAAAATCGGCAAACACCTAAAGCGCAATCAAGCTGCTTGCAGAAGCAGAACACTATGAAAGTGTTTCATTGAGGCCATATGCCTGAATGGCAAAAACAGGAATTGATAATGGTGAAAAGCGAGATACTCAAATTTGTCCTATTTATAAAACTCCATCGGAAATCTCTAAATGGGACATGTTTACCCACATATAACATATTTAGTTATCTCTTAAAGAGTTTTTTTAAGTTTCATGTAAGCTGTTATCACGATAACCGCTTAAAATCCAAGAATTTCAGTGTTACTTCAACTTATGTCTGAATATAAGTTGAATAGTGTATAGGCACACCAACTTACACATCCCCTCATCATTTTGAGCGCTCTGCTGGTAGTGACAATCCAAAGCCAAGGCCAGGGAGTGCACAAAATTTTGTTTTTTTTTTTATCATTTTCACTTATTTTTCGAAAGCTTTTAAAAGTCCATCTGTGTCTGTGTATCATTGTAACTGTTTGTACGCCATGTGAGAAGCATAATACCGTACGACTTGCTAACAAGCCAACAAAATAGATGCCACCAAAACATACCACAACTAGTTCGTATCCAAGGATGTTGGCCAACAAACTGAAACGCCAAAGAGACAAGCAAGCAAACTGTCAGCCAGTAGTCGGGAGAGAATTCACTATGCATTGCTATATAGGAGGCCACAACGGTAAATCATCAGTCACATTCGTACAAACACACAAACACACTCAAAGTTACATGCAGATACACACACATACAGAGATGCTGGGCATCCAAATCCCGCGCTGATGTCCCCTTTTCGCACAGAGCTTCATGATGACGACAAAGCTTGGTGCTGCACTGTTGCCGTTCAATTTTTATTTATCACAAAAAAAAATTGAGAAATTACAATCCGAAAATGAAGAATCTTGCATGCTCTTTGTTCAAAATTTTTAAGGGATTCAGAAAATTGTAATTCGCCGGAAATACTAGAGCATGAATCAAAGTTTGCTAACGAAACTTGATTATCGAAAGATACTCAAGGATCTGCCTATAAAATACTATACATAACCCTTCCAGAAAATGCCAGTCCCACCAAACTTTATAGTTCTCAAATTTGAGTATGCTTCATTTTAAATAAAGCAAGTAAATATTTCGTGAAACAAGTAGATGAGATGGGTTTGTGGTAAATTCAAAGCTTTTCCAAGTAATTTTCTTATATCTAGGAAACGCATTTCATGTCTCAAAACTTCCACAAAGCATTTCCTTTACATTTCAGCTCAGTTTTCGTAGCTTAAAAACATAATAAATATTCTTACAACTTCGCTCCAATTTTTGGTTACATATTTACTAACAACTTCATTAGGCACTTTACAAGTTCCCCTAAAAATTCTGCAAATACTCTTTCTGCTACATAAAGTGCATTTCAAATTGAAAGAATCGTAACAGTCTCGCTGAGTGTTTTCGATTGAATGTCTTCGTATTTGGGTCAGAAATGCTGGCCAGCAGGCTGCCTGCAGCATGAGTATATAGCCATGGTATGGCTATTTAAACGCACAAGTGCCACGCCAATCCAGTTCAGTTCTGCGCACTGTCCAGGCCTTGCATATTTGGGCCAAGTTGCCGCTTGCAGCCAGTGAGGATGTGGGCTATGGCTGTTGTAAACTTGTTTTTAATCGTTGTCAATGGCCAAAACGTTAAGTGTCCCGTTTGCCATTTGCCATTCGCCGTCTTGTCTCTCAGTCGCGCTCTCTGATACATTTGCACTTGGCAAAGCAAGCGTAGTCCATAGTCCATACACCCCGCAGAGTATTCTAACGCGGACCAAGTGGCCGACTGGCTACATGGGTATTTGCAGGCCAATTTGTTGGCTGTAGTAGTTGTAAGCCGGTAACTAAGTGAAATCAAGGGTATATGAATTGTGGAAGAGTGTTTGAATCGAAGGCGTAAGCGAATGTGCCCAGTTGGGGTCCAGACGAGCATAAGGCTGTGTGTGTGTAATGGAAATAATGGATTTACGAAGATCATAAGACCGTGGGCAGAGAAAAGCGGAATTACTGTAACTATGGGTTACTACTTCAATAGAACCAGATTCTTCTTGGACCCAATACAAATATGTAAAGAAGCAATGTTAGGTCTATAATATCTATCAAGAACTAATCAGGCTTATCAAAATTTAAAAAGAAAAAAATGTAATTAATAATGGTTTATAATAAAAAGCATTACATTTTAACAATGAAACATCTTTACCATTGAGCTATTGAAACATAAATCTATTTGCAGTGTTTTTTTTTTTTTTTTGCTAATGTTTCCGTCGAAAATCGTGAGACGCGTCGAAGTTTAGCTTTAAAACAATTAATGAGTATGAGACAATAAATTGTACGAAAATGCGTGACCTGAGAATCTACAGACAACAAACAATTTGTGCTCAAAAATTGAGATCACGAACTGCATAACATGTGAGACTATACGACATACTAAACGTGATAGCAATGAATAAATGCTGAAAGAAATTCGATAAGCCATAGATATCACGTTTCGGATCGGTTCAATTGCAGCCATAAACATGTAAGGAAATACTTATATTCAGACATTTTGTGTTCGTCGAATTTACACATCAATTAAAACACAATGAGAAAAATTTCTTGGGAAACACAAAAAAGCTGCATAAAAAAAATTCATGAAATAAAATGATTCCTCTTGGCGCTTCATATGCGGAGCATGGAGATATCGCAGAGAACAGGGACCTACAGTATCTTAAACTAAAAGAGAAGCAAGTACTGTTTTTTTTTGCTACCTATACCAATGCTAGGCAAATGCACCGTGTGTAATCGAACCATAGAGCTTCGAGTTTAAAAGCGTGTACGTCCCCACTACGCTAACAAGGTCCACAAAAATATTGTTATCCCACTATTCCCCATCCTATAACTTCTTTTGGGTATTAGCAATCAATACGTTGCGATTCGTATAGCTGTTTCCTTCCTAATCGATGGATTTTAGCTGCGAAGACAGTTTATTTTTGGCTATTTCTTTCCTTGACAGTCATAAGATTAAGTGTTTTACTCGAAAAGATCTTGTCGTATTTCAGGATCTTCGCTTTATAAAAACTAGTTAGTTTGCAGTGTTTTATGTGAAGTATATCTTATAGTCGGTCACTTGCCATTTTTCTTTGTCAATTTTTTATCCATGCAGTTCATGGTAAGTCAGCCCCAGTCAGTGTGTCTGTCCGTCACTATGTCCATTTGTCCGTCAGCTATGCAGTTAGTACCACGTTTGAAACTTGTTTGAAGTGGTCGTTGGATTTGTCTGGGTCTGGATTGTTTTGCTGTCGCCAACAAAGTCGTCACCAAACGATAGAAAGAGACAGCTACATAGAAAAAGAGAGAGAGCATTGGAAAGATAGTGCGAGAGAGAGGGAGTTGCAATGCAAGAGACAATTCGATGGTCAGTTATTCAGTTGCACTTCAAACAGGTTGCACTGTTAGTTGCACTGATTTCGTTTAGCTGCAGTTTGTTGTAAATCATAGTGCCCCCAGGTCGCCACCACTACGTACATAGTCTCAGTCCTCTTGCTGGCCAAACTGCCCACAGACATTCTTTCAATCTGGTCCCATTGCTCTTGTCCGCTCTTTTGCCCGCTTACATGTCAAATAAATTATTATAAAGTGGCACAGTTTACACACAGATACACTCACACACAGACTCACTCATGTGAGGGATTGCCTCGCACACATATACTCGGTATCTCATAAAATTGCATATGCATAGCTATTGATATAAATGTAGAATTACATGAATAACTAACTAAAATCGTTTTACTTGTCAGTGCTTTATTTTATTTCTATGTCGCACAGTACGGGATTTGGAAAAGTATTTGTTTTGGGGACAAAGATGATAGAGCGTTTTAATACTTCATGATACTCATAATTTCAGATTGCGATATTTCAATAAAATCACAGATAGCATTTCTATACGATTCGTCCCTAATGTTTTTGAGCAATTTTATTTACAGTAGGTAAACTACGTCTGTGCAGTCCGCCTCTGACTTTTGTGCCAAAATTCCTCTCTGCACGAACTATCTCTTAGTATTTTTAATCAGATCTATTTACTCAAGTCATCAATCAACATCTAAAATACAACTGTCTGCTTCTTAAAATTTTGTTTCCTACTGCAGTCACTATCAACCGAATTACTTTTCTGCACAATCCAGCACCGACTTTTGTTCAATTTTAAACGCTGTAGTCAATTTTCGCCCAAAAACCCTTTCCGTTCAATCCGTTCCTGTGTAGCTTCACTTTGTACAAGTGAGTGTTTATATTTTCCAAATTGTTGCCTACAATTTGGATTCGGCTGGTTGAGTATTTTTTCCCAACGTTTTTGGAACTTAATACGCATGACTTAAACTGTTTGTTTATGTTGTAACTGTGCAAATGTTGTTTCTCCATGTGTGTGTGTGTGTGTGAGTATATTATGTATTTATTTATATGTAAGTAAATGATTTGCGTATTTATAGAGCTTTTTGATGTTAGTTAAAGCATCACTTTGACGCAAGACTTGAGGTAATTCGCATGACTTTAAGATATTGTGACTGAAAAATTATGCAATTTGTAGAACGAATAAAAAATGCTCAAAGCGTTTTTAAGCTGTGCTTGATGGAGTAAACATGATGTATTAGTTTTAATTTCAATAATAATAAAAGGAAGTTGTCGCGCGATGGCAATATAACTAGTCACAGCGATATGCACGTTCCCTGGGTGCAAGAAATACTTCATAAACCACGGTAGTAGTTCCGGACAAAATACGCTAAGAATTTCGTTAGATAACGAGAGTCTGTGGTCTGCAAAGGCTCCTAAAAACGTCTCAATATCAAATAAATCTCATTTTACACCGATTATTTCTATTATAAACAAAACTTGTCAAAACTGCTTCAGCTTTTGTCTTATACTTCAACTAGTTTTGCAAAATATTATCCCTTCATGTGTTTTAAACATCAAACATATGAACAACAAAGCGTAAATTAAAAACTTTGTTGTTTTGTTGCATCAATTTAAAAGTAACTTTGGTTTATCGATAACTTTTTGCAGCGAACTCTCTGTAACTTCCTGTTTTCGAAATGTTTTCAATGCGATACAGACCAAATAAAACATGTATAAGATGTAAACAGTGTTTATCTTTTGTAATTTCCCATTTCTACTTGTTTATATAAATGTCTCCTTATATATTATACATATATATATATGTACTTAAGTAAATATATCGCATAAAGTAGATGTAACTGCACACAACTCAATTGGAAATGAAGTCAGCTTGAAAAACAGCCACAAATGGGCATATAAACAACATTTTGAACTGTTGGCTGCATTTGGACCAATGGACCAAAGCGTTGCCGTTTCAGTTACCTCATCATCCTCAGCAGCAGCAGCGGCGGCAGTACGAACGGCATTATCATCATCAACATTAGCTCAATGATCATTATGGATATGGCCATAAACAGGCATTTAGCCGGCCAAACGAGTCAATCGAGTTGAACAGTGGCCGACAAAAAAAAAAAATCGGACAGCACGAAAAATTCAAGAAAAATGCGTTAAATTTTTTCCCTGATTTTTGTTGTTGTTGTTGTTGCTATGTGTAAGAAGCGTAACTAAAGGCACAACAACAACAGCAGCTAAAATAAAATACCAAAAATTGTTTGAAGCAAATATAAGATGCTTCAACGGATATTCAAAAAGCGTGGCAGCAACAATAATAACCGTTACAACAACAACCACAACTTTCAACATTGCGTAGCCAAACACTTGAAGCTATTAACTGTTAATCTGCCTTATAAGCCCATTTATGAGCCGTCAATATGGCCACCAGCAGATGAACGATGAACCCAACTAAATGAATGTATGTCACATACTACATAAGTAT
Organism: Chymomyza procnemis; assembly: GCA_035046065.1. Classification (NCBI taxonomy): domain Eukaryota; kingdom Metazoa; phylum Arthropoda; class Insecta; order Diptera; family Drosophilidae; genus Chymomyza; species Chymomyza procnemis. The sequence goes on from JAWNOJ010000004.1 coordinate 20,146,721, forward strand.
TAGTTATGACACATGTATATCCCCCCAAGGCGACAGAGGCGTCCGCAGAATATGATTTAAGGGGCAGGGTTTGGTTTTATGTTTTGCGAATTATATTATATGCAAATACTTATTGTTGCCCAGAAGAATCTATGTGTCTACGAAAAAGTAGGAAACTTCGATGCTAAGAAAAATTCTGTTTAGGCTTTGAAAAATTCTGTAATATTTTTACACACACCTAAACTAATAGAAGAAAAGTACCACAGTAATTTTCGCACATGACCCCAAAACAAATTTATTTAATGTAAAGTTTTTCACTTTATTTTGAAGTCACCCTAGAAGAATGTTCTTACTATTCTTTTCTAGAGAGAGAGCATAGAGTTCATGATTTAATTGATTAACTTTTTTTAGTTACAGTAAGACGTTAGCTTTGGTAGAGCAATTGTTTACAAATTATTTTTGAAGAAAACATAAAAGTCAAGCAATTCGAGAAGATTATTATTATTTAATTTTAGTAGTCACATTATAAACATGCAATCAAGTTTCTTGGAGTATAGAGTTCATGATTTTATTTTATTTTATTTATTTTTTTTTAATTCCTTGTCAAATTATACTACAAAGTAATACAGCAATGAAGTTAAATTGACGCTGCTTTGTGGAACAAAGGACGGAAACAAACTCCTTCCAGCGCCTTCTATCTTGGGCAACACCACTCAATTCATTCCACGAATCTATCTCCTGACTTTCTGCAAGCACCATTCCCACCCAGGTCTGTCGCGGGTGTCCTCGGCGCCGGGTACCCTGCGGATTCCATTGAAACGATATCTTGGCGATGTCTTCCCTTGACTTTCTGAGGGTGTGGCCCATCCAAGTACATTTTCTACATTTAATTTCGCTGTTGATCGAAGCACTTCTAAAGAGTATCAACAAATTTTCGGTTGTAATAGTGGTCAGAAAATGCAACAAACGATCCGACATTTGTTTTGCAAAATTTTGCAATAGCCTACAAATTGAATTAGTAGAGTTCATCATCTTATTGGTTTATTTTTATTAGATTCGGTGAGTCGTGAGCTTTGGTGGGGAATTGTTTACAAATAATTTTTGAAGGAAACCAAAATGTCAAGCATTCTCAAATTTTGTAATGCAAAAATTTCTTATGGATGCGGTCCATTTATACAGTAAGTGCCAAGCCTCTCGCTCAGCGATTTTCTATGCAGCAAAAATATTTTTTATATAATGAGCGACCGATGCCCCAAAAGCATCCCCCCTGTCGACGCCACTGCCACACACACGTACAGTCGCCTGTGTATCTTGCAGCTTTGCTAAGCTTACTGGCAACTGTGGGCAGGGATCGCCCATATAGACACCCCGCTGACCTGACCTTCGGTGTGGACAGACTGGACGTCGCCCAGTTTACTGGCATCAACAGCAACAACAACAACATTTGCCATTGCCTTTGGCAATTAGCCACGTTTATAAGTTGTTGTTATTGTTGCTGTTGTTGTATTTTGCAGTTAAATGTTGCATGCGACATTTGGCACATGACACGCGACATGTGTTTTTGATATGCCTCCCCGCAGCTTATTATGGCTAAAAGCATGTCCTCTACCAACCGCATCCCACCGCTCAGTCACTCTCTCTCTCTCTCACGCACTCCACTCATTTCGGCCATTATGTCTAATTAATGAATTTCGCACTACATTTCGCAAAATTTTGTGTCATTTTCAGTTTTTGTTGTTGCCACAAATGTTTGCTGCCAATTTCACAGCTTACCACAATTTTGTTCTTGTTGTTGTCGTTGCTGCCTTTGTTAATTGGTTATTTATTTTGTTTTATGAGCATTTCGTATTTTGACCAATATGTATTTTTTTGTCAGTTACTTTTGGTTGGGATTGGGTATACAGATTTGATAAGAAGGTATGACAGAGACAGCGGGAAACAAAGGGATGAATGCTGAATTTCGTCTACTTTAAAGTAGAAAAGCAGAAAAGTTGGCTTCCTTCGTGGGTTATGCGATTTCGCAATTAGTATCTTCATTCGAAAATATTTGGTCCGTCTAACCCTAAGATATCCGTCACCACCAGAAAAGCTGACTCCTTTAACTCCTTTGTTCGCAATAAATCTTTTCCACTTTAAAATTTCACTATTTCTTTTAAATATTTTGCTTCCGTCTAACTCTGGTTTCTACTTTCAAAGATATACAATATTGGCCAAAGGGACATCTTTTTTCAACTTACACTAGAATATCCGGCTCCATCTAAACCCGATTTTTGGATTTCCGATCCCAATTAAAAGGAAATCTTTTTCATCTAACATCAGAAAGGCTAGGTCCTTTCGAGGGATATACCATTTCGAAGTGGATATAATACAATAGTTATATTTTCCACGAAAATGTTGCGTTCACTTAAGTCTATGCTGCTAAATGCTGGTTCTTTTCCAATCCAATATTCAAAATTAATCGATTTCAGGGTTCTTCAATGCACATTTACATTTGTAAAAAAATCTAAGTAAGTCTACAATCTGCGCAAATTCTATGCTCATCAAAACATACCACTAAAACTATAGTGTATCCCAAAGTTGCTAACCGAACTTATGCATAAAACATAACATTATTTTTTTTTTTTGTTTTTCTTGTATATCGCCAAGTTCTCTATTTGGATTTTAAATTTGGTTGGATTTTTGGTGTCTCGAACTTAAATGCATTTAACGAACTTTACTTAAGTGGGTCATTGGGTATAAATTAATGACTCATTTTAATGGGTCATTCGAGACTTTTTGGCTATTAAGTTGGCAATACTTACTTAAACACAGATCTACACATAAAATACCATAAAGTAATTAGTTCGAGGTAGTTTGTAGCGCCCTCTGGTCTCAAAAAGTACCTTCAGCTACTATGTAGTAATCAAAGCAATGCATGCCGCAAATACTTACAAACTAGTGCTAAAAACTCGTAACATTCCTGTACACATAAATAATCCCATATATAACCTTAAGCTATCTTTACCTGTTTTGTAGTTAAACGAAGAACATAAAAACATTTCACATACCTGTACAGAAACAAATGTTGGGAACATTTAAATTGGTTTACATAATAGTTTTGTTTTATTTAAAAGTTAACAACTAGTCTTAATTGTAAAGGAATTCGGTTGCAAGTTTTGCTGAGCACTTAGACGCAATTATTTAAGAGAATAAAGTTTTCGAGCATTACAGTAGCTTGAGATACTAAATCATAAACTTTGTAAGCAAAACTTTTACGACTACTTTTTGCTAAGAATTTGGTATTTTGTACTTAAAGTTGGGAGATGAGTTTTATGTATTAAGATAAGAAATTTGTAATCCATTTTTCGTTAGCTTTAGACATTTTAACTACAAATCGAAATAAGCTGGAAAACGTCTTGAAGCACTTTAAAAAAGATATCTCCACTTATAGCTGTTCGAAGAGAACAGCGACCAACAGTTTTAAGACGATTCCAAAGGTGTCTTTAATTGTCATTATCGATGTGCTTTGCTCTAATAAAACACAATACCTCTTTTATTGACCAAAGCTGACCGTTTCTGTGCGATTGCTTCCTTTAGGCGATCTAATTGTTGACAGTACAGTTCCGAGTTAAGATTTTTGCCGTTTGGGAGCAGCTCATAGAAGATAATTCTCTGCCAATCCCACCAAACACAGAGCAAAATCTAACTGTCTGTCAATCCTGGCTTGGGCTTCTTTTCCGCCGGCTCCCCGCGTTTCGTTATTGTTTGACATTGTCGTCAGTGATCCACTTGTCATTCGCAGTCACCAACCGCTTCAGATGATGTTGCGATTCAGCAGCGATTCATAGATGAAAATTCGCTCCACGAACTTCTCTTTCTATCCCGCCTTATTTAAATGGTTACAAACAAACTTTTGTGCCATCTTTAGCTGTTCGACAATAGAAAAATTGCTTACATGTACGTCGGACTCGACAATGTCTATGATTTCATCGACATTTTCGACAATTGGACTTCCAGTACGTGAAATTTGAAATCGAAATTATAGGTACAGCATCGATGAAACCAAAATTACGCATGATTGGCTGTTACAATATTAGTACCATTAAAACTGTTCCAATTTTCAGCCTCCAGGCTTGCGTTTTCACCCTTATCGAAATAAAATATAGTGTATATTTTCTAGTGTCGCGTGTTTAAAGAAAACTAAATCAATATTGTCAGCAAAACTTTTTAAGCACAAAATGTCATCTTTCAAACGCTAATTTTCGGAACCCAATCGAACTTATACAAAATTGTATTGTTACAGATAAATAACGCCATCTATTGGAAAAATCGCCCTTCCATGGATGGAAGCTTTTAGTATAGGCCCCTTTCTAAGTTCATTTCTTTCGATTTGTAATAAAATTATTATTAGAGAAAATACGAGGCAAAATCTAGGCAACCGCAAGTTCCAAATATTTTGCACTACTTCAAATTCGAATTTAATTTAAAAAATCGCTTAGAATTTTTCTGAATTTAATTTATATAATTTTTATGCGTTTTCCAAAGTATATTAAAATTATTCACAAAAAAGCGAGAGTGAAAATTATAAAATATATAATTATATATCATTTATATATAATTTTCTTTAGAGAACGCCAGATAAAAACTAAATTTCGCCCAAAGAAAAAAAATTTCCATTTCTTTCAACAAAAAATCTTAAGCTATCAGTCAATGCAGTTTTTTAGATTTTCTTTAAAATAATCCACCATTTCTTTCAACAAAAAAAAACTTAAGCCATCCGTCAATGTGGTTTTCTAGATTTTCTTCAAAATAATCCATTATTGCTGGAGCACAAAGCGTTCAGCAGCTTTCTTGTTGCTAAGCTTATAGGACAAGTTAACAGCTTCCAATTTAATTTAAGCAAATAGACAACACTCAATATAACATTTCGAAAACCAAACAAAGTAAACAAATTGAATTAAATTTTTCTACAACCACTGCTGTGTACTGCCACTTATAATCAATTCCAATTACCAAATAGAAATCATTTTAACAACACTTTGCTAATCATACGAGTTCCAATGAGTAAACAACACACACAGAAATGCAACAAATTCCTTTTGTGAGTTGTTTTCTTTTGTATTTAATCAACATGTGTTACTTGGTCTGGAAATAAGAAATCTTTTATGTATTTGCAACAAAAATAGAAAATAAAGCAACTACCTGCAACAAATGGCAAATGGGTTTGTTAGCAAATTTGCTGCAACGCTCGAAAATGCGGCTAGTTTTTTTCAAATGCACATAAAATTTAATAAAATTGTTAAAGTTCACGCCAAGCAGCTAGCTGAGTGTTGCAAAGATTGATAGACGTTTAAAATGTTTTAGCGAATACAGCAACAAAGGCAGCGGAAGTACGCGGGGCGACGACTTTGGGTTTGGCCAGAGCCAAATTGTCTAACGCTTTGGCAAAGTTTGTTTAGCCCTTGACTTGAAATTTGAATTGCCAACCAGCTTACCCTTACCCTTGCACACACACACATCCTCCGCATCATCCACTGCCCCGCCCGCTAGCCATGTGCTATATATAGTAAAGTAACTTGTCGTAGCTTGACGCGCTCAGTGAGTGCAGATTAAAAGCAATCCTTGCCGTAGCGCAGGGCGGCGCGCCGACAAGGCATTGGCGCAAAACCAAGAAAACTGCATAAATCGAATCACTGGCAAAGGCAAAGGCAATAGCGTTGCTTCCACCATTACTCATGCTCCGCCTCAACACTCGAAAATAGCAACGTGATGAGTATTTGAAGTGCCAACAACTTTGCCCACAACTCTTAAGCTCTAAGGCTTTCTGGCGAAAAGATCTAAGCCAAAGGAAAGCCAAAGTAAGAAATAAAAATGAAGGCGTTAAAAATAGCTTGAGATTTATTTTTAACACTCCGTTGGCCATGACGGCCACGTTAAGAACGCAGCATAATTTCTGCGGCACCGAACCAATCATTATCAGCAAAACTACACTGAGTACTAATAAAACAACAACAGCAACAACAACAACCTTTGGTAACAACTACAACCATAACCTACTTGCCACTGCCATCCCGACTGCCACTGCTGCGAATGATGATGATTATGTTTGGCCTTCCATGGAATACACTGATTGCCAATCGGCATAAGGGGCAACAAACCGCCCCCTACAGTGCAGTAATAAATGTAAGTTAGTCAGCATGAGGAGCTGCGTTCAACTTGCTGGTGGCTTCCCCCCATCTCTGTATCCTCCGCTCCGCTAACTGGAAGTCAAAGCAAAAATGCGCGCAACATTTAATTAAATATCAGTCAGTCAGTTGGACAGACAGACGGACGGATACAGAGCGGGAAAGACATGGTAGAGTCAAAGAGTCGCAGTGCAGAATACCAGGCCAGACCATATAGTCTCCTTGTCTATGGGTGTGATTGTGTTATTTTATCTATGTATCAGTGTGGGATTATATGGGGTTTGTAGTTGTTGTTGTTGTTACAGTTGTAACCCTTGCCTTTAGTACGAACAACTAGTGCATGATTAACAAAACTGCAGTACCTGTTGTTTTGCGTACCTGTCACTAAGTGGACAATTGCTAACGCTTTAAAATATGAAGACAACTTTAGGTCCGTAACTTTGCGGGAAACATAATTAATGTAAAGTAGAAGTAATGCACTTGGAACTTATTTAATGTAAAAATTGTAATACTTGCAAGCGTGCAATTACCACTGCTGCACAACATTTTGATAATAACTATACAAAACCATGTCTTGAAGTCAAAGAGATTAGGTATGCTATGTAAAGAATATTTGTTATAACTAACGCTGTGGTTGACAACTCATCACTACTTTATTTGGTATGTCTATGCGTGAAGAGGATACAATCGTCACACCTGACGCACAAGTCCATATATGAAGATACTCAATCTATTGAGAGAACACACATCTTTTTCCACTACTGGAACAAATTTTTAATATTCGATGCCTTAGTACTACCGCTACCAATAGAGGAGTTATGCAAGCAAAAAACATCACAAATAAATACGATTCTATTGATTTTTCGAGAACAGATATCACTGCCCTTGGAAATAGGAATAAAAGCAGAAGGGGATCAAGTAAATGGCACCAAAATCTACATAAAACTAAGCTATATTAACTTTGACACTTTAAAAGAGTAAGGTATTCCAACTTTGGATAAATTTAGTGCCCAGTAACTTCAACTTAATATAATTTTTTATTCCATTTCAAGCAATTTTCGCCTTGGCGCTTTTTTTTTAGTGCTCTAGCTCAGTTTTCACAATTAAATCTTTGTGAAAAATTGTAACTTTAGTTCTTAAGACCGATTTCAGAATTTCAAAATGTTTTGGACTGGTATTTTGAATATCTAAAAGTCTGTATCCAAATTTTAGAATCCCATTTCAAAAAAAGTCAATTTTTGTTAGAATTAATTTATAATCGCTGTTCGAAAGGAAATGCCGATATAACTTTAAATAATCAAGCCTCTATCATTTTGTCCTAATATTTATGAATATATGTTTAGTTATAACATATTTGTAATCTGAAATTCAAATTAAATTTTCAAAAATTTCATTTCGCATCTTTGAAAACGATTTTTTTAATACCACCATTCAATAAGAATCAATATTCTATATATAAAGCATCTGCTTGTTGGAATTATTGGATATCTTCCAACAATGTTTGCGAAAATGGAACATAATTTGCCGCTCTAAATTTTACTTTAAAAATGCCTCTGCTACATCGTGCGATTGTTATAAAAAATTCACTGAAAGCGTTTTATCTGAAATTGCTAACCGGGATTGAAATAAGAAACAATTAAAATCTTTTCAAAATTTTACTTAAGAGCTGTAAATCTACGTTTTGCGAAATAAAACCGTAACCATGAGAAAATTAAAAAAAATTATCGATTTGACAGACTGAATGAATTTTTTTAAGAATAGAACCTAATTTTAATTTTTTCAGGTACTAAGCATTCATCATCCATGCCAGCTTTGTGCACCAATTAACTTCCATGCGCAAAATGTAGGCACGTCAACTACGTCATTCACGTACCCGTGCACGGCACTGAAGTAAATTAACTTTGCTATGTTTAAGCTAGGGCATTGCCAAAGCGAAAAGCTCTTCTGCGTGCTAAAGCTAAATATTTCTACAATTCTCATTCGTACACCCAATAACCAATAGACTCCCTCCCCCCCCTAACCACTATGCAATTCTCTTTGGATTACCCCAGAACCAATACCATCATCATAGATATTGCCGCGCACAAAAATAGTTGGAACTCTAAAATTGCTAAATTCAAAATAACAAATTGCATTGCTTCTGTTTTCCAATGTTCTCATTGTTGTTGTTATTTGTAGGTATTTCCCCTGCCCCCATTCTCGTTGTTGTTGTTGTTGCTATTTGGATGCATCTTTGGCAGTTTTTGTTGTTTTTTGTTGTTGCTGCGGTCGTTAACTTTGCTGCTTGCAACTTCTCTGATTGGCATTGGTAACCGCGATTGCTGCCGTCATTGTTGTTGTTGTTGTCGTTGTTTGTCAGATGTTGCCAATGCAACGCTGTCTATAAAATTGTGACTGGACCTGCCCCAAAAACCATTGAGAGCAGAGGCGTCGTCGCCTAACTGTTACCAGGAAATGGGTGTTTTTAATGACATGTGAATTATAGGCATAACTCCAATTCTTCGTGCTCTACATTTTGTTGGCATTGTAGCCTAGTTGATAACCTTCAATTACCTTCAATCAGTGTGACCAGCTTGGACGCAGTTAACTTAGTATTTGATGGCTACAAAGAAGACAAAGCACTTTTATATGCAAAACTTGCCAATGTCTCGGGGTCTGGTCAGCGAAAAACACTCAATTATATGCAAATTTCAACATTTTTCAAGTTTCTGCAGCTTTTTCACTTCCGATCTTGATTCTGGGTTATGAGAATTTTCAAGAAAAACGTTGAAAAACTGAAATCGTGTTAAGAGCAATCTAATAATAGACACAGAGTCTGAGCAAATTAAGAGCTAGAGAAAACAATGTTGAACTGCACAAAATTCTATGAAAAATTTACAGGGTTGAAACTTTTTGAAATTAAACTGATAAGAATTATCTCAGTGTTAAAATTTTAAACTTAGTCTATATTTTCTATATGTGCTGGATTGACGACTTACAGAGTGGTCGGGATTAACTAAGCTTGTAGCAGAAATAGAAACATTTAACTAAATGTTCCAGGTTGAAGATATACAGAGTGGTCGGAATTATCGAAGCTTGTAATAGAAATGCAGAGATGATGCAGGGATCAACCTTATAAGATATTTAATAGAAGTGAAATTATATTGTCCGCATTCGGACGTTCCTTTGAGACCGACAACCTACCAGTACCAATGTTATTATATCTTAGACTTAAGATTTGAGAATATATTTCTGCTTCATTTTAGGTCACGACCACTTCACATAAATATAAAGTTCATATGAAACTTTGGCAACTTTTGAATCGCATCAATTTTCAAAAGTCCGCTCCAGTTCAATTTCTCTGGTACTTGTTCTACCAACAATATGAGAGTCTACTCCAACATAATTCTTTCCAACTAACTCAGTTTTAGCTTCCGGAATGTAGTAAAAATCGGTTCTACCGATACCACCTGTTTTACATCGTTCATTTACCTACTCCCACTGTCTACAGTCAAAGTCAGCGTTATCAAAGTAGCGCATCATTTAAGCTCACATCTAGACCAACTAGTGAAACTTCTTATGACAGCCAAGAGCAACCCACTTTTACCAACTACGCCCATGTTATCGATGCAGTGCATCACCAAAGCTAAATGTCCTTGCAACAGCCTGCAACGTGTGGCATGCGTGAGTGTGTCTGTGCGTGTGTGTTGCACTGTTGTGCGCTTTGATGCGTCAACCACGAATGCAATTAAATAGAATATATCGTTGCCTGCCAGTCAACCGGCAAGCCCAGAGCCAAAGTTCTGAGGCGTTTTTATGGCCATGTCGCAACATACGAGGCTCTAACTTGGCCAGGGTTTTGGTAATAACTCAGCCTTTGGCCTGTTTTTGTTTCGTCTTACTAGTCCGCATTGTCCATTGCAGTTTGGACGCTTGTTAAGTAATTTTGTTAATAGCTCAACCGGCTACAATAAATCTTGGTGGTCCGTCTGCTGGACTGCTGCCTGCCCGCCCGTCTGCCTGCCTGCCTGCTTATGTTGTTGTTTGTTGTTGCTTGTTTGCTGTTACAAGTCTTCACATACAAGTTTTTGCCACAATTCGTGGCACATTTCATGCTCTCTTTGCTGGCGTTAAACGAAACGTTGTTGCTTTAGCTATTAACTGGGAAAACTAGTTCAACACAAGCCAAGGCCCAATGAAGCTGTCGTTGTACATTTAACTTGCCACAGGCAACGCCAACTTGCCCCCAAAAACCAAGCACACCACCCACACACTCTACAAGCAGCTACAAGTAAAAATTTATTGCACGCATAGGCTGCATTCACCACAGATGCCACAAATTCAGGCAATTTTCCAAATAGTTGCCATAAAGTAACTCCGCCGAGTATATGTAACTTTCTCCAGTTACTCATCTATAGATAGTTTCGATTGTAACAATAATCGTATTACTTGTATTATATGATTGATGATGACGACGTCTCGCTGCTCGTGAGGCACACCTGCCGCACCGAAAGAAACCCGTCTTGGTAATTTAATATTTGCTTTCGTACTGCCTGCTACTTCTTCTTTATTGTACATTACTAGTTTTTTTTTTATAGAGTATATTTAAGTTATTTATTTCTCATTCTCATTATTCTCCAATTTGTTTTCAAAACTTTTGCGGTTAGAGCATAAACGCGGCAAAAAAAAGCCATAATTTTATAGCCAAATGGTATTTTTGGTCTAGTACGAAAAAAAAGTGGCGCACCACAGCTCATTCGGCCGAAAAAGTGAATTTCTGTAAAAAATAGTTAGACATGACTGCGGGAGATTTATAAAATAAAATATGGCTATAAACTGAATGTTTTATAGAAAAACAAATTAGTTTTGGGTGATGGTTTGGGAAAAAGTCACAAACTTGATAACTATTTATGCGAAAACAGTGTTAATTCGGAAAATCTTTCTACAATACAATGAATGGTACAAAAAATATTCTTTCTATTATATTTTTAATAAATAATATTCTTAATTTAAGTTGTGCAACTTAGTCCAGTTAATATAATAGTAAATCAATATTGAAATTAAGATATATTAAATTATAATGAGGAAAATATAATTTAAAACTTATTCCCATACCTAACCTGCTAGGTGAAATTTTATGGATATACAACGCCTCACATCTGGGGCTGACTTGGAACTTGGACTTACAAAAATAGGAAGGAAGTATCATTAAATATTATGGAATTCTTAACAAAATAGCCACCAGCTCGGCGTTGACCAAGTTCGCCCTTCTTAGTTTCTGATTGGTGAAGCATGCTGGATTTGGCGAATCAAGATGAGTTCAGATAGCGAAAGAGATGAATTAACTTATTCGTTCGTAAGATAGGCAATCGTAATGGTTATTATAGTTAGCGCATAAGACGCGAAAAGGATTCAAAACACTTTTAATCTCCAAAATGGTAGTGCTAGAGAGGTCGAAATTTTCGAGTTACTCTGGATGACAGAATAAGTCTAGGAAGTGCGTTAGAATTAATGGACCCGAATAAAAGTTTATACAAAAATAACACGCCATAGCTTGCCATTATGTAGAAGAGACAATTTTAAAAGGCAAAATCTACAAGAAGAGGTCGGTAGTCGAATATACGTAAGAAAATATCAAATACGGGACCTAATAAAAGAAACTTATATTAAATAAATAATTAGGGAGCTTCGCTCACCAATCCCCACCCCTCCCACGATCGGTTCGCGATCTTCTTGATGAAAACAGGTATGATTTGATCACAACATATCATTTATTAACACTTTGTCTTCACTTATGTCCACATATTCAAATTTTTTCTTACTTCATACAATCCTCACAATTACTTCGACTTATTGGATTTCACATTTCTGTCCGAATTCAACGCACAATTCCTCTTTTTGTCCATTTGTTCCCACTTTTAATTTTTTGGTTTATTTTTCAAAAGTTGATTTCCACGCGAAGTATTTTCTTTTATGCTTTCCCTTTTCTTAATTGACATTATCTTTTAATTTTTTATATTCTTGTTTGTTTGCCAATTTGAACTTTTCGTTCTTCTTCAGAATTCATATTTAACTTTTTTTCTACCCATTTTGTTTCAAATATGTCTTATAAATAAAACGTGACTGACGTAAAAAAATTTTTTATAAAAAAGATGTATATTGTAAGCTTTGTAAAAGGCAAACTTATTTTAGAAGTTTTGTAGCCTTAAAAATATAAAACAATCTCTGACGTATCTTATTGTTAAAAAAATTTGAAGGCAAATCGTCTATGCAAAAATTTCTCAATTTTTTTTTTTCAAAATTAAGCCAATTCGCCTAACTGTGCACAATTTTTCTGTCTCTAAACATATTTTAGGAAAATAACTCTAAAAAGTGCCTATATTGTATATTAATTTATTTATTTATCTATATTCTATATTTATCCAGTTTGCTGTTGAAGAATATCTTTTAAAACGTTAAAATGTTAGTTCATTTCTTCAATAGGCATTTTCTTCTCTTCAAACCTTTCTTGTGTCTACACCTTTCCATATAACAAAGCTACCCCCAAAAGCCTTTAACTAGTTCAAGACACGTGTGGATTCTTCATTAATTTGTGGCCAAAAACAAGAATTTTGTCATTATTTTTGGCTTAAATGTCAAAACAACATAATAGTTAAATAACATTACTAATACGCCGTGTTGTCGTTTGTTAACTTTTTTGAAGTTAAACCTTACCGCTAGCGCAATTTACACCTGTTGACTTACGTTTGTTTTTTGTGTATTTTGGAACTTATTGCTGCCAATGGCCCAAAGCGGAAAAATATCAACTAACCAACAAAAGACCAACAAAAACATGCAAAAGTGACAAAAACAACAACAAAACAAAAAAGTCAACCGTTGAAAAATTTACAATGTGTTTGCAAAAATTTTTGCAACAAGCCAAATGCAGCACCAACACAACCAAATATTTTTTGTGTATCTGTGTGAGCCTGTAATTTGAGTGAGTGAGTGTGTGTGTCTGTGTGTGATTTTGGTCTCTGCTAAATGGAATTTAATTATAAAATAATTACGCGCTTATTTCTTGTTGTTGCTGTTGCTTTAATTGTTTGGCGGTTGTGTGAGCAACTTTTGCTTAATTTGGCTCATTAGAAATTGTTTATATATATATATTTTTTTGTTGCTATTTCTTGGCTTTTTGTTATTTGGGTCAGTCACTTTTGCTAGACCGACAGTAAGTTAGTCAGTCGTTCGGTACATAAGTCCAGCCGTCCATCAAAACTGTTATATGCCTTTTTATGCACATAATCTATGTGCAACTTGCATTTGATTTCAATTTTAATACACTTAAATGGGGTACTCGAGAATTGCTGAACAATATGCATCATGCAAAGATGTGTCTCTTTTGGTATATTGAAGTAGAGAATTAATGCACAAAATAATTTTTATTGTACATATATTGGTTTTTGTATTTGTCCACATTACGTATACGCAATATAATAAACATTTTAGAAATTCAAACGAAAAGAACTAGGAAAGTCAACATAAGTGTCTATAAAGTTGAAGCTCGTAGTTATGCGAGTTTCCAAATAAATTGATTTTTTTTTTTAAATCAACGATGTATAAACAATATATATAATTATTTTGTGCATATACTTAATATCAGAAGTAAACTTATTAAATAATGAATTTTTAAAAACAAAAAAATATTTTAATGAACTATAAGTTTGAGGCCTCGTAGCTTCGTGAAGATTGCACTTGCCTACTAAACATGAGGTCCTGAGTAGAATGCCACTCATGGCAAGAGTTTCTCTTAAAGAGCTTCTCTTAAAAATGCTTTGCTACCTAATAGGAAGCAATTTTCCATTGCACAATGCCATTCAACAATTTCGGCCACCCCTTGTGCCATCCCTCACCACCCTCCAAACTAAATGAAGGGCTCAGCAGAGGAAACAAGCACCATTCATCGCTTTTCTGCATACAGCAACAACAATACCATCTATGAATGCTGCCAAAATTAAGACTGTATCGCGCAGCCTTTCAACGATTATCAAAAACAATGGAAATCGTAGACGCAACTGACTGAAGACGTCAGATGGTAGTCCTTCAACACCGGTATAAGTCTCATCTGGCCAATTACCATTTTGATCGAAAGCCTAACCGATTACAGAAACTAATACATGAGAATTAAACATAAACGGCTGCCCAAACTCGTTGACGATCATAGGCATTTCAATACGAATTGGACAAAAGAACGTTAGATCCTTGGGAATATCAAAGGCGACCTGTAGAAGATTTATGCTCAAGGCCAAAGGTGGTCTGCGGTAAGTACTCTTAACACTTTAGTCTCATACAATAGTAATTTCGTAAAAAAAACTCTTCAAGGAAACATAAGCAACTAAAGCAGCACCAACTCTTGTGAGTTCAAGTTTTCAAAACCATGGCGCTCATGCAAAAGGGTATCTACAAATCGGTCACACACGATTTAATTTGTGCAATTTGTTCAAGCATTAAATGCTTGCATTTCAATTAAAAGCGAATGCTTAGCTTAGCTAAATATCTATCTAACAGTCGGTATGTATCTGACTGTCTGTCTGTGGGTCCGTCTGTTGGTCCGTCTGCTGGTCTTGCTGCCACTTCTATTTGTCCATTTGTCTGTCCGTTCCTGCCTCTGTATCTCTGTGTCGGTCTCTTTGTCTGTAATTTTTTAACAAAGCCGCTTAGCAAAATATTTGCAACTCATTTAAATTGTTCATTGCGAATCGTTCAACAGTTGCATAATTCCCGGCCTAATGAATTTCTAATGCTTAAAAAACATGTGTTTGGTATTTATACTTCATTAAAAATGAGAATTTATAAAAAGTTAATACAAATAATGAATTTAAATGAATCATACTATATACATAATAATTTGCTAAACTTTTTCGCTATATAAATATTAAGCATACGCACAGTGTGCAGCATATATATTGTTTTCATTGGCGTACAAGTAATAGTTGTCTGACTGGATTTGGTTCATCCAAACACACAAAAAAACGCTGAAAACTTGTATCTCAAGCATAATAATAACCTTTTGTCTTCGGGGTTTTTAGAATCTAATCAAAATTTTA
The DNA here is from genome assembly GCA_035046065.1 of Chymomyza procnemis. Taxonomy (NCBI): domain Eukaryota; kingdom Metazoa; phylum Arthropoda; class Insecta; order Diptera; family Drosophilidae; genus Chymomyza; species Chymomyza procnemis. The sequence continues at coordinate 20,161,929 of JAWNOJ010000004.1, forward strand.
ATTGTGTTGAGTTAGATGCAAGCAAGCATGATTATATCATCTAATAAATTAAGTGCCAGTTATGTCAGATTTATATGTATAATGATGATTGTAATTAAGAAAATTAAAATAAATATGTAGCTGAACGCTTACGAAGAGATAAAAAATGATGCAAGTTGAAAATAATGAAGCATTGGAGGTTTACCAACAATTTCTTTTTCATTTTGGGTATAAACTATGGGTTTAGGGTTTTGAAGGTATTCTATAAATTCACTTTTGATAAAATTATTTCCATTACTTTTTTGATCAAACTTTTAGTAGCATTAAAAATAAAGCTACAGCTTCAAAAAAAATAAGCAATTAAATTTAATATTTAAAAAAAAAATGGAATACAAAAAAATCTAGTACAAAAAATAGAGTATCACAATCAAATCATTCTTAGTCAGACAATTTAATCATATCAAATTTGATTTTAATATCGAAATAAGACATTTATAGAATCATTTTCAATCAAATCTTATATTTAAAACTTGATTCACATTTTTGATTTTCTAATCGTGTGACAGTATTCAGCTCAACGATTCAATAAATCATGCGAAATGAAAGATTTTTGATTAAATTCAAAATGTAAAGTATTCAGTTCAACGATTCAATAAATCATGCGAAATGAAAGATTTTTGATTAAATTGAAAATGTAAAAATTTATATTTAATTATGTTTAAAAATATTAATCTTTAAAAATTACTTATCCAAAACTTCTACAATATGTATTGGGTATATTCCCGATTTTGGGAATGGGCTTCCAAAATGATTCAGTTAAATTAAAAATGTTCAGCTTTGGCATACCTGAAAAGATAAGACAACATTTTTTGTTAGCTTTAAACAGAAAAAATTTAATTTTATATTTTAATTTAAAAAAAAATTAATTTAATAAAGGGTGTTTTTTAGAGAGCTTTAAATTGCAATAAAACAACGATGGATTATACGATTGACATAAATTTTATTTATCCGAAAGATAATCTTGTGGTATTACATTTTAAATATGATTTCTGTCATAAGACTGAGACGGCTGGCTGGGATGTAGTCGAATTTGGGCGTCCAATCTTCGATCACTTTTTCCAACATTTGTGGCCGTATATCGGCAATAACACGGCAAATGTTTTCTTTCAAATGGTTAGGCCTTTGTAGCTTATCCACAAAAGTCTAGTCTAGCGGTTTTAAGATCGTGGAGGTCCAAAATGTGAAATTAGGCGGTCATCAAACGCGTTTTTCAATAAATCGCTTGTGGCACGAGCTATGTGACATGTTGCACTGTTTTGTTGGAGCCACAGTTAATAAGTTAGTAATCATGCTTCTATACCAATCACCATTGACAGTAACGTACTGGCCATCATCGTTTTTGAAGAAGTACGGATCAATGATTCCATCCGTACTGCGCTCCAAATAGCCTGTTTTTCTGGATGCCTTTTATATTTTTAGTTACCTAAGCATAGGATAAATAAGTAATTTCAAGCCCTATTTACTCAAGCTGTACGATTCCTCTGAACTCAGCACGCAAAAGAGTAAAATCTTATAACTTTTTTACTTTGCAAACAGATACCTCAGTTGAACTTGTACAACTTGTAGTTTCAGTTCGAAAAATACTTATAAGTCAATTTTAAATATCAATTCATATTTATTAGTTGCTAAAAGCTAAAAAGGATTTTAATTAAATAGAGAATAATGATTATTAATTGGGCACCGGCTTGTTTGGATAGCTGGGGTCAGCTGCGGAATACCAACTGCGATCAGGAAGCATTCATTCATTTTATGGCATAATTCCGAATCAAATATAGCTTAAGCATTCATTGCCTAATGCTCTAAAATGGTAAGCATCAATAGCTTATGATGGGAAATACATTTTTAAACCATTCACTTTTGTATAATTCTTTATTATTGAGTTTTAATATCTTAACTCATTTGTATTGCTTCAAGCTACCTGCAGTTGGTCTCATGGGATTGCTAAATTCGAGAATATTTTTCTTTATTAATTTTTTTTGTGCACAAAACCGCTAAGTTTCTACTAACTTGAGGCTACCCAACGTTGTTATGCAGATGATTAATAGCAACTAATAAGTTATTGTATAGATAATTTATTATAAGCTCAATACCATATACGTCTGCGCTTCCCATAAATTCTTGAAGCGCTCTTGATTTTTGAAGATGCCTCCCCTCTTCACAAACACTGCAAACAATTTGTGCCAAAAATTTAATTAACTAATTGACTACCTCTCGGCACATGCATAAAATTTCAATTGCAATTAGTTTTTTTTTCGCTCTCTCATTACAACGCTGTGTGTTCTAACCAAACCAGAGTCAATTCACTGATTGATGTTAATAATCAATGCACATATATCATTATGAACGAAGATACACCCTTGACAGTGCTTAGAGCGTAACTAAATTATACAAAACACACAAATATGAGATACAAAACGTGAGAGGCATATGCTAGCACTCATTTAGGCCCAGTTAAAAGAGGTCAGAGAGTGCAACTCCTGAGCTGAAAGCATAACTAAATCTAATCCGAGTTATATCATATAATATCGTTATACATATAAAAGATTCACTGAACAGCGAAGCGTCTAAAATATTAAGCAGTTCAGCGAACCAGCAGCATCGTCAAGATTTGCTGACTTGAAGTTTGTACGTTGTTGCATCCTCTCATGCTTAGCCTGCTTGCTGGACTAAGTCCTGGCTTGGTTACAAAGAGTAATCGCGCACAATGGCATGATATATGAGTGGACGCAGTACAAAGAGATGCGTTAGTTGCTTGGTTGTGACAGCACAGCGTTTGCTGGGCAAAAGGAGCTAAAGAATTAAGCGTGAAATGTCAGCGAAAAAAATATTTATGCCACGAAATGAGTTCGGACAGTGACAACTGCCGCATCTTTTTAATGATATTAAATGGCTACGAAGAAGAAACAACAACAATAATAATAACAATAATGAAATGAGTTTAAGATTGAAGATACGGCGTTTGGCAATAATAACAATAAAGATATATATGTTTACACTGGAAGATTTATGACATGGACGGTTTGTAGAGACAATTATTTATGCTAGAAATAGTTTTGTTTTTTGGCACTTTGTGAATAACTCATTTTAGCACTTCTTAACTAAGCTTACGGGAAGAATTGGACAATTTTGTGTTTTGTTTTTTAATGTTCTTCAACTCGATTCAAACTGCAAGATTCTTATAAACTCAGCTCGAAAATGAGATACACCTTATTACTTCTGTAGTTTGCAAGCGGATATCTCAGCTGAGTTTGTGCAATTTGAAATTTGAATCGAAACAATGCTGTAAGGAAATTAGTCTTCTCTAATATATATAAATACTATCCGACTATAATTATGGTTTTTGGCTTATAATATTCAGTCAAAAAGCATAATTTTCTATAAACTCAACTGCAGAAATCTTATCATAACCACTTAGATTGCAGATTTCGTATATATTTTTCTGTTCTTGTTGAAGGGTATTGAAAGCTGCACTTAAAAGATGACATATAATATGGGATTCAGCCCTGTTTAAATACTTGGTTGGAGTTAGTATAAAATAAATAGGGTTTGAGGGTTTGTATAAGTATTTCTTAAAACTAGAAAATCCTAATTTGAGTTGTGTGCTTGCCCTAAAATCTTAAGATGAAAAATGATATTTAAAGTAGAAGCATTTGTTTTGGCAAAAAATAAAAAAGAAGACACTTTTTTTTGATTTTGATATTCAATTATCTCCGTTCAAGAAAATATGTTAAGACTACTTTTTGAACACCCAATATAACCTGTAGAAGATCCATCCCCCAAGAATTGACCCAGTCAAACATTACATGGGACAGAGTGAAACAGACGGCACAAAACAGGGTTCGTTGGAAGACTCTAGTTGAGGCCCTAAGTTCCCAAGCGGAATAATAACGTATAAACTTTTTGAATATGATATTGCGTAAAATTGATCACCTTTGGCTTTAAGCACAAAAAGTGCGCTTTTATAGCTGATTTCTATTGTTTTGGCCAACGTATCGGTCGACTTGACTATAATTTTACGTCGTATGTTGTCATTAAATTGAGCTATGATCCTTGGTCTTTCAGCGTATAAGTTGGATCCCAAATATCTCCACGAAATAAACTCTGGTGGCGTTAGATCGGTTGATCTCGATGCCCTGTCCAAAATCACGCTTTTCGATATGACTTGTCTGGGAAACAATGGGCGCAATTAATCCATTGTTTGACATACAGTATGGCAAGAATATTAATGAGTGCGATTTCTGGGCTCAAGTAAAAAGACTCTTGAGTTTAGACCAGATTTGTACTCTCAGTGTAGAATCCTAAATGTAATTTAAAATTTTAACTTAAATTTGTATTGAATATTTTAAATTTGTTCTATTATTTCCAGTATTAACTTCAAATACTTGCTTAGGAAGGCTACTGAAGTACTTTAAATTCCATTGAATGAGCAACCTAATTATGTCTCTCTTCCCCGATTTATTAAGGAGCAGTTTTTGGAAAATTTCCCAGTTGCAAACTTAGTAACAGAAACTTTTTTTGAATAAATAATCAAACATGTTTAAATCGTAAAAATATATTTCAGAGCAAAAGTCGTAGAGTAAAAGTCGCAGTTTTCTTTAAGAATCAGCAAGTATGCAGTAAGCAGTTTAAAAATTTAACTTTGAGCTCAACGTTTTTCAACACTTTTTCAATTAATGTTCGCCAAATTAAGGTTAAAATCAGACACGCACATGAGAGTCAACATAATAAACCCAACGTACCGAAGCAAACTATCGATTAACTACTAAAAACTAAAAACCGCTAAAAAGTCATAATGCCAAATCATCTCGTCTAAGTTGTGTTAAAGGTTATCGAAGCTGCCTAATTGATTTTGCAATTACCCCCAAACGACTTGGCAGCTCTCTAATTGACACGCATTTTAATTATTAATTGCAGCACTTAAATTATGCCGTGTGCTCACTCCTCTCTCTCTCCCTCGTCACTATTTTAGCCGTCACATTGGAAGGCAGAACCTAGGCCCTGCTCAAGGTCCCCTAGCTGCGCCACCCTATCCATCAGGCACTTTTCACTTTTACATTTCTCGCAATGACACTGGCAGGCGCCATTGAGCCTGCGTGTTGGCATGGAACAAATTGCAATTTATTTCAAGTGCCTACCTGCCGGTTGTCCTGGCTTTTTAGGTTCCCTACCCAAAGGTGGTGCTCCATGGGTATTGCTGCAAGTACAACTCAGTGACTGTGCCTCATCTATAAGAGCGATGACAAAACTTTTCAAAGGTGCGGCCCCAACTTATGACCATGTCTTTTGACTCTTTGTCTATGCCTTCTCTCTCTGTGTGTGTAGGTATGCGTATTGCATCCTTTTGTGTTCTTTTGTGTTGCAACTATCTGGCAACTTGTAAACGCGAGAGAGAGACAGATAGAGAGAAGTGCAGCATGTGGCATGCGGTAGGGTGCATGGAATGCTGCCAACTGTGATTTTTGTGCTTGGCTTGAAGTTGCAATTTGTCTTTTGCCTTTGCCGCACTTTGGTGCGCTTCTTTAGCTCTTGTTTAAAATATAAATTGAATTGCCAAGTTTTTTATACCTGTTACACTTATTGAGTTAAAGGATACATTTCGTTTTGTAATAAATTGTGTAACAGACAGCAGAAAGGATCTTAAGAGAGAGCATAAAAAGGAGAAGACTGCCCGAGAAAGAGACAGTTTATGGTTGCACTAAGAGAAAAAGTGTAAAAGTTGAGTTTCCATTTTAAGCAAAAAATTAAGTAAATATGAACGTAATCGATAAATTCTTTATTTACGAAAACTCTAATCGTTAATTCGTCTGAGTTCCCCTATGCTGAAGTGCTTTATTTGATTGTTAGTCCATAGTATTCCAATCAAACAAACTTCAAATATTTTTTTAGTTTAAAAAAATAACCTTTTGAAGACTTAAATCGCTTATTATCGAATATTTGTAGAAATGCTCACAATTTTATATCTTTTTAGGAATATTTCGTTAATTTGCAGGAAATGTGTTAATGATTTAAGCGACTTCTATCCACTCAAGCATTGAAAGCAATAAGACAGATTTAATAATCGTGTTTTGGACTATCTAAGGAAGAAAGGTAAGTTTATCTTGTGCATGAATATAGGTTGTCCAGCACGAGCGGCACTATAAGAAAACCAAAGAAAAAATATGACACAAAGGGAAATATGAAAGAAATTAAGTACAACAATTCAAAACAAGTAAGTTTTCTTCCAAATTTATATGGGTTCTCCCATACGATCTGAACAATAACAACAATTTAAAAATATAACAACAAAAATTTTCTGAGCCGAACATTTTTCGACTCTTTTTTTTTTTGCTTCGTGGTACTGCAAAACCAAGCAAAACAAATAATTCTCTAACTTATTTCAGAAAACTAACCCGTTTTTTGAAGGAATAATATAAGTAATATATATTTTTTTGGAACTATTTTCATGAACTAAGGCACTGACCTTATTTGCCTAAGAAAATCTCTATTGATTAACAACACAGCTCTTCGGAATCGTCCATACTCTGTAGGTCTCTGTAGGTATCTTCGAACAGCTTTTGGTAGAGATATTTCCATGCGATGTTTTAAGTTTTAAGTTTTTCAAAAAAGCCTGATTTTGTTGATACCAGCCTAGCTGAAGCAGTTAACTAGAAAGTCTAGGTGTTCAGCTGCTTCGTCTTTAAGCACTAGGGAGAATATAGGTAACACCGAAAGTGCTGCATTACATTTCTGGATGTCTCACAAGTCTTCGATAATCTGGCTGATGTATAAAATAAAAAGAACGCTTTAGTACGCAAAGTCTGCTGAAAGCATACCTCTATTAGACAGTATTTAAAATAGTGAGATGATCATCATCGAAGCCGCACTTTGTGTCGTCTTCTATATCTTCTTCATAGAGCAGATATCTCTACTGGTAGACAAGTAACAATATCAACATTTTCTGACAAATCAGATATCCCAAGTCGCTGCTCTAGATTTGGCGCCTCCAAATTCGAAACCAATAGTTGTCACAAAAATGGTATTCTTGTAGGGTACAGTAGTGCAAGTCCCGGTTTTGCCACAAAAAAGGCTTTTATATAGGGTAAAGTTAGGCAAATCTAGATTTTGCAAAATTTATAATGCTTACTAATGTAGGAAATTGATGAATGATTGAACTTAGCGCATAATCAGAACCAGATGGTAATGCTTTATTGATTCTCAAGTTGGGTATTTAAGAAATTATACAAACAAATATTTTAAAATATTTAAGATTTAGTATTTAACTATTCCTATTCTTACCAAACTTTCTTTCACAGTTCCGTAATTAAAGATTGCAGCGTAAGCCACGTTCCAGGAACTAAGTATAACAAATTCGATCAAGCCCAACTTGCCACCCAATATCCATTAGCTTGTGCAAGTATAAGTAGTATCTATGTGCATTCTCTCACATGCGCACTTAATTTTCTTTTCATTACAGTTTCTAGTCAAAATTAATTAAGTATACGTATAGTATGGCTTGCATAACGGTGCGCTCGTAAGCACTCTACACGGTCGGTGTTCATTCATTACAAATATATCTATCTATAGATAGATAGATACGTATATAGAGCATAAGTATTTTACCACCAAATTCAGTTGGTTTCGTTTCATTTTATTTATTGGCCTTTCCAAAATGAAAACGACCGAAAGAGAGCAAAACACAGCAGAACGAACTTAATAAATTCAAACTGAAAGTTCCAACGGATGGGGAAATGGGACGCAGCGGATTCAGCTGATGCTTCTCCAGTTTTGGACTGGGCATCATCAGCGATTACAGTGAAATGAATTAAAATAATGCAAATGAGCCACAGAACAAACTATGAGAGTCAAAAACGTTGAAAACAGTGAAAAACATAAGTATATAAGTAGAAAATAAAAGAGAGTGGCCAAAGTAGGGATGAGAACGCAGAATAACTGAAGACCAAGTGAGACCAGAAGACTGAGAAGCAGTGTGACTGATTTTGTCACTGTTGGATACGTATTGTTGTTGTTGTGGTTGTTGTTGTTGGTCAGATTCATGACGTAAAGCGACCATGACTTTTGTGCGCAATCTAAGCCACTTTTACTTACAAGAAAGATGGTCAAAAAACAATGTAAAAAGTGCAAAAAAGTAGAGAATACGCAAATGTTGCTCCATTAAAGTAATGGAAATAAATATTAGCTGCCAAGTGGAGTACTATTTGGAAAATAATAAACCAAGTTAATGGCAGTATTGGCAGGCACTCAAATTTTAAACTTAATTTCAACATTTTGAAGACTATTTGAACTCAATTTGCTTTAGAGAGAATTTAAATTTCATGATCTACTAAAATATTTAAACATTTTTATAATAAAATGTTTCAACACTTGACAACTGCTTGAGTTTATTAGCAATTGAGACTCGGTCTCACACTCTCTTAATTCCAAAAGTACATCAAATTTATTGCCTCGCAATTGTAGCTCAAAATATATATATACATTTAAGTATCTGCCGTAGGCGCTTCATTTTAAACATCTTATCCTGGCTTAATCCCACACTTAAGTCTGCATAATTAACACATAAACTCGAATCTTTCTGTTAAATTTTTAGTGCAAATAACAATTTCTGCAAATACATAAAACATAAACGAGCTTTAAGCAGTTGCACACTTTCGAGTTATTTGCTATCGGAATGCAACCGAAAAGCACTTTTGAGTACGTCACATTAATTACGGCACCAACTGTTGTAGATTTCCTCTGGAAGAAGCTGTTGAAACACGTGTCGCATAGCTTAATGTTGGCCATTTCCTGTTTTGGCCAAAAGCACTAATAGTCGAGCGCATAATAAAAAGTAGGAAAAAAATTTTATATCGAGAGTATATGCGATTGTGGCATACGCTATAAGAATATTTTTGTACACCTTAAGAAATGCTTCTCCAGAGTACTGCATAGAGATTTCGATTATTAATAAAGTAGAAAGTACTTTGGAACAGTTAATACATGATTTATGTGCTAGACGCTCATGTGCCATATGATAAGGCGAAACCGACTCGAGACGGTCTTTCAATTAACTTTCTAGAAAACTATAAAAATTTAATGATTATTGCAAAAAAGATGTCTAGGAAGATAATTCCTTCCGATTTCAGCCATTTAAAGATGTAAAGTCAGGTATACATTTTGTTAGCTTTAGATGGATTCAATTTTGACAAATTTTGCAAAAGCATGTAGAGAAATGACGAAAAAACGTTCCAATGTCTACATATTTAGGCAAAACATTATATGATTACCTGTTGTTTCAAAGATCTAGACAAAAGTTGTTCAAAACTTTTACAATACACTTTACTTCTGGGAATGAAACCGAATAGCAACCAAACACCAAAAATAAAATCTCTGCCTGGTTTTATAATTCTGAGACCTAGGTGTTCATACAACGTATGCGATTCTTGAGGATATTCACATTCTGATAAACAAAAGATTTGTAACTTTTTACCAAACAGGTAAATAATACACATTTTTACCCACTTTCTGGTATTTTTGTTACAAAGTCGCAGTTGAGTTTCTTAGTCGCAGTATTATTAAGCATTAGTGGGTCCATGTTAGTTTTGTCTAGAGTTACTATTTTGAAAGCTGCGGTGTGGAAGGGTGTGCTCTGCGCTTAGCCTCTCATATCTCTTTGCTTAAAAACCTTTTTGAGGCTTCGACAAAGTCACACAACAGATGATTCTGTCTTCTTCCTATCTCACGGCTATGAAACCAGACCTAATTCATGAGCACATCCAAAAACCATAGCATTTTGGCAGAGTAAGTACTTCTAACGCTAAGGATATCTCATATTTATTTGTTTAAACAAATACCGATGAACATATAACTAGTCAATGCAAATCATTTCCTTCTCAACATATTTTTGACGCAATTGACACAAATTTCCCATACTCTCAACCACTTCTGACTAAAGAGTATAAAAAAATGAACAAACTACTAAAAGTTGATTCTAAAATGCATAAAACGAAAAGTGAAAGACATGCGCCAGAGAGTGGCGGGCACTGGCATATGGGAACTGTATTGGGATTCTGGGAGGAAATGCAAATACAAATAGAAAAAAAAAATACGTAAGTGAGAGTGGCGATGAATATGACGCTATAACCGGGCAGTGGCTGTAGCTTGCGGTTCCAACTGCCTTTCATAGCTTTTGGTTATAATGTGCTCCACTCCGGCTATATACATTTTTTTTTTGTGAATGAGCGCGTTTGGGACGTGCAAAGGAAATGAGGCCAAAACCAACAACAAAACATAGCAAAGAACAACAACAACAAGAATCTGGAAAATATGTTAATAAAGTGCCAGAGCAGAGCCATGATAAACGTGATAAACGCTGGATGAATGACCTCTGCGCCTCTATCAACATCTCTCTTAGCGCTGCTATCAATTCCTACATTTTACCCAGTCAGTCGTTCCCAGACACCCCGAACAACAAGTTGAGTCAAAAACAGACTATTTTGCGTTGGTTGCTTTTGTGAGGAATTTTCACTGCTTTAGAAAATATTAAAATGACTTTTAACCAAAAAGACAAACTGAACTGAGCTGAGCTGAAGTAAATGCAGCAGGTTCGGCAACAATGCGGCAGTGGCAGTGCCTGGTGGCAGTTACAATGGAAACGGCAGCAGCTGCAACAAACGGACTTTGAAATGCACGAATAAATATTAAAAGTGCATTTATCAGTGGCACTGGCAGTGGCAGTGGCAGCGGCAGCGTGCGAGTCTTGAGACTGCAAACTCGGACTCAGTGTCGGAGCCAGAGTCACGCTTGAGTTGCCTGCGGGCTGACCATGCTCAGCGTACTAATAGGCGCTGGTTACTACTATTGCTGCGTTTATAAGATTTGAGTTACTTTTGCATCCGTACAAATCTGACTAGACGCTTTGCTTTAAAAAGTCTTGCTTGTGTCTTGTTTATGACTGATAATGACAACTCTGCTCTGACTCAGTCTGGCCAACACTTAATACCCTATAATGTTGTTGTTGTGCGCTCGACTATATCTTTTGTATGCTACGAGGCAGCAAGCACTTTGTATCTTCTTCATTTGTTTGCCAGCTTTTTGTTGGCACACTCATAGATACACACAGCCACACACAGGCGGCACACAGATACACGCAGCTACTGACTGGCATTTCTTTTGAGTTCATTGCCGTCGACATTGGCATGCCGGCTACTGTAGCTACAGTACTGCTGCTACAATACTAAGGCTCCGCATCCGTCCCTGCACATCTGTATCTGTATCTGTATCTGTAACTCAGACTGCGTCTGTTTCAGTTGCCGAGTTGCATGTTAGTTTTTTTTTTGTTTGTTTGTTTGTATTTTTTTGTTCAGTATTTATACACTGCAAGCCGGACTTACAGAGAGCACTATAGTTTTTGCAGGTTCTATGGAAGACAAATACATATAAATATTACTAAGGAGCCGTCCCGCCGCAGTGAAATTCCAGCTTGTCGAGCCAAAACTATTTATGCTTAGAAGGTAATTACAAGAAAATTTAACAAGGTATCTCTAATGCAAATCAGTTTTATTCAAAAGTGTTGCGTTCGAAGCGCACCCAGCAGCAATTTGAAAGCCAAAATATGGGTAGCTCCAGCTCCAAAGAGTTTAAAAAAAATCGTTCAAAAAGTCAACGTTCAAAAATTTTTAGATTCCGAAAAAAAAAATTTCATATGCCAAAAAAACGAAGTGGCTTCTTTTATGGCCAAAATCGTGGCTACAATCGAAAATTATGCAAAACGAAGACACGAATTGATGACTAGGCACTACGACACAGGCCAAGTGCCAGTGAGATTGCTCATCCTACATCCCAATCTTTGACGCAGTTGCGGCTTAAAGATTCAAAGCATTTTGCAACGAAGACTGTTTCTGGGCTAACGCTTCTAAAGAGCTGGATGATCTGGGAAATGTGCTCAAAACGGACCTGGCTGCTATTATCAACTGCTTTGGTTGCTTTTGAAGCTGCGCCATAGGTCGAATGGCTCAAAAGATGCATATCCCCCATCCTGAACTTTGACGCAATTGCGGCAATAAGGAGAAGATTGAAAGCATTCTATGGATGAGCTAGAAAATGTTTTTAAAGCACACCTGGCTGTTTCCATCTAGTACTTTGGCTGGTTTTGATGTAGCCCACTCGCTACTCTAAGAAGTGCTCTATCATACTTCTTCGGCACCAAATTATGGCTTAACTCTATTTTCCTCTTCACGCTCTGCTCTTACTCATTATCCGTATCCTATGGTCTATGGTTGAATTACGCATTATATTATAAAATTTGTTGGTAGTATCATAACTTACAGAGTATTAACCACTGCAAATGCCTCAAATTTTTGTTGCACTCACAGATACACACACATACGTTTACTTTGACTGCTGCAAGTGGCATTGGCAACATCTTCTGCTGCCCCTTGATTACACTCAAATACCTTTCAAACAACAAACAATCCAAGCAACCAACTAACCAACCAACCAGCCATCCAAGCAAGTCACCCAGTATGGAGCAGTTCATGCAACCACTGAACCAGGCCGAGAGCCAGTCAACTTTGGAGGCACGTTCATTAGCTTGTCCGTTTGAATGAACGTACAACGCCTGACACAGTGAGTGATCATAATTCAATTATTAGGCAGCTAGCTCCGCACAGTGGGCTCAAAGTGTTGGGAAATTTTCAAGATTTTTTTCCGCTTTACAAAGTGAAAGAGAGACGTGTATGAGTGTATGTGTGATACAGTAAAATTTTTGGGAATGAGTTGAGCTTTCATTTGTCATGTTAATAGGCATGTAACTTTTGCTTTGGAAAGAGGTTAATTGAAGTTAAGAAGTTAACGTATTAATGCCGACAAATCGAGTTTAAATATAATAAAAAAAAACTTTTCGAAAAGAAAAGTTAATTTTACTCAAGTCAAAGTTTGTTTGGGTAGCTAAGGTGTTAGGAAAAATTTGTGATATAATGGAAAAGACAGATAACAGCATAAGATACTGCGGTATCAGTGATATCTGAGTAAAGTAACTTAAAAGTTTATGCAAAGAAACGGTAGAGCTATAAAAAAAAGTTTTAATTAAAAGTATCAGAATCAGAGAAGCGCAGAGGAAGTTCTTTAACGGAAATAAAGTTATGCAACTAGGGGAAGTCCAATTGAAAGAATCTGTTGCTTTCGGTATCGGACTCAAGAAAAAGTTGACAATATTGTGTTTAATTTTCCTCAATCTCTGTGAAACTGCACCAATAGGAATAGAAAGTCAGTAGATATATTTTAAGCAGCAACATACTGTGCGAATTTGGGTGAGATGGGCTTGTCGTTTAAAAGCCAAGTTATTTCTCAAAATTCAATTCAGTGCAGAGCGCATAGAAAAGTGGTGAACCTTAGTACTACTTTGGAAGAAATTCAGTTATATTCGTAGAATACATTTTATAATGTTAATAGAGTCCCTATAGATTATGCATTTCAAAACGGCATCTACCAAAATTCTATATATAGAACTTAAATACGGCTATCTGAAGCCTTCAGAAGAACCGTTGATATAATGACTAATTGGTTTTAAAGAAATTACGCGGATTAACGAAAGAAGACTCAAAAGTACGTTAGTTTGATCTGTGCTTTAAATAATCGTTTAAAAGCAAATCTTGCTGAACAAAGAGAAAATACTACAAGTAGCTTAATAAACTAACAACACTTTCAGTTGATTATTCCTTAGCTCATCATCATCGCAAAAGAGCTACAATTTAAGTCTAATCATTTTATTTCCCGATAAAGTTAATATGCCCCGCAAAATCCAACGTTAAATAGAACTTGGAAAGTTGTCTTTGTTTATTATCTGTTGATCACTTTTACTCTATCTCAAAAACAAACAATTGAAAATCTTTCTCAACGCAACCAACCATTAAGACGACCTTGCAATGCCATTTTTGCAAATCTTTTTTAAACCACTGTAGCAAGTCTAAACAAACATCATCATAATAGAGAGTTTCCGAGAGAGTAACTGACGCAAAATTTGCACGCTTTCTTCTTAACTTTGAACAGATCTATACCCAACGATGTTAATGGGCCCAAAGGCCAGCGATTATGAGCCGCATAAAAGAAAAGTGGTCAACAGTAGAATTGTGTCGGAATGACCATAAGCCGACACTTGACCAACTTGACCAAATTGCTGTTAATGAAACCAAAGCTGATGATGATGATGCTGCTGCAACGGCACTGGGTCGCTGGTTGCTCAAAGTTCCCAAAAACCCAACTTCAAGATCCGAGACCAGCTCAAGCAATGTTGACGATGACGATAATGTAGCATGGCGCGTGGCGTTGAGTTGTTCTGAGAAGTGTGAAAGAGGCGCGTCTCTGGGCAAAAATCTGTAGCCAGTGACTTTGTTGTAGACACAGATACAGCTACAGCTACAGCTACATTCTACAAACTTACATACACACACACACAGTTGGTGAGATACTGAGTTTGACTTTCATTTCTTTATACAGTTAGACACTTTTATTGTGTTTTACAACACTACCTCTTGCGCGTTACTTTTTGTTTGTATTTCTCTCTGTTGTTCTCTTAGCTTTTGTTGTTGTTGTTGTTGTTTACTTGAATTTTTGTTTATTTTGACTTTTCTTGAATTTCTATTTTTACCAACGATAACAATTTCTTTATATGCACACACACTTTTTTCTCCCGTTTTTGCCCACTGCCACGAACTCAAACTCAAACTCAAGACAGACTCCGTCGTGGCCGCTCCCCAGAACCTTATAAACCAAAGCTACTGTGTAGCAAACTATATGGCATATACACTGAGAGAAATGTGCAGTGCGAAAAGTCAATGATGCTTAATACGAAAAAAATGACTCAAGAAAATTCTGAGAATCAGAAAACATAAGGATTTCAACAAAAAAGTTTTTTTTTAATCAAACACTTTTATCCTACAAATTACAACCAATATACGCCAAATTCGCTATATTGAAATAACGTTAGGATTATTTATATGTATATAAACAAAATATAGTATGCATTTCATCAACGTGGATTAGTACAATATTTCACAAAAATCGAGTGATTTTTAAAAATAAAAAAAAATATTTGAAATATTTGACTCCCTGTAAAGAGAAAACTTACAACAAAACAATAGGAAAAAAGAAAGATAAAAGGATTAATACTTTTCTGTAAAAAGGTGATGCAAGTATAATCCCATTTTTGACTTCATCATATAAACGAGAGTGCCAAATAGCTAGATCGTGTGTTAACAATCTTGACTGCTGGTGGTCATATGAGAGAACGTCTGCAGATAATGGTGGGTATGGAAAGAGTGGTGGTGAGATGGAGCATGGTCATTGAAAAAAAAAAATTTTTTCCCCTTGACGATGGTCATCGCTTCAAATGCGGAGTATGGAGATATATTTCTTTAAAGATATTAGTAATAGTTTTTCAATCAAATTTCGCATTCTGAATGTGTTATATTTTAATTTTCGTCTTTTAAGTTTAAAACGAAAAACCCAATATATTTATTTTTAATCTAACAATTTAAAGATTGATGTGATTGTATTGTTTTATAATTAAGATACTTAAAAACGTTTTCCGTAAATTTTATCTAAAAATGTGAGTATTTATGTAAATGCATTTTTTTTTATTTAGATGTAATAAAACATTTGCCTCAATATTTGAAGTAATTTCTTAAACAACATAATTATACTTTGTTTACTTAGTAAAGTTTAAAATACACATTTTTTAATGTAATTAAAATACATTCGAAACAATATGCACAACTATTTCTCTCAGTGTGCACAATATTACAATACGCATTTTACTTTGACTTTATTTTGTGCAATTGTTTTTTTTTTCCTAGCATATTTTTTCTTTGCATTTTGACTAGACTCTTGCCATATTTCTGGCTACATTTCGAGCTTCCCTTTACGGATTCGGTTGCCTTCGGTTTCTTTCTTTTTTCTCCCAACCAAATACTTGCCGGTTTCAGAGGCAACCATGTCTTAGCCTTAAGTTGTAAAAGTTGAGCTGCAGCTTAAAGTTAATACTTATAGTTGGGTTAGAGTGTAGTCTATGAAATGCCAATGGATTTGGGGAATCATGTCTGCTACGTTGCAGTAGATACATTGGGAGCAGTACTAGGACGCGCTCCAGTCATGCAAACAGACAACAAAGGAATTAAGCACATTTACTTGACGATTGAATTGAATATTCATTGACAATGGATAAATAAGTAAATTGACAAACAGTGATTGCAAATCATTTTCGGAATGATTTTCAAATGAAATCAATTTCAAGACAAATTGATTTAAATTTGAAAAGCGTAAGTGTTTCTGACTAAAAATAAAATTTCAAGCAAGAGGGCAATAGCAATTGACAGCTTAGACTGAAATAGAGCTCGGAGTATTTTTAGCGCAGCGTCAGGAGCTGCACAGGTGAGTGCCTAATGGATTAAGGCATTTATTTTAAGAGTAATCAGCAAGTTTGCACTTCTTTTGGTTAAATGTGCTTACTTAGATTTTTAAGCACAAAGTGTAAGTCTGTTGGAAATATTTGTATTTTGGTCACACTGAGAGTCTATAGCGCGCGGATTAAATTGGCAAACAAACGTTCGTAAAGCTACACAAAGTCGTTAAACTACAACTATGGCGAAAAAACGAATCCCATTGAAAAATTTCCGAAAAAAGTTTGGTCACACTGCATTTTTTCTTATTGCCAGATTGTCAGCACCAAGCAGCTGTACGTATTTACAAAAAAAGCTGGCAACACTGTTTCCGCAACAGATTCAAAAAAACGACTGCTTTGCAGCATTTATTGTCATTTGTGTCCCCAAAGCAACTCAATTTAAAATTCAAATTTACATTCTGCCGAAAACAATTGCTTAAATTGAAATAACTTTTGAAATTCCCTCAACTAAATGCCTAGAACTTGCATTTTTCCAAAGTAATCTAGCATAGCTTGCCTTTTGTTATCTTCTCGCATACTTCAAATGACATTTTGTTCCAAAACTAAAGCGCATAATACCAAATTGTGCCACCTTTGGTAGCTCTAAATTTTATTTAGTTGATATTTTCACACAAGAACCAACGAAGCGTATGAGAAAAGTAAAAACAAAAAAAAAAGACAAAATGTGGTACAACTTTTGTGCCAGCGATTTTGGGTTACGTATCTCTTGAATTTTGTTTTGTTTGGCATTTTTTTTTCTTGTTTTTGTTTTTATTCAGCAGCGAGTACACACATTCACTTATCGAAGTACAAACCAATACACTTTACAAGCTTCCCACTTGTGCATATTAATTGCTTATTGAACAGCAGCACAATATTCGCAAAACTGGATTGGATTCCAGCTAGGAGGTGCTTCTCAGCAGCCAAAAGCCCATATTGAGCACAGGCTGAGAGTGTGTAGCATTGCAGTGAGTGGCGCTGGGCCCTTTTTCATTTAACAAAGCCAAAGAAATCAACAAAAGCGACAACTAAAAAATGTGTACGTTGTATATTGGGCATGAGCATGGGAAATACGTTGTTTTATTCAGCAAATGAAATACTCTGTATCCATTCAATCTGCCAAAATCTGAATGTAAAACCAAGAAGTGGTTTTTGTGTCGGCTACGTTGAACATCAATCTTATTTGCAATGACCAGAGACATGGATTTTTCATGTTTTCCTATATCCTCGATTTTGTTTTCGTAAAGTTTTCCATTTTCAGACGAGTATTTCTAAGTCTTGTACTTGATTAGGGTGTTGGCGTTGCTCTATTATATAAAAAAGTTTTGTCACATCGGTCAAGATATGCTTGAAATATAATGCGTAGAAAAAAGTTGAATATTTCTGAAGAAAAACGAAAACTTTGAATTCGCGTAGAGGCAAGACTAGGAAAAAAGTTACCAAGCTCGCAAGGAAAATCTAGACTAAAGTCAACTTTTGAAAAAATAATAAAGTTTGACACTTGAAGGGAGAACGAATTAATAAAAAGAGGAAGCGTGCGCTAAATTCGTACAAAAAGGTAAAATCCAAAAACCAGAAGTTGATGTTAGGATTGTATGAAGTAGATAAAAAGTTAAATATTTGAAGAAAATGGATATGAAGAAAGAGTTTGAATATTGTAACGCTCTTACTTTCGAAAATGAAATGTCGCGATTAAAACAGTTCTGTTGTCATCAAGGAAAAATTGTATTTCCGCCAGAGAAATAGAGCGCCGTACCATAGTTTAGCAGAAAACAGAATCCTTTTTCTTTTTTCCAAAACCTATTTGATGATTATCAGTTTATACTCTTTTGAGGTAAAAATGCTTAGAGTAAAAATTAAATATAAAGCTATCTTTGTTTTAAAGATTTTTCGATCTTATTAGATTTATAAAAATGTGAACCTAGATGTCCAGGTTTCTATGCCGTCTTAAGATACATTTTTGCTTTAGTGTCTAATAATCAAATAGTTTTTAAAAGATACATTAAGCGTTTTTCAATATCGAGAAACTTATTTTATGTTAATTAGTTTTTCGAAAGAAAGAGAACTTGTTGAAGATTGTAATGTTTTTAAGCCAAATCCTAAGCTAAAGCAGTAAAGTGATTTTGTTTTAAAAGATTTATATCAAAGATTTTGATATCTTAGTTTTGCTTGTAAATTTACAATAAAATGAATTCAGGCAGCCTTCCTGGTTTTGATCTAAAAACAGCTGATGCCTCTTCAAAATGTAGCTTCTTTAAAATGAAACTTTATGCATCTAATTGCGATAGAATGAAAATGAATAATTTCCAAAATTTCTCCATCTTATTTTTGCTGTTAATTTTTATAAATATAAAAAGAAACTGAATTTTAGACAGCCTACGCTGTTTTAGACTGCTTTTTCAAAAGTAACCCACTTCAAGAAGACTGCTCAAAAGTTAGAGAAATTCAAGCGTCTAATTGCGAGAGCTCCGAATTATATTAATAATTACTCTCACTTAGCGTTACCGTTTTAATTATCACCAAAAAAAAAAAAACACAAAATTTCACATCCGAAAAAATACATAAAATAAATATTGTTTCACATTAAAAACGCTCATACGGCCCATTACATAATTTCCCAAGCACCTCATGTTACCTGCACTCCTCTCGCATGAGTGTCTGTGACAGTCAAAAGGAAAACCACACATACTTTGAGTGTGTTTGTGACTCGCCACGACCTGGCCAGCTCTGTTATGGCCTGGGCCTGTGCATGGCCTGGTCTGGTCTGGCCCAGGGGTCGTGGCTTTTATTGTTTTTATCAGTTTCGATCACTCAATTCCAATGCCAAAACAAAACAAGAGCAAGAACAGACGTACATTCATTTACTCACTCAGTCAGTCAGTCAGTCAATTCACTCAACTCACTGACTCATTCGTTCATTCATTCATGCCACATTCATTGAGAGTCGTGCAACTCACCTGTTTGTGTTGTTGTTGTTGCTGTTCTCGTCGTTGTTTGTTGCTGTTGTTGCTGGCCTTTTTTTGTCACTCCGTTGCGTCGCGTCGAAACAAGCGTTTTCCGGCCGGGTTCAAAGCGCAGTGGGCAGGGGTTGCAAAGTGCTGGCGCTGGTAGCAGGGGGCGACTGCTTGGCTTTGCTTTGCTTTGCTTTTGTTGTTGTTGCTGTTGTTGTGCGGTTGTAGGGGTTGACTTTTTGTTGTAAAGTGTTGATTGTTGTTGCTGCCGCTGTCGTTGCTGTGTTGTGGCAGCCACTTGTGCGCTTTTATTGCCAACGCTGTAGGCCACGTTGCCCCCTTGTTGCCGCTTTTGTTGCCGCTTTGTTGTAGTTGGTTGGTTGACAAAGCGCCGCCGTTTGCTTGAAAATTCTTTTTCTCGTTTAATTTTTTATTCTTGATTTTTTTTTTTTCGAAAATTAAAAAGATTTCGTTGTTGATTTTTGGTTTTATTTAATTTTTGCTTTTACTTTCAGGTTGCGCGCTTTAAAAATAAAAAATTTCACGTTAAATATTTTTGTTGTTGTTTGTTGTTGCACGTGTGAAAAAAACAATTTTGTTGCAGCCAAAAATATAAAAAAAAATCAAGCCGATTTTTTTTTTAGGAAACTCAAATATTTGAGCGGAACCCAAGCAACGCGCCAGTGTTTGCTGTTGTTGGGTCGAGCGCAACCTGTTCGCTATTTGCCTTTTATTTTTTTTTTGTTTTTTTTTTGCGGTTTAAAACGCTTGCCTCTTGGCCCAGGGCCATTGAAGTGGTCAGTTGGCCCAAATAAATTCTCAACTTTCTTGATTACTCAATTGAATTTTGCATATTTCTGAATAGCAAGTTAATGTCGCTTTGGCTGGTGACTGGTGGTAGCAGCACCCGTGACTGCTAAGCTGTCAAAATACTCGAGTTGGGTCAATCGGATTGAATGGAATTTGAAGAATTTTTAAGTTTAAATTGAAGTTGTTATATAATTTGCTTAAGTTTTTAATATTAACGGCTACTTAGGTGAGGTCCCTGTGGGCCTATTGTGGCTGGTCTGATTTTTAAGATTATTCGAACTTGGTAAATTGCTTGAGATTTATGTTCCAAATGAAGCTCTATAAAGTCGTCTCATAAATAAGAATGCAGCGTATTTACAACTAAACTAATAATAATTATTTTTATGAAATAAGAAAATAAAAGTCCTTGGTTTGGCGCACATATTGACTTCGTTTTGAAAAATTTGCTCAATTAAAAATTTTACTTTATTAGAATCTCAACTTCTAGCATCTGCTTGAGGATGTCAAAAAGTTTTTACAAGTATGAATGTTGCGTTAAAATAAAAAAATATATAAATAAATTAAGAAGAAAGTCAATAAAAAACAAAAAATATATTTCCTCCAAAAAAAAATCAAGCAGAAAAGATTGTTTTTTTTTTAAGTTTTCAAACAGTAAATAGTATTTAAATTAAATTTATTTTTAAATTATATTGAAAATAAAAATAATAATATGAAATCAAATATTCATTGTGTAAGACTGCTTATCTGCTCTGGCACTGTATTTAAATTAATTAATTTAAGATACTTGCGAAATAAATTATTAAATATATATATATTCCCCAAGATTTTATAACGACAAATATATTTTAGTAATTAATTTTCAGTAGAAAGTTCTATAATCTTATAAGGAATATTTTATATTATATAACAAATGAAATTAAACATTTATCTATAAATAAACATAATATGCATACACTTGTATACATTTTTTTTGTAGAAATATATTATTTTCTTTTTTATTGACTTTCTTCTTAATTTATTTATATATTTTTTGATTTAACGAAAAATTTTTTTTTTAACATTTGATATGAAAAATGTTAAAAATTATGTAATAAAAAAATGTATTTGCTGCCATAAAATATTTTATAAAATTTAATGGAAAAAATTAGCTTTTAAAACAAATATGTCTATATTTATAAAATTCGTGATTTTATTTTTCTAGTTTTTTTTTAATTTCTAAACTTATATTAGTTACTTATTTCCTACATATTACTTTTTATAATTTATTTATTTTGAACAATTTTTTTTGCAAAATCTTTAATTTTTAATTTAAAAATGTTATTTTTATAAATGAGCGTAGTTTTTAAAATTATTTTTTTTATAAAATTGAATTATTTTTTAAATCTTTTTAAAAGTGTTGAAACGTATAATAAATGTATTTGTTTTAAAAGAAATTAATTCTTGTAGTATATTATTTGCATTTTAAAATTTATTTATTTTTAACAAAATTGGTTCAGTTTTTTTTTGTTTTCATTTAATTACATTTTGAAAATAATTTATTTTTATTTTTAAGTGTCTTGTAATTACTTTTTTAACTTTTCTAAATTTTTTCATATATTTGGTGTTGTTGGCTAGGGAAAGTTGTGTGATAATTGCTTGCAATATTTTTATAGACATTTATTATTAGTTTATTTATTTAATTTTGGTATCATGCCCGCCTAAGATTTTTAAGCTTAGTTTCGGAATATTTTTTAAATATTCCTATTGTTTGCAATTCATAATTTTTGGTAACTTAGACTATAAACAAGAAACTATAAACTTTTAGAAATGATTTGTTGCGATTTGTTGCTTTTAAAATATGAAATGACTTTGTGTATATTAGAAATGTGAAAGCAATACTAGATATTCTTTTGCTTTCATATGGCTGAGACTTAAGCTTAAGTAGAGCTCTACAACTGCATTGATTTTCTTTTCTAAAAAACTGTTTTTGTGCTTAAATATCTTTACTTCTAGCACCAAATTTTCCAGCTCAATGCCAAAGGCGCTACCATTGTGATTTTTTTTGCTAACTGGCCACACTTTTTGTTGCGTCTTGTAGTGTGACCAACGCGACCTCAGGTGTCAAAAGTGGAATTGATTCAATTGATGCCGGCAAAAGCAACAAACATTTCTATTTGTTTTTAAACTCAATTTTGTCGAATAAATCACAAACGGATTAATTAACGGGTTTCGGTTTCGCAACAAGAAGTCGGTCAATTCGTTGGTCAACAAGTTTTTGTTGTTGCTACCAACTTGGCTTTAAATCTAATTAGACGTTTGTTTTTGTATTTGTTATATATATATTTTTTTTTTGCCGAAGAGCCAGCGATGCTAAAGTCTTGGCCATAAGACTGCAACGGCAAAAGCAAGCTAGGCCTGTTTCGGGGCTTTCTAAAAGAAGCCAAGCTACGCTTGGTTGGCTGTTGGCCAGAAGCATACACTCACTTAGCTGGTAAGTTAGATATGTACAGAAGAGCTACAGATACATATAGATAATGGAATATATGGAAAGACGGCTAAACCGTTAACGTAAAGCACTGCGCTGCTATTGATAGAGTTTTCTTAGCTCGAGCGCCTGGTTCTTGTTGGGACAGTTTTGTTGCAAAGAAAAAGCTGCTGACGACAAAGATGATGACGACGGCGGCGACGACGTCACGGCGCGCGCTTAAAATTCTTGCATGCAAGCCAATTACCAAAGCGTCGCTGTCTCTTGCGCGCGCGTTTGGGCTGTAAGCGGGAATCGGCTTTAATCAGGCAAACATTGAAAACGCTCAAGAGGTAAGGAACAGCAGTTTGCAGCACGAAACTGGTTTCTACGATTTGTACGTTAGAACAGGATTTGAATTTTGATTGTTAATTTATGCACACAAACACACACACACACACACACAGCAGCAACAACAAGAACAACAATGTGATAGCTATCACCTAAATCGCTTAACTTGGCTTAAACGCAAAGCCAAAAAATTTAAAAATCAAAATTTTTAAACACAATTTTTCTCGTATTTTTTTGTTGCGGCTTCTTAACGGTTTATGTAAATAAAAACAAAAACTTAACAAACACACACACACAGACACACGCACACTCACTCGTACACGCAAAGCCAAAGCAAACGGTTTGCTTTTTTCACAATTTCTTTGCGTCTTTTTTTCTTTTTCCACGTTTGCCGTCTTCCGCGCTCGAACCGTAGCAGGTGACTGACAAGCCAGCAGTAAACCAAGAACTGAAACAACAAAACGGAAATACGAACAAAGTTGCTGCTGCTGCAGTCGACGCCGACGACGACGACGACGTCAACGATGTTGCCAACATAACCGAAGTTTCGTATAGATTCGAGCCGAAGTTGAAGCGCTGCTTGCTGTTGCACGTTGACGCTGACAGCGACGCTGATGCTGGCAGCAACGCACTCAACAGCTGTTTGGCTGCGCATTTAACAGTTGTCTGCTGGCAATTGGCATGTTAAGCAACAGTGCTGTGTTAAATGCAGCTGTTACATTTGTTTACTGTTTGACAGTTGATGTTACAGCGCTGTTAAATGCTTAACAGCTGTAAGCGCTACTGTGAGCTGCAAACAATTTTTGGCAGTTAATTGCTTTAATTTTCGTTTTAATTTAATTATTAAAAAAATTTTATAAAAGCTTCAAAATACAAAAATAATAACTAAGCTTCTGACTTTCGATTAAAATGTCTACAAACTAAGCTAAAATATAAACTGCATTCTCCCAGACCAAAATTTGTTTCATAACTTTTCTGCAAAAAACTATTTTTCTGATCTCTTAAGTTCTCGAGCAACATTAATGATTCAAATTAAACTTGTTAAGCAAATGACTCTCTAAACAAGTGATTAATAATTTTTAATATGATTTTATTCGCCTTGACTATGGATATTGCTACAAAGGCGGACAACAGGGAGCTACAGTTTATGGCCAAATCCGAATGGCGGTGTGCCTAGGTAATATAGAGATTTTCCTAGGTAAATAGCATGTGTTTGCTAGCTATGCCAGTGCTAGAAAAATACAACAATGCTGCAGGGCGCAATCGAACCATCGGGTTTCGAGACGGATACGCTATCATAATATTACAAGGAATGTGTGAGCCTAACGTTCATTTGAACAGGGTAAAGCTCCTTACTCTATCTCGAATGATTGCAGGTTGACGCACAGCCTACTCCGCTGCAATACCTGGGTAGCTATCTAAGCAAACACTAAAAAGTAAGCTAGTGTGTACAGTGAGTCATAGGCAGGAATTGCCAATCGCCTCGTACAGCAAAAAATCCATAGATTGGCAATAACAAAGACGCGGATAGGGCGCCCCCTATATTTTGACGCCCAACCTTTCTACCTTATGTCAGCAGCTGAGCAATAACAGCAGTTCCAAAAAGAATTTAATAAATTATAAAGTAAACATTTCTCTCTTAAAAATGTAAACGATTAATAAAGCGATTCTCTGGCAATACGTTACGCGATGTGCATCGGTCTCAACCTAGAGACAAAAGATTACTAAAGTCCAGAACTCCAAATACACCGGCGACAAAAAAGCCTGCGTTCATCCCGTTTGAAGAACGTCACACCAAGTTCAAGCACGGGGTTGTTGGCCACGATCCCTGTGAGAAGTAATTGTTGAAGGTGTCCAAGTATACCATAAACACGCTTTGAAATTCTTGAAGTGTCACTTGAGCATACACAATCATGCAAACACTTTGGATGCTGCAGAGAAAAATTGTTCACAAAATCTTTGCTTCGTTGATGACCATTGCAATAGAATGAATCATGGGCTGCATGATCTCTCACAAAGTCTGCGCTGGCTTGGCCATGTCCATAGTCGTATGCATGAAGAAGTTCCAGTAAAGTTCGAAAGTCGGCAAAGAAAGCACGATCGTAGACTCAGATGAAGATGAAGTGAAGCAGGAGCTATTTTCCCTCGAAGTGACCAATCGATGTAACCCGATAACGGGCTGTAATGATTATCTAAGGTAAAGTACAAGTACGTATTCCACAATGCTTCTCCGAAACCTGCTTCTTAAATTAGATTTTTAAAATAGTTTATTTTTTTATTTTAATTCGAATTATATATTATAAAATTAATCAAATAATAATTAAGTAATTGATTATAAAAAGCAAATTAATTTTAAATTCAACACACAATCAGAGAAAGCATTTATTTTAAAAAATTTGTTAAGTTGGCAGCACTATTGGTGAATTTGAATGATTTTGTTAAGTTGGCAGAACTGTGCTGCCATCAAGTTGGCAATGCTAAAAACTCAATACCAGAACATTCCATAAAAAGTTGTGCATTGCTGTGTAGCTTGTGATATTTTCAAAATTATTATTATTAAAAAAAAAAGTAGTTTGTGTGAAAAATAAACTTTTTGCGGTATCTTGATCAGAAGAGTAACAATTTCGATATGAATAACATGGATAGCTGGCATTTTCTAGTAAAACATTTGAAGACGTCGCTGCATGGGGAGCGTAAAATGCGTAAAAATTGTAAGTGCCGGTGTGCATGTGTATGTGTGCATTTGTATGTATGTGAGTGTGCTTTTTATTTTTTTGAATAGCGCCAGTATGTGCGATGCAAAGACAATGTCAACGCCTACGTACTAAAACTTTCCCCCACACAATACACTACATTCCCTGCGAGATCACTGCTAAGTATTACTTCGCGATGATGGGTAGCCTCCCTAGGCATTCTCCATCATCCGCCTCTCTTAGATTTCTCTGGATGCCTATAATGAGAGAACAAACACACATTGACATTTTTCCACTTTTCTTCTGTCGCCTGCATGTGTTCCACTAATTTCTCTGCTGGTAGCACATTGAAGGCGGCTCATGTCTGAACTTATGCAGATAAATTCTGTACCACTGAAATACTGGGTAAGATGGAAATTTAATTTCCCGTCACTAAGGTTACACCAGTCATCGAGTCTTGGCATAAGTCGATAAGAACATTTTCCTGTTACCGCTCTCCAACGAGTTTGCCATACAGCCATGGTTGCTTGTCTACAGGTCTATACCTGCAAGGAACAATGCTGCTTTCTCCGATAGCTTTCGAAAGCGTGTGTTTTCAGAGAAACCCTTTATAATTTATAATTTTGTTAAGCTGGCAGCACCGTGTTGCCAATAAGTTGGCAATGGGCAGCACTGTTTCGCCAACAATGCGGCAATGGGCAGCACTGTTTCGCCATCAAGGTGGCAGTGCAAAGACTCAATGCCAGAATATTCTACAAAAAGTTGAGCATTGGCTGTGCTGCTTGTAAAATTTCTGCCAAAATAATTTCAAAATTATTTTATAAGTAAATTGTGTGAGAAAATAAGCGAAGTCATAATTTCTACATGAATACTATGAATAGCTGGCTAGTTTTACATGAATATTTGAAGACGTGGATACATGGGGAGTACAAAATGCGTCAAAATTGTAAGTGCCGGTGTGCGTGTATGTGTGTGTGTGTTGTGTGCATATGCGTGTCTTCTTCTTTGCATTGATTCCCTACAGATTTTCAACTAAACTTTATAATTTTCAGCGATGGTACAGCTAATAAACGCTTGGTCTCCCCCGTTTGGCGTGCATATGCTGGAGATCATTGATTTAAATGTGCCAGCAGCCAAGTCAGTCGCTGTTTTATTAAAAAACTGTCTGCAAAATTATTGCCATACACACGCTGAGGGCCTCAACGGTGAAGACTACGCAAACTTTAAAGATAAGTTGATCGAAACAATGCTGCTAACACCACCAACTATGCAAAAAATGTTAATAAGCTTAATGGATATCAACGGCAACAATAATTTGTGTAAATGGCCGCAGTTGCTCAATGAAATAATGCAAAAGCTACTGTCGGACAATGCTGCGGTCATCGACAGAGCCTTGCAACTGGCGCATTTGCTTTTTGAACGTTTTCGTCATATGCAAATATTTCAGGAAGCACTTTATCTTGAATTGAATTACACTTTAGAAAAAGTGGTGCCAACTTTGTCGCTGTTAATGAAAAACTGCGTGCAGCAAGCCAGAGTGCAGAAATCCTCGTTGATGGTCTATAAACGCTTCTTGCTCTTGGACAAGATTTTCATCTCTCTAAGTACGCTTTATCTAAATCATTATTTGGCGCAAAACTTGGATCTTTGGATGCATGCGTTCGTAGTGCAAATGAACCTTATATGCACCGTTGGGCGTGAGCATATCGAGCTGAAGGACATGTTCAACGTATTGCCACAAGAGATCTTTAATATAATTAATTTGTTTAACAGCAAATATCGCAGTGACTTTCTGCCCTATGAAAAGCAGCTGAGTGACGCTACATGGCCGTATTTGTTATTAACCAGTTCGGCTCCAGCACATACAGAGGTGAGCAGTTGTGCACTACAAAAGTACCCATAATCATCATAAACGTATACCTTTTGCAGATAGTGGAACGTGCTGTAGAATATCTCAGTGAATTTGAAAATGCTCAGTACATGCTTAACCCGTTCGAAGTTATAGAATCCACTCAACCGGACTTGCGCTATGTCTGCTATACGTTGAAGCAGGTGATGCGGGAATACGAGAAAAATGGTGTGATACCGGAGCCATTTTGGCCCGTATTTCATTGCTTGTTGGCACCTCCACTTTGGGATATGACACATCTTTTGCAGCCTTTAACTAAATTGCTGACTACGTTTATCCAGCAAGGAGCTAAAGATATCGAGAAACTGGATGTAATGGTAACATAATTAAAAGTTTATTTGTAGCTTACCTATCTAGCTTATCATCTTGAAATGCTAATTTGAAAATATTTGAAGACAGTCTTTTGTAACAGAACACTCTTAAGTCCAAGTCCGCACCTACTTTTTACAGAGCTTTAGCTTCGTAGCTTTGTTAGAGTATAAGAGAGCTGAGATTATTATCGACTCTTGATCTTTAGTTTGAGCTTTAAAAATCTAGAAAAACTACCAAGAGCTTAATTCTTATTAGGAATAATAAAGTAGTGTTTCCCAAAGCAAACTTTATAAAGTTAATATTAGGGTAGAGTAGTGTTTCTCAAGCACATCTTTATTAAAATCTTTAAAAGAAGTATTGATCAGAGAGAGAAGTCTTTACTCATAGAAATAAGATATAGGAGGCGCTCGCCATGATTTTTGAAGCTTATTAAAATTAGTTTATGTAAGAAAACCAGCAGTTGTCGATAATGTTACCCAAACTATGATCAGCAGGGTTACTAGAGAAATCTTTACTCATATAACGTAGATATAGGAGAAGCTAGAATTATATCTTTGGTTCGGTTACTTTCTTATGTCAGCGGTTCCAAGTTTTGGATGTTCGGAATAGGCGTGTTTCCTCACGATTTTTCATACAAAATTGGAGGAAAAATGATACATTTATGAAGAATTCGGTAACAAAGTATTAAAATTTGATCAAAATTGGTAGCTTGCTCAATATATAAAGCTCCCATAGGGCGAATTGATTCATATTTTAAATATTGGAATATGCAGATAAAAGAAAATAGTGTAAAGAGTTCTATTGTAGTTCAGATAATCAGTTGAAATCCTGGTTTTAATAAATATTGTATATGAAGTCATTTTTCATGGTAGAGACAAGATTTTGACGTTCAACCAGGAGCGACAAGCGTCAAATTTTTTATAGCTTTTATTACCCAACAAGTGAGACTCGATACATCGATGTTTGTCTACCTAACCAGCTTATTATTTATTCTTACTAACAAGTCATTTTTATATCCAAACAGCCTGAAATTTTGGTCATCATAAAGAAGCTAGTTACTAACGACGTATCCACGTATAATGTCTATTACCTATTAATGTTCCTGACAGCCTACTATCCTTCGGAACAATTGCAAGCCTATATGCCATGTATCATAGCCGAGCTCAATTTCGAAAGCCTATACACTAAGGAATCTTTGGTGTTCTTTTGCTTCTATGCATTCCACATAGATGCCAACTCTTTAATCCACAGTGTCGATAAGAAGCAGAGCAAATTGTTTGGACGAATACTGAAGTATATGCTCTTAATCCTATTGACTACTAAATTTAGTAAATTGGAAACTGATGTAATTACGGCGGGAGTTGTGAAAATATTGACCGAAGCAACTGAAATATGCAATTCCGAGTATATCGAGTATTGGGCGCCGTTGATGAGAGCTGTTATCGATACTCTGGAAAGGCCAACTCAAGAAATTTCAAAGGTAAAGCCATTACTTATTTGGGACGCAAAAATGCTCTTTAGAATGCCTAAGGCACGCGCATTATTAACTGAAAATTTGAACTATTCCATGCCGAACTTTTATTTACAATATTTTATGTGTCAGTTGAATCCACATTATATTCTAATATTGAACAAATATTATGATATGTACTTCAACATTGCCGATGATTAATTTAACGTGATTGAATTGTATGAACCGATATTTATGATTATTTTATATGCTTGTATTCCGAATAAATAAATAAAAACAAATCACTCAAATTTAAGGACCTATGGCTACATGAAGTTTGCGATTTAGAGGTAGCGATGTAAAGTAAAGAAATTTCTATATCCTGACTATCCGGACAATGTTACAAAGTTAGTGGGAGTATCGAGATATCTCTATTAATAGGTTTTCGAAGACAACAGGGACCTACAGTTTATAGCTGTATCCGAGTTCGACGTACTTAAACTAATGGAGCTCAATAGCAGCTATTTATTTGCTAGCTATGCCAGTGCTCGACAAATACTCTGCAATCGAAACAACGACTTTCGCTGAGGAAGCTATCTGAAAAATAAACCTATTACCTACAATGCGTTTACCGCATTAAGACATTCTCTACCGACAATACCCCGTTCCGAGTGCTACCTGCTCATTAAAATTCTTAACATTTTTCCCTCAACTTTTCTACTCCCTCCCTCCCCCCAAACCACTCGCCATAAAAATAAAGCAATCCTAATTTCGCACAAATGCTGCAGGATGACACAACAGATTAGCGGGAAATACGTAAAGCCTGTAAGAGTAACGGACACGTAAAAAATATTAAGATAATTTTTAATGCGTTAATTTTCGACAGTATATTCATAATCTGGCAAAGCATATTAACCTCCGGTTGTGTCGGCTGCATGATTCGGTGGCATCAATCAAGGCGTGAGAGTTCCCCCATACGCATATGCGCATACTTTCCGGCATTGGAGGAATTTCTGAAATCTGCTACGAAAACGACACGTGCTCTCGACAAAAATTGAAAGTCTTGCGCTGATGATAGACATGTCGTCGCCATTGAAGTACTCCCGCCGCTCCCAGTGCTATTTACCCTATCCATGTTGTTGTCGTTTCATTGTTGGCATTGATGCGCGTCATCATTTTATCGCAGCCACTCAGGTGGAGAAACGAAGGCGGAGCTGGCAAAGTATTGCCGTGACGGTTACCCCGCGCAGCCAGCTGTACGGGCTGCTTGCTACGCCGGATATCCTTTTGTTGTTAACGTCTTCGACTTTTATCGATGCTAATATGCGTACACACACACAGAGAGGAGACGTGTGCGCACGGCGTAAGGATATCAATGACGTGTCTGGGAACTGCCTGCCTCTACCGTAGCTCTGTGTACGCCGGATTGTGGCTTCAATGTCAGAAGACAACTGCAGCCGGCGGCAATCTACTAACAACTCAACTCAGCTCAGTACACTTTTAAGTGTTCCAAATTTTATGCATGTTATGTGGCATATTTGAAAAGTTTTTGGTCAGGAAGCCAATGCACAGATTTGACTTAAACCAGCCAGAGTAGGTGTATCTGTCTAGCAAGTCAGCCTGCATGTCCGTCCATACATCTCAACATTATTCATATGGAAAACTATGTGCGCATAGCTACAGCTTTCAGCAAAGAATTAGAATATTTAAAGTTTACAATTTTAGGAGTAAAATATGTTGAGTGGGTGGTATTGTTATTCTTTAAGGAATTTTGAGTGGTATACAACTTTGTAGTTAATAAGTTTGGATTTTAAAGGAAAACAATTTAAAGGTAACAATGGTTGTAAGACATATTTAAAGTGAAAGCATTTGTTTCTAAAAAATTTGATAATTATTAATTTTATAATTATTTATTGCGGTTCGAGAAGATATCTCTAAGTTACTTTTTGTATGTGGTAACACGTAAACCGCCTTTGGCCTTGAGCGCAAAATGTGCTATTTGTTCGGCGTTTTAGCATATTTTGGTCAACGTATTGGTAGAAATGGCTGCGATTCTGCATCGAATGTTGTCTTTTAAGTTGAGTAATGGTGCTTGGATTTCAAATGAAACTCAATAAATGTATTCCCCTTAACGTACTGTCACAGTTCCAAAGGCGCAAATCCGAAAGGCAGTAACTTTGTTAATTAAGAATTTGCTAGATATATAGTATCCATATATTTACTAGTTATACCAATACTACACATATGATCCAATGCTGCCAACTAACGACCCTCTGTTTCAAAGTACGAGTACGCCGCAAAATAGTCTGCTGGCGTTAGACCGGAAACATTTGGTGCCCAGTGAAAATCACTATTTTTCGAAATGATTCAAATGTAGAACAATTCACGCAATAAATCAATACTTTGACATGCACTATGGCATCTTTTTGGATCCAGAAGCCAAACCAGCCCTTTTAAGAACAATCGATATCACAAAATCTGTTATTATTTTATGATATCACTCACCATTGTTGCTTCATTATCGTCTTCGAAAAAATAGGCAGCCAAGATCATATACACACAAACACCACACCGAATAGTAGATTTTCGATCGCTTAGGGCTGTTCTTCGATTATTTGATAGATTTCAGTGCTATAGAACCGATAATTTTGACTACACTTCCATATAATGTGAAATGTGCTTTAGTTAACTTGATGATTTTTTTATCCGAAAAGTCGAGTTCGTTCTCAGCCATTTTGTTAGTCCATTTGGCTGCGCTTAGTTCGCCTACCATTTGGATTTTGTGTGGAAACATCTTCAAATCGACACGAGTTATGTGATGCACAGTAATCCGAGCGTTTCCCAACTCCTGAGAAGGAAGTTAATGTTCGCGTCTGTCCCTCAAAACGGGCTCGCAACTCTTGTTCGTTGTCTGGATGCATGGCTGGCATTACCTATCATTACCAGAATACACGGATTTTGCTTAAAATTCCTATTATCATCGGGCGCACTTTTAACTATGTTTCTTGCACGAAATGCAAGTTTAATTTTTACAATGGAGAATTTTGATTGTAAAGCTAAACAATTTCAGCGCGTTCTTTTGTTGTGAACTGTTCCCTGCTATAAATTGTCTTGGAATGAAGCTACCAAGGCGGTATGACATTAATGGAGCTGTAACTCCTGTTAAGTTATAATGTTCTCCGTTGCTTCCATTTTAAATGACCTACCCTGTATATATTTTGCAAGCTGATTTTATGCTGACTAATGTAGATTTTTTGTAAGCCTCGGAGGGTATTGGTAGCACTGGTGCATTTGTTTAGCATTTGTCTTCCAAATAAATAGATGCAATTTAGTTAGAAAAATCTCTATTAATAAAAGACACCACCGGACTCGTCTTTAAGCTGTAGGTCTCTGTTCTCTTCAAACAGCTATTAATTGAGACATCTCTATGCTACGTCTTACAGTTTTATGAAGATTTTTTAAGATTTTAACAAAGCTTATGATAAAATGAAACATTGCGAGCAGCAGGTTGAGGTAAATGCGGCAGTGTAAAAACAACGTCAAAATTTTCTGAATTTTTTAACAAATCTCCCTCTCACTCTTTCCTAAAAAGCAAGTAAAGCGCAAAGTTAAAAAATGCTGCTCTCTAGAGCTCAAACCTTAAAGAGTTGTGACAGTAATTAGTTGCGATCCAGCTCAAAGCACAAAAAGCAGAGTTTTCAATTCTTGACACTTTTGCTTCGTTCCTCTAGTTTTTCTTATGTTCTTACTCTACCTTTCATGCTTTTACGCTTTATTAGTTATTTCGCCCGTTTTAAACTGCTTCCAATCATTGACTTTTTGCTGTCAACTCTTTCATTCTAATTACATTTCAGCATCTAGCTGGCTTTTTGAAAACATTTTTTTCCTTACTTCCTGACAATCCTGTCTGCTCTTTTTTCATACTCAACACACTTTCAGTGTTTGTCAGTTTTTGTTTTCCAACTTGACACTTTACCTTCACTTGCTATTTATAAACATAGCTTTAGTTTTGTCTACATTTGGTCTGGCTGTCTGTTGCTCTGTCTTGTTGTGCTGGGATACGCCATATTACATAATGTCAACTCATTAGAAACACCGCTAACCATAATCGCCAACAGATCGCCTCAGGGAATACAAAAAAAAAAGAAGCGGGCAAAATAAGATACTTTTCGGACACGTAGCAACGCATAATTACAACTTAATCGTTTGACAAACAAAGCAACCATTAAAAACAACAACAAAAACCACAAGCAAAAGCACAAATTCTCATAAAGAAAATGTCCTGGAAAAAGGGCGTGCCTAAGATTTTAAATACCCTTTGAGTAAAATTTGATGCCAAGTTGATAGCAGCAAACGCTTTAAAACCAGTTTAATGCCAAAGTATTCTGTTCTTGCCAGCTTTGGCGCTTTAATAGGGCTGAAAAGTTGCAAAACTTTTGGGGTTACATACAGTTCATAGGTTGCAGTCGAGGGAACAACAGATTGAAGCTGCCATTTCAGAATTTTCTTAAAGCTAAAAATGAGAACACGGAATATATTCTAAGACTTTTGTTGCACAAAATGTTTTAGAATTTGTTAAAGATTTTTTTTGTATAATTCTGAAAAATATTCTGGCATCTTGCGGATATAAATTTTCTGAAATTTGTTTAAAAATTTTGGGCATAATATTCTGTTTTGTTAACTCAACTCTAAACACAACACTCCATCACCAACTAAAATGCTACGAAAAACTTGGCCACGTCAATATACAAAACTTAAGCAAGATTTCTTTATCTGATTTGTTCAGATATTCTGTGGGCAACTGTTTGGCAGCCCTGGTTGATGTGCCCTTTCTTTGTCTAGCTTTGTGTGCTCAGTTAAGGTTGCAAGTTTATTGTGTTTCAGTACTTTGTCTTTTGGGCTGTTTGCAGAAGCGACAACGCAACGCACTAAATAGTTAATAGACAGAGCCCCTACAATAATAAAACCAACTACACACGCATACACACACACACACACACACACACACACACACACACACACACACACACTAGACACACACACAGATACACACAGTCAAACAACTAGACACATATGTGGCACATGGAGTAAGTGAATGAGTGTGTGGCACAAAAACTATTTGCATGTTTGGGGCAGCTAGCTCAATGAATATTTCATGACAATTAAAATGTTAACTCTCTCAAGCGAGTTCCAAATGCACACACACAGCCGTACTACCCCTACCATGGGGTATATGTACATATAGCAATGTTTGTTTGTATTGAAGTTACACCTGATAAACAGTTAAACCAACCAGCAGGGACGGATCTCAACTAAGTGCGGAATTAGTTTCAAAAACTTAATGTAAGCAAAAACTTGCTCAATACCACTCTCCGTCTATTGAACTCTAATAAAAATATATTTGAATTTAATTTTTTAACTTACGTAAAAATGTGAAGAAAACCCAACGAAGAGTGTTCTGACAACTATGCACAGATTAGTTTTAAAAATTTAATTTAAGTAAAAATGTATCAAATGTTCAATGTTATTCTCGACTTAACAAACAACATTTATAAACAACTTGCAACAATAAAAAATGATATTTAGAAAACTAATTTGAGATTAAGATTTAAAATTCTGAAAATTTGTGTCGTAAATTTGTTCTCAAACTATTGAAAGACGTGCAAAAAATTTTGTGTATTTTTTTATATATAAAAATATATGGAACGATTTTTCTTTTTTTTGATAGGAATTCATTTGTGAAAATATTTCCGAAATTTTAAAAGTCTCGTACAAAATTTGCTTTCAAATTAAAACAAGTCTTATTTTTTGAAATTGCAGAAACCAATAAAACTCTTTCAGTATTTTAGCTCATTTGGTTCCCCACAATTTGCCTGCAAAATTCATACAATCCCGACAACCCAAGTTCCTCCCCTTGGATCCGCCCATGAGTGCCAAAAACACACACAAAACACACCCATACTGATATACAATTATTCAGGGTTTGCGCCCCATGTCGAGTTGACATGCAACATTTATACGAATAATGTTGCGGTCAATTTCGTTAGTCCTATGTGCTGGAAGGGACGTTGTTAGCTTGCCCCTAGCCCCACACACACACACACACGTAAATATATGAAACTTTTTGCCACAATCTCGACACACATGCCGCACTTCAGCAGCTGCCACAAAACAGTCGCAAGCTTAGCTTATTGGTATTAGGAGAAGCTTTGGCTGCTTTGTAATTTGACAGGCACAGCGCCTGCGGGTATGCTGCACATTGTAAACGCGACAATGACGTTGCAACGTTGCAGGCTTCGTACGCAGAGTTTCGGTTTCGTTGAGGTTTAACCCTTATGTATGACGGTGACGTTTTATGTGCAGCTTCAATGTGCAGGTAAGTCAGAGAAAATTAAAGCTTAAGAAAAATGTACGCTACTAGTTCGAGATTGCAGATTCTTTTAAAAACACTTACAGAATTAAAAATATTGGAATATGCACTTTCCAAAAAAATTATCTTTTTCATATTATTTATTGCCATTATTTCCCACCCACTGTGCTCACATAAAGGTTAATCGACAATCAAGGATTTTGCATTGATTTTGACTTGACCCAGAGCAAGAATGCGCTTTTGGCTTAGTAGGTTAGGTTCCATGTTGCATCCACACCCACACACACACACACACTCACACAGTGTGAGAGACATTTGACAGAGACACATACATCACTTCATTAGGGATATCAATGTCAATTGTTGGGCAACATCAACATCAGCTGCATGCATCAATTTCATGGAAAACTCATAACGGCAGGCATCCTGTGGCGGCAATAGCAACTCTGTAACTCTTGCTATAGTCAGTTGCATTCAGCATGCATCATTTGTCAATTTGGCAACATGCAGCGACCGAGCAGCAGCAGCGGCAGCGCAGTAGCAGCAAAAACAATGACGTTTAATTGCCAAAGCGTTGTCAGCGTCTACTTGTGACGTCACAGTCGTAGTCAGGGCCACACGCTGCGTATGCGTAATATCAGTAACAGATACGTTTGTTTGTTGTTGTTTAAAAGCTCGACTATGAGTGAATACAGGAAATGTCAGTTTATGAGACATTTTGTTTTTTGTCTGAAATTCGTTTTCCTGTTGAACATTGTAAATTTTTTCTGAAATGTTGAAATTGCGCAAGTTTTTTATCACATGAGATTGAGCGAGCTTTAAAAAGGTCTCCAGCTATAAATAAAATTCAAGATTTAATATAAATTTATAGAGTGTTTGATTTTTTGTAAGCTATCGTTTAATTTAATTGACTGAATTTTAAAAAATTGTCCTGTTTTTATTTAAGTTTCTTGTAATATAAATATTATTTGAAAATAGATACAACAAAATAAAACAAAAATTTAAGTTTTTTTAATACAAAATCAAATGCTCTTGAGAAATATAACAACTCTTGGTAAGTTCATTTTTATTAAAAATAAATTATTTCAAATATTTTTTTTAGTTTTATTTTTTTTATTTGAAAACAGCTGAAAGCTACAAACAATTAAGAGCTGAATTTAGGCAGTTTTTCCCTAATTTGCATATTTTACTTCAAATCAGATACTTTAAGCAAGTATTATGTTTGGCAGACATTTTTACATTTTTTTTTTTTAAATTATTGCTAAAAATTAATTTTTTTTCAATAAAAATTAAAGTTTTAAAAATTTATTTTGATCCCAGCTGTGCCATAATTTAAAGACTCTACCCAATGCAACTCAATCGTTTTGTTAATTAAAGGGATTTACTTTCATTTATTGTTTTACCATATTAATCATACGCAATGTTTGCATTATAGCTGCATAAGCTGCTTTAATTGCAATTAATTTATTAATTGCCAGAATTCGATTTCAATGCATTTAATCTTCAAATTATTCATACGCATTGTTATGCAAAACTTATTAGCCATTTTTTCAATTTATATTTGGTTTTTGTAAAGCTAACTGAATTTTTTTTATGAAATAAACTTAAATAAAGAATTCGCTTTCATTGTTTATGCTGTTTGAGTTTTTATATTAATCATACGCATCATTGTACACATAATTAGTAACTTTATACTAGCCACTTTAATACGATTAAATTCTTAATTTTTCATGCATATTTAAGCATTTTATTTGGAAAACTGTTGTGTTCAATTGAACATTTAATTTTAAAAACCGCAAATAGCAACAATAATTTTATAATATGCCATAATGCCGGCCAGACGTTAATGTGGAGAAAGTTTTTTAAGTTTTTTAAATAATTGTATGCAATTTTATTGGTAATTAAATAAATATTTTGTTTAAACATTGCCTTGGCATTATTTGCATATATGAACTTTACAATATTTTTCAGCTCAATTGCAAATAATTATTGAATGATGGTTATATTGTGCGGCTGAACTTTTAAGTTTTGCACAACAAAGTGTGGATGAGGTTGGATGAGGGTTGCTTCAACGAAATAGAAGTGGCAAAAGGTAGGATTGGTAGAAGTATTCAACTTAAGTTTGTCACACCCATGAAATATTTTTAATACTAAAAAAGTAACAAATTTGAATTTAAATTAGGAAATAAGAAACGTCATAGGATTAACTAATTGTATAATAATTTTTATACAAATTGAAAAAAATGACGGACTTTTGACGAGATCTTCCTTTTTTTATATGGAATATAAAAAAAAAATCTTTTAAACTTAAAAATAAAAAAATCGACAGTCTGTTTAGACAAATCAAAAAATTCTTTATTGCTTAAAAATAAGAAATTCTCTTAAAAAAAATTACATAATGATAGAAAATTCACAAAATAATAAATTTTAAATTCTTTTGAAAAAAATACTGATTTTGTCTAGTTTCCTTATTGTATGCTGAGTATAAAAAAAATCTTCAATACTTCAAAATAAAAAAATTGACAATCTGTGTATACAAATCAAATTATTCTTTAGTGCTTAAAAATAAAAAATTCTGTTTAAAAAAAATTCCATAAAGACAGAAAATTCACAATTTCTAATATAATCAAGATCTTAAGCTTAAACCATCAAATTTAATAAATTTTAAATTCTTTTGAAAAAATTACTGATTTTTGTCACGTTTTTGAATGTAAAAAAAATATTAAGTTCCTCAAAATACAAAAAAAAGAGATTCTGTTTATATAAAACAAATTATGCCTGAGTGCAAAAAATAAAAAAAATTCAAATGCTGTTAATTAAAATTCTTATTTTTCATTTCAATCCAGTTTCAATATGTGTAACTTTTTAAAGCTATCAAACTGCCCTCGCTTAGAGTAAAATGCATGCTGTATATATAAATAATTGATTTAAATGCACTTCCGTTGCCGTTGAAACATTGCAATTAAATTGATTTTCTTCTGCTCTCAATTAAATGAAAGTGAAATGTAATAAAATAGTCAAATAATTGCTCTCTCATTTTCTTTACTTTTCTTTATTATTTTTAATTTATTTATTTACTTATTTTTAATATCTGCAAATTTATTATGAAATTATTAATAAATAATGCATTATGCGCTATGTCATTTACCATTTGTCGTCTGTCATTTAGACGTGACATTATGTGAATATTTATTCAAGTACAGTAAATATTCAAAGAAAGCAAAATATTGTATATAAAAATAAATTTTAATTGACAAAAATAATAAGATAATGGAAAATATTTGAAGCCCCAAATATTAATTACTAGGCAAAATTTGGGGGCAAACCAATTTATTGGGTACGCAATATCGGAGAATGGACTGGAATAAGAAGAGCTCCTCTGCAGCAAGCACAACTGTACTAACTTTCCATTTACATTATATACAAATGTAAATTATATCAAAATGTAACCATATTCTGAACTAATACATAATTGAGTAGACGATTGCATTAATTAAAATAAAATGCAACCAACTAACTTCCAAGCAATGCAGTGTGTGGTCATTTTAGAAATTAATTATGCAAAAGTGCATAAAAATTTACGACAAAAATAAAAAAATTCAAATAAAATTTCATTCAATTAGTCAGACACTAAAAATAAATAAATTTGCATAAAAAAAATTGCTCAAAATCAACTCATTTGAAAAAAGTAATCAAAATTGATGGCTATTCATATGGTTTGCATTTCAATGCTTTTTGCTTTTGAAACATTTAAAGTTAATGTAATTTATTTGACAGATGATTTAATTTTAAAGTATATTATATTCTGCCTGAATAAACATTGTAGGCATTTATTCCAAAGTTTAGCTTTGCTTTGTTAACCTTAAACTAAAGGCTGCCAGTACTGGATGTCCATTGGAGCCATTTGAGTATGTGTACTACCCCGCCCTTTTAACGTTTTAATTGTAGATTCCGCCTTGAAACACTTAAAGTGCCACAACAATGTATAATTTAAGTGCGTTGAGCCACACACAATTTACCAGTGTTAGTAAATGGTTCAATTCTCGAATTACATATGTGTTGTTCAAGCAACAACAACTACAAGCAGCTACAAATTCTCAACTGGATACACTTTTTGTGTGAAATAAATATACATGATGTGTGCCAATAAAACTTAATATTATGTCTTCAGAAAATAAAGCTCTTGGGGGCTACTTCTTCTTGGTTTTTACAAAGAATTTATCGCCCTGGGCTTGGAGTTCGTTTTAAGAAGCATAACAATGATTATCTATTGTAATTATCAAACGTAAGGTCAGTTACAATTTAAATATGAACTTGATTTAATTAAAACTTTTAAGAGAACAAGCTTCATATTTTTCGTCTAAAATTTAAATAGAAAATACTTTTAAAAAATATGAATAAAATTAAGTTTAGAAAAATTAAAATTATTTGAATGAAATGAAAACTCTCTAATTAAAGTATCCATTTCATCGACGTCCAACTCCATTTATGAAAAAAATAATTATTAAGTTAATATAATAATATTCATATTTTTAATTTCACTTCAATTAAAAGTGTTTGCTTACTCACCATAAAAACGGAAACTATATTTGACATGAATTAATTTGAATTTTGGCTTAAGTTTGATATTTTTTGAAAAGAAATTTGAAGAAATTTTTTATTTAACTTTAAATAAAAATGTTTTTTGATTCACCA
The DNA here is from genome assembly GCA_035046065.1 of Chymomyza procnemis. Classification (NCBI taxonomy): domain Eukaryota; kingdom Metazoa; phylum Arthropoda; class Insecta; order Diptera; family Drosophilidae; genus Chymomyza; species Chymomyza procnemis. The sequence goes on from JAWNOJ010000004.1 coordinate 20,202,363, forward strand.
TAAAAACTATAATTGTAATATATCCCAAATATTTCCAAAATTACTATTTTTTTTAATATTTTATATAAAGGATTGGGTTTCATAAGAAGTAATTTTTATATTAATTTTATTTTTTTTTTAACATCGGTTTCTACATCATTAAAAATGGTTATTCAGATTATGTTTAAGAAACGCATTTTAAAAATTTTAAGAAAATGTTATATAATTTTAATTTTTAATTGGCATCCTAACAGCTGACTAAATCATATTACGCAAAAGCATATCATGGCATAGTCAAGATACTTACTTTCTGTAAGGGTATAACCAACAACAATGTCTACCATAAATTAACAAAAGCAACTGCAATTAAATCGCCATGCTCGAAAACTGCAAAATAAACTCCCAAAACAACTGCCAGAGTTGTGTGTATGTGTGTACCTTGAGTCTAGGCCAAAGTTAAAACAATAGACCAAGTCTAAGGAGTCGGCCAAGAAGCATGGCCAATGGATGTGGTAACACCCAGGCACTAAACAACGGCTAAATATGCCATTTCCACCTTATCAAGAGACAAAATGGCAACAAGCCAGTTTACATAAAAACATATGTGTGTGTGTGTGTGTGTGTGTGAATGAGAGTATCTGTGTGAGTGTATGAATTAAGTATCTGTGTGTTTGTGAGAATATCTGTATCTGTGTATGGCTACGCATACAAACACCTTTGTCAAATTGTTGTGTGCGAGTGTGTTTTTGTGTGTGTGTTTTCTATTTTTAACAATTTTTGCCAAAACAGAATTTATACAATGTGTTTGTGAGGGGGAATTTTTTTTTTTTTTGTATTTTTCATGTAAAGATATTCAGTAAAAATGGCCAACAAAATGCCAACATGTTTTTGCCTTTGTTACGAGCATTTCATGTGCGGTCATATTGTTACATATTCATGTCAATATATATATATATCTATGTGCATACAAAAGTATATAGGATAGCATGGAGAGTGAGAACGTGTATCTATGTGAGGGTATCTGCTCCAAGCTGACAGCGGTATCTGGCTTTTGTAGAGCTCATATCTTTACTGAAATTTGTAACTCATCATTGTAAATAACTGTAATTGTCTGCAGTTACGCAATGAGACAATGAAAGATAGACAGACACACACACACACACACACGCACGCAAAAAACCAATAAATATACAGTGGGGAACTGAAGTATTTGTACAAACTACATTTATGTAAAGTTTTTGTAGTCAGTATGCAAAAGTCAGATGTAATAGTGCAAATATGATTAATTAGGGCATTTTTATTTATTAAATAGAGGGACGCGTTTACACATTATCATCATTTCGACTTAAGAAAAGTATTCGTGGTCTGCTCCACCACGGTACAGCCGATGATGCTAGAAGAAAATTGTAAGAAGTGGATCAAAGACACACAGAGCACAGCCAAATTTACTAAGGTAATAAACAATAACAATTTAAAAAAACGACTATATATGACAGGATATTGTCGAATTCATCAATAATAGTAAACCAGATTAAAAAATTTTTGAGTTCATTTTGTTCTTATTTTTATTATTTGAGGGTTTATTAAGTGAAAGGGAGCATCTGAAAGGGAAGGTATATAAATATCAATATAACCAGAACGACTTTACTCATCCACCAAAATAAATAGAATAGATTTATTTCTCTTGACACTGCTATCATCACTTCTAAGGCGAAGCTTGAGTATATCTCTAATAGCTAAAATGAACAGAGAACTTCTGTTGATAGATTAATGCAAACTGTGATTACAGAACCCTACTCATAGACGAAGTACAATTTTAAAATTTTTAAGATTAAATTTGTCACTAGGCAAATCTCGGGAAATGTCTTCCGTGAACTAACCACGGCAAACTATTGAACATGAGTAAATAAATAAATATATTTATTACCTTTGACCTTATCGCTCCATAGGCAAACCATAGAGAGCTGTTCTAAAATAACAAAGACTTACAATTTACAGATTCTTAGATTTATTCAGGCAAGTAGGCTTGTCTAGCAATTCCAGTATCAGGCAAATGCACCCTTATCGCAGGGTGGTACCCAACCGAGTTTCGGGTGGTACGTTGCCACCAATATATGTGCTCGTATTTGCCCTATTTCAATCTGCAATATATACCTAAACTCATCATTATAAATATATATTCTTCTCCAGCCATATTGCCTTTTCAAGTGACTTATTATATAAATTAGTAAGTTTGTGGTTGACTTCAGATAGAAAACCGCGCTCCCCATAAGCTTTGCGCATACTATTTACCCTCACTGTATCTGTCCCTATAGCCGTTATTTTAGCACAGTCATTACAATTTCAGTGTGTCATGGGAGCTAAATGAAAGCCAAACCACAGACAGTCCGTCACACAGTCCACAAGTCCACATCACTACAATAATCGATTATGCAAAATAAAAGCATACAAGAGCAAAAAATCAAATATAATACAACGAAACTCGTATATCTCCCTTTGCAGTTATTGCCAATAAAACGCCCCCCTCGACTCGCTATAACTAAAACATTACAATAGAATGAGCCAAAAAGTTTTTGGCAGCAATCGCTCCTAGACAATGGAGAGCACCCAAATCCAGAGCATGCTGGGAAAACTCATTCACAAAAGTTCCAAACATATTTTACTGCTACTCATCAGACGAGAAAAGAAAAATACACACAAAAAAAAGTATGCAAAGTCAATTAAAGGATTTCCAAACTTTATTGTCACATTAGAAAATATCTTATGTGTGTGCGCATGGGTATTAGGGCATGGGTGTGGATGACTGTGGAAGACCCACGACATGGAAGTCGAGCAAATGTGAAATAAAGTAACAGATAAACCACAAAAATGCTGAACAATGAAATGGAAACTCAAAGGGAAGCTCGTAGTGAGCTGTGGCACAGAAGTGTTTGAGATGTGGCAGAGTGTGAGGTGTAACGATGATGCACAGATGAAGCGTAGTATATTTTTTGTATACACTGTCTGGGACCGTGGAATGTGGCTAGGAGGAGTGGGAGTTTTTAAAAGATTATATTTTTTCGATGATATGAATAATTTTTGCATGAGTGGCATAAAGTTTTCTTTTTGGCAGCAAGAAGACATTTCTTAAAACAAATCCCTGAGAAGTTATTTAAGAAAGCACTTACAGTAACTTGGAAATAAAAGAAATTTGAAATATATAAATTAGAAATATATTTATTTCTTATTAATTTAGGGATTGAACTTTAGAATCATTAAATAAAATCGAGAAAAATATAAAACTAATCCACACTAACCTGATGGGTTCTAGGTCTTGGATTTATAAAGGAAAAAACAAAAACGGGAGTAACAGAAAAGATTCAAGATTTCTTAAGAAAGGAGTCAAAAGAGCAGCGTTGACCAAGTTGGGGGTACATAGTTCGTAATTGGTCAACTATGCAGAGAGAGAAGATATGTATTGAATAGGCCGTTCGAAAGATATGAATTCGTAAAGGTTGTTATAATTTGCCCACAAGACGCGAAAAGGATCGTCCATTGCACAATTGGATCTACAAAACGGTAGTGCTAGAGGCCGAAAATTATGAGTTACTCTGAATGGAAGAATAACAGAAACGTTGTTAAGAAAGGCGTTTTGGTCAATGAACCCGAGTATAATAAGACCTTATGTAGAAATAACATCTCTTAAGCCTTCAAGAGTACCAATTTAATTTTTTCGTCAATACAATTTTGAATAATGTGAATATCATAAATCATAAATAAATACAATATTTTAATGCATCATCAGAGCGAGAGTTCTCCAGAAGATAGCCGCCAGACAGATTGGCTCAATGCAGCTAGTCTAATTTTTCCCAAAAATTCCGTTTTTCTTTACAGCTTTGTCGAAGTATCTTAAATTTGTCTACCTTTTCCTATTATAATTTTGTATGCTGCATAACTTTTGCCAACTTTTGTCAACATTACACATGTAATCAGTGCGTACCTACCAAATCAAATAAATTAATTGCTAGTTCGCAAGAGTAACATACAAATAAACTTGCATCACTTATGCAGTACGGAGAGAGAGCACTTTATTGTTAGACAAAATGCAGCAGCAGCAGCAGCAGCTTCTTAAATCTTGTATGACTGACTAAATGACAGATTGTTGACTTGAATCAATACAGATACTCACTCACACACACACATACATACATGACACAGCCGCAACTCCATTTTGTTTCTTGTTAAAAGAAATGTTTACCAGCTTTTAAGTCCTAAATTGATTTGATTTGGTATTTTCATTTGTTGTTCAACTTTATTGAGGCTGTTCTTGTCTATATTGTTGTTGTTCTTGCCGCAATTGTTGTTGTTGTTGCCTTTATTGTTGTCTCCATTGCTGTTGTTGCCTCATTTGTTGTTGTTGTCCCAATTGTTGCTGTTGCTATTGCAAGTGTTGTCCAACTCTTAAACAAAAGAACGCAAAGTGCCCAACAATACCACAATGTGTGCACACAATGAGACATTTACACAACCACTCACATAGATACTTTCACACAGATACACACACTTGGACACATTTTCACAAAACTCAAACAAATAAAGCCCACAAAATGGCCAAGATTTGTCCATAGCCAGAAAACTGACTGACTTTATATACTTCATGAGATTGATAGTTTCGGTTGGATTTGCTTTATCATTAGTGCTTGTTGTTGACTGCTTACATTTAATACACTTTATTTCTGAGATATGTGGGCTATATGTCAACTCTGTGCGTAATACTGGCTGTTTCGATAAAGAGCTTACTTTTGATCTTAGAAAACCTGTGCTGCAAGATGGAACGAATCACCGACCTTTCGGTTTAGAGGCGAGTACTAAGACTTCCAGTAAATCCAACATACAACTCATACAAAGTGGTCAATCTAAGATGCTAAAAATGATCATAAAAGCATAATGTAACATACGAAATGCTGATTGATATTCACCATGATCTTTACGCAGAAATCCTTAAGTAAAAGAATTTGAAAGCACGCACTGCAAGATTAATTACAATATGTCTGTTTCGATATTGATTATTCAAGTATTGACCCTCAATAAATACAACAATTCTTTTGCTTCTTAAAAAACAAAGTTTTTCCTAAATCCTTTTTCCTCCTATTTTCACCGTCGACAAAGAAAGCATATTACATAATCTGTAAATGCTTTGTGGGTGCCTAACATGGAACATGGAACATGTTGACAATCATAATAAGCATCAATTGTTATTGTGAGTAAGTTGCACATCCCCAAGTTGGCTGCCTCAAAACAAAAGTAGTTCAGTTTGTTGTTTTTTTTTTGTTAAGTACAAAACTGACAGTTGACATTTGACATGCAACTTTAACTTTGTTTGGAATGAACTTGGTGACATAACACTCATATGTTCTTTGGGTACAAGAAAACAAAAAATCATCAACGAAATATGAGGGCAGGCTAAGAACTTATTCCTCTCGACAGAGGAAAATATTTAATTTTTGTAACCATATTGGAGAGAATGGAAAAATTCGCAGAGAACTAATCGTCAGTGGACAGAAACTATTAAAGACGGCTTGTTGTTTAAAAAATGAAGCGATCACAGAGTGGCACTTTTTGTGTCCATGCAGACCTTTGAATGAGCTTTTTCGATTAATGCTTCAACTTATAAAAATACGGTCCATATATCGAATATAAAAAGTTTGTATAACATCTAAATGACCGTAGTTTGCGTACTGACCTCTAAAACCGAAAGTCGTTGTATACTATTTTCCTAGTCGCTATTAATTAAGACTCCTGTTGTCTTTGAACAGAGATCATGAGGATATCTCTGTTCCTGTCCTCCTTTGGAGCAATGCCAGCATAATCATAGAAACTTGAAGTTTAAAGTAATCTTTTAATTTTGGAGTAATAGATTTTCTGATAAGTTGTTTCATTTCCTATTCAATATACTGACTTATGCCAAAAAACCGAGGTTACCAAACGCATTTTATATAAAAAATCGTTAAACTATATAGCAAAAATTTTAAAAATAATGGTACTTCTAGGACTACCTGTCCTCGTAGTCGATGGTTCATATTTTGAGCAGCTATTAATAGTTACATGCTCCATACTCCGCCTTTGGAGTGATGTATTCGTAGTTCTTAGATTTGCTCTGAAGTATAATTGCTCCAACCTACAATATCCAAGGGATTGCCAGAGCTTGCTTATTTGTAGAATTAGTAGACATCAGTAGTTTCTTACCAGGCCAGCTATATTTCAGCCTACCCTCGCAATTAGTTAAAACTGTTGGTGATTTTTGTAAAATGAGTGATGGCAGGCCATAAAAAAGTTCAAGGGAATATCATTGACTCGACTTGCATCAAAGAAACTTACACTTAACTACAAAAGTTATGCTGTTTTCGATTTCGATGATTTTTATTCGTTTTGTGTAATGGTTAGAGATATTTTGTAATAAACTAGATGTTTTTATAGCAAAACAGTTTGTTTTTCTTGGGAAAATTAGTAGAACTCCCATGTGTATTATTGTAAGCTGGAGTGATTTTACTATTGCGTTCTTCTTTGTTCCAAATTAACTCTGATATTCTTAAAACAAAGCCAATTTGAAGTACACGAATTTGTATGGACGATTCAACGTGTCAACTAATACCATCTTATCATCTAATATTCGGCAAAAAAAAAACCTAGACTACCTGCTCTCAATGTATTTACTACCAAAATTAATCTCATAATTACCTTTTATCTCATACTTGAAACATATTATTATATCCACACAGCCATAAAAATATGATTATTTTGTTGTGCAGTGTGAGTATGTGTGCGTGTGTGGGTCAAGTGTGTTGTTGGCCTCACATATTGACCGTAAAAAAGTAACACTCTTTGTATCCTATAACTTTTGGTTATATGGTCGTCCGAGTCTGTACTTAAAATCCTATGCAGTGCAACTTCCAAGTACTTGTTGTTGTCGTGCGGTTCTCCTGGTTCCTGTAGCTTTTGGTGTTTTTCTAATGGGGCACTTTTGTGGTGCGTTGCATTATCACGTGCCATTTTTTATGTGCTATTAAGTGCTATATAAGCTTATGGTGCCTCAAAGTATGCTATAATATACAAAGAGATAGAGAGAGAGAGTGGAGCTTGTAATGCAAGGAGCACTTTAGAATATACTGTTGGCGCAGTAGCGTAAGCTCCATAAACTTGAAACCCGGTTTATTATACTCTCTAATACTTGGATGCAGGGGTATTGCAGATTTCTGCAATTTATTGCAAGGGAAATGGAAGCCGTGGCAGTTGCTTGAACTATGAGCTATAGTTATGCAATCTAGAGTTAAAAAGTTGTCAAAATTCATTGGTTCATTGGCTCACTATCTCATAGAGCTGTCATGTAAGAGTGAAAAAGCGCTCACCATTTCAGAGAGACAATGAATGTGCACATGACGTCATCTTGGCATTATTTTATCACTGCCGCGGAACTGTACCTGTGTAGTGTATCCCATTATCGAGTTGATTCCCAATTTTTTCACAGCCGTTAAGGTATCACCAGTAGATAACCAGAAAAACAACAAAAGTACAGTTTTTAATACAGAAATATAGCCAAAATGGCGGCTTAAGGCCAAGAGATAAAAAAACATAAAGTGTTGCAGCCATGGGTAACATTCAGTTGAGCGTCAGCTTATTTTTATGAACTGCGAATACAACTGGCAACTGGGAACTGGAACCAATGTTCTCCCTAAAAAACTGCAATAGAAATTTCATTCGCTCTGTCTTAACCAAGCAAAATTTCAATTTTAATAAAAACTAGAAAAAAAGAGAGAGATATTTACATATTTGTATATGGAACAGCGCATTCAGGGCTGGCCATTCGTCTCTGTCCGAGTGTCTGATCCAGGCGTACGTACTTGCTCCCTAAACAAGTGCGTCGCTCTGTGTGTGAAATATTTAGAAAATATTTGCGTCTTTGCACGCTTGGGGCATTTGCTTGTGGCACACACAGCTACACAGACAGCTACTCGCATAGATACACACACACACAGTTGCATGCTCACACACATTGGAAAATGACAGCTATGAAAATTGTTGCAAAAAAAGCGGAAAGTGAACTTTCATTGCTTGCATTGTTTCGAGCTGTGCAGCACAGTTTAGACTTCAATACCCCCTTGCCTTGTCGTATCCGAAGGCAGTTTCTGGATTTGCTAGGTCTTTTCCAAGTCCATTGCAGATTTTTGCATTTAGTTTTTAGCCTGACATATTTGTTGGGAACTCATCTTCCGGTCAGTTTGTTTGTTTTTAATTTGACTGTTTGCATTTGGATTTGCAACGCCAGACTCTGATTTGCATAATAAATTGAATATACTTGCATTAAAACAGATTAATACATTCAATTACCGAAAGCCAGACAGTAATTAAAAACTAAAAAAATAAAACAAAAACCATTTATTGTGCAATAAAGCAACAATTGTTTTTTGCAAAAAATACAATTGCTTAAAGTTTCAGCAACTCAATTATCAACTCAATCTTTACGTAAATGCCCAAACTCTATATTTCGATTGTACAATTCTTCATTTTGATTCATTGCATTTTCCTTACATCAGAATTACTTTAGAATTCTTTTAGGCTGAACGAAAACCCTATTTATATTGCCGACCCGATCCAACTCTAGAATTTTTAAAAATTATAAAGTGGCAAAAATACGTAATATTTCGTATATACAATCCCAAAATCCTGACGCAAATAGACAAAGTCTGTATGCCGATTCTACTCACCAAGCTTCCGATAGAGTTATCCAACTAACCCATTTTGATCCATGCAATCTAGCTTATATCAGCATTGCTTTTAGCATGCTTGCCTATCCTGAGCGAAAATCCTATTTTTATTGCGGACCCGCGCAAAGCAGAGGCACCTGTTGAGCTCGGTTGATTACACTTTAATTACCTTAGCTCATCTCCAAAAGGGATACCTGGAATTTTCATTTTTTCGGGTTAATAACATAATTTGACATTTTATATAATAACATTGGCGCGACTTTTGCCAAAATTTTAAGAATAATGGATTTTTTAAGAAACTTGCATGATTTCAATGAACCAAAGTACTACTTTTCCAAAAAATTCAACTTCGTTTAGGTCAAAATTGTAGTGCTGATTTACAAATCGGGTTAAGCAACGAAATTCACATTTTTATTGAAGTCATAATGTTAATAAATATAAATAATTTTTTAAGAACTAAAAGGCAAAGTCGATAATCCAAAGAAGTTCCCTTTTTTCAAATTTACTGACTTAAATCACCATTGAAGGTCTTAAGAGCTACCTACTAACTCAACTGCAGCCTGGTTACCTTTCAATTCATTATCAACTTTACGACATGCAGTCAATATATCTACAGAGACTATATTAAAGAGTTCCATACACGTCACAAGAGTAAAGTTCAGACAAGAAATTTACGCACTTTCAAAGTAAGTAAAAATATGTTGCATCCAGTAAAATAAACAAGAATAAAAGTAAGTAAAACTAAGCCAATGTAGTCAGTACATATATAGTGTATACGCAGTGTGTGCCATGTGTGTGTGACTTACTAATATATAAGTTTGAATTACGCACACACATACACACACACAAACAAACAGGACAGGACAACGTAGAACATTGAGGAACCGAGCGAATGCGTGAACTTGAGAAGTCAAAAACTCCCAAAGAGGACTTACGTCTTAAGAGAAACAGAAGCTGCAGACGCAAAGGCAGCACAACAAGGACGACTTGCAGAACTCTGACGGTGGTGGAGGCAAAAGCGTTACCAAGTTGTTTTGAGTGCAAACTTTAACGCTGAATGCCGCACTAGTTGTTATTTTTTATACCCTTGCTAAGAGAATGCTGAAAGTTTTTTGTCTTAAGTGAAGCATTTTTTTTTTTTTTGTTAATACTTAAGAAGTTGAGCAAGTCTTTAATATTGTTTAAGTTAGAATTAGATAAAAAGAGTGAAAGATTATATTTATTTCAAGCGGCGAATAAAGTAAGCTGCACGTTGAATGTGAATTCTAATAACTTCTATAAAGTCAGGAATTGTATATATTTTTGGTACTTCCATAGATAACCGAGTTCACTACAAGCTATTTAATTTTTCATATTGCCCTTAAGACAAAGTTTATTTTAGCTTCTTTGAGCTTTATTGTTTAGTAGCTAAAAATTCAATATCATTTCATTATTCCGGTACTTCATATCAAAAGTAATATACCGCAAGATGAATTAATTTGGTAAAATAAAATAAATTTTTAAAAATACCAAAATTGTGATTATTCACAGAATAGGGACTTAACCCAGATACCACCGTTCATTAAGTATTCTGAACCAAATCTGGTCGACTTGTATCATAGGCAAAATTAATGCTGCAAACAGATCCGAATAATCCAAAAAGCGGTAATAAAATCGCCGTACAGACAACTAACATCTTTAATCTTTATCTTTAATATTCATGTTTTTATCGAACCAAATAAAGAAAATTGTGTTATTGAGGATAAAAAGAGGAATTTCGGTTTCCTAGTTCTTTGGAATTCTTACGAAATCGTAGAGACTGAGTATATGGCAGGCTTATATATTTTAAATATAAGTTTGAGAAGTTCGTGAGTTTGACGAAGTGTACAAATCGCTTCTGGCAGACTTAGGATTTATTCCTTTAACGCTTGGCACTTCAAAACGTTTTCAGATAGCACTCAAGTTAATTTTTCTACACATCCGTCACTGGCTTTTAGGTCGCTAATTCCGAAATAGATTCAGCGTCTTGCACCCTTTAGGTTTTCAACTTTTAACTACGTAACTCTTTAAATTTTTCTACCTTAAGCAATGGACACAGCCCTATTTTTGTTGGCCGAAAAAGGTTATGCTGAGTTTTTTGCTTTAGTCGGTATACAAAATTTCGTTATGAGACTAGGTACTAAAGCGTTCTGGTTTTCTAAACTATTGTCTATGAACAACCCGGAAATTGCATAACTATATTCTTCTGAACATCTGCGTTCCGAAGAAAGAGAGTATGTAGTTATGAATTGGAAAGAGAACTACTTTACGTATAATCCTCCTTTAGTCTCTGTTATATAAAATACATTTCTTCAGTATTTTCGGTCCTAAGTCCTCATTTTTACAATTTTTAAATACAAATACAAATTTTTAAATACTTAAAACTGAAATTGTGCTTACCATTTCTTTTTTACCGCTGACCAAACATGTGTTTTTCAAGCTCCTCCGCTGCTGTAGATCTGGAAATATATGAACAAATAAAACATATATTATAAATCTTGGGCGTATTCAAAATACGATTCGTTAACTTTTATAGAACAGGGACCTACACTTCTGACTTCTATTATAAAAAACGCGAAATAATACTAAGTTCTAAAGAGTATACCAACTTTAAGTTCTAAAACAAATTGTTTTTCTTCTCGCTTCTGATAAACTTTAACTAACACAAACACATTCACCCAAGCATCCATCCACATACATATATGTTTCCTGGAAGTGGTATTTATATTGTATAACATCATATACTCTATAAGAAAAGGATACAGGACGAAGAAAAAAGCAGCAGCGGTAACTTTAACACTAACTGTATGGCAAAAGTTTCGCTCTTTTGTTTGTTGTTTCTCTATTTACTCAGAAGCCGTTAAGTTTCATTTCCGTTTCATTTCATTTTCGTTTTATTACTTTGGTCAGTTTTATTCATGTTGATTTTTAGTTTTTACTTGTGCAGTCTCACCCGCGACCTCCGCAACCCACAATTTCTATGCTGATCCTGAAAGCGTGCACCACAGCATCTTGGTAACCGCCAATGCTTTTTTTTTCTATGGCATTGATGATGCATACAGACTCTTCAAACTTTAGGGTAGAACTTAACTTGACTCAGACTCGGTAGAAAATGGCGTTGAAAAGTTTGCGCAATATGAGAAGTCGTTAGCACTTCAAAAAGGGTGACAAGCAAAAAATAAAACTAACAAAAATAATCGTAAACGCTGCGTCTTTGCACTAAACTTAATTGAAAGTTTAACCTTTACATGCAACATATCTATGCAACAGTGGGGCCGTTGGGGATCTCTCCACACACACACACAGTACACACAACTAACAGTAATGTTCAATGTCAGCATGCCCCCAATGACAAGCAGTGCAATCAGCACAACCCACTAACAAGCATCGAGTTATTGAGCTGAGAGCAGTGGTACCCGCCAGGGGGTCTCATCTTCTTAGATTTTGAAAACCGATTTTTTTTATAATTAAGATGGCAATCCTGCGAGAACTCTAAAAGATATTAAAGCATAAAAATTTTGTATTTGCAAGAGAAATCCCAAATCCATTTTTAATGGGAAAGCTACAATAATATAAGAAATAAATTGACCCGAGTTCTAAGAGATAATAAACTTTATAAATCACTCACTTGGCTCAATTTTTATGGTATATTTTGTGAATTCAGAAAACAAAGTTATCTTATTCAACCTCTCGTTTTATCTGGAGTTTAACACTTGTTTGAACCTCGGTACCGTAGATAGCGTCTATAAACGAAGGTCGCCGCTTCAATTCACCCTGAAATGCTGTTGTAATTGGCCAGCACTGGCAAAGCTAGCAAATAGTTGCTAAACGTTTAAGTAAGAAGACTCCGCATCGTTCCTGTCATTGCCACGTGCGTTCTGAAACCTTCGCATCTTCCAACTTCACCACCCTTAGACTAAGTCTGGAGTTCCACCACTTTCCCCATGGCTCTTAGCAATCTGCAGCCTAGCACTCGATTGCACGTATCATTCACAAATGGTCGTGAATCATGGTCATGGTCGTAGTGATGCTTGTTACTCTGGCGGTGTTTCGTCAAAATTATCCCCTAGTTCAGATACAATTTATCTCTAAAGAATCCCCATTGTGTCTAGGATGACACAGGAACAAAACTATGGTCGCTTGGACAGCAATCATTCACTGTACAATCGAATGTTGCAAGCATCGATGCTGCATGATTTACGACTGGTTGATGTTACTGCAAGCGTCGCAAGACTTTTGATGGAACGTGTAACATCAGTGTGCAAGTTCCGGATATTGGAACGGCTTTTTAAGCTACATATGAAAGCAGCTCTGCGCTATAAAGATTCCAAATCTCAACTATTTACCAACTAATTATCCCCCCTTAAGCGACGCCTGTGCCTGCGCAGCATGCTGCAAAGACTAAACCAATGCTGTCTTCTAATTGCCGTTGACTTCTTTTTGGCTTGGCTCTGGCGTTGCCTCATTACTTAAGCACACACACACACAGATACACACACATACAAACACACTCTCACACACATTCTTTCCTTAAGCGCACTATGCGGGGCCTACAAATAGGGTCACTTGGGTGTGTGTATGTCGGTGTTGGAGCTCGTGTTGGTGTCGGTCTAGGTCTTCATGTTGGTTTCGGTGTCGTTGTTGGCAACATCATTACCGTCAACAGCTTTTGGTCTTCTGCGTTGGCCTCGACAGTTGCAGCAGCAAGCACTTTGTTCATAACTGGCTTCATTTTCCAAACTGCTTTGGAGCTATGTAGCTTCAACTACATCTCACGCCCCCCTACATACGTGCATATTTAATGGACCTAAAGGCAACAAATTTTACTGAGAACGGGTACGCTGTCAAATGCATTCAAGTCGAATCGAAGTGTTGATGAAAGGTTTATTGACAGCAAAAAATTCTACAGAAATTTTAGAGCATTCATTAGAGCTCTTTGTAGAAGCATAATTTGAACAGGATTCAAATATTAAATATTCTTATAATATTACGAACTAGTTACTTTTATGGGTTTAGTTGGTAGGAAAGTACTCCTAAATCAGATATTATCTCACATCTGGGGCTGACTAGGTTGGATTTACAATGCTAAAGATGAAAACAGGAAGTAACAAAAGTTTAAAAATAACTTAACAAAGAAGCCAAAAAATCAGCGTTGATCAAGTTGGGGCTTCATAGTTCGTGATTTGTCAAAGATGCCCGATTTAGCGAATTTAGATGAGTTAAGATAGCGAAAGAAATGGATTGAATAGTCGTTCTTAAGTTAGATAGGAAATCGTAAAGGTTCTTAAAATTAGTGCATAAGACGTAAAAATCATCATCTACAATATGGTATTGATAGAGCCGAAATTACGAGTTACTCTGGATGGTATAATTAAGAAACTTTGTTGTAGTGCATTGGAGTAAGTGAAACCGAGTGTAAGCTTGTGCAAAAATATCACGCCATGGCATGTTGTATGATTATTTATAGACGGTAATTTTATATGGCGAAGTCTACAAAAATAAGACAGCAGTCGAATTTTAAGGTCTCAATTTCAGAGCCGAAGATCAAAAATTAAAAATTATTTTTGACTTAATCAATTCTTGATAGTCTGGGTAATGAGGGCTTCAAACGCAAGAGTAGTATTTCCGAATTGAATGGACGAGCGAAACATACAACAGTTTGGTTGGATTTTTGGGTTTTTTTTTCTGCAATCTGAAAATTTTTTGTGTTCTATTACCAATTAACTTCAATTGCAGTATGTTTCTTAAATTTTATTAGGTTCGCAGACCAAAATATATGTCAACGCCATACTCAAGTAAGAAATTTATAAATTAAAACCTTTCAAAATAAGCTTAAAAATATCACTTTCACCGCCAATAGTATTTCTAAAAATAAAACTATTAACAAACTTTGAACTTTAACTACTTTCCAAGCAAAATTCGGCATAATTTACGTCTAAACTAAATAACTTTATCATCTTAAAGCTGCCACATAATTGTATATAATTTTAGTCGCTACTCACTCGCGTGTAAGTAACCGCAGAGCACTTGACATCCAAAGGTTAAAAACCGCCCGAAACCATGAAAAACAGTCAGTACTACAATTTCCGCTTAAATTCCTACATATGACTTGGGGCGGCCAAGAGACCGATAGACGCACATCCATATATTAAACTCACGCCGCTTCAAGCCAAGCCCATCTTATCATTGATGAATTTTCAAGCATGCTGGGCTTGTCTGTAATGTCTTTAGCAGTTGCCAAGATTTGTCATCAGTTCTTGGCTAATAATTCTTAAAATGTCTAAGACGCTTGCTGTGTATGTGTTGTTGTTGTATGTGTAATTGAACACCTTCATGTTAGCTCGTCTCCGCTTCTTACCCCACCATCATCTCGACATCAACTCAAATTGACAAATTCATCTGGCAAGTTGGCGTTTTGTCAAAGACTTTCGGCTTCAAATGGCAAAGCCAAGTTAGAAACGGGCCAACACTAATTATACAATTGCCTCAGACTTGGCTTTTCCAACTGTCGACTGACTCTGGCTTCTTCGTGTTGATGAGTGCCAACGTCTTGCCTCTGCGCCAGCTGCTTCTCCTTGTGTGAATTAATTAAAGCATCAGCCTTGGAAA
The DNA here is from genome assembly GCA_035046065.1 of Chymomyza procnemis. Lineage (NCBI taxonomy): Eukaryota > Metazoa > Arthropoda > Insecta > Diptera > Drosophilidae > Chymomyza > Chymomyza procnemis. Next base: position 20,217,710 of record JAWNOJ010000004.1, read on the forward strand.
TTTTGCATACTAAAGAGTTGTAATGAAGGTGTAGATAGATATATGTATCTATCTTTCTTATATCTGGGTAGGTGTATGTGTCTGCCTTATGCGTTAATATTATGTTTTGACGTGACGCCAAGTTGGCCTTAACATATTTTAATATTTTCAGTGAAAGCCGGCGAGAAGTGTTAAAGTTTGAAATATTGGCTTTGGGGCTTGGAATATACTACTATATATAGTATATATTGCATAACGAATTGAATTTATTAGGGCGGGTAAGTGCCACTTGGCTCTGTACCGTACAATTAATCTTAAATATACATCTGGGAATTGCGCTGATTAGGCACACACACAGACAAGCATATGTTAGACATTCCTATAAAGTGCTGCACTTGGGGAGTGTTTCCCCCAAGCTAAAAGCTAATTATCATGAACCATAATTGTGCGTACGTAAATTAAAATTCGAAAGCATAATCTAGAAATTGTAGTAATGAATTAGACAAAGGAAGTGCATATGAAGCATGCTTTCTCAACAAGTTGCACTCGAGCAATTCTCCATAAGCTGAACCATAAGTAAACCTGGAAATTATTAAGAAACATTTTTTGGGATTCTGAAACTTGAAATCTATCTATTTGTTTAGTAAAATCGGCTCGAACTTTCTTGAAAGTGCACATTTTTTAAGCTTTCTTTGATTCTCGCAGATAGTAAACCAACTTTAAGTTGCATAAAAATCAATAAGTATTTTTATCAAACGAAAATTAGCATGAGGAACGTTTTTTCGATTGCGTCATGGACTAAAAATTTCCTTTCAAAAGCAGCAGCAAAGAAAAGGATAATTTTCTTTGATTGCCTAAAAGCAACGATTACAACTTGAAGGGAAATAAGACTAGATGGCGCTAGCAAAAATTCGTTATCTGGATTCTGCTAAATCGTTTCGGTATAAGATCGTACCTTTTTGTCGTCTTCCAAAACACAACTAAATATTTTGCAAATTATATAAAATATTGAAATTGTCCAACGACTTTAACCAACCAAATATGCTCCTAAAAATTGGTAGAGCAACAAAAGTGACCTATGAAAGCGAAAATATTGGGAAATCCCATTCAAAAATAATTATTGATTTAAATATGTCGCGCGAGCAATATTGTATGGGCCACAGTTAGTATATCTTTCGAGTGCTCTTCACTTTCAATTGACTAAAGTTGTGGGAATTTCCCGCTTTCAAAGGTAATACTATGATTTACGTGCATTAAATGTATATGTTTGTTATATTTAAATAAACTAGATTCGAATGCATATTTTGAAGAAAAAATTATTGCAAAATATGGACTATCTAATCATTTTGACTGTTTATCATATTCTGAAAATTCTTATGTGTGACTTGGCTATGAACTTTAAAATTAATTTTCAAATTCGAAAAAGTCAATTTTAGAAAAAATTTGGAAACGTTACAAAAATATGGAAATATTTGAAAGCAATTTCAGAATAAAAATATGTATTAAAACCTTAAATTGATTGTCTATTTTAATATTTTGGACATGTTATTTTTTATTTTAAGTTCCCAAGTTAGTTTTTACATACATGAAACATGAAAGAATTGCTTACGCTAAGTGTACGTTATAAGGAATTATTTATATAAAATTGCAGGATACACACAATTAAACTTTTAATTAACTGTCTTCAGTAAATATATTTTCTATAAATAAAATTTTTATGCAAAGTTCCCAAAATAATTTTTTTGAAAATTCCCTAAGAATAACTATCACAAATAAGCATTTGTTTCTCTAAGTGCAACTAAAGTCATCAACACTAAAGTTACTTTCAGCTTTTCGTCTATTGATAAAGCAATTCATCAAAATACGATTTATAGATGATTTGAGATAAATACCCACAAACCTCTTTACTTAGAGATAAGATGTTAAGGGGTTCTATTTAAGTATAAATACCCACGATCAACTTAGTCGAAACTTAACTAAAGTTTGGAATATGAAGCTTCTAGTACTAATTTTTGTGCTTTGTGCGGCACAAGCTATCAGCGCCAGTAAGCAACAAGCATCCTTACGATCCTTTTAACTTTAAACCTAAAATCTTTCGACAGAAATCATCAACTGCTATTGGGAAACCTGGGCCTACTACAACACCGGCAATGGCAAGTTTACCGTGGACAACATTGATCCCAGCCTGTGCACACACATAAGCTATGCTTTCTTTGGTTTGGGCAGCAACAATCAAGTCAAGTCTTTGGACACCTATTTGGACTACGATTTGGGTTATATTAAAAAGGCTGTTGAGCTCAAGAAGAAGAATAGCAATTTAAAAATTATGGCATCTGTTGGTGGCTGGAGTGAAGGATCTACCAAGTACTCTACCATGGCTGCTGATAGCACCAAGCGTAAGACTTTTATTAATTCTGTGGTAGCACTGCTAAAGGATAATGGCTTTGATGGCATGGATCTGGACTGGGAATATCCCGGCGAACGTGGCGGTAGCTCCAAGGATAAGGCCAACTTTGTGACACTGCTTAGTGAGCTCAAGAGCGCGTAAGTATGGCCAATAAAAGTGTTGTGGTAATCTTATAGCGGAAGTCCTTTAATGTCTTTACAGTTTCTCTTCCTATGGTTATCAGCTGAGCATTGCTGTGGGTGCCGATAAGTATTTGGGCAGCACTTCCTATGATATACCCAATGTGGCTAAACATGTGGACTTTATCAATGTCATGACCTACGACTATTCCAGTGGTTATGATAGCACTACTGGTTTCAATGCGCCGTTGCCCAGTGTCGAGACCTCTATTAACTATTGGATAAGCCAAGGCGCTGCCGCTAGCAAGCTGGTGATAGGCATAGGTTTCTATGGTCACTCATTTACCTTGAAGGATTCATCGAAACATGGTGTTGGCGCTGCCACCAGTGGTCCCGGCAAGGCTGGTCCATTTACCAAGGATGCCGGTTATTTGGGCTACAATGAGATTTGTATAGACAGCTGGACTACTGTTTTCGATAACACCTATAGTGTACCCTACTCCTACTCTGGTAATCAATGGGTTGGTTATGATAATGTTAAGAGTGTAGACCTAAAAATGGACTATGCTGTGAGCAAGAAATTGGGTGGAGCCATGATGTGGGCCATTGATACCGATGATTTTCTGGGCAAATGCGGTTCAAAATATCCTTTATTGAACGCTATTTATAAGAAAATGAAGTAGATGATACGGAAATAAAAGCGCAAAATATGACAAAGTAGTTGTTTTCTATGGTCAACAAATTTTTTAAAAAGAAAGTCGATGAGCTCAAAACACTTGAAAGTAAGCCGTACATATCTTTTAAAGCCGTTGTAGAGTGGGTCCTTTTGGCTATAACGTGAGAAATGCTCTGCATTTTTAATGAAATATTTTTTTCACAAATATCTTACTCTCTTAATCTCTTACTCTCTAAATCTCTTACTCTCTAAATCTCTTACTCTCTTTAAAAATCTCCTAACGATTATAGAACGTTGTTGTCAAGTAATTTATATAAAAAAAAATGTACCAGTGCTGCCAAGCAAAAATTGAGGAGTACCTAAAAGTAGGCAGTAGTGTTTATTGATGGAAAAAATTAGGGAAATTTTTCGGAGAAGATTACGAATTGTAGGGTTGCCAACTGCTCTCATTAAATAAAATATTCATTGTGCAAATTTGATAATATTTTTAGTTATTTTTTTAATTACAATAATATATTATTAATAATTGTACAATTGATTATGCTGGCAGCTATCTTTAATTAATTAAGATTACCTTGAAGTAATTGCGTCTTTTAACTACAAATACCAAAACTAGGCGAAAAAATTCTGAGGAAACTGAAGCACTATTAAAACTCTTCCTCTGTAAACTGCAGGGTGCGCCAAATGAATCGGGTCAATTGAGAAGTCGAATAACATTAAGTATATTCTAGATATTTAAAAAATATTTGTTCATGCATTTGGGGTAACACAAAGTGCGCAAACACCCTGTATTTTTAAAAACATACAAATTTTTAGTTAAGACTTTAAGACTCAAAGAGACTCAAAAATTTGAGAGTTTCTCTGACTCTAAAATGGTATATTCTCCAGATGTCCAGATGTTGATAACACATCCGATTACGGGCTGTATCCCACAAAAATTTAATATATGGTCATACTATATATATGCTTTATGTAATAAAATCCAAATAATCCAAAAAATGTTCAGTATTTAATAATCAACATCCAATATCTAAGGCTAGGTGCCTTATCTGCATGCAAATACCGATCAAAGTATAACAACTAGGTATTGAGTACTTAAGACTTTAAAGTGATTTTTCAAAAGCCACTTCAACTTAAAAGCAATTTAGATCATTGATAACTTAATGTTTACAATGATAACTTAATAATATTTACACATTATTAAAAAACAATCCAATTACATGCTTTCAAACATAATGGAATATATTCTTTCTAAGAAAAGGTCAGCACAGCTGTTCATAGCTTTTCATAATCGATTATTTGCACAAAAATGGTTCAAATTTCTATGAAGTAACAAACTGTCAGAGAGGTATGAATGAATGAAACAATGATAAGATCAAATAGAGTCCAAGCAGAAAATCAAACAAGTGGCGGATACTTTGTTTATCGTCAATAGACTGCTTATCTTCAAGCACATACGCCCTGTATGCCCCCTTAAATGGGATAGCTTAACAATAGTTTTAGTTTCTAGAAAGCTAACCACATGGGCTCTCTAATTTAATAAACTACAAGTGCTCCAGCTTAATACTTTCAGTATAAAAGCACCCTTTGTGGTAGTCCGAGGTATCACTTTGGCATGATAGTTCCGACAATGAACAAGCTTCTAGCCATATTGGTTGCCTTCTGCGCAGTCCAAGGACTCAGCGCAAGTAACTTTTATTTTAAATTCTTTGAATTTCTTGTTAATACTTTGTCTCTTCTCTAACAGAGATTATCAACTGCTATTGGGAAACCTGGGCCCATTACAACTCCGGCGATGGCAAGTTTTCGGTGGACAGCATTGATCCCTTCCTTTGCACACATGTGAGCTATGCCTTCTTTGGTCTGGGCAGTAACAATCAAGTCAAGTCTTTGGACACCTATTTGGACTACGATCTGGGCTTCATTTCCAAGGCTGTTGCTCTGAAGAAGAAGAATCCCAAATTAAAGATTATGGCCTCTGTGGGTGGCTGGAGCGAGGGCTCTACCAAATACTCCAACATGGCTGCTGATAGCTCTAAGCGTAAGACTTTTATCAACTCAGTGGTAAATTTGTTGAAGACTCATGGCTTTGATGGCATGGATCTGGACTGGGAGTATCCCGGACAGCGTGGTGGTTCATCACGGGATCGTGCTAACTTTGTGCTGCTGCTCGGTGAATTGGAAACAGCGTAGGATTATGAACAATCCCATCCAATGGATGTTCAAACTAAAAACTTTTTTATTAACTTCCAGTTTTGCTCCCCATGGCTATCAGCTTAGCATTGCTGTTGGTGCTGATCAGGGTCTGGGCAGAACCTCTTACGACATTGCCAACATTGCCAAAGAAGTTACTTTCATCAACTTGATGACCTACGACTATGTAAGCGGTTATGAAGGCAGAACTGGTTTCAATGCTCGCTTATCTGATGCTGAAAGCGCCGTCAACTATTGGCTCAGCCAGGGTAAGACTTTGAGCCAACTAAAATAATCCCAAACGCCTAACCATTTTGTGACTATCTTTGTAGGTGCTCCCGCTAGCAAACTTGTTTTGGGCATTGGCTTCTATGGTCATTCTTTCACGTTGAGAGATTCGTCCAATCATGGCGTTGGTGCTGCCACTAGCGGTCCTGGTAGGGCTGGTCCATTTACCCAACAATCCGGTTACTTGGCCTACAATGAGATTTGCGTTAAGGGTTGGACTACCGTGTTCGACAACAACGCTGCTGCTCCCTATTCTTACTCCGGCAACCAATGGGTTGGGTATGATAATGTCAGAAGCATTGAAATGAAAATGGACTTTGCTTTGAGAAAGAACTTGGGAGGCGCCATGATGTGGGCCATTGATCATGATGATTTCCGTGGCAAGTGCGGTTCGAGGTATCCACTTCTGAATGCCATGAATAGGAAACTGAAGTAGGTGATTGTATATTATAAAAATGGACTGAACGCTGTGAAATTTTTTTTCCAAAAAATGACTTAAAAAATTGGTGATTAATAGAAATTAAAGAATTTATTTTTACGAAAGCAAAATGTCTAAAGATTTTTGGCAGAATTTTTGTGTTTTATAAAACAAGTCTTGCGATCACGCAGAATCTTAGAATAAGGAAAATCTTCGAAATCAAAATTTTAAAACAAATTGATCAACGGCAACTCACTTTCTATAAAAATATAGATTTAATTTCAAAACTATCAGAGCTTTTAAAAATTCTTAAAATTTTTTAGAGATTCCACAACATTTTGCATCGTCATCATCAAATAAAGACAATAAAATCAACTCAGAAAACCAAATTGAATTTATTGCACATAATTCGGTCAGGCGAAAAAATTATTTAAATTAGGAAATGAAGAAACAGGTGAATCCATAAAAGAAAAATTGTTAACGACAATATTTTTTTTAATAGAAGATAGATATAATATCACTTTAAACAAACCAATTAGAACCTTTTAAGATTCTACAATTTTTTGTACTAATCATTTCTCGAAAAACCAAACGAATCGATTTTACGTGCTTCAAAATCTCCACCGTTCGAGACAACTTAATGACAATGCTTTTTTTGAGTTGGGAATGCATCTACGATGGATCCTAAGTCTTTGCATTCAAAAATCGAAAAAGTATAACGAAGAATTTCATTCGGCTCGGATTTAGACCTTTGAAATAAATTTTACTCCAGATTTACTTGGTAAAAATCACGTTTTTGTAATCTACCAAGTTCCACTATTCCAAATCCAGATAAATCAAAATAAATATATCTGAAATTATTTCCTCAAATTAAGTTTTAGACGATTCTCCTAATTCCATTCTATGTGAAACCATAAAGTATTTTATTCCATGCCAGTCTTTCTATTTCTTAAATAGCCCAGCATTGTGTGGTAAATTGGCTGGGATCCATCCCTTCGAGCAAAACTTTGCCTAATTTGAAAAGTAATTAATTCAATTTGAATCATATTTTCGTATTTCGCCAAGTTTCGCAAATCAACCGCAGAATCAAAAACCTAAACGGAAACCTAAACCTATTTTGCTTGGAGAGAATTTTCGCTGCAAAATCTGAAAAATAATTAATTTCCCTTTCTAAAATCAGTTTTCAAACCATGTTTTCGCCAAGTTCCACCAGTCCACCAAAACCACATCGCACAAATCTACATATAATTATCTGAAATTATTTTCTTAAATAAGGTTTTAAAAAATTCTCCTAATTCCATGCTCATAAACCACTTATTCCATTTCATTTGCCGTTTGTGAAATTTAAGCGGTTTAAGTGATTTAATACTCTTTCGTTATTATTATGTTTTGCAGCAACAACAACAATAACACACAAAGCCAAGAATAACAAAAATAAAAACAGAAACCGCATTATAAAAAACCTGTTGCCGCATAGACGTGTGACGTCACACGTTGCAACTGTTGCAAAACGCTAAATGTGTGATTATGTGCGGCACCTCCCGCTGCACTTAGCTCTCCTGTGCTGCTCTATGTCTTCTCATGTGGAAATCTCTGACTGCGGTAGTCTGTTCCCCGGTTTTTTTTCCCATATTAAATCATAAAATAAGAGATGTACACAGCAGCCAATTTTCGTCTTTTTTTCGTTCCACCTTTTAGTGCTTCTATTATTATTTTACCTTTTATGCTGACTCAAAAGACTTCTAAAAATAAACACTCCCAACAATTTAAACGTGGCTTGGGCTATGTGAGCGCGACTGTTGAGATCTGTGTGTGTTCGTGGAGGCGCTACATAAAGTATTCCCCGCAGTTTAAAAATTTACAGCTTATGTCTTGTTGCAAATTGCGATTATGTTGCAAGTAACAAAAATAATGTTATCTCTGGTTTATGTCTACAAGATGTTGCATATTGTTATGCATAACTCTAAGTGGCAGCTGTAGCGTATTTGCAATTCGTTAGGGTTTATCGCTAGAAATTCAGGCAATATTCATATGCTGTTTAGATTTAAGTTTTCATTGTGTGTTGGGCAGAGTACTAAAAGTAAGCATAGTTCAGTCTCCTGCAAAGACTGAAGAATGTTGGGATTCAAGATTTCTGACACATTGCTTGTTACTTTGATAAGTTAGACCAGCAGTTCCAGAAGCTGCAAGTTTTTATCTGAAACAGTAACGAAACAATTTTATGAAATCAAGAAGGTTTTTAAAAAAAGTGGGGAAAATTCTGTATTATATATCAGTTCAAATGAATCAATTTAATTCTTTTAAGAAACATTTTCGAACATTTTTGAATTAATGCTAACGATATGGCTTTTGTAAATAAAAATCATCATGCAAGATGAAGCATATTAAATGAAAGCGTAAATAATCAAAATTGTTGCTATTAGTCACTGAAAATCCTCTTTTCATTGAAGAACACCCTATATACTATTAAAAAGTTACAGTTTGGTGTGGTACTCGTGCGAATATGATTATCGCTGCCTACTTTTAAGAAGATGATGATGGAATAACAGGCAAACAATGTTGTCGTGCAAAGAAAACAGATTTTATGATATCAATTATTCCTGTAAAAAGTTCGAATGGCTTGTGGTTCCGAACAAGATGGCAGTAAAATGGTGATTTTGACTGACCAACAAGATCACCTGATATAACGCCACCAGACTTTTTTTGTGGGGATATGTGAAACCAAGGTATACGCTGATAAGGTTCAAGTATCATAGCTCAACTTAAAGACAACATACGATGCGAAATTGCAGCCATATTGACCACAACAATGCAAAACACCGAAAAAAGAGCAAATTTGGTGCTAAAGGCCAAAGGTGACCCCCATACGCGATATCATCTTCAAATAGTAGCTGAAACATATCTCTTTAAACCGAATAAATGATTATCAAAATGAAAACACAAAAAAGTCTTAATTTATTTTGTTCAGAAATTTAAATAAATTGAAATGAATGCAATCAGCTAACTAGACTGAAGTCTACGAATTATCGTCGTTGAATACAAACAATCCGACATTTCACACTAAAAACTTTAAATTTAATTAATAGAAACATTTATCAATCTATTTGTTACTTGATTTATTTTTACCCAATTTAATGGACTTCAAGTAATGTGGTTAAGATTGTTGCACTGGTAACTTGTTCAATAAACTTTTGCCATGCCGACAGAACCAGAAATTGGCCATAAAACCAGTCGACCGCAGCTCGTACTTGCAACTTGCTTTTAGTAGAAAATAAAAATACAACTTGGTCAATTTTAAGATAATCGGAAAAAGTACAAACGTAACTTTAGTACTGCAGTTTTCTCTACAATTTAAAGTTTAAACGACTTTAAATTTAAGTTCTCGATGGAGTTTAATTTAAAACCTTAAGCCGTGCCACAAAATGCAATTTCAATGGTAACGTGGCAACTGGCGCCAGCTACAAATGCTGACGCTTCATGTAAGCCAATCCCGTCAAGTCTAATCCCAAAAATAAAACGCGTACAAGCGCGACAGCTTAAGGCTAGACCAACTAGCCACCACACGACGTATACTTTATAAATTTGCTTTATTATTATAGAGTATATATGGCAATTCGAAGTTTAGGCGCTTGACAATGTTACTACCCTGCGCATTCCCTATAAAAATGACATGGTCGACCGCAAGCACAGAAATCTCATCAATCAAAATCTTGGTGTGATAATTTTGTGGCCCACAATGTAAAATCACAAACATTTCCATTTCCAGTGCCCGCCGCTAAATTGCGCGCGCAACCACGACAGCAGCCCACATTTCAGTTTACACTTTTGTGCCTCTGCCACCACAACTCGGAACTTTGTGTCTAAATAAATTTCTTGGTTTCGCTGTTGTTGTTGGAAACACGTTGCTTGAAGATGCTCGTAATGATGACGTAACTGGCAGCGCTGACTGACAGCCTGGACGTTGCCTTTATCCTTTGCCAGATTGTTAGCAAAACGACTGACGCTTGTAGGCGTCAACTCACAGTCTCTGCTCATCTCACTTCCAAGTAAACTAAACTAGGGTTCGCGCAATTTGCAAAGCGCCTCCGGGCGGCACCACAATGCACCGCAGACAAATCGAAACTTCCGCATGCTTGGTTGGACCCAAAAAAACGACCCACTATTCGATACCCACCTTCCACAAGCTGCCGCATCGCCTTGACTTGCGCTGCTTTAATTTGAAAGTTAAGCGTTATAAACACGCTCATTTATCGCTCCAGCATCTTGTCGAGGGTAGCTACCAACGGTATGTACGTTTATTTAACGGAATCTAAATATATATGTAAATGTGAGTCGAAATATCTGAAACGGATTGGCAGTTAAGTTGATCGTTTGGATTTTAATTGGTTTCGTTAGTGTGTAAGGTTATCGATAACTTAATTTTTAGCTAGCTATCAATTGTTTCGCGGTTTTAGAACTACTCATCCTATAGTCATGTGAAATGATTTCTTAACTATTGATAGTTGGTTTACTTGAGAGTTTCTTGAATTATTGGCAAAGTGCTTAAGATATTTCAATATTACTTCTATTACCACAGAAGTTTATCTATGTATATCGAATATTAAATATCATCATCAACATTCAACTCTACAACCCTGGTGGGGTTTTGCTTTCTCTGTTGTTACTAAGGCCGCGCCAGTTCCTTAGTTCCATCTTCAACATATCATCGTCCATACAGATAATAAAGGCAAAAAATATATATCTAAAATAAAACTCCCAAAATCTCAAAACTAATAACATATTTCTCGTTCCGTTTCACATATTCTTACCCATTACCATGTCTGTTTATATATCTGCTTGTTGGCAGGCATTTTAGACAAACCGAAAGCTAATGTAGCGCGATTTCCAGCACACAAATTGCTGTCATTAAAATCATTTAAATGTGAATAAAAGTTTCAGACTGAAAAAGAAAATTGTAGAAAAAAAATCGTAAAATGGAAAATTAAACAGCAACTAAGTTAAGCGTGTGGAAAGCAAATAGACCAACGATTGTCGTAGACCCCATGTATAAGGGCAAATAAGATGGAGCAGGGGAAGGCAAAACTTTTGCTGGCCAACAACAATTTGATGTGTCTATAAAACGACGCTCTCCGCAATTAGCTGTAGCTCTATGGTATAATACTTCAAATTAAATTGCTTACACTTAATGACTTTCAATTGTTAGGGTATGAGAGAGAGTGAAAAAACAAACAAAATAAATAAATAAAAAATAGATAGAACCTCGAAATATGTCATAAATTTGTCTACAAAGCGCGAAGGTAGTGGGAGTAAGACGGTTTGGGTATACCGAATTCGAAATACACTACAAGTGCACTATTTTTTATTTGCAAAATTGTAGATTTGGTTGTAGAAATCATATATTATCATTTAGTAAATATTATAAGGTAGGCATGGGAAAAAATTTACGAATTATCTTTGAGTAGTTAAGAATAGTGGGGCCTTTGTAGCGCGAGTTGCGGCGTACTCGCTTCTAAATCGGTAGTTCGATTTCACTCAGCAGCACTGATACATTTGCCTAGCAGTGGCTAGCACATTTTATCTAAAATAATCACCCTATGCTCTGCCTTTGAAGCGGAATAATTTTTAATTATAAGTACTTAAAATGGGAATAGTTATAATAGAGCATTGTGATTTCGTGAATCAATAAAAATTATCATTAAATATTTCTGTCAAAATGTAATGGATTAGGGTATGGTAAGGTCGGCAGTTTCCAAGCAAATCAAGTTTTTTTTTCGTGATAAAATAGTAGAAAGTAAAAGACATTTTATTTAAAAAAAATTAATGATATACGACAGCCATTATTTTAATTACTTATTTTAGTACATGGTATTTCATAGACTTATTTGATTACAAAAAATAAATAATTTATAATGAAAATACAAACGCTGAATATTTTAATACTTAAGTTCCTTAATATTGTTTTTAACTTCAAATGAGAATTGTTTTTAAAAAAATTCTTACCCTTCATTAAGGGTTAACAATAGATCTTCAAAAAAATTAAGAAAAAATGATAAAAGGTTATACTGCGATCTACCTTACTTGCTCTTAAAAAAAATGGTAAATTTTTCCTATCCCCCTTCTCATTATAAGGTAAATCCCGCTCTTTTTAGAATTCAGAATTCAGACTATATGGGACTGATTTTTTCAAATAATCTATACGGTTTGGATGTAATAAATTTTTTTATTTTATTATATTTGTTATTATATGATATTTTTCTTCAGAGGAAAAAAGGGTTATAGGAAGTTTTATACAAAATAAAATCTTTATTCTATTAAAGACAGCATTTTTGGATTCTTGCATCAAAAAGTAAACCTTATATCAAGATATAGCAAATTAAATTCAAAAATAAGGGAATAATCTTAAAGTCCCTTAGTTAAGGGGCAACACTGGATCTTCAAAAAATTAAATAAAAAATAGACTACAATCTAGCTTGCTACTTTAAAAAAAAATTAAATTGTTTACCTACTTCCTTCTTACACTACAAGAATTACCAAAAAATATCAAAATTTATTAGTTTTAAGAGATAAGTCGCATATTTGAAAATAATTTATTAAATTATATATAATTCCTCAATGTCTAAACTTTACATTAAAATTAAAAAATGTATAGTTTCAAAATTAAAGATAAATAAGAATTGACCATTATTAGAGAAGCAAAAATTCTAAACTCTCTAAAGAAAAATGGTTAATTTTGATGTATGGTCCAACATTTTATTAATTATATGCAAGTCTGTAGCTAAAAAAAGGTAATATTTTTTTCATTTTTTAGGGAACATATTATTCAAGTGAATCATAGCGTACTCGCCGCTAAGCCGGTAGGTCGGTGGTTCGATTCCACGTTAAGGCCAATGATGTATTTGCCTAGCACTGGCATAGCTAGCAAATAAATTGACGCTTTTTACCTAGAAAAATCTCTATGAATAAAATACTCCACTATTCAGATTCGGCTATAAACTGTAGGCCCCTGTTATTCTTTGTAAGAAGCTGAATTTACAAATCTCGAGCAGAGTTTAATCTTAAAGTCTTGTTAAATTTTAAAGTATTTGTATTTTCAACCAAGGACTGAAAAATGTAAAAATAAGAGATAATGGCTTTGTCTTTAACTTTTGATTTATCTTTTGTTTTCTAAAAAAAGAAGTTCAGAAAGCTTTGTTGTAACATTTCAAGCCAGACTAAATATTTATTCACTCTTTCCAACTTCAACCCACGACAAAGTTTGCTCGCACTAACAATACAGAGTAGCTTGCATTACGTGGTAAGGTATAAGAATCAACTCACGTTTGAAATACTATAGATCTAATCCCAACTCTGTCTGGCCATAAAATTGGAAAATGCTATCACCACATGGAACCAAAGACGTACACAGTGTGTACTAGACACATAACAATGTACCCTCACTCTCTTTATCTCTCTCTCTCTACACGGTTCGCTGTAGAAGGAAGAGTATGCGTTTGACATGAAAACTGATTTGTCATTGCTATAATGAGCTTGGGGGCTTTAGTTACCTCTATGAGAAAGCAAAAGTAAAGTATAAAATGCAATAAGCATTTGCTATTAAGTAAAAGTGTAAGAGTGTTAGAGTAAAAAATAAAATAAAATAGAAATAAAGCCGCAGACTCACACACACAGCTGTCAGATGATATATACTGCAGTTTTCTCATTAGCAGCCAAAGCCGCACATGAAGTTTTCCGTTTATGATGGTGACAGGGCAAGAAAATCTGAAACTGGCAATGAGAGCAGGAAAAAATAGAAATATTTCGAAATCATTTTTAAGTGACATCATCAAATTTGGCTGCTCATTCGACTCTTTCAACAAAAAAATAGGCGTTAAGAAGGTAACTCAACGCAACTTCAAAAAAGACAAACCGTGAGTAGAGTGGATTTTAATTTGTAACTTTGAATTGGAGTAGTTGAAGTAGCGTGTGAAAATTTGTGGTCGTTTCTATGACGTAGATGCAGGATAATGCCAGCATAACCTTCAAGCAGTAACCATGGAAATGCCAAGTTGCAGGTGTAAGCAGCTTTTTGTTTTATGGACGACTGACACTGCTTGACTGCTTGATTGTTGCAGGCACACAAATTCAGGTAAGTGTGTGTGATAAAGTGTGTGTCATAAAAAACAACACTCAGCTACACAGATACACTCACCCACAGATACGCACCTATACACAGATACTCAGCCACGCACAGATACTCACCCACACACATAACTGCAAAGAGGTCGACGCAGCAAGGTCAACAGGGCGTAGTGCATTTAAGTGTTTTGTTGCAATACTCAACGCAGCTGTTGCACGCCCTTGCGTGCGTGTGTCTGCTGCAAGTATCCCGAGTGTGTATGTGTGCGTCGATGAGGCAGTCAACTCATCCGCTAACTAACCAACTAGTTAAAGCATCAGCTCACTCTCAGCACTAATAAATTCAGCTCATGACTCGCTGCTTGCACATGACTGCAGCAATTACAAGTGTCCGCAAGCAGCTGGAGAAGAGTGCTTGGCTTGCTGCATTGATAGGGTCTCGAGTTTGAGCTGGGCCGCATGCCATGACAAAGCAGAATGCATAACTCGAAGTAGAATTTTACTTAAGCTCAGCTCATGCACAACGCATTAAAATTAAAATCGAAATTAGCTTATAGCTTGTGTAGTGCCTCACAAGCCATATAGACGGACTCCTCCACTACACCTGGGCACAAGTTGTTGCTCATGGCAACTTGAAGTTTGTTGGATGCGTGGGTGTAGGTTGTGTGTGTGTGTGCAACCGCTTTTCAATTAAATTAGTTGGCTACATGGCTGGCAGTTGTTTAACAAATGCAACAGCAGCGTGTAAGCCACGTTTAATTTGTTGCCACACAACAAAACACAAATTTGAAAATCAAAACAAAACTTTCAACAAGTCAACAAGCACCACACAACTTGCTGTAATCTTTAAACAAAACTACGCGAAACATGTTGCCCCCAAATGGGTCAGCAGAAGCTAGTCTAGGTAAGAAGGCAGATGCATGCAGCGGTGTTGTAACAACATTTAAATCGGGATGTGAGTGTAAAGTCTGAGGTAACGAAGGTTGTATGCACTGCAATTTTGTTGTAATATCAGTTGAATAAATATTTAGATATTTTGTTACTTAGATACTTGACTTCCTTAATGAGGATAACCATGTGCTTGCTTCTGCATAATACGGACTTAGGATTAACCTCAGCTGTATCCATCCGCTGAAGACTGACATAAAGCAAGATCTTCAAATCAAAAATTTAGTGCATAAGTTACAAAATATAGGTATGATCTTTTACAAACCTTCAAAACCTTGTTAACGGAAAGACATTGTTGGGTAGATATGAACGGTGCTGGTAGCGTACCCACCTCTAAACCTGAAGTTCGGTGATTCAATTCCACCCTGCACCACTGATGGTGGTAGCACAGTTAGTAATTAGATGCTAATTAAGTAAAAATCTGTTCATTAAAGACACCACCGTACGGAGTCGGCCATAAAAATCGGTAGGTCCCTGTTCTCTGCGAATAGCTATAGAGTTAACTGTATGCTCTGCCTTTAGAGCGATGACCATACATCAGAATCTTGGGCAATAAATTCATTTTATTTATTTTTGAGTGGTATCAAATCATGTCGTTCGCAGAGTTTTAATTTTAAAGCTATGCTTTATAATATCTTTACTCATGGTCTATGTAAAATTCTTAATCTTTGCAAATGACTGAAAATTCATCCCAATACCTTCTCCTTATCATCTCTACCGAAAAGAGTATTACCAATTTTAAATGAACCTCACGCCGAAACCACCAAATGCTAGCCGGTTTGGAATCTCGCTTAGCTTTTAGCTTGTCAACTGATACACTACTTGCTACATGCAACATTTACGCATTGATGATGGGTATCCCCCATGTGCTGTTGTTGCAACCAATTCTGCTGCTGCTATTGTTGTTGCAGCTGCTACCAATTAGATTGGCTCAATGTTTGACCATTTGCAGTCAACAGCTGGTAACTTGTTTAGTTGAATGCATATTTTTGGTGCAGTTTTTACAGTTGAATCGAAGCCAAATGTTACACATACGCCGTGTTGTGCACGTCTCACATACGACCCGTAGTCATTCAAATGCCAATGTACTTGTACTCATGGGTGGAAATATGTGAAGCGAAATACTTAATAGAGGAAGGTTTTGGATTTGAGTAGTGTTTATCTTGATGCATTTGAAATATTTTTTGAGTCCGAGATTTGAGCTAGAGATTTTTTTTATATATAAGCTTTTAAGAGAATAAAGATTTTATTGCAAGTTGTTTCAAAACTTAGAATGTTATTGCATATTTCTTTATCGATAACTTTCATCGCTAATGCTTCATTTCAAAATTTCTCCAAATTGCAGAACCCTTTTGCAAATGCAATTCAGCTTCATAAAAATCCGCCCATCTTAAGTCTGTTAATTCCAAAAAATATATACAACTTTGTCTGTTTGTTGTAGCCGCCCTCGCTTATTTGCGCACTTTGTGTGCCACAGCAACGTGTTGCATGCAAATGAATTTTATGTTTTATTGTGGTTGCTGGTGTTTTTTGTTCGTGCTGTTGTTGTTGCTGTTGCTGCCGTTGTTGCTGCATACTGTTTGCATTTTACCCTCGCCTTGATTTATATACACCAATTTCATGGCACTGCCCACTTTACGTTCCAATTGTCGCTGCCACATGCCACACGAAACTGCATTGCATTCAGTGCTTACCGCTTGCCCACCCACACCAATGCAACTCAATTCATTCATGTTGTTTGTTTTTCATGCGTCACTCGTCGTTGCCTGTGGCAAGAATTCAACTTGCAACCAGCATGTATTTCGCATCAGCATTTTTAACAGGTTCCTAATTAATCTTTTTACTGGACACACCTCATGCGTGGCAGCTTTAGCAAATAAATTTTCACCAAATATTTTGCGCGTATTTTTTTTTATAAACGCAAAAAATTGTGCTCGTTATATAAAAGAATATGCGAACATTTTGTCATAATAAAGAAATATGACGCAAAGCAATGGGAATTTTTATAGTGCAATATTTCAAAACGTTTTTATTGCTTTTGAGGAATATTTTTTGAAGCACTTTGTTTAATTCAAGGCAAATAAACGTGTAATTAGAAAATATAGTCACAAGAATTTAGTCGTTTTAAGAGCTAAATTTATGGTAATAGAATAGTCATATATGGCATGGTAATATGGTAATAGAATATATAATAGTATAGAATTGGCAAAATTCAAAAGATTAATCAAAGCATAAAAATGTGCTATGAATGTTTTCAATGTTTTTAATGTTAAGAATACAATACTTTGAAATTTTATATATTTTTTATCTTTATAGAGATACAGCAATTTGTGAACATCCGTAGCGCATTTGCCTCTAAAGTCTGTGGTTCCATTACATCCTGCAGCACTTTGCCTAGCAAAAAAGCACTATTTGCCTAAGTATTTTCCTATATTTAATAAAGACTCCGTGTCTTCGATTCAAATAAAAATTAAACCAAGAAACCCAAAATTTCTTATCGAAGTCTGACAAGAACAGTCCAAATCTTTGTATTTTACAATTATAATACATTTGTAAATATTGTTTTTAAAAGAATCTACTTCAAAACGATTAGGTTTTTTTTTTGCTAAGTCCCAAAACATAATATTTTCGCTTTTTTGATTATCTAAAGTAGTTTTCTCAAACTGTATCTAATATTCCTCTTGAAATGGAAGGCGTTGTCATTTTTTGTCCACTAAAAAATAGATGGCATTCTTTTTTTGTACCTCGCCTTGTATAAGTCCGATCGGCTCGGAAAGATGGTAAAGAATGACATTTTGTACTAAAAAAGCTTTCTGACGGATTTGTGATTCTGTAGTCCCGACCTGGCACCAAGTGATTCCCATCTATTCCTGTCCATGGCAAAAAATTATGCTCATAAAAAATACGCTTCAAGAGAGGCATGTGAACATCGAGTGTCTCAATTTTTTGCCAATAGGTATAAGGGCTTTTATGAGAGAGGTATAACGAATTAACCTTTAAAATGGCAACAAGTTATCAAACAAAACGGCGCATATGTGATCTAAATCGGATCATTGCAACTATATATTAAAATATACAGTTATATAATATTAAAGCCTTCATGCAAAAATAATGGATTTATTCTTAGTACACCCCAAATATATTTTTAGAAGCCTATTTTAAAAAAGACTTGAACAATTTACATGAGATTTGCAGGACTCACTCAAGCTTCCAAAAAGTAAAATATTTTTAAGCAAGAAATTTAACTAAGAACTTTAAAATTACATACCAAAGTTGACCAAAAACCATCTCAAGCTTAATTAATTAATTAATTACAATAAGAATAGTTGTAAGAATTATTTGTAAAAAGAATCTAAGGTTAAAAGAGTTGGTTTCATGTCAAATTGTCGGAAGAATATAATATTTTCGCATTTTTTATCTTATCTTATCCATTTTTTTTTTAATATTTTAATCGAGCTGTATCCAATATTTCTTTGCAACATATTTATATTATAAATAAATATTTTCTATATAACATTCATAAATCAATTTAAAATAATAAATCTAAAAATGTAGAAATTTTGTCGAACTAATTGAATTTTAACTCTTTTATGTACCACAATAAAATTCTTTTATTATTTAAAATCCATTATCATTATCTTTTCCAGCGCTAGTATTGATGATGAATAAATCTATATTTTGGCTGCTTAAAGTTTTCGATAGTCCGACTATAATGCCTTTGTCTTCTGCGGTTTTTCTTAGAACGGTTTGCAATTAAATTTACTCAGCTTCGAAAAAAAAGTTTAAAATTAAAAATAAAAGGCTTCGTACATTTTTTTTTCTACGAATAATATTCTCATTATTATGAAGAGTATTATGGAGTACAGAATAATGAAAACTTCCGCATCTATTAAGTAACTTAAGCGCTGCACCACCCATTATTGCTCAATAAATTGACTTCTTATTAAAATTTATGAAAATTATTTTCAATAGAAAAAAGCATCCAATCTATTGCTGGCCATCTGCATGGCAGTCACGCACTTGAAAATAACATTAACCGCTACAAGTATCTTCAATTAAATGGCAAAGATTAATCGTTTGCATAAACTTGGTTAACCAGTTTAATTGCAAGTATGCATTGCATATCCCCATTTAACTAGTTTTAATCTCAAAGCCCCCAAAAGCTGACATTTAAAAGAGTCTCTCTTCGTCTCTCTCTCTCGTGTCTATCTCATGTACATAATACAACTTAAGCATTCGTATAGACAACAAGCAAAACATTTATAAAAAAATAATTAAGTTCCGAAAAAAAGAGTATAAAATAAAAAACAAAAATATATGAAAGAAAAGTGCGCACTTTGCATTTAATTAAAAATGGAGCAATTCAAACGAGCGGGGTAAATGAGTAAAGAGGGCTGATAGAGAGAGATAGAGAGAGAGAGAGAGAGAGAGCGAGAGAGAGAGGGATAGAGCATAACAGTTTGCATCAAATGTGCAAACTGTACTTCAAAGTCGCGCATTTAAATCAGGGCTGCAACAAGTTGACATTTTTTTGTGGATTGCAGCCCATTGGTTGAAATATATGGAACTGAAGAACCGGTTCAAATTTAGCAATCTTCGAAATAGTATAGGATTACTGGTCCCATTACAATATAGCCAGTATAGCATCGGTTCGAAGACGAAATTGCAGACAGTTTCTAGTCCTTTTTTCAGTTAGTTTTCATTTAATTTTTCGTAGAAAGTATCTGTGAGTTAGAAATCAGAAGGAAAAAGAAAATTCAAAAAGCAAAACTACTTTCATAAAATACTAAAGCCGAAATTTCTGAATTTTCTTGCAACTAATAAAAAAAAATATCTCAACTAGCAAAATTTTTATATTTTTATATTTTTATATTTTTGTAATAAATAATGCTATCAAAAAAGTTATTTTTTACATTTTTCTAATATTTTATCAACTTTTTTTCTAAAAATACGAAAGGAAGGTTTTCTGAACCTCGATCCGTTTTAAGAAAATGTACTGATATTTCTGAAAGTTCACTAAAAAAAAGCAATTTTGGAAAATGTCGAAGTCATCAGTGCATTTGATGGGCTTTAATTTAAAATAATTTCAAAATCATAAAATAATTTAAGAAATGTTCCATCCACATTATGGATGCGTTGGAGATGTGGATTATCGGTTCCGGTTCATTTAAAGAAAATGTATTGATATAGCTGAAAGTTTTCTAATGATTTGAAGGTATTTCGGAAACTGTTGAACTTTTCAGTGCATTGATTCAAAATCCGCTATATTATTGTAGATCCAGTTCATGCCTGAAAACTAAATTGAATCCCTGAAAACCCGTACACGCACACTCACATCCGAGGCTCATACAAAGAGTAAAGGCCATCAAAATGCGCACACAAACTCGTGCAGCCGTGCACTTACACGGACGTACTCGCTACGCCAATTACGCGTCAGTCATAAAAATAAAACGCAAATAAATACACTTAAAATGGTCTAGGGGTGTGAGGAGAGAGCGTGCATAGGGGCGTTTAACGGGCGTGGCACAAAAATCACCAAAAGCCATGCCCGTGTCCCAGCTACGGGTCAAAGTCACAACGTGCAATGGAGCGCACCGCTCTCGTTTGCCATTGCTCATAAATCAAGCTATTTAAATGAACATTTCTTTCGGACCCTTCACTGTCTTCCCCCAACCGTGGAGCTCGGCTGGGCGGCAGCAATGCTGGGCACATCAAGTGCGTAGTAATTACAATTACACCTGTCCTACCGGATACGGAATGACTTTTGGTGGGCCTTGAATGGCGCGTGCTGTTGCACTAAATTATAATTACGACTATGATAGCCCGGTAAAGCTGGAGAGGCTGTGTAGCTGGAGAGGCTGTGAAGCTGTTCCACTGTTTTACGGCTCTTCTGCTGCTGCTATTTGTTTGCCACTCAAAAGTTGACTTTTATTAAATTTTATTTATAATGCTTAAAATGCCATTACGCACGGCGACGATTGCCAACAGACGGAACGAGCACACTACGACTTCCCGGACTGCTGCTGACGTAGTGGCGGCACTTGGCAACCGCCGCTATGGCTAATTGAACAATGGAAATGGGTGCTGCTGACAAGCCTGGCGTTGTGTATCCCTAACGCAACGATAGCTGCTCCCCAACCCATCATCTTCATTACCATCATCATTATCATCTCTGTTGTGCTTGTCATCATCATTAGCCGCACGCGCAGCAGGCGTTCCTAGTTAAAGATTCTTTGAGCTATGAATCTAAACGCATTAGACATGCCCCATTGATAAGAATTGGCCATGTCTATAATGTCTTTCAACGCGTATTTTTCGCTGGCTTTTTTTTGACCAGTTTTATTTTTGGTTGACTTGGTATTATTGTTTTAATACGCTTACTTTAATTGCTTTGATGATGTATTGAAAACTTACTTTGTGGGAATCATATTCCCTTCTTCCAGCTTGATTTTATTTATAAAATTGGTTTATTTTTAACCAATAGTTACGAAAAAATGTTTGACTAAAAATCAGCTTTAAAATCCTAAGCCAAAGATGACGAAAATGGTTACTTCTTTTTCGGAAAAAATTGCAACTAAAATATTTCTTCTATTCGTCAAAAAACTTTAAAATCCCAAGCCAAAGAAAACGAAATAATTGCTTCTTTTTCGAAAAAAATATTGCACATAAAAATATTTCTTAGAGCTAAACTGTATAATCTCAGCTTTAAACTGAGATTACATAAACTTCAATCTTTAGATTTCGTATTTTATTTCTCTTACACAAAAATAGTTCTTCTCATATTACATTTGAATTTCTACATGCTTAAAGCACACATCCTATCAAGTTATATAGAACATCTTTTAAAAATATTTAAGCGTATCTTAACTTCGTTGCCAAAAATAGCCAATTCTTTTTTACTTTTATTTTTTTTTTAACAATTTCTGTCTTTGATTTGTTGGCAATTTATTTTGTCATTGTCGTCGTTTTGATTAGATTTTGTCAACGCAAAAGTCGGGGACGTAGTAGCAGAAATCAGCGAACCCCATTTACAGAAGAAGCGTTCCAGAAAATCAGTCGGAAAGAAGACTGAATGGTACATAGAGAGAGGCGTGCGAGTGACGTCTAACATGATGCTGCCAAAGACATTGCCAAAGAAGCACCATCATCATCATCATCATCGTCGGCGTCGTCATCATTGACCACGTTCGCACGATTTGTCAGCAACATTTATAAAAACAAAAACAAAAGTCAACACCAAATATTGTAACACCCTGAAGCCATTAAATTGTGCCGCATCAGAGCAGAAATGGAGTTTTTATGTAGTACAAGCAAAGCGTGCCACATATAAGGCAAGAGGTTTTTTGCCTTTAGTTGCATAAATCAATCAATCAAATTGCGGGGGAACAGCTGACAACGTGTAACGGCACTTACGCACTTATCGTAACTGTAAACACAAGGTTGCAAAAATATTTTGCATTCTCAAGCGGCCTATCGGTGTGTAAGGCTCACATGAGCAGCATTTTGAAATTTTCAAAGGCGTATGATTTATAAAAAATAAATTCGCTTTATTTATGTTTATAAAATATAAATTAAAGGTCTTAATTTTAATATATTAATTATTAAAAGCTGAAATTTATGGCTGTAGATAAGATAAGTCTTCCAGCACTGTGCTGTTGAAAGTCATGTTAACTGCTCTGTTAAGTTGAAACTATTAATAGTGAGTTAACAGTGAGCCTTGTGGCTGCTAATGTTAATATCACAAAATGCACTAAAAACAATTAACTCGAAGCACCGACCTTAGCATGCTCTTGAAGTGTTATATTTACTTAAAATATTGCATTTACAAAGTAGATGCACTTAATTTCATGGGCATCAAAGATTTGTGTACCAATTTCAGTTCTATCATATCGCATAGTACACATAAAAAATACTTTAAATTTAATTTAAAACTTTTAATTTCCCCTTTCAACAGCTGCTAACAAACTGTACACACTTTAAAGTGCAGTACAAGGACAGTATCGTGTATTTAAACATATATAAAATAATAAACATTACTACACAAAAAAAATATACATATAAAAATAAAATGCTTATGGAAAAAGCAGCCTGCGGGTCAGCAGAACTTGCTGCTTATGGAGTGACATCAACTGATTCCAACTGCAACTCCGACAATTTCTATTTGAGTAAACACAAAAAACTGCACAAAAAAAAACAAACTAAATGTTTCGGAAATGGTAACGCAGCGGATGCAGGATGCATTTTGTGTGCCCCACACATACACACACAATGTTAAATAAATATTACACATACGCAGCGTAGGGCACAGCTGGCATCATCAGTGTCGTAGTTGTCGTCGACGTTGCCATCGCCAACGTCGTCGTCGTCGTCCTTTTGGTTCAGGGAATTGTAGCGCCTTCTGGCTGTTTGCCTTGCCATCACTGTCTCAGTCTACGTCATGCTCGTCGCCGGCGTTGTCCTCCTGCTTCTTGCCAACGTTTACGCCGCTGTCACTGCAGCAATTTAGTTGACGCACAGTTCACTGCGCTCACATTGCCTTTTGGGCACAACTGTGTCTGTATGTTGCAACATACGAGGGTGGTCTGAGAGTTTTGTGACTATATACGCTTTGATCAAAAAGCTGGGCAAGTTGTTGATATAGTGAGTAAGTAAAATAGTGCTACCCAATTTGGGGATAATTGATAGATAGATGTCGCTACTTGGCTGCGTCTTACGTCGTAGGAAATCATAGATTTCCTAGATCATAGATCTTATGGATCAGGAGACAAAACTAGCTGACGATATAGAGTCATGGTAGCCTTCATTATCTTTAGTTTTGATATCATTTCACGATTTGTTAGTCAATGTAAGTTTTGGTTGGAAAAAATTGGATACTAGCATTTTCAGTGCTGAATAAATATCCCAAAAGTTCACATATAATATGATAGCCTAACATTTCTCTTTTGAGATATTAGCGATCTTTTGTACATACCAACAAAATCCTTTTTGTATTTATTGCATATTATAGTTTTTTTTTATTAAATTCAAGTTGGAATATTCTGCTGATTATCTAAAAATTATACTTAGTCTATTCCGAATAGTTTGTTAACTAGAAATATTTCACAGCTCAGAAATTGCCTAAACAGCCCTCTTACTGCCCTTAAAAAACATTCACAATAACAAACATACACATACACACAGCAAAGCAACAACCTTACAATAGCAAAAAAAAAATAAAAGAATTGAAAATTGAAAATGCATTTTGTTGAAAAATCTACACTGTCAATGATTTTCTTCCGATTTTCATTGCAAAAACGGTGTTGCACTTTAATTTGATTTCTTTTTATTCCCAACTCGTTTTGATTTTCGGGTTCATTTTCTTTGATTTTATGTCTCTTTTATGTTCACTTTGTTCTCGATTTTGGAAATGTTTCCGACATTTCTCTTCTTTTTTTTGTTTTGTTTTTTTTTTGGCGCAAAACTTTTGTGAGGCACGCGAGAGCAACTAATTCAATAACATCCATGCACATATCGTATACATATTGAATTTCCTGTTTTTTATGGTGTTACTGATATGGTCCCACTATATACCCTCACACACACCCTACATACCCTAACATACAGACAGAAAAACACATAATATATAAGTACTTGAGACAGACAGATGTGTTAAGGGCAGCGTAAAGCGGCGGCACTGTTGTTTTGGGGGTCAGCCGAATTGGGAGTTTTGTGTTGGTTTATTTGCGGATGGGTTACAGATATATTGAGTAAAAATTGCCTGGAAAAAACTTTTTTTTTTCTTTTAGGGGAGGCTCCCATTAAAGAGATTTATAGGGTAACTCTTGATTAACTAAATACAAAGAAATAGATTTATGAACGTGGGTTGGAAAAGTTTTGCATTGATTAAATGGGTATGGTAATTGTCCAGCTAGAAAGTTGGAGTTAATAAAAAACTTTGGTTAAAGTTAAGTTGTGGTTTAACTTTTCACATGATTTTTATTTAAAAAAATTAAAGTTGACAGTGTACAGATTTATAAAGCAACAGAGACTAGTTGGAGTGAATGGAAAAGTGCTAAAGAAGTTAAGAAATATTGCTGTTCATGCGAAAGTTTCTTGCCTGAAACAAATTTTGATTAAGAAACTAAAACAACGAAAGGAAACAAAAAGCAACAGTTCGGAAATTCATTTAAACTGGCTTGCTAATTTTGTTTTTCCAAAAACGAAATTAGTAGAATTTCATTGATTTTCTTGCGTAAAAATTAAAGTTCAACGTTTGGACTCTTTTTGTAAATAAACTGGGAAAAATGATTCACCAAGTACAGCAATAAATAAAAGTAAAATAATTCCTCTCCCTTGACTATGGTCAATATGTATATCCAGGCAGAGCATGGATATATCTCTATTAATGGCAGTTCGAAGAGAGCAGGACCTACAGTTTATGGCTTAATCCAAACGGCGGTGTCTTTCATTAATAGAGATTTTCCAAATTAAATAGCGACAACTTATTTGCTAACTATGCCAGTGCAGCAGGGTGCCATCGAACCACCGACTTTCAAATTTATAGACGAGTACGCTTCCACTACGCTACCAAGGCCCAATAATTGAAATATGTTAATTTTCTGGCTAGGTTACTTTCTACGCAAATAAAGCGTTACCCATTATCTGATTTCAAAAGTCAAAGTAATAAAATTTTACATCATGAAGTCTACAAATCTTACAGATTTATAATATAACTCTGTATGCTGTTTCCTTGGCCACAAACAAAATGATTGGATTTCGAATTCCAAAAACAGCCGACTTCACAGTTGGGTATTTTATTTGCGACTGATCTTTATATACAATTCGGGTTACATTTTTGATTCTTCACATCAGTGCGGTTTTTAAGAGAAAGAGTCTGCTTATAATCTCTATACCGATGGGGATAAAATGTATTAAGAGTTATCTAACATTCCAGATAATCAGCTTGTTTAGAGCAAACCCTGTTGTAGAGCGTTGTATTATTTGTTTGGACCGAAAAATTATTCATCCAAACGTGCGCTCTGAAGTATTTCATATTGTATTGGAAACATTTTGACGATGTTCCGCTACCAAAGAAAGACACACCAGCTTTCACAGCCAGTAAATTGAAAAGTTCTAAGCGCTAAAATTCCAAATATGGATTACCTCTAAATCTGAAAGTTCTATATTTCACGATGTTGCACTACTAACCAGTAGCGCCATGGTCCGAGGAAGACATAGCTGTCAAGATCAGTAAACTGTAAAATTTAAAGCTATAAAATTTCATGCGTAACCTCGACAACTGAAAGTTCTAATTTAAAGCTTTAATTATCTGAAATTCGGTTAGAAAAATGGGTTACGAAAAAGGACCAAAATGATAAATTTGTTTAATCCATGTACACCGAAGCTTTGGGAGCGCGAACTAAAAAACCGAAATTGAAACTTTAATTACTTGAATAAGCAACGAAAATATGCTCAATGCTTCGAGTAACGAATGTGCTTTGTGTCAATGGGTATTTTTCAACCGACTTGCTCAGAAAATAATATTCGATATAATTACAATTCTGATGCTTAAAATTGTTTTCGAAAAGTCTGCTTGCATGCTTAACATTAATTACCACTATTGATTATTATCGATAAAATATTCAACAACTTAAACTACAAATAAACTCAATTTATGTATTTCTCTTTGTTCATGCGTCAACTTATATTCGCTTTGCACTGGCTGCTGCATTATAACTCATACGCCATGTTGTCTGCCATTTATGACTGCATGTCATTTATTTATATACAAAAATGTACCCACTAGCTGCTTATTATATATTGACTGCCATCGCTTAGGATATGCTTATATGCCAAAAATAAAACTGTCAGATAAATAATATAAAATGCCAAATGCCATTTATTATTTGTATGAAAGTATATATATGCTCGACGTATGTATTTGCTGTCCGTTGTCATATCAGAAGTTTACAGTAAAACGAAACAGGAAGGAAATTATAAAGTAGAAAGCAGCAGCAGCAGCAACAGCAGAAACCATCCCATAATGTTTGGTTGTATATGTAAGGAGAAAGGTATTTTTTTTTCTTTGTCTTGCCGAAGGATGCGTCTGACATTATAGAAAGTAATGTGGAACCGGCATGCATATTTTATAATATGTTTATAACATATCCTAAACCAGGAAAACCAGAGGCAACTTTTTCTTTCTTACTGCCTTTGCGGCAACAAGTCAACTGCAATTTTGTTGTAGCTCTTGTTGTTTGTTCTTATTGTTGTTGCCCGCACTGTACTTGCTGAGTTGCATATTTCACATGCCTGTCGCTCTGGGCACTTTATGTTGTGCCATATATACTTGAAGTGTATGCATGTTAACTATAAAGGGAAGTTTGTAACAAAAAAAAGTAAGAATTTAGTTAAAAGAATTGTTTTACATAAATTGATATCCCTTGACTACGCCGTCATCGCTTCAAACGCAGAGCATAGCATACAAGCGAACAGGAACCTACTGTTTTTATCCGAATCCGAACGGCCGTGTCCTTAAATCATAGAAATTTTCCTCAGCAAGCAGCGTCTATTTGCTAACTATGTCAGTGCTAGGCTAAATCCAACACTATTGTAGTGTGGTTCGTCCACCGACCTTGAGGAGAGTACGCAGGCTTAGCTTAACTTTAATCCAATTACTTTGAAATTCGGACTTTATCCATACCCTGATTTTAAAATGAGCAAATTATGGATAGCATTGTAAACTAGCAATTCGGCAGGTAAAACAAAGTAATGGAGATTTAGCATGAAAATCTTCAAAATTTTTCAATTTTTTTTGGGATTGTTTCGCGAAATCCTTTATCCTTATACGACTTAATTCTTATACAGATCTTAAGATGAGCAAGTTATGAATAGCATTGGGAACTAGTCTTTCGGTATCTATAACCATATGAGAAAGATTTCGCATTACAGCTTTGTATGAAAATCTTTAAAATTTATTATTCGGCATAACAGATTTACGAGTTAAGAGATTTAATAAATGTCCTCTCACATGGCCGATTTGTTTTTATAAAATTCCTAAGCAACTAACTACAAATCACATATTTTAACGTAAAATTCCGATAAATAGCTCACAGGAAGGAACTTTATTTTTATATCACAACTTTTTACTTTATTCAAACATTCTTCAACATCGCTATACGTCCCCAAAACTTTGACTTTAAGTTGCTCTACAATTTGTTATATAAGGAACTTGGAAAAATTTGCTGCAACTATCATAAACAGCTTTTCAGTGTATACAAAAGTTCCCAACATTTTCCACTTTCTTTTCACTTTCATAGATTTCTTTCTATTTTGCAAACACCCAAAACAACAAAACCCCCAACACCACAACACAGACAACTGACAGCAAATTTTCAACGTTTTTGGCTCTTCCACAAATAAAAAACAACAAAAAAGTTGTCATTGTGCAACCCACACGTTGCCTCTTAGTGTGCACTCGGATTTCTTGTGGCACTAAAAACGCAACACCCTGTGTAGGAAAAACTTGTCGACAAGTCGTCGTCCAAAGCTAAAGGGAAAATTTACATATTTTATTACTCCCCGTTCATGAGAAGATATAAGTGAAATGCCGTTGGCTTTTGTTTTTGTGTCTTGGAAGGACTACAGGCGTCAGGTTTTTGTCACACTTTCCAGAAACTACTTTCAGCTGCAGACGACCGACGTTGCTTGACATGTGCAATGGCAAATTGCTTATGAGCTGCAAAACCTTGGATTGAAATAGATTTTATTAGCTAATCTGCTCAAGAAATACGAAAAACCATGAAGCACAAGATGATTGCAACGACTGTTGCAGTCGGGATTCCGGGTGATGCGGAATGGGGGTGATGACGTCCACGCAAAGTGCAATTTCCGGCGGAAATGTGACACCAACGAGGATTTTGTAATCTAATTTTAATGATTTTGCTTTGGCAGCCAGGGACAGCGTTTTCTTAACGCCGTTACAACAGGATGACGCTGACGAGGACGTTGGTGACGACAACCGACAACGACAACGGCAGCGTTGACGTTGACAGCGGCGCCTGTCAGCAGCAGAAACTCGACCTCGTTGGCAGCCCCACTCTAACGTTGCAGCTTCCTTTTGCTGATAATGTGCCACAGATTCGATTTGTAGCCAACGGCAGTAAAAATAAAAAATGAAATTTGTTGTAAATAGTGGTGACTGTGGAATACACTGCACGGAAAAGTACTTGGAGGTGAAATCTCAAAAAGTTAAAATACTGATTGCATGATATAGGAAATTGCAAAGGCAGAAAAGAACTCCAACATTTGGAATCAATTGCATTATGTAGTTTCTTTTTAGTTCAAGGTTCGTGGGAATTCGAGCTATTTAGCTTGAAAATTGGAGGCAGAGCTACAAAAAAATGCCTTTAATTGCAAAAATTTCGAAAAATATAGTTTTCATTAGAAATTCTAAAACTAAATTACTTTCGATTTGAACTTCCAGAAATTGTTTAAGTTCTTCAATATTAAATTTTTCTTTAGAAAAACGAAGAGTAACAGACAGTGGCTAGCATACACTAGAAGCTTTTGTTTGGCTTAGTGACTCTTGTAATCAACGCTCGTAATACCCTTAAAATCTATAACTGCAGGGTACGAAATTTCCAACAACAAGAATTTAACTACTAACCCAATTTATTGTTGCTTTTGACTTTGTTAGCTTTTCTAGCTGTTCATCTTGGACGCTTTAAGACTTTGGGCCAAAAAAGCGCTACGAATATTCAATTAAAAAATTTTCCCTTTGCATGTGACTAAATCTTTGTAACTTTTTTATTCAGGAACAAAATACACTTTTTGAGCTGCTAATGACGTCACAGGACTAATTTTTGCTTGAGTTTTGCATAGCAAATTATATAAAGCGAATTAAGAGCTGCAAAAATCAAGAGGCCGAAAAAGAAAACTTTGGGGCGCAATTCAAAACTCAAGTTGGCAGTTTATGTTTTGGAAAAAGTTTTAAAATTAAGCGAAAAAATGGTGTCAAACAGAATGAAAGCTGATTAATGATGAAGAGAGAATACATAGGTGACACGTGTGAGTGCGAGCGGCGGAGGTGTACAAAGGTGTGTGTGTTAAAGGACGAGGTGTTTGGAGAGGATTGCGTGAGCATATTACTAATTGCAGCTATTTAGCTTAAAAATTAGACTACCAGCTGAAAAATGTGCTGCTAATTTTAAAAATTTCGAAAAGAAAAGTTTTCAGGAAATAGAAAAATTACTTGCTTCAAACTTCAAGTTGGCATGCAACGCATGCGCCAGCCATGAGTCAGTGCCTTCATTACGATGACAATCTTAAACCCATTTACGTTGCCCCCAAAAATACAACAATGGAAACTTGCCATATTGTTATTTTATTACTGCACTTACAACCTCATCTTATCTGGACTTTCGCTCATTTTCATCCAAGCCACCACAATCATAAATGTGGCCACATTAAGTGCCAATAATGTGGATGCAAACCCACTGGCAGTGGCAACCCTGGGACACAACCATGGAGTCAACATAATTTGTAGCAATAAGCAAACAATAAAACATTAACCAGCTGATAAAGCAAAGCAACGACCTGAAGGATGGCCCCTACATTTTTGGCAGGTTGCCACCATGGCAGGCATGATGTGGCAGCGGGAGCCAAGTTTCAATGTGCGCCGCTTAGCGCCTAATACGGTAATTAAGTGGCAAGTGCTTTGTTCGCGGCGTGTTAAATTCATTATATTAGCCGTATTTGAGTTCATTGGCCGTACTACTCCGTAGAGCAGCAACAGCAGGAGTAGCAGCAGGAGCAGCAGCAGCATCCGCATCATACTCAGTCATTCGTTCGTGCATTACGCGTACTCAATATCCTGCTGCCGCTGCTGGCTTGCTGCTTGGTTGGTTTGCTGCTACGCTTCCTTTTGCGTTTACATCATTGGCTCCCGAGTCCGGGTGACTCTGGCGCAATAAATTAAGAACGCAAATAAATCATCCATTTTAATGTGACAGTTCCGACAAACGTAGCCACCAACCAGTAAAGCGACCCAACTCCGGCAACAGGAACCGCTCACTGTTATTTGTGTGTGTGTGTGTGTGTGTGTGTGTGTATGTGTGTGTGTTAACCATATTTATTTTTATTTTTTTTTCTGGAGTCCATTCCTTGTCGTGCATTTTGGTATTCCTCATTGTTTGCACATTGTTTGCTGGCATTTCCGTTGGCATTTTGTTAGTGCTAAGTACTTGGGTAACTGCGGTACTTAATATTTTTGAATTGTGTGCGGGGGGGAGGGGAGGTAGTCCATTCTAAACGGAAGTGGCGTCATTAGTGCATTTATACACACACCCACACATACATTTTTATAAAACACAAAATGGCAATTTTTCTAATCATATTAAAAGCATTTAAGAGCAGATTTTATGTTGTTTTGGGAGCATCCAGACGGTTATGGAAGCCAATATAAGTAGTTGGGTTCATTTAGTAATTTTTTCTAGTAATTTTATAGATCTAATATTATACCAATCAAATAAATGATTATCGTAGTGGAAGATATTTCAAATTTGTCGTATTAAAAGTAATACCAAACATAAGTTTATGCCCGTTGACTATGGTCAGCGATCCTAAGGCGGAGCATAGAGATATCTCTATTAATAGCTGTTTGAAGAGAACAGGAACCTACAGCCGAATCCGATCAATGGAGTCTTTAATTAATAGAGATTTACTTAGGCAAATAGCGTCTATTTATTTTGCTAGCTTATGCCAGTGCTAGACAAATGCACCAGTTCTGCTGCGTAGAATCGATCCACCAACCTTTCACTTAAGAAGCAAGTATGCTGCCAAGGCCCTCAGCATATCGCCCATCATGCTTTATTTTGGATTTTTGCTCGTTCTCATAGCTAACTTTAAAAGCTGCGATTTCCATTGATTTATTTTTCTCCAACGAATGAAACTACGTAAATCTTGTCTGAAACATACCCTTAACACTTCAAAGTTACAAAACTTAACTACGAATTTTTTCATATTTGGAGAAGGAGTTACAAAAAAATATTTTTTTTTTTTGTAAATAATACCAATTCCTTACTTGAAGAACTTAAACTAGTTTTAAACAATTTAAGCTTCTTTGGCAACTACAGCAAACTATCTATGGCAAAGAAAAAGTGCAATCAATGTTCAGATGTAGTTTTATTCTTCTTCATTATGTCAGTTGACACGTCATATCCTTTAACAATGACATTGATACTTATACTGATGCACACGCACAAACACACGAGCATACAACTTGCAATTGTTCTGGTCTAGTCTCTTTAAAGGGTGTTTTTTTTGTAAGATGATCGGTTTATTAAGATTTTTTATTATTTCGAGACATAAACAAAAGTAACTGCATTAAAGAACATAAATAAAACTCACACAAACAGCCAAACCTGAAATACAAGAACTGCGACCAGGAAATTTCCCGCAGTTTTTACGTGATCTGAAAATCTATTTTTTATTGGCGCCATCTATCTATTCACATTTGTCTTGTTCACTGTCAGCTTTTGAAGACAAATTTGGAAGCAGTACACTAATTATTTACTAAACAGAGATAACCAGTTGAAGATTATAGTCCAAAAGAAATGATAAAAATATAGTATAGATTTCCTGGGAAAACTGGCGTTTTTGGCTTATGGATGCTAGTGCTGGACAAATGCACCAGAGCTAATGCAGGCACTGATACTCGGTTATACAGACGATTATGCTACCTTAAGCCTACCAAAGGTCATAATAAATATGAACATCAAGTTGTTGAGCAACATGCAGAAGCTGCGCTACTCATCCCAAGCACTTCAAATTATGAAAAAAGGATCAGTAATAGAAAAATGAAATGTGCGATCACTGCTTGAACTGACCAAAATGCAGCAACTATCTAAAGAATTCCAGAGTTCTGAGCCTCAATTGTTCTGCCTCTGCAAATGCGTAAGGGATTCCAGTTTTCAACATAAATCTAAATTAATAAACGCAGTATGCATATGATGATATGATGTCTTTTTTAATTGCTTTTTGAAGAGAAAAAGGACCTACATTACGAATCCAAATGGCGGAATCTTCACTTAATAGAGATTTACTTAAGCAAATATCATGTATTTGCTAGCTATGCCAGTGCTAGCCAAATATACCACTGCTACAAGCTAGAGTTGAAGCATTGACTTTCTATTTTAGTGGCAAGTACGCTAGCGACGGCCAGCAATTTTACCTTCTTGACAAAAAAAACACCCTATACAAAAATTGGCAAGCATCGATACCTTTGAATGGTTCGACTTACTTGCTTGACTGCTACTTGGCTGTCATAAAGTCAGTTGGTTTGTCGTTCTGTTCTCTCGATTCCATTAGAAATATTACGCCTTGTTCAATTTCGTTATTAAAAAATCTTTTTGTTGCAATGTCAAGTCGAGCAAAAGGTTGCCACACACGCACACACACAGTGAGCTTACACACACACACACACATTCACACACAAGCACGCACACATAGACTTTTACATTACTACAGTAAATAGATAAAATGTAGCCATTTTACTTACAATGAGTTGCTCTTACACAGATACTCACACACACACGCACTCATAGGTACACACAGATACATTCACAAATACACACACATACAGTTACACTCACTCACACACACACACACACACACATCAGTCAGTTGCAGCTTTTCATTTCCAATTGGCTGGCAAAGTTACTTCTATGAAAAGCGTGCACTTTTCAAATTTGATCGAGTGAATGATTTGTAAGGACCAAAGGTAACCGTGCTCAATATAAAGCAAATAAAAAATGAAGTTTAGTTGCTTGTCCGACAGTAAAAGGCTGCCTCCAACACTGCAGATAAAAACAACAAAAGGGCCATATATAACAGCAGCACCAGCACCTAGTAGATAAATCAAATCCTGCCGAAAAATGAAAGGGTGAGTAAGATTTTACCCAATAAAAACTTTAGCCCGACAACTGAAAAAACTAAGCCAAATAAAAACCGAGAAAATCAAAAAGGAAAATGATAAAAAGTTCGGAAAAAGAAGAAAAATTTAGCTAAACAATTGGAAAAACTGCAATTGTTTGTTATTTGAGTTTGCTCGTTTTTCATTATTTGTAATACACTTACTGGTGGTACTTGGGCATAATAAGGAAGCTGTAAGTGCCGTCATATTGAATATGTAAATGTTGAATTAAAAGATGTCAAGCAACGAGTTTTTACATGAAAAGGGATTTTTGCATCAAATCATTTCTAAAGGTTAAAAATGGATATATTTCGATGAACCCAAAAAGAAAATTTTTTATGACACCAAAGCAAAGTATCCATCGTTTAAATATCATGCTTTTTGTATGGCGAGACCAGGTGGGTGTGATAAGCTTCTTCAAACCGAAATAATGAGCAGTTTCATCGATTTTGATTTGATTTTAGAGACAACCATGGTTTTACAACATGATAATGCTCGGCCTCATGTGGCGGTAAGGAAAAAATCGATGTAAATGCACTGAGATGGCGGTTTCTTACACACAAGGAGATTTTATTACATGATAATGCACAGTCCCATATGACAGGCAATAAGGGCCAAAATTGATCCGAAAATACTGATATAGCGATTCCTATCCCATAAGGTGGTTTTAATATATCATAACCCGCGGTTCCATGTGGCAGTAAAGGCCAAAAATGTTCCGAAAACAATGAGATGGCGCTGACATCTCCAAACTTTGCTCCTTCTGAGATGGGAAAAAGTAATTGGTTTTGATGGATAATACTTTGTATAAGTATGTTTTAGTTTTGCTGAATAAAAGAACCTTATTTTGAACACAACCCGAATTAATTTCTATTTCTAGTACTAAGTTTTTAAGCTCAAAAATTTCCAGAAATAGCATTTGCTAAACCACGTAAAAGTAAAAATGAAGCTGTATCTCATAATACTCAGCTTAAAATCAAATTTCACCTTTGGCCAGCTTTTAAGTTACCATAGATGCATTCAGTGTAAGGGTATACGCAAGTTGCTGCTTAACAATAATTTTTTTTATATTGCATTTAGTTGGTTTTGTTATTTTTCAACATTTCACGTGTTGTTGCCTGGTAAAATTGATTTGCCTGGTCGTACGGCAGCCGCAATGCCAACAGCAAACACCAACAACAAAAACAACAACAATAGTTTGTGGCACATTTGGAAACAAAGCTGAAGCTGGAGCCAGTGTCGGAGCCAAAAGCAAATCATCATTGATGTGGCGGCAACAGAGTTGCCCCAATCAACATCAATTGATGTCTGCGGCGTGCTATATTGTAATTAGTGAAAAAAAGTGATTCGAAAAGTGCATTTTAAAATCGAAAATTGGTTTTGATGCTTGATTGTTGCACCGTTCGTGGCAACAACGCGACAGCGTCATCGTTATCGTCATCGAGGCAGTCATCGCCAACGATTCTTGTCTCCCTAACCAAAATAAACATACCAAATATGGTAAAACTCATTAGTGCCAAATGCAGCCAACGCCAAAAAACCTCTACAGATATGCTTCACATGCGCATAATGTAATTGCCGTATATGGGTGTGTGTGTGTGTGTGCATGATGGAGCAACATGGGCGTGGCAGTGAGTGGGTAATATATACAAGATATAATAACAAGAAAAAAATGCCTGAAATACTATTTTAGACTCTCCATACAAAAATAGAAGGTCGTCCATCTTATGTTTGGAATTTCAACTATTAAGATTATATAAAAAATCAAGCGTCATTTGAAACTCACGATATTTAGTTAAAACTTTGGTTTAAGTTAAAAGTTAAGAAATCGTTTTACATATTATGTAAAGTTTATTCGAAATCATCTATCAGGATGTAGCTTATTTGCGCCTCGATGTGTATGTTAAGAAGCTTACTTTTTTCCTATAATAAATTTTTTTGTGTAATAAATTTAAGTCTCGGGCGGTATTTGTTTCCTAAAGAATCGGTCAACATATCAATAATACTCTCTTTAGCCTCCATTGAAGTGTCAGATCTCAAATTGGCAAATTCATTCAAAAGCTTTTAAAAATAGAGAACAGCGCCCGTGAGAATGTTGTGCCCCGCAAATGCTTGACATCCGAAAGTATTATCCATCCCAAGCATGACGCTTCGTTGCATTTAAGATGCCGACACTGATCGCATGCCTGCTGGCTCAAAGTACTTTGATATTTGCGGTTTAATTCATCGCATGAGCGAGTCCAATGATTGCCTTATACGTCTGCCCAAAAAGGATGGGTCTCATTACCAAGAACTTCTAAATATATACACTTGGTAATAACCTTCGAAATAATCGTAGGAATTTATAGAGACTTACTTTGAAGAGAACTGTAAGTCAGTTTATAGCTTAATCCATACGGCGGGTTAAGGAATTTATAGAGATTTACTTAGGCGAATAGCATCGTTTTGCTAGTTATGCTAGTGCTAATCTGATGCAACAGTCCAGTATGTTGCTTACCACCAATTCGGCCTTGGTACTTATTCAAACATTATTCTTATTTTTTAAAAAATCTTACATTTTATAATAAAACTCAAATTTTTAAATGTATGTATAAAATAATAATAATAGTGTAAAATAATTGGCAGTGCTAGCAGTTAAAGAGAAGCAAGAGAGTAACAAGCCTACCTTGATTACATCTAGTTCGCCCTTGGTACTTATTCGAACAAAATCGTTAATCTTTCAAAAAACGTACCATTTTACAAAAAAATTTATTTTTTTGAATAGACAACCCTTTACCTTTTAATAATGTACAGAGGAAGTTAAAGTTGGCCGTGCTCACAACTTAAGAAAAAAAAGAGTAGCAAGCCTACCTTGATAACCTCCACGATGCACCTGTGCATCGCACAAAAATTTTTAATTTTTTTTTCAATCTTACCACTTTATAGCAAAATTCAAATTTTCAAATGAACCACCCGTTATTTATGTAAAAAAGGATTAGCAGAAGTTGGCAGTGCTAGCAATTTAAGAAAAAAATTAAAGCAAGGGTATGAGATAACAGCAGTCAAGAGATCATTGTTTAGGAAACAGTTCTTTAAGGCAATCCTTCGGTTGTACATCTTAGATCCCCTGGACAGAGCAAACAGCTACATCACTGACATATTATGAATCGGTGTCTGTGCGAGCACTTGGCACTGTGTGCGTGTGTGTGTGTCTAGTGTTGTTGGTGGCAAGAAAATCAGTAATAAATTTTTTTTTGTGTTCACTGACATGCATTTTGCATGTGGGTTGGCTTTATATTTGTGGGTTCCAGTCTAAAATTTTAGAAAATTCGAAATTAGTCAAAAATGCTTCACAAATTTTTGGTAATTAGTATTGAGCGTTGCTGCTATTGTCATGTTCAACATTTTCATGCATTTTCCATTATCATTGTGCGTGATGTGCGGCACATGTGGACAAGCAAGTTAAATATTTATAAACAATTCGAATGCGACTTTATTAATTCAAATCGAAATGCATTAATTTAAATTTGCATTTTCATCTGTACGGACGTTATGTATAATTTCGTAATTTTACATAAATATTAATTGCCGTATTGCATAATATAATTTATAAACTCTTAGGTCAATTCGATGTAATGAAAGGAAAAATTTTAAAGTTTTCTCTTACATTAAAAAAGAAGAAAGCAAAAGTAGCGTTCGTTCCAAAGTTCCTTTGTTTAAAAGTTTATTTCGTTTAAAACTGCATTTGAGACTACAGCAACTTTTCTTGCTAACGAGTTGGCAGTCCTGATTAAAACCACAAATTCGCTTTGAAAATATTTTAAAGTCACTTTATCTTAATTGTGCCTAGGGAGTTCACGCTTTTGCTCAAGAAAATTACCAGCAACTAACTTAATCTCTCGTGCACTCGGTACCACCATTCCATTATGTCATTAATAATCGCAGAAATTACTGCAAGTACTCGTATATATTCGGAGCTAACTTATTGCTCAATTTTGGCTGCATTGTCTCGTAAATTTTGGTTAACAATTCAAAAAATTATCTGCTGCAATAATGTTGGGTGAACTTTACAAGGAAACTGCGTAGGGCTAAACCAAAACCAAAACAAGAAGCGGAACAATGGCGTGGAAAAGGGGATTTTTCACCTCGAACCTCCAATAGAATTTATATAAATCTTAGCTTACCTGTTTGTGAACATTTTCCTGAAGTATCTTGTAAAAATAAAATGCAAAAATCAATTTTAAAATTAATCATAGGTCAAAAGGGGAAGACTGCAAACTAAAATTACATTCTCTCAAGCATTTTTTAATTTAGAAAATTTAAAAGTAAATTAAATTTAAAGATGCTAATTCGAAGCTATTAATTGAGATACATCCGTGCATCTACGGATAATTGTATAATTACTTTTTCAATCGAAAAAATGTACTTCCAGTTTCAATTATCTTTGATCTCGATATCTGTTAATGTTATTCATTCTTTATTTTAATTCGAAAGACAGCTGTACAAATTTGGCTTAAAATATAAGCACTAAATAGACAAATCCTTAGTAGTTCTAGAGATATCTACAGATTAGACGTTTATGGCGTTTGAGACCTGACTTCTAAACGAATACATTACAGACGAAAGGCAAAGAAGTCTGTCATTAACAGTTGCAGCTTTAGAGGAATTTTTATTTTTAGTCGATATTCCTGGATTTCATTGAAAAAGAGTAACGCTTCTGATTGCAGTCTTCAGCCAGAGGTATCTTCATGTGAACTAGTTCCAACTAGACACACACGGCCTCCTCGCCGCTTGTTAAAACCTTTTGAGTAAATTTTTTTAAATTAATATATATTTTTTTTATTTTATCTTGCTCATGGGAATATTGAGGTCTTCAGCGGTTGTTCAAACTTTTCGTTTATTTTAAAAATGATTTTAAGTATTTTTTTGTTTGTTAGCTAAAACTTGTCGTCCTGAAAATCTAAGCCACTGCTTATCATAAATACCCTGCCATACACACACACACACTCATTCGACAGTTGCAGAAAACTGTATAATGAACATTTATGAGGTAATTTCCTAGGCAACAGACCCGCAGCAGACACTCACACACACGCACACACATGCTCAGCATCACATACATGACAGTGTGCCCAGATCCTGAACAAGAGTTTCTTGGCTGTCTATCCGTTTGTCTCTAGTGTCTTGCTCATAAAGAACGTAAAATCAAGTTGGTGAGAGGGGCAGTGCAATGAAGAGAGAGTAGCAAGGCAACTAGTTGCAGAAAGAGAGTTAGAGTTGGAAGAGTTACAAACAGCAGGCAAGTGAGTTTCGTCGTACAATTCCCCAAACATGGATGGTGCACAACTTTTTCTGCTCCACTTATGCCCAAACTAATTAAGTGCAGGAAAAAGTTACCATTTCCTTCCCGTTAACAACTGCCGGCGTTTGGTATGTTGCCGTTTCTTCATCTTCTTTTACTTCAGCCGCTTTGTCTTCCGTTAGCCAGCTGCAATGCCTCTCTCTCTCTCTCTCTCTCTCTCTCTCTCTCTTACTCTCACTCTCTCGACGCTTGCTGCATGTGACAAGTTGCAGCATTTTTTGACACTTGCTGCAGCGCTGCTGCAGTCGACGATGACGTAGGCGATGCTAGTGTTGCCGACATGGAATGTTTCGAAATGCTGGCGTGAGCCATTAGCAAAGAAATTGCCGGAGCCGCATTAGTGCTAGGCGGAACACACACACTCCGCTGCTGCTGCTGCTGCTGTTACTCCCCCGCAGAGGGTTGCCTTGTACATAATGCAGGCTGGCAATAATAGAGTGACCAGCTCAAAATTTGACGGCCGCCAAACAGTTTCAAACTTTGACAGTTTTCTTAAGTACAGTTGCGTCAACAACTTTTTGCAGAAATAAAATTGAGCGCTAAGGCATTATTATAAGTAATTATTATTAAAAGAGTATGGCGCCTGGTAACTTCGTTCTACTGAAATTAAACTATATGGAGTAGGCTATTTTATTCAAAATGGAGATCTTAGCAATAGACAATAAAGTTGCCGTCAAATTCAAATTTAGTATTTCAGAGATATTGACATTATAATAACATATTAAGCAAGAAATAAACGAGAGAAGCAGATAATCTAATTTTAAAGTAGCGAGTAAAGATTCCCAATTACACATTTACTCTATGTTTTTTACGAAAATTTAAAGCCAACCCTCTTTATTGTCAGCTCTTCGCTCTGCCAAATATTTAACAGTGGCTCTACAAGTTGATAGCCCATTCGAGCGTCATAATAACGAAGATAAATGTTGCAAAACTTTGCTCACACAACGCAACGGAGACTCGTCGTGGCTCTTAGGACTCTGAATCAGAGCCGTAGTTGCACATACCATATGGCAATGTGTTGCATACTTTTTGGTGCCATGTGTGTGGGCTATGAGAAAATGTTATGGAGATATTGGTGCAAGTCTTGCCTTGAAAATGTGCATAAAACAAAAATTTTCACAAATTTTCTTTGGAGTAGAAATTCATTGAGCTTATCTGGGTAGAGAAATGCAATGGGGAATGAAGTCAAACAATGTGTGATTCTTAAAGTTGCAAAAGTTCATAATGCTGTGCGAAACACAATGTTGCATGAACTTAATAACACAAAAATTGTTCGCAATTTCTTTTTAATTAGTGGAAAAAAAATTAAAGAATTGCACAAATAACTTCAGAAAAAGAATGATTAGAGAGCAGCAATCCCACCTTATAAACATTATGTATAACCTATTTTATTAATTTTTCTCTATACAAATTTTGTATTAAACTTACTATATACCTAATTTAAGTTTAAATATAATAACTTTTAGCGTCTTTAGTGGATAGCAGATATCTGAGATAGCCTATGTCTGTACTATACTACTTATAAGTTTCACGCAATTCCACAACATCATTTTAATCTAATTTTATTCTCTGTCTTCCCATTTTATTATATTTGAACTAGTCGTAATGGAGTATCGTAACTCAT
The DNA here is from genome assembly GCA_035046065.1 of Chymomyza procnemis. Lineage (NCBI taxonomy): Eukaryota > Metazoa > Arthropoda > Insecta > Diptera > Drosophilidae > Chymomyza > Chymomyza procnemis. The sequence continues at coordinate 20,258,770 of JAWNOJ010000004.1, forward strand.
TTCTTCTAGGTGTCCAATGTATGATACCACAACTTATGTAACTTTTCCTCATTTCATGTCACGTCAATTTTTACCAACTATTGTAATCTTAAAAGTCGACAATCGAACGCATTTGACACATATATATCACAACTTTCAATGTTCTTATTGCCTCTATGTTGTCTTATTTCGATTTTTTCAAGATATAGCTTCTTTTTAAGTCCCATCCTTAATCTAATTTTGTCTCATTTTATTGCTATCTATATCCTTTCTTGTTATTAAACACAATATATCTTATATCAGAGGGCCTTGGTAGCGCACTCGTCTCTAAGAAAAGTCAGTGGTGTCATTTCACCCTACAGTACGTTTGCCTAGCACTGGCATAGCTAGCAAATAAATAGACGCAATTTTCCTATGAAAATATCTGTTTTTCAAAGACACCGTCATTCGTATTCAGCCATAAACTCCAGGTCCGTGATCTCAACGCTTTTAAGAGATGTACTTTCATACTCCACTTTTGCAGCGATGACCATAGGCAAGGTTAATGAATTTATTTTTATATCTTATATCAGCTCATTTCATCTCATTTACTCTTACGGCAGCTTACATTATTTCATTTATACGTTTATCTTTTTTTTATTCTTTTACCTCATTTCTTTTCGTTTAATCCCATGTAAAGTCATATTATCTCATTTAATTTAATTTCATCTCAATTTATCTCAGACACCTTTTGCTCAACTTATTCATTTATTTATTTTATTTGATATATATATTGTATTTTGCCCGTGTGTTTTTTCTTTATCTTGTTTCATCACACTTCGCCACAAGTCATCTCACTTCATCTTATTTCATTTCTTCAACTTCATTTTCTCGACTGATTTTTCTATAGCAGAAAACTGGCGTATGGTAGCAGGAACCTTACCCGAAAGTCTAGTTTAAAAAAATATAAGAACTTATAAAAACACCAAGTCGTACCATCCAAGTAAACAAGTTTCATTTAGAATCAGCTAAAAATATGCTTCCAATGGAATATTTTAATCCAAACACATACAGCTCCCAATCCACTACCCTACCTACCACCAAACAACTTTCAGCTCCCCCTTACTTTATGTCATTTATTTGTGTTCATTTCATTTATTGCTCCCAAGTAGAACTCCTAAAACTATGCAACATAAATATGTCCCAACTAATTTGTGGTAACTTCATGTTGGACATGACATTCCGTCAAAAGTTTCTATGAAGCTCAGCTTATTTAATATAATTTGGATGCAACTAATGGCCAGACCCGTGGCATTTTATGCCCGTTTAATGAGAACTTTGCAAATATTTTCTGCAGCAACAGCTGTTTGTCAAAAATTTTTTGGCCGAAAAACTTTAAACCCCCAAACACAGTTACCATTTTTTGTGTACTTGAGGGGCACTGCAATTCATTTGCAGCTTGAACCAACTATAGTGCTGGGTATTGCCAACTGTGCGAGCTGTTGGCGCCTCCAAATGCCTCCGATATGCCAAGTTGACATCTAAAGCTGCAGCAGGCGGAGAGTGTGAGCAGCAGCAAATGGCAGCTTGTTGGATTTGCTGCGCTGGCATGTCCTGTACGGCTTACGCTCCATTTTTGCTTGATTTATGTCTATGCGTTAGTAAAGTTGGTCAATATTCTTCTGTATTTTTGTTTTTCCCCAAGTACTTTTCAGTTTTCATGAGGATTTACATGGGTTTTTTTGGTTTTGTTTATTTTCGAAAATTTAGTTCGTCAAATGGAACGTTGAAAGGAAAGAAAGAAATTATTAACTAGAGAATAAAATATGAGCATTTTGGATAAAAAGTTTGCTTTGAATCAAGTTAAATAAAAGTGAAATGAAGCAAATATTTATTTTATTATGCATAATTAACGTTAAACTTTAGTTTAGCAAAATAATACTATATATAGTTTTCCATTTCCATTTTAAACTAAATTGAAATAAATCACACTCAGAATGCGAATGTCGATTGCACTTTTATTTCAAAATAAAGTTCGATTTCTGAAATACAACAAAAAAATCCAATGCAGAGCTGTCTCGTGTCACTCCTCCAAATAAGGAAGCAGTAATGAACGTGGATAGGGCATGCTCTCAGAAGAAATCCAAGCAGTATTGTCAGGGTGGCACTGGACTGGTATCCCCAAGGCAGCAGGTGGAACGCAAAACAAAAGGCAACCTGGAGAAGAGCCGTTCTCAAAGAATTGGCTCAGTCAAACACTATATGGACGCGAAAAGGATCGTCAAATGCACAATTGGATCTACAAAATGGTAGTGCTAGAGATCGAAAATTACGAGCTAAAATGGAATGACAAAAGAAACTTTGTTAAGGAGTGCGTTAGAGTCAATGAAACCGAGTAAGAACTTATGTACAAATATCACGCCATGGAATGTTCTACGATCATTTGGAGACGTTAATTTTATAAAGCGAAGTCAACTAGAATAGAACGGTAATCCAATGTTGGAATCCTAATTTAAACTCCGAAAAACAAATAACTAAAATTGATTTTGAACAGACTCAATCCATTTCAGATAGTGGCGGCTCTAAACGCAAGAGCAATATTCGAGAATTGGATGAACGTGTGAAAAATACAGCATTTTAAAGCGAAAAGTTTGAGAGTATTCCGAATCGTGTGATAGGAAACATTTTTTCACACTTTGTGCGAGTTCGCAAAACTACAAAGTACCTATTATGATGCTCCATTTTCATTTTTATGTTTTTGTTTTCTTTTTATATTTTATTGCTTAATTTAAAAACTTAAATAAATTACATAAACTACTTCAGATTGCAAGCTAGCTATCCCAGATTGAGTTGGCAATAATTTATTAAGCAGCAAATAGCTGCTGCACCCTATTAAAGTTGACTTGAATTGTTGTCCTTATAAATAAACCTAAGCTCAAGTTGACAGACAAGGAGTAGCTTCTCCTTGTAGTTGCTGCTGTTATTGATGCGCTACTCTGTGGGGTGACGCACATATTAAGTGCGTCTATAAAAATATCACACAGATACTTTGGCCAAGAGCTACTCGAATATCATAAAAAACAAGAGAAAACTTAAAAGTTAGATAGAGTATATGCCACATGGCAGTAAGTATAACTCACACTCTGAGAAGTAAGTTTCGACTTCTACGTATAAATAGAAATAAAATGGTATATCACATTTTTATTATATGTTATTAATAAAACTTTAAAACTAATTGAATTTGTTTAAATGCTGGATATATAATTATGGTAGGAAGTAGGTTGAGATGGTTTATATATTTAAGTGGTAATGGTGACCCAAGTTAGTTCTACTGCTAAAGTCGTAGAAACACTATAGTAGCGCAATACGCGATTTTGAGCATAAAAGTAAGTCGAAGACATAAATTTTTGTAGAAAATATAAAATGTCGAAAAAAAATTTTAAAAAATGCATATTAAAGATTTCAAACAACTACGTTGCTTCTAAGCTAAAATAAATATTTTGAACTACAAAAATATATTAGGTAAGATTTTGTAGTAAGTTGAAAACGCTATTTCTAACTTGTACCCAAAGCTTCAATATCAAAAAAAAAGTAGAAATTATCGAACGAGTTAATTAGAACCAAATGGAACGGCTAAAAAAAAATTATAAGAAATGCAAAAGTTGCAAAAGTATGTGAGTCTTAGACTAATGTCAAATTTTTGGTTTTAAACAATTAATCCTAACACAATTAATCGCAGAATAAAAAGTAAAAAAATATCGTTAAAAGCACAAAGGTATTGTACAAACGTTGTTGGTTCTAATCCAAAAGCTACAGAAAAATTTGTGTAAAATTTTCTATAAGTTCAATGTCCAGTTTATAGCATCATAAACAGTAGCAGTCCTATAGAAGATAGAACCTAATTTAAAAATTTATTTAGAACTTAAACCAATAGTATAAGAAATACTAAAGTTATGAAAATATATGTCTAAAGAGAGAATTACTAATCCGTAATCTATTATTGTTTTAAAAAAATTTGGAACACCGACAATCAAATATTTATAAAAAATTTAACGAAACATGTGAAATTTTTTAAAAAACAAATAATCGAATTCCAAATAATGTTTATTTCAATCAAAGGTAATTCGTAATTTTAATTTATGTAGATATAGGGTTTCTCAAAGCAGTAACCAAAATAGATGGGCGCTGCAATTGACTTACTTAAGATATTGCAAATACAAGTAGAACATCTCGAATCGGATGTCATGAATTTTCAACCCAAATCTCTAATGTTTGTCGCGTGACATTGACGAATCGATTATAAATTTTTATTTTCTTTGCTAAAATAATATTTAACTCGGACCGAACGATACGCATTTTAATGGTTAGCGAACTTCGTGGTGCGCCCACGAATGTACTGTATAAAATAGAACATAAATCTCTCTCTATATAAAGCTCCAAATCCTAACGTAGTCTATACAATTTTGAAATATTGATTTCCAAAGAACGGCTAAAAAATGCGGATTTATGGAACTTAGAGCAGCTTAGATTCGGCATCAAATCAGTTCCATTTAAGTCCTAAGAATAGGACAGATAATATAAATATTATCTTTTGGCCCAAAAGGCCTCGGTAGCGTAGTGCTAGCGCACTCGGCTCTAAATCTATTAACTAAAATCACCGCCATTTTAATTCGACTTGTACTCTGTTCTCTTTTTTCTTTTCCTTTGATGCGATGACAATAGTCAAGGGGAAAAAATTTATTAATTTAATTTTTTATCTATAAGGCAGAGAAGTCGATTTTTACACTTTACCTGTGTGATTCTTTTAAAGAATATATCTCGTCTGCTCAAAATATATCCCATTACATATGTCTCCTAAAAAATACAGAATGAAATTTTATAATTCACCTTTTATTTCACACTTTTTTCTCTCAGTTTATCGCCCAGCTACCAGTCACTGCCTTTGGGTTGAGCCAAATTGTTCATACGCAACGTAGGTCGCGTGCTTAAAATGCCGCAAATACTTGCGACTCTACCCAGCGCACTCAAGTCAAGACCGAAGCCTAGCCACAAACATACAAACACTCACAACACATTGTGACCCTTACAAACACTCTGGACTTTGGGTTCGGGGATTGGGAATTGGCAAATGGCAAATGGTATATGGGTGGTCGGTCAAAAGGTTGTCCTCCTCTACTACTACAACTACCACACAGCAGCTGCCATGACGCTGCAATTCGTGCCACCATTTTGTTGGCAGCGCAACTTCCGCTTGCTTAAAAACGGAACGGAAGTGCCAGCCAGCATGGTGTCTTTTATGTATTGAATGTTGACATTATTAACAAATGACACTTGAAAATTGCGCGTGTTGGCAGCTGTTTTATATCTTTTTGGTTTCATCTGTAGGATGCCCGTGTCCGGGCATAAATTTATGCTTAATTTGCACAAAATATTAGCAAAAAGACAAAGGTCAGACCCGTGTTGCAAGCTGATAGTCGTCAGTTAGCTGCGTGTCAAGCTATAGTTAGTGCGTATACGTAATGTTATTTATTGAAGCCGCTCTAATGATGCTCCTCTGATTGAGGCAGTTGCTCTAAATTTAGGTACGCTACGAAAAGGTCCTAAGTATGTGGGTTATGTCTTATAATATTTTACTTTTCTTTATATTGTATTTGTAACAAAGGTAATAATGCTACTTTGTCGAGTTGTTGGAACTGAAGAAACAATGCTAAATGGCAACTGTTTGGGTTCACACAAGGCATTAACATTTCACAGCAATAAACAAATGGAACTATGTACATGAAGTTATCCAAAGTAGAGCAACGTTTGTTCTATACTCTTGTGAGCATCCTGAGTTGTTTGAGGCTGTTTTAGTCGATTTTTGGTTTTTTTTTTTGTGACAGTTCAAAGTACCAGCGAAATTTCTTCAAAAAGCAATTTGACTCTCTTTGAATTTTTATACTTCCAAACTTTTATCTTATAATAAAACTATTTTTGGGCATTAAAAGAAAACATTGTACGGCTATCATTTCCTTTAATAATCAACAAGTTTTATTCTTAAAAAAAGCTAAATCCTTGGACACATTTCCTGTTTTCCCACGGTCTAAATGGTGACAAAGTTTTTGCACAAAAACTGGCTAAAGTTCCATATTAAAAATTTTCCAAAAATTGATATTATGTGGTTAACCCCTATTTTTTGCCAAATTGTGTGGCTTAAAATAAGATTTTTTGCTGCTGTAATTTTTGTGGCTCTATTTTTTAGTAAATCAAAAGAGCTCTGTATGTCGCAACTAACGCCACTATTGTGACCTATTGGCTTAGTCTTGTAAGATTCTGCTGTTATTTTAGTTTAAAAATAAAGAAGTCGGAAACACTATATGTTGTGGGATTAGAATATTTTAATCAATATGTTCTCTATTTTAATTGTTAAGTTAAGGAACGTTTTTAGTAGAAGAAAATGGTAAAATCAGAAGGATGGGTCAGAAAAATCAGAGTAATTACAAGTAACAATATCGGTAGCTTCTGGGAATGCAGGTAAAGTACTTAGTACTGATATCACAAAAGTTTCTATAAAATGCCACTCAAAAGCACAAACACAAAAATCGCTAAAAATCTTTTGACTTTTTCTAAAGTCTGTGACAAAAAATTTATATATTTTAAACCTTTAAAATTTCTATTATTGTACGTAAGCCGTGATCGAAGCTGTCGCAAATAGTATAGATAATAATAGGAAAATTTGATAGAAATTGTATATAACAAAAATAATATCATAATAATATCTTTAAAAAAAGAAGCCCTTAGAATTAGAATTAGAATATTTTGCAGTTTTAAGTGTGACCATGCCTTAACCATAAAAAGGAAACAATTCTTTGAAGACGACTTTCAGATTCATTTCTGAAAGAAAGAGTTTGGTTGAAGACAATAAAGAAAGAAGAAACAAAAACAGGAATTTCACAATCGCTTCTGTCTTGAAAATAAATTATGCAAAAATTAAGTACAATATTTTTTGACCAACCCATCAATACGTAAAATACATAAAAGTAAATTTCCCACCAAATTCCCTTAAAAAGTATATTTTTCATAATTTATTATCACAGATTATTTTTAATATGCCATCCATAATGTTGCCCATAACAGCATGAGAAGCAACCTTCATCAAATAATTCAAATACTCTTAGCAAAAAGAGTCCAAAAACATTCATCGAGGTCAATGACGTGCTAAACACTACAATAATTCAGTCATGGAAAACCTTCAAAGTCTTTTAAAATAAACTAGAATTTTTCTAGAAAACATTTGTAGAAAAAAATAAAAACATTTTAACTAGTTCCCAAGTTTAATTATTTAAGCAACTGAAACCAACTATAAAAAACTGCAAGTCAGTTGAGAGCAGAAAAAAATAATAGAAACCACAACAAAGCCTGAAATTTTTACGGACATATAAAAGCGAATACGGTTTTCATTTCAGCTTACTTTTTCCAAACTTCAATAGGCTACGCATATCCCGACAAACAATGCTCGAGCTTATTTTCACCCGTTTTCGCGTTGTGCCGCTTACGGAAACTGTGCGATCCCGTGATGCTTGCGCTTATCAGGATCGTGGTATGCGCATCAGTGGCTGGATACCACCGACAGATCCACGTTGGCATTGCCTATACAGAGTATATACAGTTTTAACTACATTTTTCTACATATTTCTGCTGCCTGTGACATTTGTAGCAAGCTATGCCACGGAATTGATGAGCTTCAGTCCGGCTCAATTATTAACCTCGCTGCAGGTGGGTCTGAATATGATAGGCTCTTCAGGCAAAGCCTGCTTTACCTTTGCCTATATACATCGCTTTCACAAAGCCAAACTTATGTTGGATGAAATGGACAAGCGTGTGGTCTTCAAAGAGGATTGGGAGCCCATACATGTTTGGATAGCGCGTTGCAACAAGATCTATATGTTGTTTCAGGCCATGTATTCGGGCTATGGTTTTTCCACCTATCTGGGTGGCGCTTTTTCTGGACGTCTGCCTTGGAGGCTATATAATCCTTTTGTTGAATGGGAGGGCAGCTTGGCTAAATTCTGGCTAGCTTGCACTATGGAATATGGTCTTATGGTGGGTTCCCTATTACAGGGCATGCAATCCGATGTTTCCCCACCTGTCTACTTTTCCATACTACGCGTACATATTGGTTTGCTCAAGAAGCGCTTGAGTCGCCTACGCACAAATCCCAAGTTGAGTGAGCAACAAAATTATGAGGAATTGGTCAACTGCATCAAAGATCATCGCTTGATATTGGAGTGAGTTGATAATGAAAGCAAGTCTCGAATGTTATTTACTGATTTTTTTATTCTTAGCTTCTGCAATAATCTCAGACCCGTCATTTCTGGCACAATTTTTCTGCAATTTTTGCTCATAGGCGTATCGCTGGGTCTCTCGTTGATTAATATCATGTTTTTCTGGGATATTTGGAATGGCCTACCCACAATTGTGTATATTTTGGGACTCTTGATGGAAACCTTTCCATTTTGCTATATTTGCAATTCGATAAGAGATGATGTGGAGGAGCTTTCTTATCGTCTTTTCCAATCAAATTGGGTGGGCGCTGAACGTCAATATCGTACTACTGTGGTGCATTTTCTGCATCATATACAGCAACCCATTATTTTCACAGCTGGTGGGGTTTTCGAGATCTGTATGCATACCAATATTAATGTAAGTGAAAGATTACGATAGTTTCTGTGTTTTTACATATTATAATGAGATATATTTTGCGAACTTTAGATGGCGCGCTTGGCTTTCTCGGTTATAACCATTGTAAAGCAAATGAACCTGGCTGAACGCTTTCAGGACTAAGCACGAAGCATACTTTAGAAATTATTGGTAGAATTCTGTAGATTTCGAAAAAAATTAAATAGTTGTAGTAAAAGTAGCGTCAAATTGAGTTCCTAGCAGACAGCACCTCGAATACGTAGCCAAATAAATAATATTTCATTGCAAACCTGGAAAAACGAAATTATTTTTTGAATTAATTGAAATGAATGCTGAACGATTTCAGGTCTAAGCAGATAAAAACACAAAGTGAGCTTTTTTTTGGTGCGCGGACTTATACTGTGCCTATTTTGTGAAAAAATTTTCAAGTCTCTAAAACGTTCTTACACCTTTCTCATATGACGCGGTGAGTGAAGAAGGGCTGTCTAAAATGTTATAGATAGCACGATTCGGATTGCTTATGCCATCTATGAAAGAAGAACCAATTATTACCATCTTGTTGGTTAGGGATTTTTTTCGGAATAGAAGAAATTTAAATACGTGATTTCGATAAAAATGTTCTTGGTTACTTGGGTTACTTATGTTATCCATAACTCAAGAATCACTGGGCCGATTTTGTACGTTTGTGGTTTCTTGGATTCTAAAAACTTGTTGATCTCTGGTTTCTACGATACGTTTGTGGCTCTTTTTACTAATTCCTCAAATATTATTTAAATGTTTTTTAGTTTTCGATTTTTTGAATAAAAGATAAAATAGATAACAGATTCGTTGGCAACATGAGCTTGTAGATCCAGGGAACAAAGCAAACACAGTTCATCACTTAAAAACTTTCCAATACTACCTTAAGCGTTTTCCAACAAAAAATTTTTAAACTCAATTTAAATTTTCGCTATAACAACCTGACAAAACATGCCTGCTCTATGTTTTACCTTTCATATCTAACACCTGGTAAACACTTCATTCCAGTGCCCACGAGCTGTAACCAACTTCACGCTGGAATACACATACTTTGAATATAATATTGTAGTCACTACGAAGTGATTATTTCACAGCTATTGTTCAACACGCTCACACACAGCGCAGGATAGTACTCAGGACATGGGCAGCAGAGAAACGCAACAAAAGGATTTGCGTAATAACCGAAGAAGAGCATAGCATCAGAAGTAGTGGTAGTAGTAGCAGGAAAACGAGGAAAAACAAGGGAAAACCCAAAAACCAACAGCAAGAAGCGCGAAAAATTGTGCAGCGTGAATTTTCATTGTTTAAGCGTGAGTGTAAAGCAATATAAGGCGAATTGTTTTGAATCGAACAACGCCGACTAGTGTATACGCTTTAAACAACGAGTCTACAAGTTGAAACATCACTTTTGTGATAAAAGGTTTCGCTCTTCAGAAAACGCAGCCGAAAATTGTTTTTGATGTCAAGCCAACTGATTCCAACTGATTGTTTTTATATTTAATAGTTTTTTGCAAACAAAACTGTGGTTGTGGAAACTAAATAATGTCAGCTTTTTCTTTAATTTCGCTGGAAATATTTCAGCCAAAAACTGCCTTTTAAGTTTTAGTTCCTTACTTGCTTCCAAAAAGTCAAACAAAACCTGCGCACCCTATATCCTTTGTTTACAGCGTATTAAAGACAATAGAGTGCAAAAACAGGGAAAGAGACCGAGACAACGTTGCAGCAAAAAGTGGAACCAGTGCAGGAAGATAACAGCGCTGCTTGTTATGGCTCGTCCTTAGTGGTATTCCTGTGGGTAGGAGCAGCAGCAGCAGCAGCAGGAGTAGCAACTGTGTCGATTTTCGGTGACTGTTGCCGCAACGTTCCACGTGCCAAGTGCGCAAAAATTTACGAGCTGCTTTATGGCCGCACATGGAAAAGGAAACGGACACCCACGCACACACCCACGCACACACACACAAACATACTCCTGCACAAGGATAACATGTACAGCTGCGTTGCGTGTTGCTGACTGACGCGGCTCAGCAGTTTTTGCCCTTTCCAGCACTTCACTTTCCTTTCGTGCCATTATTCCAGTATACAATATTTCGCAAATGCCTTTTCTGCATTTTTTTTTTTTTTTGTCGATTTCCTTTGTTTTCCCCACTTGTTTTTCCCGCTTTCGAAGATCATGCACACAATTTTTATGCGGCTTCACTTGGCCATTGATTACGTTGAGGCAATTCTCTTAATATTGTACGCGGATTTTCTCCAATGGCAGTTATTGATATTGATTAATTGTTAAAAATTTGCATTACAGAAAATTGTGAGGAAAAATGCAGCTGTGTGTGTTTTAAATCGTATCTGCATTCCCGGAATATTTTTCCGTACGAACAATGAGGCTGTTTCCATTTTGGGCCGTACGCATAATTGAATTATAAAACATTTTTGCGGATACCCCAAACGGGAGTATTCAAATGGTTACAGTTTGGTTTTATGGATACAATTTTATGGGGGGACGGGAGCATAACAACATTTTGGAGACCGCAGACTCAGCAAGCAGCATATGTGACATCATCATAATGCGCTACAGTTGGAATGATTGGCAGTGGGAAAATCCGAGCATAATTTAAAGAGAACGAAAAATCATTTTTTATTTGTTCGATTTATTTTTAATTTTTATATTTAAACTTATATATATACATAATAATTTTCAAAAATATGCATTTATTTTTAACTTGCTTATTTTATTAAAAAACAAGAAATAATAATAAAACTTTACGTTCAAAATTTCGATCTAAAATTAAGTGCTATCCAATATTTCCTACACAACTTCATGTAGCGCAACAAAATCGCTTTAAAATTTCGAAAACCCCTTGGTCAACATTGTTAAATAAAAATTTTTGTGGCCCATAATAATATTACAAATTTAATTGCACATTTTTGACATTTGTTTTTGGCTTATGTTTTTCCTATTTGTTTTTAATATTGTTGTAGTTGTGGTCGCCGCTGGTACTCGTTGCTGCTGTCAGGCCCTAAATTATGTCATATCCTGACCATATTCATGCGTATTAGACCGCCAAACCGCAGTGTATGAAACATGGAGCCGAAGTGAATATGTAATATCTCTGTTTATGAATTGATTTTGATTGTTTTTTTTTTTTTGCTGTGTTGTGTTTTATTTAAATATTTTGTTAAGTAGAGAACTTAAACATTTTCGCAATTAAAATTTTGCCATTTAATGAGTTAATTTGGCAAACATTAAAATAAAAACATGTTTCATCTAAAATTGCAACACGTAGCTAATTTGCGTGGGGACAAAAAATGTGTTAGAACTCCCATTAGACTAATGTTAATGAGCTTAACGAAATAATGTATTTAAATTAATTTAACAGCTAATGAATGCAAATATCAAATATATAAATTATTTTAGATGTAATAGAAGGTCAAAGGATGTGCGTGTGAATATTTAAGTTTTGAAAAAATGTTATATATTTAGATGAAGCTTACAAAATATTCGTAATCAATAATATTCTGTAATTTATTCTATAATTTACTAAGCAGCTTCACTCCCTGCTCGCTTCGCTCGTTCCCCCTCATACCTGGTCCCGAAACTTTCAAATCTACTTTTTGGATATTGAGAGAGGCAAAAGCAAACATATTGTTATAGACTCGAATATTATCCCAAAAAAGTTTTTAAATATTTCTTCCTTTTCATTCAATATTTTTTTAATACCTTTAAATATTTATCTTGGGGCGGCAGTACGATTTTTCCTTGATAACAACAGGAATGTTTTGAACGCGACATTTAATTTTCGTAAGTAAGAGCGTTACAATATTGACACTCTTGCTTCGTATTCCCCATATCCAAATATTTTACTTATTTTCCTGCTTCATACAGTCTTAACACTAAGACTGCTTTTCTGCATTTTGGATTTTACATTTTTATACGAATCCAACGTTCCTTTTCTCCATTGATATTTTCTCTCTATTTTTAATTTTTCGTATTCTTGTCTGTCCGCGAATTCGAGCTTTGTATTCTTCTTCAGAAATATTAAACTTTTTACTACCCATTATATTTCTAGTATTTCTGCGGGAAAAAAGTGCCGGGAATTTCAAAATTAAACAGAATTGAGTTTCCGCTAGGGACAATTCCGTTTATTTTGGCAGGACTGTCTTTGACATCTATGTCAAATTTCATCTCAATTGAGAAAATACAAACGAAATCAAAGAAGTAACTGAAGATGATCCCGGAAAATGACTTATCTGACTGTTTCGATTACTGGAAAAAGCGCTGGCATAAGTAAATTGCATCAGGGACAATTTTGAAGGAGAAGAATAGTTAATGAATTGCAGATATTTTGACGATTTTCTGGTTTCAAAAACTTAATTATTAATTATTATTGCCTATCAATTTTTATTAAAAATTATGATAATATATTGACGACATTCATATTTAACATTTATAGCACAGCAACTTGAGCTAATCCTATGGAATAACAAATAAATTTAGAACAAAAATTTTCGTAAAATACAACACAAACAAAACTTTGCTTTAAACTCATTTCAATCCAATTTAAATAGCCTCGAACTCTCACCTAAGCGAATCCATTCCATCGCATAAATTGAGCTAAGTAAAAATGCAAGTAAAATTAACCAACCGTAACCGGAATTCTGCAATCTTCTGTGCATATCCGTCATCCTTAGAAATAGGTTAAGGGCATTGGCATTGAGCAAAATTAGCAAACATCATCAATCAAAATGGCTAAAAAGGAAAATGCCGGCTTACTAATTGCAATTTGTGGCAGCGCCAGTTTTCACATATGCACACACACACGCATATACACACACGCACACACACACACATGTACACTCTCATGCAACCGCAGCTTGCATTCACTTTGTATACGTGTTGTGTGTGTGCGTGTGTGTTGGTGTGTGTGTGAAAACTCTGCTAAATGCTGAGCATGATGGATTTCCGCGTCGTGGCCAAAAACCGCATAGACTGAATTCCTGCACACACACACACGAACACGTGCAAACAAATGCAAACACCCGTAGAAGACCGACCCAACCAAGTACCAAAGCTCTGTTCAAGCTCTACAGCCGCCATTGCTGCAACTCTGCCACTTACTATGCAATTCAATTGATGAGGCAGCTACGAGGGCTACTACCCTGCAGTACGCACTGCCTACAATTATTATTTGGGCAGAAACAATCACCACTGGGCTTGCTGGGCGCAACTGCCAACGCTGTATGGAACTTGCCTTAGAGACAAGTTACTCTTTTTTGAACTAACTTGAACGACGTTCAGTCTATTTCAATTTGTTGTTTAAGTTTCTCGTCTAATAGAAATCATATTCTAACCATCTTTTCTACTCCATAGCAATACGTATGGTATCGTCTAATATATAATTACAGAACTATGCCTTCTTTTGCTTAGTTACAAACTAAAATTGATTCCTGTTGACTATGGCCATCGCTCCAAAGGCGAAGCATGGAAAAATTTATAGGCGAAACCTAAGATGTTCTACGTCAGTCAGGGAAGGAATTAAGTGTAATGATATTTATGCTTGAAAAAATAAAACTTTTATATATTTTACAGGTAAAGTGACGCTGTTTTTTTTTATTTCTATTTTGTTTGCTTGTAGTTATTTGTTTTAGTCACAAGTTTCCATACATTTATTCTAGGGCTTCAATTCCTGCCCGCACTACAAGTAAAAACGGTTTGAAAGCAATTGAACCAAAATCCAGTTGTTCGACGACATTTACGAAATGGAATTAAGAGCTATTTTCATAAATAAAATTGGAATTGAAAAATCGAAATGGGAGGGATTGGATATTGGCAAAACTAATAATATTTTTTCCACAGAGATAGCTGGAGCAGCGGAATTCCTATAATATAGATTTTCTGGGGTTAGTAACGTCTTCTTGCTATCTATGAAAGTGAAGCAAACTGTCGACCATATGGATGGTTATATATGAGTTCTTGTAATAGAAGGAAAATTAAACCAAGACACAGATTTTCTTTATATAATTAAAAAATATTGTAAGTTTTCTCAATCAACGTCTAATTTGTCCTATTTATGGGTATATTCATAAGAGAGAAGCACTTAAATATCAGGCGTAAGCTCATCTGGAATTGTTTTTTTACTGCAATACTAGTTAGAGATAGATAACTTTCTTTAGTAACTAAAAATGAAGAGTAGTGAAGGCTTGTTTGTGTGAGCAGCAGCTGTTTTAAGGAGAAAAAACATGCTACATACTCGAAGTTAAAAAACACTTGTGGGTAGTACTACAGAAAGAAAATGTGCTCTGAGAAAAAGTTTTCGATCCTGATGCTCTTGAGTAAAATTAGCTGACTAGAGGCAAAAACAGCTAACATTTTTTTTGTACTGTTGGCACGAAAGGACTATGGAAAACTATCAATGTATCAAGTAAGGAATCAACTTTTGAGTAAAAAGAACTGATCAGCAATATATATCCAGCCGTTTGCTAATAAAAGATGGTACAAAGGAATTATTAATAACAATCCATAAAAGATAATTTAGCAAAACCAAAATTTGAACAAAGTTGATAAGAAAACTATGCAATAGTTGCTTAATCAAGCACTAGCTGGTGGTACTAAAAAAACTAAAGCTGAGTATCTATAGAAGGCAATTGACCCAGGGCCACAATTTTGGCTTGAATAAGTTATGCTTGCTCAATCAAGCACCAGCTGGTGGTACTCTATAACAATAGAGAGAAATTTAACCCCAGGCCAAAAATTTTAACATTTTAAGCGCTTTACTAGGCTAAGCTGATTAGAGGAGCCAAATATCTAATGCCTTTTCAATCAAGGACTAGCTGGTGGTACTGAAGTACTATTTACGAACATAAGCTTGTATTTTGCAAAAATAACTTGCCAACTCATACAATATGCCGCACATACTTTTTAAGGACACACACAGGTAGGCAGCACTCAGTTGACTTTGCATACCACACATACACATATTTCGAATATTTAAATGAAGTTTTATATATATTTATATATCTATAGACGATACATACATACCAGCAAAAACCAAAAATAAAAGTAAAAGTTGAAAGAAATTCCAGCACGACTAATAAATAGCTTTATCATAAAAAGGTTTTCTCTCTGCCCATATTTTTGTTTTTTTTTTTTTGCTCTTTAAATGTTTTACATACTTATAGATAAAGGTTTTTCTTTTCATGCGAAAAACTTGTACTTTGATCTGAAAAGCAGGTAGCTGAGTTTGAGAAAAGAGTTGCGAAAAATGATAGCAATTGGCACGTAGTAAACGAAATAATGTGAGTAAAATGTGAAGAACAACAAAAGCATTGCTTATCGCAGTAAACGGGTTCGGGTTCTTAAGTTTGGGATTCGAATTTAATCATAAAATATATGATAATAATGTAAGGTAAATGGCATTGAAATAAATTGCTTTTAAAGAGAGCAAACAGCTTGGAAGCAACGTGTATTTCATATTTACAAATGTGTCATGAAAGATGTGGATTAACTAAGCTCAATTCAAAGATTAGTTGGGATTGAAACACATAAACAAAATGTTCGAGGAGCAGGTAGAAGCACGGTGTTGGTAGATACGAGAGAGAGGGTTCATTTTAGGGTTGAAAGTACAGGCAGCAGCTTGCAAGGATTAGTGGTACAATAATTGTCATTAAGCCCAGAACTCTTAAGTATAAGATTATCTTGAGCAGTTCGAACAGTGCACGCTTTCTTATGCATTTTTTCAATTAAGATTCAAAAACTGATCCGAAATTTATGCACGAAACGAGTTGTTAACGTTTGCATAAAGCATTTCCTTTTCTTAGTATTGGCATTTAACTTAAGATTCGAAAACTCTTCTGAATAATACTGAGCCACCCAGCAGATTCCGCGCTTACCTGTTTCTGTGTATTTTCACTCGGTGTCGTGGTGAAATAAGTAAGACGTTTCTCTATAACTTTGACTCGCTCAAGTAATTTAGGAACATCCCTCGATCAACTGCAAAGTGCTAGTTTCGCAAGGAAAATGTCTACTCTAGAGCAGCAAATTCAACCTAAAATTTTTTGTATATTGTGTTGCTCATTTATTGAAATAAGAAAGGCGCCTCTCTTAAGCTTTGCCTCGTTCGCATAATTTAGAAGCAATCATAGATCAACTTGTTTTGTTGGAAAAGCAATTTATAATCCACAGAGATAAATTTAACCAAGTAGTCTTTCTATATTGGGTTGAAAGGTAGCCCGGGAAGTTAAGGCTCCCGAACTACTGAAACTCTTCTATAATGGTCACTTTTACCAGACAACAATTATTGAAAGTTAAAGTTATTAAACTATTGTGATCCAGTTTATCGACCTTTATAACAGTTTGGCACTTGGTTATTCCTTAATTAAGTTTTTATGCAATATCTTATAAGAATTAAAGCTATGCTGACAGTTATCTTCAAAACCCGTGTTAATATTGGCCTATTTTTAATTATTAGGTGTTGGACCTTGATCATAAAAAAACGGCTCTTTAGATGGATGCATAACGGAGGGGCCTCTACTTATTCGGAGTATAATTCCTCTTAGTCTAAACTTTTCAAAGCTGCAAAAAGAATCTACGAATATTATGGGAAGAGTTGCTTATTCTATGGTAGTCAATAACCTATAAGTTTCGGTATCGCTTCTGTATTCTAATATATCAAACTGCGCTCTATCAAGAGAACTTTCTTACTTAACTTTACTTGGCCATGACAACCCGTTACAGGGACGTAACTAAATCTCGCCAGTTGGTCGCACCAAGTGAAGATAGGTTCTCCTCCACTTGGTCTTTTTATCTCAGCTTAGGTCATCCCCTCCTTTTTTCTTCGTCGACTTCTACTACATAAAAATCGTATCATTTATGTGCGAGCGCAACAATGTGGTTGTCGGGTAAGGGCTGACGCCCTTACTCTCCAAACATTCCATATATTTTTTTTATAAGTTTTCCCACTAAAAACCAATTTCCGCCGTAATTACCAATAACCTTTTCAACAATTCCATCACAACTTCAATTTCTAATATTATTTCCCCAAAAATATATTATTTAATTGTATTATCCTTTAAACAATTCAAGCATCTAATTACCACATTTAAATATTTTACACACGTAAATTTTGCTATTATTTATCAAATATATAGTATATCCCGCAGTGAACTAATAAAATTTTAAATTAACCATTTAATGTGCATGAAAGCTAAATGTTTATTTGCACTTTGTGCGTTCGTTGATAAATGGGAATTTGCTTTTAAATATTTGAAAATCGTAAATTACTTAAATGAATATTTGCTTAATTATGAATAAATAAAATCCACAAATTTAGCTGTTACGAATTGTTTGGTTGAATTTTATAAATATTCAAAGTATTATGTGCATAAACTTTAATTAAAGTTTCGGCATGTAAAATACGACCAAGCAAAATATGTTTCAATTACATAATTAACAGGAGCGCCAGGATTCAAAAGGAATGCAACGCAATGTGGCATTTTTATTGTGAACCATTTTCAACGCGCTTTATAAATGTGTTTAATTTGCATATGAAATTGTCCTTGTTGTTGTTCGAAATTTTACTTGTCAGCTTAAAGAGCATATTAATTTTAAGGAAAAGCTAAGAGGTAGATGGCAGTTTACTTAGATCTAATTTTAAGAGATGGCGTCTATGTTACATCTTGATATGAACTCTAGAGAATTTAAGTAAACGAACTTTTTAGTTAGCTTCTAATATGACAGAGAAATACGATTTTATATACTGCCTGATTGGGAAAAGGTTTACCCATAACGAGATCCCGAGCATCTATTGTGAATTTTGTGTAAGGAAACTCTTTACCAAATAGATAATGTCGCAAAAATTAAAAGAAAATCCTCTAATTCTTACATTCTCCAAGATAAACATAAACCAGCCTAAAAATTTTGCTTATGGAAATAAAATTTACGAAAACCCCTGCAAAAAAGCATATTTCCAAGTCCATTTTCACCAAATGCAATTATTTTTTTGTATTTTTTATCCTTCAAACGTTGCCACACAGAAAGTCAATATTATTACGGTCAATGCGTTGCTCTACTTGGAGCTTTTCCACAACTCTATACTGGTTCACTCAGTACCCTGGCCAGCGCTGTACGCTACACGTCCATATATAACAAAAGATGCGGAAATTTCAGCCGCAAAATGGCGGTAAAAATGCTTTCAATTAATTAAACACCAAAATGCGACACGATAAAAATGCAATGCACTGGAAAAACAGACCTGACTGACTGACTGACTGACTGCCTGACTGTGGACAGAGCCACAACGGCCATGGAGCTACAAGTAGGCCATTGTATGCCAAAGGAGCCAGCCGCATGTGGCATGCAACTCATTAATAATAAAGATAATGTATTTTACAATAATTTCCTGTATGTAGGTGAGATTAAAGCCCATTGACGTCACTTGCAAGCAACGACGGGCTGCAAAGGTACATAATAATATTATACAATAACAATAATAATAACAAAGTCATTTTGCGGATTTCTTAATATCTGGTGTGAATGTAAATAACGCAGTTATTCAGTTTTTTTTTAATCGGTTTACGAAATTGGATTTAAAACTTTAAAGCAAATGTAAGGAAAGACAGGTATAAAATTTGTATTGCAGTTTGTTCTTTTAACAAATGTTTAATATTTTTAAGTGATTGTAGCTTCAGTTTAACTCGTTATACTAGCGCATAACATCGCTCTACTTCTCTAACAGAAAATACGCGCATGCAAATTTTAGACTTTTGAAAAACACAAAATTGTAGAGTTAGATACTTGAAGGGAGAACAAAAAGAGGTAGCGTGAATTGGATGCGCACAAAAATGTATAATCTAAAAAGCAGAATTTGTAAGAAACAGGAAAAATGTAGAATATTTGGATGTACGGGATATGAAGAATGAGTCTCAATATTTTAACGCTCTTACTTCCGAAAATAAAATGAAGCGATCATTCCTGTTGTTATCAAAGAGATCGCGAAGAGAGCAGTGGGCGAAGCCCCCTAGTTAAAATATATAAATATTTAATTAATAATAAAATGCAAATCCAACAATAGTAAGCCGTTTCCCTTCAGTATCTCAAAACTGCTCAATACTTTTTCTTTTAAAGTTTCAAAGTCTAATTTCATCAGGTTCTTCGAAAATCTGGTTCAGATACCGCAGTGCAACATAAAGTCAACTACAATTTTGAAATAAACTTCCATATGCTTAGCCATTTGATTTAATCAAATTTCCCAATTTAATATTATTTCTTTCAAATATTGAGTTTGTAATGATCCATGGAGGAGGCAATGCACCAGACGCCTATAAAGCAAGCTCCAACTTGAATCCTTTGACAGTTTTTGCCTATTTTGACCCAATGCAATTTATTTTAATTGCCATTGCGCCAAGAAAGTTCAAAGCATCCTAAAACGCCGCAAAAAAGGGCAAGTAGTTCCATCTGGGTTAGCGCAGCTCATTAAAATTTTAAGCAGAACATTTGGATGGACACTTTTGATGCGGATTCCAACGAATTGTTTATGATGCTAGCGCTAGTTGGGCTGAAAATTGCACAAGAAAAGTGCGAAAATAATTGTGCGCCATAAACATGGCAAATGTCTTGGAAACTAATGGAATTTTCAAGCCATATAAATAAATTACAGTGTATAAAATTGTCGTTTTGAGGGAATTTTCGGCAAGAGGCTGCTAATCGCGTGCCGCAGTTTGCAGCTGCTGCTGCAGGATGCCTCTGGCATTCTCTAGATGCTAACATACAGGTAGCTAGCCTGCCTAGCGCCAGCTGCTTGTAGCATCTTCTTGGAAATGAGAAAATTCGGCCTGGAATTTTCCAGCTAAGTATTTTGCCAAAATGCAGGTAGACGTGGGTGACAAGTTGGCTATAAAAATCAGTGCGACGCTGGCGGAAGGCACACTGCACACTCAGTGCTCGACAAGTTAACAACTAAATATTTGTGAAAATAAAACCAAACTGCAACAATTTAGTGACAGATTTCGAATCGCATTGCCTGACATATGGCTGAGCAACTATTCCCGCAACTGGAGCGTCCGCTGCCGCAATTACCTTCACTGCATTATACGCTCTTTGCCTATCGCGAGGAGCTGCGTCGCCGCAATGCGCCTTTTATGAAGATGTCCACCATCAAGCTGCATCTGACGGATAATCTAATACTGCAGACCATCAAAAATATTCGACAATATGATACTATCGAGATTATGAATCTCAATCGTGAGATTTCCTTCAAACGCAAGCTGTATAGGCAAATGCGTAAAGTGCATAAGCTGGAAAAGCTGGGACTCAACGTTGATCCACGCCAGCTGAACGTTGTCAAATGGCAGTGATATATAATCAAAACAAAAAAGAACAAAGAAAAACAAAAAAATAAAAAAAAAAACCAAAATCGTCTACGAAAAAATCCTATAAAAATCATACTATAAGCATGGATATTAGCTATAAGTGCAGACAGTTTTTAAAACTCAATTGTAATCAACATTATTGTCTCTTTGCAATTACAAAAAAAAAAAAAACATAAACATTTTCGATACCGGCTTCCCATTAAACTCCAAAAAATAATAAACAAAATATGTGAAAAGTAAAAAGTGTCTCAAGTGTATTTATTTATTTTAAGTGTATTTCGGGGTTCTCTAAATTGTGTTGCAAAATGGGTTCAGCGTTTTCATTGACGTCATAAAAACATTGTAATATTATGGAGTGGCTACCACTATTTTAGGAATAATAGTTTAGTTCTCCATAACGAATACTGCCGTGGTCCTAGGGATGCCAAAATTGTTTAAAAATGTTGCCAAATTTCTTTCTTCCATTCGAATACTTTGTTCATTTCAAGTAAAAACTAAAGCCATTTGAAGGGTTTACAATATCTTGACATAAGTGGTTATACTATGTGGCGCCCTCTACATTATAAATGATGCATAAAAAACTACATTGCTAACAATTAAAACAAGAAGAAGGAACTTTAGCCTGATAATAGTGACAAGGAACGCACTTTTATAATGCTGATCTGTCTAGCCATCCCTCACCTACATCAACTCTGGTCCAAATTTTCTCATGGTGTGAGAGGGTTTGAATATGGTCAAGATCAGCTGACAGATGTTAAATTTCCGGCATTATTCGTAGCGATTTCTGCATTCAGATTGGCCGAAATATTATTCTTACTTCTGATGCTCTTAAATCTATCAACATAGAGATTGCACGCTGGTTTGATGAAAAGAACTGGCTACAGCTGCCAGCAAATGGATATCCAAATAGAATCTTACATTTGAATGTTTTGTTACTTCAAATACATTCGGAATTTAACAACAGGTTTAAATCAAATAAGTTTTTAATCAAACAACTTCAAATTGTTGAAAAGTTCTTATACAAGCCCATAAGCTCATAGTGTATACAATAAGAAAAACATCTTATTAGCCAAAGAAAGAAGGAAATCTCGCCTTTGCAAAGCAGTACGAAAGTTCATAAAATATTTTTCAAATATTTTTCAATCAAATTAACTGTTGATGTGGCTGGCGCCATCTCGAGTAAGTATGTGCATTAAAAAAGAGCAGCAGATTTGCGGAAAACATACGCATAACAAAGAAAAAGAATAAATTTTACTAATGAATTTTTAAATTTTTCGAAATGCAAGGTTTAGGATACAGCGTACCCGCCTTAAGAACAGCATTTTTGGAAATAAATTTAAAGTTTTGTGGCATAAGACGATTATTTTATGTGCAAAATGAATAGTTTCATGTGAAACATATCGCTAAGATAACAAAATTCTAGGGAATCCAATATTGAAATTCTTTTTTGCAGCTTTATTAATTTTCAGGATTTAAATAAAAATGTTCTGAATAACACAGAAGATTTTTTGCATGGAAGAAGACAATAATAAGGCATTTTACAGCCTCATAGTTTCATCGAAATATAGTATCAACTTCAATTTTATAAAAATACCCTTTTTTAACCAAACTAAAGCTCCTACTGAAAATTACATATCTTTCTATTTTTTATCAACTAACACAAAACAAACATCTTTTATCATTAGGCAACATTTTCATGGGAAGCATACGCAGTGCATTCTTGTAATTAGAGATGTTTCTGTAATTAATGATTACATTTCGAAGTTAAACGAAACTTCATTAGAGCTAACATGCAGGTGTTTGGTTTGCAATGGCAGCAGTTGCCAATTTGGTAACTTTTTTGTTGAAGAAGCCAATTCATTGCATTACTCAAGTTGCCCAAGGCTTACATTTTGTTAAAAATGGTCGACTTTTAGTTACACTGTAAATTGGTTTAAAGTTAAAAATAAACAATAAACATTTGATAAAAACTTATATCCCTTGCATTATGTTTTATTACAAATTTTAAAGCCTAAAAAATCAACTGATTTTTATTCTAATAATTAACAAAAAATACCAACAATTAATTGTATAGAATGATGTTCCAAGTGGCCCCCAAATTGATATAATTAAAAGTTTGTTAATGGCAGCTATATGGTAAAGTCAACCAATTCGGATCTAATTTAGCTAAGTTATTAATAATAATTAAAGTATGAGGATATCTTTAAAAAAAATAAATGTTTTAAACGATTTGCCTAATGACAGTTATATGATATAGTTAACTGATTCTGAAAATATTTTACATAATACTTGGCAATTCCAAAATAACTTTTGCGTCGTTACAATAAAAAAAGGTGAGGAATTTACCGAAATCTTGTTGATTTTTTTATAGTTGATTCCAAAGCTCCCGGTTGGAACTACAATGTATCCTACTTGCATCCTCTAGTCTCTGATTTGACTATCTGGGATTTACCTTTATTTTCTGCTTGAAATAATGCTGAGCATTAAATTCAAGCATTGAACACCATTGGTATAGCAATAACTTTTAAGTTAACATGTAACAATCAAGAGTTTAGTAGACCCTTTTTTAGCCTATGAGTTCGCATTCGAGTGTTAGAGCCAAGTTACCAATAGTTGGGGTTACATGGCACTTAAAAAGAAGCTGAGGGCTTAAATTTTCTTTGTTTTCAAGCCGTTTTTAAACAAAAACAACAAATATGATAAAAAACTTTACGAGGTCTTTGTCACTTAAAGGCTCTAAGAGTATTTTTGGTCATGCCGCAAAGTGCGTATACTTAATAATTCAACAAAGTTTTTACCAGATGCGCATTGCATGCAGGCATTGCAAACGCACACTCACATACGCAGCAAGCACAACCATTCCAGATACGGGTGCATGCAACAACCACAACAACAAATATGTTGCATGTTGCGGCTATAAAAAACTTTGCCAACAAAGCAGCTACAACAAACAAGAAAAGAGAAAGAAGTGAAATTACAAAGCAGGGAGCATTATTCCCGTATATATATATGTGCAAGGGGAGTATGTTTTGTATGCCACATTTTTTGGAAGCAACTTAGCCAGTGTGGCAGAGATGGAGTAGGGGGGGCATGCAAGTGGGACGTAGTGACGAAGTGTGCTGAAAAACTTAAACCGCGTGTTTGTGTGTGTTTGCTTCTAAGTGTGTGTGTGTTTGTGGTGTGTGCACGTCTTGTAATTTAGTGTGACATCTTAAATGTCGCTTTTATGCGCTCCAGCCATTAAATTAGCAAAGGGTTATATGCGGTTTGATGAAGGATTTGTTATAGCCAAAGTTGATCCTTGTTTTCCAAAACATGCTGAAGTACTGTGCTTTGTTTTTAGTAAGAAAAACTTTTTTTTCCTAATCAAAGTATAATACAATTACTTACAAAGTAATTGGACTGTAAGTAAGTCAACAATGGACGACTATCGCATCCGAACGCAGCATGAGCTATATGAGCTCTACAAAAAAGATATTGTCCAGCGTGTTACGGCAGAACGTCTGCGCTTTTTCGGCCGTTTCTTTCGTATAGACAAAGAACAAAATTTTAAATATTACAGAAAAATAAGCAAAAAACTAAAAAATTGCATTTAAGCGATTATACGGCGTAAAATTGCTTAAATGCGCTGTTTCAGTGTATACCGCAGCGGCAATAACTTGATTGCAAAATTCTTACTTAATTCATGTGGATACCACCCAAAACGTTGCAAAAACAACATCATGAAACAGCATCGGCATATGTAAGTAGGAAAAACATATCTGACAGTACGTACGTTGGTGCTCTGCATGCGACACGCATATTCATGTTTAAATATTCCAAGAATTCTGCAATTGCATTGTGAGTTACGGCTACAGTCTTACGCAAGTGCTTTGTATCTACGCTTAAGTTTTACGCAATTTATAAATATTAAGACTGAAATCCAAATAGAAACAGCAACTCTGCTGACGGAATGACTCAAATACTGAACGAGTAACTCAATGTGGAACTGACTGAGTGACTGACTGACTGAGTGCCTGGATGACACAAACACATGGCAACTCAGTAGTAATAACACATTCGCGATTTTATTTTGTTACCGTTGCTGTGAAACATTTCATTGAAATTGAATTTCAAGTGCCCGGAAAGTATACAACAAATACGGACGTACCCGACGACGACGACGACACCGTATTTGTACGGAACGGAAGCGAACGGAATGCGAATGGAATGCGATTGCAATGTGAGTAATAGAAAATATGAAAACAAACATTGCAAGCAGTTTAACTAGCCAAAGTTTTCCGTTGTCCGAGCATACGGAAAGGACTTTTGATGCTAAAGTTTTCTTTTCAGGCAACTGCAGACAGGAATGCTGTCAGTGGACTGACTGTAGAGGAAGAAGGATGGCAAAACCGACAATCCCAGCATAGAAAAATAGCTCAACGACTGAATGAAGTTTATCTATGTGAGTGGGCGGAGATAAGTGTATGTACGTGGCCACTAAAGATGAATGCATATTGCACATCGCTCATACGCACCGTGGTAACGATAACATTTTTCTGCAGGTAACTCAAGTGATAAAGTCAATAAAAGATTTGCTTGCTTTGCACTTCACAGTGGAAAGAGACTTTGGCATTTATTTTACGAGTCTTTAAGTAAGCAGTAGCAATATTTTTATAGTTTGGAAAGACGAGATTAAGTATGTTCAAACTTTATAAATCAAAAATAAAATATGGCTTAAGAAAATGCGTTATTTCTGAGACGCTATAACTTAGGTTAACCTCTTAGAAAGCTACAAGTTAAATTAAATGGAACTAAAATTTGAAATATTCATATTGTTTTACTCATTTAGAGAAAATGATTGAATTAAGTATATAAATGCCGCATAATAATTGTTACTTGTCCTCTATTAGCCGGTTTTATACGTTGTGGTGTGAAATAATACAATAAACGTTTGGTTTTTTATTTAAAGTTCTATTGCAATTTTATTGAATTCGTGTTGTGAGTTTTTTAAAGAAAATGAAATTTAGCAGAAAGGTGCTATTATGAGAAAACAAATGATGCAGTTATTGCTCTGTTACCGTGTCGCAGTGCCGACGGGCGTTTCTATCGATCGACACCCCGAAATGCAGTTTTTTTTTTGTAGAGGCGATTTCGATGCAATAGCTCAACCAAAACCATAACACCAAAAGAATTGTATTAGTCTACAGGTGCGTGGAGTCCATGAACTAAAGGTTGTTTTTTGAAAACGTGAACCAGTTTTCTAAAAAATCATGTTTTTGGGATCAAAAAACGAGAACCAGTCAATTTTTCGCATCAAAAAAAAAAATTAAAAATTAAAAAATCTTTTGATCGAAAATAAAATTTATATAAAGAAATGTATCATTCACGGACTGCCGCTCTTAATTACGAATAATTATAAAAATAGGATGAAGAAAATCGATCCAATAGTTTGTTTGCAATCGTATTCACGGTAATGGCACTTTCACAAAAACATGATTTTGAGATAATTAAGTTTGAGCACGCGGATCTTTGTTAAAGTTTGGGATCATATTTTCAAGGAATTGTACTTTCAATTAAAATTTTTTTTTTCGATTTTTCGACCAAGCTCTTAAAAAACTAAGTTCCCAAAGCTTTTCGATACTTTTCGCT
Source organism: Chymomyza procnemis (assembly GCA_035046065.1). NCBI lineage: Eukaryota > Metazoa > Arthropoda > Insecta > Diptera > Drosophilidae > Chymomyza > Chymomyza procnemis. Next base: position 20,285,416 of record JAWNOJ010000004.1, read on the forward strand.
ACTTTCACTGCAATTACATTTATAAAATAAAAACTAACTTTTATTGTATAAAACAACAAGTTTCGAAGGATAACATAAGAAACGTAGTTTCATGGAAATACTCATGCAAATTGTACAAGTCATAGCTATTGAGTGGCTTGCGATAATATCAAATGACAAAAAATAAACTGGGCGTGTACTCAAAAGTACTCACACATCGAATTGTATATACCCTGCACTTTCGAAAAAGTGCTTTGTAATCCTTTAAAGTTGCGAAAATTGGGAATCCTGATTCTATCTTTTTCATAAAGTGAAGTCTCCTGCGTATTATTTTTAAAAACTTTCAATTTTGAGAAATTCCAGATTTGCCTAATCATTACTTAAAACCGTAACTTTTTATGAAAACTAAACAAAAAGTAGAGTATACTAAAATGTATATAGAATATCTAAGTTGAAAAGCTGCAAAAGTGCCAATCGCTAAAATAATTTAAATACACTCAATAGCAAAATTGTCGATAATAACAACATTGAATTAAAAATCAACTTAAAATGTAAGTATTCCAGTCATCTTAATTCAACTACAAGCCTTAAACACAAACTTAAGAGTATTGCAATTGCGCAAAACTAACCGCAAACAGACAAGGCTGTTCTAGGCCTAGCCTGAAGTACGTGAGAGCGCAAGCTACCTCGGGGTTCGCCCCAAATGTTAGTCTCATAATATTATCGGCCCATAAAAAGAAATGCCAAAAAATTAGATATTATTAAATTTTACAAATGTTACAGCTCACACGTTATCCAAGACCGTCATGTTGTTTTCAATAAAGTGCAAAACGTGAAACATGGCACCAAATCGAAAAGGGTTTGGTTTGGGATGGCACGCATACAAAATGTTCCGGTTAAGCGCTCCACTAACCGCAGATAAATGAGACACTCGGGACAAGGCGACGAGTACAACAACAACAACAACAAAAACGTCAAGAATGCCAACAACAAGGCTATAACAGTATCTAACAGTATATTGTCGCCATCATTGCGCACAGTGTTGGTAAATGGACATAAAAAAAAGGGTTAGACAAAAAGTAAAAGACCGATACAATCCCAATTGAATCAATTGAATTGAACGACTTAGCCCAGCAAGCAGCAGCAATCGGAAGTATGAGTATGGCCAAAGCGACGTCCAACCCTTTGGCGAGGAAAAAAATTTTCCAAAGATACTAAAGCGCCAGCCAAGGATTGCGCTGCTCAGCGCGTTCTGGGAAATAAAAGTAAATTGATGTTTTCAACTGTCAGCAGGCAACCAGCCAGTTAGTCAGGGCGACACTCGACTGGATGTTCATGTGGTCTACCAAAAACAAAAAAAAAAGACAGAACCTAGACAAGGTTCCATTTGCACACTTGCAAAAATATAGAACAAATATATCATATAGTTTGTGGCGGCTTAAATAGGGTTTTAAGTTCGCCAGAAAGAACAAATGAATTTTGGCAGCTTGGCTTCAGATGAAACGGTTTGCTTATAAGCTTATGAGACATCATTAGTGGAGCTGAACAATTAAGGTGTTGGGTTCTTAGAATTATAATTTTTAACATATTCATTTTTTCCTGATAAGTAACTTGTTGGCAATCAAACGATATCATTAATTTATTTATTTATTAACAATCTAACAGGTACAAACAAGTCCAGTTTACTTTAAAATTTAAAAATTAACTAAAACTTGGAAATATTAAATTGTATTCCTAGCTAGATTCCTAATTTTCGTTTCCCATATAAAGTTAACCAAAAGAAGATCAACTGTACGTAGTAGCGTTGCCATATTTTTTCAAAAACTTTAAGAAAACTTTTTGTAAAAATGGGGCAAAAAGTTACCAAAATTCTAATTGGTACGTAACTTTACTTTATATTTGCTGCAAAATTTATAAACCCACTCAGTGTCTCCAATCTTTGAGTATATCGTATCTTCACGTGAAATTTGGGGGGTTTCGACAACTTTTGCAGCTTTTTTTCTGTTTGATTTGTTTTTGGTACAAAAGCAACAGCTACATTCAGCAGATACATTTGTAGCTAGAAAACGAAACTTTGGCAATTGAAACAAATAGATACAATTGTTGAAAGAAACTGCGCGTGCATTGAGCTGTAAACAGTTTACAGTTGGAGTCTCCAACTTACAGTTACTGTGTTTACTCCGTTACTTTATTGCTGTTAAAGTTGATTTACTTTTATTTTTGATGGTTTCGTTTGTATACAGGGTATGTCCCATGGCTTGAGAGAACATTGTGAATTTTGAGGAAGGATTTGGAAATAATCTTTAATTTTTAAAAAGCCATCAAGTCTCAAAGTAAGTAGGAAGAAATTAAACGGAATTATGTAAGATGAGAAAGAGGGAAATTCTGAAAAGTTTCGCCAGACTTGGAAAGAATTTGGTCCGAATTTCATTGTTGAAAATAGTTTTTATTGGTTAACGAGCTTCGTGAGCCTCATTTAGAACATGTTGGACTTTCGGGGTAACGATGTGATCTTTGAGCCTTTTTTAGAACATGTTACCGAATATTGGAGTTATTTAAATCGTTTCTAGATTGCGTAAGACGATGATACTGCAAACTTTGCAACCCTGTAAAATGTTTTTGAAATGATTTCGCACATTGTGCTATCCTTGCAAGCGATTTAGAAAAAATTTAATAATTTTGTATCATCAAAGAAGCTCAAATATTTCGTTTGCACCTTAAGCTGTAAGATATAAACAAAACAACATTTGTAGAATGCAAACCCAACATGAAAGCCTTTATTAAAGAACATACTCCGCAAAGTACACACTATAAATAAAAATTCATGAACTCCCTTCATCCATATTTTGCAAGTTCTACGCGTTTTACCCAAAGACCCTGTGCACATTATTTCCCATTTTGAGAAAAATAGAATAAGCGCGTACAGTAGCTCCCTGCTGCCTTTTAACATTAAAAGCCAACAAAGTAGGTTGTAAAAATCGCATTAGTTATTGATTCGGCTGCGATTGTAACACAAACTTGATGCTGTGCTCCTGCAAATGCGTAGTGCCTGTCCCCACACCCTCCACTCTGAGCGGGCCAAAGTATAGCTTTCAACATTGATTGAGTAGTCAGTCAGTCTGGTACTTGGCATTTACTCGTATGTATTGTTATATTACGTGCTTCATGTGTACCAAAGTAGTATCTATGATATCATCAGCGACTGGCACGCAATGGAAATCAAAATCATAATGAAAATTATAAACATGCCAAGATGAAAAAACATGGAAAAACACTTAAGTGTTTGTTGACAACACGCATACGCATCGTGTGCCATGTATATATATACTAAGTTGTTATATGTGAGCGGAAGCGGATGTAGCCGATTTTGGATTTTCATAGGAACGCCACAAAATATGCAATGACATTTGAAATTCAATATTTTAACATTTTTTTAGCTGCGCTGAGGGAAATCAAAATCATTTGGACATATTTCTGTATATATTGCAATTCCGTATAATGGTGAGCGTGGCAACTACTTTGAAATTAACTGGTTGCGGAGTGGTGCAAAAGCGACAATTTGCTGTTCGGTAGCAAAGCAAGGGAGTGTATACTTTGCCAGCAGCAGATGTGATCTAAGTAATATTTCACATAGGTAGGAAGAGCAAATAAACCTTTTAAGTGAAATAACTTGGCAATAAAAAAATCCTTGACTACGTTCATCGTTCCAATGGCGAAATATGCAGATATCTCTATTGATAGCTGTTCGAAGGGAACAAGTACCTACAGTTTATAGTCAGTGCTGCAGGGTAGAAACGCGCTATCGAAGTCCACAACTTAAAGATAACATTCAGAAAATTACCAAAAAAAATTTTGTCAGAGTCTGGATATAAAACTTTATTCCTTAATCCAATTTTTGATAACCAAATTATATCAATTACATATATTATTAACCTTTTATGATATAACGTTGGAGTTAAAGAAAATTAAATTCCTAAATTCTGCGCATTTAAAATAATAGATATCTTTATGCTTCCCGTATGGAATGGCCGTAAAATTTATAATTTATATTAAACACACCAATCCATTCAAAATGAACTTAAAATAATTATATTCTCAATAAGAATTTAATCTAATATAAGGGCGAACGACACATCTGTAGCTTCAATACTTTCAAGTAAGTTATGACGCATTCTGAACGTATAAAAATATAGATAGAGTTCGCTCTAGTATTTTTCAAATTATGGACAATAATAAAATCTAAAATATTAGGGCGAATGACAATTCTTTAGCTTCAATTTTATCCAGTAAGCTGTGAGGTAAGCTGGATCTAAAAAGATAGGTAGAATTTTCTGCAAAGTTTGTCTGATATTTTTCAAATTTAATTATTAGCTTAGGTCATGGATATTTGTTGATAACATAATACAATAGTTGCTAACAAGCTGTAGGATCTGTTCAATATAGGGTTCTTTTTTATCTAAACAAAATGATTCCTTAATTGTCTTTGTGTCTTAAATTTACTTATTTGTAGTAGCTCCGTACTAGTTGTTTCGAACTAGTAGTATCCAGCGGAGTCTCGTGCATGAACAAGTATGCAGCATGTTGCAATGCTAATTTTAGGCACTGACACGGAGAATGATAAATGAGTCTCGTTGGGATTATTGATTAGAAACTAGAAATTGTAAGTTGATGACAATTTAAATTGTGAAATTCATAAACCTGTTTGAATTTTCAGCATTTATTGCAGCTTAAATATTAAATATTGTTGCAATATGATTACCTTAAAAAAGTGTTAAAGAAATAGTTGATACCCAAGGCTTTTAAAGTATTTCTTATGACACTGGCCAAACTCTCTCTTCAATCCAATTGATATAGCTAAAAACACGCGTATAAATACTAGCCGAGGGGTTTGCCTGACAAAGTTTGCCATACGATGTTATGCCATGTACCACACTAAGACATAATGTATGACTTTTGTGTGTTGAAAAAAGTGGTCCACCCGAATCTCCTTGGCAAGTATTGCCCAATCCAGTCACTTGGCCTGCACATATTTGCGTAGTATTCCATTGCTTTTCCGATGTCGTACAACGTTCAAAGGGTAAAAGATATAAATCGGCCTTATATAGTTTTGTAACAATAGGAGAACGTTCATGCTCGTTAATACCCCAACCAGCAATGGTTAATTTGGCCTGATCACTAACATCAGCTGTGGGCAGGCAGGCTGGCTTAACGAAGGCATTGAAAATGATCTCGTTGTCCAATAAGAGCAAAGCAATATCATTTAGAATCGGACCAGTGGCATAGTCTATATAACCATCGTGCTCAAAGATATCTATAACTGCGCGATTCTGCACAAAGGCATCATCCAGTGTGCTATTATAATCAAGTTCACCCAAACGCACTACATAAGGTGTAACCTTATCGTTCACATCATAATCTGCAGTCAGACAGTGAGTAGCTGTTAGCACATACTTGGAATGTATTATGGTGCCACCACAGGTCCAACTAGGCGGTGCGTTTTTCGTATAACGTGCGCCAACTAGTGCCATAAAGGGATATTCCCTGGGCTGAACCAAAGTGCCATTGGCAATAATCTCTTTCTCGCGGCAAATATCGCGTATCTTGCTAAATTCCTCACAAGCTGTCAAAGAAGTAAATCGAAATTTCTTCAAGTTCTCCAGCAAAATTTTGCTCTTAGCTCACCTAGTTGTGATCTTGAGGTGACATTTGTCATTGGATCTACATATATAGGACAGCAAACAATAAGCTCATCCTCATTGCAATAGTCCGGTGACTCTTCTTTCTCCGCTTCACTATCACAATCTCCAATGGGACGGCACTCTCCAAAGCCATTATTACATAGCTGACCGATTATTGAATTCGCATTGGTTTGTTTAAAAAAATAAAAAAATATTAAGCACACTAAAACGTTCGTAACGCGAAACATATTTTTGACGACTGAGCTCTACAAGAGTACCTTGAGTACTTTTGTATACAATTTGTGAGCCGATTTACTTTGTTATCAGTAAAAGTTTGTCGTGTGTTTGTTTTTAAGAGAAAATATTAAAAATACTCTCGAAAACTGTTATTAACAGATAAGAAAAAATGAAATCGATTCGGGTTCAGTGAGCATAAAAAGTTCCGCTATTTCGACTTAAAGTTTTCGTAATCTCTGGCTCACATTTTCCTTAAACGGCTGTTGCCCCATTGCAACGTGCACATAAAGTTAAGTATTCCTAGGGTCTCAGAGATCTTGAGAGCTACAGATTGAAAGAATATAAAAAAAAAATAAATTTCATTTAGAAATTTTTTTACTCCAAATTTCGTAATATTTTATAATAAGTATTTTCATCTTACCCAGCTCAATTTTCAACAAACCCACGTAATTTTATAACAAAACAATCCAAAGAGAAACACTTTCAACAGAAAAATTCCAACCTCATAAAAATCCCTAAATTAAGTTTAAAGAACATCTGCATTGGTTCGAGCACATAAAGTCGAAAAGTTGTGATTACAAAATGAAGCAATATTCAAATGATTACACTTTCGTTCCCTTTATTATGAATTTCATATTCTGTTCTGTATGCCAGCGTAAGCTCTTTTAAATGCGAATATTATGTGAAAGCAAATGTAATACCCTTTTCTAATAGAAATTCGTAAAGAGAAATATGTCCTGTGGTTAAATAAGTATACGCGCTGTTTGTGAAGAGGTGTGGCAAAGAAGTAGCGAAAAACTTATTGAATTTGAAGTCGAAAGATACTCTTTTACTTTTTGTCAAACGTCAAATGCAAAATTCATGATATTGAACGAAGAAAAGCTAGATAATATTGTATTTCGAGTGATTCGACAAGATATTGCGAAGTTCGATGGTTTGATTCCACCACTGCAGCGCTGGTGCATTTGCCTAGCACTAACATAGCTAGCAAATGACGCTATTTGCCTTGTACACTTTCTGTCAAGTCCTACAGGGAAATCGATCTTTAAAGTGACGGTCTATTTTTTGTATTTATTCGAGACTAACATTGAAAGAACAACCTTGCTGTTTTGTAAATATATTTATATATTTTCTTAAAAAAATAAATTTATTAAATTCAAAGAAAAATGCAAGTTGTTCTCTTCCAAAGACCTCGACTTCTATTGTTTCGATTGCTGGAATCGATTTATTTTGGTGTTTCAGTTTGAAAGCCATAACTTATGGCATAAACTTGATGTATTTGAAAATTTCTGATTTATTGATATATTTTTGTTTAAAAATATGTTGGATATTTGCATTTCATATCAAACGAGTGCTGAAAAAACTCCCTTAAAGTAGTACCAAGATTGAAACAAAGTTTTATATAGTCATTTTCAATGTTTACTTATTTAAAAAATATACATATAATTGCGCTTATAATAGTATCCAATACAAAAAGCCCTGCTTACTTATTCGGGAGTTCTTTTGCGAAAAAGTATTAAACATATGCTTTCGGTAGCCTACTCAAACTATTTATTTTGGAGTATTCCTTAAAACAAATTGGGATTTTGGCTAATTTGTTGCCAATTTGATGGTATGCAAAGTTACCACTTGAAAATCAGTCCAAATAATTTTGTCAATTAAAAGTATATATTTTCTTATGTAAAAAAGTATATAGATTTTAAGCTGCAGCGATTTCTATAAGAGTTCCAAGGTTTCAAGATAAAGTCAATCAAATCCATTTAAGATCAGTTTAAAAAAAATTCTATGAGGGATTCCAAAAGTAAGCCAATCAGATTAAGATCAGTTGACAAAAAAAATTTTTTTTAAATCACAGTAGTTTTGAGAAAAACTTGAAAGCTGTCTTAATGATAAGGCGAAAATAATCTTATAATAATTATAATATAAACTAAATGTTAACACAAAACATGATACAGCGGATGCTAGCAACGAAGAATTGGACATTCCATTAAATCTTATAAGAAAAACAAACTCATTTTTCAAAAAAAGTCTGTTCATAAAGTAAATTACAAAGCTTCCGAAAACAATTCTACACAATAAAAGAAAAATCCTCATATTTGTATGGTGCTTTATTTTCATCTCGAAATCCTGACGATGCTACCCTCGCAAACTAGTTACGACAGATTAAAATTTGCTTCTGTTTTTATACTTATTATTATTTTATTATAATTTTTAATGCTGCGTTTTGTCTATTTAAAAAAACGAAATAAAAAATAGAGCACTCAAAACATGGTTGGCGTTTACAGCTCTTCTGTGTTTATTCGCTCTTCTCTTTGCATTTTCTAAACAACCATTCAGGGCTAAAGCTCTTCAGATTTGCTTTCTTAGTTGAGTGTGCACTTGGCTTGGAGCGGGCCACCGCCAGCTTTTGAAATGTACCCCAATTCCGCCCCCAAAGGCTGTCATCGCATCGCAGTTTTTCATTCAAACAAAAACGTTCACGTTCATTCATGCTCATTATCCTGTAGATTATTCGGTACTTTACAGCGCTCAGTGCGATAATAACGTTGCTGTTGAGTTTATGTTTGGTTGGCAGCAGCAACTTGACTTGCTTTGGCCTTGCCCTATGGCTTCGACTATCCAAACAGTATCCCCCGAACCTACCTTACTTTTCTGGACAGATTTTACTTATTTATATATATATATATTTTTTTTTGCTGTCGCCGTTGCACGCTGCTGATGATGCAGTTGATTTTTGCGCTGCATTGAATGCAAGTCCACAGGCGGCTAGCCAAATCTCTTTGCCATTTAAAGCACATTAAGGTCTGCCCCAAGACCATATAAGGACTTATTCTATTGACAACCACAACAACAACAACAACAGGAACAACCACCATCATGGCTTTTGTTGTTAGCAGCTCTTGACTTTTAGTGCTGCTTCTGCTGCTGCTGCTGGTGTATTCCACATTGTATTGCGGACTTGTCCTTGCTATGTGCTCGTTTTGCCTTTGAAGCTTTTGCGGATTATTTCGCATTTACGTTGATTCCAGCTTTGGACCCCAACTCTATTCCTTTGGCTCTACGAGCTCAGTGCCTGCCAGTTTCTGTTAATTTTCGGCCATTTAAATGTTAAATATTTTGAGGATTTATAGAGTTGTCAGTGCGTCAGTCGCACCTTTGGCCACATAAATTCCACTAAACGTGAGTGAGAGCATTTTGAGGGAGCAATAAGCTGAAACGGTCGTTCGTTTACTCCAACCAACTAATGGACTTGTCCCTGGTCAGTTGGCCCAAAGCGACGGTACAGTGGGCCACATGTTGGACGTAAATATCTAAAATCTTAGGTTAGCAGTTTATTGAAAGCTTCAAGAATTTCAGTTGGAAATCTTTAATCACTCAATGCTTAGTCAGTCTTTCAAATTGTGATCCGAAAAATTTAATATTGTTCTAAGAATTCTCGCTTCTATTATTATCATTGAATTTTGCACCCTGTGCGTTGCTTAATTTAGTTCAGTTCATTGAATCAGAAATATATATAACAAAAAACAATTTTATTAAATAATTCCAAACCATTTTTTAATAATTATTTTTATTCTTGAGCGGGTTACACTTTATTAAAAAAAATTGATTATTATCTACTCTTACCATCATGATTTCTAAATTTGCTTAAAAAAAGAAGTTCGAAAAGAGTTACGCATAAAATCCTCTTGTAAACAATGCAATTAATATATGTTTTAAATTTTTAAATTATTTTGTATTTTACAAATATGAAAAATTCAAATACCAAAATTACTCGCCATACAAATAATATCTTAAAATTTATTAAATAATTCTCACAATAAAGCTTTCCATTTTATTTAAAAAAATACATGTTTTTAAATTATTGTTTATATAAAATTAAAACCTCATATTAGATTTTATTGCAATTAAGAAACAAGCTATGATAATATGACTCAAGGCTAAATAACCACAAAAATTTATTAATAGTCCAAATGTGATTTCGCCCACTGTGGGACATCAAGCTGTTGTCATCAGTGTCGCTAATCCCTCGTTTGAGTGGCAAATGCCAAGCCGTGCGCAACGGCTCGTTGGTCAACAGTTCGAGGCGCCTCCTGCTAATGCCTGAAATGTCCGGCTTAGGTAATGGTGATTTAATAAGCTTCTAAATGTTGCTCAGCCATAAGCCACTGAACGACAGTAGCCAATCCAGCAAAGTTCCTGATCCGCCTGCACCAGCGTTAATATCAGGTTCCCACTACCCAGAGTAATATTAAATTTCTATTACTATTTCCAAGCGTAGCGCCGAAGGTACAGTGAAATTTGCAGCGTAGCGACATAAAAGGCTTAGACAATTACAACCAGAACAGGAAGGGCTTAGAAAGCACCAAACGGGCTAAGTGTGCCAAAGGACAACTCACAAAATTGACAAGCGTAAAATTGACAAACGTTTTTGGTCGCAAAATGCAGGCAACTCTGCACAAAACACACACACACACACACAAACAAACATGGTGAGAACAATGCAACAAGGCCAACTAAGGACAACACAGAGAACGGAGCAGAACAACAACAAGGATAACATTCAGGCCCGCACGCTGTTTCAGCCTTGTTGACAATTGTTAGTGAGACATTGACTGAGTGTCAGCCAGGGACGGACGGACAGACAGACAGACGGCAGAGCATTACTACATAGACTGTGTACCCTACCGCCGTAACGCCTCCTTCACTTCACTTCCGAAGTACAACTTAATGACATTCAAAGTGTTGAGAGTGTCGAGTGGCCCGGCCAGCTGGGCCAGCTACTACTACAAACCCAGACAGCCCAGACATGCTTTAAAAGCCTTCAAGCATTGTCCAAGTGCATTCCTGTTGACTTACTGACACTTTGACACTTTGACTGTGAGGGTCTATATGCCGGGATTCCGTTGTAATGTGGGTCATGCACCAAATTGTGCAGCAGCAGCAGCAGCTTAAAGCCTGCAAGCTGGATACATTTCGGGTACAGGATCTGCTCATTATGCTGACCATTTGCATGCATTCACAGTGCTGCCATGAACATGGGAATCATCATCAACGCATTATCCTGCTATATATGTGTAAGCAAGCTAAGTCCTGCTTGTTGTCATGCTTTTCTTTGGGACTTACATTCTTTTTTACCCTCTACGTCAAGGAGTATATCGAATGTTATACTAAAGAGACATCCGAGTGACAGCAGTGAAAGCTATTATTGCAACCAGAAATTTCGACAACGTTTGTGTAGTAAAAATAATATCTTTCACCTGGATCTTCTAAAATAATGCAAACAAAATGAAGAATCACTAAAACCTTATGCACTTTTATTGTATAAGCGAAAGAGGAAATTCATAAAAACTTGGAGTCTTTCGTAAGCTGTTTATACTTTTGGGTATTATCGGCGATTCTATCTACAACTTATTTATGTTTCGATTATTATGAAACATATTCGTCAATTGCGGAAGAATTATTGTTTGGAAATATGCAATGCGACTACGTTCAAGTCATCTTTTATCTTCCCATTCACAATCAACACTTTTGAAGACTATAAAAATCTAAGAAATAAGAAGATTGGAGAGAAGCCTTGCGGCATCACAATGGGCCGTGCTCGGCCTAAGTGTGCCAAGGGGATACTCCCTTTGGCAACCGCTCTAACCTAACCTAACCTAAGAAGATTGGAGTGATAAGCAATTACGAGGAAGAAAATTATGAGAAGGAATTTGAAATTAGATATTATTCTATAATATTTTTATTCCATTGTTTATTTGAAGCTCGAAAAAGAAAGAAGTCAGTCTGTTGAACATTATTGTATTATTAATGTAGCCTATCGATCACAAAATTTCTGAGATCATAGCAAAGAAAAATGTAATTTATTTTGTCCTTTGTCTTTATTTTTTTCTTCTTTGTTTTGTCTTGCTACAAGTTCATCTCTGGTGGAACCATAGGCTTCAAAGCTGATTCTAATAAGTAGGCCTACAACCTGAAGGCAGGTATTTATTGATCTTCTATTTACTCTACTGTAATCTATTCTTCTACAAAAGAAGATATTTATTTGTCTTTCTGCTACATTCTATATTTTATAAAAAAATGAAGAACTTTATGCTCTATCCTAACACCAGCCACAGGGTTGCTTCTTTTTCAGTGCAGTGTATTTGAAATTCGGGATATCTCAATTGTCACCCATACAGTTGTTTCTTTTCTTTGCTGTAGTTTATGGCTTAAACAACAAACTCTGCATCACATTTTCCATTTGGCATTCATAACAAGCTGAAAAGCTGGTCAAAACGTCGCCTTAGTACCAGAAACAACAACAAATGCCAGATAAAAAGTACTATTTACAACCGGATCTTTGCTGCCTGCTTGCATAATTGAAAGACAAAACAAGTGGAGCCAGTTGAATCACAAAAAGTCTGCACATATAATCGCATTTTGTTTAGGTCTGACTTGTCCAGAAAACGAAATGCAATTTGACTAAAAAATATGTCAGAAAATAAAAAAAAAAATTGCTGCTTATAATTTAAATTTTCAAACTTCTTATTTGGACTTCCGTTTTTGTCACATGCTAACGAATGCAAGGAAACAAATGAAAAGTAGTTTAGGGAAAAGTCAAAAGTTATGCGTAGAACATTTGATACTCTTCCAATGCGAAGAACAGCAGTAGTATGCGCTGTTGCAGTTTATAGAAAATCCCCAAACCCTGACTTTATTTTCAAAGCATAGTTATGCAGATCTTACAACTTTTTAATATCTTATTTGCTCACGAAATTCATTCGTGCCCACACAGCATTCTTTCCCGCTGTTATGCTGTAGTCAGAGGTATCTTTTGTCATGGAATTCAATTGTACCACAGCAAAATAGTGTATCAAAGGATTATCCAAACTGCCATTTAGCAGTGTCCTGCATTTATTCCCATATTTTCGATTAAAATGCCTTTAAGCTATTAACTTCGACTCTGTACATGGTTATTGCATGCGCTTTGTTTGTTATTGGACTTTGTCTAAGTCCATGTATGACATTTGTTGCTCTTGACTATGTTCCTTCCTTCTGGCCATGCTTTATGGCTCTGCTTTTAATTAAATTTTCAACTTGGCATTTTTAGTAAACTTGGCAAAATTTTACAATCGAATACGACGGTTGGCTGGCTACTACGCATTGTTGAATCTGAATTAAATTAAGCTTTATCCTTATAAAAGTAAATATCTATACAGTTGGTTTTAGGATGTGCTCTGTTATGACAGCTGCATTTTTCCAGCAACAAAAACATTTCAAATTGATTTGCATAAAGCTATACAAATAGTGCGCATTTGGAATCGCATCCTAAGCAGCTGCCATTTTGTTTAACTGAAATACAATCCCAATCCATATAATTTGCATGTACAATCCGAGTCGCTGGAGCACTGCTGGAAACAAACATTTAAGTCTGTATGTCTAATGAGCCATTTAGCCAACTTCCACCCAACTTTGCCCAAGCCACTTCAAAACGATTTAAGTCCAACACCCCCCATAAGCTCTCCTCAAAATTCCATTGTACTAGTTATACAAATCCCTGGCTGCAACATTATCAAATGTGCAGAACGGCGAGGAATATAACTCGACCAAATCAGGCGTTTGGTTGTGTGTGGGTTGGTTATGTCCTCAGTCTATCTTGGCTGTCTGTCTGTCAGTCTGTCCAAATGTATGTCCTTCGGTCTGGCAATTCACTTGGCCTACTACAGAGCTTAATTGCATTTAAATTGCCACTCGTGTTATGTTAACAAATAATTAGTTGCCCACTGGACTTGAAAACAGAGCGAACGCTAAAATCTAAGAGGCGTAGCCGAGACCCAAAGGACGATCGCCAGTACACTGGGAGAAAATCGCTAGGTAGATTTTAATGACATTTTTCACAATAATTTCATTAGAAGATTACTGATTACTATTATAGTTCACTAGTCGCTTCCAGAAAGTCTAACTTAATGAACTTCAATATAATAATATAAGCAAACTTAAAGCTTATAGAAGAAAACAAAGTAAACACAGAATTTAATACTATCCCAATAAAAGCAAGGAAACAGATCAACTTCAACATTAAAAAAATCCTAAAATTTAATCTTCAACATTTCACAAATTAAAAAAAAAAATTGTGAATAAATCAATAATAGAGAAATTTATAAAAAAATAAAATTAATGAAAATTAAAAATTATCAGAAAAATGCGATTCGACCTTTTTATTTTTAATTCTTTTGAATCTTTTTTATTTGCAAAAATTTTCTTGATCTTATTATGATTAAATTAATAAGACAAAAGACATGTGTAATACAAATAAATTGATTGATTTTAATTATAATTTAATTTGAAAATTATTAAAAATTAAATGAATTAAAATTAAAAATTATCAAAAAATGTGATTCGACTCTTTTGTTTTTAATTTTTTTAATTGCAAAAATTATCTTTTAAAAAAGTAAGCAAGCATTAAAAAATTATTTTTTTAATTAATTAATTAAGTTTATTTTAATCATAATTTAATTTCAAAGTAATAAAAAAATAATATTAGTTTAATATATATCAATTAGAAAAATATGTATTAATTGTCGTGTTATTATAAAAATTAAATATCTTAAAAAAATATATTTATAAGTAATCAAAATTATGCTTATGGTCTCGATTTTAGTAATAAAAAAATAGCTTAAATATATTATATATTCTATTCTTGTCAATATTATTTTTAAATTATTTTTACCACCTAAAAAACCTTTTTTAATTCGTTGAATTTTTGAAAGTAGCACTCCGCCGTTTTAAATAAAATGTATGGTACCTTAACGAGTTTGTTAAACTTTGTTTAAGAAAATGTTTGAGGATCGAAACTAAAATAAAATTTATTTACAAAAATAAAAAAAAAACAAATTATAACAAAAAATGGCTAGAGCCCTAAAAAAGGGCTTCGAATTTTTACATAAAAATGAAATAAATCAAAAATGCTATCTAAACTGTCTTATTTAAATTTCATTTTAAATGGCATTTTTCTCTCAGTGCATAAGCCTGCAATTTAGCTAAAGACAACGCACACACCCACGTTCACACACATACCCACACACAGTGAAAGATATATTTATACAGTCGTCCTTTCACTTTGCCAATGGCTGATTTGCATAAATTGCCATGAATGGCCGTGACGGAAGTGGAAAGTGCCACTGGGTAGCTGCTGTTCCTAAAGTAGCGGGTAAAGATATGGGGAGCAATAAAGAGCATTGGTCCTGCAGCTGCACATTGAACCACTTGAAAACCAATACAAATGTCATTATTCCGTTTTGTGTGCTCTTGCTGAATGCATTGGGACAAAATTTGTTGCTTTTAATGGCACCAAAGTAGCTGATTAGGGAGCATTAATCATAACAAACAAGCAGAACTCAATGTATTGCACAATTGCCATAAAAAGGGGCTTAAATAATAAATTTATCTGCAAACATAAGTGTACTAAGGATATTGTCGTGTTCGAAGTCAGTTTGCTTGCTGAAGTCTAACTCAATTGGAAATAACTTTAATCGCAGCCAAATGGTAGACCCTATGATTTTTAAAGTTTCCTTGAAGACCTTTTCAAGTTCTGTGCAATATTAAAAACAGCATCTAAAAACGGATCCCCGTGCTCACACCTTTTCTACGCCCTTGAGCGTATACTAAATCATTTCCATAATACAAATTCCAAAATAATGTGCATTTGTGCATTAAGAGATAAGTAAGTGCAGCAGCTTCTTCGAATATTTCATCCTTTGGCATTAAAAATGCATTGACCCACAAGAATTCAATTTTGCCTCACAATTACCATATACTTAGCAAAATCCTCAGGACGTGTCTTGGCCAGCTTTGAAATTTGCACAAATTAATAATTTGTTATGTGCCAATAAAAAGAAACAACAAGGCCATGTTTATACAACAAACTGTAAAGCGGATGCCGCCCTTGCCACATCCAGGATCCCAGTCAATCAGGCCGTGAGGCAACTAGCCAGAAGTTGTAAATGTGTTAAAATCTCTAAAGATTAAATAAAGGTTGCCAACAAACTGCATATAAGTAAACGGATGCTACATGTTGGCCTGGTTAATGGTTGGCAAAGGCGAACGCACCAAGTCATCAATATCCTGTCAAGCGAAACAGGCAAAGTTTCTTAACTTGGCTTATTTTCACAACGCACAATGGGCAAAACTTGCTTAAGAAGGAAGAACTTATTTAAAATGTTTAAATTATTGGAAGATATTATTCTTAACATACTAGTGGAGGGGCACCTTTTTAAACCTGCTTTGCAATACTTTTGACATCCCGTAAAAAACCCACAGAAACGACCTCAATGCATGCTATGGTGGCTTTACAAAATGGCGACATTCGGCTCTATCTGGCTGTAATGGTCAAATATTATCTGAAAACACTGAAATGGCGACCTGTCGCCTCACCCACCATATTCTTCAGAACTTGCAGCTTCCTACTATTCGCTTTTTGGAGGGGTGTCAATGGATTTTTGCGGGACACCGATTCGTGTATTTTAAAGAAATCTCAAAATGGCTAAATAAATGTATCGAGGTCAGTGAGAATGGACTAAGTTTTTAGAGTTGGTATACAAAACTTAATAAAGCGACGTCAAAAGTAATCGCTTCTGAGGAAATATACTTATAATAAAGCATATTTTACATTTTCAACCTGATTTTTTAACTTCATGGGCCTCGGACCGAATTTATTTTGATAATTTTTTATTTACGTATATAACTCTAGTGAGATTGGCTGACGTAATAGTAAGGTCAAGGGAATATGCTTTATATTTTAATAGCGAAGATGCTATGCTTAAATATTAAAAGTTTATAAAAAATAATAAAATAATAACTTTTATATATAATAAAATTTATACCTTTAAATAGATTTAATTTCTTCTGCTGTGCAAAGACTTTTTTGATGCACTTTATGTGAATTTAAAGAGCTTGACCTTTCTCACTTTTCCATATTAACTTCTTACATATGTGCTTACCTTTTCGCTCTCGTGCATTTGATTGAAGAAAAGAGATCGTCTGCCTTTTATATATTATATAACCAACTGTAATATACAGTAGGCCACGCAACTCTTCACACACACACACTTCAAAATTGAATTTTATCTTCCTTCGCCCACTTTTAATTGCCTATTTACGTGCGCATTTATTTCCCCGATTTACGCATTGCTTATCTTTTTCTCTTTATTATTTTCTCTTCGCACTTTAAGAGATTTTCATTTACTTTCTCTTTTCAATGCTTATTTTCATTTTCATCTTAATTGAACTTATTTAATTTTTATTACTTCACGCGCTGACCTTTTCGCACTTCCACGATTTTAATACGATGCATAATTACTATTGCCTTTCTTTTCCCACATGATATTTTCCACTTCCTTTTTTTCACTTTTTATTGCCTTCTTTTATGGATTAAGCTTTCACACCCGCATTATAGCCATTTACCATTCTTTTTACACTTGCGTTGCGCGCATCTTTTCGCACTTGAACCCGCGACGCGCAACTTAATAACGCCTTCCTCTTTCCTCTTTACATTGATCACTTTTAGGCATCTTGCACCCGCGCACACTTCTAACGCCTACTCGCTTGCGCAATTGCTTCACTCCTCTCACCTTTTCGCACCCACGCACTAGCCACAAGATAACCATTTGGCTCTCTTCACGCAGTTTCATTTTCCCCCGCCATTTTGCATTTTACATTGCCGTCTTTTTTACGCATTTTTTTAAATTTATTTCAATTGCATTTTAAACAATTGCGCACATTTTTTAACTGCTGCCAATTATAGCCAATAGCTGCAACAACTGCTTTTACACAATTAAACCCATTTTGCAATACTTTAAATTAATTAATTATTATTTTAAAATCCACCTCGCGATCGGCGTTTTACTTATTTGATTCCCTTTTCAACTTGATTCTGCCAACGATGCTGCCAACTGTTGAGTTACCAATAAGAACAATGCCTTGGCGCCTTGGTGTGGGTGGCAGTGTGCAAGTCTGGCAACCTTAAAAAAACCTTAAACAGTGTAGAAAATTGTTAAAAAAAAGTGTTGAATAACTCTTTCATTAGTTACTTGCTAAATTAATGGAGAAAAGAAATTCATTGTTTGGATTTTTGGTGGATTGGATAAAACCACCCACTTCAGCGTTTCCAAGTTATTTTGAATCACTTTTGTGACGTGGGATCAAGCATTGTCATGCTGGATAATGACTTAGACATGTCATTTCTTGTGGTCATTTGTCTTTCATTTCTCGGCTCAAGCGCAGCAACTGCGAATAATAGCGATCCCCTGTGATAGTTTCACATTACTTCAGCAAAACTTAATATATCACATCTAGCTGGTTCCACCAAATTAGCATGACTTTGGGGTTCGATGTGGCCGTGGTGGCATGTTCAAGAGCTTCTGCGCTTCGGATTATCCGGCTTCGATGCCATGAAGCTGTTCATAAGTAAAGAAACGGCATTCTACATCTTTCGATTTCAAGTCAAACCGTGTACAGTGTCCTTGCTTCTGAATCAATCGCATGGCTTTGACACGGCTAAGTAAGTGACTTAACACACATGCACATCACAGAATACAGACACCCATGTAAAATGAAACCTCACAAAAATGATTCCTTTCCACTGTACATCCAGTCCACCTGCAAACATTTAACCCTATCGAGAAGCCTGCAAGGAAGCTAACGAAAATTTTGCCAATATGGAATGCAAGCTCAGAATATTCAAAGTGCATTTATTAAAAGCCAGGCCAAGACTTGTGCAAAACTTCCGTAGTCAAAGCCGGGAGAAGCACAAACTTAATGGCGTTAACTCCAAGTCAGCGGGGATTAGGAACAGTCAACAAACAAGCCGAGACTTTAATTACTTTACAATTTGCCAATAATTTTTACAACAATTATCGACCAAAGACAATGAGGCAAAAGTGGATTACCACCCATACTAGGATGCAGCAGGCAGCTTGCAGCACGCAGGATGCAGCTCAGCTAACTAATTAAAATTGTGCTTCTTAAGAAGCTGTATAGATCTTTTGTATTGTTAGCAGGACAAATCCCCAGCAATATGTCAAATAATCCGCGACGCGCGCTGTCGCAACTTTAAGTCAATCAAGAAAAACAATTTTGGAAAAGTGTTTGTCAAGGAAGCGAAAAAGCGCGTGAGCGAGTCCTGGGTACCACCGAAGCAACGTGAAGGCAATACGCCAAAGTTGTGCAGATTTTGAAAAATATTTGACATTTACATTGTGTGGGCGAAAACTGCTGGGCTGCCAACCACTGATGAGTCGGGGGATTGGGTGCCAGTTCTGAAAACTCCTGGCGCGCTTGTTTAACTTAAATTGCTTTGCTGGCGTTGCCGCTGCCGCTCTAGCTCGAGCTCGAGCTGCTATTGCTGTTGCTGGTAGTTCTACGCCAGCTACAGAGGCAAAACAAAAGCCAGCAACTGCAACTTTGCTCAATGCACTTCCGTTTCCGTTTTTGGCTATGACTTTGGCAGCACGCCCTAACATCTTGCCACGCCCAGCCGCCTTCGTTCGCCTCCTCCCAAAGCTAGCCAAAGTTTGGCATTGTTGTCTCTCGTGTTGCTTGTGGCAATCACTTGGCTCCTTTTTCGCTACGCTTTCGCCTGCTCGCCCGCCTCATTCAACCGCCAAACACTTCCGCTCGTTTCCGTTCTTTGATAGCGTCGTGCTGGATTCCTGCAGGGTGAAGCAGCGGCAGATGATTGTGCGCCAAAGAAAGAGGTAGTTTGACGCTTTGGGCTAGGTTTAAGCATAAAACATTTTCTATTTCTCTTACTCGTTTTTCACTTATTTTTTTTTTATATACATTAATTGTAGATTAAGTGGAGTACATTAAGTTCGACGATGTATATGCAACGGCCATAAGAAGGTTCTTCAGTAAGAGTCATGGGCTATTGGCGAAATTGTAGGAAGCATCTAAAACGCTATTGTTAGCCGGCTGTAGAGATTTTCGGGTAGACCAATTCATGAAACTTATTCGAGGCTCTTGTTTGTATTCTTAGAACCGTAGCTCATTTTAATTTATTTTAAACGTAAGATTTTGGAATTCTAATTCTAGATGCATGTGTAGACCCAGTCTCGAAAATGCTTTGAGGCTCTTGTTGGTGTTCTTTTGAAAAAATTTGTATAATTTTCAAGTTCATATACTCTGCAAATAACAACTAAGACTAGAAGAATGTGCACATCCATTCCCGAAAATTTTTTGGGCTTTTTTTTGTGTTTTTAGACCCATAAAAAGCTAAATTAAGCCTATTTTGAAAGGATAATAGAATTTTGGAGTTCGTATAATCTGCAATTACCAACTAAGACTAGAAGAATGTGTAGTCTCATTCTCGAAAATTGTTTGAAGCTTTTGTTTTTAGACCCAAAGAATGCTCAGTAAAAATAATGTGTTCAAACCTGTTTCCTGCTGTGAGTAACTCTATGGAAACTCATGTAAAAAATTAAAATAATAAGATTAGAGTTGAAGTCAAGAAAAAATAATTGTGATGAAAAAATTATGGCCCGTTTTTATTTCAAATAACTAATTATATTGTTCGGTTGAAGGAGACGTACAGAAAAACATCAATGTTGCTTTATAATTCTTCTGACTAATCATATGATTATATATAAAATTGTTAAGATTAAGTTATTGCGGAGCATTCTTACCGCATAGCCGATTTCTGTGATTCTGCTTCATATACCGAATTTTTACTAAGTCCCCAAAATTCCCTAAGACTTGCTGAAACAAGACTTTATAGTGTATGCCATAGTCAACTAAACAGACCACATTTTCTATTACTTTGAAAATATATTTTAAGCACTGACTCGGTTTACCCCAGGGAATTGCATACGTTTTTGATTGAGCAATTAGAGAAAATGTTTGTTGTATGCACGTAAAATGTAAGGACCTAAAGGACCCAAATGGTGAAGTTTAACAATTTTCCATGGCAAAAGGTGTCAACAGCATTATGTGCAAAATACAATTATTTGCATTTAAAATGAATTTTATCGATCAAAACTGCAACCAAAGCAAATTTGTTGAAGTGAAGCTAACCGCATCTATTATTAGTGGTCAGCTTTTGTATCATGGGCGGCCGAGACACACACTTCCACTGTGTTCCGGGGCCTTGGTTATCTACAGCAGCAGCAGCTACTACAGTCCCTTTGGCAGAATGCAATTGTCATGGCTAACTATAAAAGTTTTACTATGCAAAATTTTAATCGAATCTTTGCTAACGACTTTTTGGCACTTTGTTGAGAGAGCTGACAGAGAAATAGGTGCCAAAAAGTCTAGCTTTAGGGGGCGCCGAACTTTTAGTGCTCTTTTATAATGATGTGCATTCAAATAAAGAAGTTCCGTTTTCGGAAAATCAAAGAATAGAAAAGAAATAGATTTAAAGTAGTTAGTACCTAAAATGCCATAAACAGAATCTTATTATTAAATAGACTTTGTTTGCAAACAATTCAGAAGTTCGTTATATGATTAGAATTTATTAATTTTCTGCTAGCCTTCTGCTATATAGGGAAGTTTACTTTTATATCAGTGTTTTACATTAGTGTTTTCGAAATTTTTGCTGGCGCCCTCTGCTCAATTTTTTTTTGCTATACGAAAATTTTTTTGTTTTCTACATTGAATTCTACAATGTATTCCGAAGAAAGTTTAGAGATTTTGTAGCTTTTAAGTTTTTTAACTAAAGAAATTTAAAGGTCTTTAGCTTCCAAATTTATATTGTTTGTGTGGTCATATTTGTTTTATAGCAGCTGCAGTGTGACTATGCCGATCAATAACTTAATAGTTGTTAAATTAAGCTGCCAACGATGACATGATTGAAAAAATTTAAACTTTAAAGTTCCAAATTATTATAAATAGTTTATGCTCAAGAAAGTTTAAGTTTTCTTGAGAATGAGTTTCTCTTTTGAGTTTATCGAATAAACAATTTTGAAGATTTTAAGCTTTTAAGCTCTTTGGCAGAATGTAATTGACTAAAAAAATTAGAAGATCCTAAAATCAAAAATTTTTTCAAAAATTTCAACGGTGTTTTGTTTGTAGTGTGAGCAAATTTTTAAAGCAGCTGCAGTGTGGCTGTCCAGCCCGTCCATAATATTGTATAATTTTTCAATGCAATAAAAGGTTTGACGTGCTCAAGTACCTAAAATGTATTTACAGAAAAACACTTCACATATCCGAGGTTTCTGCGTAGACAGACCCACCATGACGTTAACAATCTACTCTTATTTACGCTTTTCGATTTATATATATATTTGATTTTCTTCGAACTTCCCTTAGCTTGTTTCAAATTTTTAACACTCAAACGCAACTCATACTCTTCGCCAATAAGAGTATTTTAATGTAAAGGCGAAAAACCAACAATTGACATTAAAAGCCAATAGCTTAATTACAAGTGCCAATCAGCATTTTCGCATTTTCACAATTCCAGCCACAGCGATAGGTAGACTCCCTCTCCCTTATCTCAACACGCTGCTGATCAGCTTAAAACGTTTTGGCCAATGCCAAGTGCTAACCACAAATACAGGGTATAACTTCGAATAAAAATAAAACCGCAGAAAGAAAAAAATGAAAGGACAGACAAACAGATAAAATGGCTGCTTCCGAGAACGAAACGTGCGCCATTTTTTTTTCTCTAGCGTTAACTGTTAATTTAAAAGTGCAAAATGAGCGCAAAGCAAAGAGCGAGCTCGTATGGATGAAGGGCAGTGGCTTAGTTAAGGGATTACTATATTGGATTAAGGTGAGATTGCCTTAGGTAAGCTGACAACTTAGTGGAGCAAAATAATATTTTCAGTATTTCGTTTCGAGCTGGAAAATATTTCCTTGTTCTTTAGGTTTTGACTGCCACCCAGAAGAAATATATCTCTTATATTTACATTTCCATATTTTATTTTCAAATTTCAACTGTTACTGAATTTTACTCTTTAAAAAATACCCTTTATTACCATTGCTCAAAATGCTTAAGTTAGTACTTACGAATATGGGGCTCTGGTCACACTAATACCACTGGAAGCTTTCAAATAGCAAATAGTTCTCAATTAGTGTGACCAGATTTAACTGGAAGCTAATTAATAATAAATCAATGCGGCTCTGGTCACACTTTTGAAGCTACCAAAAATAAAAACAATGCAGCTTAGGTCAGTCAAAGGGTCATGGTTACACTTATATATTTGGAAGCTAATAGCAAAACATCTCTCGAAGCCCCATTGCCGCAAAAGCCAACTACGCCACTGCACTTCGGTAAGTGCGACCGTCTCTGTTTAGATAATGTCAGACGCGAGTGCAGACACGACACATTTACACATATAAGACTAGAATTAATTTCATAATAGCAATCGCCTTTCTGTTTATTCTTTTTGTCGTGTAATTTAAAACAAAGCCAAGATAATATAAAAAACAGTGCGGGCAACAAAAAAAATTACAACAAATAGCACGCAGCGAAATGCAGAAAAAAGCCGTAAAAAGGCACAACATATACAAAATGGAGTCACGTGCCCTAGTCCTTAAATTACTCCTTCGGGACGATTATGTAGCACGCCCGCATACACACACACGCACACGTACCGAGGCCCACACACATTTATAATAGTATTTTATATTTTCACTTAGCGCACAGGGAGCTGTTAGTTCAAGGGCTAAAGTAAGTAGCCAAAAATTCGTAATATTCCAAACACTACACTTATATGATTATATGATGAAATTTCAGCTCACATTTATATATAATATTAATTTATAGTCCAAAAAGCACAGCTCTGAAATATAAAATTCAATTAAGATTGATAAAAGCTTGGTAAATCTCACTCAAGACCAACTATTTGCTTCCTACTATCTCAATTGGTGAGTCTTTGAATTGTCACCAGCTGATTTGCAGAAATATGTCTATCCTGAACACTCATTACGAAGGTTACTTCTCATTGCAGCAGATGTACACAAACGCAATGTTACAACTTTCATGACTTGCATTTGACCAACCACAAATACAGCTGCATGATTAAGAAATAGCAAGCTTTGATTGAGGCAATTGTTGAAGCCAAGATTACTGATGGTTATCTTTTTTAGTCAAATACACCTCAAAGGATCTATTTAAAACAAATGTGTAACGACTACCTGTTGCTTTCAGTATAATAATCTCATTTGCCAAAAAAAAAGAAGGTATAAGTGGCAATACGATTTTTTGTTACATTTAAATTAGACAGTTGCCGCCACAACCAAGTTTGCACGCTGTTTAATGTTAATTTTAAACGCGCGCCAAACTGAGCATGTGCTAAAACATATGACGGCGCACATGTGTTTTACAACACTGACAGCTGTATGCTGGTTGAACTTGCCAGCTGGCTAAGGGGAACCGAATCATATGAACTAATTCAGTTTGTCAGCTTTTAAATTGAAGAAAATAGAAACTTTGTTATAAAAATTAAACCAAATGATTTCACAAACGCAGTCAGAAATACGCCAAGACCAGTTTTGCTTCTTAGTGAGATTGTTGATAAACAAGCATATTCTGGACTTTGAGCAAGTTCATTGCGATCTCAAGTGTTTTTTTGATTGGATTCGTTGGGTTGATTTGAAGCATAATTCTAAGTTGAGTTTAAAAGCAAGTAAAATTGTACTTTTGAGCCATTAAGAAAAATATTTCAGTTCGATTTGATAGAGTATGAGTAATACTTGAAGTCTAATAGTGATTTTTTAAAGTTTAAACGCAAAACATAAAGTCTTATAGTGATTTTCTGAGGTCCAACCAATAACTTAAAGTTTTATAATGATTTTCGAAGGTTTAAGTAAAAAATCAAAATTATGTGTAAATGCCCACTGAGCCCAAATTATACAAAATGATAATAATAAATATACAAAAGAAAAACAATGTAATTTTAAGAAAGATGCAAATATAGATCTATTAGTCAACAAAACTGCTAAAAATGTAAAAGCTTGCGTATCTCTAGAAATCAGTTTTGAAAGTTTTAGTTGCTGTTGAAATATGCTGCCTAGTTATGCTAAACGTTAATCCATTTACAAAAGAAATCCTATTTTTGTATTCAGATAGTCAGTTAAATTAGAAATATTTAACTCAACCTTAGAAAAAATATATTTATTTTATAAGAATTGATAAAGACGCAAGCAAATGAATATAGTATTTTAATAACATCAATTTTACCATTCACTTTTAATTGCTTTTAGCTTTTTTGTCGCAAAGAGTAGAATATTCAATATTTTATTATGTTGCGTTTATTCAAAATGTATTAAAAAAATAATATTTACCATACTCAAGATTTGGAAAATTATCTAGTCAATATATAAGAGTTAAAAATGTACAAAAGGCACCCAAAACGTTTACTCAAAGTGTTCTATAGGTGAATATATTTAAGTTACAGTTTATATGTTTTAAAAAAAACATATTTAAACAAAATAAAAACAAACAAAGAAGCACATTATATCAATTAAAGTCAAGTTTATTTCGTCTTCACGCACAATAAGATTTCTAGTGCAATAATTAATTAAAACTCCAAAACAATGTTTGCTTTTTTGTAGCTGTTGCCTATCTAAATATTTTCAAACACTGATAGACACACATCGATAGACCAGCAGGCGCAGCGCAACAAATAAGCAAATGTCTACTTATCGATGTGTCGATATTTATTTGGCAACCCTAATGTCTTGCCGTGCATTGAAAAAGTGAAACAGCAGAAACTATAAAAAAAAACAAGCATAATTTCATAGAAAGTATTTTAGTTTCAATGTAATTAGTTACTACAAGTGCTGTTTAATTCGCATTAAATATTAATTAATATCAAAACGTATTAATTGCTAGCAGTTATTAGAGAATTTTCAACACTTTTACAGCATTGTGTCGTGTAAGTTTTCTTTTTTTCACTCTACTCTTCGTATATTTATGTGACCACAAAAATTTTGCAAACAACAAAAACAACAATATTCGCGCAGAAAACGACAAAGTATGTGATCAAAAAATGCTCAGCGATATGTGTAACAATTAAAAGCAAATAGAATGCATTTTATAACAAAGAAGTGAGTGACCGAACGCACGATCCACGGCTGCTGTCCGTTGCCTGCTGACTTGCAAAGTCAGATTATTATTTTGTAGTGTATAAAGTAGCGACGCCGCCAACGCGAAGCAGCAGCGCTCAGCATCTGCAAAGACAACTCCCAAATTGCAAAAAAAAAAAAATTAACTAAAGACAAATTACTCTCGCTATTGAGGCGACGCTTCCACAAAATCAAAACATAAAATAAACTTGCTTTTGTTTTTATTTATTTTTTTGCAGCGTAACTTGAGTTGAACAACGTCCGGCAAAGGAATCAAATTTATTAATAAAAAAATTATTTGCAAAGTGCAGCGCATAGCCATAGTGTATCAAGGAAAACGACGACAAAACGTAAAACGCCGCCGTTTGGCGTTTTGTTTACAACGCTAAAACGACGTCGACGACGACGACAAGACGCCGCCGCCGCATCAATTGATAACAGCGCTGCGCGCATACACAGCTAGCTACTGCAGCCGCTGCTTTTCCTGCAACTTCAGTGCTTGGAAACGTGGAGGAGCAGTGCCGTCTACAACCATAAAATATGAATCATAGAGGCAATCCTCCCAAAAAGGAAGGCAAAATGCGTATACGTGCATTTCCAGTAAGTTTGTTGTTTTTGTGTAGTTCCAAAATTTGCACATCAAAGCATGAATAGGCAGAAAAGCTCTTATCTTCACAAGCGTCAAAGTTTTTATGCTCTTCAGAAGATGGCTGGCAGGTGTGTGAGCGCAGCTTGGTTTAAGTATTTTGGACAAAGTTCGACTACACCTGCAGCGTTCACGCGGGCTTTTAATAGAAATTTTCTATATATGTTCTGGCAGAGTTCATTCTCAGCGTGACAATATTCAGACTCGAAACCATTAATATAACAAACACTACTCTGCGTTTTGCGCGGAACTCTCAGCAAGTTTGTGGTTCCAAGCCTCGTACAAATGTACATGAACTCGTCTTGATTGCTTTTTCGTATTGTAATGAGTCCAACTTCACTCTCGCTTATATGCTCTCAAGATCGATTCAAACTACTTAGACTGTTTTATCCAACCGCGCATGTCTATAGCCAACCAAATTCGGCTTACTTTAAGACCTTCCGTGGATTCAAACTGTTTTTAGATGTTTTGACCAACATATCTGTATGTCTCATCCGTTAAGACTTCTCATCAGGTCTGCAAATCCAAGAAGCTGGCTGGCCACCAATTGTAAGGATCATAAATTCGAATTTTAATATTACTTTTAGTCAATCCAAAGTACAAAATGCGCAATAAAAATACAAAAATTAGAAGCAATTGAAGGTTGCCTTGACTATGGTCTTGAGATAGACCAAAAACGAATTGCAAAAGTTTTCACCATCTCAATACGTTTTTCAAGGACAAACTGGTCCAAATGGAATACTCCATTGTATTTGCCTTAAGTGAATTCGAGAACCACTTTGTGGACGTTATGATTTTCAGACGTTTATGGTTCACTCAAGCTGAGTCGGTGCCGAGTTGAAACAGTCATTGTGTGTTTTCCCACGGCTTTAAAATACTTTCCCGATTATATTAGCTTAAATTAAACAGCGCCCATCTGCGGCAGAAACCATTATCTTTGGCAATTGCTGATACCTACTACTTAAAAATATTAATTTGGTCTGAAGTTGGATAAACTTCGAGTGCCGGGTTGAGAGGCGAGTATGCTATCGAGGTCCACTACCTACCTCAACTCTCAATATAGTCTTACTCTATTAAGCCATGAATAATTACATAAATCTCGCAATTCGAATCGTGAAACCTTCAACAAGAGTATTTTATTCAAAAATCTTAAAATATGCCCAAAAATATGTGTTCACTAATAATACCTTTGATTTAAGATTTGTGCAAGTGGTTTTCGATAGAACCGAACTATATATACGCCTTGGCTAGATTTGTCGTCTACACTGCACAGTGATTCTAGTAGATTTGTCAGTTTCAAAATCCATTGATTTCCAACCACTTTTGCATTTCAATCTAATTTCAACAAAAAACTCAACAAAACCCTTCAAAATTTTTCAATATAATCATATTTTCCAATTGCTTAGGAAATCTGACAACCAAAAGGTTCAGTTTTTGTTTTATTTGAACCGAGCGTGCGTTTGTAATTGTTGTGAAAAAGTGAAAAATCTTTTATTTTTATTGAAATTATATTATATTGCGATTTTACCTTATAACAAAATGAAGGGGAAGCTAATGGAATTTTTGGAAGCAAAGCGTAAGGTAACTACTGACTACAACTGCAGACGGAGGTTTATTCAAAACTCAATTTTCTTAGTTCTTAATGGGCTCTTAACTGAAACCTGTAGCTTCACGTTCCAAACTTTTCAACATATTTTCGGCCTTTATTTTTCTAATTTGTAACTTGTTGCAATGGTGTTTTCTTTGGCTGAACTCAATATGTTCGCTATAGATAATATCGTGCTCAGAGCTGAAACATATGGTTCTCAGAGCTAAAGAGCATTACTTGGTTCTCAGAGCTGAAGAGCATTACTATCCATCGATTAAACTGAAGGACAAATAGAGAGTAGTGTTCGTCTCTACTACGACGATTCTCCCGCCCTTTTGGCTTGACAATTAAATGCTAAACGAATTGTTTTCCAGCTCTAGCTCTTTGTGTTTTATTGTTTTTCAGTCTTCAAATCAGTCTACAAATTGTCATTCTTCAGTCCAAAAGGCTTGTCTCATTCAAACTACCCCAGATTCGACGATTCTTAGGCCCTTTTGGCTTTATTTTGCCAATTAAATGCTTTACAAAACGAATTGTTTTCCAGCTGCAGCTCTTTGTGCTTTAATGTTCTTCTGTCTTCTACCAAGTTTCTTTCTCTAGTCCAAAAAGCAGTCCTGACGGTTCTCTTGCTCTTTTGGCTTTATTGTACAACAAAATTCTCCATAAAGCGGCTTGTATTCCAACTCTTTATCCTGTAATGCTCTTCAGTCTTGCTTAAATTCTAGGAATTTTCTTTATTTAGCGCAAAAAAAGAAAAGAAAGCATAATTTCTGCATAGGCCGACTGTAAACTTATTTTCCAAGACGATAAGATATCGCATTTTGCAAAATCATTGACGCAGCGGTTAGTTGGTTAGGTTGTATTTTTTTTTTTTTTTTTTTTTTTTGTGGGGGGAGCATTCACCTACAATTACCTAACACAATTACATTTTATTTTACTGTCAAAGAACACAGAGTCGAAATTGTTTATTTTTATTTTAAGTTACTCGTTAGCATCGTTAATACAACAAAAAAAAAATTCTGTTCCTGTACTCGCAATTTGGACCAGACTTTGAGCATCTCAAACGTTAGCGACTTCTTGATGACGACAGCGTTATCTATAGCCGGCACAAAAGAAGTGTGGTCCAGTCTGTTGCTCGACCCGTTAATAACGTGCAATTCTTGCCGTTTCTATTAAAGGCTTCAAGATTAGGCCACACGGCAGACGTTCGTACCCGGCTTACGCGGGCCAGCCAGCCCGTCAGCTGGGTCCCAATGCACCACCGAACAATGGCTATCAACAGCAGCCACAACAGCAGCGCGATGGTGCAGCAGAATATCCACAACCATTAGCCGAGCCTGTGCCCATGGCTAATAACATGTACTATGCGCCCAATGAGCTGCAAATGCAGGAGGCCATACACTACATGGCTTTTCAGCCAGATGAACATGCGCTGAGCTATCGTATGTTGCCTATGCAAGATCGCGTTGAACGCTATTATGCGCATGCACGTTATCCCAATCAAAATCTTGGTGAACCACAACATCATCGCGTGCCAGCCGGCGCTAGTCGGCATAATATGCCACATACGTCCGGTGCACGTGTGCCACATGAGCTGCATCCATTGTGTCCGCCATATTACGATGACGGCAGCATAAACGATCTCAATTTACCGTCCAGCCAACGCAGATTATTGCATACAAGTTCCAACATGCGGCTAAATCCAACGGCCAATGCTGTAGCCATTACCGTGCTGCCCACAGCGCAGCAGCAGCAACAGCGACGTGTTGTGATGGAAGCACATCAGCAGCAACCAGTTGCGGGCTTGCGTTCAGCGCGTTCGCGTCGCTCCATGGCCGGCAGTGATACGCGCATACGTGAGACACTTAGCCAATATCCCATCTGGTTGCCGGAATACAAACGGCGTGCCTTTAATGTTAGCTTTAATTTAGTTTTTATTTTTTTTAGCATTTTTCCCAACCGCATTTCAATGCTTCAGGCACTAACATTTTGTTTACTTTGCTTGCAGGCTTCCATGGATGAGAAGTACGTGGAGAATATATGGGCCAGCTTGAAGAATGCCATACAGGAAATACAAAAGAAGAACAATTCCGGCTTATCCTTTGAGCAGCTGTATCGTAACGCATATAACATGGTCTTGCATAAGCATGGTAATCGTTTGTACTATGGCTTGCGTGAGGTGGTTTCAGATCATTTGGAGCACAAGGTGCGCGCCGAGGTGCTTGAAAGTCTGCACAGCAGCTTTTTGCCTAAGCTGAATCAGGCCTGGACCGATCATCAGACCTCAATGGTTATGATACGCGATATACTCATGTACATGGATAGAGTATATGTGCAGCAGCGTGAGGTCGACAATGTTTACAATCTTGGTTTAATACTGTTTCGCGATCAGGTGCGTACAATTGTTGGTTTATATGTGTGGAGAGCATAACTTCTAATGCATTTACTGCATTTACAGGTGGTGCGTTACTCGGAAATACAAAAAGCACTACGTGAGAAACTTTTAGGCATGGTTATGGAGGAACGCCATGGTGAGGTCATCAATCATTTGGCCATTAAAAATGCCTGCACTATGCTAATTACGCTTGGCATTAATTCGCGTACCGTCTATGAGGAGGATTTTGAGAAACCTTTTCTAGCACAATCGGCTGCGTTTTATAAATTTGAATCGCAAAACTTTCTTGCGGAAAATAACGCTGGCGTGTATATCAAGAAAGTTGAGGCGCGCATTACCGAGGAATCTTCGCGTGCGGCGCTCTATTTAGACAAGGATACAGAACCGCGCATTGTGCGTGTGGTGGAGGAAGAATTGATTAAGAAACACATGCGCACTATTGTTGAAATGGAAAATAGCGGTGTGGTCTATATGATTAAAAACTCCAAGACGGATGATTTGGCTTGCACATATAAGTTATTCTCACGTTTAAAGGAGGAGGGTCTGAAGGTGATAGCTGACACAATGTCGGCATATTTACGTGAACAGGGTCGCATGTTGGTCAAAGAAGAGGAAAATGGCAACACAAATCCAATAACATTTGTGCAAAATCTTCTGGATCTCAAAGATCGTTTTGATCAGTTTTTGGTGCACTCGTTTTTCAATGATCGCATATTTAAGAATGTTATCTCATCGGATTTTGAAAATTTCCTCAATTTGAATAACAAATCGCCAGAGTATCTATCGCTGTTTATAGATGACAAGCTGAAAAAGGGCGGCAAAGGCGTAAGTAGTTGGCTTCTTTCAAAAGTCGATTTAAATAATCTTAACTTTAAATTTTTTTTTTGCAGATGAGTGAACAGGAGATCGAGAGTATATTAGACAAGACAATGGTACTCTTCCGATTTCTTTTGGAGAAAGATATTTTCGAACGTTATTATAAGACACACTTGGCCAAACGTCTGCTGTTCAATAAATCAGTCTCAGATGATTTCGAAAAGAATATGATTTCCAAATTAAAGGTACGATAATGCTAAATTGCTAAAAACGCGTTTTGAACACAATTTCTTGCATTTAGACTGAATGTGGCTGTCAATTTACCTCAAAATTGGAGGGCATGTTTAAAGATATGTCTGTTTCAAATACCATCATGGACGAATTCAAAGGTTTCGTTAATGATAATAATTTGACCTTAAGCGGCGTTGAGCTAACCGTGCGCATACTAACAACAGGCTTCTGGCCTACACAGGTAAGTTTCTGGCATATCTTTACTTAAATTAATATCAATTTGCTTAATGGGTTTACAGTCCGCAACGCCAAATTGCAATATTCCGGCAGCGCCGCGCGATGCATTTGAGGTTTTCAAGCAATTCTACTTGGACAAACATTCTGGCCGCCAGCTAACGTTACAACCACAAATGGGTAAGTAATTCTACTTGATTGTACGCCTCGATTTAGATTATTGATGTAGTGTCCAAACAACAATATTTCCTAGAAGTTTTAAGTAGCTGGTCTGCTTCCAGGTCACACACTGTCTGCATAGATGCTCTTTGAGGGTTATTCAGTTATGAGAGGGTTCTGTACCAATGAAACTTCTTTGAGGTTGTAGTATACTACGTAATAGTTGCTACAAGTATATCAGCAAAGTATCATCGATACTTTTTACATTGGAAAAATAAAAAAGTAATTAATATGCAGACGTTATCCTTAAAATTCTGTCATGACAAAAATTGCTTCTTTTTATCGACTACCTTTTAGTATAGGGTATTACATTAGTGATTTTGGTTCGATTGAATGGTTTAATAGTAAAAGACGTGATGCATGCAGATGGCGCCACCATAAAAAGCTATCTGTGAGATGCATATACATATTAGTAGATGGCGCCACAAGGAATAACATTTTGAAAAAAATATATTTGCCTTATAGATCCAATACTGATAGCTTCCGTTTATATGCCTCATAGAACGAATACTGATAAATTCTGGGTAAATAATTTGTAAAATTAAGCCATAGATGTATTATAATCTGCCTTATGGATCTAATATTGATAGCTTCTTGGTAGAATTTAAACTCGTAGAATATATTCGGCAAACAACATGCAAGCTTAAACACACCCTCCAGCAACGATTATATCGAATTGTATGTCAAAAGTTGTCTACAAAAATACATCATTTTCAACAATATCTCTGCTGCTAAACTCTAATTTAATACTGAAATCAAGAATGATTATATTGTTAAGCGCGCAATTCTCTTTTCTCGAGCTGATTTTTTTGCAATTTTCAACTTACATTACAACTAATCTCTCAAATAATTGTGCACATCTTACAGGAACTGCCTATATAAATGCCGTTTTCTATGGTCGCAAATCAGCAGATAGCGACAAAGACAAGGATGGACCCAGCTCCAGCTCAAACGGCTGTAGCGTGCCGACAACAACACGCAAACACATATTGCAAACGTCCACCTATCAGGTATGCCAAAAAAATATAAAACCTTTCAGTGGCTTTTGCTTAAAATGCTTCACTTGCACTTTTTCAGATGTGCGTCTTAATGCTTTTCAATAATCGGGATGTGCTTACCTATGATGATATACATCAAGAGACAGATATACCCGAACGCGAGCTGGTACGCGCGCTTCAATCGTTATCTATGGGTAAACCTGCGCAGCGTCTGTTGGTGCGTAACTCTAAGACGAAAACAAAGGAAATTGAGCCCACAGATGAGTTCTGTGTGAATGATTCGTTTGTGTCCAAGTTTTATAGGTGCGTACTGTTCTATAACTAGCAAAAAAAAACAAGTTTTCAATTTTATATACAAACGTTGCAGAGTTAAAATACAAACAGTTGCTGCCAAGGGTGAATCAGAACCAGAGCGCAAGGAAACGCGCGGCAAAGTGGACGAAGATCGCAAACACGAAATCGAGGCAGCAATTGTGCGAATTATGAAGTCACGCAAGCGCATGGCGGTAGGGCTTGTAACTTTATTAATAATTGTTCATAAATTTAAAATTTTTGATAAATTGCAGCACAATCTGCTGGTTTCGGATGTAACTTCGCAACTTAAGGCCCGCTTCTTGCCATCACCCGTATTCATTAAGAAGCGCATTGAAGGCCTTATTGAGCGTGAATATTTAGCGCGAACGCCGGAGGATCGCAAGGTCTACATCTATTTGGCCTAAATTAGGTTACACTACTTTTTAGTAGGCCCAAGTGACAAATTAGAAAAGAAATGAAAAAAAAAACTCAAAGGCCAATACAACAATTGTCCAAACCAAGAGCGAAAATAGTTACCAACAAGTTATATACAAAGCCCGCATTTGCACAAACACACACCTACACACAACAACAACACCAAAAGCAACAGCAACACTCACATTTACAAATTTTAAATATTTGCTTTCGAGAACTTTTGACCAAAATTTTTAGGACTATATAGACTTTCAAATTCAAAATTGCAACCTTTCACAACTAGCGTTTGTTTTTCTTTACTTTTTTTTTGATTTTCAACGAACTTATTTTGGTTTCCTCATTTTAGACAGCAGCACAAACCTTGAAACATGTAAAAAATAAGAATTATTTCGCATAAGAAAGCATACAAAACAGCAAAAGGCATATACACTAAATACACCGACATTTATAAGAGAATTAATTCATGCAACGGCAATGTTAAAACCGTATATAAGCGAGATATATTTCATAATGCATAATTTATAAGCAGAGTAACAGAGTATAATAAAAATAATTATAATTATAGCTAAAATAATAAATTTCTAAATGAATTATTGAGTTATGTTTTTTGGCCGTTTGCCGCCCTTAAAACTTTGTTTCTATTTGTATGCAAAAAAAAACTAAAAAACAAAACAAAAAACTGAGATTTATATGAACAGAGTTTATAAATATTAAACAATATAATATGAAATATAAATAAAAAATATCTTTACAAAAAAAAAAATAATGAAAAATGAAAGCTTGTAAAAGAACCTTTAAAACTTGTTTATAGCATAAGGCCGCCGTCTAGTAACTGTAGTTAAAAGTATATCTAATTTTTTCAAAAACCTAAACATAAGCTTTTGTTTTATGAATGTGTTATGGAATTTGATTAAAAAAAAAGAATATGTTTGCTTAATTTGATTTAAGACTCAAAAATGAAAACTGCTTGAAGAACTCTTACAATTTAAGCAGCATATAATATTTGTTTAATGAAGAAGTATAATAATGATGATTCCGGAATGAGAGGAAGGAAACAAAGTTGTACATAGTTTTTTTGTTCTTCTTACGTATGACAAATATATGAATAAAACGTATATGAGCGTTCAAAAACTGCAGCAGATGGATTTGTTATTTTATGGCGTTTTGGGAAGTGATGGTTGTCCATTTGTCGACATCTTCTAAGCCATCTCCTAATCTGAGCTGGCGCATATCGAGGCAAGCAATTATCATTAATCGTTAAATGCTCGAAAATCACTTGTACACGTTTTTTTTGGCCCAAGTAATTCAAAACTGGTATAAAAATGGCGTTTAATTTGACAGAAATAGTACTTCGTTTTTCTGACTGATGATCTCGTCAGCATAGCCAGCAGAGTTGGTCTCGAGATAAATGCGGCCAAAAGAAAAGCAATGCGCTTCAATCACTCCAACCAAGGGAATGGGAACGTAATCGAATTCGTAAATAAAGTCCCTTACCTTGGAGTGGATAATGTTGTATCCAGCTCTAGCAACATTCGGAAGATTGCACCGCATATGGAGAAGTCGACGGAAAAGCCGCAAGACGAAACTCTGTCGTTGGTTGTGTACCGATAGATAGATGTTCCGATAGATAAAATAATTTTATTCATGGAAATTGAAACTCGCAGAAAAACTTTTTACTGTAATATGATTTTTTTCTTTTTTTTAATTATAACTTTTTTAAACTTTATATTCACCCCTACCTCATTTAGCTTTACTTTTATTTTTTATTTTAATAACTAAAGCTTGGTATTTAAGTTCAGCTTTAAATTGCTTGGCTGCCTGCTAAATGCGAAACTAAATCGAAAACTTGTTCCTGCTTTTGTTTACCATTTTAAATGCGTGACCACCTGAAGCATTAAGCGGATTTATGCAGTTTAGCTACTCCAGTAACGATCCACATCTTGGGATAACTTGGACTTAACTTCTATCAAAACTCTTACCTGGCAACAGTGGTACCAACTTGAGTCGAATAGTCGCAAATGAGCGTGCGATATGCAAATAAATTTATTTACCAAATTATTTATCAATTAAATTGGCCAAATCAAAACAAACACAAGTGGCTTGCCATGCCAGTTCAGTGCCTGGCCGGGGAGGGCCAAATGAGTGCTAATATCTAAGGTAAATATGAAGCACCCAAAGCAAAACACCAAAAGGCACTGATAAGCCCGATCAAAGGCGTAGAGATTATTTTTTTAAGCTCGGGCCAGAGAGCGCTGCACGCAACACTTATGGATCATTTGAATTTATAGGCGCTACAGTAGAACCTGCCAAGTATGGAAAATAGTTTCGTACAATTTAAAATAAATAAAAAATAAGTAAGTCCTCGGCATAGCATAAAAAGTTATAAAGGCAATTCGATTCGAATATTTTTTTGTACGCAAAAACGATCGTATATATATATATATCCTTACAATGATATAGCATATGTTGGGATTTTATCATAAAACCAATTGGGACCTTTGATATTCAACGATAGAATACTTCAAGCTCCTGCAAGCGTACAGTCATACAACCTTCTCCGCCTCCAAAATAACACCTTGAGAATGATCTCTGGAGCACAAGAAGTTAACCATATTGGAGATTAACCTGCTGGACAACACTCAAACATTTAAAATTCAAAAGCGTATGAAGGATTTGGTAGCGGAATATATTTACCTAAAAGTAACGCATCTTCTACTTTAATTTTTAGCAGCATAGGGCCGCCATAGCTCAGTTGCACTATTGATAATAGTTAACATCTTTATTTCAAGTCAATGTATCGTTTATATCTTTGTATCAATTTGCCTTCTTCACTCGGCATTCTTCTTCAAAGTTCAAAGTGCTAGCACAAAAAAGAAATTATATTCCCATTGACTATAGTCAACGCACCAAGGGTGGAGTATACATATATCTCTATTATTAGTTCTTCGCAGAAGAAGTTGTCCGCCTCTAATAAAATAAACATTTGTAATTAATTTATATACAAAAGACGTTAACTTCTCGAACTACCCTCGCTTATTATCATCTGGAAAATCAATATTTGAAGCTGTGCGGTGCTCTTTTTGGCGAACAAAAGTGTATTTACTCTTGCTCTTGGATGGGTTTTTACAATCACGTGCTGTTATTACCAAATAATGACAGAACCAAAGAGATAGAAGTTTTAGAACGAAACCTTTTCGAGAGTTGAATAAATAACTTGACATATTTATTTCAGTAACAGTGATATACATATATACACTTAGAGGAAGTCCGTCCGCAGAAGGTTTTTGGATAAAACCAATGTGCTATGCATGAAGCATTTACTGTACTCTCTACTAACTTGTTTATGAATGAAGTCGCTCTAAATAATGATAGCTCCGCAGAGGTCTAAGTCTTTAGAACGAAACCTTACCGAAATTTGTATAAATAGCTTGACATTTTTTTAGAGAGAATCCGTCCATTATCGCATCTGCCAACTTGCATATGAAGTTGCTCTACATAATCATAAATCCAAAGAAATATAAGTTTTGGGACCAAATCTACATCTTTTTTTCAAATAATGACGATAATGAAGTGTTTAGAACGAAACCTTCCTGAGAGATGGATACATAGATTCATATATTTATTATGAAACTTAGAGAGAATCTGCCCATTGGACAGGACCAACATACAAAATGTTCTCTACTAACTAATGACAGATGCGAAGAGTTAGAAGTTTTTAGAACGAAACATTCCCGAGAGTTGTACTTTTATTTCAGAAAATAACGATATAAATATATACACTTAGAGAGAATCCGCCCGTAACCGCAGCTCTATGGATAAAAGAAATAAAGGGATATACACGGCAGTAAGCGTTTACCTTGAGCGGGCTTCACTGTAATTGTAGAAAGTTTTGTTTACAGATAATGGCAGATCCCGAGAGAGGGTGAAGTTATTAGGATGAAACCTTTTCGAGAGAATCCGCCCACAACTACCTCTGGCGTATGAATAGGACCAATATACAAAGTAATTGTTCTAAACATTTAGCATTCACTTTGAGCAGTCTTCACTGTACTCTACCAACTTGTATATGGGAGACGCTCTAAGTGGAGCAACACCAACAGCTGCTGCTGCTGCTGCTGCTGCTGCTGCCCGCTCAGAGCCGGGTAGCTGTTCGAGCTGATATTGCCATTTACAGAGCAGAGCAGCTCAGTTGCCGTCTCCAAGCGTAACATGCCGCACGTTGTCGCGCATTGACTTTCGATGAAAAGTAAATATATACTAATATTACATATATATATATATAAGTTCAAAACATACATATATATATTTTTGTGAAGACAATAACAAAAACAACTGCAAAAAATATAAATAAACAAAGCTACTACGTCAGTTGAGTGCAAACAAAAGATATGAACGCCAAAGCGTCGTAGTTAACGTCAACGTCGCAGTCGACGTCAGCAGTTGCCAAGGTTCGTGCGTTCAAAAAAAAAAATACAAATTAATTTACTCTAAACTTTTATTTTAAAATTTGTAAAACAAAAAAACCAAAAAACAAAGTAAACGGAACGTGATTTTCAAACAGGCCCACATTTGAATTTAAAGCAGTTTTCCGCCAGTGCATGCTAGACCGGATCGAGCTGAGCAAGCGTGCCTTGAATTTTTTCTGACATTCACTTTTCGTTCATAAAGTCTCAAAAAATCAAAAATTTTTGCAAATTCTATAACGTGGCAGAATTAAATTTGTTTATATGAAAAAGTAAATTTGTAGAACATATGAAAAGAAAAATATAATGGATCGCAGAGGTTTTGTTTTGGATGCACAATCCATGGATTTGAAGGTGCCACGCATACCACCAGGCAGTAAAATGCCAGCGACAAACAAACCGATCCAAGTAGCAGCAGCTTGTGGCAGAGCAATGCCGGCTAGAAGATCTACAAGCCCAGTTCCACCCAGCCCACTGAAGCTGGCCAACATCAATGACACACATGGAAAATGCCACACCAATTTGGACATAATGCCCACGGATGACTTTCGTGGTCATATGCAGCAACTACGTAAACTCATGTCGGAGGGTAACATTGATGCAGCAACCATAAACTATGAACTCAATAGCATATTTCTACATCGTCTGGAGGAGATTGACAATTTGGATGCCGATGCGTCCGATGTGAGTAGAGTAGCCGTATTCCTTATTGTTACAATTAACTTAAAGCAACGTATTTGTGCTGTGCAGTTGCGTTTGGTCACATTTCAGGAGTGGCTGGATTTACTTTTGGAAGTGAATAATAAAATCTTTTCCAATGTGCAGTCCCTGGAGAAGCAAGCCTCTCAGCGTGTTGGCTTCTGCTGCCAGTCGGTACGCAGCGAGCAACAGCATGCCTTGGAGGAGAATCGCAAGTTGCGCAATGATATGTGCGCAATCATACAGTTTGTGCAAAAGGCTTATCACAAGGCCATTTGGGATACCGATGAACTTTGCCTGGAAACAATGACCGTACAGCAGTTGCTCAATACACCACGTGACTGTCAAACTCTGCCCGAGAGTGAGTCTGATAAGGTTCGTAGTTGTTCGTTTAAAAGTTTACTCGGGGGTACAGCTTAGCATTTAGACAAAAATTTGTGTGTATTTCTAGACCCGCAAAGGAAGCCGTAAGGAAGTTGTTCTAGCAGAACAGCTAAAACTTCAAGTAGCGTTGCCGAAAAGTTTGTCCTTTGTGCCCTTTGGTTGCTACAGTCAAAAAGTTCTTAGTGTAGTCAGGAATCGGCGCAGTTAGAATGGATATTGGCTTAGCATTCTGACGGCATCTTTGTTCTAGTTAAAGCTAAATAGAAGAGTATATCCTAACTAATATAGTTTTCCAGCACCTCAATAAACGCGAATAGTTTTTTTTTATTTAAACTAAAAATCGTTAAAAAATGTTTCCCAAAATATTTATATCGAATTCGCTGCGGCTTAACCCTACGGTACTTAAGCCGCTGAGAGTTTTGAATCAATGACCTAAAATTTTTTAAAATGAAAACAATCCACTTAAAATTTCGTTCCCTACTGCCTGCTACTAGTTTCAACAATATCTCTTTTCCCATAACAAATGTATTCCCCTTTACTATGGTCATCGCTCCAACGGCAGTAGGTGGTGATATCTCTATATAGCTGTTCGCAGAGAACACGGACCTACAGTTCATAGCCAAATCCAAAAGGGCGGCGTCTTTAGTTAATAGACATTTTCCTAGGTAAATAGCGTCTATTTGCTAGTCATGCCAGTGCTAGACATATGCACCAGTGCTGCTGGTTGGAATCGAAACACCGACCTGCCGATCCACAACCGAGTGAGCTAGCACTACCACATCAAATTATAATACGATTTATTTTAGGCTATAAATTAGATTTGTCTTCAGGAATATGCCGATTTTGGCGCTTCTACTTCAACTTCTCGCCTTCTTATATGGAACCCCTTCGTCTCGTCCCTGTCATCTTCTCGTACAATTCTATGCTAAATAAATCATCTTTCCATTATATTTAAAATTTGTGATGTGTCCAATGGGGCTTGATGAGCGAAACAAGCAGGTGATGCAATTATAATATATTATAATTGTAGTTGTGCTGCGGAAAACTATAATAACTATTCGGATTCGTTGATTGTTTTTAGCGCAATTTTAATTTACTTTCCTACTTTATTTTCTTAAGAATTAAAGCGTACAGCATGCTGACTTGTGATTTTTTTTTTGCTGGCGCCATCTACTTTTAACCAACTTGCTCATTTTCAGCAAAATAAATGCATAAAATCTTTGGCTGAGGAACTGGCTGACAGGCATGACGATATCTGCCAATTGCAATCACAGATCAATAACATGGAACAGATGGTTGTGACAGCACGTCAAAAAATCATCTTGAAGGATCAATGCATTGCACAGCTAAATGAGCAGGTAAGTTTGTATGTCGGAGCTGAACCAAGTTGCTCGAAAAACTAGAGAATTTTTATATGACAGTAGGCTTAGAAAAGTATAAATCAGATTGAGCTACAATTTTTAAACATAATTTGTCGAGCAGCCGAGGGAGACAGACTAATATAAAAATAAAGTTATTATATTTTACTTAAAAAAAAGAATCAAATTTTCTCAGCTAAACGAAACACGTATACGCAATATGTCACAATACAATACAGAACATGGCACATGTGAGTGCTCCGATGAGGACACTTACCACCTTAAAGGTGGACATGATAGGGTAAGCAACTCTGACAATACTAAAATTTTTCGAAAAATTAAAATAAAATTTAACAAAAAAAATTCCAGGTTCAATGCAAGCACTTGAAGGAACATTTGAAGCAGAGCAAGTCAAAGCCCGCAGACCTAATGCACATGGTCAACGATGAAATTAAAGAGGTGCTACAATTGCAGAGTGAGGCCAATCTAATTACCTTCGAGGAACATAAGAAATACTGTCTTGTCGAACAAGTTGTAAGTTGTATGAACCGGGAGGGTGCTACAGCAGCCAATCCCAACAACCTACTAAACTTATTACAATTGTAGAACGCGGAACGCTTGAAGGCAGAGCGTAAGCTGGAAGATATGCGTCAATTATTACGCGATCTTTATTGCGAGCTAAACGGCCATGGAAAAACTGTTAATACCAAATCAACACTGTCACTTGATGAAACCGATGCGCGTCTCATTAGCGATATACGTAGTAGTTTTTGTTCCTTAAATAACTCAAATCGGGAGCTAAACGGCGAGTGTCAATCCATAAAAACCGAATACAATCGTGCGTTTACATTATATAGTTACCTATAGTTTTGCCCATAAGTAAAAATATATATCTGTTCCAGTACTAAAAGGCCAATACGATTCGAATGATTGGATTAATGAACGTAATAAAACCATCTTGAAGGAAATCGCCGAGTTAATACGTTCAACGGTAAGACGCAAGATAATTTAATACAAAATTTTACTAATTATTTTCTTTACCATTTATTAGTCCCGTCGCTATTTGGACTTTTCGTATGAAAATATCTACGATGAAGTCACACTTGATAATCCTTTTGTTAGTGCGCTTTTGGAAATCAACAAGTTAAGTGTAAGTATACCAATACTTTGGCCAAATTGGAACGCCATTAAACTTTATTTATTGCCGAATATAGTTGGGTGATAGTGATACCAAAAATTGCAACGAAACACAGACAGCCACAACAACTGCTTCCTCGAGCGATAACAGCGAAATATCTTCAAAATAAGCAGATTTAAAAGCTTGTTAAATTAAGTTGTTCCTAAGTTTTACAATAGATTTAGGTTTGGGGAATTATTATTTCTTAAGAAAATGCCATGATTTGCCATGAGCAAGTTTATCTTGCAAAATATGCGTATATATAAGCCTTGCTTTGCAACAAATCAAAATCGAACTATTCTCAATTTTGAATGTACTTTTGGCTGGCGTCTCCTATGCATTCAATGTTCTAAAGAGATTTTGAGAAAAACGGCTCGGTTTTGTGCGCTAGTGAAGACGTATTTTTTGCTGGCGCCACCTGTGCATGCAATGCTCGTTGTTAGCCTTGCTAACGGTTTTGTATGCTAGCGCCACCTATGCAGTGGTTGCATTTCAGCTGCTTTCCGAAGCACCGGTTGCATCATAAACATATTTTGCAATATGCATATATAGCGGCCAATATGGGGCGTCGTATGTGCTGGCAAGGGATAACGAATAGATTGCTGGTTTTAAATTTTTTTTTTAACATTGATTATAAACCATATTTTTCCCAGATAAGTTAGGCTCTCAATTCCTAATATAACGGACCAAAATAAGTAAGTTTAGACGTCTTGACTTGACTTCCAACTTGTTGAAAGGTGCAAAACGGTGATTTCTTTCTTTACGAAATAAAATAAAACTTTTCTTTTAAATAAAAGAAATATATTTGGAAAGAGTTTTTTAGGTGTAGTACATTTTTGAGCCATTATAAGGGTTTAATCGCATAGGTTGAGAATTTTTGTATTTTTTTTCGAAAAACCACTAATGTTGAAATGCCAAATTGATTTTAATTAAAATGTATAATAATTTTAATAACAGAGAATAACTTAAATATAAATTTGAATAAGATTGGTTAAGCCGTTCTCAAGTTATAGTGATCACTATAACTATGGTAAAGTAACTATGGTTTCGAAAAAAATATAAAGATTAGCCAAATACATGTTAATTTAGTAATATTATTTTAGTAATTAATTTAGTAACCTATTTTAAGTGGTTGTAAGAATGTAACTATCAGGACATAAATATTTTGCTGCAAATTAAAAGAACTTTTGTTTTTTTCCACATCATTAGTGATTTCTAAACATTAAAATTTTTTAATCCTATGGTCTCTATCTTAAAATGCAATTATCGTGACTACATCTTGCTTTAAGCCAACGAGCAGATTATCTGCTTCGTTTAAGATATTTCGACTTCTTACCTAAAGATCTCATCAGGCATCATTAACAATTACATCATAGAACATCTTTTAGAGATAAAATACTTTTTCAGTTTCTCTTCTAAAATACCTTCACCATCTGGTCCTAAGCCAGTTCAAAGTTCAAGCTTTCATCTTCTCTACTAATAATGTAATATCATTACATTTTCATCATCTTGCCCAATTCGCAGTCACTTGTTGTCTATTGTATTTCACTCTTTAAGGCTTTAAAAAAATTACTGAAGTTTGCGCTCGAATTATTTCCCGCCAAAATCTATCGAGGTGGAACCTACTTAAGTGCATCAGTTTGCTAGTTATATAGAGTTGTTTATACGAAATACAAATTATACCATAATAAGACAAAGTTTATGGCACATCG
Organism: Chymomyza procnemis; assembly: GCA_035046065.1. Classification (NCBI taxonomy): domain Eukaryota; kingdom Metazoa; phylum Arthropoda; class Insecta; order Diptera; family Drosophilidae; genus Chymomyza; species Chymomyza procnemis. The sequence goes on from JAWNOJ010000004.1 coordinate 20,329,002, forward strand.
TTTGTCTGCCACGAAAGACAATTTGATATAGTAAACATAAATCGTATATAGATGTTGTTGCAACCTATATGTAATGCTTAGAGGGTTAAAGTCACTGTTCTTAATATAAACATAAAGCAAAAAGTCGTTAAAATACACTACAAATAAAGTAACAGGGGTATTATAGACTTGGAAACACACACGTTCCATCAAAAATACAGTGGATGACTGACGGTGAGCTAACATTTACCTGACAGTTCCCGTAAGTGTATGCTCCATTTGGATTTATTGGAATAAAAAGAGCTTGACAGCGGGTGTATCAATTGGCTTAAGGTTTTCCTTATAGCAGAATATAGATAATCATCATAGGATTGTGTAGTTCTCTTTGGAACTATTGACACAAAAAATCCAGAAGAATAAAATAGCAGAATAAAGATAATCATCCAAGCAGATATTATATAGTAAATGCTTACAAACTTGAGAAAGTAATATAGCCACATTTCAAGAAGGATAAGCAATACTTCTAGTTGGTGAGGCCGAAATAAATTAATAAAGAAAAATGCACTTGTCAAATCTATGCATATACCATCGAAGACTTTTTAACTGAACCAACCTTCCCATTTATCCTTATATCAACTAAATTTTGAAATAAATAATGGCTGACAATTCTACTGCTTTGGCATATTGTGTCCTAAGCTGTCAATCCTATTCATGGTGCGTTTTGTCTGCACCCCAAAATTTGTAAATTTTTTTGGATTTAATTGTCCTATTTGGTATGGCAAAAATATTCTCTCAGGCACCCGCTTTCGATTTTTAAGATTGTAAACTCAATCGCCCATATATCAAAGAACAATATTTTATTACCCTGAAAGTGCTATATAGCTAGTATTCTACATAGTTCGAATTTCAAAAAGTTGTTGGATAAAGGGTGATACAAGAACTCGTCTGAATTTCGTGAATTCTTCTAGCGGCTATTGCTCAAAGTACAGATAATCTTAGCTCCCTAAGATTACCTTACTTTTGTCGGAATACTATTTTCGATAATTCCGCAAATTTATAGGGTATATTACAATTGTAACCTCTACTCCAGTAATTTTCTCACCTTTTTTATATATGTAATCATACTTCGAAGGTAAATGACAACAACGAGGACTCACTGATTTATTTACTCGCATATTTTGTTTACATATGTATACCCAACACACATACTCTATACCAAAGTATATTCCAAATAAAATCCAGACTATTGTCTAGCTTCGACAAATAAAAATCGCTTGCAAATGTCTGGCACTTAACTCTGCAACATTGCAGTAGTTGTGCGGGAAGTAGGATAGGGCTGCGGTAGGTTGGCTGGTAGGTCAGTGTTGGAGGCGCTACAACCCGCGAGATCTAGTAACTAAAATCGGAAATGGGGTTCGTGTTATTTATTTACCCACAATCGACACGCGAGCAACGAATGATATGCATATCGATGAGCTAGCTGCTTGGGTTTTGGGAATACTCTGGGTTGGGGTCTGCTCTAGTCTGGTCTCGCACTGGTGTTAGTCAGACACAGTGAGTACGTCCAAGTTCCACAGCCACGTTGCTGTTTATTCGCGTGCAACAAATCAAACGACGTCTACTACATGTACGGAGTTGCCACAACTCGGGACATATTGTAGTTAAAATCGGTGAATATAATAATCAGCGACGGTGTTGGGGATGTGCGCTAGGCCCGCGCTTCTGGCAAATGGGGGCACATTAAGCTAACGCTGGCAATTTCCGAGTGCTAATTAGTTGCGAATAACCCAAATAAGTCCGGAGTGCTGCGAGGCGAAAGCAAAAGTGTATTAAGTGGAAGTGTTTGCTTGGTTGCCGGAAAATGCACAGGGCATAGTTGGAAAAGTGCGCAATTAGTGAAAAGTTTTGCTTTTTCTTTGGCCGCGGAAAGTTGAGCAACAGTGGAAACTTGTGTAAAGTGTTAATTGTTTTGTGCACTGGAAAAATCATAAATTTCGAAGAAATTCACTATTTAGAATGCTTAGCCAATAACTATCCTAACTGCGCTGATTACTGACAACTGATGCATAGTCATAGATATTCAAGAATATAGGACACAATCTCTTCGGTAACTCTACTGTGCTGTCTGACCTTAGGCCTATTTTTCTTAAGCTCATATAAGAAATCGTAGCCAATGCGGGCACACATCAACATAAACCAAGTTTAATTGTGAAAAATAAAATGTCGATTTCGAACTCAAAATATTTTCAAAATGACATGCCCTTTCGTATTCATATTACCAATTTTGGAATACGAATTCCAAACACCCCGCTCAAATCTCAAACCTCATATAGCAAAGAATTTTTTTAGATTTCGAAAAAATGTAGTTTTCGAGGTATATTCGTATTAAAAATAAATTTTTGAACTAGTAAAAGTTGTTTATGTGGCTCTTAGTTCTCTACTGAACTAAATAATTGTATTGAACCCTCTAATGACCAAGAAATATATACTAAATAATGGGGCTTCTTCTCGCTTTCTTCACTTATCCGCGATTATAAATTATTTTACCAAGAATTTGAAAATAATATAAAATATATAATTATAAATGTCGGACACGTCATAAAATCCTCTATTCTATAGACCATTTGAAAAGATCCTATCTGCCTCGAAAATTTGTTTTAAAGATATCTAGAATTCGCATGAATGTTCCAAGGCTCGTAATTTAAATATCAGGAGGATGACTTACGCTTTATGTTTATAGTATTATTAATGAATTTTTGTAGAGCAAATGAGACAGATTGTATGGTAATAATAGATAAAAGCAACATTAGATTTGTTGAAATCAAAAAGGAACTTCAGCTAACTTGTATGTTTCATAATATCGTTAATTTATCGAAAAATGTTTCAAAATCAAAGATTCTTTGTTTTGTAGTAACGAAGAGATTAGCCAGAAAATGTGTGTTTTCCGCCCACTGTGCAGTTGTTGACGTTCGGTCATGGCATAGCAGCTAAATTAAAGAATATTTTAGCCAAAAAATTTAAAGGTTCAGTAAACTCTATTTCCATGTTTAAGAACAATAAAACTAAAGAATAAAAGCCACCGTTAAAAATAAGTGTTGTAAAACACACAAATCATTTGCTATTGAACAAAAAAAGCAAAAATCGTTTAAACGAATTGTAATAAACCCTCAAAATAATAGTTCTTTGAAACAGTTTTAAATGTGCGCTGCCACGCGCTGGTGACTTTATTTTCGAATCGTGTCAAACAAATAAAAAAAGTGAACTAGAAATTTCGAAATTGCTACGATGAAATCGAAAACTTTTGCCAACGACAATTACCAGCAAAAGAGTTGTGACTTTTATTTTCGTGACAAACTTTTAATAGCAAATTTATTGAAATGAAATGTTTCGCTAATGTAGTCGAACTGACACGAATACCGAAATAATTCGACACCCAAAAACAATTGAAAGCAAATTGAAATGAGTCAAAGTAATCAAAACATATGCCCCCCAATAATCTTTTTATATGGCTCGGTAACGAAGCGTCAATAGATAAATAAATAATAAATATACAAGTTACAGCTACTTTGGCATATGTCAAAATTTGACAAGCTATTGAAGCGCTGCTACAAATGTTTTGTAAAATGGTAAGAGCAACATTGGCGTGGTTTAATCGATTTTGCGATCGATAACATTTTATCGGCATTCTTCCAACTGCAGTCAGATGACGGCGTCTGTACGCATAGGCAGCAATTGGAGCAGATGCTTGCAAGCTACCAGAATCAGACGGAGCTGCTGCGAGCTACACACGAGCACTACATGCGCATTATAGCAGATTTCCAGCACGACCTGGACGAGCTGAACATTGAGGTGGAGCAACAGCGTCTTCAAATACCGGAAACAGTTGACACAACAACGCTGACTTGTTGCTCAGCGCCGCTGCAATTACAAGTTGGCGTCAAATATTTAAAATCATCTTAAGTTCATATACTTATTATTGATAAAAGATTTCTTTCAATTCTCCGCAGAATGAGGCAGCACAATCGGAATTGACAAATCTGCGTGAAACTTTACAAAAGCGCGATGAACTAATAAACCATTTAAATAAAAAGATGAAAAATTATAATGACATCAATGAGCATCGACGTCTGCAAGATGAAATCTTTGAGCTAAAGCAGAAGATTTGTAAGTAATAGCGATACGAGAGCTATGTAAACTTAACGAAACGTTTCCCAAAACTAACAGCCGAACTGAATCGTAAGGCGCGTGAATTGACATCCCGACTCAAGAATCAACAAATGGAGAACTTGCAAATGCATAAAAAGTACCAACAATTGAATGACAGCTTGAAGCAGGAAGCCGAGAAGCACAAGAAATCTGAAGATGGTGTACAGTGTTTGAAGCGGAAATTCACAGCACTAGAGAAAGAAATTGTAGAGCTCAAAGGAGAGGTAAGTTTGAGCGACGAAATTGACTTCGTATCTGAAGTTGGAAAACTGGCACGTCTTAGTTTAGGGCAACACAATGCCGCGCAATGGTGCAGATAGCCTAAGAGCTTTTAGATGGGTTAAATTACAGAATTGTATTCCCTTTATGCAGCTACTAGTTGGGATCCTGGGCATATCTTAAACAGGCGATGTACATAAATTATTTCCAGTCATTCGCGATGTACTATGCGCTTTGTCCGCAAATTTACTTTGAAAATTTCTCTAGAAAAGCCGCTTATGGTTTATATGTCCATAGGGACTCAGTTGCGGATCTTGTCTTGGTTTGGATGTGCTATAAAAGTACCAACACTAGCGAAGCTATCTTAAAGCAGTGCAACTTCGATCGGTTTTTGGCAAGAAATGCTCTATAAGGACTGGGAATACCTTTAGATGCGAGATCTCCCACCAGACAATCTCTGGTTACAGTTTACGTACTTGTTTTATACATATCGATACTATGGGGTTAGCTACCCCATGTGCATGTTTCCACACCCGCTCTCAATCTTTATCTAAGATCTATGATATATCGGTTCCTGCGATGCAGTTTCTTCGTTCAGCTAGTCCACTCCTCGCAATAGCGATATCTTTCGGAGGGAGTAAACGAGACGAAAGAAGTAACTCATTACCTTATCCTGAAGCTCCTGTTTTTAAAGTTGCTAGTCGTCTAGCCAGAAAATTCAAGATATGGTTGCATATGTGTCCTGGGAGTCAGATAAAGAGATATGTGCCCGTTATTCGCCAACCTCATCCACGATGTCACCCTGCAGACCTTGTCCAAGATACTTTCTTAGTCTTGCAATCCCCACACTTGTCATAATATTTTCCTTTCTAGCGCAAATTGCTGCGTGACGAGATCGTTTCACTGAAGGAAAATCAGGCACAACTAAAGGGACGTGAACGCGGCCTTAGTGAGAAACTCAAGTATACCCAAGAGGAATGTCACAAACAACGTCAACATATATACGAAATGCACAAGATTAAAGAACAAGACGGCAAAGAGCATCGGAGAATTGTACAACAGCTAGAGCAAGCGAATCGTGAGATTAGGCAAAAAATGAACAATGTAACCGGTCAATGTCAAGATATGCAGGAGAAGCTGAAGTAAGTTGGTGTTGCGGTGACACTACGTGCTAAACTCAAACGACACATATCTACCATATGTCTCCTAAATCAGTTTCCACATTGAATTGCAGGGAGAAAATAGAAGAAACGCGACTACAAGATCGGCTAATCAGTTCGTTTCAACGTTGGAAGGAAGCGCAACTGCGAACAGATGAGACTATATTAAAATGCCAAAGGCGTGACAATGCGGATATCAATCAGTTGCTTGAGCGTAACCAGCAACTCAAGGAAGAGATGAGCCATATGATTAGGGATAATGCAGTGCTGCATATGGAGCGTCAACGTTTGCAGAAGTGCATAAATGCACCATTAAATTTATTGGATATGGATGAAGATGATACCGGGCGAAAATCTGACTGTGGCGAAGATGCAAGTGTAAGTGAGAATTGGGTAACTATTTGAATTTTGGACAAATGGGTAGCTGGTAGAATAAAAAGATCTTGATAAAATGTAAAATGTACCCGCCAAATAATTTCCAAAATTCAATTAAATAACATAATCTTTGTAACTATATAATTCTTCCAACTGCAGATGGTGAAGCGCATGCAATTTTTAAACGAGACAAGAGATCGCATCGCCATTCGTTGCAGAATACTGGACAATGACAAGGATATGCAATCACAGCAATACATTGGCAATCGTATGGACTCAAGCCGTCCATCCTCACTGCGTAAAACACAATCTTTTGGAAATCTATCGAAGTAGCTGCGGCAGCCACTAAATTGAGCAGCAAATTTACACTTTATATTATGTTCGAAATTTCATTCTTTTCTTGCATCACTTCAATTATATTTTCTATAAATTTTATAGTAACAGACAAGAATTAGACATTCGGCCAACATATATACTCTCTCTCTCTATATATATATTTATATTTATATATATATATATATGTCCTTGCATAAAATTTGTAATTTGTACATGATCAATAAATGGGGCTTATGAACAGAATTTTGATTCGTATATTTAACAACTTTTATTCTTATTTCTATATTTATAGCTTATTTTTAGAGTAAAATTATATAATAGGATTACAACTTAAAAATTATACTTTCGAAACCTATTACTATTTACAAACATTTTTCCAGATTAAATTTTTTGCTTAATTTGGTTTTAGAAAAGAAATATCATAAGGATGTCTCTGAAATGTCCTCCAAGAAAGCTGTGGGCGGGTGAAATGCCCGAAGCCGACATGCAATGCTTATCAAACTGTCTCTCTCCTAAGCTGCATTATCTGGAATACAGTAAAGCAAGAGTTATTTTGAAGCTCCCTGAAGGAGTACTCGAAAATTCTAAATGGGAAATCGTCCATTTGCCGAGTTTAGGAAAATGAGATTAGGAATACGAAAAAATTGTTCTATTGTAATTCTAGAGATTGGTTTTAGAAAAGAAATAAATATCCTTATGATATATCAAACTGTTCCCACTCGGCATCATTTGGAATACAGTAAAGCAAAAGGGTTCCTAAGAAGTTCTAAGTTCCCAAGAGGGGCACTGACAGTTATAGGGCAAGTAAATGCTACCTAAAGCAGTGCCCAAAAGTTCTAAGCTCTCTGGAGGGCTACCAAGACTTTGACGCAATAACTCTATCGAAATTTTACTATTACACTTTGCGGTCAATTAATAAAAAAAATTATATAATGATTAAATAAAGAAATATTTAATTCTATGCTTTCTGGAGGTGTACTAAAGAGAGATAATTAGAAGATCACAGAGCAGTACTCAAAAGTTCCAAGCTCTGTGGAGAGCTACTAAGACGTTGAGGTGGAAAAACATGTACCCACTGAGTTTGAGATTAGGAATAGGAAAAAAGCCGCTAATTGAATTTTTTCTTGGGCAATCTGCTCTTAGAAAAGGAATAAATATTGTAGAAGTTCTATGCTTCTTGGAGGTGTACTAAGAAGTCTAAGGCTGCCTGGCGTGATACTAAGAAGTTCGAAGGCTTCCTATGGTAGTACTCAAAAGTTATAAACTTTTTACAGGGGGAAGAAGTTATATGCTTCCTAGAGCGGTACACAAAATTTCGAAGCTGCCTTAGGGGTTCCAAAGACGTTAAACTGATAAAAACATTTACTGAGTTTTAGATTAGGAATAGGCAAAAAGGCAATGTTTGGCAGAGACATAGAACCCAAACTCTTTTTGGAACCGAAATAGAATCTAAAGTCTTATCTCTACCATCATTGAATGCTCTCAACTTGAATCTTTATGCTTATAGACGATACTACAGGAAGCAAAACAATTAAATTACATTATAAACCTAATCTGCTGCAGTTTGTTCCAACTTCAAACTGAGCAAATTTACTCACTAAAAATCATCTCCTATGCAGCACACTCAACGCGCATTCTCCATTTCATTCGTCTCCAACATATTGGCTTGCTCACTGATCGCAATTAGGGCCATTTTAATATGTGCGCGCTTCTTAATGCTGGCCTCTCGCAGCACGTCAGATTCCTTGGTCAAGATTCTGACCTTTAAATCACAAAAACGTTCCGCCTCCTGCATATCCATTTCCAAATAGATATCCTTGCCCACATTGACTAATATTTTATGCATCTGCTTGACACGCGCCTGCATAAAGACATTGCTGCCAATGTTCATTTGGGTTTTGTAGCCATCCGGCATGTGCTCCACGAATGTCTGGACTGTGTTCTTCAGCTGCACATACTCCATAATCTCCTCGTTGTATTTGTTGATGCATATTTCCAGTTGCTTGAGCTCCTCTTTGAGTACTTCATTAATGAATTCTTCGATTTTTTCGAGCTTTGATTGTTGCATTTTTTTGGGTAATTAAAAAAAACAAAAAAAACAAATTTGTGCGGTCGGCACGCAGCTGTTATGTATTTCACATGCAGTTTATCGATAAGTTTGTATCGATGTTTTGCGTTAGTTGTGGCGATGACAGCTGTTAGTGTTGTACAATGCCTGTTTATTAAGTGTGGACACAAACCCCTTCAGTTACTTTGGCGCGCAGCTTTAAATTTGAATTGGAAAAGTTTGACATTCTTGTTGATTGTAACTTTTGAGTGAATCGCGCTGTTGGGAAATACTATTCCAGTAAAACAAAGTAGAGAACTAACTCCGCCTATAACTTTAGCTCCACTGTTGTCTTCGCAGAAGAAACACGTTGAATACCTAAAGGTTAATGAAAAAAAATATTTTTGGAAGTACACAATGGAAGTACACTCAAGGTATCTTATCTATATTTCCAACAACTTTTCATTATTCAGCTGATGTTTACGATCTGCTCAGCATCGCTTTGCCTGCAAGAGGTTGTGTGCTAAGGTTGGCAATGACATGATTCAGCATCGAAATGCCTGCCGAAGAACGCTGTGTTCAGGAGCAGCATAAACGATGCCAAAACTGGAAAACCAGAAACTAGAAATTCCAGAGACTAAAAAGGGTTTTGAAGAGACGGTGTGGGTAGCATGGTGAAGCTGCTATATAAGAAACAAATCTATCGAATCGAAGCATATATTGTAAGGCTGATCAATGCTGATGAAGAGCTATATTATATCAAGATAGGCACACTACTAATATTTTGCAGATAGCATTGAACTTAGGGATAGTCTTTATGATAAAAGAAATTTGCGACTGCTTATACCTACAAGTTGCTGTGCACATCTTCTCCCTAAGCTGGCTAGAAAACTAGTTATGCGTGTGAAGAAGAGAGAAGTTGGGAAGTTCCGCTAGAGACTTCAGAACTATACACAGTACCATCACATTATCTTCTACCCTATATTATTTTGCTAATTTTATTGACTCTGCAGCAATGACTACATTACACTAGCAAATTAATTCCGTCTCCGTGTGATGTAATATCATCTTGCCACGGTTGTGTCTGTCGCAATTGTTAAAAACTGCCACAAACTGGGATTGAGTTCCAAAAAAAGAAAAACAGTCAATTGTCTGTGCACGCAATGCCAAATTTCTCATCATCTTGCTTTGTTTTTCATTTCTGCAACGAGTGCCCAATTCAAAATTGAATTGAAGAAAGCCCCCCAGGTCTCAGACCTCGCAGACATTTAAAGCACTTTCATTAGCATTTTTAAAGCTTATTTAACCTTTGCTCATAAATATTTGAACTTTGTTGGACAAAAAGATTTCCTGTAGTGGTAAAGCAGGCAGCATTTTTTGCAAACCAAGCAGGCATTGACATTTGTTTCGATTTGTCGTCATTGTTGTCTCAGCTTTTCTCATACACAAACAATTCTCTTAAATTAAAAAGCAAAAAATAATAAAAAATTCTAAAATATTTTTTTGGCTAACAAAACGTTGCAACTATAACAAAGATGAGTGACTTTTTGGCACGCACTCGTTTGCTGCGTGCTGGTCTACGACGCATTGGCCAGCGCACTACTGTGGTTCCTGTTCCAGCTCAGCTGCAGATGGTACGCAGCTATTATCCTATTGCTGGGCCACCACGCTTTCCTATGTCCATGGCAAAGCGTGTGATATTGGGCTGGGGCTCTTTGATGATCATGATGATAATACCAGTTTGGGGATTGCTGCAGGTGCCACGTTGGTCGGCACTGCATAATGGACGTCCACTACCTGGCGAGGAAGAGGAGCAGCAGGAAGCACCGGAAGAGGGCGATGATAAAGCTAAAAATGCTAAAAAGTAAAACACATATCAATTGCAGACGTTACACCAATACACTTGTTTAAACGGTGACTTCGAAGATCTTTTACTGGGATTCACACAGAAAATATTACATAATATGCATTCTAGACAATTGTTATCAGAAAATTGTTATCCTTATCACACCGAAACACACTAGGTACACACACGCACACACCCGCAAATTCTAAGGATATGTATGCCTCTATATGTAATATACAAATTATAAAGCGCAGTTAGCAACAGCGTGCGACGATTTACTGCAACAGTTTTGTGTTTTTTTTTTCGTTTCCGAAAACTTTTAGAATCTTCCTAGGATTAAAATTAAAAGCATTCATGGAATAGCTACAAAACTTGCCACAAGCATTATATCGAATGCTATGGCACGAGACTTCAATTCGTTATTAATAAAGGCAAACTAGAGAGGTTTTCCTTCCTCCAATTCTCGTAATTCGTTATATCGATTTCGTGTAGCTCTATCGATAGCATTGTTAACGTCGATAGCGCAGTGACAGCGACTGGCATTTAAAACTGAAAATCAGTGGCTCGACTCCTCACATCACTGCAGCATTTGCCTTGCACTGGCATCGTTACTATTTCTACAGCCAATACGTAACGACACCCCCGGATTCGGCTATAAACAAAAGGCGCCTGTTCTCTTCAAACAGCTATTTCTAGAGATATCTCCATGTTCCCTCCCCTTTAAAGCGATTTCAGTATAGACAAGAGGAATAATATTAATAATTATTGAGTCGATGAAAAAGTCCGATGCAATGGTATTGTCACGTTTAAAGATCGGAGAACCCTGCCATCATTGTCGAAGTTACAATCAGCAGTAGTTGGGCAGTCTGACCGAAAAACAAATGAATCGATTAGAAGAAAAAGTGTTAATATTAAGTAGATGTCCGCGAAAAAGTAGAACTCTGAGTTCAGGAGCAGTATAAGCGAATCCAAAAACCAAGTAAAATGAGTATCGAAGATGTGGCTGTGTAGCGTTTTTTGCACCTGAAGCTTCTAAAAAAAAGGAACAAATCTATAGGGGACATTTAATATTGCCATCATTGCTTTGAAAACGTTTACGTTCAATAATCAGCACTAAATTTTGGAAAATGGAAGTACACTCAAGGGAAGGAAACACCTGCCGCAGAACGCTGTGCTCAGGAGCAGCATAAACGATTCCAAAACTAGAGAACCAGAAGCTAGAACTTCCAGAGCTTTAGAAGGGTTTCGAAGAGCCAGTATAGCATGCTGAAGCTGCTCTAAAAGAAACAAGTCTATCGGAAGAAGGTCATAGTATGAATTTAGTTGAAGTTCCCGATCCTAACGCATTACTTTGCCTGCACTTTTCGACTGAGTTAAAGATTTTATGCGATACCAGTTCAATAATTGGTAGTTAAATGTGGAAAATGAATTGAAAATACACTAAAAGGATTCATCCTATATGTTACAGCGCTTTTAAAATGTTCCTTTGAAGTTATCTATTACAACGAAATACTTTACCGGCAGCCTAGGCGCTTAACGATAAAGTAGCTGACTTTATTTGAAAAATAAAAATCTGCCGCGAAAAATTGATTCCACATACAATAAAGAAATTTATCTATATATGCCAAGGCTTTTATAATATTCAGTTGATGTTTACCATCTCCTCCTTTGCCTGTAAACTAGGCGCTCATCGACTAACGAGGCCTAAGACCTAAGATGTTGTTTCTTGAAAGTTAAAGAATTTTAATTGCAATTTTATTGTTCTTCTTTATATAAAAATAAGAATTCTTGATTAATATATTGCATATATTGCCAATGGATAATTTGTCGGAAAAGATTATATTATAAGAATATTTAATTTTTTTATTTTTTCAACAATTCTCCTAAAGTATTACTTATAATTATACCTAAGTTGTAAAGCTGTTAAAGCGCTAACCTCAATAATGTTTTCGACTACTAATTGTAAATAATAAAGAAATTTAATAAATAAAACAAATAATTAGGTTATTTCTTAGATTTGGCAGAATCAGTAGCAGATTTAGCTACTAAATGAAAGTAATCAATAATATGCTGCCGGAAATACAGCATTTACTACCAAATTGTTGAAGTAGAAAGAAGTTCTCGTAAAGAAACTGAGAGAAAGATGAAGTATATAGTATAGAAAAAGGGCAAGTCTTCTATCTAAAATTGGTGGTCTTTAAATGTGGATCGGACCGTCCAAACTCATTCGCTTGAAAACCAAATGCTTGATACTTGAAAGTATCAATTGCAAGAAAAAACTGTTAAGTTTAAATTGTTACATAAGTCAAAATGAGCACGAATTCTATAAGGAAATCACTTCAGGAATATTTCGTGGGTAGGTATAGGTCGCCATTTGTCTCAAATTGAACTGCAATTTTTAATGTGAATTATTTTCATAAACGAAATTGAAGAACAGTGTCTTGTGTTTTCTTATGTCTGCAAAAATAAGTAGCTCTTTCAAACTTCTAAAACTAGATAATAGTATAGGGATACTAAGCGGAAAATATATATATGTCTTTGCCTAGCACTGGGATAGCTAGCAAATTAAAAGATGCTATTTGCCTAAGTATGTCTCAATTAATTACAGACAATGCCGGATTTGGTTTCTGCAGGCTTCTGTTTTCTTCGAACAACTACTATGATAATAAGTGACTGGTAATGCATTTGTCTAGCAGTGGTATGGCTAGCAAGTAAACGAAGCCCTTTTGCTCTAGAAAAAAAGTTTATTTTAATAATCCATAACAATATTTCTTCCCATTTACCTATAACCACTGCTCGCTTATGATCTCCGCAGCAAGAAACCCAATTTCTGCTGAAATATATAGCCATAACCTAGTTATAACCCTACACTCAATCATCCCATAAACAACAATCAACTGGCAAGCACATATTTTCAATAATACCCAAGCTATTTCCAAACTAATATTATCCAAACAATATGAGCTCCTAATTGGATATAACCTCACATTACACCAAGTTAAATTACTCCTGTCAAATTGTGGCTAAAGTCAATTTACTTGGCGCAGTTTTCCGACGGTGCCATCTATACAATTTATTTCTTACTAAGTCCAACAGCAACATTTTCAACTCCTTTAAGAGTTTCGCTTTATTTTTCACATTTTCCCATTTTCCTTGTCATTTTCCATGTCGCCTGCCACAAATCAAACTTTAAAGCCACCAACTAAAAACAGGTAAGTGTCCCCCCCAAAAAAAAACAAAAAAAAAAAAAACTCCAAGTGCCAACTTTCATTAAAAGTATTTTTTCTCTCATTGCAATTCATTGCATTCAATTGTGTGTATTGTGGATGCACTGCATCTCGTATTGCATGGCTATGACTGTGCTTGTTTGCTTTGGCGTTTGTTAGCGCGTGATTTTGGCCAAAGCCAAAAACAAAAGGCCAGACACTAGCACACTCGATACCCACAAAAAAAAAAGACCAATGCAACCAATGTCCAATCCCCATGATCTACAACGTGACCTTCTTTGCCTTGGCGTGCGGCTGACCAAGTGCAGCAAAAAAAAAAAACATATATATTGGCAGAAAAGTAAAAACTTGGACCCAAGCAAAGGAAAGTGAATTTCTTTTAAGCAAATCAAGCAATGTGCCGCATCGTCGTGGCAGCTGCAAAGTGCCGCATGGTAGCCCCCCAAATGCCCACCACGCCATTAGTTAGTCCGTCTCTTAGTTAGACTCATTCGCAGATTTTTTGGTGAAATTTTTGTGTGCCATTAAACTGGTTCTGTGTCGCAGTTCCAAGCGTTTGGGCCAGCCACAGCCAGCGAGCCAGGGAGCCGCCGCAGCCACTCCTTGAGCGTGCGAATGAGATGAGGCTTACTGTGGCAGACTTAAGGCGTAGCAGTGGGGCGGTATGGGCGCGGACGTAGACCAACCCGACGCCCAATTGGTGTCGCCGTCTTGTCGCTCGCTGTTGCACCTTTCGCATACAGGCGATAAATATGCTTCATTATACACTGCAATGGTAACTGGATTTGTGGAGTAACTACTCTCCTCCCAACTGGAGAAGACAAGTTCTGGCAAGGATGCTATGAGCATTTAGTAGAAAGAAGGGAAGCATTGAAGAAAGTAAAACTTTGAAGCAATCATTCTTATATTTCTATCGATACAAATTGCATAGAAAGTTTTGCTTTTGGAGCTGGCATTTGGACATTTTAGTACTTGGGGATTTTATTACTGAAACTGTTCCCATGGCATTTGCCTTTGTCCTGCTTGATCTTAGGGTTTTAGCATAATGCATCTGAACCTGTTTCCTTCTTCGTGTTCTTACGCCTATACATACAAGACATCTTTGCAATTCTACCTCTTTGCATTATTGGCTGTTTTTCTATACTTTTTTGCATCTTTGTCTCTTTTCACTTTTCATCTTTGTATAACTTCCACTTTTCTGATTTTTTCCAAAATTTTCTTTTTCCTCTCTGTTATTTTTTTCTTCTTTGTCCCAGCATATTTTCCTCCTTGATTCTTTTTATCTTCGTGTTGGAACATTTTGCATCTGTGAATCTTTTCCACTTTGCGTTCTGACATCATTACATAAAAATTGTCATTGCATCTTTACTTCTGTGCATCTTTACCTCTTAGCATTTGTACCTTTTAGCATTATTGCATCTCCCCATCTAGTTCTTCTTTGCCTTTGAAAATTTTCAATACTTTGCGTCTTTGCATCTTAAACTCTTCCTTACTTCGCATATATGTATAATTTACTTATTGCATCTTCTATTTTACATTTTTTCTCAGTATAATTGACTCATTGCTCCCTTACATCCTTGCGTCTTAGCATCTTGGCTCAGTGCTTCTTTCATTTTTCGCATTCTTACAACTTTACATCCTAGGAATACTCTTTGCATTCTTACAACTTTATCAATTTGCATATGTACATCTAAGCCTCGTTACATCTTTATCTCTTTGCAATTTTGCATCTTTACGCCTTTTCCTCTTAGCATTTTGTTCTTTCTCTTTTTGCATCTTTACATGACCATCTTTTTGCATCTTTACATCTTTTGCTCTTTGCATTTTGTTATCTTTCACTCTTTGCATCTTCACATCACTATCTTTTTGCATCTTTATCTCTTTACATCTTTATGTCTTTGCATTTTGCATCTTTACTCCTTTACATCTTTATCCCTTTGCATCTTCACATCTTTACCTGTTTGCATATTAATTTTTCCATCTTTAACTCTTCGAATTTTTATATCTTTACCCCTCTACTTGTTTATCTCTTTGCATTGGTGCATCTTTATATCTTTGCATCTTTACCTCTGCATTTTAGCCATTTTACCTCCTTGTCTCTTTATACCTTTATCTCTTTGCCTTTTTACGTCTTTTGCTCTTTGTATTATTATCTCATTACCTCTTTATATTTTTACATCTTTGCCTCTTTGCATCTTTGCATCTTTACATATATGCATTTTTCCTACGTGAATTTTTACTACTTACACCTTTTTAATTAATATCTTTTCTAATTTCTTTTAAATTAATATCTTTGAATCCTTGCATCTTTGCTGATTTACCTCTTGACATCTTGGCATCCTTACCGCTTACCTACGTTACTGCAGTGCATTGCACAGTCACTACTTCACCAACAGCTTGTTCCACTTGTTTTCATTTATGCCCAGGCACGTCATGGCCTGCCATTGCTTGATTCCGTTAGTGGCTCGGCAGGAAGCGCTCTGGCAGTCACTACACACAGTCTCCATGGACACATTGTAGGCTCGTGGGCGGCGGCACAGACCCAGGCACTGGCACTGGCACATGTAAACGTGTTGCATGTGGATCGCTTGTTGCACTTGTTGAGTGCGCGCGCGCACGTTGCGTCAGTTTAGTGTGTCAAGTAGTCAAAGAAAGTTGCTTGCCGCTTCATTGATCCGGTTTATTGGCCAAGACGTCGACAGGTTCGTTGTTCCTTTTCAATTTTATTTTTTTTTTTTTTTGGAGGCTCAAGTTGTTGCCATCCACTTTCGGTCGCAATTAATTATGCGCGCACTGAAAATGAAAGTGCGCTGAAATTCTTACTTGCCGCGTCAGCTTGCCACAAGCTTGTTGTGTGGTCGCGCAGCCAGGAACACTTTCCCATTGCACTTTCCATGAGGCACGCAGGAGCCATTACGCGTCGTTCCCATCATTAGACGTTGCGTACTAAACGCATAGCTAATTGACTTGGCTTGTTGCAACGTTTTATGGCCCATACCACACGCACACACACGCACACTTAAGCTCTCGGCCAATGGCTTCACTTTGGCTTAAAAGTGAGAATATTGTCGCAAAAGTCTTCATTATCAAACTGGCCACATCTCGTTGGGACTGGTGCGGCTACACCGGCCGGCAGGCAGTGGCCCCACCAGCAGGCGTCTCATAAAAAAGTTTGCTTTATGGTCTTACCGCCGTTTCTATAGAACTTGGCCGACAATGTCCGCCACTGGCCATCTCGGTGGTCAGTTGGCGCTGCATAGTTTATGGCTTGAATTGCTTGTAACCGCAACGTTTTGCGTTGCGTTGTGATTTGTTGCCATTTTGCTTTTAAAATGTTCTACCTGACTAAATGTACAAAAACACGAAAACAGCAATGCGACATTTTCGAATGGGGAAGTTTGTATGCCCTATTTTTCAGAGATGTTGCGTTTTCCAAATGATTGTATTATAATTTTTCCCTATTTCTTTAGATTGTGTTAAGATATTTTGTATATATAACCTCAACTTTCTGATTGCCTATAGGTGCTTGATTTACGGATTTTGTAAAGATTGGAGGAGGTTTATATATTATCAGAAATATAAGTATGATATATCTTAAATCAGGCGGAATTCTTTAAGTCTATGTGCCTCTATACTTTATTTTCTAATTTTTAATAGATAAGATGATAAAAACTTAACTAACAAGCTTAGAAACCAATTGCAGGAGATTAAAATATGTTGCGAAAGAAGAGGTTTTATAGTTTAGTGAAAGCTTTTTGGTCTGGAGCTGGGAAAATCAAGAAAACTGTAAATTAGGTGAAATCTTTAAAAACTGAAGGTAGGAAAACCAATAAAACGTTAAAAGCATTTTGAGTCCACGATCAAGAACCAAAATATTCTTATCAAATGCTCAAAATCTTCGATAAACTGGATATTAGAAATGTAAGATCGATATAGCGCAACTAAAAATCTGTTACTAAATAAATTGGAGCGAAACCCAAGAGACCTGTAAATGTTTCTTAATTTAAAAATCCGAGCGCTGCTGCAAATTTTTAGTGCCAATTGTTAAAAAACAAAAAAAGTCCAATACTGATTTCAAGCTTTTCGCTAATGTAACGGCGACTAAATAATGCTCAAAATCGACTTCGATTAGCTCGATATTAGAAATTTTGAATCGATAAGGTGCAGTACTACTACACAAAAAGCTAAGAATCTTTTGTAAGGTTTATTAGGCACAGCATCTGAACAGATTTCGGAACCGATTTTAAGAATTCACTGAAGTTCAGCAGCTAAGTAAAAAGCTTTTCGATCTGATGTAATTTATTATAAATACCAATACACAAAATATTGTATCGATAACGCGCATCACGACTACAAACTAAGCTACGGTTTTCTGTAATCCTAATTCTGCTTAGTGCCTTAAAAGATCAATAATTATTTTAAGTTTTCGGTACTGAGATGTCGATTAATTGCGCAGCAAAATTTTGTATGGACTGGACGATAACGCGCATCACTATTATACACTGAGCGTAGTTTTGGAATCCAAATTCTGCAAAGCTCCTTGAAAGCTCGTTAAACTTTTCGGTTCGACTACGCAGAGCTCAATGTTAGAAATATTAAATCGATGATGCGCATCTCTAATACAAACTGAGTAAAGAGTTTTTCGGAATCCAAATTCTGCCTATCCCCCTGTAAGGTTTCAGAGACGAATTTAAAAATTCAGATAAGAAAAGTAGTTAGGCAAAAATATTTACAATTTTATGTAATTTATAATTAGTGAAGATAATATGGAAAACGCTAACGTAAATTTAAAAAAAAAAACTTCAACGTCAAGGATTGTTGTAAAAGGAATAAATTAAAAAAAAATAAAAATTATAAACTAAAATGAACTAAAATTCTAAAATTCAATTATAAAAAATTCTTTGTAAGCTTAATAAACTAATAAAGCAGCAATTTTTGCTTAAATAACTTATCGATAACATATCGTATTTTTCCCCCACAGCGTTGCCAACTGCTTATCAAAACTTAGCTGCCCTTTACAGTTTGCATTGTGTTGGCAACAACAAAATTGCAACAAAAAAAAAGCTACAGAAATGTCATCAACTTGTTGGAAGTGGAAGCTGTGCGCAACGGCAGCTGCTGGAGGCGGCTTCACGTTTGCAACTGCCACTTGCTGCTCCCTGTCCGTGTCTAGCTAGTTGTCGCCGCCACTTTGGCATGAAATGTTGTCAACAGACAGACTCTGGAATATGGTTTCAATGGGGCCTTAATGCTAATGGCTGGACATTTTATTTAGCGTACTGCGATCCCTAGAAACGGCAAAGGTAAACAACAAAAATCTCACATAAATCCCACAGACTATTAATTTGCTATCAACATGCTCGCTCAAGGGCTGCTGCGCAGGAACCGATGAATGTGGCAATCGAAAATTGTCTACAATTTGGTAAATAAATAAAAGTAAGACATGCGCCGCCCCCCCACACAGAGAGAGAGAGAGAGAGAGCAATAAAGTCGGGAAATGTTTGATGAACATTGAGCGAGCACCATTTGTTTTGACTGGCGACGACACGATCGCGTCAACGGCTCCATTCGGCTCGTTCATTCCAAATGCGGTCTTATTTGATCTATGCCCAAGACTATGACTTTAAGCAATAAAAGCTACAGAAATGAAAATGATTTCATGTTTTCTCAACATCAAGAGTTGCCTGCAAGTTGCGCCTCATAAACGTTTAGGACGAACTCTTAGCAGCTGGGAGAGCGGCACTGGCAATGCCAGCCATATACAGCAACTCCTCCAACTACAACTGTAGCCCCAACTCAAACACAAATTATATTAATGATCTTTTGTTTTGGCCACATTGGCTTTGGAAGCTGGCATTTTGTCTCTGCACGAATCACGTTTTAGAAATTGCAAGCCAACTACTTTATAATGCCAATCGAGTGACTGCTCACTGGTCTAGGGCCAGCGTTGATCTCCGGTTATGCTCTGGCGTCTATGGAGCAGTGTGGCGTCTAGAGCAAGTTGTGTGCTGAGATTGCTTTGCGCAAGTTCTGAAATGTTTCTGATTGCCTAAGAGAGCGCCACTTAATTTTAATATGTTGTTGGCTTTTTGAACTTTGCTTGTGTATGGCATAATCTGGCAAATTTGGAGTCCCAGTTGCTTTAGATTTTTGATAGCTCGCGTTCCTTATGTGCGCTCAATTCGTTGACAGTTTGGTTAAATATTTTCAAATGCTGACGCAAGCAATTCCCGTTTCCGCAAATTACTTCGGAAATGAGGCTATCCAACAAGCCATCGATGAAAAGACACTGAATTTTTTTTTACTGCAAAACGAAAAAAAAAACAACTTTAGAATTCTTTAAGTTCTCTTTTCATTAAACTTCAACTAAAAATAATTTACTATTTTTCTATTTATATAGCCCGGAAACGTCACTAAAAAGAAACCAACACGCTTAGAATCCCATGGTGCCAAATTTCATTATGTTGCCCACAACCTAAATAGCAGCTTTACGAATTCCTTGGGTATTCTTGTATTTGTTCGTAATGTTCATCATTGCCGATATACAACTCATCATCTGCAGCCGGTTTAACCCACATACCGCACATTGAACCCTTTCGAATCAAGTCTCCCACTCAAATGGCATCACAGTAGCAAACTTTAGTTCTGTGCCAAATACCAAGACCCAACTAACCCACAAAAAAAAAAAAAACAAAATAAACCATATAATAAGTAAGAATTCGTTTATGCTTCAACAATTTTTTATTATTATTATAGTACGAGGCAGACAAGAAAATTTCTATATTCATTACGGACCGGCGTCAGTCATCATCTTCAAGTGTTTAGTGACTACAAATAAGCTGGTTACCCTTAATTTTTGTTTTGTGCTGCATTTGATCACTGCAGAACCATACTTGTTGTAAGTCCAAAAAAAGTGGATCCCAGGCCTCTATGACCAATGAAGATAGGATTTTGCACATTATTCTTCGCTTAATGATATGGTTCTGGTATCCAACTTGGAATGAATATAATCAAAATTACTAATGCAAAAATAATAATTAAAATCATAACATAAAAAAAACAGCACATTTTGTTGGGATTTCATGAATAGAATGAATTAATTTTTTGAAGAAACAAAATTATTAAATTGAAATAGTTATTTATTTTTTTTTTTTTTTTTTGTCGACAGTGCAATGCAGGACTATGGGATATTGATCGATATCAAGCAGTAAGAAATATGAAAATAATATTTTCTTTAAGTTGTAAGGTAAATTCGGTAAAGTGCTTGAAGCACCAACGAAGCTGACTGAAGTAAGGAAAAAACCTTAAAAGAAAACAATTTTTAAGTATTTCCAGGCCTGTTAGAATCAGTAAAATAAGTATTTTTGAGATTTCAAGGTTCAGCTTTTCCAGTAAAATAGCTCATTTAGATATTTAAACGATCAGTTTTTCAAAGAGCACAATACAGCTTAAAGTATAGAAATGCCTAACGCTTACCAGTGGAATACTTAAATTAACTTTTCAAGACACGGTTACGCATTCTACGGAGAACCACTAAAGTATTAAAATCTTCGAATTGTGCATTCGTTCCGGTTGCAGTACTAAAATGCAACCAAGAGTTCATATACAGCGGTCTTTTGCTTTGTTCTACTGCCATTTCCAGTCATTTCAGTAAAATTAATGAAGTTTTAAAAGGAAAAACTTCAAATGGAACCCCGCTAAGCTGCAGTCTCCCTAAACGCCTTTGGGTACAACATACACACATATCAACTCAATTGCTCCAGTTCTTGCCATCTTGCCGCAACATTTATCACACATGCAAATGACTTTTTAAACCTCATGCAATCTATTTCAAGACTTACTTAGGAACCTGTCGGAACCGCACTTCCAACTTGGTTACTAGACATAGGCACCATAGCAATCATAATGTCTTAGTTAAAGCGTGCATGCCGCAAAACGATTAGCAATTGTTCTAAATGTTCTCAGGTCATCATCCACATCATCTTTGTATGGTTAATACTATATCATCGTATATATGGTGCACTCTTTTCAAGGAAACTTTAAGGGAAAGCTCGAGAATTCCCACAATCGACAATGTAAGAACAATGTAAGAAAAAAAAAAAATTGATTACCAGATTAAGTACGAGAACACGTACGATAATCATAATTTTGAACCCTTTTCACACTTCAAAGAGAACTGAAATGCTTTAATTGCATCACGTTTTTAGAGCAAACCTGAGGCAAAAGTCTCTCGAGACACGGCAGAATATTACACAATCGAAACTAAGCGAACCAGACCAGAAAACTCCATCAGCAAAGACAACAACTACAACGACGACAATAATAATAGTAATAATAATAATAACAAAGAGTAAAAGAAATAAAGGCATATTAGTGCAATGATTTCCACACGTGAAGAGCAGCCAGCTGAATGATGGAATGAATGAACAACAGACAAGCTGACTGACTGATTGACTAAATGACTGAGCTGGGCATAGACTGACGGATTGACTCAACTGACTGACGGACTGACTGACTGCCGCTTGGTTGTGGGCCTACAACTTCAACTGCAGCTAAAATAATATTCTTCATTTCTTCTTTGAAAAATATTTAACTGCAATTGCCAGTCAGCTTAAGCACAGTGGGCCGAATACATTTTGACAAAACAAAAAAAAAAGCAGAAAATTCCGAGCTTACAGAATTCTTTAAATTTTCAAGAATATATTTAGAAAAAGTTTTTGTAAATTATTAAAGATTACCAAAGTAGAGATAAATAAACACAAAGAAAGCAAATTCCTTCAATTCGAAGAAAAAAAAACTATAAATGGCACCGAATCGGATACGTATTACGTGTGACGACCTAACCAGAATCGCCATCCTTAAGAAAGCCGAGGACTAGAAAAAACAGCAAAGTCTTGGAGGCGATTGCTAGAATCTGTAAGGCGCTCTATGAAGCTTAGCTTTAGCGAAGTTAGGAGATTAGTAAAAGAGCGATGCAAGTGGAGCAAACTTGAGCAAGCGATTGCTAAGAGCACCTAAGAAGCTTAGGTGAAGCGAAGTTAAGAGAGTAATGTATGCTAGAACCGAATGAAGAAATTGTTCCTCCTTGAAACTTTAGGATTTTATAAATGCAAAAAATCGGAATCTTTGAAATGGATTTCATAATTATTAAAGACAATTGCGTGCAGAAGCAAAATTCTTTGCTGCCATTTCTTGATAAAATTTGTTATATACAGGAATTTGGAATAATTAGAATTGTTAAAAAAATACAAATCTTTAAGACTGATTTATGCGGACGGATGAGATTTCTCAAAAACAAATTCTCTGCTGTAATTTCATATTAAAGACATTATTTTTTTTTCTATTAAACATTTTTTTTCTATTAAAACTCAGAATTCAAACCTAAATTTTATCCAACCATTGCCACATTTCACCCACTGTGCGCTGCACACACAGCGCCAGTGACGTCGACTGCGGCGTTGGCGGCATTTGCGGCTTCCTTGGCTAACAATGTTTATGTAATCGTTATACACTTCAGTTGGTAGACGGATGCATCGTAATAAAGATTTGTCACTAAGCTTGTAACAAGAGCTGTAAAGTGGTTTTCCGGCCAGCCTAGTACAGATAACTCCTGCCCCAGCTGGGAGTAGGCTGCTGCGGATGTTGAATTTTATCTTAGGAAAGGATCTTGCTAAGGATTCGAGTTCGGAAAATTCTGTAAAAGCAATATAAGTGGATTTGGGAACTCAAACTAATCCGTTCATCGTTGAAGGCTTATATTTTTTTAGATAAATTTTCCGCACCAAAGTTGGAAGAAGAGAGCGCTCAAGAACTGCAATGTAGCACTTTTAAGGTGGCATAAGATTCTGGCAAAATGTTCCAATGAAAAGAAGTAATTGGTGCAAGATCAAAGCGGAATTCAGTGCTTTGATTTACTTGGCTCTTATAATCCTCAAGGAGTTGAAGGAAATTATGACGATTAGCCCTAATATAAGATTATAGATAAGATATCGTTTGTAAAAGAATGATGGGATCTTTAAACAAATTATAGATATATACCATATGCTCGAGTTCGAAAAAGTCTGTAAAAAAGTTCGAAAGTGTGTTTGAAAGCTTCTATATTTTCGAGAGTTCATCGTAAGTGGCTTATATTTTTTGAGAAGAATTTTCCGTTTCTGGCAAAACATTCGATTGAAGGAGAGTACTTAGCCCAAAATCATAACCGCTTTCAGTGCTTAACCAAGACCATGTGAGTCTCAAGGAGTTGTAGAAAATACTGACGATGAGGCGATATTTTTAATCTGCACGAAATTCAATTCCTACAGCAGCATTGGCGCTGTAGCCTAGCACTAGCATAGCTACCAAAAAGATACTATTTTTCTAAGTAAAGCTCTATAAATGATTGCCGACCTGTCTCGGCTATAAGCTGTAGGTTGCTGTTCTCTACGAAAAGCTAATAATAGCGATATGCTCATGTTCCACCTTTGTAGCGATTAGCACATAGTTTAGGGAAATTAATATATTTTTACAAAGTATTAAAATATTTTTAAACAAACCAATGCAGTGAAATTTAAGTATAAGAACCCAAACAAAAACAACTAGGAAAACAAATTACCCATCCAATTCTTTACCATTATGTGCAAGTCTTTTAGAAACAGTTTGCCATAAAAATTTTTCTATCATGAGAGTACAAAATTTTAATCTAGACTAGAAATCAATAACATTTTTTAGTTATGATTAGCTAGCCGAGAATCCAGACTAAGTTACAATTAAAATCTCTTAGAGACCCATAATGCCATTTAAAGAGCATATCGACTTCTTCCACTTCGCAACTTAAGCCCTTTCTTGCATTTATTTACCAAGTGTCATACGCAACGAAGCATAGCATCCTCCAAAGACGTCGAAAAAAATATTTTGCAACTAAGCAGCCCACCAAATTTGGCTTAGTCTTGAGTAACCCCCCATACCATATTCCTACAATTCCTCCGCAACATTTCTACGTCTAGTCTTACATTTGGCACAGATTCGTTTAACTTCCAATTTAGATTGAAACAAATTGTTGGCTTCAAGTTGCAGCCAGCCAAAAACGGATGCACACTTCCGGTCACAGTTTGTTTATCTGTCTGTCTGTCTGTCTGCCCACCAACATCTGACCAATGACCGACTGAATGAGACAAGCATTGGAGCCATGTTTGGGATTGGAGCCAAGTGCCACCCGCGCGACAAATGTAATTGACCAAAAATGCAATGCATGGCTGATTACCAACAACAATAGAAATAATATAGTCGCCGCAGACAGGGGCGGATCAGGTATGCTGGATTTTGGGAGTATATATTGATTTACGGTTTGGTAGTAGAATATAAGTCTTCTGGGATTCTACGTTATGGTAAGATTTAAGTTAGGGCCGAGTTGGTGCGTTAAACCAAGAACAGAGATTACAAAAGTTAGGTTGAACAGAGATTTTTAAAGTTAAAGCAGATTGAAATTAATTTCTAAAATATATTCAGCGTAGTATTGGAATCATTATAAAAAATTAAATAAGATATTACCGAGGTATTCCCTATTCCTAGGATATCCACTCTTTATTTCATATATACCTTCAGTCTACGAGCTAACGATTTAGTTAAATAAGCACATAATTTCTTGCTCTCATTTACCATTTTCGGGGATTCTGTTTCTAGGGGTTCCCCAACCGAGTCAACCACGGGGCACTTCTCGGGGGTTCCGCACTTTCGGATTCCCCTTTCGGAGCCGCTACTGACCACAACTCACAGACAACATGATTGTTTACTTGTCATGCAATTTTGGCTTGATTAATTTATGTTCATGATTCATGCAACAAAGTTGATTTTTGTTTAAACAATCCATAGTCCATAATTAAATTTGTTTAATACGCTTTTTAAAAAAATGTAAATAGGGTAATAGAGTTTCTGGAAGGCCTTACATTGGATAATGTTCCACGATGAATGTCATAGAGATAATGGAATGGGGTTAATCCCAGTTAAGCTTTTTCGCGTAAAATTCGATATTCCATAACTAAGAAGCACCTTATGATTATTGACGCCAAAAATTTTCAGTTTGCCCTCACTGTCTTTAATGAGTTGGTCAGAAAGTTTAGGATGTTGCTTCGAAAATCGGTAAACGATTTTAAGAAAACTCTATACGTGTAATAGGCAATTGTTCTTGCATTCAGAGTAAGCTCTATGACACATATACAATATATATTCAAACTCCATAGACCACAAACATTTTCAACCATGACGGGTTTCGAAATCGAGAGAAACCCCGTTTTGGTGCTTTTGCCCAGACTCGGTAACCGATTTAAAGAAGATTCTAAAAAAAAATGATTTGTTCTTTAATTTAGACGAAGCGCTATAAGAGATACACAATATATATTCAAACTCCATAGACCACAAACATTTTTCAACCATGACGGGTTTCAAAATCGAGAGAACCCCAGATTTCTTTTGCTCAGACTACCTACAACGCTGTGGTCTAAAATTATGGCTCTAAATTCACTTTTTTAAGATGCTTTCCAAATCGGTAACCGATTTAAAGAAAGTTATAAAAAAAAATAATGATTTGTTCTTTAATTTAGACGAAGCGCTATAAGAGATAGACAATATATATTCCAACGTCATAGACCACCGAAGAAAACGACTAAAGCTCAGATAGAAAGACCAAGAGCAGGAGGACCTATCATCCTTGGAGTGATTCACTGGAGTATTCGCACGCAAAGCAGAGGCGCCCGGTGAATACTAACGAGATCGGTTGTAACTCGATAACGGGTTGCGATGACCAACTAAAATAAAGTAAGTATAGACCACCAACATTTTGAAACCAAGAAAACGGTTCCCCAAAATGCAAGCATAATCTGAAAGTATGGCTGAACTACTTTTTGGGGTGCTTCCAAAATTGGTTAACGATTTTCATTCATTTCGATTAGAACAAGCGCTCTAAAAGTTATACAATATTTATTCCAACACTATAGACCAGCAACGTTTTAAACCCATAAAAACGGTTTCTAAACGTAACAGTTCATTTATTGGTGGTTTTTGCTTCCACTACTTATATCTCTTAAAACACATTTGAGGATGCTTCCGAAATCGTTAAATGATTGTTAGACATTTTTAAAAAATTAATACATTCTTAGATTCAGAAAATACCATCTAAATGATATAAAATATACATTGGAATACCAAAAGATTTTTATTTTCGTTTCCTTTTCTTTGTTCGAAGACCAACGTTTTCCAACCATGTATTTGGAGCTTTTGCTTCCACTACCTACATCGAATTATGGCTATAAGCCCACTTTTTGGGATGTTTACAAAATCGCTTAACGAATTTTAGACATTTTTATACACTAATACATTCCTAGATTCAGAACCAGCTATATATATATATACAATACAAATCCGAACACCAAAAAATTTTTCATTTTGACGATGGGGAGAGATTTTTAAAAGTAGATGAGTAGCTAAGTACAAGATTATAGATAAGGCTTAAAGATCTTTAATCAAAATATTATGGAATTTCAAACACATTCTGAATAAACTTACAAATCTAAAATGGTTTGAATTAAATTAAAAATTTGATTAAGAGTTATAGTGACAAAGAAATTGATCAAATGGTCAATACAGAATCCTAGTTCGATTCATTTTTTGAACATAGTAAGCCTATAACTACATTAATTTTCTTCAAGAAACGATTCCCAAAAAAATATTTTCAAATTAGAATTTAAAATTTTATTATTCGTTTCCATCTTTTTGTGCGAAAACCAACGTTTTTCAACCAATAAAACTGATGATTCTGGAAATTTAAAAACTGCAGTTTTTTTTATGCTACAAAAGTCAGCACAAAAATTGATAATTTCTTAAATTTGAAGCATATTATATATCGAAATGTTATTTTGAAAATATGATATAAAAGCTGTTTCTCAAAAGATCTCTTAGGGGTGCCAAGGAAATCTATTGATGATCGATTCCATCACAAAATACACCAAATGTTGAGACAGAATTATAGAGAAATAAATAGAATTTATTGTTGAATTTAAACCCCCTAAAAAGGGTTCCAGAACTTTGACAACGCACCCGTTATCTGATTATTTTATTATTTATTATTACTAAAAGAATTAAGCTGTTGCTTTAGCAAACAACTGAAGTTCCAATAAAAGTCCCACGATATATCAAAACATTGCAAAATCTATAGTTATTTTGATAGATTTTCAAACATTTTAGCTATATATTTATTTTAGCTTATTTTCATTAAATCCCACATAATCTAACAACTTATAAACAAAGTAATTGAATTTCATTTATAACTCCCACGTTAGTTCGGTCTTTAATCGGCTTAGTCACAATAAACAGAATAACTTAAATGTTAAAATAAAATATCTTGGATCTTTGTTGACTTATTACGTATTAGCCGAGTAGAATGAATGGCGACATCGTCGTATCCAAAACTTGTGGGTTGTGCAGAGGAAGTTCGTTGACATCGATTAAATTGAAATTTTTAGCAATTTAAAGATTTGTCTTAAAAAACTAAAAAAAAAATGTTCATTAAATAAAACAATTTTCAAAGCAATGTTTGTTAATTAATTCATTAACGATTGCCACATAAAACGAATACACAGAGAGAGATAACGAGCTAGTAGTAGCCACAAGCTCAACAATTGCCCGCAAAAGGCGACATATAAATACACTGAGAGAAAAATCGTTGTTAATAAAAATAAAGTTAGATTGGGTGCTCCCAATTTCAGCAAGAAGAATATTTCATGTGATTTAAAGTCGAACAGTCTTTGTTGGGTATAAAATCGAATAGAAATAAAGTTTACATTCAAGAAATTCGCGCAAAAGTCGATTTTTAAATATGAAGATCGGAATTGAGAACGGAATTGGCATGAGACTTGATATCTGAATGAATTTATTCCCACTTCAAGTTAAATTTTTATTTAAATGTTTATTTAATTTGAGTTAGAAATAGAATACACCACACGAATTTTTGTACGATCAGAAATACAGAATGTTCAAGTTTTGCTTATATGGTTATCATTTTCTATCAGAAAAAATAATCTTTTTTGAATATTCTACAAAACCAGCGAAGGAATTCTACAAAACCAGGGCCAGCGAAAATTCTGTTTTAGGGCGCGTATTCGGCTGATCGATTTCGGATCTTTTGCTCAACCAAGCAGAGCTGATAAATTTTATTGAAAAAAAAAACCAAAATGTTAAAACAACGTTTTGGTTGACATGAGCTGTTTTCCCGTAAATTTTTATATTTTTCAAAATTTTTCTATTTATTATAACTTGAGATTTTATAGTTTTGCAATTTTACGAATTTACTTCCTTCTTGTGTCGCTTAACTTAGTAATTTTTTGAAAAGTTTACTGCTACTTCTATCTTGAGATTGTAAGGATTTGCAATTTTTTGAGTTCGATTTCTTCTCAAAGAGATGATTGTGAATAAGCTTTGCATTCTTTGTGGTGGTTTGATAGCTTGAAAGTTGTCTTTTCCTTTGTATTCGGCAACATTGTGAAATTTAAGTGCATATTTTCGTATACCAATATGCCAACATTTAGAATGAGAAGTTCGAAGAGTCCAAAATTTAGATATCTGTATACCTTTTCTCAAGGTTCATTAACTAATAATTGATCTCTGTTTTACTGCTTCAAAAAGAGTTTATCCCAAAAGCCTTATCTCATTCCCAAAATTACGCTGAAGAATTCAAATTGAGCTTTGATATACACTTCCCACTCCACTCAAATATGCGCAAAATACCAATTCTCTGCATATGTCCAGCTTCCTTTTCGCTCAGTGTACCGATGTGCATGTATACCCCTATAGGCAAGCCAGGGAACCCAAGGCGTCTTCTTCAGTCTGATGTCATCCGGCAGCTGCGTAGCGAATACTTTGGCTGCATGATTTTCCACACCCCCGGGGGCACAACGCACCTAGTTGAGGACACATTTTTTATGGCCATTCGATATTGGCTATGCCTTGGACATATTGGCGCTGATTATGTGGGCAGACACGGGCTTAGGCTGTGGACACAGCTGTTTGGATCTCAAGACCAGTCCCGGGCGACAGCTCTGTGACAGCAATTGTGGCCAATTAATAAAGGCGCTGCCGCTGCTGCGTATGGTGAAATTTTATTGAGAGTCATTAAAGTTACGCAGTTGTTGCAGATGTTGTAATGCGTAATGCAAATCTGCAATTCGGAGGAGCTTGCGGAGATTGTGGAGCTTGTGGAACACAGCAACAAGTTTCAATTTACGACTCATATATCATAATTTGGTCAGCGGGTGCCGTGCCAAAGAGACAATACTTATTGGCTTATTAAATTTGGTAAATCGCGATTGTTTTGAAGATTGGAACCAAGCGACAACGTTGCTGGGGACCTTGAAAATGTGAAATTTTTTATGGGACCCAAAAAAAGCTTAACAATTTTATGGGGTTACACTGGGTAAGTTAATTAGTATAAAAAGGTTGCAGAAGATACAAGAGGTAAAATTATCTATTACAAGCTTTTGCGCGAAATAAAGCTGTTCGTATTATGAGAAAGTTGGAATAAATCGGAAGAGCAACGAGAATTAAAGAAACTAAAATAAAATAATATTTTATAGCGAGTTGCATATTGTGGGAAATTTAGGACTTTGTCGTTAAATTACAGAGCCATACAAATAATTGGAAAGAGCGCATACTACTCGAATTTGCCTTAAAAACCCACTCTTGAGAATCCTCTTAAATGTTTGAAATCGCAGAAAAAATTAAGCTCCCATAACAAAATCGCATAAGCGCTGCAAACATTCAGACATGAAAAGGTTTTCAATGGATCCTACAAATTTCTTTTGCATTCCATAATGTTGCCGATTTTGTTATATTTGCTTTACGGAAATTAGAGAACCAACGAAAGTTCTGAATATGTCGGATACTTTTACGGACTGCAGTTTATAGAGTTCTAAAAAAGAATATTTTCAGCTTCCACATTTACACGAACGGTTTTTCGAAATGCAATGCTTCGAAAGACAATTAGAAGTTCTAATTCTGTGATTTCTCGAGCTTTTGAAGTGAATGAGATGAAATAAGACTCTCTTGGGATGCCATAGTTTTTACTGATATTGCTGCCTTTGCAATATCGAATACTGATCCGTTCGTTCTAATTCTACGATTTCTTCAATTTCTTTAGAGTTACATATGATCCGAGACCGAAGAAAACTAAAATCTGTTCGTATTCCGACTTCCACAGATGTGTTTATATGTCCTTTAAGACGCTTTATTCAAAGCCTATTATCAAGAAATCCCAGCAGAAATTCCTATTCCACAGAATCTTATGTTTGTTAAGTTGATGCATGTTCTATTCAGATCCAAGCGAACTAAAAATACTATCCTTCGGATACCATAATTTCGACAATATTGATATATGCTTTTTGAAACTGTTTGTATAATTCATCTAATTCTGATTCTTCGGTTTCTAGAGTTTATAAATAACTTGATCTGAAATGGAGACCGAAGAGCTCAAAAAAATATTCAGTTTAAGGTCATATAAAGACCAGCAGGGCCCGGACTTTTCATTCTTTACAAAAAAACGTTTTGGATTCCCTGTTCTCCGCGATAAACATTAAACATAAATCTTAGGCGCAAAACCAAAAGCTAAAACTATAAAACAAAATCTTTGGATAAAATCTTTCAAAGTTTTTTAAAATTGTTAGACTCTATAATGGTTTGGCTTGGTATATTTTGTTGATCAATAGTAAAAATTTTGACTTTCCTATACAAAGTTCAGATCTTCGTGTTTTAAGTTTTTCGCAACGACTGAATTTAAAATTATTGTTGGCAAATATCACAGCTACAGGTATAAATTTTCATCAAATATCATTTTTTTTTAATGAAACACACGGCGGTTCGGATTCGGCTAGAAACTGCAGATTCATATTACTTTCGAATAGCTATTAAAAGAGATATGCTGCACCTTTGAAGCGTTGACAGCACTGTAGGCAGATGATTTATTTTTAATTATTTAAAAGGCAAGACCCGTGCTCGCTTTGCTGGCCAACTCCCACATACGTATTCTAGTTAGCAATAAGCTGAAAGTTTCTACTTGGCCCTAAAGTTTTCCAGCTGTTCCAATTATAGGGGTAAGCTTAGTTTTTAGCGTTATGTAGTGTCGACTGATTCTCCTTCAGCGCCTAAATCATCTCTGCCGCAAATTAAAAATTTCTTACACAATGCAATCTACCAAAAAGTACCTCCTATCAAATCCCGAAGTGCATTGATCTTCAAAGAACGCATCTGCAACCACATTGCCACCATTTCCTTAGAAAATTATTGCTTTTCATCTCATATTCCCAAAGAATACCAAAAAAATCCCAACTCTCATAATAGGCTTATCTGTTACCAACTGGCAGAGATACCATAGTTCTGTTCTACTGCTGCCACACAAATCTTAACAAAGAACACAAAAAAAAAGAAACAAAACTTCAATTCATGTGATTATCATAAGAAAAATTACACGGCAAGTGCTGTGTAATAATAAAGCCCAACTAAACTGGAGACCCATTAGTAGAAGTTCACAACTAATTACCTTCAAAAAATTTAATATCTACAATTTCCGCTTTGTCGTTTTTTAATTGGGGCGCAGCATGACTGCTCTGACGTCAGACGGATTACATGCATAGCCGCGATTCGAGATACTTAGTTAGGGCTTAGAAGGCGATACCAATGACTTTTTGATTAGCTCAACGGGTGCTAATAGAGTAGGTCCAAAATTTGACCTTAAACTCAATTGCGGCTCGAGAAAAATAAAAAACATAAATTAAAGTTAAAGTTCAAGTAAGGCATGTGAAAACCTTTGGCTGAGATTTCGTTTGTTTATAATTTTTTCTGCTGTTTGGGTTCTATTATAAACAAGATATTAAAGATCTTTCAAAACATGGTACTTTGGCGTGGTTAAATTATGCGAGATGTAATACACTGAAAACTTTAGTTATTGTGACGTTTTGAGTATTTGCAGTGTATCAATGCTGTCTAACTTAGAGAAATCCAGAGAACTGGGTAATACACTGAAAACTTGAAAGTCTTTACTCGGTTTCCAAAAATGGAATGACCTAACTTAAGCAAATCCTGAATCTCCTACATCAAATATTTTTCTTGTAATCCTTAAATGTTTCGGAACGTCCATAAGTCTCATTTATTTTTGTACCAAAAGTTATCATTTTAACAAAAGTTTTAAAAGCAACAACAACAACAACAACAAAAACAAACAAAAAGCCATCAAAAATTGTTTATCAGCGAAAAATCCAACAAAAAAGACAACGAAAAACCGGAATCAAAATAAAAATCGCAAAGAGAGCGCACAAAATGCATGAGATAATGGGAAATAGCCGAACAACATGTTGAGCAGCCGCAACAGCTGTTTCGTTTCGTTAAGTTTCGTCAAGTGCAAGAGAGCCAATCAATATTCCAGCGGCTCTCAGCTGTGCTGTTAATGCAGTTTGTTTTGTTGCGAGCGCCCACAAGTGTGAGCAGCACAGCAGCAAAATATTAACAGCATATACCTGCAAGTGCGAGCAGTTAAGCTAGAGTGTGCTGTTAAATTTTAACATTGAGTGCAACATATGTTAGCCGCTCAACAGTTGCTGCTTGCCAGCAACACTGTTAAAGTGTACTTGGGTTATGTGATGTAGTTTGTAAGCCGACAAATGCAATAAAAGTATTACTATGAAAACTGAAATAACGAGACTTGTGGTTGGTTTTAGAAGAAAAATGCAATGCTATTGTCATTACATTAGTTTTCATGTTGGTTTTGGACGACTTGAATGTTGTCTTCTATAACAAGATTTTATTAAACGTTTACGTAATCTACGTTTTTCAGTAAAGTAAAACTTAATTCGAGTGTTACTAAACCAATAAAGCAATGCATGTAATTCGTAACTTGGATATAAAATATTTTTACATGGTTTTCATATAAATAAGTTAGAAAACATTTAAAAAAAAAATTTGTTTAAAAGTTCTCTTTCGAAAATAAGTCGCAATTGTTTTCCACCAAGTTGCATCGTTGTTTCAAAAAATTTGGTTTGATGAATTATGAATTAATAAGTATGCTTCCAAAAATATTTCTCAATAAAAGCCACTTAAACAGCAACTTAGTATTGCAACAAAAAAATTTGTTTTGATTTTATAAAAAATTTCCTTCAAAAATATTAGGCAAAAAAAAAGACACTCGCTTATCTGCTGTAGAGCTGTTGTTTAAAAAATTTGGTTTAAATGTTTTAAGAACTTTAAGAATATTTTAAAGAATATTATTATTGAAATATTTTGCAATTAAGACCAAATCAATCAAATGCGGTACAGTAACATTACCTAATACCTATTAAAATTTATTGTATTTTAAATCATTTTTGTTTTATTCAAAAAATAATTGGTTTTTGTGAAGTTAAAGTGCAAAACAAATTTTTTAACAATTTTTATATATATATAGCTAAATTCACCGGATTCTATTATACATTTTAAAATTATTAACTATTACATTATTAGAGCAACAGTTCGGAAAAAAGTAAAATTCATGCTATCACTTACCGTAGGAAATATGACACTCAATCAAACTTTTGCTTTTATTTTGCACGTATTGAATTATTTAATTTATTTCATATTGAATACATTTATTTTTATTGAAAAAAAAAATTTAAAAAAAAAAAATTTCAGTAGTAAAAATTGAAGGTCGAACTCATGATTACAGCTTAGCACACTGGTGTATAGCTTGCAAAAGAACGCGATTTGTCTAAATAAATCTATGCTTATTACCGCCGTTCGGATTTGCCTATAAACCGCATAAACCTGTTATCTTAGAACAGAGAGATATTATGAGAAATATTTCCTAGCTGCGACTTTGAAGTTATAACAGCATTTTTAATACGAATAAAAATATTTTTCAAACACAAATTATTACCATGATCCATGATCCCCCTTAGAAGCAATAAGAGCATTTTCAATACAAAAAGAAATTTTTTTCAAACACCGCCCAATAAACAAAAAACTTTTAAATACACACATAAAAACCGCACACGTAAGGGTATACAAAAATCGACGCGGCGCAGCAGCTTTCCCGTCGCTCGTCGTTCAACAAAGTCTCGTCGCATATCAACAAACGAGCCACAAACAAACGTAACGTCGTAGCGGCCGGTCGCGTTAGCGGAAAAAGAAATCTGAAAAGCAAGCACGAAAGCGATCAAGTGCAGCAACTTAAATTTCAAATAAATATTAAATAAACTTTTTGTCCAATTAGTTTAACGCGCGTTCTAATTGGCGACCAACTTAAGACGCGTCTGCAATACCCCCTACTATCGTTATCGATTAATTAAAGT
This sequence comes from Chymomyza procnemis, assembly GCA_035046065.1. Taxonomy (NCBI): domain Eukaryota; kingdom Metazoa; phylum Arthropoda; class Insecta; order Diptera; family Drosophilidae; genus Chymomyza; species Chymomyza procnemis. The sequence goes on from JAWNOJ010000004.1 coordinate 20,363,735, forward strand.
GTTGTGCAGTGCAAACTAATAGTATGCAAAAATGTGCAAAAAAAGAGAAATAAGAAAATAACACACACACAGAAAACGACACAACATAACGGGCCAAATGCAACGACGTGCACAAGAACATTGCACAAAAAAAGGCGCGAAAACATAACAAAAATTAATTAACTAAAAAAAAAACGACGAAAATTTGATAACAAAAATATAATAATTGTGCAAGTTTGCTAAAACATACATGTCAAAATTTTGTGTTTCATTCAAAAATCAAAACCCAAACCCGACGTCAGATATATTAAGTAATTGTGAAAATCAATCAGTTTTCTGTGTATGTTTGTTCAGTGTTTTAGTTAAAAATAAAACAGCAGCAGTAAATAAATTAACTAAATTGCATATAAACTAAAAAAATAAAATAAAAATTGTGCTCAAAAATACAAATTCCAAGTAACAGGTATTTATTTACAACATTCTTTTATGTTGCAAAGTGTGTGCGGCGCCATGCAAGCATCGCGTGCGACATAAAAAACAACAACCCCAACCACAACAAAATAATAATTATTGCAATAATAATAGTAACGACAACAACCATTCCACAAAAAAAATATATATATATATAAACAAATAGACAAAATGGCTGAACGTTTGTTGCACATGGACGGCAGCAACAACAAATTACTTATGTCCAGCATTAAAAAACAAGCACACAATGCCAGCGATGCCCATGGCAGCGCTGTTGGTGTTGGCGGCGGCAGCGTCGGCAGCCTTAAGGCCATAGCTGTGCCCAAGGCCACAGGCAAACGTCAGCGCTTGACCGATGCCGAGGAGGGCTTTATGTCCACCTCACCCGACAGCGCCAATGGTGATGCACTGGCCAAACTGGAGGATGGCAATACACAATCCTGCAGCGGCACTAATCTACAACAGGCTTTCTATCAATGCGACTGTGCCGAGCAATGTTTGATGCTAAAAAATATCGTGGATACATTGAAGGCGCCGCTGTCGGAGGAACAGGCCTGGGCCTTGATGTATCAGTTTATAATGCGCTACTATGCCGTGGCCAAGACAGCACATAGTTGTGATTTTGAGTTGCCCGCAAAGATTGAGCTGCATGTGCATCGTGATGGTAGCGTACACTTTTCAGCAGCCTGCAGCAAGGAGCAGCAGTCCAAGGAACAGCAACACAAACAGCAGCAGCAGGAACAGCTGCAGCAGGAACAGCAGCAGCAGCAGCAACAACTCGACGACAGCGCAAGCAGCAGCAGCGTGGATAGCAGCGTCATTGGCCGCGGTGAGTTTGCAAACAAAATGTCAAAGTGAAAATTTGGTAGTTAAAATTTTGAAAATTATTTTTCGCGTGAATACGAAGTTTGTATGCACTATAAGTGCGTGGCTACCGAAATGATTATGAAAAGGTTCAAGTTGCTTTGCGGAAAGTTTGTTTTTGTTGATGAAAATCTACTATTTGTAGAGTAAACTTCAAGTTTTCCAAATAACGCATATGCTAAGCGTTAGAAATGGATTTTCCAAAAGTACGAAAAGTGTAAATCTATTTCCATACACAAAGGTTTTCGGGAAAAATCTAGACATTTTTTTTAAATCCATTTAAGTAAATGATGATTGTATATCTCAAAACGTATTTAAAAATCTAAAATCGTTAATAATATCTGATGAGTTAGAGGTTCGTTCGGCTGGATTTAAAATTTTATCAAGAAAGCAATATTTTTATAAGCTTATAAATTGTATTTCCAAAACAATGCCAAAATCGTTCGATGTAACTATGTACTACTCAGCAGAATGTTGGTTTCTTCTGCATAAAATTATTAAAAACATTTTGTTTTAAAATCCCCAATTAAATAAACTATATTTCTTAAGCTTATAAACTGTATCCCCAAGTATTTAAAAGCTGAAATCGTGCAATGTGTCGGGTATTAAGTTGGGAAGAAGTTTTGGTTTTTATATAGAACATGATAAATAATTATTTCGTGAGAGTGTTTTATTGAAATTATAGATTTTGTAGCTAGTTTTTCTGGTAATAAGAGTTTTGATTTCTTCCAACTAAGGTTGTCATAAAAGGCTGCTGCAATTTTTTAGAAAGAATTGTGGCATAGAGCCAAATACTTTATATATAGTAGTAAGGGATTTTTCTTTGATTTTGACTAAAATGTTCCCAAACAAAAAACTTTTGATTTTAGCATACATCTTATTTATAAGAATTAAAAAAATATTTCAATATATAATTAAATTTTCCATGCGTACATAAATGATTTTTATATAATATATTATATTGCATTACAATATGTAGGCTTATTTTTCTTTTGAACCTTAAGCTATTTTAAGAAATTTGTTCTATATAATCTTTTGCCTGAGGGAATTGATAAGCACATGAAGAAACATTTTCATATGGGACTTGAATAAACACAATCAGCTTGGTGATATTCCAGAGTTGGATATTGAGCAAAAATATTCAGAAAAATTTTGTTTACGAGAAATATAAAAAACTGCATTTTACAATAAAACTCGAAGCAGCCGTTTCTTCAAATTAATTTTTAAAATAATTTTAAAATTACAACCAAAGACCATAGAAACCAGTGCTATCGATCACTAACTAGGTTATATATTTATTATTATAATCTAGCTCTAAAAAATAATAATAATTTTAAACTCATTTATTATAATAAATTCCAAGATTTGGCCATTTTGTCAGTCGCGGCTACGCGGAGCTCTACAAGTATCTATTAGAGCAGAACAGCAGGATTGCAGTTTATTCTGCCAATCGCTCAAAAGCAGAGTCTGGAGAGCTCTACAAATATCTATCAGAGAAGACTTGCAGTTTGCAGCTGAATCCCAAATGCGGCGTCTTTAAAAAATAAAGATTTACTTACGCAAGTGGCCTTCATAATGACTTCTAAAATATATGAACTATTGTAATTATACATTCAACTCCTATTACAATAGTTACAGCAAATCCCAAAATCCTAGATCTAGATTTTTATTACATTTTATATGTAATATCGCCAATTTCTTTAAAAACCAGTATGGAATATATTCCATTCTATATTCTCTATAGAGAGTTGTTGCTGCAATAAAATATGAGCAGCGCAGTTGTTCAAACATGAAGTACCTTCATTTTCTGAAATTATAAAGGTTCTTAAAAGTAGTATAAATTTCTTATCCAAGTTGAATGCCATTTCATCTGTTTTTCCTCATAAATTAACATCAAAGTCAGTCGCTCGAACCTAATCTGTTAAGAGGAATAATAAATGGATCTAGTAATTTAACTAAAACATATGGTACAAAGGGTATATTAAGTCTGTGCAAGCCGAAAATGGCAGTAAAAGTCGAAGAACCCACAACGTTCAGGATAACTACAGAAATGATGTACTCGAGTTCGTCTGTATGAACGCCTAGATCTCAGAGATGGCATTAGCTGGAGCAGCCGAATTTCCGGAAAATAATATATAACGTGAAGTGAGTTTTTTTTAGTTCTTTGATATCGGAAATAAATAAAACCTGATGCAATTTTTGTTTAGTGTTGTGATATCGGGAATGATATGATTAAGCTACCAAAGCCGTATTTGCAGAAACTCAAACCAAAAAGTTTTAGATGCAAACTCCGGTTGTTTATTAAGATGTAAACAAATTCTGCACGCAAGAGTTGCCATTGACTGAGAATTCGATAGAAATTGCTGCACTATATCATATAGCACCTATCGGGCAAATCTGTGATAATAATTTCTGCTGTATTTATTTATTTTCTATAGAAACTTCTTTTGCTCTTTTATCAGCTAACTCGGCTTAGTTCTTTGAGTGTGTATTTGACTAGGATCTCTAAGAGTTCATATATTGAGTGTAAAATTTACTTAGTAATCCCAAAATTGTTTTTTTTTTTTTTTGCAATCATAAGCCTCAAATGAGGTCTGCCTTTAGCTTTTCTCTAATACTATGCAGGTTTTACGCCTTGTCCCAGCTATTTCCCCAAGTTCACTCGCTGGAATTTCATTTTCATCAGTTAATCCCAAAATTAAAATTATTTTCCATAGCATTTATTCTCTCACTATCCCCAACAACTAACATGCATTTATCGCGTTCTAACTAACCGTGTGTCAAAAAAATGTTATTAACGACTTCAAGCTGCCACCTTAGAGGTGTTCGACAAACCTTCTTGGCCATCTTATAAACACCTTGTAAGACACAACGTGCAGTGTATAAATCCAGCTATTTATTTACCAACTTAGTTAGTTGGCTGATCGTGAGCCGGAAAACCGGTATAGCTTGTCTCTAGCTCTTAATACTTTTCTTCTCTATTTTTATTTATTTTTTTTCGGCAAAATGCTTTCATTTTCACTTAATAAGCCAACAGTTAAATTCATTCTTCTTACTTTCTTGGTAACTTGGTAATTTTTCTCGGGTCATTTTACTGGCATGATTTTGATGTGCGTTTCCGTTTCGCTCTTCGTACAGACACAATCAACCCATCCATCTCCGACAGCAGTACATCTCTAGCCTTTTGACCAACGTCCGCTTTTCTACAACCCACAGCACAGCGTAGATCGTGGAGCGTAGAGACCCAGACACATAACTCTCTAGTGATAGGTACTTTAAGTGCGCCCCATGCGTTTTTAATGATGACCTCCAGTTTTTTTATAACTCTGCCGAAGATGGTATGCAGCACATGGCAGCGCTCTTCTTTGCCAGCTTTGATTAGAGTTTTTCTTTGATTGCGTGTCGCTTTGGGAAAGTGTAAACTGCCAAGGCAGTCAGTCGCTCGGTCGGTCGGTCGTTTGCTTGGACGCACCCCTCCCATGGCGTTGGTGTTGGATTAGGAGAAAAAAAAAATACCGAAAATCCGACAAAAAATATTCATCCCAAAAGACAACGCTTGCAACTTAATTTTTCACTTTCTTTTGTATAAGAAACTTTGTTGGTTTTGTGTTTTGCGTTTTGTTTTCGTATTATTGATGGAAGTCATCTTTAGATCTTTGATCTTACTTTACGGCTAGAATCCGTGTGACCATACATTAATTGTTTAATCATTGACCGCAAGAATAGCTGTCAAAACACCGTCTCCGGCTGAACTGTTGGGAACGCTATGGATTTTTAGATAAGCTGCGTTAATTGGTTGGGGACCGATGTCGATGTGTGTGGTTGGTGTTATAAGCAGGGCGTGTTGCTCTCACGGATGGCATCATTTTTTTGTATCTTTCTTTTTTTTTGTTTTTTTTTTGTTCTACCTAAGGGCTATCGCTTTGTGAGTCATGACCCTTAAGGCTGTCTCTGTTTTTATTGATATATAACGTAGAGCGTCTTAGCTGCATTCCTTAGCCATGTTTTATATTTTTACCATATTGTGGCGGAAGATTCTTGGAGCTGGCAGGCCCTATAAGGTCTTGCGCAAGTTGTACGCTGTATGCGCGCTTCTAAGACCAAGTCTTAAAGTCTGTAAGTTGTTGTCACTTGGCCAATTAGATATTCTGCTTATAGACAATTAGCCCGCAAGTTATGGCCAGAGTTATTTATGTGCAGAGCGCGGTGCACAGTGGGCTGAGAGCAATTGCAAAAATTATTTAAAATTTGTGTAGAAAATATGGAAAAATTTAAATAGCAAAGAAAAATATATGTATTTTATTTAAGTAAAGTTGGAAATGAAAACGAAAATGAGGTTATTCGATTGTTAAAAGTCGGAAACTGAACAATTCCCATTTCGTTTTGATGGATGAATTGCACGCTTAGTGGACACTAACAAGTAATCAATCGACCATCAAATCCAAGACAAAAATGATTTTAATCTTAATCTCAAAAATTTCACAAATATATTACATTAATTCATTAAGGGGAAAACAAATCTATAGAATCTTATTAATTAATATTGAAGGTGATTTACTTTTGTAATTAAAAAATGACTCAAAATAATTATTATTAGATTTTAAGTAGATTAGATATAGCAAATTAGGAGCTTTGTGTGCATAGTATCCATGGTTCATTTAAATTGGCGATGTCTCATTGGAAAGTATTTTTAAATCTTATATTTTATTACCTCAAAGTAAAAGAAGTAGAGGGATTAAGCTTAGTAGTAACTTTGGAGGGTTTTAGATATGAAATGGCCAATTATAAATTCAACAACTTCAATGTGTTTTACGTTGTTGTTTTTCTTGAAATTCAATTGCTTTGACTCGGTTAGGTTTTCTCTTAGTCTTCAAATTACCACTAACTTCGGAAACGTTTATAATTTGCTTGTATCCTTTAAAGAAGGGATTATTTTGTAATGCTAGAAAGTGCGCAATATATGCAGATTCAAAAGAAATTTTTGGCTTCCATAAATAAAATATTTTAAAGTAAAGGGCGATTTTCTAGGGCCTCAGTTGTCCGTTTTTTAGCATACTTTGTGGCATGTGGCATCATTTCGTAGAAATCATGTTAGCCTAGAAAAGCTTTTATATTTTGGTAAAAAAAAAGTTTGTAAACATCGTACGATGGCACTTGCCATTCACAATAACGTTCAGCCTTCGAAGTCCTTTCAACCAGATTGGAGCTTCATCATTAATCATGAAATTTAAATTGCTAAAAAGTCGCCATTTATTTATAAGTTTGGGAATATTCACTAAACCATCATATTTCATGAGTAGGGACTATTGCGCCTTGCGCGTTTTTTGAAACTGTTTCAGCAGTAGGGACCCAAGTTCCTAAAGCGTTGTGTATATGCTTCTTCTAATTTCGATCACAATTGCGCAGAAATACCTTGTATAGGCATTTTCATTTATAGACATAATTAGTTGGTATTTTATAGATCAAGCCGAACATGCCTAGACAGGAGCAAGACTATTGGAAAAAAAATTACCCTTTACCAGACCATACATTGTGGTACACTTATATTTACCGAATATTTCAATAGAATTATCGTCTTTTTTGTACATCTTAGGACATCGATATACTTAGTGGTCATCGGTCATCTAAGTCTACTACTAGATCTCAATAAGCTTTAAAAGTGCTCTCAGCCGGTTGCTGTAATCTATCTTGAACATATAGTCTTTACTTTCATCTTAGGCAACAGAGGCAATTAATTTTCATGTAATTTTTTGCTACATCTACTTCGGGCTTGACAGAAATAGAAACTCTGCTGATTCTATCCTAACGTTTTGATAGTATTTACTATAAATTGGGGCTTCGCAGCAATAGAAACTCCACTGATGCTATCATAGCTTCACTTTTTGCTAGTATTTGCTCAAAAAAAAAAAACCCCGCACCACTGTGCAGCATTTAGACTTAAAATATGGCTAACGCATATTTTTTAACTTATAATTAAAGGTTTGCCCTTAATTAGCTTAATTATAAAGCAGATTCCAAAACATTTGTCTTGCGCTCGCATCAACAACTTGAGATTAAAGCTCCCGATTATGGTATTTGATGATTTATGGCCAAAAAATGCTGAAGAAATTCGTTTTGGGCAAGACGCCTATGCTGCCGGGTTTGCTTATCTAAGCTGAGCACAACGTTTATCAAAATTAGTTATAGCCCTTAGTCATTAACTAGGCTAAAAGAACTTTGAAAATATTATTATAAAAAGAAAAAAAAAGAAGAGTCGAAACTTTCTTTAAGGCAAATGAAGAACTTGTAACACTTTAATTACCACTAATTAAGCAAGTAGAATTCAAGTCATTAGATAGACGCACGGACTGTCTGTCGTACTGACTGACTTTGCCGGCAGTTCACCTTGATGCGTGTCTGATTGACTGACGCAGCGCAGCAGTGGCCATTAGTCTGAGCAAACAAGTTATAAGAACAACGCAAGAGCTTTTTTTTTGGGTGGGTTTCTCTATAAAGCACTTGACGTGGTTTTAGCACCTTCTAAATATTTTTCGTTTGTTTGTGTGAAAAACTAGCGGGCACTTGCTGCAGCCACTCAAAACTTGTGGAAGTTTTAGCATTTGGTGCACCTCTTAACAGCTTCTGACAACCGCATCGTGAAGCGCAGCGAATCATTGATTGTGTGACCTGGCGTCGTCGGGGCGTCTGTGCAGTAAACGCTCCAACTTTGGCATCAAAGCGTGGGAAGTGCGTTTCTGCTATGGAGTGGCAGCAAGTGCAAACTATTGGCCATTTTATGGCATACATACGGTTGACGCTGACTGCGGCGTCACCTTGCCGCAAAGTCGCCGCGCACGCTGGCGCCTCGATTAGGCGCGCAGTGGCAAAGTGTAGGTGGCGCCACGTTATTCCGTATCTGTGTGTTTGTGTGTTTGTGCAGCTGACATTTGGCGCGCTCGCAGCTGTCAACACACAAACTCGCCATTACGTTTCAGAGCAGGCGCTCAGCTTGCCAAGGCAGGCTGGCGCGCGCTAGCATGCCACAAAATGTTGCACGCACACACACACACGCAGCTTGTTGTATTTAGTGAAAGTTTGTGTTGCCTGCACTGGAAGTCTAGAATTTTTGAAGGTCAGCGGTCATGCGCAATAGTTCTTCCCACACAAAACGAAAAAAAAAAACAAACAAATAAGCCCGCCCACATTTTAGCGTTGTGGCAGGTTCTCAGCTGTTGTGTTGCCTTCGTCAAGTGCTGCACCCAGCTGTTGCCAGCAGCAGCATAGCAACCCACAAGTGTAACCAAAACACCTTGAAAAATTTCACCCAATATTAGATACAAGTTACTTTAAAACTTTTCAGCACAAAAGAAGAAAGCAGGTTACTTTATTTCTTTCTAATTTTTACTTGCTATGAAATCCCTTACTCATTATTTTGTCTTGCTAGAAAATTATTGTTGTCCGTCAACAAATCTGTTTAAAGGTAACATAACGAAAATAAATAACCCAAAAGTTGTAAGAAAAAAAAAAGAAAAGAAAAGATCGTTTTAGTGCTTTGGCGGTTTTTTTTTTGGAGGCAGTGGCGTCTTTGGGGAAGGGAGTAAAAAGTTTTCGAACTTGGTCGTTAGAGTCTTGCAGACAATTTTTAAATCAGATCTGATCGGAGGTTCAAAAAATAATACAGTTAAGCAAGTTCACTATAAAATCTTAAGCTGCTCTTATTTTTTTATAACACAAAGATTGTTTCTTTTTGATTACTTATTATTATGGATGTTTCCTTATACTTAACCAAAAAATTTTAGTAGGTACAAAACATATCTGCACTTAGCTTTCCTCAGTTACATTGCTGTAGACAGACAATTTTTAAAGACTGAACACCTATCCGGGGTCCAAAAATGTGACAACAAAGCGCCCTTAAAATTACAACTTCTGAGAATATATTAAAAACGAATAAATTCCCTAAAAATATGAAATAATTGAAGTCAAATTATAGTACAAAAGTTGCATATTTTATTTATAATAAAGAAATCAATTTCAACTTTAAAAGACCAACCGACTTTCTTTTGGAAAAACAGCATATCAACATCCCTATTTTACCTAAAAATACGTTTTAGGCTCTATGACAACCTTAAATCAAGATCATGGAAATTTAAAATGAAACTTTAAAAGCATATTTAAAATCTTTTTTACACAGTAAAATTCAGAGAACTAAAACTAGGAAAAAAACCATTGGGAAAAAATTACAGGAAAACCCCACAAACTTGAAGTAGAACCAATATCTTTGCATCATAACGACGTTTTGTTTCAGAACTTCAGAGTTCTTTTTATTTAATTTGAAGGGTAGTTTTTTGGTTTTGAAAACAATATTCGAAAAATATTTACTTAAAATGAAATATTGTTACTTAAGAGAGTTAATACAGAAAGTTTTGCTTAAGCGGCAACCAGCAGATGACGAATATTTGGCTATAATCTTTGAAAACATTTTTAACATAAGTGAGGCGAATTAAGTTTGGGCTTAAAAACTAAACAATATATATTGATATTTTCAAAAAGCGAATTACTCAAAGAGCATTTCGTATACTTAAAAATAGTAGCATATGATCGTTGTAAAGGGTGCTTTTTAGAGGTATAAACTTTAAATTGCAATAAAACAACGATGCATTATTCGATTGACATGCATTTATCCGAAAGATAATCCTGTGACATCATTTCTGGCATATGACCGCCACAGCTGGTTCGGATGTAGTCCAATCTGGACTTCCAATTTTCAATGACTTTTTCCTAAGATTACAGCCACAAATATTATATTGGTAAAAACTCGGCGAATGTTATCTTTGTCGACAATAAAATGGACGTAGTATTCCGCAAAGAACCGTATTTTTGAAATAAAATTGCAATTTTTGCAAGCATTGTTCAGGCGTGAGTCTATTCATGATGAATTGCCAAGCCTAAAGTCTTGTAATGCCAATTTAAAGTTCTGTATCTCGAAAAAAAAAACACCCTTTTTATGTATAGTTATATGAGATGAGAGAGATGAGAACGAAGACTTCTTGAAAATTCTAACGTCAAGCTATGCTGTACCAAGTTTATACGAGCTTTCATTAAGATCTGCTCATTTCTCGAATATCTGCTGGCTCTGGCAATTGCCCCGTGCCTACGCCGCTGCGCTGTTGTAATTGACGAATTGTCTTCGGTGGCTGCTGCTGCTGTTGAAGCTGCCTGCCACCGCTTTATGCCACCTAATGTTGATGGCTGATGATATTTCATTTTCATGTCTATGACTTTCTTGTTTTCACTGTAATGAAAATGCCAACCAACGACTCCGACGACTCCAACAACTCCAACTCTGTGCTAACAAACTACAAAAATGTTGTAGAAAAATGCACCTACTTGCTCTTATCTCTTCGGACATAGCCAACAACTTTAATGTTTAAATAATTACACCAAAAAATTACAACAAATTATAAAACAACAACAAAAAAATTGCTCAAACATAATAAATTATAACGAAACGGCTACAAAGCACTGGGCATTAAATTGCTGCACATAGTTTTTTTTTCTATGTACAAATCGTATATATATGCCATGTACTACCTATATACAGGGAAGCTCTATATAAAAACTCGACTTGAGCTACGAAAGTACGAAAAGTGCTAGTACATATTTTTTTTGTAGTGTATTGCGTGGTCAAGTGATGCTTATCAAAGGGTTACCAAACGGCATGGCATTTAAAGCAAACTTGTCAGACTCATTAGTTGTCCGAAATACTTATCTTTCAAGGGTTCAACATACTAAGATTTGCTTTTGCTTTTGGGTAGTAGTCGTTGTCAGTCTTTAAATGACTTTTAACGCTGACTTCCGTTTTGACTGATATATCAGTTGTGGTTTGGCTTCTTCTTTTCTCATGGCGTATTTAAGACATCTCTTTTTTTACGAATTTTTAATAGAACCTGTTCCACTTTGTTTGGCTTTTTGAAAACTTTCTATGGCTGTTTAGCATTTGTTTGGGCAAATATCATTAGATGTGCGATTATTGAGTGTGTTATTGTTTAAAAATGGTAAATTGTTGTAAGTTTATTTTTTTGTTAGATTTCGATCTTTATGCTAAAGTTCCGGAAGAAGCGCAGAAAGATGTTCGTTTGGTATTGGATTTATTGTAATATTTGAAGATGATCTCTTCAGCTTTGGGTATGCATATGTAAGTTATTTCCGCATAGTTTTTCACAATGACATATAAAATCCTAGAAGCATAATATTAATTTTATTCAGTCGCTTTGTGTGATCTTTCATTCTTCAGTTACTTTTCTTTCAATTCATCTGATAACCGCACATTGCTTCAGAGTTTAATTCTTCTTCAAGCTATGGTCGTTTTATGGCGGTCAGTAACCCTGAGTAGCCCTGTATTTAATATTTAATACTTAAATTTCGTTTGTATTTTCCTTATGGTTTGCTTATGGTTTTTTTCTATTCCAGCCAATGAACCTGTAATTCACAAGAACTTTTGCATATCATTAAAGAACATTTATTTCTCAGAAAAACTCATGTATTGATAGTGGCAAAAGTTTTGATGAACAATGCTTGTGACGTCATCAAATTGTTGACTGCATTTGTCTCATAATCAGTCGTCGTCAGTCATAAGACTCGTGTGATTTTTTTTCATGAACTATCAAAACGTTTTGATTTAGAATACATTTAGCCTTATCAGTCATTATTTAATAGTTTATTTATAATTTATGTTCGTTGATCTAATTTAAATTCTAAGCCTTAAATTTATGCAAATCAGCTGTCAATCGATTATATAATAATAAAGAAATAAAATTTCTTTGACGACAAAATAGTTGGGCAACTGTTGTAAACGTTTTCGTCCAAAAATGGAGTTATATTTCGTAGAAAAAGAAAAACAAATACAAAAGCCTGAAATTTATGTGGCCCACACAAGAGACCTAGATCTGATTAGAGGTAGTTCAGCTGTGCGGAGTTAGGCGAGAGACATCACAACTTTGCCTGTCGTCAGTTTAAACAATAAAACCCACATTATATGCATTTATTATAAATTTTTTGTAATATTTTCCGTCCAGTGCCACGTGATTGCCGTAGGGCGCTCCAGTTATGCGAAGTGAAAAAATAAAACCATAATTAAATATAATAATTTTTTTTTTGTTTATAATGACAACAAATGACATAAGCGTAACGCACCTAAACCATAACCAAAACTAAACGCAAACTGAACCTGAACCAAATTTGGAACTACCAACTCGTGCTCTACATTTAGCCGACTTTTTGTTTTTGGTTTGCTTGTTGTAGCTTACGGCGTCAGCGTGTGTTCAAACTTGTCCACCTGTGCAGTTTGCATTTGGTGCGTTGTCCAACGATTATGAAAGATGCAGCGGGTTCCAGCCATGTGAAGTAGGGGGAGAGAGAGCGAGTTCGTCTAGTGATGGGTTTTGGGTTAATGCATTTTGTAACTGACCGACGAAAATATTTTGCTTTCAAATGCCAAGAGCAAGTTGTTTTGTTAACAAAAAAAAGCAGAGTTAGTCGGGAAAGTGTATGACTAGGGAATACCCTGCTTACAAGTTAGATAAAGTGTCTTTTAGAACTATTAAAAGGAACATGATGCAGAGTTGGATCTTGCTAGTTCGAAAAACCTTGTGCAGGGATTAGCTTCTTAGTTTTTCTATAGGTCGTCGGCATTTTTAACTATAGCTGTTCATACAGATTGTAAACTAGCATACAAATGAAACTAGTATAAAAATGTTTCTAAAGTACAGATATTTATAAAAACATAGATCCCAACCAACATAATGAAAAAACATTCTTAGAAATATTCTTTCAAGGGGTAAACAACCGGCAAATATATGTTGCAAAATCTTCAACTTTTTGATGAAAAACACGCAACATCTGTGCAAATTTGACGTAGCTACAGACAGACAAGTGATGTCAAAATACCGCAGCTTCAGACTATAACAGACGCAGAGAAAAAAACCTAAAATCTACAAAATTCCTATCTTTTTTAGAAATGTGGTATCTCTGATCGTAAAGCATCTGCATATAGGTTGTACATAAGAAGAAAAAGCAGACAAAATAAAGTTATTGTTAAAATGTCAAAGAATATTTCTTTTATGTGATGAGCCCTTAACTTTTGTTCAAATTGTAGGTCTCTAAATTTAATTCTGGAGTTTCAAAAACGGCTTAGAAAACCATGCAACTTCATTGAGGTACAGGAGAAATTAAGATACGACAGAAGTAGGATCTTGCTATTTTGGAAATTTTCGTGCAGGGATTAGCTCTCAAGTTTCTTTTGAGTCCGAACGGCAAATGTAAATTAACAATCTAGTAACGCATAAAAAATGCGTAAGCACTCCAAGCTTGTAAATTTCAGAGCTCCGAATATGTTGCTTCTAAAAATCGAAACTTTCATACAGCTCCCTAACTAAAAGAGTTTTCGAGATATAGGTTGTTCATTTAGAAAAAATCTAGGAATTGGGAATATTATTATATCTGCATTGTATAAAATTCTGCACTCTAGCTGCTCCGAAAATGTACAGCCGCTAGAAATCTCAGGAGCTCATGTATATAGCGTATACAAATGTACGTTACAGTCACCTCAATTTTCTATAATATTCACATACAACCCGTCGTTATAGTGTATGTATAGGCGGAAAAACGCGATACCTTTAAATGGCGTTAAAAATTGCTGCATAGTTGTAAAAATATGCTTTTGTTTAGTAAACTATTTTTTTTTTGTCAAGTATATTTTTTCGTGTGTGGCGCATAAATCATTCGATAATCCAAATATCTGTCTATTATATAGAGAGGGGCGCTTCACTATTAACAAACTTTTTCATTTATTACTTAAAAACATTAATTTGGATGACACTTGTTGCGTGTGTCTCTTGTGTGTGGCACATGAATGTGTGTGGGGTCTTTCGAGTATGTGACACTCTGGTTTTTTTGGGTCTTCAGTTTTTTAATAGACTTATGGTCAACACATAATTGTCTGGCATGTTTTGGTGCAGTTTGACCATGAAAGTAAGTTTTGCCTTACATAGAGCAACATAGGCCAAGGTTTTGTGCACTATATTTTAGAGTTTGGAATTTACGTTAAGAGTTTTGTATAAGCACGATTACAGGGGTCTCAAGATGATATGAATATTTTGGATAAATTATTATTATGGGCCTGCATGAATGCACTTAAATCTTAAGTAAAATAAAGTTGTAATTTATATGGAATGCATATTTTGTTGCAATGCAAATGAGTTAATCGATTACGAAAGATAACCGAATGGGAACTAGTGAAATCGAATGCATGTACAAATTGGAATAAATGTAACGTACATAGTATGACTGTACTTAGTTTATGCCATACATTTAGTAACTTTATTTCTAGCAAATAGACCAGAGCATGTGAAGTAACCCACTGTTTCTTCCAAAACGCTCTGCATTGAAAGACAACAAAGTCCTTTGTCAATCAGAAAGATCGATTAAATTCCTTCTGTATTTAAGTAAATATCAATACTACGTTTAGAGTAAGTTCCAGAATACTGAAGCGCTATTATAGTTCAGGGACCAAGTACCCTGAGTGGAAGACATAGGAAAATTTGAACTAAATGGAGCTCTTTTTCTAAAGGCCTGCATCAAGAGTCTTAAAGTATCGTAATATGCTGAGAATCATATTTGGTCGCTGCTCTGTATCGAATTAATGAATTCCATTTGTTATCTCATGCATTCTCTGCTTGAGAGCTCTTCAAAAGGACGTTTATTCAATGTAATGGAGTCTCGATATGATCCTAAACTATACCTTGTCTCCTGAGAAACCCGGAACAAGCAGTATGAAGTGTCAGGTACTGCATAGATTAGTCCCCAGAAGGGAAAAAATGGAAACGCAGCAAAAAAATGTATTCGTATTGAAGAATGTTGAACTTAGAGATGTCCTGAGACAAATATTTAAGACATTCAAGGTTCGAAAGGGGCTGCACCCATCTATGATGGTGATGTTATGTTAGGTTATAAGGACATTCTTTGTCCTTATGTGAGCCGAGACTATATTTAGTCTTCTGAGAAAGCTCGGTACAATCAGTAGTTTTCTGAAGTGTAAAGTGCTGCATAGAAAAAATACTTAAGATATTCGAAAGGATATATAACGATGTTACGTTTGGTTAGAAAGGCAGCTCGGTACTAAGCCGAAATCATTCGGAGACCTTGTGGTCTATTCGAATTTTATTTAGTAGATAGATGCAAGATGATGAGAAAGGATTCAGAGGGTACTCTCAAGTACTCTTAAAAAGTTCGAACTATAAGAATGTGTATTCTGTAGATTTCAGTATATTCACGCAGACTACAAAAACACAAAATACATAAAATAAATGTGACAATTCCCTTGACATTTAACGACAAACACAATGTTTCGATTGGGAGTGTCCCAGAGGAGAAACCCTGCCAAATTGTAAATTATTCAAATAGAAATTTCTTTCGCTTTCGTTGCTGTATGAAAAATGCAGAGTTCTTCATCTTTGCTGCTCCATTGGAGAGATCGCCACTATGATAACCATATGCTAATCCATAGCAAGTTAATCGTTGCCTAATAGCGGGTGTTTAAAAATACCAAAAGACGGCGAACTTGTTATTAAGCTGTTAAAGCATAGCTAGATAGTAGTTACTATACTTAGAGGGGTTATTATAGCTCAGATATTATAGCTCAAAGACCAAAAAATTTAAAAATAAATTTTGATGTAAGAAAACAAAAACAGTAATCAATTTAGAGTTAATGTCATATAAATACAGACTATCTTATCGTTTCATTTGGCACAGTTGTACTATATACTAAAAAGTATATAATATAATCTTATAATATATGTACTATCACTAGGGACGTTAGTCTGGGGCCGTGACGAAGCATGCGACTGAGTAGTGCAATTATTTTGGTATATATTATAATTTAATTCATTTGGTTGGACACTGTGACTGACGCATCCGATGCGCTGGAGCGCAAGAGCGCGGTCAAGTTATGGTAGCTGGTGACAGCTCTCACTTGGGATTTCCCTTGTTTTGATTTGTCTGAAATTATTTCAAAATTTATGACCACTTCATCAAAAAGACTGGATTTTCAGCATATATGTATCCCTGCATATATTTTTCAACAATACTACAAATCTCCGATTTTCCATACAGCATCCGCTACGGTCACACTATTTTATCTCACCAAATGATCCACTCTCACTTATCTATGCAAAATTCAGCGTAAATTAAGTCAAGTGCGCTGGTTTTTTGACACAATTGCATTAAAAAAGCGCAACTGGAGGAATCAGGCGGCGCATTACTAATGGCAATCACTGTGACTGTGTTGTGTCTGATTGCGACTGTGACCGTGGAGCAGACTGCGTAAGCCAGCGCCTCAATGACCATGATGTGACCACCCAATCCCTGCCGCTGGCGCATTGTAACCGAAACTCTCGCTTTCTACTTACGAGGCGCGTAGTTTGAATAATGACTATGAAATTGTACGGGGCGAATTGTGGATTAAGGCGAAGGGGGCAAGCTGCCGCATATTGGGGGCGCTGTGGCAAGCAGAGATGGACGCGGTGTCGTTTGCGTTGATTTGGATGATGTTGTTGATGATGCTGTCTGTACGTCGCCTTGTTTTTGTTGTTGTTGGTGGTGGTGGTGGTGGTGCTGTGGGCTTTGACTGGTTTAAATGGCTATGGGTATCTTTAGCTGGCCGTAGTATCTGTGCGCGGGGCTGTTATCAAAAGTTGCAGTCAAGCGGCTGAATAAGTGCCTAGACGCCTCTCGCTGACTCTTTCACTTTGCATATGTCGAACGTGCGCATAAACGAGGGTGGATTGAGTAGTTATGTGAGAACAGTTTTCTCTCAAGGAACTTAACTAACTGACCGATATACTAGGATAGTGTGCGTTACTTTGGAATCTGACATTTGATGGAACAGAGATCTTCTTTAGTCTTTGCTGGATTAGACCTAATGATCTCACTTAATTCGGCAAATTTGCAGATTTTGCCAAGTCTTTAATATTCCATAATAAAAATTTAGCAGTTCTTCATCGAAAGCTTATTGCAGTATAAGCAGTTTTTCGTGTTAAACTTGCATTATTGGCGAACTTGCGCATTGTAAGATTTTATTTTATTTTCTAGTTTTAAATTTGCCGCAAAATTTTGGTACGTTGAGCGCTTAATTTATTTAAGTACACTAGTGATGCCGTCTTTTATAAAGCAATCTACCGGCTTCTAGCTTGATCAACTTCAATACTCCTAAGTCCACCCTCGCACACAAACATATGTATATTAACAGAAACAATCTTTAATCAGCATTTACGCTTTCATCTTTCACATTTCTCAAAAGCGCGCAAGTTGAGTGTTATTTTTTTTTATACAATATCTCTGTATGCGAGTTAAAAAAATATAAATAAAAATAAACTTAAAATATAAATAAAAAAATAAAAACAAACTGCCATGCAGCAACAACAACAACAGCAACAAAAGAGATGAAAACTTTTGTGCTTTCTGCGCTAACCTGTTGAGGCCGCCGCTTAATGTATTGTCGGCTTCTCGTAAAATATTTTAATTTGCGTGCGAATTTACATAGTCCGAATTTTTTTTATTAATTTGTTGTCTATTTGTCTATTTTAATTTGATTTTAGCCTCCATAAACATTTATTTTTTATTTATTTATACACATTTTTTTTGTGGTTTCACTTGTGGCCTGCTCCTGTCACAGACAAAAGATGAAAGCAAAAGTGATAGGAAGTATTTAAAGCATTTAATCCAAATGGGGCTTGGCTTTTTAGAGAGCGGCTTAGCTCATACGGCGGGGGGCGCTATTGTTCGTACAGCAATAATAGATCCCATGTGGCATGAAACTTACACATTGAGTCTACAATTATGCATGCAACTTACA
The DNA here is from genome assembly GCA_035046065.1 of Chymomyza procnemis. Taxonomy (NCBI): domain Eukaryota; kingdom Metazoa; phylum Arthropoda; class Insecta; order Diptera; family Drosophilidae; genus Chymomyza; species Chymomyza procnemis. Next base: position 20,381,937 of record JAWNOJ010000004.1, read on the forward strand.
TCATAGACGTAGAAGAATAGTATCCAAAATAGTTGAGCATTTGAATAGCAGCTGATTGGGAACACAGTTAGATATTCCGAAAGAAAGGTAAAATGGTGTGGGAAGTTGTATCGAGAGTTCGTCAAATGCTGCACGAAATGTAGCTCGTTGGGTGCTATTTGTTATGTTAAGTTGTAGACCGGAAGCTGGAAAAGCAACCGTAAGAGCGAGCGCTATATATGTTGGGTAAATAAAGGCAACATAAGCTGGTATTTGAGCTATTGATGTATGGAGTTTTTTTTTGTATTGAGTTTGGTAGTGTTATTTTTACGTCATTAGGTTCCGCTAGATCTGCTGGCATTTTTAGGGGAACTCCTCAACGTCACCTAATGGGGGGGACAAAAAACCAACCGAGTTACATAAACATTACTACTGCAGAGCTTGGTTCGTAACCTTTTACTTGTTGTCAACCATTACTTTAATATCTGACAAAAACCTAGGCTAAACTGTGCCTCCAAAAGCCTACTATTAACATGCCTTAGCTCAACTTTATATAAACAATCTGGTTTTTTATACACAAAATGTTTAGAAAAACTAATTGCAGTCATTTAGCAACTTGCAAAGTTGAAAGGTCTGTATTTCGTCAATTAGAGTTACTATACAATTATAAAGAGTTTTCAAAAGCTAAATAGTACTTCTTGATTTAAATTCCGCATATAAGCTACACTCTGTGGTACTTGCATCTGTTCTGCAACCGACTAGATATCAAATACAGAACTTTAAGATAACTTACATATGCAGCACAAAGTGTTTAAATTTAGACGCTTTACCATAGCCTCATTTTCTATCACCCTTGGCATATCATATCCCAAAGGCCTACTATACTAAACTGCTATATCCCGTATGATATATATATGTTTGCGGAATTCTAAATGCTGCATTGGAATTGCTGTGCTTGATTTTAAATGCCTATATTGTAACTTATGGACTCTGTTCTGTAGAATGTGTTATGGAATCTGTTCTGTCAATCTGTTGGATCTTCCAAATAATCTTTAAGGAATACAGCTCACAACCAAGGGAAAACCATTAGTTTTTTACATTCACAATATCGCTTAGGCCAGTTTTGTAAAAATGCATCAGAAGTAATGTTGAAATTTATCCAAACATTCTACACCTTTGATATAATCTCTTGTATCTAATCGTTTAAACTAGATCTCTTAACAATGTATACTATAAGCCTATTATTCGTAAATCTATAAAATACATAAATAGTAAAGAACTACTTCCTTTCTTCAACTATTCTCTTTGTAAGTCCTTCATCCTATATTGTAAAAAATATGCTGCCGATTTTGTCAAATATAGTTCTAAAATTTTTTAAGAGTTAAAAAAAATTTCCAAAATAAATACATTTATATAGTTTTCTTGCTTATTTGTCTGAATACTTTTTTGTGCCAAATTATTCTAAAAAAAAACAATTGTAATACGTCCAGAATATTTTGAGAGGTTAACTGGGAAATCACCGTCCTTGGTTCTTTCTACTCAGACTATTTATACAAACTAATCCAAACTTGCTACTCTACCGCATCACCATGCATTTCTAGTGCCTAATTTTCAACAATCTAATGCCTATATACTCTTTTTATATTTGGCTTTTGTATAATAAACTCAAATCTAATCTAAAACTGTCTACAAAATTTCGCAGCAACTTGCTAAATAAAGGGTGCTTTGTTAGAGCTCAAATCTTAAAAGAGAAATTCAATAAGAATAAATTATTTTTTGCTCCTTAAGATCAACTAATTTTGGGGTTTTTGTGGTGCTAAAAAGCAAATATTTTTTACATAATTGCGTGAATACAAAGTGACATTTATTATTCTAAGGAATAAGAAATTCTGAAGATTTGTTCAAAATTAAAGATTTAAACATCTTTCAACTGAACGCTGGTTGCTTTTTTCAATAATTCTTCTACAAATAGTAGTACCCTTCTAGCCAGTTTTTACTTACTTAAGCCCATTTAATCATTTTCGTTATCAAAAACTTTGCCTCTTAAATGCACACCCGCTATCCCATACCAGATAACCGCTTTTTTGCAAAATAGATCAGTAATTTACTAAAAAAAATGCAAAGCTCTGAAAACATGAATCACTTTACGTTTTAATTGCTTTTTCACCATATTACACAACTGTTTCTGTTGTTTGTTTAAATAACTTTAATTATATCAATGAAACGGCCTCCTTCAATTATATAAGTTGATTGAAAAATTATCTATCATTGTTGTTGCCTATGCCCACATGCTTTAGACTACAACAACAGAAAATCATTACAATTTATTAATTATTATTATAATTGAAATAAATCACTCAAGTCCGGTTAATTTATGTGTTACAACGTCTACCGATCAGCTCTGGACTGTGGACTCCACTCGGAACTGGTGCACGGCTAGTTACAAACTGACCTTAAGAGCTGCGTTTCCCACATAATGTACAAAAGTCACGGAAACACAAACAAACAAAAACAAAAATATTTAAACAAATGAACTCGGTCCGTTTTGATTGATAAACTATATTTATTTATTCGGGGGAGCTGTCGTAATGCAAATTTCAGTTAATTACCAATTCCTATATAACATGGCCTAAGGGCAAGTTCCAAAACCGTATACGAAAAAAATAAAATATTTATAATTAATTAAAATTAGGTGTAAATTAGTAGTGTTTTGTTGTTTTTCTTTAAAAGGCAAACAGCAAATTAAGCAAAGCAAGAAGTGAGAATTCAGTATAGCGAATTAAATATACTCTGAAATTAGGATGGTCTATGATATTGTGGGCAGTAGTCAGCAACTAGGACTGCGAAAATTAGAAGAGGATTACTATTCTTTTTCGATTTTTAATTTGGCGTGCCCAAATAAAAATTTGGAAATTTAGATCCAAGTTGAAAACTTGAAAAAATGTTGACTAATCTTTTTTCGATTTTACTTTAAAATCGGTTGATTTTGTCTGCAGAAGTGCCCAACTAGGTCAGCGCAAATATACTACATGCTTTTTGTTTTGTGAATTTTAGACCAAATTAAGAGATTTGACAAATGATTACTTAACTTTTTTAGATTTTACTTAAGAGTCTCAAGGCATGGGTACTATAAGAGAAAATCGCTTGATGAGTGCTCAACTAAGTCTGATTTTTCAAATTTAAGTCCAAAGTGAAAGATCGAAAAAGTGTTTATTGACCTTTTTTAGATTTTACTAAAATATCGAAAGCCTTGGGGTACTATAAGAAAAAATCGCTTCACTTTGTATGCAGAAGCGCCGAACTAGAAAAGAACAAGAGCTACTAGCTTGATAGAATAGTTCCCTGAATCACCACCTGTGGTGCTCTGAGTCACTCGATTTGAGCAATTTATTTTTAAGGTAGCCACATTTCTCAGTCACATTCTAAGAAATTTTCATATTGACAGCATGCCATTTTTAAAAGTGACGCTGTCTCGAATGCATCATTGATTGTCTTCTTCCATCAAGGTAGTATTTCTAATTAAGGGTTTTTGAAAGTTTTTGACTCTTAATGGGGAAAATGTAGATCATTCTTGCAAGAGTGCACAAATTCTAGTGCTGAATATTTTAGGGTCGGCAGAGAATCATACTCTTACAATATATATATCATACAATATAACTTAAGCTTCCGATTTGGTGCCAATTTTCCCGACTTCTGCGTCTATGTAAAATTCTTTCAAAATGTATTAGGAAATACAACTCCAAGCAATGTTTAGATCGGTGTTGATTTTCTGTGCAAGTATTTGAAAGATTTCTACTTTATGGTAAATAGCAACTCATAATCCTGCTTTTCTGCTACACTTAACCAATATACTCCTTATAGTGTACTTAAACAACTATGAAAAAGTTTACAATGTTTTGAGGTTTTTGCCGCAAGTTAACACTTCATTTTTATGACATGTGAAAATTTGCCAATATTTTGTTATTTTTTTTCATTTTCGTGTTTTGTTTTAATTAATCAATTTGCAAAACGTTTGAAATTTGATAAAAATTGGCAGTTTGAAGATGGTTAGATCTACAGACATCTATCTATCTATCTATCGACAACTGCTACACTTTTTTTGCTGCATTTTTTGAGCATTTCTTTTTTATATTTATTTGGCTTGTTTTTTTATTTTGTATATTTGCCTACAATAAATGTAAAAAGTTTGCCTTGGACATGACTTTCATGACATTAGAAAGTAAATTGCCATGAGGCCAGTTGGTCAATCGTTGTTCGTCATCCTCATCATCATTATCAACAACATGCTCATCATCATCATCATCATTGCAACAATAACAACCTGAAGTTGCACCAAACTTTATTACTCAAAATTGTGCAGAAAAACATTAAAAAATAAAGAAATATAAGTAAATATCTGTAGATAAAACTGAAAGCGTTGGTTGGCTTTGGCTCAGGCGCCTGCTTACTTTTTCGAGTGTTGAAAGTCATTACTATCAATTACCATCGATTTGGATTGGATTGGTTTGTGCAACCTGACTGGGAAAACAACGTTGGCAAGAAAAAGTCTTTCACATTGACCCTGACCCGTTTTGGGTATAAAAATTTTGCAAGTAAAAGAAAATTGAATGTTTAGTTTGGATTCGTTGTGGCTGCATTTACCTTTATTTTTTGTAGCTTTTGGAGAGGCTATCTAATCTTATCATTTCATTAGTTGATTTTATATGCCGGTTTTCTATTTCGAAAATAAGAATACAAAGTGCAAAACGCAGCAGAAACAAAGCACAAATTGAAGGAAAGTTTGGTGAACTGGGGCAGAAGTGACTTGGTAGGGGGATATCTCGCCTGCCTAGGTAATAGGCTATTTGAGAACTTGCGAATTGGGTTTAATGAGAAAGAATGAATCATCATTACTACTGATAAGTTTGCGTTGTTTAAGACCTATTTGCTGTTCGTAGGGCTTTGCCTATATTTACGGAAATGCCTTAGGTAATTTTGCAAAAATTTGCAAAATCATTCCAAAAACAACTGACCTATGTGAACTGCTTAGAACTGCTTGACTTTTAAATAAATGCATAATATAAGGGGAAATAAATATAAAATTTCGCTCTTTGTAGATTTGTGGCGCCTGTGTAATATGGTAGAACGAAATTCGCTTTAACAAAGACTCTTTGATCGTAGCAGTCATGCCTGTCGATATATATTGCTTGAGGGTCTACAAGGCCAGCCAAGACGCTAATTAAACTTGTCAGGCTTTTGTGGTCATAAGTATAATAGTATATATACTTCATTTCATGTATCATCTATATTGTTTATATTTCTACCAAGTTCGCTATAAAAATACTAAGATACGAGTAGCCAAATAACTTTAATATGTATATTCTGCAAAGAAATCTTATAAGCGATACACTTGGACTTCAGTGTGAATAGATTTCCGATTTTATAAATAGGAACACTATTTTTCAAAAATCCAAGAAAATCCACTGCGGCAAAAATTATGAATCCAATTCGTTTCACATGTTTGAAATCTGTATTTTGACTATGATTCGTTCAGAGTTGATGCACTATATTGTTTAGTTACCAACGGAGTCGGTTCCAGCTGACTGCCTTATTGCAATTTCATAACATAAATTATGCGAGTTATTATCATCACATTATGAAACATTTAGTGAGCACATGGAAATAATTTCAAAATATATTTATTTCGATTTCGACTGATTTTTGTATGAATGTATATAATGATGTAGGCGACCAGTACGCCAAGACGTACTTAAAACCTGCACTGGTTATCATTGAACCAATTCGTTCTTCTGCGTATCTCAAAAAATAAAATTAAATATATAAAAAAATACTCGTTCATAGAAATATATATTGTAAATTCCTGTAAGTCAAAATATATATATATATGTATTTTAAAATAAATATTTCTTTGACTTCGACAGTTTTTAAATTGCCGCTCAGTATGCCAATACGTATGTTGAACACCTCCACTAGTTACCATTGAACCTGTTCCTTCATCCGCTCCAAACGTCCAAATTACCTGTGAGTCCTCAAAGGACTTAAAGGCCGCTACAAAACTTCTCTATTGTTACTGATCAAGAGTTTATGTGAAGATGAGTCAAATCCATATCGCATTAATTTTCGCCGGCCTGCTACTACGTCTCTTATGTGCTTGAGCGTACCAATGCAGTTCGTGTTGTGTTGGGCTCGGGTTTCCTTAATGAGGGGACCATCCGTGCCAAACACGTATAGTTTCTTAAAAATCACATCTTGATACGTGTTAGACACGCATAGTCCCCTTATTGAGAAAATCGGAGCCCGACACAACAAGTATTATATAATTTCTGCAAAATCACAGCTTGCGTCATTTTGTAAAATTGATACTTCGCAATAAGAACCAAACATGGGGCAGCTTTTTGGGAGTTACTGTAAGAACTTTGTCGTAATATTTTTTTTGCGCAGTTTTATGAAAAGTTGCTGTTTTTAATAATAATTTGCAATTAGTTCTAAGCGGTTTAACTTTATGATCCATTAAAGATCTGCCAACTAATTTGCGTTTAGCAATTTGCTTCATTTATATGAGGTAATTTCTAGTTCTGGGAAGTACTTTTTCGACTCATTTGCTCTAAGCTCACTTAAGCCAAACCACAAAGAGCATGTAAATGCCTATAATTGTATAAACCAAGTACATTCAATCTCAAGAACAAACTTTTTGCACACACTGTCTAACGATATTTTTTGCACACCAGCTTGTCTAATTCCCCAAAGTACTTCCATAAGCTGCCCACACACACATATGATCTTGCATGAACTTTTCAAAATATAACGCCCCGAAAATACCAAACAATGGTACGGCACATGTGAGTTCCCAGGCGAATGCGTAACGTTTTTCTACAAATTATTTGTACATAATAATAAATCAAGTAATAATAAATTTAAATTTGCACAACTTTTGACATATGTTGAGGCCCACAAAAATGTACGAATATATAAAGATCGCTCTTGTGTGCGAGACTGTTTCCTTTCATTTGAAATTCTTAGCTAAATGTCAATTAATAATTTACTGAAACCGCGCTTGAAATTTATTATTTAATTATTAAGTCACGAACGAGCCGCAATGCCTGGAATGCCAAGAGAACCATGGAAGTTCATGGAATACATGCAGAATACATGTTTTTTTTCACAACTTTTGTTTGTTGAATATAATGTTGGATCATTTCCTGCGAAAGTGACGGATGGCAGGTCGAAAATGATATCATGCTGCTGTTTTTTGCTGAGACTTTGGCGTGAAGTTCAAAAGAGCAAACTACATGAATGATGTTATAAAGAAAAATAAAATAAAGTTCAAAAAGTGGTGCTTTGGGGTCTTGAGGTTCGTTGGGTCTACATAGCAGTAAATCGCAAAAAGTGTTGTAAATATGAACAAGTGGGGGTATGTCGGCGTTGTAAATACAAAGCGCCGCAAATGTCAGTCACGCTTAATAAATTTATAAAATAATATTGTACCACCGGCCAGACTACAAAATCATACAACTTGAGCTTAGCTTGTTGTCACCCTGTAATCAAAAGCCGGCCGGTTGACTTGGGTCCAAGCATTATATCAACAATTGTCGCCGCGTCGTACCGCACCAACTCTCGCATCGAACTCCACAACTATGCTGAGTCAACATATTTATTTACCTCGTTTTTTTTTGTTGTAATTGTTGCATTGTTTGTGCAAGTTTTCAAAATTGCATTTAATTGTTAAACAAAATGCCAACAAATGCGGTTCAACGATATAGACAGTGGTATATAGAGAGAGATATATATAGGTATGACATTTCGTGTATATAGTTGTAGATATAACTTTACTGTTTGCTGACTTGTTCATTGACAATTTTCCGTTGAACCATTGTTGGTCATGTCACACACATGCCACATACCTTAGCCAACTCCGAAAAGCCCCAGCAAATCGCCGAACTGTCTGTCCCCCTTGCGTAGTCGTCTCTTACCCCGTAAAGTTTTGTGTCTCTGCATAACAAGTTTATGATTGCTGAACCCGTTTTAACTTTGTTATTTCTGTTACAATTTATATAAATACACTGAGCGGAATGCAGAGTACTATAAGTTACAAAATACCATTTGGTACAGCTTTTTAAAAAAGTTCGAAAAAGTCTCGGACTTGATAACCTCAAGTTTTACCAGCAGCCTGTATCTACATCTGCCTTACTATGTTTTTATAGAACAATAAATCTGATATAAAGTATTAGTTTACCACAGCTAGGACTATTGGATACCAGGACTGTGGTGTACAGCAGAGACTACTGTAGCTACTGTGGGGTATCCTCTACCAAGAAGCAGATTTCAAATGTTTAGGAACGCAGTTTTGTACACTATTCTGTCTTTTGACGAAACGCTGGTATGCTGGGTTTAATTTAATTTAAAGTAACTATCGACCATATTTGTTAGTCGATAATTTCTACGAACTATCATAGCTAGGGAGCGAAATTTCAACCGTTTTGTGGCTCCTTTTGAATATCCAAAAAAAAAAGTATTTTTGAAACCATTGCGGCTCTCCTTTCAATAAATGCCATTTTTCCATCGCAAAAGATTTTTGATATATCTGGGGAACGAAATTTCAACCGTTTTGTAGCTCCTATTGCGGCTCTCCATTCAATAAATCCCATTCCCAACGCAAAATATTTTTTAAATTTACAATTTAAAATTTTTTTTTTTTGAGAGCAACTTTGGATGATAATGATCTATTGACTGTTAGGGCCCCTGCTATTTAAGCTAGTCTTCGTGTTCAACGGAATCTAAAACTGATTTCTGGCTGAAATACTAATTCTTAAAAAAAAAAGACCAAACGATGTGGACCACAGCTAATGGAAAAAATTTTAAAAATATTTGAAAATTTTTAATTTTATTTAAGAGAACCTAAGGTATAGTATCTACTGATACTATAAGGTATAGTATCTACTGATTCTTAGGATCACTGCGATCTAAGTAGAGGATCCATATCTTCGTGCTGAAGGGAAACTTAAACCGCTTTGAGGTTTAAGTTGTTTAGTTTTTTTAAACTTTTTTTTAACAATTGACAATAAATTATGTATTAAGGTTTTTAATATTTAAAAGTATTATTTGTGCCGGATTACGAAATAGAACATCGCAAATCCCACTTTATATCCAATTAAAATTTTTTTTTTTGTTTTAAGCAATTTGTTTTTCACTGAAATTCTAGTTTATATCTGAAATTCCGCTTGCTTCCAGGTTTGTTTGATAATCATAGCTTCAGCAATGATCACTCGTTCTTTAACAATTCTTGGAGACAATTTTTGGTATGAATCATCAAAATCGGCTCTGACTGTCTTCAAAACGTCTTTGAAATGAAAGTCTAAAAACTTGCTTGATTTTAACTTTTGCAATATTTTTTCTTTTCGAGTATAGAGTATCAAAATACTCGTTACTTTGCTTCAATTTTCTTAATTTAGTAATTTTTTTTTTCGTTGCTTGGGTTTGGCCATCAAGTGCGGAAGTGCAAACGTATAAAGAAACGGAGAGACAGCAATTTGAACTGTTTGCATATTTTAAAAACCAATTCGAAAGGTGCTGTGCCCCCACTTTGCGGCAACACCCGTGGCTCCCCCTACTACCGCCTACCCCAGCAGTGCAACGTAAATACTCTACATTAAGTCTTCCTAGTTGCATATTAACATTTAGCTTTTAATTGCATTGCAATAAAATCGATAGTGTTGTTTTTTATCGATAAATTAAATATTTATTGTATCAACATTACAAACTGTAATTAATTTATTTTATATAGCAATAATACAATTAATTTTTTATTTTTATTTACAGCCTTTGATAGCCATACGCCGCTTGTGGTCTCACATAGAAAGGTAAGTCTTTCCTTCCGTTTATTTTTTATTTTGTGATAGCTCGTAAAATTTATTTTAAATATCCATAATTTTTGTATTTATGTGCCGTTTTTTTTTTTTTTTGGAGTTGTCCGACACTAACAGTACATTAAATTGTTTTTTAATTGATTTTAAATTACGTATAAGAGTTATGGGTCTGTAAAAAGAGGATAAATTTATTTATTTACTTATACGTTTCGATCTTTTTTGAATACAAGCTGTAGTCGCTATTTTTGAATATGAATTTTGGGAGAATTTATATACAGTTTTGTTTTTTTTTTTTGATGATTTAGAAGCAGCTTGAAATATTTGAATTGCATTTGGAACTGGGGTATTTCAGTCCATTCTCCGAAAGAAATATAGTCTTAAATAGTCTGCAAATGTCTTCAACTTTTTAACTAGTATTCTGGATGTTATTTAACTTTTATCAGAAAATGTAGAACTACAGATGAGCTGCGCGTGCTATGTCATTATATATTCTTTGGTATTGTCAAAATTATTAAATTGGAGATCTCAGTAGCGTAGTGGTAGCGTTAGAGACTACCCTGCAGCACTGGTATATTTGCCTAGCACTGACATGGCTAGCAATTAAGTAGACACTATTTAGCTACGAAAATCTCTGTTAATTATAGACCATTCCGTTCCGATTCGGCAATGAACCGTAGGTCCCTATTATATTCAGACCGCTTTTAATCGAGACACTTTATATATTCCGTCTTTGGAGCGATGACAGCAGAGTCAAGAGAAATACATTTTTTTATCCTTCAACGTTTAAAGTTCACTTTGTGTACTACGCATTAAGATATTTTCTATTGATGCTAGCAAATGGTTGATCACATGCGGAATTGGTTTATTTTTTTATATAAAGTTCTTTAAATTTGAATCTTTGCTAACTTTAGGTAGACATTACAACCCTTTGTCGGTTACAGACGCCCATACTAACTTTCTAATACAAAAATCTACCCTATTCCAAAAGGGACCGAAGCCGTTGCGCCACAAAAGAATTATTTAGATTATGCTGCAATAATCCGCAACGTTCTTATCTAGAGTTCTTTTTCAACTTAATTCATTATATTTTATTAGAAAACAGAACTACAGATAAGATGCGCGTACTATGTATTTATATATTCTTTGGAATTATTAAGAAAATTGTCTGAAAAAGGGTCGGCACAAAAGGAATATTTTAATTTTGCTTCAATTGTATCTCACCTAGAATTCTTTTTTTAACTTGGATCTATTTACATTATTAGAAAACCTAGAACTGCAGATAAGCTGCGCGTTCTATGTTATTATTATATCTATGGAATTATTAAGCAAATTACTTGTAGAATTAGACGACGCTTCGCCGCAAAAGATATAATTTTAATTATGCTTGAATTGTCTTGAACTTTCTCAACTAGAATTCTAGCTTGATTCATTATGTATTATCAGAAAATTAAGAACTACAGCTGTGATGCGCGTTCTATGTAGTTATTAACAAGAACATAACCTTAAAAGTTTGCAGAATTCTCGATTCTCGCTTATTTCTATTGCATTACTGCTAAAATATTTATAACTGGTATTATATTTTATTGTCTGCAGACAAAAGAATTATATATGGGGGCCTTGGAACCTTTTCTACAACTTTCCCACAAACACACCCATAGAATCAGGCATAAGAAATAATAGTCTTGACTGGCTGTATTTATGCATAATCAAAAACAGATCTGTGGAAATCTATGCAGTTTGAGAGAAACCTCTATAAAAGAAATAATAAACACCTGCGCTTTGATAGGCAATTAAATGCAAAAATGGGAAAAAAAACCAAAATGCAAAGTGTCTTACCTTAACCTGACCATGACCATGGGAAATTTGTGCATTTCCTAGGCAGCTGTTGTGTTGTGGGAACCCTGAAGAGTCTCAACAACAATTTCTCATATGGCAAAATGTTGCGGGAGTTTTGGAGCGCAAAAAAAAAACCTTGAGGCGCTCCTCGCACACAACAGCAACAACACTTTCGCACATTTGTTGTGGCTTTTTGCTTTGTTGGCATTGTAGCCATGGCTTTGGGCCCTAAATTCGACTTGTGGCTGGTGCTGGTGCACTGCATCCACTAGATCGCTTCCTGTGTGTGTAAATAGTATCTTTTAGCCGGTGTTCTGTGTGTATCTGATTTCCGTGGTTTTTACGAGCTGCTGTCAGCTGCGGCTGTCATAGAACGCTGCACATGATGTGAGAGCTGTGCGTTGGGGGGGCTACAGCAGCGCGTCCGTCAGCGACATAGATACTTGAGCAGAGTGCTCAATTTTCATTGAATAAAATGCAAGTGGTTGCAGCAGTGTTTGCCCCTTTTACTGGGCCCCCGTAACCGCGCCATACAGCTGCAACAAATCAAATGTGCTGAAATGTCACATGTCAAATTGAGTCAGTCGGTTTTTGGGTTTTTTTTTTCGTTTTGTGGGGGTGGCTCAATTTACGATATTTGGTATATTAAGCACTTGTGAATTGAAATATATATGACGCAATTGGGGGAAGGGCACTGTGAGAAAAATGTGGAAATTTTTAAAGTCGGAACTGAGTGTGTTTAATTTAACAATTTTAAAGATTTTAGTTGACAATTTTGGGGTATTCACGCATGCTGTTAATTTTGAGTAGTTTTCAATAGTGTTGGAGTTGGCTCGATCATTTGATTTTAGATTGATATGAACTAAATTTAATGGTTGTAACATTGTAGCAATAGTAGGGTCTGCATTTGGCCATTCTGTCCTGTCTTACCTCATTATGAGTAAAATTTTAATAAAAAAATGTTTCTATTTTTTTTTCTACGAAAGTTTTTACTTTATTCAAAAACAAGTATCTTTTGTTTACAATTGAGGTATTTAAAGATATAACAAGTATGACAGGGTTTACTCAAGGCAAAGTCTATCAGAATAAAGATGTGGTCGGATAAGAGAAATTGCTCTTGTACAGTGTTCTAAAAATCGGAGAACGAGAGAAATGTATAGAGGTTTTCGTGATGTAAGATTCGTAAAGCCCTTTTGACCAGAAATATTCAACGCCATGTAATCGGGATTCTTTAGAACTTACCGATGAAGGTTTAAGTTTTAATAAATGGCGCTTTCTACTTCATATACTCTTTAAGCCGAATTGGAGTATTTGCTTTTGTGCAGACTCCACTCAGCCTTGATACAGTCGAAAATGAGGGCTCCATGAATAGTATTCCAAAATTGAGCGAACGAGTGATACGTAGAGAGATTTCGTCATATGTTGAAATGAGTTAAAATAGATCAACTATTTTAGAGCATTGACTTTATCTAGTTACATTTGCCATTTTCAAAATGGTTTGGTTTGCCAGGGCCCGCTCGTTAAAAATCGAAATAAAATTTTTACCAAGGTACAACCGATTTTTTCGTTCCACATCAAACGCGAATTTTGTGAGCAATTTTCTTTTAAGTGTATAGTTAGTTGGTCTGCAGATTTATTAGTTATTAGTTTGTTTATTCATAGATGGATTCACGGCTAAGGTCAAACTACAAGAGACAAAACAACAGCTGCGCTGCGCAATTTTGTCTCCTTACCCTGCTTTCCGCACATTTTAAACAATTGCAATTGAGTGGAAAAACAATTGCCACACGGCTGAGTGCACTCCAATGCACGCGCCGTCGTTGACACCTAAACATGTTTGACCTTTGTTTTAAAACCTGCAATTTTCAAAAGCCAAATTTCGAAGTTAACTAACTATTGTATCTCTCCACTTAAGATGCAAGCTGGCACTAGCTGCTGCTGCGGCTTATGTAATATGGCAGTTGGGATGACAAAAAAAAAAAAGAAAACCAAAGGTTTGATGGCCAAGCCACATGCGGAACTTATCAACATATTAACTGCAAAATAGATACTTTAGCAACATTATCTTTAAATGTAGTCGAAGAGGGGCATAATATTATGCAAAAAAATAAAAAGATGTATTAAAGAAAAAATATAGATTAGTTTGCCAATTGGAAAGCAATGCACGATAGAAAATAGATGTGCCTCTAATACAAATTACTGACAGACAGTACACTCTGCATAAAAGTCGCAATCATTGTGCTACCAATTGACTTTCCGCAAAAGCATTTTTATTTTAGATTGGCTTACAATTCACAACTAATTAATGCCACATTGTGTAGGTTATTAGAAGTTGTGTGTACGTTAAGTCAGAAGCAGTTGTTAATATTAAGTTATTTTTTTTTAATTTTTCGCAACAAAGTTTTGGAAGACATAACTTTTAATATTTCCCTGATTCCCTCATTAGGTTTGTCAACATTCCTAGCTGCTTGCTAAGTTTAATAGAAGTGACGGCGATTTATGAAGTTTCAAATGAACAAAGTTTTTGTTGCTATAAAAATACTACAAAAATGATTTCCAAACTCATAACTCAACGTTGGTTTGACTATAAAAACAGACCCGACTATTTTTATTTTTAAAAAATAAGTAGAATCACTTTATTTTTGGCGTAACATTACATAGGCATTAAAGAAAGTGGGTAGCGAATTTAATCTTACTGCTACTTTCCTTACAATTTGATATTACTCTAGATGATGAACATTTTATTTCTATGAGTCCAAATACTAGTTTTAGACACTTGGTTGAAACAGCTACATTGCCATCGATTTTGAAAATATAGACATAATAGTTTGAACGTTTTATTTTGTAAAATGCAGAATAAGGGATTGTCAAAGGCTGTCGAAACGAAATCTGTTCTTAACGTCAGCACAATTGTGCATATTCTGAAGCAGGAATGTGCTGTATTTGATATTCTGTAGAAGATACTCAAGAAGCCAGTTTTATTGCTAGAATTATTTGGCGCAATGTTACTTTTGTTTGTTATGCAACCAAAGAGTATCTAAAAGTCGCTCACATTCAACATACGCCCAATGTATTTGTGCGCATGACTGACTGACTGTTAATCGGTTTCTCGGTTTGTCTATCGGGGTCTGTCTATCGCTACGTCTGTATTTCTATCAAGCTGTTTGTATGTCTCTACCTCGGTCTATCTCTGGTTGCCATTTAGCAGCCGGATCATTTTGTGATAGATATGTGGAAGTCGTTTGGCATCACGCTGCCTGCCACAACTAGGAAGTTGCATTGCGGTTAGCCCAGAGCTAAGGTCGCCAGCGAAACCCATCATCAGCTGGGCACAGTATTGCGTCGTCTGCCAGATCTCAGTACTAGATGCATATTGTAAGCATTTGCGTGCCAAAAGCGTATTGAATGTGGTTTCCACTCGTATATCTCTTCAACTGCCATTAAAACCCTACAATTCTGCGCTTCACTACACTCGACTGCATGCATTACCCTTCAACCATATAAAGAAGGGCTTGGTCTGGTCTCTGGCTTTAAAAGCGCAGACCATTTGCTTGTAAGTTGTGTGCGGCCCCGCTTCAAGGGACTCCATATTTATTTATAGTTTAGACAAAACTAGAGGAAGTTTTGTAATTGGTTTATTGTTTTCGGGTTGTTTTGTGGGGTGTGGCATGAAAAACTCATGACGAGCAATGAGCGGCGACAATTTTGACATTTGTTAAGGCCCGGCCTGAGGTCCACTCACACAAAAAAAAAAAAAAAACAATAAAAATAAAGAAATAGGATTAATTTTACAAATTTTGACAGTTTCGTGCGCTTGCGAAATCTATACAAGTCAAGGCAAGCCTCTATTTTTGGTGCCCTCAAGAGACAGCTGAGTAATTACATAGCAGATTATTTTACCGACACTAATGAAAGAACCCGAAGTTTTTGTGAATTATGGAAATTTTTATTTATTTTTTTACCAAGACATACTTTTGATTGACATAAAGGAGCTATTTGGAGTCATTTACTTTTAATTATTTTTTTTAAAAACTAATTTTTTTTGTTGACATATATGGCGGCTTTAAAGAAGTTTGGTTTTTAATGAGGAGGCGCGAAATGACAGCAAAACTGTCAGTTTTAATGAGATTTTGGCGCCTTTATTGGATTTTTACAACTTTTTGTTGCTACCACAAACTGAGTACTCAACTCGTGCTGACAAATGCCTATAATTAAATAATCAAGGGTGTGCCATAAATCCTAAGTTGGTTATGCCCCTAAATTTTTTTTTTGTAACTTCCGTCGTCAAACGCTTGACTAATAGATTTTTAATTGTTTCAAAACTGTTTTGCATTAATGAGTTATTAAAAGAAAAAAATTTTTTTTTGGCTTAAAATAAATGGTTCAATTTTTATCTTTGATAAGTTAAGATTATACTTCCATTTAGTTAAAGAACATTGCCTTGACTAATGCTGTTATCACTCCATGGAGATAAAAATAAATAAAATCCGTTCGAAGACAATAGGGATCTACAGTTTATAGCCGAAACCGAGCCGATTTGCCAAAGCAAACAGCATGTTCTTTCAAGGCAACTACATTATATCCATTAAAATTAATCTTGAATGCGAAGCTAAATTTGAGCAAATAATAGTTACTTAATAGGAAATATAACTGCTTGTACCTATTCCGACTGAGTGATAAAACAAGTAGATAGATTTTGGAAGAAATAAAGAAGGAAATATGTCTGGATTTATTGCGATTGAGAATGATTATTGTACCCCAACTTGATTGATGTAGACGAAACAGAGGAATTTCATTATTTATTATTAATTTAGGGGTACAACTAAGTCCATTTTCAAAAATTAAGAGGAAAAAAATGATTAAATAATATCGAAGAAAATTTAATATAAAACTAATCCGTATCCCTAGCCTATTAATGGACTTTTTTCTCTAGATTTGCACCGTCTTTCAGCTGGGATTAAATAATATCGAAGAAAATTTAATATAAAACTAATCCGTATCCCTAGCCTATTAAAGGATTTTTTTCTCTAGATTTGCACCGTCTTTCAGCTGGGGTTGGCTAGGAACTTGGATATACAAAGTTAAATAGGAAAACAGGAATTTATATAATTTATTTAATCAAATAACCAAAAGTTCAGCGTTGATCAAATTGAGGTCTTCGTGGTTGGTCAAAGTTTGATCGATTAGTTGATAGAGAAAGAGATTATTTGAATGCACATAATTCATATTCTTACGATGAGGAATATATTTTTATGGATTTTACGAATTTTCTCTTATTTTTTAAGCAGTAATTTTTAAGAAGTTTTGTCGAACATTTTTTCATAATATTTTAATCTTTGGCATTTTTTCTAAATAAATAAAACGATTTTTGTAGAAGTGAAATATATTATATTTTTTTGTCCAAAAGTTTATTTTTTTTTTTTTTTAATGCTTAAATATTTAAATATTTTAACAGTTGGGAGCAACAGCGAACTAGTGGCTGGTCTCTGGTAATACGTAAAAATGCTTTAAAGGAAAAATATTTTGTTTGCAAAATGGACTTTTAGCCCATTGTAGCGCGACGTTAAATCGCAGATCATTTTTTGGTTTCTCCAAATTTGCAACATATGTACTTCCCAAACTTAGAACATTTCTGCTTCAAAGCCCCCATAAAGATTCTTAAGCAATGCTTTTATTCTTAGTTTTTCTTCAGAATTCTCACGCAGTCAGAACTTCAACGAAATCTTATGCGCTTACAACTCTTTCAAAGCAAATGTTTAACTATCCTAAAACATTAATAAAGCTTATCAAGTTATGCCACCAAAAAACAGTGTCTCCAAAGACAACATATGCAACATCTACAGATATAAAAATAAAACAAAAATAAATATATTTATGTTGCACATTCCTTTACCTTATATATCAGCATGCCCCATACATATATCACTCTGAGTCGTAACTTTAACTGTCAGGGGCTTACAGACATTGTCTGTTAAGGTTTTCATATGTAGATAAACATTCAGAGAGATACGTATGTACGAATATGTACACACTGAACATATATATGCATATCAAAAACCATGGCCTAAATTGTCAAAAGTGTTGCTATCATATTTCAGACAGTCCCCCCCATTACAGGGCTCGCTCAAGAGTGCAACATTTCGAAGGTGGGTTCGGGTATTAAATAATTGAGCAAGAAACCAATGTCAATTAGCCAAGACAAAAACCTTAGACGGTGGCAGGCAAGATGACGCAAAGCGGTGCCCGTGCCGCAATTCAATTACGAAATATTATATTCATTATTTGCCATTCTTAATGAGCCATTTAAAAAGTATTTAGCCAAGTTAAATAAAAAACAAAAAACAAAGGGCAACAAATGTTTAAAAGTCAATTTAGCCATATATACTTATAGTCATGTATATAATATATATAATCACAATATTTCCCAAAATGAGAGACATCTCATCTCAGCTGTGTGTACTCCGGTTTTTGTTTTTGGTTTTTTTTGCTATTTGATCAATTAAGTTTTGTAATTATTGACCAAGTTTGTAATTGAGCCATAACAAAGAGTTACTCTCGGTTAAAGCTTAAATTTGCCATGACAAAGTTTCGATATTTATGGACTGTAAATATTATTTTATGCCTTGAAATTGAAAAAATATTTGTGAATCAGTCGATTTCGTTGGGCTGCCCATATAGTTCTGGCTAGAGAGTCATAGCTCTTTTTTTGGAGCGTGAACAGCTGCTCCATTTACTGGCTTACTTTTATGGGTTCGTCGGTACCTTATGGATAATAAGAGTAGTACTACGCGCTGGCATTAGTATTACAATTGTGAGCCGCTCCATTCTGGACTATTGGGGCTACACTGCCAAACAATGGCTCCACTTGGCTTGGCGACTTGGCGGTTGAGTGCCTCGGTTTTTTTTTATGCAGCTTTACCACATGCCACGCTCTATGTTATTCCTACGCATTTATTATAAGCACAAAATGGGTAGCAGTTGTTGAGTAAGGGGCACAGTGGTACAAGTTGCATTGGTTTTAACTTTTATCAAATCAAATCGGAATGCTTATTAAATTATGGAAAACTTTAAAATATTTAAAAGAAAATCCAATTTTATATTGTACTTCTGTTCTTTAATTATAAGGCAATTTCTGACTATATCTGCATAAATTTCATACATTTTTTAAAGTAGTAAAACAAATTTTTTTTAATTGAGATAAGTTTCAAAAAAAAAAATATCTATACCACTTTGTAAAAAAAAATAAAAACTTAAATTTAATTAGTTATTCACAATAAACATTTACACAACGTTCAGTTTCAAATTTTAAAATTGTAAAAAAATGCCCTTAAACATACCGCAGGCAAAATAGATTGTTCTATATATTTAAATAATATATATTTTTTCTAGTTAAATTTTCTCAATTTTACTTCTGACATACATGGCAACTTAATTTAAACATTATTATAACGCAAAATGAGATAAAAGAATCTGCTTTTTTTGTTGATAAAATATTCTTCTATAGTTGATGCTAACATTTATTCATATTGAGAACAATTTATGTACTTATTGATTTATTTATATATATTAGAATTTGTTGTTTTTCTATATACATTTATTCTACCCCAGTTAGTAGTAGAAAGAATTGGAATATTTTAATATTTACATATATTAGATTTATTTAGTTTTGATAAAGATAGATCTAATTAGAATCTTCTATAAGTGGTACTAAAATTTAGACATTTAAAATTTTTTATAATATATTATGTATGTTTATTTCCACTAAGGATCACATTGATCTATGTTAAAAGAAATAATATTTAAGATTTATGGTGCAAGAAATTGAGAAAATATAGAAAGAAATGAAAGTAGATAAGAATAGAAAATAAAATTAAATTACTTATCTACAAATCAAAAAAAAAAACAAGAGGTTTTAATTGAATTAACACACGATAAGGTTTAAAAAATCCATCAATAAATTCAACAGAAAAGTAAAAACCTTTTTATGTTTATCCTTAAATTTTCGATACAGTTTAAAAGAAAACTTTTTTTACAACCAAAGAACATTGCACATTTTTGAAAACAAGCAACTCTGTACAAGTTATGAAATCGATGCAGTAATAAGGAAGTACACACCGTTGCTATTTTTGTTTAACAAAACTTAATTTTATTTAATTTGCTAATTTAACACACCTAAAAACTCAACTCAAAAATTGCCGCAGTTCATTGACACTGAAGAGAGTGCTTGCCGGTTGGCTTCTCATTTAAGCTGCTTAGCAGGCTTTGGATTTTTTATTGCCAAACAAAGCAACCATGTACCACTGTGCATCAGCTGTGCTCTTGCATTGTTTATGGCTTTGTCGTGCGTGCTTTTGCCTCTGTGTGTGTGTGAGTGACAGTGGCGCAAGCGCAACGTGCAACGTTAACCAAGCATTGCGCATTGTTCTATGGAATCAATCAATTGCGTCGTAATAGCATGGGGCATGTGGAGTCGATGGATGTGGCTGAGGATGAGGCATACTAGAACTGCCACGTTTGGAGCGATCATCATGATGTTGATGACGCTCACGACGTCAACATAAAAGTGTCGATCAACTAAATGTTGTCGGCTCAAAACTAAGGCCAAAAGCCTTACAAAAAATAAAAAAGAGTTAGAACCCTGAAGCTGTCAATAAATGGGTTTACGACGCCGTCGAACTGTCGGAACGTGTGTGTGGGTTTCTTGTCTCTTTAAGAGTGCAACTTACCGATTTAATTTATGTTCGCTTGTAATTGCATGCGCCGTGACTGTTCCGCAGCCGATTCTAATGGGTACAATAACCGTTCAATTGAAAAACCTCAGTCCAAGCGACCCCCCAAATATATGATTTTTTTTTTGTTTTTCGGACCTAAACAAACAAGCTTGAGTATTTTTCAATGAATGCATGTCAATATTTGACAGCATTTGACCGCCGTTAGTCAAATAAACGAAATAAAATAAATAAATAGCAGAATTCATTCAAATCAATGAAAATTGTACAAAGTCTGGGGAGCGAAACAAAAAAAAAATGCACTTGAAATTAGAATAAATGCATTTCCATTATGGGAAAGCCAACAGGCAAGACACAATGAAGCTATAATTCTTGAAATCATGGCACACACATAGACGTGATAAAGGACTCATTAAAACATCACTTGAATGGACTGAACTGTGTGTTCAGTTTGGGGCTGGTCCAGCAGCCTGCAACTCCAGAGCCTAGACTTTTAAGACAGTCAAGACAAGCCCAGTCAAGTCAATACCAGCCAAGTTGAATGTGCTGCACACACACACACACACTTGTTCAATTGCTTGCCACTTTAAGGCCCCACACTGACAAAAAAGAAAAAAGCGAACCAGTCTTTTTCATTTTGGTTACACTTACCAACCCGAGGCTCTCTTCTGGGCTTGCATATCTTTTCTTTTTTTTTGAGCAAAATAGAAAGAAGACGCAAACGAGTTGCCTAGTTGGCTAACAGTTACTTTTGGCCATACAAACATATATATGAAATGGTAGAAAGATGTTCCTACGGAGCTTATTGGTTAGTTGCAGTGTTTGGCAACACTTAAATGTGGCGGGTAGAATTGGCTTATATTGGATTCTTGGCAAAAGCGCAAGTTCGGAAAATTAGTAGATTCTGTCTTACAGCTTGTTCTGCTTTTATAATCGTTTTCATTTCTTCTTGATCGGAATCAGTTTCTTAAGCGCAACCAAACGTTACAGTAGAATCGCTATAAAGATTTTATCGCAAATAAAGTAGTAACTGTCTAGTAAGCCTGTTCTGCTATATTTCTTATTTTTGTGATCTTTAAATAGAAAATTAGTAGATTTGTCTGTTGCATCTGTCAGATTGTTCTTGACTAGAAAATGCTAATGTTTCAAAACCAAACGTTACAAAAATATTTTGAACCAGTAATCTTGTGCTGCTAAATTTTAGTTACTTGTGTGATCTTTAATCATAAAATTAGTGGCAGCTTAAAACCTTTAAGCCTTTATAATTAACTTCAATTTTTCTTAATCCGACAAGTTTCTTTATTTTAAAAGTTCTTTAAAGATTTCAAATTTTTTACTTTATTAAAGATCTAACTTTATAAGATAGTAACTTCTTTCTTAATAGTGTGCATCATACCCCGTACGAAAGTAAACAGATCTTAGGGACTCTAGTAGCTGTACAGCTGAGACTCTACCAGAAGAAAGAATAACAGAGATAAAGATTTTAGAAGATGATAATAAAAGTATAGCTGAGACACTAGCAGAAGAAACAATAATAGAGAGGTAGATGAGAAAAGATTTTCAATTTGGCTCCATTCTTTGGCAAGAAATTTTTCTGTAAATCTTTAGTTATTCTTGTAATCCGTGAGCAGACGAATCTAAGTCGCCAAATATCTTGCTCATAAGGTTTTAAAAGATGATAATGTTTTCAGGATACAAAATATAGCAACATCTCTCATCGCCGCCTGCTTACATAATAGATAACGAATTAATATAGTGCATCTACACGTCGTCATTCCAATACTATTCCTTCCTATCTATTTGAATGCATAGCAGTTAAACAACAGCTGCTTGGCTAGCAGAGAACCTGGACTGTGTTGCATGTGCAGAAAACTTCCAGAGTTAAGTCCAGTTTTATGCTGTCATGGGAACAAGTAACTGGTTACCAGTCACGAGTCTCTTCCGTACGTTCTATTCTATTAAGCCTTTGAATAGAGAGGCTGGAACCTGGATTGGTACTGGCACTGGCACTGGGACTTTGACTGCGCGAGTGGTACTGATGCTGACCCAAACATAGCAATTCATAAGCGGTACTTGGTGCTGCCAAGACACTTGCAATTTTGTGTGGATGCTTCATTGTGCCTTGGTTGGTTGGTTGTTGTTGGATAGTTTTTGTGTATTAAATTTCGGTGCTGGAGCAGTGTTCCCAGGCAGGTCTCAAAATGTAATTCAATTTCGGCTGTTAATACGGTACTTGAGCCAATTACCCAATTAAATGCTTAGATATATTTTGTTGTCTAACGTTTTCTACTTTTATTTCACGTACAACATTTTTTTTTGCAATCTCATCGTCGCCATCGCCAACAGTTAAAGCCTGGCCAACGCCTTCTGCAATGGCCAACCAAAGCTGCTCATTTATAGATGCCCAAATATTGATGTATATTTTTTTTAAGAGTTTTACACAATTTTATTTTTTGGGGGGGGCCAGCTCAGGGCTGTATTTATTTGAGTCATGTTCTAGAGGCGTGTACAATTAGAGTTTCACAGCATGTACAGTTCATTGGGTTGCTTTGGGGCAAAGATACCAAATAAAAAAAAATAAAGTATTTATAAAGCGCCGTTAGAGCCCGGCTAGGGATTATGACGGGGCCAGTTCGTGCAACAAGTTGTTTGTGGCGATTATTATCGATTGGTCTGCGATTGTGTTTTTCGGGCTATAAAGATAGCGATCTCTAATGTGTGTGTTTAGCGCTTTGGCTGGCCAGCATTTTTTTCTTTTTCTTTTCGAAAGCCCCTTTTTGGGGGGGCTTACTAGACACAGCAGCATATACGACTTGATCTTGAACTTAG
The DNA here is from genome assembly GCA_035046065.1 of Chymomyza procnemis. Taxonomy (NCBI): domain Eukaryota; kingdom Metazoa; phylum Arthropoda; class Insecta; order Diptera; family Drosophilidae; genus Chymomyza; species Chymomyza procnemis. Next base: position 20,405,173 of record JAWNOJ010000004.1, read on the forward strand.
CGGAACTGCAATGAAATATGATTTTATTTTTTTGTGATTTTGTTTTTAACATTTTAATTAAACTTGAAAATTGCGCATAACTAATCGTTAACTGGGTTGGTTGGGTTGGGCTGTGCATATTTTTGGTTAAATTTAAATGGATAAAATTTATAATTGGCTTATAAATTGTGTTAAAAATTGCTGTTTTGATTGCTGCACATTCAATTTATTGCCACAATTTGGGCTAATAAACAATGTCTCGTGGTAAATATGTTATACAGTTTGGAATAATTTGATTAAAGTAGGTTTTTTTATGCAATTCGGAAATATAATAGTATTGAGTTAGTTTTGGGAACAAAGGAAGTGCAATGAACTTGTTGGCCTTCATTTTTTTATGAAAATGCAAAAATTAATGAATATAACTAAGATATCTCTAAATAGCTAAAATTATGTTGTAACCAAAATTATGCTATATCTTAACCTTTTCTTTATAAAAAATTCAAATTAAGACTAGTCAACTTTATGGAAGAATATTGTAGAACGCCATCAGAGCAAATAAAAATAAAAATTAAAAATTAGCATAAAACTCTTCTATTGCCTTAAATGTTGATTTCTATTTTACAATGATCTAAAGTAAGCTTCACTGTAATTTGAAAACTCCTTTTTCTTTTCCTATGAAAAATTCGGAGAGTTCCAAAACTCTTTATAACACGGACTGTTAAATTGAGAAATTTCAGCTTTATAACAAATTTATAGTAAAATTCAAAGTAAGGTGAGATTTCAGTGACTATTCCGAAGCGGATTCTAATGGGTACAATAACCGTTCAATTGAAAAGGCCAAGGGACCTAAAGGTTATTATTGTTAGCGTATGAGATGCGAAATGGATTATGCAAGGCAATATTGGATCCACAGTTCAAAAACCATGAGTTACTTCGGGTAGAATGACAAAAGAAACTTAAGTAATAGCTGCAGAAATAACAGGCATTTGCATGTTCTACGATCTTTTAGAGAATCTAATCTAAAGCGACGTCTACAAGAATAGTACCGCAAGCGCATGATAGGATCCGAATTTAAAACCGGTAGAGCAAAAATTGTTTTTGAAAAGACTCAATGAGCTGAAAGATCGAAAATAAAGTGAAATAAGCTGAATGCAATGGAACTAAAGCGTAACAATATTCAATGGAAGAACTTCCTGAATTAGCTAGTTAATTCGTATTTATTGATTTCCAGAATTTCCTAGTTTTGCAAATATATTTATTTTGATTGCAACATAAAACTACAGCCATGAAATTGCTGTTTTCGGCACAAAAGTTCAGAGCTGAAATTGTAAAAAAAAACTACCAAACCAAGTTCATTTTAGAACATAAAAATTATATATTCTTTTTATAGGGAAATACATAAGTTCAAGAAGCAACAGCTTATTAATTCTGAAATGAGGCAATGAAATTCTTGGAATGCTTTGCTGTGTGTAGATCGAATTCCTTAAAAATTAGCTTAGCAGTTTTTTTTGGGGTCTTTAGCATTTCTGTGCTGCTCAAGAACTCGCCAGCAATTACTTTAGTAAATTTACAATTTTTATTTATCAATTAGAATCGCATATTTGCAATAAACATAAAATTGCAAGAAAAAAGTGATGCCGCTTTTTAACATTTGGTGGTATTGGCTATTCTGTAGCCAATAGTTATCAATTAGAATCGCATATAAAGGAGGCTGCTGCAGACAATCTTCACTTGACTTGGCCACTTCCTAGTCGCAGTGCGATGCGATGCGGCTTGCCAGCTTGCAACTTGCAACTCCCCAATGCAACAAAGCTGCTGCACTGCACAGCGTATTGTATTGTTGTTATTATTGTGGTTGTTTGTTGTGCTTTTGTTGCTATCAGGATTCACATTTTATGCAATTGTTTCCATAGAAAAAATGCCATGTATAAATACAATACAAGACAAAAACTAAAACTGGCTGCCGCCGCGTCGCCTGGTTCCTGCTAGATCAGAGCCAGCATAAGCTACAAGTAGCAAACATTTTTCTTTTGCTCGCTCTACGTGGAGCGTCGTCCGACGTAGCTGCCGTCGAGCTATCTGGTCAGTCGTGATCAATGTCTCCAGCAGCAACTACAACAATGGAGGAGCAAAAATGTGCTGCCAATGTAAAGCAGCACAAGAGTTGACAACGCCAGCGACAACGATTAAAATCTCCAGGGAGCTAAACAAAAAACCAAATAGAGAAACCCAAACAAAGCGCTCTGCTCAGCAGCTCCTCTAGAGAAACACTGAGAGCGCAAACATGACTTGTAAATGTTTCTTTTTTTTCGTTTTTGTTTTTGTCTGTTTTGGTTTGGCGCTGTGCTACGTACGAAAAAAGCGCTCAAGATCCCCGAGATCCAAGCCTATAACCGTCTAAACATATTTCACTGAAATATTTTGTAAATTACAATGCAATTTTATGCCACACAGCGTCGCTGCTGCTGCAGCGGGTAAAACAGGCGGCGGGGGCAAATGTGTTGCAGCCGTTAAAGGTTTTTTGGTCAAGTCTAGCCAGACAGCCCACCAAATCACCAACCATTAACCACTTTACATTCAACGTGGCAAGATCAAAGTGAGTTAAAAGTAGCAAAAAGAAGAAAAACGCAGCAGGCAGTAGCTGGCGTCGTTGCAGTAGGGGAAGTTTAGATACTCTTTAGGTAACTATGGGTTTTTATTATTTTATAAGCAATGCTGGAATGGCGTTTTTCTCTCACAAGAGAATCTGGAGAATCTGTATGAAAAATGAAGTATATTGTAATCCTTGTAATTTGAAATTTCTGTGACATCTCCAAAGACTAAAGGGTCGAAATCGAAATATCAAGCCAGCCACTGATTAGACCACTTCAGATGATGAGGCCACCGTGCCTGATCCTTATTTTGGGGGGGGATAATTTTGAGTTTAGTGGTATTCCTTTTCGCTGCCGTTGCCGTTAAAGTATTTCTTTCCCGCCTTACCTAGGTGCACTTGAAACTGACTCTTTGGAAATATCAGACAGTTCTTCAATTTAGAACATTTTATGTCTTTTTAGAGGGTTTGCTATTGCTTACTTCGCTAGCCAACTCCTCGCCCTATTATTCTGTTTGCAAAGCTCACTCCAGCTTAGCGTTTTATATTTTTATATAAAAGAGCGACGAAAATTCATGTTGTAGAATTGATAAAGGAATATTTCCAGTAGTAGATTTTTTACTTATGTATAAAATGTTCATATAAAATTAAACCAGAGCACATTAGCGATAATAACGTTATCCCTAAACTCTACTCAGAAAAAGTTCCTACATGGTCCTGAAATACTTTTTTTTCACTCCACACGGCCGATTTTTTCTTAATATAATAATTATTTTTAACTGGGTGTATATCGATGTCTTTAGATATCTTGAAACAAATTACTGCAATTTCTAAATGAAGTTAAATAGGACATCGGTAAAATTGTCTGCTCGGTTTGAGCTTTCAAATTTTCCTTCTAGGAAAATGTATAGCGAAGATAAGAAGTTTAGTTTTGTATTATTTAAGTTTCAAATGCATGGCGTGGATTTTTTTTGTAGATTTGGGCGCAACAAGTCTGCAGAAAATAAACAATGCCTTAATTAAGCTTTGAATTTTGCAAAAATAAAACTGAAGTTCCTTACAAAAAAGTAGAAAATTTGGTCCAAAGCAAATCCTAATTCCAGAAAATAATTAACAGAATTTTTTATTTAATCTATAACGAATAACTGTAATTTCGGTACAAAAGAGCTTTGGTGTATTACCTAGTGGAAGGAAAAAAAATACCGGATAAATTAAAACATAAATTTATTCTCCTTGACTGGGCTTTTAGCGCTGCAAAGGCGGAACGTGAAGATATGTAGAATAATAGGTAAGAAGCGATATTTTTAATTAACAGTGATTTACAGATATATAGTTTTCATAGATTTTTTTGGAAGCTAAGCCAGTGCTACGAAAAAACACCTGTTTTGCTGCAAGGAATCGAACAACGACATTTGGATTTTTATAGACGACTACTACGCCACCAACAGCCGCTTCCGGATAAAGTAGATCTTTTATTTTTGTTGAAAATGAGGGAAACTAGACTACACAATACTATCGAAGCAGCGTGTCTGCTTTCCTGCTTTCAAATAATATTGGGATATATTCAGCGCATTGTATTACTATACAAAGTTGTTTATGGATAATATGCGCTTCTAGTTCAATTTTTTCCCCCAAACTTTTGTTATGATTTCATTTCAAGGTTGTACATAAATACAACCAATTTTTATTAGACCTCGCTAATATCAAGTAGAAAGACTCCTTGTTTAAGCACAATAAGAATCTTTAAAAAATTTCAACAAAGTCCAAATTCGTAACTTCTTAAAAAACTCCTAAAAGTGCATAAAAACAAGAACACAGGTACATCACGAATTATTGTTAGCTTTAGGGTACCCAAGAAATCGACGCACCCACCGAAATTAAATTTCATTGTTACCTTGATCTTTGCCTAAAGCGTTGCAGACTTTAAGTACAAAGTATGAATTCCCCCCAATTGCAGAGTATAAAAAATGGGGGGAAAAAAAACCAACTAACGTAATGGAAAAAGAAAGAAAAAACAAAGATTTTGCAAAATTTATTGTCCATGCTGTTGCAGCCAAGAAAGATATACTACAAGTTAGACTTGGTCAGGCGGCCACTCAGGAGGGAGCAGTAAACTGCTCCGGCAGTCCTCATGTGCATGTGGATGCAGTTTGCCGGTGTAGCAGGTTATACAATTTTAGATTTGTATACTAAGACGAAGCGTACCATACCATGTAGTCGGTTGGTTGGTATCTGTTTTTCCAGTTACTGTGCAACCAACGCGCTCAATGAGTATTCATGTTTGACCCAAATACACAAACGTTGGGTTGCATTTGATGTTGTTGCGACGGCTGAGATGGCCAAGAGAGTCAGGAGAAAGAGCAAAAACAAAAAGCGACTTGGAAATAATGAAATATGAATTTCAGATAACTCAGTGCAACCAACACACCTCTGGCGGAGGAGGGGAGGGGGCGCTGTCTGTTGCTAGTAGTCATTCATGCAACATGTCATATCATAATTTCGTTCTGCCACACACTCACACACACACACACACTCACTCATTTACTTGCCACTTGCCACTTATGCTTGCTTTTCGAGCTTTATCGGGTCGTCTCTCACCTGTCCGTCCGCAACATACTTGCAGCGGGGAAAGTGAATACGAATGTGTGTGTTTGTGTGTGCGTCAGAGTGTGTGTGCGTGTGTGTATTTGAATGAGTGTGAATGGGTGCGTTGTGGCGTTTGTCGCGTTTCTTGAAATAATATTTGCACATTGGCGGAGGGAGCAGTGCAGAGCGCAGTGGGCCGCTTCAGCTCTTTGGGGCAACCCGCTTGCAATTAGCTGACATGATTATCAGTCGTGCGGCCCGCAGCTATGCTTCTTTTTTTTTGTAATCTTTGTTTTGGTTCCGAGTGCGCCTCCCCGTTGCAAATAACCCTCGAGCTATCGACTGACTGTGTGGACTACCAACTAGCTGTCTTCTATCTTTACCTTTTTACATCGTTTTATTTGGCTGTCGTCGTTTGCTATTCTTTTGTTTCATTGTTGCTCTCCTTTGTATATACTCTACATCTAAAAATGCGTGAGGAGTATATAAGAACAACGCTGACAGTTAATTTGGGAAATAAATCAGACTTGGGGTATAAATTTATAGTCTTCATGATGCTCGAAAATCATGTCGATTTATCCGAATCAGCAGCTCCTGAAGGCAACCCTTGGTTCTTAAGAAGTTAGAAGTCTTCAATTTTATGCGTCAGGAGTACAGGAGATCAACGCTGACAAGTTTGGGGAAATTAATGGTACTTGGGGTACAAATTTATAATGTTTCTCAAAAAATGTCTCGATTAAAACGGATCAGCAGTTCCCGAAGGGGTCCCTTGGTTTTAAAGAACTCGGAATTCTTAAGTTTGTTTTATTTTTAGGAAATTATGTTATCTTTGTAATCTTCAAGTGATACATATGATATGAAAACATTCAATTCACGAAAAATTACTGAATTAGAATTGAATGAAAAGCCTAATATTATATTTTCAATAAAATATTACATCTGTATATTATTTACTCCTTACAAACGAAACTTTGAAATATTGAATATTCTCAAATAATATATCATTCACGAACTGGTACTGGTTTAAGTGTGTGTACCAAGAAGCATGCGCTGTGAACTAACACATTTATAAGGAAAATCTTATAACAAATACTTATTCATTATATTGTGATGAAATATTTACAATTAATTTAAAAAAAAAAAAACCCCCTAAGAGGTTCATATAGTGCATTCCATATTCGTACTCTGCCCAATTCGCAAAATTAATATTGTTATGATTGCTGCCCGTTTCATAGTACCTACGATTGTAAACTTTTGTTATACGTTTCGGCATAGACGTGCGAACTGGGTTAATTTTCTATATAGTATATAAGTAGTGTTTGTGTACTTATAACGTCTAAAATTATTGTCTACACCAAAGAAGACATTCATTCACACGATTTGTTGTGCTGCTGGCTTGCAAAAAAATATGAAAAAAAAGAAATGATAATAATAAGAAGCACAATAATACTATAATATACAATAATAATATTAATAATTTCACATTTTTACCGTAAACCGAGTGTATGTGTGTGTGATTCATTGAGTGCTAGGTGGCGTTTTGTATAATTTAGGAAACTGTGTTTAGGTCACATAACTCTGTAATTGAACACCTTTGCTGTGTGAGAGAGGGAGAGAGATGCAAAATTTAACGTGACACCAACCGGGTGAGCACTTTCTCAAGTTCAATGAAAGTTAAGCAATGGGATAGGTTAGGTTTGGTCTCTTGGATTTTGAGTTTCCGTTTCTCATATGTAGAACAGCTTGATGAGAATGTGGCAAGAAAAACAGAATAGAAACACTTAAGTTAATTTATGAGCACTGAAGAATCTAGCGCACAATGAGAACGCATAATATCGCTAAGTGGAAGGGTACTTAAGATTGTAAAATAAGCTGGAAATTAGTTGCTTTTTGGGCTCGAGGGGTTTCGAGTGGGAAATTGACGCCAAAAAGGTAGCTGTCAATTGAGAAAGTTAGAAAATTTAAGAGTGATGATGATAGTGTAAAAAAATTTCTTTCAATATCGATTATCGATTTTTTATTTATTGATAGCAATAAGTGTCTTGATTTAAAATTTCTGCTATCGTTAAACCTAAAGGTAATATTTAATAGGATCCTTAACATACTTCAAATCACTTTGAACTAGTGAGTGCATCGCAACTCTATCTTCAACTAAAGTCTCTAGAGACCGAAATGTCCAACTATTTTAGCAGTTTCGTGAGCTTTCATCGTCCTGTAATAGTAGTCTACTACTAGAACCCACTTGAGAAGTTGCTTTGACTTACGCAGACAGGTCAGGTCGATTTTCGACTGAGGGTCGAAACTACTGAAACCCTTAGTAGTGGGTCATCATAATTAATTGCTAATGGAAAAATTGCCTTTCTGTTTGTACTCCATGAAACCGTGAAAATACTTTAAACGAAAAACTGATTCTCGTCATTCTCTTCATACAGCCTAGCAGAACTGCAACTAAATGCATTTTAATATTTCCCGCAAATAGGGAGCCATTTTCCCAGCATAAAATTAACTGGAAAATATTTATAACCTTTAAGTATAGGCTCTCTGCTTAAGCCAGCCTCGCGCTGAAATAAACAAACCCACCCTAACCAACAAAAAAATCCCATTAAGACCAAAACACCAACTAGCGCATGTCTGTTCCCCACTTGGCAGCTATCGCCCCCTGGTCACGCCTGGGCTGCGCCCAAAATCGTCGGACCCTCTGTTGCGCCTGTCACTGAATCAGCATAAAATGTTGTTGTTGCTTTGTTTTTTTGGGTATTCGCGCTTGAAGTCTGTAATTTGCTAAGAAAAGAAGCAACAAAATAAAAAGAAGGAAGAAAAGCTGAAAACAAGCAGTCAGAGGAGAGTTACCAAATGAAAAAAAAAAGAAGAAAAGCGACAACTCTCAGTTTGCAGACAAAGCGTGGAGGTCAAACCGAAAGGTTAAACTGACAAGATTGACAAGCTCGCCAAATGGCGGCGACAACAGCAACAACAACTTCGAGGAGAACCGAAAGAGCATGACAAGTTGCACTTTGGGTAACGATTTGAAATAGGTTTGGGAAACAACATTTTCCAAGCCGTATACGAAACTAGGGAGTAACTAAATAATTAGTTGCACTATAAAAAAAATATGTGTGTCTTGTAATTGCAATGTTGCATGTTGTAAGTTGCAAGTTTTTATTTAGCGTAGTTAGGCTTTATTGATATAGCTTAAAGTGGGTGGATTTTATTCTTATGGGAAATACGGCAAAATAAAACGAGGAATAGTTGAGGGTAATGTAGTTAGTCTATTAAGAAGCGGTTGATGCGTATTTTATAACATAATAAGTAAATTATCTATTTTTATTTTAAAACTAAAATATTTATTCCCCACCTCTAAAAGTTGTGTATGAATATATCTCTATTAAAAGTTATTTGAAGAGAATAGTGACCTACAGTTTATAGCCAAATCTGAACGTGCTGTCTATAATTGCAAGAGAGTTTGTTTAAGCAAACAGCGTCTTCTTTCTTTCTTCCCCATTTCTAAAGGCAAACAGCGTATTATTTCTTTCTTCCCCATCTCTAAAAGTTTTGTATGGATATATTTCTATTAAAAGTTATTTGAAGAGAATAGCAACCTACAGTTTATAGCCAAATCCAATCTTGCTGTCTATAATTGCAAGATAGTTTGTTTAGGCAAACAGTGTCTTCCTTTCTTCCCCATCTCTAAAGGTTCTGCATGGATATATTTCTATTAAAAGTTATTTGAAGAGAATAGGGACCTGAAGTTTTTAACCGAATACGAAAGACACCGCTGCTTTAGTTAAAAAAAAATTTGCTTAGGCAAACAGCGTCTTCTGTTTAGCTATGCCAATTCTACGCAAATGCAAGAGTGCTTATGCGTAGAATCGATTATTCGTATCAATTCTACGTTTTTAGTTCGCTAACAATACGCTAATTTGGATGGCCATTACTACCAGTTATGGGGTTATAGCCTACTACACCAGCTCTCGCCAAGCGACTCTGGTTTTTACACGCTTCCTTTATTTGGTTATTCCAAAGCAAGATTGTAACGCCTTCACTTGGTCTTTTCATCTGAGTCTAGGTCAACCCACTCGTCTTCCTTCGTCAGTTATCGTATTGAGCACCTTCTTGGCTTGAGCATTTTCATAGGGCCGAAGCGTTTGCGGAGAATTTTTTTCTCGAACATTCCAAGCGCAGCTGCATCCTGTCTACGACACAGCCTATGCTCCTAGGCCAGATAAGAATACCTACAGGATGAGCAGCATTTAGCGTTGACTTAGGGGTTTTATCGGTCGAGAGAGGTCTCTGCACACTAGGCCCATAGTAACATCTAGTGACATATATGAATTTTGTAAGCAAATTCTTGGCAATCTGCAAACTTTGGTTTAACGAAATTGTATGCTACACTTGTTCCTTTTTCCTGCAATATACATGGCAACCCTCGTTGCAAATATGCAAAACAATAGAGCAAAGAAATTCTGCATAAAAATTATAAATAAATACTCTGCTGGAATGCACAGCTGATGCTGAGCTCTATATATAAAAATTCCTATGTAGTAACACTCCCCACTATCATCAGCACCGTTATCAACGTGTCCCACTGTAGAGTTGCTGCTGCTGGGATTGTTGCACTAATTGCATGAGAAACTTCACATGGTGCAAGCTTCTATATATATATATATAGATGCCGGTTTTTTTTCCGCTCAATATTATATTTTCCCCCCTCCAACTTCAGCTTCAGCTGATTCTTATATTTTACACGCCTCGGATAATTTTCACATTAATTATGCGCCGCGTTCTTTCAAATGATGTAACCGAAAGCAATGCAAGTCAAGGCAAGACGGTTTGAGCCAAGTCTTGGAAGCTGCTGCCACTTGGTTCCCAGGGCCCAGGCACACACACACACACACACACACAAGCTGGCAAAAATCATTTAGTTGCAATTTGTTATATTGTTGTCAGCGTAGCCGTCAGTGCCGGCTACTGTCAACAACACAAAATGCAGACGGACAGGCGGCAACCCTACACAAACCACTTGACAGCGAGAAGATGAAGAGAAAGAGAGAGAGAGAAAGAGAGTGCGAGTGGCGACCGCCAACCGAAGGCGTTGGAATCGAACACGCGTTGATTGCCGCGTCAGAAACGCTTTAAAATTTAATTTCCATAATAAAAATGAAATTAAATAAACAATTCGAACAATAAACAGACAGCAAAGCGGCTGTGACAGAGACGGACAGGCCGTCATGCGGTAATCCGCCAATGTCCAAAGCTGCTAAAGTTGCCGCCGTAACAGACACCGTGTGGGCGGTCTACCCGTTTTTGCTGGCAACGTTGTAATCTCTTCGCGTTGGAGTTCACTGGCAGCTCGAAAATAACGACGCAACTGAGGAAATTATTTAACGGCTACTTCTTCAGTGCTGCAGTTTATTGGTTAACACATTTGGAAAAGTATCTGTTAGATCGGATTTTTTGTTTTTACCATTAGTTTTTCGCGTTGGAAAGTGAAAGTGTGCGAGACGTGCCTGGGCTGCACTTGATTTGGATTTTGTGCCACTGATATTGTTGCACCTGAACTCTGCCAAGAGCGTAGCACCCAAAGCGTAAGAAATGTTTGTTAGTTAACCGAATGGGAAATACGCTAGAGTTGTTCTAATTGGATTTTTTTGTTTGGCGCCATTTGGCGTACAAATGAGAAATTGTGTTCAACGCTTGCGGATTTGTTATTTTGAGCTTAGAAAGCAAAAATGGGATTTTTTGTGCAAAAACAAGTTTTGTACACTTCTTGTGCTGGCGCCCTCTGGCGTAAAAATGGGAAGTTGCGTTTTTCGCTTGCGTCCTCTTGTGGATTTGCTATTCTTAGCTTGGAAAGCAAAAATGATTTTTTGTACGAAAACTAGCTTTATTTTTTGTGCTGGCGCCCTCTGGCGTATAAATAGGTAGTTGCGTTTTTCGCTTACGTCCTCTTGTGGATTTTATTTGCAGAAGCTTTTAGGTATTAAAGGGAGATCAGGTCCTTACATTTATTGTGCTGATGCCCTCTTGAATACAATTGCGAAGTAGCTGTTTTCTTGCTTGCGCCCTCTTGCGGATTTTATTTACAGAGCTTTTACGTGTTTTCTAGCTAAAGTTGCTCTAAGTTGAGTTGAATGGGTGTTTTTGGGGCATAAGTGGCACCACCTTGTGACAATTGCAATAGAGGTGCTTGGGTCGATGAGGATAACCAGCAGAAAGAGTCGGAATCAGAGAATGATGACATTGGCTGCATTATCTTCGACTAAGCAACCTTCAAAAAGGTTTATTTCCAGCTGGGGCTGCACGTTGGGCATTCCAGAAAAACAATGTCATAGCTGAAAGGGGAATATGTTTTATTTTTGCAAAGAACCTCATCCCAAAAATTAAAATTTTTGTATACTTAGTGATCTCAAAACGAAAGTGTATCCTAAGATCACCTTCCATGGCAGCAACTACAACAAAAACAACAATTAGTGTTTATTTGCGCTTGTTGTTTATATGTTGCAAGTGTTTGGTTGTTTATTTGTTTGTTTATTGTGACTTTGGTGTTGCTCTTTCCACGAATCTTTCAACTTACAACTGCAATTAGAGTGTCAGTCAGTTTAATGAACTGGCAACACACCTGAAGTGCCTCGTCTCCACCAGAGTTCACATTCATCTGTCTTACGCGCTAAACTTCATGCGACGTTGCACACACACTCAAGTGAGCCCTTAAGATTTGTAATTTTGATATCTCTTAATTTTAACATTTTTATTAAATTTAAGATTTAATTTAATTTTAATTTTTATTTAATTCAACTTTATTTTTGAATTTTTGCAGGTTATACGAGAGCTGGCCATGACTGTTTATGCTGCTTTGGACTATAACTTACCAGAGGATGAACAATGCCTGATCTCGCAGGAGCTTGAGGAGCTGTTTACCTATATGGTGGCAGGAGGTGAGTTGAATATTGGTTGATACTTTGTTTATGATATATTTTAGGCATGTACTACGGATTTTAAAAATTGTATAAAAAATGATTCTTTAATTTATCATTCTTAAAAGTTCTTTGTAAAGCAATAGTTTCCCAAAAATCATATTGTTCATTCTTTACCTTATCCCAAGAACATTTCTCTAAATTTATAATAATCCCTTGATTTTACTATTCTGTCTGGCATTCCATTTACAGTTTTTTGGAGCGACATTTGGATTCTTCCTTAATGTCAATCTGCGTAAACTACAGATTGACATTGGCAATAAAAAAAGTATTTTTGCCCAAATTAAAAGCTTTAATTCAAGTTAAAGCACAAGATTTAAGACTTTATTATTGATTTGAAAATTGTACACAATGATTTCTATAAAAATTTATATCTATTTCAAACATTGCATTAGATTCAAATATTAATTTATCCCTTTAAAGCTTCCTGATTATTTTCTATATTTTTAGCGTTTTAAAATGTTAAGAAATATATATCTTTATTAAATTATACTAAATGTTAGATACTTTGTTTATTTTAAGATTGTATGAGTCAATTATACCGAAGACCCCATATGCATGTACTGCACCAAAGTTTATAGAAAATAAAGCAGCTGCCTTACATTACACTTCTTCGTAGTTCATTCCCTGCACGTTACAATGCCCTTATTCATATCTTTAATCTCTTTAAAGAAAACTTAACATTTTTTTATATAAAAACAAAAATTCCCAAAGCTTTATCGCCTTAAAGTATGATTCAACTGGCTGACGACTCCCACGGAAGTCTAGGTCATCGGAACTGCAGCAGCGCCCACATTGTTAAGTAACACTCAAGGATATCTCAATCAAATAAGAACAGGGTCAAGTTGTTGTTGCTGTTGACTCACTATACTCTATAATATAGTACTTACTTGCTTAAGATCACGAATCTCGGACATGGAACTTAAGAAATTCGTTACATTAATATTAATCATATTTTGAATTAACTATATTTCATTGTTTTTATTTAATTTCGGATTGCAGAAACCGACGATGATTGCATTGACGAAGGCATCGACGAGGGAGATAAACGTTGGGACGATGAAACGGAGGAGGAACGCAATGATACCAAAGAATTAGAGCACATAATCGAGGTAAGTCTCACACAGTGCACGACTTCGACTTCAATTCGAATCAAAATCAAAAAAACTCGAAATTAAAATCAAAAATCACAAGCTCTGACATTTTGGCAAGAGCGCTGATAAATTGCAATTGAATCAAATTGGTGGCGATGGCGGTGGCGCCGACGTTGAGGCCACAACATTTTGTGGCTGCACCTGGAGGTTCCACCATGGGATTTTTGTGTGTATTTTTGTTTTTGTAGGCTTCGTCGACATGATGTGCCAAAATCGTATCTAATGCAAAGCGAAAATGCAAATTAAATCGAATGAAATTTCATAGCTACTCTGGGTTGCTTTGAACTTTTGTGGAACATGATGCCGTGAGTCAGTTCAATGGAGTCGCGTTAGTCAGTCAGTCAGTTCGTCAGACAGTCCGCGCGTCATGTCAGATAGTCTGATGATAGTCAATCGTCGAGGTAGGCAAGCAGTTGGCCCATTTTGGGGGTGCGCCATTATTAGCTGCAGGGGGGGCCGGCAATTGGCGCCTAACCTTTTGGCCAGCATGCCGTGTGCTCCATTTTTATTGTTGTTTGTTTAGGCTGCCATTCAAAGTTGGTCATGTTGCACTGTGCGAAATAGTTGAGGCAGTTCTGTTGTAAGTTTGTTTGGAAAATGTCATATGGAATTCAGCGAGAGGTAGTTTGTATTGTTGATGAAGTTATCGCAATCGGAACTGACATTTGTTGGATGTCCAAAAAAAAAGTGTGCAGCGAATAGCTTGGATTACCATATGTACAGTGAAGGCAGGTCTTAATTGAAGCTTTCGATAAGATTTTGCTATGGATTGTGCTGTCCGACATCTATTCCTATACTTATTTTCTGTTCAATAGCTATTGGTTAAAAAAGTGCAACGGTCATGTGAACAAAATATGGCGTAGGGTCTGGTCTTTGGGAGAAAAAATCAACGCTAGAGCATTACTTCTCCTTTCCCTGCGATGCACTTTTCTTCGCTTCTGATAAATATATACAGAGTAAAATATGGCTAGGGATCTAGATTTCAAGGAAAATCACAAAACAAATCCAATAACGAATCATATTGCTTCTTATTGAATTAACAAAGTCTTAAGATGCTGATGGGGTTAACGGATCTTAACTGCATTATGGGTGCAGGCCTTCGGCTAAAAAAGCCCCAAACAGGCAAAAAAAAAAACAAACATTTTCCCAAGTAAGATTTCATAGTACAAACATGCGTTGCTATGTTCCTCTTAGGAGCCTCAGGAACTATATAGATGCAGATTAAGTGCAAGCGGCAGTAAGTTTTCAACTTTAGATTTTGAGAAAGTGTGAACATGCGGCACTTTGTTCCTACTTGAAGTTCGAGAACTTATATATAGAGATATATAATAAGTCCCTGAGTGAGTTTATTAAGATTTTTGAAATAACTTCTAACCGAATTTTTCCAATTTTTAGGCGTGACGCAATCCAAGCTTTCTGCGAGTAGTATTGTCACACAAAACGCATCCGAATTTTTTCTCAGTGCTCAATATATTCTAGTCATATATTTTATACCATACTATGGGTTTATGTCTGTCCGGGATCTGTCGCTGTCTCTTGACTTTTGGCGTGTGGGAAAACAAGTTTGCAATTGGCTCGACTCGGCAATCTGTGCGACGTCTAAAGCACGCACGTTGCGCCTTGTGCTGCAGTTACAGTTAGTTAGCGCAACATGTGGCACGTTGCAAGTTGCAGCAGCAGCGGCAGCAAACTTATTGACGTTGCCTGCTCAGCCAAGCACGAGATATGCATAGACACCACTTTGAGATACCATTTGTATCTAGTATCTGTCTATATTGATACACACTGCAATGGTAGGATGTGACGCAATATTGAAATAGAATGTTACAGGCAGAAAAAGGCGCGTCTGAACAAACTTTTGTTTCTCGCAGATCCTCGAGTGCCCAGCTGAAATCAACTGTTTTGCTATCTGTTGCGCTTCGCCCTGTGACTTGGAGAAACTCAACTTGAGTCCCAAGCAAATATGGCAAATCTTCTGGTATAACTATTTAACTTAAGATGGGATTATTGATGATAGTTATGTATCGGATAATGTGGTAGAAACTGTTGAGGTTGGTAAGCGAAGTGAGCAGAGTGCGTCACTGTAACTTCAAAACTCCTTTTCCTATGAAACACTCGGAGAATTCCAAAACTCTTTATAACACGGGTCTTTCAATTGAGAAATTTCAGATTAATAACAAGAAGCGTGTCCATGCACCTTGATTTATTCATATAGTAAAATTGCAAGTTAGGTGAAATTTCAGTGACGGTTCTGCATTTTTGCCTCAAGTTTCGAATGATTCAACAGAGTTCCATTTATTAATCATTATTGACTATAAAATAATACAAACAAGCGACTCATGACCAATATTTTTCACAACTATACGCGGATTAGAAAATTGATCTTTCTGAAAGAAAAACCTTTGAAAGACGTCATCATGCCAGCTGCAAACATTTGGATGCAGTGTATTTCATTGTCGGAAACCACACCGACCATATCGCGATTTGTTTTTCTTTGTATTCTCAATCCACCGCAACCACAACAACAAGAGCTCAGTTACGATTTCGTTCTATGGTGCAGGTTCTAAATTACCAACAACCATTTGGATTGTGGCTGACTGGTTGGCTAACTGGCTGGTTGACTGGTTAGCTCGCTGGCCGGCTGGCTAGCTGGTTGTTGGGGATGGCTGGATGGCGCTCGTATCTTATGGTTAAAGCCATAGCTACATATTAAATAACGATAATCATAAAGTTACGAGATTTCGTAATAGCAAAAATCTTGGATGCACAAATCGTATGGCTGAGCCGATGCCGTCGTTGCACTTGAATTCACAGCTAAATGCGTTGTAGTTGGAGGAATTCGTTTTCTTTTTTATTTTCAATCAAAAAACAAGCATATTATAATTTGCTGCTTATCGATGGCGGCTATCGATATCATCGATATCTTAATATCTACATAAAGTCAGTGATCATTTGTTGTATTTTAGCATTGAAGCGTGTGATAAACAACACTTGAACGTTGATTGAGGTTGCGCCTCACTGAGCATGTGCATCACATGAATCGTTGCAGCCGGCCGTCTGCTTTACCCTCCAAAACAACTGGCTCCTTGGCTCCCCCGTAGCAACTGGTCTAATGAGCCCACTTTATAGAATTGACACATTACTGTCAGGTAAACATATATATATACAGAGGCAAGCTTTGAGGCAACAATGGCAGCGCAGAACCTGGCAGCATGCAATTTTTTCCACTTGCTTGAGTTTTCTAACACATTTGCGACAAGAGCGGCCCAAGTATCTTTTAAGTATTGCCATGAAACTGCTATTTGTGGCAGTTGTTATTTGCCAGAGTTGTTTTATTTTTTTGTTGTCTCGTAACTTACTGGGTACTTATGCAAGAATTGTTGGTATCTAATGAAATGGAACTAGACGGACGCTATATAATTTAGTAGTTTTTAGTTGATCAATTGTGGAATAGATCTTCATGCGAAACACTTGATTGCTTGCTAGGTATGCGACTTATGTAAGATGTAGGCAAGCGACTTCATCTTTGTAGAATTTTAGAGATCACAAAAACGCTTTGGGTTTATGACAAATGTAGTAATATTGAGCAGCTACATAGATTTTCTCATTCTGACGTCTTACATATCCCTTCCTTTTGGCAAACCATTTCTCGTCCGATTACTTGGCCAACATGTGTTGAGATCCTGAGATCTTCGTATAAAATGTTGGTATATAGACGGCTAATTCCAATGCTTAAAAAAACTGATCCAATAAGTTATTTGAAAGCCGTTCTATGCGAAAAATATTGACTTGCTAATAAATATATAAAAACTGTCACGAATACGCGATGCCGTTCAGAAATCTTCCCATGCATTATTAGGCTTTGCTAGTTTACGAATAAAATTTACATTCAAAACCAAACTTTATCTTACCAGCAGTTCAGGGAACATATTGTTCTATTCTATGAAGATTCCTTTATAATTATTTTAGGACCCCAGTAATGTGAGACCTAAAATGTTGTGTAGATTTATGGAGCGTTTAACGAGACATTGGAACCTAATAAATCTTAAACAAAATTAGCCCGTGAAAACTACCGATTATTCAATAAGTCAGTCTATTTCTTTTGTTTTTAATCTAATCGATGTATTTGTGTTTTTTATACAAAAAGATCTGCCTCTAAAAAAGACGCTGAAACAGAAAGAATTTTGAAATGCGTCGCCTGTAAAATGAGAAGGGTTAAATCTAATTCTTTTCGATTCTAATTCACATGAATTTTTTAAGTGGTTCTATTTCGCGAAAAGCTTTGATCCAGAAAAGCTGGAAATCAATTTTCACAGGGAATATATCGATTTAATTTTTATAGCTAATTTAGCGCAGATGCAGGATGTTTGGTTTGTGGCGAAAAAGTCCAATTTTAAAATATAAATCGCCTCGGCCACAGTGTCACCCTGATCTTCGCAAAAAAGCAAACGTAAATAATTTTAAATATCAAATTTCCGTAGATTATGAGCTGACATTCGTTTAATGAAGCCTTAATTCACTTTTGCATTGCAAAACACTTGCCCAATTTTTATTAATAACAATATTAAGACTAATCGTACTTCATTTTTTCTATTATTATCTTTGCAGACCTGCAGAAACCATATAAAGCCCACATTACCTGAAGTCCATTACAAAGCCGTTTGCCGCGCCTTGGTAACGGAAACAATCGAATTGCGCGTATTTTTGCAACAAGTCTTGAACAATGGTAATTAATGGCTCTTATGATAATGAAAGACTTTTTCCAGCTGAGATTAAACGCAATTTAACAATTATTTTTTCTATTTTCTATTTTCCAGGTACTGAAAAACTAATGATACACGAATCGGAAACATTTCAAACGACCAAGCAAGAACTGGCGAAGCTGGGCTTCAACGACTGGGTAAGTTTTCTGGAAATTCCCCCTCTCATTGGCTTACATTAGTTTTATGCAATTCATACCGAAAATCGCAACCGCAACCAAAAAAATTCACTTGTACAACACTTACGAAAAAACCACAAATGAGGTTTAAAGTGATTCGTAAATAGTTCGGTCGGCATAGCTTTATGTACCGGCCTCTTGTAATTTGCGGGCACTATGGTATTGGGCGCAGATAGACACATAGCTATTATCATTATCATCATCATCATCATAATCACCATAATCACTATATATCGTTTGGTTATGAATTTTCCGCTGTACATCAAAGAAATGGCACACATCAGACATTAAAATGAATGAAAAAGTAAATCATTTCATGCTCGCTCTGCTGCTAAATGAAATTCACTTTTAATTTCGATAATTGGTCGAAATCCATTGAATGAACTGACCAACTGACCACCAGCGCTGGAGTTCGAGACAAAAAAAAAAAAAAACTATAAACAAAAAGCACCAAAACCATCTTCCTAATGACTTTGAGTTTTGCGAAATGTTTCGAGTATCTATGGGGTTGCTTCCATGTGTGTGTGACCTTTGCAAAAATGTCGAGGCCGAGGAATTTGGCTTAGTATGATTACCGTTGCTTATGACTTCATTCACACACACATATCGCATACACACGCAAATTAGCCAAACACGCAAAGTCGTTTTTACAAAAAAAACGTTGAAATCGTACGAAAAAGATTAATTTTGGATGATTTTTATGGATAACAAACTCGTGCGTAGTTCAACCTGCAAATGGCAAAAATTTTTACTATTTCGTACTAACACGTACACGACTTGCCTTGAGAATCTGCTGTGTAGACTTGGTTATCTTTCAAATATAATTAGTTATGAGTTTTCTAAGAGATTATCTGTTGAAAAATATCACTTAAATATAAAAAAATTTATTTTTATTGAAAACGATGTTTTTTTATAATAAATCAATAACTCGTGAGAGACGTTTGTGTATTATTTTTAATTATATAAATATTTTTTATTATCTCATAATTTAAAACAAGGCAGTTCTTGGGCGTTTGTATTTTTGTGGTAAAGAGTCTAAATCTGGAATTTAGGAATCAATTCTACTTCGTCTAAATCTCGAAATCCTGTAGTTAACAAAAGTAGAGATCCTGATTTAAAAAGTATGAAAGATTATAAACAATATTTAAGTAATAAGTGAAAATAAAAGATTAAATGATTTTAGTATATTTTTTTATTAGGAAAATAAATGATATAAAAAAGTATGAAAGATTATAAACAATATTTTAGTAATAAGTAATAAAAAGATTAAAAAAGTGTAGTACATTGTTTTATTAGGAAAATAAATGATTTAAAAAAGTGTGAAAGATTGTAAACAATATTTTAGTATTAAATGAAGTTCTAAATGCATTCAAAAAGTAATCAATTCGGTTCTTTCTTCGTATTATATAAACATTTATTTTAAATTTGTAGATAAAATAATACGTTTTTAATATTCAGTAGATATTAACTACTTATCTAAGTAATCGCTTAATTTTTTTTCTTCAAAATATTGGTTTTAAATTACTGTAGAAAAATGAAACAAAATTTCATGTTTTTTTCAAAATTTTTTTAAAACTGAAAAAGGAAAAGTTTTAGGATTTAGTTTTGTCAGTCATCAAATCTTAGGAATGATATTTAAGAAATTTAAAAAAAATATAACATCATTACTTAAAAAATTGTATAATATTCTAATATAAAATTTAAAGATAATATTTCATACAAATACTAGTCTAATTTTAATTATAAATTCTTAGCTTTTAAACTTTTTTTGATCACATTTCTTTGAATTATTTTTCAAATAAAAAAACATCTCAATAGAACTTATAAGACAGTTCTTGGTTTGTCTAGAAGATTTTTAAAATGGGAATCCGGTAATTAATAAATTTGATTTTTTAAATATTTGATTTTTAGATTAATTTTCTAATTCTTTTTTCTTTCTTACTTCGCTCGCCTCCTACGATTGTTTTCTCAAAAGTTGATTTGTCCAAAATTTTCACGCAAGCATTTTCTTTCATCTTTTGCTCGATTTAAAATTTTTTGTATTCTTGCCTCTTCGCGAATTCCATCTTTTCGTTCTTATTTGTTCTACGAATTATATTTCAAATATTTCTTATGTATAAATCGTGGCAGACGTCAAAAACCTTTATATAATAAAGCTATGCGAGTCTATAATTATAAAGCGTATACAAAAGCTCACATCGTTCAGCCAAGAATCTATTCCTTAGGCTTGGCTAATGTTTCATGCGTCATATTGGGAATTGCGTGTGCCAAATGCCCACCTCTTTCACGTGGTATCTACCTCGCTACACTCATTTATATTAAAATCAAATTCAAAGTCCATTTCGAAAACACCTAAAAATGACTAACACTCTTCGCTATATATGTAGATTCCTTATATATTTACAACTTTACACGGCACTAAAGATAGTCGCCAACTGAATTAGCCATCATCTAAGTTCGAAACTAAGCACAACTCTTAAGAGTGGGTAAACTCTTTGTAGAGCCATTTATTTACTTTCTAGACACATATACTGAGCACAATAAAATTTCAGTCAATTGTAAAGTTTGATTAAAAAAATATTCTTATCTCTGCGCTGACAGCTTGAACCAGGTGATAAGGCAAATAATATTGCGTGCTCTACGTTTTGGTTCTGCTTTCTGCCTTTATTTTTATTTTTGGTCTATTGTTGATTATCATTGTTTTCGCTTTTGATTTTTTGCCTCTTCTACATTTTCACTTGAACTTTAAAGGCAACCGAAAAAAAAACAAGACTCGTAACCCCAAAACTCCACTTACAAATTGTCGTCAGCATTTTTTATCAGTTTCTTGGAAGACCAACAGCCTTCAGAATGTCACATGTTAGACTTTGAATGAAGCTCTTGAAGATGACGACGACGACATCGACGACGACGCGTCGAGAGACGTCTATGAATAGAGAGTATCAAACTGTTGTCGTATCTTCCCGCTGTTTTGCCTTGATATTATTACGGCACTGCGATTATTCTTTGTTTTTATGTTTTTCAGAGCTTACGATTTGCATTTGAATGCCTTTAGAGATTCTTTGTTTTGGGATCTTACGCTTCATGGTTTGTTGCATCCACACTGTAATCATTTGGCTTCTGGTGTTTGACTATATAGCACACATTTTTTTTTTTATTTTGGTTTTTGTTTTTTCCGTAGAATTTCTTTTTAGGTCTGGAATTTTGTGGTTGCGTTGATTGCTTCATGCTCAAAGTGGGGGAACGACCACCAGCGGCTGGAGTTTTCATAAAAGTTATGCTTGAAAGCATTCACTAAGCGCCATTTCTTGTTTATTCTCTTGAATTTAGCAAGTGCAAGTCTTTTGAAACGCAAAAATTTGCGGGTATTTTATGAAGTCTAGCGCAGAGTTGTTGGGCATTAGTTTGCAAATTATTTCATTGTAGGAGGTATTTGGACAGAAATTGTATAAATTAGTAGAAGAGATTCGCAAAAAAAGAAAATATTTTTTCAAAGTACTAGAATTTTTTTGGTAATAGTCTTGGGTGGAGTTTTCGCGCAATCGTCGAATCATGCGCAATGGAAACTTCAAGAACAGTAAAGCTAAAACGATTTGTTGACGACTGAAATATAAGTTACATTGAAACACACTGAAAGAATGTATGATCGTATAAATATAATACAATAAATAGAGTTTTCCAATAAACTCATCTTTGTAAAATGGTCAGAAAAACATTATTTTATTTCGGTAATTGGAAATTATTGACTCTCACTACATTTCCATAAAAAACCAATACAGTTTCTCTTCCAATAGATCAACCTGAACCCAAGAAGAAAAATTTACAGTTCGAAGCAAAGCTAAAAAAATCATTAGTATATCCTGCTTTAAATTTAAAAGAACCTATTACAATATTAATAATTTTTTTTTAATAATAAATAATAAACTCATATCTGTAAAATAGTAGGAAAAGATTATTTTATTTCGGTAATTGGAAATTATAGATTCTCAGCACATTTCCATAAAAAACCAATACAGTTTCTCTTCCAATATATCAACCTAAAACTAAGAAGCAAACATTTTATTGTCGAAACGACAACAGAACATCTGTATATCGGGCATTAAATTGAAAAAAACTATTAAAATTCTAATCGATTTTCGATTTTTTCAATGAAATACTTTAGTATCAGTAGAAACTTTAGTTTGTCTTACAATAGATCAATTTGTATATCGCGCTTTAATTTGAAAATATCTATTAAAATTTCAATAAATCTTATTAATTAGACGCCAAAAATCTTGAAATAACTTATATTTAATAAAGAAAGTATTACGAATCGTATTGTCACAAACACACTTTTAACAATTTTATTTATAATTTGAAATCTGTTTTCAAAATCTCGGTTCCCAACAAATATTTCTGTTCGAAATGATTATTTTTTGAGTATATTTTCATAAGTAAAAACACAAGTCGTGATGATAGTTGACGATTTTAAGGTTGGCTACGCTTCTTCATGGTTTTTGTTTATCGGAATTTTGTTAGTACTTTCAAGTAAACAATAACTTTAAAAGTTTCTAGCTTAACCACTTTGACATGATTTTCCGATTTTATGCAGCCGCCGCTTTTGGCCATTACACATTCTAATGAGCTTGTTATCTGGTTTTTTTTTTTGTGTGTCAGTTGTATTTTGACTTTTATTGGAATCGTCCGTCCGTTTTAGCCAAATGCAACGACCATGTCAACATAAACTAAAACTCTTCTTGTAAGTGTTTCGCTTTGTTGCCTGCCCCGTTGACTGAAGATCTTCAAAAAAAAGGCAGCAAC
This sequence comes from Chymomyza procnemis, assembly GCA_035046065.1. Classification (NCBI taxonomy): domain Eukaryota; kingdom Metazoa; phylum Arthropoda; class Insecta; order Diptera; family Drosophilidae; genus Chymomyza; species Chymomyza procnemis. Next base: position 20,428,195 of record JAWNOJ010000004.1, read on the forward strand.
TTATGCCACAAAACCCTAAACAACAATAAATAGACAATGCAAAAATATAGGTAGTATTTCGTAAATACTTTACGCATATGTGCGATGAATGTTGCATGCAACATACAACAACAACAGCAACAGCAACAACAGATGTTGCAAACTCTTCCGGAAGCTGCACAACAAAAACATGGCCCAAGGTGTGTTGTTGCTTTTTGTAGTTGTTGCATTGTGTGCTCTATGGGGGCTGTCTGCATTAATTGAAGCGTGGCGCTTACTCTTCACTTGAATGCAACGTTTGTCGGTTGTTGTTGTTGTTGTTGTTGTTGTCAGTTTTGTATAGTTTTCTGGGATACCCTTTCCAGAGAGATGTGTATACTGATATACGTATATCGTTGGCATTGATTTCCTCGAAGTAATACTGCCACAGACTTTTCAGGACGCACCTGATTAAAAATTAAAAAAATTTTGAGCAAAAGAATTTTTGATTAAAAATTTAACAAATTAAAAGCAACTTATTTCCGAACAATTGCAAAATTTTAATTAATTCTTTAAAAACTATCTACATTCTTTTGCAATATTCGTGTTTTTGATTCAAAATTGTGAGGAAAAAATAATTATCTATTCGTTTTTGAATTTTTAAGAATAAAAATTGAATAAAAAAACAAAATATTATTATTGTGGAAACATAAAAAATTTAATTTGTTAAAAAAATTTAACAGTTTAGACAATAATAAAAAATCTAAACAATAAGTAAAAGATAATATTAAAACATTTTTTAATTTATTCTTTTAAGATAGTTTTATTTAAAAACGAATTTTGAACTTAATTTTGCAAGTTTTAAAGTTAAAAAATAAAATTAAAAAATTCCTTATTCATTTAAAATACAAAAAATATTCGAGAATTTTGTTTTATATTATTTTATACACTTAGCAGCATAGTCAGAAACATTAAAATAACGTCTTTGGATTAATTTTATTAATTTTGTATTAAATTTTTGAATTATTTATTTTTTTTATATTTATGAATGAAAAAAAAAGACAAGTGACTTTTTCTTTAAAAATTAATTTCTTTTTTAAACTAAAAAACTTTTAAAAGTTTGAAAAACAAAAATTTTTACAAATTTACAATTCATAAAAAATTAAGTATATTCGTTTACCTTTAACACTCTAACCATAGCACCTCCCTCCTTGTGTAGTACCAAAGAGCATTCAATATTCGTCAAAAACTTGTAATCCTGTCGGCATCTTTTGTTGTTGTTAGTTTTTGTGTAGTTAAATATTTCTCCTTTTTTTTGTTGGGTGTTGATTGTGCGATTGTGTCAAAACATGTGCCAGGTCTGCTCCCAAACCGCCTCCCACCTTTGTCTCTGCCAAATTGTTGTTATTGTTAGCGTTCAAATTAGTTAAAACAACAACATGAGCTTACAGAGACGACTGACTCTCTTCTATTTTCTCGCTGAATTGTTTTTTGTTGTTATTTCTGTTTCTGTTGGTTGTTTTTTTTTTGCATGTTTAATGAGTTGTCGCAAATTTATTGCTGCAAATCGACGCCGTTGACAGGAACAGGAAAACCGCATAACTAAGGCATGAAAAGTGAAAATGGCTGCGGTTCAGTGATACAGAAAGTTCGAGTCATATTGTGTGCTAAATTTTGTTTCCTTCTCCTGTGCTTGGGAGTCAGTCAGGCAACAATCACGTCACATTACTCATACGCACAGTTAACAGACTTAACAAGTCCAATAGGCAATGGTCTCTTTAAGTTGATTGTTTTCATTTCATGCATTTGCTTGCAATTACAGCAGCAAGTGCACGCAAAGATACTTATATTAAAATGCACTCAGACACACAGATACGGATACACACAGATACAGATGCTCACACAGATACATAAACACACAGACTCATAAACATAAATGTATAATGATGGTAACGCTCAAGCGATTGGTTTTAAGTGATGAAGTGAAACGCCGCTTCACACAGCAGCAGTCGACAATCCAAAAACAACAACACCAAATGCAACTGCAATATTTACGAGGGTAGACTGAATAGTATTTTGGTAATATTTGCATATTTATGGCAGAGATAACTTTAGACGGAATAATACGTTTCTTTAAAGTTTAAAAGCCAAAAAATTAAGCATCATATCACTATCAATTTAGATGGATAGATTTTTGGGAAAAAACATGTCACAAAAAATGACTGCAATAACTGCGTCAAGAGAAAGAAAATTTTTACTTAATATCCTCGAATTTTTCTAAAATCAATCAATTGGTCGTAGACATATTTGAGTACTTGATACTTTTTGTTCAAAAATCTCTAATTTAATTATCATAATCTTAATAGGTATCGATTTTTACGAAACTGAACTAATTCGTTTGCATTTTAATTTGAAGTCTATTAAAAACAGACTGACGGCAACCTACTTTGTGCGAGCTCCCCAATTTGAATTAATGACTATTTCTACTGCAAAATTCATAATAAAAAAATATTACGTATGACGAAAAATTATTGATATTCTTTCTGACAAGCTTTAAATTAGAAAAAGAATTTTTACTTGGAACGATAATTACATATTCATATAACGAATGTCGATAATTTTCGCCTTTAGTTTTTTCGAATTACTTTCTACTCGGAATTAATATATTTTGCCTTTTAATATAATGCACAATACAACCTTTGAAAAATTTTAAATTAATCCTTTTGTTTTCTTCTTTAGGGAATGATATAACTTGATTCCAATTTCAAAACACATAAACAATATTCTAATGCATTCTTATATTCTACATAATTCTAAGTTTTCTTTATTTGCATCTTAAGTCAAAAATCGAACGATTACATCTGAAATGTAACTTTCCAACTGATTACCATTTATTAAAAATCATCATCACTTTCATAGCTGCTATTATTCAATCTACCCTCGCTGAATTACAGTTACCAACCAAGACGCTCAAAAATTATTGTTAATTAAATTAAAATATTCGTAACGACAGCAACGGCGCTGCTGGAAAGTGAAAAGCCGCTTCGAGTGTCGTTTGATATGCGAATGAATATTTTTCATTCAATACAAGATTTATTAGAAATTATGATTAAAGTGAATGTAAAGTGTAAACTTTTCCATTAAGTCATTTGGTATCAGATGTTTGGTCTCTAAACGTGTTTTTCTTTTATTTCGAATATTATTATTGTCTATAAACAATTTTTGGCAGCATGAATTGCAGCTTTGGAGAACATTGCAAGTATGTGAGGGGATTAACTTTTAGCATAATTTACAGGGCTGCAAACTTGGTAGAATTGGTGAAGATAAAATTGGTTTATTTGTAGAAAATGGTATAGTCTGGTGTTCTGCAGCCCTGTCTTTAGCACGTTTATTCAATAGAACTTAAATCCTAAAGCAGCATGACTCAATAATTACCCAATAAATATATATTTAAGAATACCTCATAATTTTAACTCGCATTTAACTCAACTCCCATGCTTCTATTACAGGCACGATTCTGGGTGCAGGTTATCGATGAGCTGCGTCGTGGTGTGCGTCTGAAGAAGAGCAATTTTGAACGCACACCCATTGAATATGAACTAACGCCCTACGAGATACTCATGGAGGATATACGCTCCAAGTAAGTGTGAAAGTGAATGCAACTGACCGCATTACCTACTAAGAAAATATTCAACTATATTCCCAAACAATTTCTCTACTCTATCATCTTTACAGAAAATACCAATTGCGCAAGGTGATGGTGAATGGTGATATACCGCCGAGAGTTAAGAAAGATGCCCACGCTTTAATCTTGGAGTTCATTAGGTCACGGCCGCCATTGAAGAAGGTGTGTAGCAAGTTTCCATAAACCTATTTACCTTGTATCTCTGTGTGTATGTGTGTATTGCACTCTTCCGTGATTGTGCTCTCCACTGTCTCATGCCATGTGCACTTTCTGTTTGCCAAGTAATTTTTCTTGTGGTTTCCATCTTGTGGTCGCGCCATGGTCGTATGTACGCTCAGCAATTGACTTTTCTTTTAGATACGTTTTTGAAGTTTATTTTTTTCTTAATATTTTTTGTTTCTTTTTGTTTTTTTTTTTTGTGTATATGCCATGTGCTACAACATGCTGTAACCTCAAATCTTAACTAAAAATAAAATTATAATTTTGCTGCATCTTTGTGTGCGTCTTCTCTTTTCTTTTCTTTGATTTTTATATTATTAACTCTGCAGGCATCCGAACGTCAACTGGGTCCACCCTTAAAATGCACACCGACACCTAGGGAACAGCTCATGGAATCCATACGGCAGGGTAAGGAGCTGAAGCATATAACGCCACCAGCGCCACCAAGGCTTAAGGATCGATGTAAGTAAATGGCTGTAGCTATTATTATTGTTTTCAAAAATTTATGCGCCTCATAAATTGTTGTCTTTGACAACAACATATACATAGTAACTGCTAATATAAACACACTAACAAAGCCATCAGCATCATTAAAAAGCAACATTATCGTGCTCGTAATTGTAAGTTTTGCCATCATCTTCTTCATCATCTTTAGCTTCATCTTCATAAACAACATTATCATTTGCTTGAAACTTCATCATCTTTATAATTTTATGCGTCATATGCATTGACAACAACATTATCTTGCCAGCATAAATATCAACTTCATCATCTGCATGTACAATATCATCATCTGCATCTGCAATATCATCATCTTGTTAGCAAAACTTGTTGTATGCTTTGGAAAAAGTTTTCACTGCACTTGTGCGCACAACTAACTCCCAGTCTGCACGTCCGTCCGTTCGTCCGTCCTGGTGTCGCCAACTGTTTGTGTGTTTGCGCTGGCAATTGCCATTGCTGACGCGCATGCCAACATAGATCAAAAACGGCAACATTTTCCAATCCAAACGTCTGAAGGAAGCGTGCAAAATTGTGACACACAAAGATAAAGAGAAATAACCGCAGCCACCAAGTCAGGGGGGCCCAAAGCCAATGCACGACATCATCGATGACTATGACGATGATGGAGATGATGATGTAGCTGTGTATTTGTTGTTTTTGTTGTTGGCGCTATGTTTGTGGGTTTGTTTGTTTGTTTGCTGGCTTTTGTCAATGTGTTTTGACTGGCTTGTCGTGCCAGGTTTGCGATCCATGTGGCATGCAGGTAGACATTGTTGTTGGTTTTTTTGCAACTCTTAGACAGTCTGACGCGAGCCTAAAACGTTGTTGTAAACCTGGTAAATGAAAAGTTTTTATTGCAATTCATACATAAAATTGCAAGAAGTTGTAAAAGAAATGCCAGCGATGTTAAAGCAAACTGAAGTTGTGCGAAAAGTGTGGCATACTATTAAGCGTTTAGATAAAAAGTGTAATTGGATAGCAGCTCCTAGAAGCATGCTATGGTTTTCTTCACTATACAGCTGTGGCGTGTTCGTGCCACTTTGAAGCTAAACTTTTAGTTGAATAGAAAAATAGCACATTGCTTGGTTGTTTAGTTATTTTACACGAAAAGGTGGTGTGATTGTTGCAATTATAGAGCCGAATCGAGGAACACGATGGTGCATTAATTTAAAGACTCGCCTCTGAAGCTTCAAAACCACAACTGAGTAATAAGTTACTCCAAAGAAGATAACCTGATGATACAGAAAAGCCATTATCTAGTAAAGGGTTTTTCGACAAGGGGCAAGTTTCTGTAAAAGCGTATGTAAAAGTTAAGCTGAAAGGAAAAGCTTTGAGCACTACTTACCGAACATTTGTATAAAGATCAATCGGAGGCCTAAACTTCAAAGGCGTTACTCAGCAAAAATGTATCTTAACCTGTTATGAAGCTTACAAATATTTATCTCATAATTAATCTTTAAGCTTTTTGAGCATTATTTATTGAAGACTGTCTTAACCTAATAGTCTATGATTAAAATTCTTTATTTAGAATGGTCTCAAACTTAAACCAAAAGTCAAGCCATGCCTTAAACTTAATCTTAGCTTTAAAAACACACTTGGCAGCCTAATACTGAATCAAAGTGATAGGTAAATGACACAATAAATAGTTTATGATAAAGCCAGTAAGCCCGCTGGTAGACGTCTGATCATAGCTACGAAACAATGAAACCCGAACGAAGACAGCTGTTCCGTCACCTACCAAATAGTGGCGCCCTGCTTGAACATTTTTTGCTAACAAAGCGCTATTTAACAGGGATCTATAGGATAAAGGATCTTATACTTATTTTTAAAAGTTTTGGTATAATGATGATGCCTTTATTTAATTATGTTATTATTATATATTATTATTGCTTTGTCTTGGAACTGCTATTTCTTTATTTAGCTTGGTATTAACTTTTGACAAAATTAAACTTGAAATCAACCGACGAAATTCACAATTTTTGCTAGCTATGCCAGTGCTAGGCAAACTTTGCTTTTATGATATTATTTAGAAATACAAGACTTAGAATTTTGCTCCAATGAGAAACTTCATTACTAACGCCCTTTGCTCATATATGAGATAAAGGAAATCATACACATATGTAAAGTTCGAAATATTTTCGGCAGTATTGTACTAGCTCTCAGTGCACCCACTTACTTTTATGCCTTGTTTTGGCTTCGAAAATGAAAGTAATTTTAAGGAACTGGCGCATTGTAGAGCATAAAATATAGGTCTTTTAGCTGTATTGCACCAAGTACAGTGCATAAGTTTAAAGGCATTGTATTTGGTTTAATGTAGAATACATTATTTTTTTTAGGTTAAAATGTCTCAAGAGTTAAAGTGCTTTCGATGAAAAATCTAAAAAGTATTATAAATGCATAGGTAGAGTTATGGAAGAACTGTCAGTTTTTAAATAACAGTGCAGTTACGTCTTGTATAAATAGATATATGCAGAAGTATTAGTTCCCAAGAACTTTGTTTAGAGATTTAAATTCTTTCGTCTATCAAGTAAGCTAGTTAGCTAGCTCTTAGATAGCTGGAGGACTTGGAGCAGTGAAAAATTAGTTTCTATAATCAAATAATAAATGAGAAGTATAAATCTTGCTAAATAATAAAAAGGTGGCCCTAACTACATTTAAAGTTATGACGAATCAGAGCAAAATATTAAATTTACAACGCAACAAAGTCATTTGTTATTTAAAGAAAAATTGCAATTTTATTTCTTTAAAAACAAATAAAGTTTTTGGGAATGAACGCTTACAGCTATTTCAAAAGTTTTACCATAAAATCTGTACAGACACGTTAGACGTCATTATTGCCTCATTAAACTGTGACGTCACAAGAACAAAGCCAACAACAAAATTGACAACAAGCGGAGATGACAAAGAAAGGGGACAACCTGCATAAATGTCAAACCAAACGCATGCGCGCTCTCACTTGCGAGAGTGAAAGAGAGAGTGCGAGTGCAACAACAAAGTTTCGCGCTCAAAGCTGCTGTTAGTTAACATCACGCTGTTAAGTCACACCAAGCTGCACAGCAGTGCAAGCAGTGCAGCCTATGTGTTAACAAGAGATAGCAAGCTTAAAATAATTACTTTTAGCTGGCGTGCACACACTGTTTTCTAACATTGTCAAAGAAAACGCCAAACGACAAACATTTGTCAGTTGAAAATCGCGTGGAAATAACGAAAAGCGAAGATACCAACGCGCAAAGGCAACTAAGCTGCGTGAAAAGCATTTTATCGTGAAAAAAGTGAATTGTGTGAAAATGTTAAAGGTTGCCAGCAAAATTATGTTGTGTTCCAAGTGATTAATGTCTGTGACAGGACATGGCAGCGTCTGTCATGTGCGCTCGCCAGGTGATAAGTGTGCGCGCTGGCAAGGAATATGCGCTTAGCATGAGTTTGAGAAAGTGAAAACACAAAGCGGCCTTGTTGCTTCCTCAAGTGTCTGGGCGGGCTGTCTGCTAGTCCCCAAAACCGCCGCCGCCACCGTCAATCATACAAAGAACAAGTCAGTCAGGCAACAAAGCAAGGCACCCTCCAAGTGCCACCCCCGAAGTGTATTGCGTGCAGCACCAATATTTTTGGGCTACGACGACGGATCGATAAGACGTGAATGCAAGCAAAGTGAAACAAAAAATAGTGAAAAACTAAAACGTTTTCTTAAAAAAAAAAAAAAGTGGAGCGCACAAAACAATCGGTGAAAACCCATAGTAACCATGTGCCAGCGCAGCTGAGCATTGCCAAAATCAATTGTAACGCACAACAAGAGTGTTCCAAATGGATGCCAAACAGACGACCTCGTCGTCTACAACGCCGACCAGCCGCAAGAAGAGCACAACAGCTGCTTCCGTTTTTAAGTCACATCATATAGTGCGCGATGCGGATGTGGTGGATATGGCCAGTGATGCCTCCCTGTTTTGTGGCCCAGATGCTAGCGATATGCTGCTGGACGCCAACGATACGATGCCACAGCCGACGCCGCGTGCCGCACCACGTTGCATGGCTAATCCGCCAACACCCAAGCCCAGACAGGCTGTCAAACCTAAAGGTAGTGCCAAAAGCGCCCCAACCCCAGCAAAGCTTTTGTTTTTTGCCTTTTGTTTTTTTTTCGTGTCGTTATCGCTGTTTGTGTAAGCCGCAGGCAAATCCATCTAAAGTTGAGTAGCGCGCTGGCTTGAGCCAGTAGGAGGTGGGTTACTATATGGAAATTGGCTGCTTTACTGCGCTGCTTTGACCTGGTTTCAATAGACGGTTTGCTGCATTTACGTTCATTTACTCGGCCAGTGGCAAAACTCGAGCAAAAGTGCCAGCATTCAAGGAGTAACCCAACCCACAAACATGACAGGCCACTTTCATAGCCCACTCCATATATATATATTGAAGCTTATGCTGTAATAGCTGCAACAATGGTCTTAGGCTTGCAACTTTGCTTTAACTCTCCCGGGTGCAATTATTTTGTATGCCGATGACTGGTGTGGCGTTTTTTGGTGGCATTTGCAACATAATTCTCTAGTCATTTATGCTAATGTGCCAACAGCTATTACTTGCAACACGAGAAAAAATTGGATGTACTATGTAAGAGTTGAGTTATGAAAAATGGCCTAAGATGATGAGACTAGGAATCGTTAGCATAGTTGTGGTACAGTGAGACCTGGTCAGAGTGTTCATATGGGAATAAGCGAAAAAGGTTGTGGAATTTTAGGATATAAAACATAAATGGGAGTTTAGGCCTTCTAGAAAGTAAACTTGTAATGAAATAGATGAATAATTTAAAGAGATTGTAGTATTGTATTAAATGGGATTGTAGAAAATGAACTAGCATACTTGATCCTGCGGGGTTCGTGAACTTTGTCCATAAATAGGAGAAATTTGTATAAAACTAGCGAGTGTTGACAACAATTGTGGTAAACGATCCAAACATAAATTGCTATGAACTTAACTTAAAAAGGTTTAAGGTTTAAGAGCTCAGCTTACAATAACGCTCTGTTAATCTGTGGAAAAGGACCAAAGTTCAAATACGCACTTATTGATAAACTGTAAGATTTTATAGCTCAACTGACAACAAATCTCTGTAATTCTGAAGTTAAAGACCAAAGCTCCATTCGCAATGAACTTATTAATAAGCTGTAAGGGTTTCTCCAAAGCTTAAATTGCAATGAACTTTTTGAAACAATTTAACGATTCATACCTCAAAGCTCCAAATTCCATTACACTTATTGATTAACTTTAAGGGTTCATAGATCAACTTACAGCAAATCTCGGATTTAGAGCTCAGTTTACAATAAATACCTGCTAATCTGTGGTAAAGGACGAAAGCTCAATTTCCGCTGCCCTTTCCAGGAACTTAAAGGATTCATAGCTCAACTTGCAACGAATCTCGATAATTTTGAAATAAAAGAACAGAACAGGAATTGTAATGCACTTATTATTAATCTACAAGGATTCAGAGCTTAGTTCTTTAAGAGAGTATTCCAGAACACAGAATAATAGTAGAGAACTAGCAATTACTTCAACGAACTAAATGCACAGATCTTAGTTCCAGAAACATAGCTCTTTAAGCGAATTTAACAAAGACTGCTCTGTTCTGCCAGTTGCAAAGGTTAAAAAATCAAAGCGAACAGACCCACAACAGCTGTTTCCCCCAAACCGTACTACATTGCGAGTGTCTACTGTACTTTAAAAACGAAAAACTTTCAAATGTAGCAAGTTCGCACTCCCAGGCAAGATTATAAAATAAGTTTATAGAACCTTAAGACTAACACATAATAATCATATAGAGCAAGATGGCTGGGGGGCAGCTGACTCATTTGACCTCCTCTACAGCCCACTTAAAGCACTATTTAGGCCCCTTCCTTCTTCCAAACAATTTATTACAACATGAAAATGGCAAACAAGTCGTCAGTTGTCATACAACTCGACGGCGTCCCGCACAAGAGTAAAACTTTGACTTGGCGGTGGAACCATTACATGCGTCGCATTGCATTTCACACGAAGCTCAGGAACGAGGTTTACGGTTAGAGTTTTTAACGTTTTTTATTTTAATTTTTTGTGCTTGTCAAGAAATTACGTTGAACGTCTTTACGGGTAAACACTGAACCGCGCGAAGCGTCGTCTAATTGCGAAATGGAAAGCAAAAAGGGCAAGCTAAGTACTACCAAGCTATGTTCATTTCAAACAGTTATGAAGAAAAGTCTTGGTACGGAATATAGTGCTCTTTAATAGTAAAAACCATATTAGTGACATTTTATTCTTTTTACAAACTCTTTAACAAATCTTTATTTCGAAATATGTAAAATGAAGACTTGGACTCTTGGACTCAGCAACAAGACTAATTGTTTTTAAGTGAATTTAATTCCCTTTTATGATTCTCCCAATTTAGACAAGAAGTCAGCAAACCCATTTGGGGCTTTCCGATAGCTTAGATGTCTTAGTACTTAGAAAGCAAAACTTTTTGTGCTCTTAAGTGATAAAAGCTTTTTTTTTTCTTAACTTGAAATTTTGGTATAATCTGTTACTTTTTAACAGATCGAATCTTCTATAACTTCGTAAATATTCTAAAAAGTCCAATATGTCAAAATAAATATTCAGATTGCCCCCAAAACTTTTGGTTTTGTAAAACATTTTTGAAGATTAAACAAAATTTTATACAAGATATTAATTTTCTCGTGCAGATTACCTACAATATCAGTTGAACTATTATATTATAATTATAATTATATTCTTAGCAAGCGAGAAAATTCTCTTCAAGTGAGGAAATTTGGAAATTAAAATTTGTAAGATACGAATCAATTTTATTGTTAAGAATAATTAAATCTTACCCTTTTCCCAGGAAAAAATAAATTCTTTACATGAAAACGAAATAGGCAGAAGCTAATTTTGAAGAAACCAAAAAAATATTGGTGATGAATACAGACAATGCTGGGAAGTGAGAAAATATGTGCGTAAAGAATATAACGTTCTCAGCTGGAATCCTCAAGCTACCAGATGGTGCCGATGACCATCAATGATTTGGATAAGAAAAATTCTAACCAAAACTGGCAAATTGCTTAACGAAATATGTGCTGTATCTAGAAACTGAAATAGCTGGCAAACTTTTATAGAAACTTTGTGTGTAAAGAATGTGTAAATTAATAAATATATAAAAAAAAATAAATAATAATTATATATTTAAAAAAAAAGAGCCTTCAGTGTAAAAATAATCAATTTAACGATCTCAAAAAAATAGAATTTTAGAAAGAAACAAAAATAAAATTCCTCGAAATAATTTTCAAATCAAAAGGGATTTTAAGAATTAAGAACTTTCCCAAGTATTAAGAGCTTTGAACGCGCGCTATTGCACGATGCGAATTCTTGATCATCTAATACATTTTTTGTTTAAAATATTTGTTCTTCGCACTCTGATATTCCAAAGATATCAGCTTTATTAGTAGAAATTTGTAACAATTTGCTTATAAAATTCTTGCGTATTTCGAAATAATCCGTCAATTAATATAAATCATACATTCTAGAAAAAAAATCAATTGATGCAGCCTAAATCCTTTATCTATCGAAAGATAATTCGGATTTTTTAATTTCAATATTTGTTCTTCGTATTCATTCTGGTAGTCCCAATATTTCAAGAAGTTTTTAAAAATATATGACTTCAAAATTCTTGTGTGTTCTAAACTATCCGTAAAATGAAACTAATCATTCTTATGAACACCATGTACATATTTTCCTACAAATATTACCCTTTGTAAGATTTCTTTATCTTTGTACAAGAAAACATTTTTCGTGGAAAAAATATAAATTTAATCGTAGTACAAGGCTTTTAAATCTGTGTCATGACGGAAATCAGTTGGTTCATTGACTTCTCGAAGCTACTGTGTATACCACAAGTTATGCGACGTGTCAGTCCTACCATGATATACATCTCTGGTCACATTTGCATACACACAAAGTGTATAGTGTTCACCTTCATATGCATTACCTACCATGTCGTCCATGCCTGCACCCTACCATCACCATCATAATCTCTGCCCTTATATAATCTAATCAAGCGTGTGCGCGCGCTTGCTTACATTGCAACGCTGCAATGCAACCTATTTCCCATAATTGTAATTAAGTTAACCATCACTTTCGCCTTTGGCTTTTGTTTTTTATTTTAAATCATTTGGTCTTAATGCATTTTATTTTTTATTTTTATGCCATTTGCAGTGCTTCCACCCGCGGCGGCGGCTTCGACAACGTCATTGCCGCCAACATGTTCAGTGTTGCCACGTTCCAAGCAGCGCCTCATCAAAGTGGATTTCTCAAAGTTGCAGGTAAGCGGCGGGGCACCATGGCTGGGGTACTCTATGATTAGCTAATCTAATGGTATATATCATTGGCACTTTATGCAGGACGACGAGCACATCTTCGATGATTCCAGCAGCAGCAGCGCTTCCGCAGCGGTCAGACATTTGGCTGAACTGCATCGTTGTTCACAGCCCAAGATGCCGCCATATCCGATAAGCGGTTATACAGTGGCCAGCACAGTGAGAGCCGATGGTGAAGCGTCACTGACGCGACCAAGACGCACAAGTAAGTAGACAACCAAATGGAGGCATTATATATCTAGTTCTAGAGCACTGATTTTTTTAACTATAAGCAAACTGCACAAGCTTCAAATGCTGGAAATGGCTTAAATTTGCAAATATATTGGGAAATCCATGATTCCGACGCTTCTGATAAGGGAATCTTGTGCAGCTTGTGTATGGCACGGTTTTAAGGATATAATTTTTTAGTGCAAGTCTAACCAATAATTTGGGGTATTTATTTTAATTACCGTATATGCTCATAATCTGAAAAATTCGAACTATCAATTAAGAAGAATATTTTTGGAACTTAACACTAACTTTGGAATTAAAGACAAAAATCCTGTCATATTCGGCTATAGACTCCTCTTCAGTTAAAAAAGCTTTTAGTAGAGCTATCTGCATGATCCTCCTTGAGAGCGATGCCAGCATATGATAGGAATATTGTAAACTGTACGCATTCAGTTGTTTCCTATTGATGCCAAGAACTGGTCGAGTTCCAATCACTATTCAAATGTCAAAAATTCTTCAAATTTTAAATTTTTATTCCCAAAATTTGTGTACTTTGGTGCCCAATACAACCCGTGCTCAGCATATAGTCGCATACGAATGTCGTTCCTATTCCAAAGTGGCCCGAAGACTTTGCGAAGTATTTTTCTTTCGATTGTTTTTGGAAGCAATTTTACATATTACGGAGCCGCATGCCTTTTTAATTAAAGTAAACGAGGATTTTCCAAAGAATTTTTTTTTTTTTGTTTATAATATATTATGATATCGATTGAAAAAGGAAAAAGGCAAAAAAAAAAAATTATGAGCAGTAGTAAAATAGTAATTGGGTTCTTAACATTAAGGACATAGTTTTCGTTAAAATTATATTCTTTTCAATAATATTGTAGAGCAAAAAAAAAATTGTATTTCTAAAAAAATCTTTAATTTGAAGCGAAAAACACAATTTTTTTGGTATTTTAGGACATACAATTAGTGGTACTTCAGCTGAAGGCAGAAAAAGGGTAGCAAACTCATAGGTATGTGGAGTTTTAGATTGAGATATACTTATAATGGAAACTTAAATACAACGACGATCAAAGTCTCTATTTTTTGGCTATTATTATTTAAAAGCTTATCTTGAAACTGCTCTACCCCTTAGACAGTCTTTTTTTTTTTTAACAAAGAATGCATAGCAGTTTTTACGAAATCTCGAAAAAGAACATTTTTTATGGTGAAACTGTAGGTATACTGTAGGTAGGGGTACTGTAGGTATAGGTAGAAAAAGGCTAGGGTAATTAAAAATCTTAATTTTTTAAAATTATGAGCATTTACTTTAAAATAACATGGTTTCTTTTGTTAATTTAATTTTAATTTATTTTTTATTTTTTATATTTTTCCCCCCTAAAAAACACTTACGTTTACGCACAGGTATTTAATTTGTCTTACAATTTAAAGCACTACCTAATTTGTTTAAAGGGCATAAATTAATTTTATTTAATTTAAACCAATTTAACAAATACCAAAAAAAAAAAAAAACAAAATGTATTATATGGCCAAACGCACCAAGAACAAAAACTCCACAAAAGTGAGACAGAGAGAGAGAGAGTGTAACTGAAAGTCGGTGTGGGCGATAGCGTAAAATCGGTTACGGAAGCACACAAAACACATGATGAAACACAAAATAAAACCAGCAATCTCGAAATATTTGTATACTTAATTTTTAATTTATTTCATTTTGTGATGCATGTAAAAAAAGCAATAAAAAATAATTAAAAATAATTTTTGGCACAGCAACAAATAGTTTAGTTTATTAAATGAAATATTTTCACAAAATTGCTTAATACAAAAAAAAAACGAACAAATTTCAAACGTGAAATTGATATTGCGCACGCTGCAGTTGAAGCAGTGCAAGCAGTGGAAAGCAGGCCGCAGCCGAAGCCAGCAGCGCACTTTACTGAGGACGATTATCACAGATTCTTCGATAATGCCTTGGAATGTAAATATGCAAAAATAAAAATAAAACAAATACACATAAAATTGCGCATTTATTTATAATAAAACATAAAATTTGTTGCTTTTTATGGCATTTGTATGCGCGCCTTCATGCATTACGGTTCTCCCGCTCATTGCCAGACTCACTCTGTACACAGCTGCTGCATCACTCTTTTGTCCTCTCTGCGCTGTCATTTTATATAAAATCACACATTGAAAGCTTATACATATATACTTACGCTTATTTGCTTGCTCGTCCTGCTCTCGTATGCTCCAATGCCATGCCAAACGTTTCCTTTCATCAACAAATAATCAGCAAACTTTTAAATGTCGCGTTTGTGTTGTGTCTAAACAAATGTACATCCTTACATTTCTACATAATTATTATAACTTGTCATTCGATATACCTACGCCAACATGCACGCCCCCGCACTTGCTGTCCCCCCCGCCTCTAAAGACCAACAACTAACTAATGACACTTTTTTGCTTTCACAGCTTACGACCTGGCCACACAATGTGAATCGAGACGCGCATCCTTGCGTCGTCACACGATTGTCGGCTGTCAGAGTAACTTCGATGAGACGCACTCAATGCCAGCAACGCGTCCGGAATCGCGACAATCGCAGGCACATAACGATGACATCAGCCTGCAAAAGGAGGTGAGTTAAGTGGCTTTGCCAACCAACTTGCTGACGCACGTTCTATAAAAGTTAAACACATCGTTCATTGGTTTGCAGCTGCACAATAATCACAATCAGACACAGTCCCAGCAGCAGCAGCAGCAGCAGCCACATAAGCGTAGCAAAAGTCCTTTGTCCAGCAGTCAGGATACAGCAGCTGATGCGCAAGCAGATAGCGTTTCTACGCATTCAGCATCCTCACTTGGGCCATGGAATAAATCGTTTTTGGATAAGCAAACCTGGATGGAACGTGGTGACGATCGGCTATCGGTAACGCTGGCCGAGATCGTGCACATACGTTCGGTCATGACCAAGGCGGAGCTGGAAGGTTTGCCCGTAGACGTGTGCGTCAAGGAGGATGTTGAAAAGCGCAAGGTTTGCTTTCTATGTCTGCGCACACGCTTCTCCTTCTTTGGACCCTGGGGCATACAGTGTAAGCTGTGCCAGCGCACTGTTTGCGCCAAGTGCTATACCAAGGTGAGCTGCTACACATCAACATTACCAACAATACCCATAACACTAACTCAAACACCCACAGATGCGCATACCCTCGGAGCACTTTCGCAATGTGCCGCTGGTATTGATCTCACCCTCACTGCTGTCCAGTCCAGCTAGCTCCAGCACACCATCGCCATCGCATCATGCACAACAAGCGCACTCCTCATCGACGGGTAACATTATGGACGATCAGTTTCCCAAATCGCTTATAGAGCGTCTTTTGCGTTCCGAGTCAGAGCGTAAGGTAAGCACCAATTGCAATATTGTACCGGCCATAACACTTAACTTACTTTTTTTGGCATTCCTTGCAGACTCGCAATTCGGTGGGCAGTGCGCCTTCATCACCCAAGCACCAAAGATCAAACATGAGCACGCCAGGCATCAGCGTTGGACCGGGTGCAGCAGCTGCTTCTGCTGGTGTCACCGGTCAAGCCGTTGAGGCACTGCATGCTCAAAGCTCTATGTCCGCTTCGTACACAGCGCCCATGAGACCCTCTGCCATGCAACAACATCAACAAAAGCATTACAATGTTATGTCACGCAGCATGGAGGGTCCGCGCAGCTTGCCCGTGCATAGCCCAGCGCATAGACCCTCCTCCAATAGCAGCACTTTGGAGCGAAAGTACGTAGAGTATACGTATGATACAGTGATGGAACTTTGAATAGCATAAATTGGGTTTAGTTAGGAGGAGCTGCAGATTTTAGACTAGACGAGCTCTATTGTCAGTTACTTGTCAGATCGTATCCAACAGTTGTAGGGAGCAAACTTATCGGAAAACAGTCCAAAACTGTCTTCGTCCTAATATGCATTTCAAGTGCTGTGGTGAGCCCAAGGGAGTAGGAAAGCTCAAATTCTGGAAGAATTGTTGAAAAGTAGAAGTAGCTTCGGATCAGATCGAATATAAGATAGAAGTGAGTGTGAAGGAGAACTTTGGTACTCAACCTAATTGAAGGAAAGTTTAATTTTTGTGGAAGAAAGAGATAATCGAAGATTTCATTTTCTCTCATCAGAACGGATATTAACATGCATTTTGAACCCAAGATTTGAAAGGTCTATTATTTTTGAAATAAAATTCATCTATTCAAATTCCGAAATTATTTGATTTTGTCTGGTTAAGGCGAATATCGCAAAGAGAATGATTGTGATCTATGTATAAAATCTTTTGTAATCGCAAAAGGAACCCCATATTGCAGGAAAGCTTAATTTTTGAAGAAATAAGATTTGATTTTGTCTCAAAGAGTAGAAATAAAACTCTCTTTTACAGAGCTAAGTAATGATTTTTGTTCTGAGAAAGTTACCAGGAAGCCTTAATTTATCTTTGCTTACAAGGAAAAAATTTAGAAAAGTTATGATTGATGATAAATGATTACATGATCCTATAAAGAAGCCTAAACAAAGCTTTATTTCATAAAGAAGAGTAAAAAGCGCAAGTTACTAGCTATTCTACAGTTTCTCGAAACTTCTCAATAAGCGAATTTAGAGTTACCAAAAATTTTGCAGCAATGTGTTCAAAGTTCCATCAACCTCTAAACTTGTGTACGGAGCAGTTGTTCACTTTGTTTCCTATTTTACAGAACTCGCTTTGGACGCGGTTTCACATTCTTCTCCTCTGGCACACATCTAGCGCAAGAGCAGAAGGAAAATCTGCGCGGAGAGCAGGTTACGGTCTGTCGTGATTGTCAGGGTCTGGTAAATGAGATTACCAGTTCAGCAAAACAGAAACGTTCATCGGCACGCAATCGCACGCTACAGAATCTCACATTAGATCTAACGCCCGTATGGAAATAAATCTAAAAAGGACTATATATATACAACAAAAAAATTAACAAATAAAAGTGAATAACTTAACTATACATATTTTGGAATGACTGTTGTAAAATTAGAGAGCATAGAAATTCGTTGTAAATTGTGTTGAAAGCAGAAATCATACGAGTTATATACATATATACAAATACCTAGACTTAAGAGAGCAATTTAAGAGAGAGAGAGCACAGAGCTGTAAATTTCAATTAGCTAAAGAGAAAAAAAATCAATGCAGCCCAAGTGCACCCCACCATATACCTAATGCGATATGTTGTTCGTAATTGTTTAATTTATGTATAAATGTTAACACCAAGAAAAAAATAAATATACTTAGTTTAGACGCAACAACAACAAAACAAGAGCACACAAAAAAGGACCCTTTCGCTAAAGACTTGCCAACTTTGTCTTGCAGCTTTAGTCAAAAAAGTATTAAAATTCTTGAAACTTGAACAAAAACCTGCAACATTTCGGTTGTCAAAACAATTCTCTATTTATAATAAAAAAAACTTAAACAAATTGTTGTAACGTCTGCACTACATGTTTCTGTTTAAAAAAAAAATCGTTTAATTTGTGCGCGTTCCAGCTAAACATTAAAAATAAATTTAAAAAATAAAATTGCAATAAGTAGCTTGAAAAGCATTTTTTCGCATTAAAATGTGTATTACCAATTGTTGCTTTATTGACAAATTTATAATGTTGATTTATCGAAAACTTGATTTATTTATACAACAAAACAATAAAATTAAAATAATTCTATATAATAAGCACGATATATTTAATATTAGCTGCATTTATTTTAAGTTGCAACGTACACTATTAAGTTAAATGCGTTTAGTTTTTAATTCAAATCATTTGCGCGCCTTTTTTTTAAGAGACCTTTAAATGTTTAAACTTAATTATAAAAGCTATACATATATTAGGGACGCATATTAACTATACAACTATATAAATATAACTATAAATACTGCATGATGATATACGTTAATTGTGCAAAATGTTTTGGAAAAAATTTTGATAATTTGATTGATTGTAAAGCATTTATTAATTGTAATTATTAAATAATTTTTTTTATTGATTTTAAGTTGCATTCAAAACTTTTGCTATGTTTCATTTAAAACTAAAAGAAGAGAAAATCGTAAAGTGGAAAAAGTAACAAAAAACGAAACACATACACGCAGAAAACCGCAGTACATTTAAAAGAAGAACAAAAATAAATAAAAACTAATAAAAATATATGAAAATGAATTAAATAATTAAATCTTGGAGCAGGCTTTAGGTTTGAAAATGTTTTTTTTATGGATTGCATGCTAAATTATGTAATTAATAATAATATAATGCATAATACATAGATTTATGGGACAGAACTCATATAAATCGGTTCCACAGCAGCGTTGGGGATCTTTATGGGACTCACGACGCGAATTTCAGTGGTTTGCAAACAAATGACCATGAAATACTTAAACGAACGCGAACTTGCTCCTACTCACCAATTGCGAATCGATCAATACTACGATAAAAAGACGCAAGTGGAAATGCATTGGCCACCACCTGCTCAACGAGGATGATCATAGTGCAAAAGTGACTGTCCTAGGAAACCCAAAAGAGGAGTCGACAGCAGGGCACAGAGCGCTCAACATGCATGAGCTCAGTTCATGCAGCGTGCGCTTCTAAGACTTCTTGGAATGCGATCAACAGCCTGGCATTGGATAGAAGTAGAAGGAGTGACAACCTTACTTCTCTAGGAAAAAGCATTTATTGATTCATTGTCGTTCAGATACGACTTCAATCACTGTCAGAACCAGGGTTTTTAGATAGTCGAAACACAAAATTCCCGAGCGTAACCCAATACTGGCTCTAAAGTCGCCGAGGTTATTATGTTTAACGCTTGGTATTCCTAGGTGGAAGCGATGCTTGGTATTCCTAGGTGGTAATGATGTTTGGTATTCCTAGGTGGTAACAATGCTTGGTATTCCTAGGTGGTAACGATGCGTGGTATTCCTAGATGGTTTCGTTCTCTAATAACGAAGTTCGCTTTTTCTATTGGTGTCTTAATGGACTTACATTGACTGGGAAAAATCATTTATTAATTCAAGACATTGTCGTTCGTATGTGGCCAGAACCAGGGTTTTCGATTCGTCAAAATAAAATAGCCCATTCCATTCAAAAGAATTCCCGAGCTTGAAGCATTTGTGGATCTAAAGCAGATCAGGTAAGTGTGTTCAATGCTTGGTATTCCTAGGTGGTAGCGTTACCGCCTTACTGCAGTTATTAATTCAACACATTGTGCTACGGATTGTCAAAATAAACTGGGTGATCCCATCGAAAACACAGAACACATTGTTCATTGATGCATTTGTACTAGCAACGTTTGCAAAATGACTCGATTTGCTCAATAAAGTATTTGTTTATTTAAGACAACGTAGTTTGGATTCAATTACAAACAGTAGGTTCCTGTTTGTACGTACAGCAATAGAGATGCCTTTGTTTCACTTTTGTCGTGTTGGGCCGCCACTAAGCTCAAGAAAACCTTTTAAGGGTTCACATTCTTGTGGTTGAGAGCACGCAACATTTTGAGTTCATGTGGTATGGGAATTTTGTTACTTCCAATAACAAAACATAATTTAAAAACCTTTAAATGGAACGCAAATCTTAACAAGAGGCTGGTTAATATCATCTTAGTTAATACACGTTTACTTTTGTCACAACCCCTAGATTACAATTGTTAACTTTATAGAGGCTGTTGAGTGCTCAATAGCGCCGAATTATAAATTCCAAAGAACTGGTCATCACATACGCCTAAATAGTTATCGTAAAATGCATATATTTCAATATCATTTTTCCAAACACTCATTAGAACACAATGTGTCGCATTTTGTTGCTCATAAAAGCTGCATACTTTTTGCGGCGCGCACAATTGTAGCGGTACGCGCCAATTTAATGACTCATAAATTGAGGTAAACATTTGGCTGCATGTATTTAAATTGACATTTATTTTTATTTAAATTAGTAAAAACAAAATGATTTCATCATGCGAAATAAACATTGAGAACTTTGTATCCTGTATTTCTAATTTTATGTAATGTCATCTATACAAATGTTCCAGAGATGAAACAAAAATAACCGCGGTAGTTGGTTGCACGCACAGAACTTCTAGTGCTTTTTTTTTTCCAAAGTTGTTCTCAAACAAGAGAATGTTATGTTTTAAGCGTTGCTTAACAACTATTTTTAACTTAATCCTAACTAGATCTACAGCATTACATGCGGGCTTCAAGCCAGCATAGATTATGCCTAAATGTAGCGACTTTAAAACTCGGTACAGTTGCGCGCAATCTAGGCTGGCCTAAAACTTGACAGCAATACAATCTATTCCTTGCGTGCCTTTTTATTGTTATGCTGATTATCGTTTGAGCCGCGTTTGCGTCCAAAACGCTTGCCGCCTTTGTTCCGTGAGAAATCACGTCGCTTCTTCATAAACTCAACGGCCTTATCCAGAAAACTCTTCTCCTCCTCCTCGGTGGCTTTGCGCAGTTTTAGTGTCACCTCATCGTTAAGCTTAATCTGTTGGAAGTAAATAAAATATTAGTAAATTACATAAAAGTTATTAATACAAAGCGTTACCTTTGATTCGGCTTTCTCGATATATTTCTCAGCTGTATCAGCTTCAGTCAGACGCACAGCGCCTTCAGTTTGTCCTTTATTAAACTCAATAAAAGCAATTTCGAAGCCTTCTAGTTTGTCAAACACCTCACGTATCTGCTCACGTGTAGTGTCCTCTGCGGCACCCTCGAACATAACAATTGCATTTTTGGGCAGCTCGATCTCCACAACTTTGGCAGCTTCCTTTTTGTTTTTACGCTTTTCCTGCTTTTGCTGATATTCTTCTTGCTTCTCCTTAAGGTATGCCTCTTGCCATTTGCGCAATAACTCACGCTCTTTGTACACAACTTTATCCTTGGCCATAAATTCAGCAGCCTGCTCCTTGGTCTCGAATTGTATAAAAATGCTGCCCTTGAACTTATACGTCTTGCTGACTTTGTCCAAATATTTACGCATAACAATATTTTGCACCTTGTCGTAGTTGGCAAAGAAATCTAGCAATTCGGACATTTTCGAATCCAATGGAAAACCTTTGGCATAGACTGTACGCGCATGCAGCTCCTTACGACGCTCCTCATTCTGTTCGGGTATGGGACGCTCTGGATGACGACGCAAGCTTTGCTTATCTTCGCTTATTTCCAATAAGCCTTCATCTGACTTGATCAAGGCATTTATAATTTCTTCAGCATCTGTACTAAGCGCAGCTAAACGTTTAAATGTGATCAAGACGGAGAGTGGCACCCAACCTTCCTCGGTTTTGGCAATCTGTTCGCGCAAAAATTTATCGCGCCCAAGATTAGCATCACCAAAATAATACTCTACTTGGCGTATAATGGCGCGCTCTTGCTTAGTGTGTTCCTCTTCAGCAGCGGGTGCTGCTGTGGCCGGCTCTGTGGAGCCGTTTTTACCGGGCGTTAGTTTTTCCACCTCGGCAGCGTCTGCTTCTGTTGCCTCCACATCCTTTTCAACTGGAGTTTCGCTGTTTACTGTTTCTGCAACGGCGGCCATTATTTATGGTGAAATTAATTTGAGAAATGAGTTTGAATTAAATTAACGCGGCTGCACACTAAAACACGTGTGACTCGAGCAAAAATGTGATAAATTGAGACAGACAGGCTGTTGCGGCGTTGCCAAGCGGTAGTACTGACGGAATGGATACAGACGATATGGCAACGCTGCCAGTGCGCTAATATGCAAATGGCTGTTGGTATTTTAATTTGAATTAATTAAATTGCAAGTTGATGTAAATTGATTTGATTAAATCAAAATAAGTGTCATAATTTATTACATTTTTTGGTAATATTTTTTGTATTTATATTTTAAAGTACGTAGCGCATTTCAACGTTATATATGAGCTGAATGCGAGATTAATATGCATTATCCAAGACAACTATTTAATTATATTAAAGATTAAATATAAAATAATCTATAAAAAGTTTGAATAAACGCGATGTTTTGCGTTTTTTTACCCTGTACGTAGGGAACATTCAATTGTTGAACTAACAATCATTTTTGTTTGTCTTAATTTCAAAGAATAATTTATTTTTAAACTTATTAATAAGGATTCTTTGAGTTGTCGGCAATTTAAACTACATTAGTTTGAAAGTTTGTGGGGTTGTGTTAACTTGGCTGGACGCGTCTGATTTTAAAGTTAAAGTCAACGCCGTTTGGATTCGTCTTTAAACAGTACCTCTTCGAGTCGCTTTTATTAGACATATATTCATGCCGCGTTTAGATTCTGTTTTAAACTGTCCCTTTTATCTTTAAAATCTATCCTCATGCTGCACATTTAGAGCCATAACAGTGGCTCTGTTTGGATTCGACTTTAAATTTAATTCAATTCATTCAACTTATATTTTATACCAAAGTCTTGCAAAAACTAGTCTGAATATGCCTTTAAAAATTAACATTTAAGCTTAAAATGTATTATTTTGTGCTTAATAATTAATTATTTTCCTCAAGCGCTTTAAAAATATCCAATTTAATTCAAACAATAATTTAAAATTCATTACAAATTATAGCGCCCATTTAACGCATAAAACTTTGCACTCTGGCAACGCTGCCGATAACAGCTGTTCGATAGCGTTTAACATTGACCAACACTGTAGCGCATTTACGCACTGACCAACACAGTCGCTCACACGCAAGTTGGCAGCACTTTTTCTATTTTGGTAGTGCGCTGTTTATTTATGTTTATTACCGTCGAAAACTATTACTTAATTGTAATAAAAATACGAAATATTAAGTACAAAGTGTAGTTAAAGCCTAGGCGCGTCCATCTAAATATACCGTTACAATCTAAACAGTACGCATTTAGCTCAACATAAATATAAGCAGCAGTCACGATTGTGTCCTCAGTAGTTGCTCGACGCTCGCGGCGCAGACCAGAAATAGAATTCTCTAGCTAGATTCGTCAAAAAAAAAGAAAAGAAATAGAGAAGCGTTTGTGTTTTAAGTTATTCAGTGAGACCGTGTGTGTTGTTAAATAAATATATTTATGCGCGTGCCTAGGCAAATTGTATATACAAAAATTGAGTGTACGACGGTAACGCAGTGAAGCACCCAGTGAAAAAGTGTGGGGGCAGGTGCTACATTACTCATCATCATCCAACTCAGTCAACTGTAAGAACTGCGTGCAAAAAACGACAACGACACAAACAACTAACGCGCAACAAATGTTTGCTAAACCCAAACGCACGGCTGGCCAAAGTTGAAGGTAAGTTTAAATGAAACAAACAAGTGGCTGGCACTACGCCCCAGAACAAGACGATGACTCAGTGTGAGAGGCTCACTTTTCTATTGTTGTAGTTGAATGTTACAATAGGCAAAGTTCACTGGCATTTGATAGCAGAAGCTGCAACGGCAGCCAGCAGTATTGTATTGGCGGCAACAAACCCCGCGTTTATGGATGCGTCAGCCGCAACTGCACTTCCTAAAATCACTGCGATATATACAAACGAGGGCAGTTTGATGAGAAGTTAATGGGTTGGCTGGACTGCATTGTTTAGTTTTGAATCTGGCATTCGCTTTAGTGCATTATGATATGCCAAAATCTTAATCCTTTGAAAAAATTTTTCTTAAGTTTTAAAGGTAATAAACAGAAATCTCTATTTCCAAAGAGCTAGCTAAGATTTCGTACAAAATAATAAAGGAAAATCTCGGTTTTGAAAACATTAACCTTAAATAATAATAAGTGAAATTGCGTACAGAGAATTGTGTGGAACGTTGTGGTGATATACGATAACCATATGATTGATAAAGCAATTTACAATTTGTAAAATATCACGACTTCCTCTGAGTCATCATTGGCTGCTCTTTTGAAATTCTTAGTAAAAAGGCCAGTAAGTGTCATTACGATTTGGTTTTAATAATATTCTTTACCTTATTTGGCCAAGACAACCCGTTATCGGGTTACAGCCGACCTAACCAAGTCTTATCAGGCACCCCTGCGCGCGTCTTCTTCAGTTGGTCACTTCAAGTCAAGCTGGTTCCTGCTCCACTCGGTTTTACATTTGAGCTTAGGTCATCCGCCTTTCTATAATAATTCCAAAAATTTAATATTCACTGATACTAATATCATATAAATTTTTAAGACTTTTAACTTCAGTTAAATTTGCATGCTAAGGGAAGATTTTTGTATAATTATTTGTTTATCTTAGCGACCTTGAGTCCTTGAGAAATACCTACGCTCTCCACAATGTAAAGCAGCCTAATCTTCAAAAAGCTTCTTCTTTTGACTAAAATAAATTACATAGATTTGTTTTAAATCTGTTATGCGCACGTTTCATAGCTGTCAAATAGTTAAAACCAAACTCTTTTTGAATTTGTCTCTTAATTTTTAAAAATACAAATCCCATTATGCAATCTTGCTGTTCTCCTAAGGATGCTTGAATCTTCTAAGAAAATCTTATAATAAAAAAAGCCAATCATCATATTAGAACCTAACCCAGCACCGCTTACTGCTTAGCCCACCCTCCCAAAAGACTGACTGACACTGGCGCTACACTGTCTGCCTCAGGGCCCTCCCCTGTGGTTTCCACCATGCCCAAGCTATAGTAATTTCAACACATTTCTTGCCTGCTTTCTTCTGGTGCCGCTGCCGCTGCTGCTGATGTTGCATGCAACATACAGCGGCCACAGCAATTGTAATTTATTGCCAGACAACGCGCGACTGTTGTGGCCATAGGAGCAGTTGCTTCCATACTCCCATATAGAATTGCAGTCGGTGTCTCGGAGCAGGCATTGGCAAAAGGTTATAAAGGTTGAAGTGTTGCACTTATGCTGCATAATCCATAGGGTCAATAGCAAGCAGACTTGCTTCCTTGCAACACTTCAAGTGGAATTACTTTTTCCTTTTATAGCAGCAGCAGCAGCAGCAGTCGTGTCTACTTAGTTGCTTGCAAGTGTTTGTTGTTTGTTTGTTTGTTTGCTGCCTGGCGGCGGGCTGGTTGCCCTTTTTTGTGTTGCATTCGTGTCACCACGTTGCCCATCCCAGGGTAAGAGGGAACACCAACAAGCTCTGCACGTTTTCGCCAAAAACCAAGCATCATTACCAGCACACACAGTGTCGCCCCAAAAAAAATATATATATATAATTTTGAAATGTTGCCAAATTGTGCACAGCCATATCATCCCATTCCATCCCAACCCGTGCAGCAAACACACAAACAAGCATACTTTCATGCATAGTCTTAAATATATATAGCGAAATATTCGTGAATATTTGAAACCACATCGAAATGACGCTGAGGCTCTGCTTTATATCATTCACTGGCCTCTGTTTGCTGAGGATTTCAAAAGAGCAGCCAATGTTGACTCAGAGGTAATCGTGCCATTTTACAAATTGGAGCTGCTTTCAAAGGCAACTTGGAGTGTTGTTTGGAAACGCGCTTAAATCAATAAGTCAAAGCCCTTACTGCATTCGTGGTGTGTTGAAATAAGGCCGCCAAAAAGGCTAAAGAAAAAGGTTGGAACCCAACATTGGCGCCTTTGGGGTTGAGTTTCGTTTTAGCAGAATAAACAGAAATACGTGAATTTTGCGTCAATTGCAAAAAGTGAATCTTGATCGTACGCCAAGCAAAACAAATCGTTAATTTGAGACTGAGTTTGAAAGCTGAGAATATTTACTCGAACGTCAATTCGATTTTATCATCTCTGCAGCAAACTCTTAGTTTTTGTTCTAGACATTTATTTGAGACTTTTGCTGATGAAATGAAATTGATCTTAAACAAATCTACTAGATGTGCAGTTTTTTACATAACCAATTTTGAATAATACTTAGCATAATCTCAAATGAGCCGGAATTTTCTGATATTATAGATGGTATATCCGTTGCTGTGTAAGTGTATTTTTTTCTGGTAAATCCAGCTCAATTTAGTGCTGCCGCCAACAACTACACAAAAAATCTAAAGTGGTTAAATTACAATCCAGCATTTCTTGCTTATGAAGATTCAATATTTTGTCCCTTAAACAGAAGAAACTTCATTGCTGTACAATAGTTATTTATGTTAGCTTATTGTAGGAGATTCTCTTTCTTACTTCACTTCGAATCTTGGTCATCACAAGGGGTATATTAACTTCTAAAAATTCTAAACCTTTTTGGGTTGGATATTGATCTTTTTAGCTAAGTCTATTCTGCTAAGTCTATTTCCTTGTCCATTTTGAGCTCTATATGACCTTTAGGAGATTATTTTGATTGATGTCTATAAGATCTCGCCAGTTGTATTGGCATTTAAAGCTAGAATAATTAGGATAGTCTCCCAGTTATCATCTTCGGCTTCAGTTTGCATAAGTAAAGCAGATGTCTTTCTTTTCATGGAAAGAATCATTAGAATTATTAGCCCATGTTTTCATTAGAAATGCAGATAGATGTCTTTCTTCAATTTTCAATATCAATTTGGCAGATAGGCGTAGAATTGTTTTTTTTTTTTTGGAAACGGTCGTTCAATAAACATCCGTAGTAAATTATATATATATATTACATATATTCTCATTCTACAAGTTTAATTTTAAAACTCAAACTTTGTATGATCTCAGTGGTTTTGTAATCATCTTGGGTTACATTTGGCCTTTGAAAGTGAGATGTCTTTGCATTAATGCAAATATTCGAATCGAAACATAAATTTTTAAGATATGCGCAGTATTGTATTTTTGAAACGATTGTTCGATAGTAATAGCAAAATATTTTATATATTCTCATTCTATAAGCTTTAGCCATCGAGGTTCGCCATCCATTGTAAGAGATTTAAAGCAACTTCCATTTCCAACATCAGTCTGCTTTTCCATGTGTACTTTTCAGTAGGAACATCTACTTCTAGAAGACAATATCCCCCTTTTATCCCTTCTTACAAAAGCGAATGATTTGCATATAAGCAGCTCAGCCGATTTTTTGCCAATTTGCTTACGTTAGTTCTTATTTTTGTTATTTTTACAATTTTATGTGCACATTTTTTTGCATTTTTTCTTCTTCTTTATAATTATGATGCTTGCCATTAATGAGAAAATATTTCCACATGGATCAAGTCAAGCGCTGAGTTTTTTTTTTCGTCTGAAATGTTTAGAAAATGAATTTTAGTCCGTCTGCTGCTGTTGACCTCATTTTGTGTAACAAAATATGCCGCAATTTGTTATCAATCCAATACATTTTATATGCTCGACGCCAGACCATAGCGTTCCCTGCTCCATTTACATTCCTCATGGGTTGCCTGACGAGAGGGAGAGAAAAAAATATAAACTTCAAAGTGTCTGCAGCCGCCAATCATAAGAAATTATGAAGTGCGCGTGTGCCTATCGTTGCATATCAAGCATCCACCCACCCACAACAAGAACTACAAGTCGTAAATGTATCTGTGTATCTACGCCCACCTTTTTGGCTGCAGGAACTTCCACTTACAACTCGACACACACAAACACTCATGTCACAGGCCATAAATAGAATAGACGCGCAATCAAATTATATTATGGTCATATATCTATCTACACACACACACACAGACGGAGATACAAAATGTATCTAAAAGTGCATGCTTGTATTTGTGTATCTGTTGTATCTCAAGTATCTTAAATCACAGCATCGGCCCTCACAAGATCTTACCGCTGCAGAACTGCATTAAATTGGTTTGACTTTACAATTGTTTTTGCTCTTAACTTTGTTTTTATTTATTTTTCTTGTGTTTAGTTTGCAATGAAAGAAAAAAACACCAAACAAAAGTATCTTTTTTTTTCGTAAAGATACACTATAACTATGAGGTCAAGGGTAGTTCTAGAATTGTGTGATTTTTTGTTATAGTTAGCAGAAAAGGGTGCTTGGCAGACTATATATACCAAAAGATGTATTTATTTATCATCTTTATTTATTTATATCATTTCTTTATTATATTTAATTTTGTTTATTGACTTTGTCTATAGTTCTGCTTAAATAGTATTTTGCTATCCAAAGAAATACACAGATATTTGATATTCCTTGTCCAACGAATTGATTCTTTGTTTATCTGGAAGTCAGTGTTTTGAAGATAACAAGGCTTACGTTTACGTTTTAAATAAATTGCACTATTAGTATATAATTTTATTTTCTATCTGTGAAAATATCTAACAAGGGATGCTGTGGCTTCTTTAAGGTTCCTTTGGATAATGCTAGACTTATTTTTAGAGCATATGTGTCATCTGCAGAGATTAGAGTTTACATAGACTATGCATTGGAATATCATGAGTGAAGATTTTACAAAGATTTTAGGAGCTAAACCCCGGAACCCTGGCACAGACTTGCAGCTATAACTTTACGAATTGGTTTGGCACCATGCATCTTTACGTTAAAAAACTTTTAATGGTTCGTAAAAGATTCAAGGGCGTACCAATATCTTCCAAATTGTGCACTAGACCTTTATATCAAACAGTATCTTATGCCGATTTTTTGCATTCAATGAAGGTGACCATGCTTTATGTCATCCTTCAGCTTTTTGAGTGCATGGATACAGCTGAGGTTAGACCTAAATGTGTTTTGTGCAGCAAGAACATGTTTATCCTCAATATATGTAAGATAAGTTTAGAAATGTTTAACTACAAAAACTTTATTATAGCTGAAGCTAGAGTTACTTGTTAGTGGCAGTCTCTGTATAAACGCATCTTCCACGATTACAAATACTGCCTATATTTGTAGCTCTTTTGGTATTTAACAAAAGACAAATTAAGCAACTGGCTTTTAGGCGTTGCAGCTAACTTGGTAAGTTCGAAACAGCGACAACCGTTTTTAAATTAGTTACTAATCACGAAAATTTTTTTAACTCTTTTCCTTGAGTATGGTCATCGCTCCAAAGGCGGAGTATAGAGATATATGTATTAATAGCTGCTCGAAGAGATCAGCAACCTACAGTCTGGAGCCGAATTTGAACGACGGTGTCTATTTCCAGAGCACTGCAGAGTGGAATCGACTCACCGATATAGTTTGCCGCATAGATGTGCTTGTTGCACTGCTTACAAGCAGCTTGCATTTAACGCGCTGTTGCCAATTTTCTCTGTGAGCTGCAAATTCGTTTAATTGCAGAGCATTTCACTGTCCCACACTTGCCTCCACTAATTTTCATTTTGTTCTAGCTGTTGTAGAAAAGCCAAACAAAACTATCTTTTGTGTACAATATGCATATCTCGTTGTTGTTTTTCTTAATTTACATTTTCCTCGCGTTTCTTGTAGTTTTTGAACAGCTGCCGAAATGTTCACACCTCGTGGCTGAGTTTTTTTTTGTTTTTGTTTACATTTGATTATTTGCTTTGTCTCTAAGATTTGCGGTTGTGTCGCCAACGTCCAACATCTTGTGGTTGTTGTGGCTGTTGTGGTCTCTAACGAAACCACATCAAAACGAACAGCATCAAAATTTTCCCCTAAGCGATTTTTCTTTTTAGGTTTTTCGTCAAATTGCGCACTTCCGGAAGCGTAGCATCATCGTCATTTGCTATAAAAACAAAAACAGATCTCAACGACAGCCCGTTAAAATGCAATATAGTATGTATATGTATCTATTATGTAGTAGATTGTGGGTTGCATCTGTTAATGCGCATAGTAAGTATCTGTGTGGTTGTTGTTGATGCACTTCTTGTCGCTCGGATGGCTTTGAACGTTTCGTGCGGCAAGTCAACATCTATCTCTGTGGCGCGTCCAACTGTTGCTTTGGCGACGACAACCGCAACAACAGCAGCGAGAACCACAACGACGACGACGACGACGACGCCGTCAGACGCAAGTTTAATGAATTAATTAAAACATTTTCTGCGGTCGTTTGGTTGGTCTCTCTGGCTTTAGCTGTTGGGTGTGCACGCTTTATGCTTCTGAGTGCCACCAGATGACCTCAACTTGCAGCATATTATAATTTCAATGCAAATTTAAGCAAACAATGAATGAAATGTGCAAATTGTTAGCGACCATGAGCGATGCTACATGCATATGCAAATGCAGTAGTGATCGGGAGCAGTGCATCGAATTAGATGAAAAGTTTTACCTTCAAGGGTTGACCTTTTGACTCATAATAGATTAATGGCTTCCGAGATACATCAATGCTTAGCTAAGTGCTAAATGTTGTATTAGAGGAAGCAGAAGGAAGGTATTGGTGCTGCTTAGAGGCTTGTCATGTCTGTCAACTTGTAGTTATGATGTGTGCATCTTGTTCTTCAAATTACTTTGTGTCTTCTTGTTCTTCGGATTACTTTGCATCATCTTGTTCTTCGTGTCATTTGTCTTCTTCAGATAACTTTGTGGCATCTTTTTCTTCAGCTTCTCGACAGTGTTTTAGTCTAATAATCACTCACTCAAATAACTATATACGTCCATGACAGACAGCAACACGCTTATGCAGAAATCAGTTTGTAAAAGTTCGACCTTGACAGCTTATAAAAATCTTGAATGACATCTTTCCAAAATCAAGCGATCTGTCAACTAAACATTTTGTTGTGCCCAAAGGCTTATTATACTTAGGGACTGTCATCGTTCCTTTTTTTCAGCAATCCACTCATCTTGACTCTTGTAAAGACTTTTATGTTCTAAACGATTATAAGGCGGTATTATTTTTATTAGGTCTCATGTCAACTGAAGCTTTTGCTGAGGTGATTCTGCAACTGGATTCTTTAGTAAGGCTACTAAAATAGTGCCAGCAACATTTCTTAAAAGTAAAAAACTAATTGTTAATTCAGCAAATCCACTTATTAACTCAATCCCATAATGGTCAATTACAATAACTTTAAACTTTTTTATCGGTAAAAGACGTTCTTTCTTGTTTACCTTTGTATCTTGAGCGCTAAACAAACAAATTGGGAGTTTTATTGAGGTCTTCAATATATCTACTATCGGAACTTCTAATGACGTTAAAATCTTGGGTACGCAATTAGCGATCACTTCTTCTTCTTCAATGACAACTTCTAATTAGTGAAAACTATAAAATAGTTTTTAAAGCGATTTTTTTTATATTTCAATTAGCATTTATTTTCTTTGACTTTGCTGTCATCACTCCGAAGAGCGGATCATGAAGATATTTGTATTAATAGCTCTTCGAAGAAAACAAGACCTACAGTTTGTTGCCGAATCAGAATGGTGACGTCTTTAATTGCCAGTGCTAGTCAAGTGTACCAGTGCTACTGTGGGGAATCACACCTATAACCTTTGTTTTTAGAGGTTTTATACTACGCTGCCTCGGTAACTGTAACACAATTAACATTCGTCGCAGAAACCTGAATGATTAGATTCCATGAAAGTTATGCCATTTATCAGCTTTAATCATCTTACTTTCTTGTATTTCCGCTTTTTTTAATGATTTGCGGCACTTTTTAATCAATTTTAAGTCTTAGATCTTACAAAATGCTGTGCTTCTACTTTCGAACCCCAAAATCCTTTGTTTATTTTTCTTTTATAAAATAAAGAATCAACATATTTTTTGGCAACTGTTGTTGGATTATTATTCAATTGTAATATTACTTTGGCTTAGTTTGAAGCTCAAGGGTGTAAGGATTTTATGCAACCCTCAGCAGTTTGTGACATTGCCTCACGATGCGCCCTAGACTGTAAAAGACTTCTTGTCTTAAGCGATTTTTAGACATAAATCGAAATATTAAAAATGAAATCGCACATTTTGATTTTCCGCTTGTATATCTAATATTTCCCCTAAAATTCGGATAACGATATGTTGTATAAAGACAACTTGGTAAGACTGGAAATGTAGAGAATAATTTCACAGATCAACAGCTAGAACAAGCAGATAGAAACACACACAGAATCTGTATTGCTTTTTTGTAGAATCTAGAAATGGAGCTAGGTCAGTTTTTAGGTACTTCTCTTAGACTTGAGTAATTTATTTTTTTAGACGGCTTCTAGCCTTAGTTGTAGTTTCAGTAGTTTAGTTTGAAAATTTATGTTAACTCTTCGCATTCAAGGATGCTTCTTTAAAAAATATTTCGTACGTAAAACTAGCAAATCCGAACTTGATTAAATTGAGAGACTGAATAAGCTTAGATTTATTCACTTTCTAGGATTTCTTCTCTCAGAAATGTATGGAAACTTTACAAGTTTCGAATAACTTTTGAAGTAATGAAATGTACGCCCTTCAGCACTACACTCCCCATGGGTCTATTGTGCCCCAACTCTTGAAGTAAGTTCGATTTTCCCTACAAGTAAAAGCATTTCGACCATTAAAAACTGCAATAAATCTTTTACTTTTGAAAAATACACTAAACAGATATTACTTACGACACTTGAACCATAAATAAACCAGCTGGCCCGTACTACGCGCTATTTGAATGCCTTAAAACTTAGTCACAAAAGACTTATGTCAAACATTTTCCAAATCGTATTAAACAGGTGAATTGCTCATTTTTCACTTCACTATGATATTGAGCATACCGCGTACCGGGTTCTTAAAGGATTTCCAAACTCATAAACATTATAATGCTTTTCGTTATTAATGTAGCCCAGTAGTAATAAACAACAAGTCGAATGACAACAATAAAAATTAAGACAACTGTTTTGCAAAAAAAAAATTCCAATTTTTCCACCTTTTTTTGTACTCGGCAAAAATATTTTTAAACATGTTTTTCCCAACAAAAAAAAAATCGAAAGTCAAAAACAAGAAAATTTCTCAATGAATCTAGCAAGATAAAAAAAAATAGCTGGGAAAAACGAAGAAAACTCAGCCATGATTATTTTATTTCGTGTATTTGTCATACGAAATTTTTCACAAAAATATGTGGCGTATCCGGCTGTACCTAAACCTATAGACACCTAGCAGCACACACATACAGACATACAGCCAACTGATTTATGCTGCCGCGATCAAGCTGAGAGAGAGACAGATAGAGTGTGTGCACGGCAGTGTCAGAGAGCAAACTGCAAAACCCGAAAATCCGGCCGTATTTTCTACGTTTTGTGACATTTCCCACAGTTTCGTGAAAGCAATGAACGCGTGCGGTGCAAACAGGCAAAGCAACGGCGAAAAACGTCAAATTTTTTGTACACCAAAAAATTTTATTCAAATAAAAAGTATATACCAAATATAATATATGAAATACACGTACATATCCTATATAGTATGTTCTATATGTTTGACGAATTTTTTTCTTTTGCGGATTTGTGTTTGCTGCAGCCGAAGAAAATCATCTAAAGTGAAATATTTATAATAATCGACGACCTTGTGTGGACAAAAATTAGTGCATTGAAATTCCCAGAAATTAAATGACTCAATGTTGCCAAAATTGGCACATCGAATTTTTTGTTGTGACCAAGTGCCTTTTAGCGTCTATATTATAGATTGTAATGGAATATACATAATATATCTATATAGATATATATTTATGCAAAATGTGAATACATAACGAATAGATGATGGCAAGCAAGATCAATAAACTTAGCACAAGTATATGGCATGTTTTGGGTGTGTGAGCTTTGGATTAGTAGTAAAAAAACAACAACATATTTTACCTGTTATAATGAATAGGTTCTATTTTTTAAGTTCAAAGTATTTTTGGTAAACACAATATGACAAGTGAAAAATCTGTTTGAAGATTGGAAAATTGCAAAAATACTTGTTGTATGCGACATATGGGAAAATCCTAAAATATGCTAACATCGATATAAGATGTGAATATAATAGAAGCTATGGGGTATTAGACGGAATACCAAAAAGGCATTTAAGACAAGCGAAGAATCAATAGTGAGAAATCGGTCTACAGCTTCAGCGGTATGCTCTAACAAGTGCCGACATCGTGTACAGCTTAAAAGCAAAACCAAATAGTCCATAAAGACAAATAGGTCTCCAGATAAGAGTCTCTGCTTCGATTGTGGGTGATATCGTGTGAAAATGTAACACAAAACCGAAGGCTACATAATGATGAATTGGTCGACAGTTACCGCTCCCTGCTGCGATTGAGGATATTATCGTGTTGAACAAATCGTAGAATACATTATGATGAAAAGGTCTACAGTTTTGGCTCTCTGCTGCGATTAGGGGTGATATCGTGCAGAACTTTAATACAAAACCGAGGCATGCATAATGACGAACATTTCTAACAGGTTTTGCGTTTTGCTGCGATACGTGGAGATATCGGTTAGAATTTTAATACACTGGAGAATTAATAATGACCAATAGGTCTAAAGATTCCGCTTTATGTTTGTGTTGAACTTCAATACAAAACCGAGAATCCATAATGATTCCGCTCTATGCCACTGTCTGATATCGTACAGAACTTCAGTACAAAATCGGAGTGTCCATAATGCTAAATAGGTCCGCAGATCCCGCTCCATGCCGCTCTATGATCTTGAGCAGACCTTTGACACAAAACTGTAGAATACATTATGACGAATACTGCTGAATGCTGCGCATGGGCATGGTTTCGTGATGAACTTTAACACAAAACCGGAGAGTTCATCAAAACGGAAAGGCTTACAGGTTCCGCTCTCTGCTGCGATTAGGGGTGATATCGAATAAAATTGTAATACACTGAATAATACATAATGATCAATAGCTCTACAGATTCCACTTTATGTTGCATTTGGGGATAATTTCGTGTTGAACTTTAATACATAATCGGAGAATCCATTATGACACACAGCAATTGCCGCATTTTTAGTGGAGATTCGTATTCGTATACTTAGCCTTCAAACTCAGTTACGATACTTTGTCCGATTTTATGCATATTTTAACTTACTGATTCCTGATTGTCAATATATATTTTCTAATTTAAAAGTTTTGGCCATTGAAAATTAAGCAGTCCATTTGGATATACTCTTTAAGTTTTTTTTTCGATATGAAGGGAACTTTGTCGAAATGGAAATACCTATCAGTTTCAATACCTTATGCACTGAGGCACCATTATATTCATGCTCTTTATACAAAAGCTTAAAATACGTGTTTTCAACCTAACAAAATTCTCGATTTTAGCATATGGTGTAAAATTCAAATATGTAGTCTATCAAACTTGGTTTTAAAACATTAGCGTTTTGCTCAGATGTGTTTGTTGGATGGTATTCGTACTGGTTTTGGGCATATGGTCACGTAAATCCATATCGTTTGAATTTTTGTATTATTGACTGGGCGGTCTTGCCCCTGCTCAGTTTGTGCGATTTTGATCGAAATCGGCATATGTCCTTGAAAATATAGGATTGCATTTTAAAAAAGTTGGGAATTAAATGGAATAACTAATGATTTGAAAAATATCTGTTCTAACAGCTCGAAAGTTTTTATTCCTAACTATGAAGTTTAACGTTACGCCCAATTAAATTTCGAAATAATAAGTTTTTTGATGATAGTTTGGA
Source organism: Chymomyza procnemis (assembly GCA_035046065.1). NCBI lineage: Eukaryota > Metazoa > Arthropoda > Insecta > Diptera > Drosophilidae > Chymomyza > Chymomyza procnemis. Next base: position 20,464,478 of record JAWNOJ010000004.1, read on the forward strand.
AATGAATTTTTCTAGGTTTGGCTTGAAATTTTTCAGCGTACATAAATTATATAATTTCTACTTTAATAGGTGTTCTGCTCTGGCTGTCCTTTTTCTCTTACATTCTATTTCACTTATTTTATCAAAGTTTGTATCTTTGGCATAAGAGTATCGCCCTCGAAATTGGGCTACTTAGTTTTGTTTGATTATAAAACAGTTTTCTCAAGCAAATTTTATTCGAAAATTCATGTAAATCGAACTCTTCTCGGAAATTTTTCAGGACTTTCAGGATGAAAAAGATCATTTCCAAAATGCAGCCTTACGATCAATTCACGATTCCAGTTTTGTCTAACATTCGCTTAATACATGGTTTGCAAGGTTTATAATTTGTAGAAGTAGAATTGTGAATAAATATAATATTGTATATAGATTGAACATTGTTTCGTAGATGTAGCTCGCCATCATCGCTATTAAAAAGTTACTCATTGTAAAAGAAAAAAATATGAACACATTGATTTTTCAAAAGCTATAAATCTATTAATCAACTTGGAGCAAACTCAATAAAAATCTATTTCAAATATTTCCTTAATTCTTCTCTTCACAAATATCTTGATATGATTTGTATTTTTAGTTTAAAATCATAAAAATTTTTCACTCTTGCGTATATTTTTTTATTGCTCTAAATAATTAAAACATCATCTCGTTCATTTATTTCGTAATCGCCAAAGATTTAAGATTTATGTGCTGCCGAATTTATTTTTCGAAAATGTTGTTGTACAAACCATTTAGTTCAATGGCTTTTTTCTGCCTGGTGTCTAACCTTGGCCATCGATCGACAGATAGCTTAAGTTTTCCACGCTCCAGACACACGCTAGGGCGCACCACTTTTCAAAAAAAAAAAAAAGGAAAAAGCATTAAAAATAAGCTGAAATTGTCAAGAAATGTGTTTTGAGTGATTTTTCGAAAATCACAAAGAAATACATAAAACGCAAACAGATGTTTTCGAAATGTTTTTGGTAATAATATTTTGTGAGCTTTAAAAAAAAATACAATGGAATGTCTTGCATATAAAGTATAAGCAATGAAGCCATGAGAACTGCGAGTCAACTACGGCTGTGGGGATATATTTAGTTGTGTGGATGCTGCCGGCATTAAAAACTAGGAAAAACAAAAAATTTCAGCAACAATATAATAAAAGTGTGTCTGTCTTGGCGCAAATTTTGTTAATGTTTTTGCATAGAAAAGAATTTTCATTGAAAAAAATTATTTCAATATTTATTTATTTATTTTCTTTGTGTAATGTGCGAATTTTTCAAGTTCAACGTATTCATTTTGTTTGTTAATTGCAGTTCAAGCAATTCTACTGAACGCATTGAAACGGCCCTGAGCTGTCCCAAGTAACAATTATGGAACAACCATTGATAGTGCAGGCGGAGTACTCCTTTATGGGCTGCAATAACGATGAGCTATGCTTCAAGAAGGGCGATCTCATCACAGTGACACAACGCGAAGATGGTGGCTGGTGGGAGGGCACACTTAACGATAAGACTGGCTGGTTTCCCAGCAACTATGTGAATGAATATAAAGCGCAATTACCGCTGTCAGAGACTATAAGACCGCCGGAGGAGATACAGGAATATCGTTCGGTAGTGCTCAAAGATTTGCTAGACTCGGAGCGTGCACATGTGGCCGAGTTGCAGGGACTGCTGGAGAATTTTCTGGAGCCCATGCAGCAAACACAAATGTAAGTACGGTTTTATAAGCCGAGCGAGAAGCTAATTTTAATTTGACAAATTTTCCTACAGTCTCACCCAGGATGAGTATGCGCAGCTGATGTGCAATTTTGTGGAAATTGTCAAAACGCACGAGGAGCTGCTCACACAAATTGAGGAGTGCAACGACCGCGTGGGCAAGCTGTTTTTAACCAGCGCGCCGCTTATGAAGAAAGTGCATCAGGCCTATTGTGCAGCACATCCCAAGGCCATAGTCATATTGGATAAGTATAAGTAAGTGGACGTTGGCATAGCCAGGTTGCTCTTAATTGAAAGTAATTGTTTTGCAGAGATGAGCTGGAGAAGTATATGGAGCGCCAAGGTGCTGCCACGCCGGGTCTGCTCGTTTTGACCACAGGTCTTTCCAAGCCTTTTCGACGGCTGGACAAATACTCTGCCATGTTGCAGGAACTAGAGCGACATATGGAAAGCAGTCATCCTGATCGTGGTGATACGCAACGCAGTGTAGCCGTCTATAAAGATATAGCAGCTACCTGTTCGGCTACACGACGTCAGAAGGAGCTGGAGCTGCAGGTGCTTACAGGACCCGTGCGCGGCTGGCAGGGTCAAGAACTAAGCAGTCTAGGCGATATTATACATATGGGCAGTGTGGCTGTGGGTCCCGATCATCGTGATCGTTATTTTGTATTGTTTCCACAAACTTTGCTCATACTCAGCGTTAGTCAGCGCATGAGTGCCTTTATCTATGAGGTAGGTGTGCAAGCTATTCTTAGAACTTGGGGCTACCGCAACTCTCTAATCATTGCATGCACCCAGCGGTTGCACAAAGTTAGCTATTAATATATACTTCTTTCCAGGGTAAACTGCCGCTTACGGGCATTATTGTTAACCGCCTGGAAGATACGGATGCCTTGAAGAACGCCTTTGAAATAAGCAGCGCGTTAATTGATCGCATTGTCGCAGTTTGTCAAGGTCCCAATGAGGCCAACAAATGGGTGGAACTGCTGACCGCCAATAATCCCAGTCTGCCAATGGGCATTAAACGTCAACTAAGCAATCTAAGCAACTCCTCCATTGGTGGCGTTAATCAGTTAAATGCTGCACATGTAAGTAGTAGCTTTTCAAAGTTCCCAAATGCTAATGGATCTACTTTTTACTTTATACCCAATTTTTGACAACAACATTCTAACCCTTGGTTTGATTTTTGTGCCTATCGAGCAGTTGAATCACAATTTGGACTCGCGTGGCTACTGCACACGCTTCTCGCTCTGTGCCTACTATGCGTCGCCCAATACACTACCAAATGCCAAGACCAATTTCCGCATAACACTGCCACCCAGTAACTACCCGCCCACAGCGCCCTATGCCAATCTAAGTGCACATTTCGCAAGGCTTGTCAAAATGGGCAAGCTGCGCAGCGCCATAGTCAAGATGCTGCTTTATTCGCAGGCCAGACAGAGCATTGATCTCAAACGCATTGCGTTGCGCAAAAAGCGTTGCCATAAGGCTTCCAAAATGCTTAAAGAATTGAATGCCAATGCGGAGTCGGCGCAATCGGAGCTGGAGCGACAAGATGCTTTTGAGTTTCCCACCGATTCGGAGAGTTTGGAAGATGAATTTGACGATGAGGATATGGAGACTTGTGCTGGTTCCATAGATTCTGATCCATTTGAATATGTGAAGTTCTATCAAAACAAGCATAACTCTGTATGCAATTCCACGGGTACTTTTGTGGATCATGGCTCACGTACACGGCACACCTCTTCGATTAATTTAATCAAACTTGATTCCATAGACTGGGACGTTGAGACAGTGCAGCAGCAAAACGAGCTGAAAAAGGAATCCTTGGTTATAGGTTCTAAGGCTCTGCGTGCCTTGGCACGTAAGTCTACCGATCGCAGTTCCAGCGTGCACACCTCCACTGCTACATTGGATATAGGCGGCGCGAGCAGAACCAATTGCGTAGAGGAAGAATTGGAAGAGGATGATGATTTGGATAATGAATTGTTTTCACATAGAGGCATTTCGAAGAAGCCGCAACTCTCGTTACAACAACAAAACTCGGATGCTTCGTCTATTTATAATGGACGTCTGGGTGGCGTTTTTGTGGCCTGTGAGAATCTAGCGAATATGCCCGATGATCTCAAAATAAAACGTGATGTTAAGAAAGATTTAAATGCAGCGCCTATAGGCTCACCCACGGAACGTCATAGCATGCCCAGCGTTTTTGTTGGTAATCGTTTTAATCGCTGTGCCGATACAGAGGTGTACGTGCCCAACTGGCGCGAGCGCAGTGAAAAACATAATCAAAGCGTAGATGCAGAGCTGCAGCAGGAGTGTGAAAATAATGTTGTTGATGATGATGACGACGACGACGACGATGAGCACGTGCACTCTAGCTCTGTGGATCTGCCCGCGGCTTGCCGCACTGCGCCAGACAAGCTGCAGGCGGAATTACTTTACAATTTTGATGAAAGCTACCAGCAGCCAGCTGAAACACCCTTACGTCTGCAGCGTGAAATGACGCCCTTCAAAAGACATGCTTTGAATTCGGATAAGCGTGTGTCCCATAAAAGCGACAGTCCCAGCACGGGTAATTGCAAGTTGGATTCCCGGGAGGCAGCGCCACGTAGTAGCTCGACCACAGAGCTTTGCATAGAAGCATGCTCGAAAAAACGTGAACTTCCAAGCGAACGCCAACGTGATTCCATAAGACGCTGCATTAGCTATCAATATCTGCAAATGTCCAATAAACCGCCTGCAGACATTCCAGTACCGCCAACATCCACGCAACATATGCCACTGCGGCGGGATCAGCAATTTCATGGTGATCTGAACAACACTCACATGAAGTGTCGTTGTTGTGAAAACTCCCAGTGTCCCAGTCCACGCTCTAGCGACAGCGGCATGGCTGGCAGTTGCACGATTGCCTCACCGGATCCGCCAAATACGGAATGCTATTATCCTGAGCCATATTTTAATACAGCTGCGGCAACACCACAAACTCCTAATGTGGATGAAGTAGACAATGCCGAGCGTTTTGATATTTGTGGCACTTTTAGAGAAAAGTTTTTAACGCCAGAATCTACACAGGAAGCGGCGCAAGAGGAGGAGCCTAGCACGCCCACAAATCGCAAGCCGCCCGAAACTAATACAGTCACTAGCTGCTCGCAATTCCAAATCAATACGAAAAGTATTTTTCTAGCATCTTCGTCAATGGATGAGACAACCAGACCCACAGCTGCACATGACATGCTCTTCAGCTCCAGCTCCGCGGATCAATTAGATAGTGAGCCGCCTGCTATGTTTCGCTCGGGCATGTATGCACACTGGTGGAAGAAGGAGAAGCTACCACCAGAGGTAGTGCGTGGCATTGCTGTGGCCTACAACAAAAGTCTGCCCTCCATGCAAAACAACAGCAGCAAAGATTCCAATGGTTCAGTATGCTCAAGCTGCTTCTGTTCACTGACCGCCTGTGGATTCAGCGAGGGCGCTATTTATTGTTCAATTTGTCAAAACTGCGTGGAATTCTATAATGGCGTTTCAGCGGATACCAATACAACAACTCATACCACCACCACAACAGCTGCAACCAATTGCCCGATATGCAACAACGATGCCGCCTCAGCAAGGATCTCTTATAGTGGCGGTAGTGTTGGGTCCAATGAAGCAGGCACCGCTGCAGCCGCACGCGGTGCCTTTGCTGCACGGCCAGCTGCATACTCCTACTCGCTCGACTGTCCCATTTGTGCAGCGCGCGTTGGCAGCAGCGCAGTAGCTTTAGCAACCGAAGAAGGCAAGCAAACTGAAATGAGACGCTGGCCAAGCTGCCTGCCGCCTGGCCGTTGTGGTGTGCTGTACATATGCTGTGCCAGGTGGCTTGGCTCGGCGCGCGTTTTGTGCACGTGTTCCATTGACTTTTTGATCGTTTTGTAAATTCGTTTTGCTCACTTTTCAACATTATTGCCTTCTAATTGTATTATTTTTTTCTACTCTTTGCACAAACGAAATTTCACTGAAATTAATTTGGAAAATGCAGCACGTTCAAAATTTTTCGATATTCCACATGCCGCCAAATCAATCAACCCAATCCCATTACACATTATACAAACAATACTTACATCATAATGCGTCGTTGTTTTCAGGTTTTCAAAATTGTGCATTGATAGGCAATCAATTGGAACATATTTGTAGTACCAAGGTATCAAATGGCGGTTTGAAGCGCGTTAGGGTTGGTCCGATATCAAGATATACAGGGCTTCTTGTGGATTATTTTGTCAGAGATTTGGAATCAATGAATAAGCAGCATGTAATATAATTGCTTACATTTGGGGTTGCAATTCAATGTTGCGAGCACACTCATTCAAGATTTAGTGATGCTGATGCCGTTTAAGCCTCAATGTCTAGTTACTGTTGAGTTTACTGCTAGTTGTATGCTATGATAGCACCTTGACTCCATAGTGGCTCTGAATAGTCCTGCCAATTTGCCGTGTTTCTATAATTCGACTCAAACGTCTGGAGAGCCCTATAATAGGTTACAACGAAGGCTCTAGAAGGTACAATCATGAAAATCTTAAATCTCTCTTCTAATTCATTATAAGGCAGCACTTTATACAAGTTGACAACATTAAGAAGCATTCAGTTGCCTCTCTTGGATTTCTTTTATTTGATTTAACTTTTGAACCTTCAACGCGATTCAAAACTTATTGTCTTTCTGGTTTTATTTCCTCAATCATCATCATTTTCCATTTATCGCCATTTAGCAACTTCATTGCAAGTATTTCACCCACTAACCCAAACAGAAAGTTGTTTATTTTATTTGGCGTTGAAATTTGATTAAAAAACAAAAAGCTAAACGAATTACAAAACATCTAACGCTCAAAACCACAAAAAAAAAACACCCAAAACAAACGCATTCGATTCGATTTGCTTGCTGCGCTTGCTCGCTGCGCTTTGCGGGCACAGGTTACATCCAGTCTGCAATACTCTTGCCTGTATCTGTACGTTGTTTAGCTGTTTTTGTTGATGTTGTTGTTGCTGCTGCTATAATGCTGCCCAACACTTTTGTCCAAAATTTCTAAATACTAACCCAATTGATTAAGCAAAGTCTATAAACAAATTTTTAAATTAAACTAAACAATTGTTTTTTTTTATTACAGATGTCTCCGCCATCGAGCCACAGCATGTTGCTGCCGCCAAGCAGCAGAAACAACGTACAATTAGTGCCACCAGGCAGCAGCCAACAACAGCAAGCTGCAGCGGCAGCAGCAGCAGCGAATGCAGCCACATCGATGTCACAACACAAACGGAGCCTGTCATTCAATCATCACCTCAGCTACAATCAATACACACACACTCAGCCTCCACCACATCTTCTGCATCAACAACAACCACCAAGTCTACCAAGTCATCTGGGGTCACTAAGCCACAAATCAAGTTTAGTCCAGACACCAAACAGCAAGATAGCGGCAACGGCGGCGGCGGAAAACAATCTGGCAGCAACGCTGGCAGTAGCAGCAGCAACGGCGGGGCCAAACGCAAGGAAAGGAAGCACAAAAGGTGCAAAGGATTTAGTTTTATTTAGAACTAAATTGGGAAGACCTAGAGCAGGGCTTATGTTAAGTTGTGTTTAATAATTTTAGACGCATTGTCGTGTCAAGATCTGCTAGCTATGTATGATGTAAGATATTTTAATTTAAAGTTTAGGTTAGGATTTCGGTTCTGCCATTCGTAGCACTTGTATTCTAAAGCTATAGAATCTGAATGTATGCGTATTATGTGCCAGAATGTTGAAACTATGTTGGGATGAGGATAATTTTTAAGTTAGACAAAGAATTGTTCAAATCATGAAGCGCAAACTTATAAAAAGGAGAATGTGCAAATTCTTTAACTTAATTATGTTTACAATGCGTTGCTGAGTTGAGAAATGCAAATTCTGTTTGCTGTTCAATATGTAATAGATATAAATTATTTATATAGAACTTTATATAGTATTTTGGAATTTGCAACTGGATAGACTACAGCTAGCTTCTTCGCAGATGTAGTGATTGAATTTTTCTCCATCAAGAGCGGCTAACAAAATAGTCGCTTCAGCGAAATAATTCTTATAAAACTTATTATATAGAATAGTTAGAATACTTCTTTTTGAAACAAATGACAATATTGAGTAGTTTGTATTTTTCTTTTCGAAAGAAACTGCAAAAGTTTTAAATAAGTTTTAATCTCATATTAAGTTAAAAAAAATGTAAGATTTATTCAATAATTCTCTTCACATTTAATAACGCTTGCCTATACAAACTAATGCCTTTTTATTTATCAAAAGCACGGTTTAGACCACTAGACTAGGCCTTTCGATATAACTAGTTTACAAAATGCATTAAAAAATATGTAATTATGGATATTCTAGATTTGTACGAGGCAGTCCTTACTAGTCAACATTTTTATAATGTGAGCCAAAAGTTGATCCATTGGAAGCTATTACAACATATAAAATGTATTTATAATTCTGTTAACTCAACTCTTCTGAAGTCTGTTTGTTTTTTTAATTTCTAAAACCAATTTTAACTCATCAGTAAATCATTAAATAGCTCTGTTTATGATGCAATTTATAGATTCTACAAAGTTGATTTATTTTTAAAGACAGTGCATCTTAAAAGTTGTCAGAAAAATATTTTCTTGATAAATATTATTTAATAAAGTTAAAGATATTGTTACAGTGTCTATTAAAGGTCCATTCCTAGATATCACTGCGGAAAGATAAACCAATCAAAACTAAAGCGATAGTAATTATTGTACTTTTTCAGATAGGAAAAGCAAAAATGAATGCGATTTGCCAGCGTGATTCTTATTGTATTTGCTTTATATCTTATTGTTGTCATACTTTAATATATTTTACAAAATTATACTCAGGGATTAAGCAGCTGCCTTGCTGTTCAAAAGCAGAAAATGTATAGTTTTTTGATTGTCTGCAACTGTTTTAAGTGATAACTTCTACTACATTATATTTCCTAAATTTGAATATTTTAGTAGCACAGCTATTTGCAAGACGCTTTACACACTTTGATGCTTAAATTTCTTCTAAGTATTACTGGTTTTTCTAAAATTTCTGATTTGATGTAAAGCAATTAACTAAGATCTTATTTATGATATCGTTTAGTAGGCTTAAGTTTTTGTTAATGTTTCATAATTAAAGCAAACTCCAAGAGAAGACGTGCAGATCTTCTCTATGATATCATATATTGAATGCGAAGTCTTTAGCGAAAATGAGATTCTTGTAATGGTTTACAATTAAAGATAAGTCATATAGAAGTCGCAAAATTAGACGTTTCTTTTTTGAACAGGGCAACCATGTCGCATTTTATAGCTTATCTTGAGAAGCATGATTTTGAGCTTGAGTTGTGAACTAACTACAAATAATAATACTGTTCTCTTAGTATTTTATAACTTTATAAACTTTCTTACAACTTTTACTAATTTTTGTTCATTCTTGCAGCTAATTGGACCATCAGTTGTTTGCGTCCCACGCCACCATTGCGACCCAGTTTATTGAATGCACCCAGCGGCACCGGCAGCAACAGCAGCGGTGGAGGCAGTGGCAGCGGTAGCAGCTCCAATGCTTTGTCCAGCTATTGTAGTGGACGCAAGAATCAGCCCACCTTTGAGGAGGACGCCTTGGTGCTGCGTGTTTTTGAGGCGTATTGCGCTGCCTATCAGAACAGTGCCCGGAATACCATACATTCGGGTAAGTGGCGTAATCCTATGTGTCATATTTAGCTAGACTTGCAGCTAGTCTGGCTAAGCAATAATATTTTTTGTACACAATTCTGTGTTTTGCTGTTGTTGGAGTTTTGATTTTATTTTTTTTGGTTATGATATGTGGGCAAAGAAGAATTTGCAAAAAAAAATAAAAATATAAATATTGGTATTATTTTTTTATGAACATAACTCACATACATGCCAGTGCAAACACGCCCACCAACTCACGCCCACATTTAGATATTTAAATGTTCAAAACTCAGCTAAATGCTGTCATTTTTATTTTTGTTGGTTTGGTTCAACATATTTCGTTTCATAATTTAACATTTAATTTGACGCTTTATAAAAAAATTAAAAGTAAAATTTATAAAATAAATTAAAAATGTGTATAATTGGTTTTATATATTAAACAAAAAAGAAGAAACTTAATAATTTTATGCCAAATTTACTACCAAAGCCAATTAAAAATTGTAATAGCTTTAAATTAAGCATTAGCGGCAATTGACAAAACGAATTTATAAATTTAATTTTAAGCACATAAAACACTTAATATTAATTTAAACATAATAATGTTTAAAAATTTAGTTAAACTTTTTTAGTTTTCACTTTTATACTTAATTTGAAAAAAAAACTTGTAACACTTCTAAGTCTAAAATGATAAGAACTTAACTATATAATTGGTATTTGTATTAGAAGCATATTATGTACTTCTTTTCATTTAAATTAATGTTTATACGAATAATGTTTCATTATAATTTAAACTAAATTTATTAAAAAGTTTCAATTTTGTTACCCATAAATTTTGAGTTGTCCTAATTGAGGGTAGCACGCCAGCAGCCAGCTTTGTCAAGCTTGGGTTAGACGTATGTCATCATCTTTAATTAACAAAACATTTCATTAATAAGCTTTTAATTTTTAGCATAAGTTTATAAACAAATTCATTTTGTAAATAAGCCATATTTTTGTTGTATTGCTTAAAACTGTATATAATAAGCATTAATTCTTTTTGCAATTTCCAATTCATGTTCATCCTACACGCTTGTCTTTATTGCAAAAACCGCCCCATAACTTGTGCACTAAAATCGTTTCCTACACTTAGCAACTTATTAGTTATTTCCATAATCACGATTTCTTATTATATTTGAATACCTCTATTAATCGTAATTAGTAAAGAAGTATCGTGAGCAGTTGCTCAATTGTTTAATCAATTAAGTAAATTAATTTTCTTATCAAGCTGTTTCTAATGTTTCTTTTGTTTTGCGAACAAAATCAGAACCCATTTGTGTAGCACTGTGACCGTATCTCTCTCTCGAGAATTCTATAAATCACAATGATTGTTCGATTTTGTATTACTTGGGAATTAGTATTTTATTTGTTTAGAAATATATCTTGTAACAATTATTCAAAAAACTTGGAATCTCTTCACTTTGTGGCTTCGCCCAATAATAATTGAATAGATAAATATTTATATGTAAAGATGCCCTTTCTGACAATTTCAATGTAATACAACTAAAAATTCTTAATTTTGCTTTTGAAATTAATTATAAAACTACTAGGGGGCTTCACCCCCAGTTCGCTTTGCTCGCCTACCCCCACCCCTTTATGATAACTGAAATGTTTTAATCGCAACATTGCATTTTCGAAAGTAAGAGCGTTACAATATCGATACTCTTCATATCCCCTTTATATCCAAATATTCTATTTTTTATCTGCTTCATATAATCATAGCATTAATTTTTTGCTTTTGGAGTTTACATTTTTATACGAATCCAAAGCATTCTTCCTTTTTTTGTCAATTGGTTCTCCCTTCAACTCTATAATTTTTTCCTTTGTTCAAAAGTTAATTTTTGTCTGACTTTTCCGTGCGAACAATTTCGTTTAATTTTTTAATTTTTCTCAATTCATATTTGCTCTCGATTTTTATATTTTTTTGTATTCTTGCCATGTTCGCGAATTCGAACTTTTTGTTTTTCTTTAGAAATATTCAACTTTTTTGTACCCATTATATTTTTTTATATATAAAAGGTAACCAACGTCAAAAAAACATTTTTTATCATAAGAGGGATTTAAATGTTGGGAACTTGTCACAGTGTCATACTATTCTTCAATTTTTATTTACTTATTTTATTGTGAAAAATGGTTCACTATCAACATATTGTTACACCGTTAAAAAAATAGCTAACACGAATCCAAAACAATTTAATTATGCAAAAAAAAAATTCCAAGCTTATTTGAGGGATTTGTTACAAATTTTTGTTGAAATATATTTATTTTTGTTCATCTTAAAATTGTAAAAGCTTCCACTAGTATAAAGACATGCCCGTCCATAAGAAAACCAATAACTGCTTTGCTTTTTGAAACACGCTTTCTTGACTGCATACTCAAAATACTAAAACACGAAATTTAGAATTGTTGGTGGTTTTTTGAGGTAAATCATCGTTCCAGCTAGTTCTCCTTATATATACTTTGGTTTTGGTTCAAACTCTGACTTCATCCATCCATTCATCCAAACATTAATCAATCCTTGCTTTATTTTGTTAATCATTGTATAAATTCCGTCCCAGACTTTTTCCAACTTTTTATTTTTGGAAAAATGTTATTTTTTTGTTGTGTGGTTACTGTTTTTTATGGTTTCGTTGTTTATGTTTTACTTTCTGTGGGTTTTTTTTAGTTCTGCTTGTTGTTGTTGTTGGCATTTCGTTTTTCGTTCTTCAAATTCTTCTTCATTTTCTCTCTTTGTCTTTCACGCCTCTGCGATGTTTGTTCTTTACAACAACAACAACTGCAACAAACCAACAAAACCAAATCAACGTACTACACCCATTGAACAACTATAGTGTTGCAGCCTTGGACTCCATGCCTGCCCATACGTGGCGGCAAACTGAAAACGAGCAAAACCTTTTCAACCTCCAATCCGCAGCTGCCTTTTTTAGCCAATTCCGGCACTGCCGCAGCCGTAATGCCATATGCCGCACAACAACAGCAACAGCAGCAACAAGCAGCTGCAGCGCGTCAAAACTCCGCGGGCAGTCTGAACTCCTCCTTTATATGGCGTGAAGCAAGTCCCAACTACTTTAATTTGTACTCCAGCTCGGTGGCGAGTCTTAATACACACAGTCCAGCTGGACAACGTGCCTCGGTCTCCGGGCTATCGAAGGAGTATCAACGCGCCTTATCGGAGGAACGCGCCACACGCAAATCACTGAATCGTCTTAAGAGCGGCTTTGGTTCTGGCTATGATAATGTTTGCACCTCACCGCTGCTGCCGCGCAAAAATAAACCCACACCCAAGCTGGTCTCGCAGCAGTCCTATCAACGCTCCGCCACGCCTACGGGCAGCACTACGACCATTGTAAAGCCTAATCCCTCAGCACATCCCGGACTCTACGATCGTCGCTTGAATCGTTCTTTTGAGACCTCGACGTCACATCGCTATGCCGGCTATGGTGCGGGCTATCTTATGAATTGTGGTGGCGCCTTGCGCACCAGCACATTGCAAAGAAGCACACCGCAGCTGGCCGGTGGCGAGCGTTCCGATGATAGTGACGTGGAGCGCGGTGAGCATGCTTGCAGCACGGCGCTTATGCGTAATGGCAGTAATCGCAGCAATGGAGCTGCTGCTACGTTGGAGCTTAATCCGGATGGCACAAAAAGGCAATCGGGCAGCTGGTGTTGCGGTAATTTTGTCATGAAACAATGGCGCAAAATCAACAATCTTTGAGTAACTCTTTGTCTGTCCGTGCTGCTTGGTGCAAGCTGGGAGAGAGAGAGAGTGTGTGTGTGGGTTAGGCAGCATGTGTTCCATCATACAACATACGGCATATTCATTATATACTCTATATATATATATAAACTATCATCTGTGGTCACTGCTACAAGCGCTTTATCATCATCCACCGCCAGCAGTGGAAGAGAGAGAGGCAGAGAGGAAGAGCAGAGCATGCCGCTCCAGACGCGCTGTCAACTCGCTTTGCTTTGTAGCGCTCGCTGCTCGCATTGAATGCGCTCTCTAAGTGAAAAACTATTCGAAATCTTTTTTGTTTTTGAAAAATATTTAATTTTTCTTAAAAAAACATTTTTTTTTTGGTATGTGCGCGCTATATGCTCTAAGCTTTTAAGCCCAGTTTTATATATATAATCTTAACTATTATAACTTTACTATGCCTAGCAATCTATGTAAGTGAGGCTCTGATTTAGTTCATCCGTTTATGTGTCTTATTATACCAATTGACAAGCCTATATTTGCCTATATGTATAGTTCTATTTGTTTAATTAGATACGTGAAATTGTGTATAGAATTAACAAAATATTAGATGTTATATGAAGAGGTCTGTTTGAGGAGTTTACATAAGACAGTCTAAACTTCAGCGTACTAAGTTTGAATGCAGCTGATAAGCATACCGAAATTGTGCTATTATAGTCCGTTTGAAACAAGCTTTTATGTCTTCTATTTTGGGATTGGGCTAAAAGGGTTTTTCGATCTGTGATATATAACTGAGTAAGCGCAGAGAGAAGCCTCTAGATAAGAGCAGACGCTCAACGCTTAGCGTGCAAATCAAAGAGTAAATGTGCTAACTCTCCCACACACATTTACTTTATAGTCGCTCTTACGCTCATTTGCGATCTAGCTGACTGCACTGTTTACTCATACAAAGCAACATTTGCTTTCTTGGTCGAGGGAGAGCTTTATAAATTGAGCATAATGACATAATTTTTTTTCGGAAATATATCCGAAGATACAGCAAATGCAGACTAGAATTTCTTGCATTCTATGCACCACTCAAAAATGGAGCATTTTCTCCCTTAACTAAAAGAAGAAAAGCTGGACTTCAGAATATTTGTGGTTTGAAAGAATGTGTTAGCCTTATATTTTAAATTTAAATTTTGCACTCTATTCTGAACTCAATAACATTGAGCCTCGTAATACCAGTTGTTGTGCAATAAGATAATTTCTTTGGATATAGCTGCATAGCAGCATATACATTGTTGCACTCCCTTTTTTCAAAGACGACAAACTTACTTTAGCAAGAAAGTTTAAAAATTTGACCTGATCTGCTAAAGGTCTTGAATAGTTTTCAAATTCTATCTAAGTATTGACTTATTTTACAAGGTTGCCATAATAGGCTTTGATCTAGCAATTGCAGAATCTATATTGTTGCACTCTTTTTTTTTCAAAGACGACAAATTAACTTCAACAAGCCAAAAAAGCTACAAAATTGCGAATTTTAACGTGAGCTGTTTAAGATCTAAAATTGTTCAAAAGTTGTTTAAAATTGTCATAATAGTTTATTTTTTTTGTCGACGAAATATCAGACACAGAATTTTAAAATTTCCAAAGGTATTTTCTCGATTTTCCTTGGAAAATGATAAGGCGTCTATTTAGGCACTCAGGCCCAAGTCGGCTTATTTACTTTCATATTTATAACAAAATATTTTCAGAAGAAATGTAGGACTTTATAGAATGCTTTTTTGACAGAACGTCTTAGCCTATATTTGTAGCACAGAATGAATAAAAAATTTTAATTTGTAGCAATTTGTGAGATTTTAACTAAATACGCACTTTCAGCGATTTTATCCCCAAGACGTCGTATAGGGTCTATGCTATATTTTATGGGGAAATAATTAGGATTACACTTTAATTAAGTTGGGAGTCTTCGGATTTAAAATCCAGCATTTTTTCGTAAGTTGGCTTCTTTATCTTATTTTATAAAAGTGCATTAAATAATAAATAATATTGAAATGAAGATTGGAATGCAATTATGTACGAAAAACTTCGAATATTGAAAATAAGAAGCATTCAGCTGATTATTTAGATAGTGTAAACTCTGCTTTATTTCATCAGAAATAAATTTGAACAGACCTCAAGGAATTTCTATTTATAACTAAAGACTTTTCTAAGCGGAAATACTTTATACTTCTGCAGCATATGCTTACGTTTAATCTGTCAGATATATAGTTAATATTGTATAAATTATGAAAAATCTTTAAGTAAATATAAAATTAACGACAACAGGATTCAGTACACCTTTTTTCAGAAATCTAAGTTTTTGTTTCTATTCTCATTTTTTTTACAAAAAAAAAGTGCTGAAAGCGAGAACTCAGACTTTAAAACAAAGATCACACGTTTCCGATTTGCTGCTTAGAAAGGTCTTTAGAAATTCTTACATTATAAGGACTAATTCCTATATATCCTTTATTAATAAATAGCATTCAAATTAATTGCGTAAACAAAACTATCAAACATAATAAGACTAACTTAAAAGACTAGCTGTTTAATAGAACAAAATTCTTTTGCATAGTTAGGTTTTCTACTAGATAGTAAAACTATAGTGCCGTACAACTTGCCACATTTTGTACTAAATATAGGGTGCGTCAGCTGTGAGTCTGTTTGTTGAATACATTTTACACCCAAACTATTTAGTAAAAACTAGCTTTATATGTATATTTCCGGAATAATAAGTTCTTAACATTTAAAACAGCAGATGACCCACCCTAAACACTACAGTAGTTGAATAATTTATTTTTGTAAAATATAAAAGCTTACTCTAGGCTTTGTATTTCCGTCCACAGCTTTAACAAGAAAAATACGTTCTAAAAGCTATTACAGATACACCGATTTTGCGCTTTATAAACTCGTAGTATCTACTATTTTTGGGACTACTTATAGATGGTATTATGTAACTTATTATTTGCCATATAGCTACAACTGTGTGTGTTTTTTTGTAATGTGATTCAGAAGAAGCAGTCATACCCTAATTTTGGCATAGGGTGTGAGCCTACGTATACTTAACCAGTGATGTATCCAATGAGCTGAATTAGTATAAATTGTCTTAAACTTTTGTTACCTGCATAGCAAAAAAATTAAAAATAACTATATAAAAATAATCAAAAATATTAAAAAAAAATAATTATGTGCAATGTAATGTGTAATGAAAATGCAAAGATTTGAATGCTTTAAATGTTAGTGTTGTTTAATTAAATAAAAATTAATAATAATTATTATATGTGTATTAAAATAAAAAAAAATGACATAGATTTATTTAATTAACATTTATAGAAATATAAAAAAAATCAAACTAAAATCAAAAGTAATTAATACTGATAATTGTTGTGCATTATTACGGCGTAATTTGTAAGTGTTTTTCTGTGAAAAAGTTGTCTAACCGTAATACTATCTATAGGAAATTAAAACTAAAAAAAAAATGATTATTTTTAATGCGTTTCTACGTTTGTATTGACTTATAATTATTTCAAAAGAAGTAAATAATTTCATATTTCAACGAAATGAAAAACGAAATTTAAATAAAATCATATACATGACAAAATTATTTCTGTGTGCGTGTAACATTTATTGTTTGTTTTTTAAGTGCATAAAAAAATTAATTACATTTTAAATTTAAAGTACAGTTAATTTTATGTTGTAATTGTTTAACTTTTTATGCGTTAGCAAATGTTTTTGTTTGAGTAATTTTGTTTGATAAAGCAGAACTACTGCTAGAGGGTTTCTAAGTTTAAATATTTATTTTTTTTTATTTGATTATTGTTTAAATATTTAATTTAGCTATTTTTGCAGCAATTAGTTTAGACCCAAGGCACTTAATTTAAAAATTTGCATAAAGCAAACATAAAGTAAAAACGCAAATTTAACTTTTAAAAATAAACTAAGAATGTCTAGCAAAAAGTAAAAGTTAATTTTATATAGAGAAAAAGTTATTAAATAAGAATTAAATTTTTATTTTCTCCATATTATTATATGCATATATTTTCTCGAAATATCGTACGCAAACTGTTAATTTAAGCAACAAGTTGTTTTGTTGCCTTAAAGCTTTTATAGAAAACTTGGCTTGTGATTTAATAACATAAATATTTGCATTTTTAATTAATTAAATAACTATTTTTTTTAATTGCTCAAAGCAAAGTGTGGCAATTATGAAACTTTTAACAGCCTTAGGTTCCGCTGCAATTTTTAGTTAATTTCTAAAAACTTTGTAGCTCCTTGTCTATCAATTAAACAATTATCGAAAATCTGGTTATTTAAAATTAAAGTATTCTTAAAAAAATCTTGTTGCAATAAACTTTTCCTTTCGAAAATAATTTCGCTCTGAAATCCAATATTCCTATGCTGTTTGTAACTGACTTTCTTCAAGTTATCGGAATAAAATTCAAAAAGGTTTTCTCTAAAATCTGAAATCCAATATTTGTATACTCTTTCTTTAGGTTATCGGAATAAAATTCAAAAAGGTTTTCTCTAAAATCTAAAATCCAATATTTATATAATCTTTTTTTAAGTTATTGAAATAAAAGTCAAAAAGTTTTTTTTTTTCTAAAATCTAAAATCCAATATGCCTATACTCTTTGTATCTAACTTTCTGTAAGTTATCGGAATAGACGTCAAAAAGTTTTTCTCTAAAATCTGAAATCCAAATTTCTATACTCATTGCATCTGACTGAATAAACTACAGAGGGATATAAGTTTTCATATAGACCCTATTGCTGTTAAGAAATCAAAACAGCAACCCGATATTCTCCTCCTTATAGCACAACTGTTTTAGATACAAATTCTTATATCTTCGTTTAGAGAGTTATAAAAGAGAGTATACAAAAAAGTTTCTTGACATCGGTTAATTTTATATATCAGATCATAATTTCGAGCTCCCTAGTCTCTTAAATAAAAATTTTAATTTAAGTTTATGAATTCGAAGTAACCCGTATTTTATTGATGAGTCGAATTTATGAAACAAATGAGTTGAATTTCTAAGCTGATTGTCGCCTTAAGGTAGCCCAAGATATGCAGATTAATGATATTTCGTAAGATTATCAAAATGCTTATCTGAAACTATTTTGTGCTTAAAGAAAGTACAGAAAATGCTGTAAACTCTTCTTTCCCAAATTTCCTAACTTTCAGTTCATAGCTAAAGTCAAAATATTACATTTAGTTGAGAATTTTTTTTTTATAAATTATATAAGTAATATTTGTAGTTTTGAATTTTAATTAATACAAAGATTGTATAAATTTTTAAAATTATATATATTGTTTGTTAGTTGTAAAGTTAGTTTATCACTTAATTGAAGAGCTATCTAGTTAAGTTTTATTTTAAGAAAGTTTGCTCTAAGTTTTTTTATAGAATATTTTTCTTACGAAATGTATATTCTTTTTTTGCCATAATCATATATACATACATAGACAATACATATATCATATCATATCATTATTATTATATACATAAAAACATATACTACATATTCTTATGCACATCCAATACCAAAACCATATAAAATTTGCTCACATCAAACATCATATCACACACGACTAGAATTCTAACAACTCTTTGTTTCTTTTTTTTCAATTTCAATTTTCTTTTTAACGTCAACTCAAACAATAAAAAAAAAATCCAAAATATAACCATAACAACTACAACATCTAGGCCTTGAAAATGAAGATATGACACCTACTTTGCGTCAACTCTGGACTGCCATACGTCAAATGCAACAGGATATGTCACAGATCAAGCTACAGATCAATGAGGAGCGAGCGTTACGTGCAGATCTGCAACAGTTGCTCATGCAACATTTGGAGACGAGCAGTGTGAATAGCGCGAATACCCCCAAGTGTTGACTATGCAAATAGCAACGTTTTACAACACTAAAAACTAGTTCAGAATACACTATATATATATGAAAAAAAAAAACAATCCACCCACCCG
Organism: Chymomyza procnemis; assembly: GCA_035046065.1. Classification (NCBI taxonomy): domain Eukaryota; kingdom Metazoa; phylum Arthropoda; class Insecta; order Diptera; family Drosophilidae; genus Chymomyza; species Chymomyza procnemis. The sequence goes on from JAWNOJ010000004.1 coordinate 20,483,649, forward strand.
CCGCTGCTTTTAGCTTTAAAAGTTTTTCAATGTATTTTTTTTGACGTACAGCGCACAATTTTAGAAAAAAGTCGAAAAATTTGTACCAAATATTTAAGCTAACGAGGGTAGTACGAAAAATTAGCCATATTTATTTTATGAGTGACAATGTGGACAATACGCCAGCTAATTATAAGCGTTTAGTTAATAACTTTTAGGCATAATTTTTAAATTAGAATTTTGCTTAGTAATTTAGCTGCATATTTATTGTAAATTAAATGCAAATAGTTATGAGTTTTTGAAATAGTTATAAAAAAATTATAGGGGCTCATTCTAAAAAGCCTCACAAGTTGTGCGATTTTTTATTAAATTTAGTTGTACAATTTTTAGTTAATAATTATTTACAAAATGCAAGTTGTTGCCTCAAGCACAAACTGTAGCTGCTGCTTATGTAAGTTAAAAAAAAAAAAAACAAAACTAAAAATAGTTGGGAAAAACTGTTTTGTATAAGTCGAGAAAAAAAATGGTATTTTATCGTATAAAGTCTTAAAAACTAAGAACAAATTTTGTCTTGATGTACATATGTCGCAAAACATATGGGTAACTTTATTATTTTTTTAAAGTATTGCAAGAAATATGTGCCAATATTTTAGAAATTTATGAAAACGAAATCGAACAACGCTCAAAAAGTTGTATTTTATGTGTAATAAAATTTTAAAAAATTCTATGATAATTGGAATGTATTGAAATTTATTGTGTAAATGGAAATAATATAAATTGCTGCGGGTGCTGCTACCTGTTTGCTTGCAGGTAAGGCCATAAGAAAAGTTACATTACATTGTGCGAAAATATCGTTTATCTGTGCGCAAATTGCTATAAATAAATAATAAAATCACATAGGTCTTCTCGAAGTTAAACGTTTTGCCAGTTTCCTTCTGAACCTCGTCGAGCGCGCCGTCTCGTGCCCTGCTGCTTTCATTCCAGCGCACACAAATAGTTATAAAAATTAATATTAAATTAACCGGCCTATCGAAATCCTTTTCAACTGGTTTCTCTCTATAAGAAATCATAAAAATGAAAGAAAAAAAAATATTATGCCCAATTTAAAAGAGTGAGAACCACAACAAAAAACTACGAAAGCGCTTTGCAACTTTCGAAAGTAGCCATCTATTTTAGAAGGACTAGGGACTTTGTGCCGTGTTTGTTAACCAACTTACACTCGGCCCTCTCCTTTAGCAAGGTTTTTTTTTCTTAAATTTTTAGTACAGAAATATCCAAATAAACTTTTAAAATTAGTATTAAAACGAATTGGAATGAATTCTAAAACTCTAAATTTTCAGTTAATCTAAAAATATCGTTCAAGCTCGTGTAGATTTGAAAAAAAAGAGTTTAATAGCAAAAAGATTTGCGAAGTATTAATCTCAAACCGTCTTTAAGTTGCGATTGATTTTTAGCGAATTGAAAAATGAAAAAGATTCAAAAATTATTTTATTATTATTAATTAATTTATTTATTATTGAGTGAGGGGTACATCTAAGACCAGTTGACCTTAAGATAAAACAATTTAAAAATGTTAAAATTAAGATATATTAACTTACGACGAGGAAATTATAATATTAAACTTATCCGTATCCCTAGCTTGATGGATGAATTTTTTATGGATTAATTATCGCTAAAGCTTTTGCAGGAATTTCCTCTAAACCACGATCCCTTTGAGTTTTCATCAAATTCAAAGTAAGAAAATAAATCCAACAATTATTTTATCGTTAAAGCTTTTGCAGGAGTCTCTTCAATATCGTAATCCGTTTGATTTTATATCGAATTTAAAAATTGAGAAAATAAAACAAAATGAAAAAATATTTTATCGTTAATGCTTTTGCAGGAGTTTATTCAAAACCACAATGTGTTTACATTTTTATCGAAAAATTAAAAGCGTATTTGTCGGAATTCGCATATCTTGCGCAAGATTTTCGAAGTATTCTCGAAACGTCATTTAAAAGGGCAGGAGTTTCCTCAATAGCATATTACGTTTGAGATATTAGCGAGTTCCAAAATATAAATGTTTCATACATTTCTTTTTCGTTGAAATTTTTGCAGGACTTAAAAATAGAGCTCAAAGGCGGGTAGCTCCAAACGTCTTTTAAATGCAGCAGAATTTTCAGCAAAACCATCATGCGTTTGAGTTTAAAAAAGCCTGCTCAAAAACTTCCGAATCAGTAGATATTGGCGAACCGGTAAGTTGTATACATACAGTGCCATAGCGGATGTAAGGTAAGTACCATATATAAATAGTAGAGGGCAACAGGTAGTGTATTTATTCTCCCAAAAAGTATTTAAAAATCAAGAAAATTAAGTTGAGCGCTTTTCATTTAATATGCTGGTTTGAATTTTTGTTTTAATATTAATTTTTATTCCAAATTAATTGGTTTTGTTTCCCAAAGTACTTCAAAAAATATTATATTTATCAAATTGGGTAAGGATACTTTCGGTATCAACCCCCCACAATTTTTTTCAATGAACCAGTCAGATGAAATTGATCAACTTTAGTACCCCACTTGTTATGCTCATAAGTTTAAGGAAAAACTTGTTTAAGTCAGCCTCTGACTTTGTCCAGCCTAAAAAAATTTTAAAATTTCTAAATTTTTTGTAAAATACTTTTCTAGTTAGTTTCCAGAGCGCCTTTGTTTGTCCTAATCAGAATCGTAAACATAAATAGTAAACTTTTTAATAAAAGATAACCCCGATATGTTAAAAATCAAAGTTCCCGTTGAAAGACGTTTTTTAATTGCCCTCATAATTATTAACAGCTATAGATTAAAATCTTGGAATCTAATTATTTAAGAAGTGTAAACAAGTAAAGCAACTAATCTGAAATGCTTTACTAAGTAAGTAAGTGACTGAGTTATATCCGCAATTGTTTGTTTGACAATTTTCCACATTGTTTTTGTTTTTTGCGAATTTAATGCCTCTAGTTTTTCCGCTCTGCTTCCCAGAAATATGCGAACGGAGACACTATAATACGAACACGTTTGCACTTAACTGAATCAACACACAAGAAGATTGCCATCAAGACCGCGACAGGCGACAAATGAGAGACAAACGCTCTCCGAATTGTTGACATGACGTCACATCACGTCGTTGGCTAAGTGATCTCGGTATGTCAGCATTGTTGGCCTAAAGGAGCCAAGAAACAATGCAAACATTTTTTATGGACCTGCTGTGCTGCTGCTGGTATGTGTCACTTCCTAAATGTCAACACCATGGCCAAGTCGTAGTATGCTGGCTTGCTGGGAGAATCGCCTCTGGACTGGGGTTACTTTATACACTGCAACCGAGAAGAGTTCTTATGTCTGATAAGTTGAACTATCTTGATTTAAGTCATCCGAACTTGTGACACTTGGGTGCAAGTTTTTCGTATAGAGTATATAAATGTCGACATGTAGTTCTCACTTTTTTTACATAACTGCAATTACGCGCTTGTTAGCTGGAAAATTAAAACGGATGCACTTGACGGAAGTTTCGCTTATGTGAAACTCTTATAAAGTATTTATATGGGTTGATATATCAGGTATATATAGGTGTAAGGATAAATAGGTGTTCAAACATTTCTTACATTAAAAACAACAATAATTTTGCTTAGTCCCGTAATACTTAAAAACTACTTTAAGTATTAGCATGTAAAACTTATTAAATTCGACGGTGAATTTCGTATAATGATTGTTGTACTTAACAGTTTATATAGGTTCTATTGTAAGATAACTGCAGCTGTCTGTAAAGATACTATGCTCAGCTGAAAGATTTCAGCACATAATATTTTTTGCGTTTCCAAGCTAGATTCCAAATTCTTTTGAGGTTTTGACAATATAGTTTTGGCTTAACTTTGGAAAACAAATATTTGCATGCATTCATGATTTTCCCTATAATCTATTTCCAATTCTCTGAAAAATGTTGGGATTAAGTCTGAAAATTTGCTTCTAGCTTGAACCATCACTAGTTAACTTGATTTACAAAGGAGTAACATTTTGTGAGTCGTTGGTACTTTGTATGCCGCTTACATCGGACGACAAAGTGGTGTTTAAAAATAAAGATACATAAAAATCGATTAGGAATCAGCTTGCTCTGATTATAATGATTAGTTTGCTGTACAGCGTACTTATTACTATTAAATTAATAATAATGTTATAACTATTATAACTAGTTGATAGTTAAGCAGCGCTGAACAATTGTCGAATATGTTATACTCTTAAAAGTCTCTATAGTTCGGGACACAAGTATAGAAGTGACTTAAAATTAAATTGTTGAAATGTTAATTATAAAATTACTTATATTAAAATAAAGTTTTGTCAGCAATTTAATAGAATACAATTTTGGGGATTGGTAAGCTAAGCTAAGCTATCCGCAGACTGACCGTTTAGTCCAAATAAATTTTTAAAAATTAGGAGATTCTGAATTTATTCTTCTGCGAGATGCGTTAAAAATGCATTTGGCTTTTTGTTTATATTGAAACATAACCTAAGTCGGGAATAGGGAAAACTCATAAAAGCAAACATTTTCGTAAATGAACAAAAATTACCATCAGTAAGCTTTTATTTTAAGCAAGTTTGATTTAGGGGCCTGCCGAACTCTACTCCAAATAGTGCAATTTTTTTTCAAAAAATCGTAGTCATTAAAAAGAATTGGGCGAAGAAATAGTTGCTTTTTTGTAATGGATTAATTCTACGTACCTACTGTTCGTTAGTTGGCCATCATGACCTCATTGGCTGCCGCCTGGCGTTGCTTGTTTGCACGCACCTTCTCCAGTTGGCCACTTCAAGGGCAGATAGGTCTTCCTCCACTTAGTCTTTCCACCTGAGCTGTGGTCGTCCCCTTCGTTTCGCTTCGTCGGTAATGTGTGATGTAAAAACCATATTATTTTTAAAAGTGTTTTGAACATTTAACTGCATCATATTTGAAGAATGTGTGGGAAGAGATAAATTCAATGTGGCATGACAGAGCATTTGAGCAATAAACCAAAATGCATTTGTTTTTAGGAGATATTTTGCACTATTACTTGGAAATCTCCAACTATCTTTCAAGCTGGCTTACACAACAAGCTTGTTCACTACCTTCATAAGCTCTTTACCCCATAAAAAATAGTGCATAAAAATACCAAAGCGCAGGCCATAGTGCTTCAAGTGCAGTTTGGTCAGCCACCTTTGGTATCATCATCTGCTGCAGCGGCCCAAAGGCGTCTCAATAGCTGCTCTACCAATATAAAATAATAGCCTTAGTTTTGGCTTAGCAACTGCAGTCAACTTGCAAATAACTTTAGCCCAGAGTCAAACTCAAGTTGGCCAGAGATGATGGTTAAGTTTCAAACCAACTCCAAGCACTAACAACACTACTACCAAGACACATGTGCAGTTAACCCATTTAATCATGTCAGTCAAGATGTCGCTCTGCATTTTATTGTGACTTGATGTAAACTTTATGTGGTTGATTTTTTGTAGCTTAACTTGGCTAACAATCCTACTGACTGACTAACTAACTCAAGCAGAGTGGCTGTCGTGTGGTCTATCCAACTTGTTTCAAAATGAAAATGATAATTTCTTCTGTCGCTGTAATGTGGCTTGTGTGAAACCGCAGCTTGTGATTCGTTTCTAATTTGCTCTTAACCATTGTTATTAGTCTTCTGGCCAACAACTATCAGTTAAATTAATATGTCGGCTGGCTAAATTAGCAAAGCCACACTCCGACGTTTTATGGCCACAAATTGCAAAAATTGTTTAGTAGATGTTGAGTTTTTCGTCTTAATTTTTGTGCTTAAGCTTTTGCGAAATTGTGAAAAGTGGTCGGGAAGTAACTAATTCACACATACAGAATTATTTATTTTTTTATTATTATTATTATAATAAACTTCACGTGGATATAATAAAAACGGAAGTAGAGATTTTTAGCGCATAAGAAAGTCACAGTAAAAACACACACTTTCTTCTAAAAATTACTTGCTTTACAAATTGTAAGCGTTACTTGATGTATTTGTGATTTACTTTTTTTTTAAGAGTAATTCGAATTGTTTTTTATAAATTCAATTTTCGAAACACGAAAGAAAGTGTCTCAATTTATTTGATTAGTTGTCCAATAAATACGCTTCTGTTTCCTTACTCCATTCTCATATCTTAGACTAAATAGTTGTCCATGGCAAAAGGTACAGATAGTACCTTATTTCGAAGGCAGTCGGAATGAGTATGGCACATGGTCGCTTGAGTTGTGTAGCTCTTAACCTTGCTTAAGTTGGTGACATAATTTGTGCTAGGCCACTTTGACTTATATATTTGGATACTTGGGCAGGACTTCGTGAGTGGCACCCACATACTTCCGAGAAGTTTGCTTTTGTTTAAAAAAAAAACCCTAGTGAAACTATGGCAGCCGAATTATTTCAGGGTAGAATCTCTAGTTAGAGGCTGCCTTAAGCCAACAATCTGAGAACTCATTACTTAGCGATCGAAAAAAAATTGCCTTTTTTGACATGAACTCAAACCGAAGCGGAAATTCATCTCTAAGGGGTTGGCCCTTATTGCCAAACCCTCAAAACCGTTTTGATCCACCGGCTCATCTTGGTGAAGTAATTTGTGCTGTGCGACTTACCTATTGGGGTACTTGGGCAATACGAATATCTGTGAAGTTCGATAGTGGCGTCGACATACTTCGGTTCAAAAAATCCTAGTAAAATTATGGTATGTGACTTACCGCTCGGTAATCAGAGAACTCATCACTAACTGATTGTAAACGAAATTGACTTGTTAGACATGAATTCAAACGGAAGCGAAAATACGTCACCACAGGGTACTTGATTATCGAATTTGAAGGTAAATTTATGTTAAAATATTCCAATGATGAACTAGAGGATATATGATCTACTTATCTGTATTTTAACAAAATTGATTAAAATTAATTTTTTGTGTTACTAATGTACTAATAGAAAGACAATTTTTAAGGTATTTTTTGGATTGAGATTATTATATCTCAACCATGCGCGATTGAATATTAAAATTATCTGAAAAGTTTTTTTCAGCATCATCAGACTTTGATACGCATACTAATTAATTTTCGGTTAGAATATTTAATTATAGAAAAAGTTAACATAATTCTAGTTCTTTTGAAATTATGACGATTCGTCGAACTTGAGAGTATATATACAGCTGGAGATTGGATTGGATTTCGTTTGCTTCCCAAGCAGTAGTTTCTCTCTGCAATCAACCAATAAAAAAAGTTAATACTATACTATAAAATTTATAGTAAAAATTAAAAATGCAAATTGTAATTTTTGGTACTCATGCTATTATTATCTCCGAGATCTAGGCGATCTTACGTAGGCACAGTTGATTATTATAAAATATTTATTATACTGCATCTTCTGCAGAATATTGCGCGTTATATGGTGATAGTTTTCTAGGTATTATGATGTCCGTGATCTAGTTGATCATACGGGCGGAAAGTTGGTTATTACCGAATATATGTATACTTTATATCTTGCGGAAAAATGCGTCGAAATTGTGTAATAGTTTGGTGATTCTAGGAATTATGGTCTCTGAGATCTAGGTGATCATAAGGACGAGAAGACTAACATGGCTCAGTTGCTACATGAGGTTATGAAGAACATTTTTGTATAAAGGACTCGCAGTCTGCTACGCCTGTTTCTTTTCATTACATTCACAGCCAAATCCAGTATAGAATATAAATATTGCGCAAATATTATTTTAAACAAAATACTGTGCTCCTTTAAACCATTTTATGAACAGTTCATTAAATCTGCTTAATTGGAGCTCAATCAGAGCTACCTTAATAGGCTTATAGTCGTGATTTTGAAGAACTTCAACTCGTGCCATATTTGGGCTCATGTTAATTTACTTTTGCTCTTGAATAGGCTTATATGGAGATCTCATTGTTATGCGTCACGTGGATGCCACAAAAGTGAACTGCATATTCAACTGTAATTAGGGTCAGTTGGAAAAAATGGGCAAGTTCTGACAATTAGCGGTCGCCATTCGGAGAGCCCAGAGTTTCTATTTTTACGACGAGTTTTTAGGCTGCGGGCAAAAGTCATGTAAACCTTTTTGTTTTTTTTGAAAATAAATGTGTAAGTGGGTTAGCATATGTAACACGTTTTGTGGCCTATTTACATAAAGATAACAACACAGCTGCTCCACAACTTGCTGCTGCATCAATCAAAACTTGATCTGTCTACGCTGATTTTTTTAATCTTTCTTAAGTAAACTTTAGATCTATTTTCCATATGCAAAAATTCTAACTCAAACCACACGCTGGGAAATTGGCTTAGAAAGCTGATACTCACGCGCAATGCTTGGAAATTAAGTCATTGCATATGAAAATAAAATTGAGTTAATGCCGATGTTTGTCGATCGTTGATATAGTCTGTGTCTTTGGTTAATGCCGCTGATGCCAGATGAGCGGCCGATGAGTTGCTGATGCTGCTTCATCTAATGTGGGTCATTTAATCAATATTTGCTAGGTAAATAGAACAAAAAGTTGGCATTGTGGCCATTTGAAGAAAGTTTCATTAGCAAATCTTTTATGGGCCGTAATAGCGCAATAATTTTTTTTTTTTTCGAAAGAAGTCAATTAAAAATAACACAGTTTTAATTTAAGCGGCAGTAAATTTAATATTTATTAGCATAAGATAAACTCGTAAAAACTAATCGACTGGAATTTTTCATATGCAATTTGACCTGCTTTTGTTGACTTCAAGAAGAATTGAAGTTAATCGATGTTCTGCTAGTTTGATCATCTGGTTACTTAAACTTCACATACCTCTTGCAGATAATACTGGTAAGTCTGAAGGACGCCTGCTCAGTTTTTTTTAGGAAGCGCACCTAGACAAGCTGGTAATCGGTATGCCTCGTTTCAGACCTTCATCCTACGTCTATTCTGCCCAAAGACATGTAAATATGTGACAAGCAAGCCACAAAGTTACAAATAGTCACTCTTTAAGCTGTTGACTCCAAAACTTAACTGTTATCGTTGACCCAAAAAAGATTTCCTCACTAGACGTAGAAGTTTCCATGGAAAGAAAATATTGTTTAGTGAATAAGGAGTCTCATTAGAGAAGTTTGATGGACACAATTGCGTCTATTATATGTGAGAAAAGACGTGTTTATATAATATTTTTTAACTGAAACCGATGTGTGTATTTATTTTCAAAATACTTCGAGATGATCCTTTATTATATACCTCTTTTGCGTAGTGGTAGTGTACTCGCTTCTAAAACGAAATGTCGATGGTTCGGTTCTCTGCTGCACTGGGGCATTTGTCTGTGCTAGTGCTAGCATAGCTAGCAAATAAATATACGCTTTTTACCAAGGAAGATCTCTAGTATTTTAAGACACCTCCGTTCGTATTCGGCTATATGCTGTAGCTAGCTGTTCTCTTCGAACAGCTTTTAATAGTGATATCTTCTTGCATTGCCTTTGCAGCGATTTTAATTTAAATCTATTTGCCTTCTAAAGCCTAATAAATGTCAAACATAAAAACAGTATTTGCATTGAGAGTACAACTTTATAGCTCCACGTATAAGGAAAGTACTGTTGACACCTACGTACAACAAGAGAAAAGAAACTCTTCGTGGTCTATGCAAATAAGCATGCCTACAATACGTTACATTATAATCTACGGCAAACAGCAGGGGCGTCCACAGAGGTACCATCTTCGAGGGGGAAGTAATAATAATTAGTTGAATCATTCGAGGTTATCCGTCTGAAACATTGACTTACCTGCTGTGAGTGAGTTCATGCAATGAAAATAATATTTAAAATTTTGATAAATTGTTGTTATTTCAGATGGTAGGCAGCGTACACGCTTCTGAAACGATGATGCGTATCAATAACGTAGCTACTTTTTGTTATTGAAACAAGCACGAATGTCTATAAAATTAAATTTTAAATAAAATAAATTTTTTGCCCTTGATTATGCTCATCGGTCCAAAGACCGAGCAGGGAGATATTTCTATTCGAAGAGAACAGGGACCTGCAGTTGGCTACCTTTTGTTAGTAGAGATGTTCACCGATAAATGGAAGCGAACCACCGACTATACTGCCGTGGCCCACAACGTTTATATGTCAAATCATCCATGTTGCATGCCGACTTCTACGAAAATTGAAAATATATAGTGTATATATTGTTCAATTTTTATGAATTGAAGAACACTTTCTCTACTGAAACCACATGAAGTTGCGTCCTCAGCTCTTGAAGACTGGGAGTCCTAAAATGAATGAACTTTGCGTTTCAGTATTTTCATGTCTCAACGGTACCTCGAATTTAAAAGATTTATTCATAGTTGTATACGAACCCAGAAATCGAATCAGCAGAACGCCTCTACATCTTAGAAATGAAATAGCAAAAGTTTTGTTTTAGAAACCCCAAAACTAATTTTGAGAACCGCCACTGCCAGTCTGTCAACGCTTTGTACCGCTAGGTGCGCTTAAGTGCAGTTTCTCAAACTGCAATTTGAAAGTCCGCACTCGTTGTGCAGAGCTATAGAGCTAACTTCGTAGTGCTAACCCCAGCTGAGATTAATTATGCTCGCTACAACGAAGCACGTCAAAAATTAAAAGCAAACAATGAAAATCAGCAGCCTCTGCTGAAAATGCAACAACTTTTTATGACTGTAATACCCATCATACACCCCAGATACTGTCTGAAATTAACTCATAAAGGCACTCATACATTAGACATAACAGCAAATTGGTAATACTGTAGCAGATCAACGGCATAATGTCGGCTAAGAGCAGAAGACAGACATGGCCAAAAGCACTTTCATTTTCACGCTCATGCGCACGTACAGCTACGGTCACACTGGTAATGCCAGCTTATTAATCTGGTAATTAAGTTAGTGAGTGTTGTTGTTCCTGCTGATTTATGGCCAGACATAGAATTAAGTTAGTAATTCTGTTGTTGCATTGTTTCTTTTTTTTTGTGGCTTTGTTGTCTTTTATTGAATGTGTCTTTCTTTTTATGGGCGGTCTTGAAGCTTCAACAACTTGTCTCTTTTGTTTTTTTTGCCTTTGTTTTTATGGGTAGCTTTTGGCTTTTGTTTGTCATATCTGGCCACACTTGGTTACGCTTTAAAAGTTTGATAGTAAAATGCTTCAACTGTACCAAACAAAAAAAAAAACAAAAGAATATTATTTAGAAAAACAAAACAAAAAAAACGGGCGCAACGAAATGGCCTGAGCTATTATAGGAAACTATAAAATACAACGTTTTATTTTGCATAGAAAACTTTCCATTGTTTAATAAGCCAAGACATGGAGTTTGAAGTACAGCAGAGCTTAGAAAAATTTTTATAACTATTGCAAAATTTGTTATGGAAATAATGTGTACGTTCTGACATTTAACACTCTCATTATTTGTTAGCTGTTTGCCCAACGTGCTTGTGAGTAGGCTTTTCTTCTAGTTGTCATTCTACATCAGAATTCCATTTGGTATAGTTGTTTTAAATATATAAAATTGTATTATAACAAAAACAAATTTTTAAGAAAAAGTATAAATTTTGTAAGAAAGTGGACTTTATATAACTAAAGCTACTCACTCACTTTGCGTTATTTTGCGCAGTATTTGAATAAAAAGAGAAACAATGGATATTTTTGGCCGACCAGGGGTGACTTACGATTTCAAACAGCCTTGCTTCAGCACCACCACATCGGTTCTTCTCCTGATTGTCGCCCTTTTGGCCTTCGTTGAGCTAATACAGCAAATAGTCAAATTATCGCAAAAGCCTTATATGGCTGTACCCGAGTTAAAAAAATTGCAACGTGATTTAACCATAGATGAGTTACGTCTGTATGATGGTACCCAATCGGATGGTCGTATACTGGTGGCAGTTGATGGCGTCATATACGATGTTAGTCAAGTTAGTCATGCCTTTGGGCCAGGTGGCGATTATGCCAAATACGCCGGACGCGATGTTACCAACGATTTTGCCAAAGTATGTTTGGTACCCGATTTGAACGGCATGGAGTCGTCCTCGGCAGAAAATTGGCAGTTACCATTTGTTAAGAAATATCATCGCGTTGGTAATCTATTGAGCGACACCGTTAAGGGCGCAAAAGCAAGTGAGGGGGTTGATCATTTGTGCAGGAGCTTGGCAGGTAATTCAGCGTAACGTCCACTTAAGTTGAATTCCTCTAATCGAATATTTATTTTTAGAATAAGCCCGGCAAGCATAAGCTAAACCCAACTACAGCAAGTCGAAAAACATCCCAAAAAAAATATACATTTTTTTTTTAAATGGAGACATAAGTTATTCCATTGTCCACAATGTAGTTAATAAAATATTTGAGAGCGTAAAAAAAGTTTTAGTCAATATAGTAGATCGTCTTTTAGTTCATTGTAGTTGGTATAAAATGTATATAATGGGACCGCTACTGAAGTAGGTAGATGACCAGCAGTTTACTGGTAAATCTATGCCCCCTATGGTGCGAACTTTTGAAAGGCAATACTCCAGATAGTGTGCATCATCTTATTGGCATTATATTCTATGGTTTTCTACTTCCCGATGATATTGAAATTTTTGGGTGTTGTAAGCGGGATATTACCGCTAAGTTTTTTCGCAGTCTACAAAAGTGGGTTTTCGAAAGACAAAGCAGTCTAGGCTTCCATCTTGTAGCGAGCGATTCTATTTTTAAGTCACGCTTCTAACGAGCTAACGATTAACCTTTTAATGAGTGGCAACTTCATTGATTTTTTTTTTTCTATATAAGGAAACTAATAAACCTTAGATACGGTTTATTCCTATAGAAACACTTCGTTAAAAGACTTCTTTTACTAGAATATGCATTCTAGACAACTGTTGTTTTCTCGACAATCAAAGTTAACGAATTCCTAACGACTGTACCTGGATGAATCAAGATTTAAAACAGCTATAGAGTTTCTGCATTGCTACCCCTTTGAAGTGATATCAGAATAGACAAGAGAATTAAAAACCAAAAATCTTATAGGCATGATAGAGCGTGTAAGAAATACGGAAGACAGTTTAGGTCGGGCTTAGGTCATTCACTTAGTTAAGCATAATTTGATATAAGAAGAAAGTATGAAAGGTATAAGTAAGCGGATGGCATAATAAAAGCCATAAACTTGTGGGTATGTGGAAAGATTTTTATTATATTGTAAAACTTATTGTTGGTTATTATAATATGTATATTTTGAGAAGAAAGCAGATACTTGTAGTTTATGGATATTTTGCATGAGACTCAGATAAAGCTAAATAATGAGAAGTAATTCTGCATGTGCTGCTCTGTAGCGTACTTTCTAAACGTAAAGGTTGGTGAGTGTTTCCACCCTGCAGCATTTGTCAAGCACTAGCATAGCTAGCAAATAAAAAGACGCTATCTAAGAATATCTCTATTAATTAAAGACATCACCGCTCGGATTCGACTATCAACTGTACGTTCCTGTTCTCTTTTTAATAGAGATAACTCCATGCGTCCAGGGGTATATAAAAATGTTTAGAAATGAGTTTTTGCGCCTCAGCAATTACGAATGCTGTGTATTCAATAGTACATTCTATCGTGATCTTATAAGTAAAATATGTAAACCTTCTAGTAACAGCGACTTTTGGCAATCTTAACTAGCCAAGTTTTGTGAATCAAGAATTCAAGTAAATTCTGCTTAAAGAAACTGCTGAATTATGTCTCAAAAAAATGCACTAAAAGTTGACCAAACCTTTGCTTCATAACGACAAATACATATTTTAGCTAAATTTATGGGGAAAATTATACAAAACAATTAGAATTTTCATTGAAAAAATCTTTAAGGCTTCAAAAGACAATTTTACGCACTTAATTGCGTTTCTAAGTATGCCAATTCAGTTCATAGCACAAAACTAAAAGTTAAATCCGGATAGCAACAAAACTAGCCATTGATAGACGTGTTTCCCATTGGAAACTTCTCACTACAAGCAAGTCGTAAAAAAAACAATACATAATTTCGTAGCCAAATGACTTTCATTAAGCAGCAGGCGTGTTACACTTTCTAGGCCCAGAGCCTCAAGTCCAAAACTATTTACGCCATTATTTTGGGCCAAATCTGAAAGAGAATTACAATTACAGACACAAAAAAAAAGAACCATCAAAATTAGTAAGCGCTCGCCATTTGTGCCAAAATATCCAGCACAAGGTAATTGTGTGGGAATTTGGAGCAGCAAGTAAATGACTTAATGTGCGCCCAGGTATACCGAGATACCAAGTCATCAACTAAGCTCACCATTCCGCCGTTAGCGCAATTCGAGTAGCTGTGGCTGCTGCCAAGAATCGGCGTGGATCGGAAACATGGCAAAAATGGTTTCTGGTTCTTGCAGCTGTTGTTGGTATTGTAACCGCAACAAAAGTACTTACTTAGTTATTGTGCTATAAAGAAATCTCCCACAATTTGCTTAGAAAGCATCAGAAGAATCGCATCAGAAAGCATAGCTAGTGATAATCATAACGGAGTTCCATTAAAATTCGAATTAAATTAAAGAACTCAACAGTAGCAAAAAAAAAAAAAAAAATGAAAAAATTATACATTACACCAAAAAATAATTCGGCTAAACTCTAAATGTTACTGGTAAAAATGGCTAAGACTTAAAAAGGCTTTGCCAAATGCCATTGATAAGCTTAAAAGGGGGAGTATCCCAACTTCTAGCCAGTATCTGTCTGGCTTGTCACTCAAGTTTTAGCCAGCAGCAGCCATAATTTTTTTTTTCGACTTAGCCGTGCTAGCAAAGTTTTAGCCCAAAATGCGCAAAACTACTAATTTTGTAGACAAGCTTGACTCAAGAACAGTTAGAGGCGACGCACAACGCCAAACCCAACTGGGAGCTGAGAACTTGGAAAAACTGGCACTGGAATGGAATGGGATGCGCAAAGCAAGCCAAGTTTTAAAATATACGACGTGCGACGCCTGCTTTGAAGAAAAAAAAAGCAAAACAAAAAACGCCTCAAGCTGGTCTGAGCTATAACGAATTTTGTAAGCGCTATAATTGGTTTGTTTGTACAAAGGAAGGCGGTGGAGACGCAGGCACGAAGTATATAGTCAGTCATAATCTAAATTTCGGTTCTGACAAAAAACTTTTGGCAACTTGGCTGTGCCAGTGCTAGGCAAATGTAGTGATTAAGGCTGGTTCGCTAACAGTACCTAAATTGAAATTTGTTTCTAATAATAAAGTTGAAGAGTATCGAATAAACTCACAAAAAAAGTGAGTGAACAGCAATGTTCGATTCTTCAACCTGTCAACTGTCTGTATAGCAAGCGGAAGCTTTGGAACGGAGCTTGGTGATGGTTTGTATCATCATTTTTCAGACAGGAATACGGTGCTGCTAAAATCTTTTCAGGATACTACACTAATCAAATTTTGAATAAATGCTTTATGAAATTTTGACTCCAAACAACCGCAAGTTTGATTTTTCTTAAATGTTGCTCGGGCTTCTAAATAAGACTGAACAAACTGAACGCACTATTTAATTTTTATTAAAAAATATTTTTTTCTAGGTCGCAATATGCTTGCAATAAGCAACGTAACCCTCAAAATGCTGCACTATAGTGTATTAAAACAAATAAGCCAAACAAAAAACCAAAAAGTATCTAAAGAAGCTAAAGATACAACGATACTAAACAAGGCGTTGCTGCTTGGATTGCGACATTTGCTTGGGCTCTACTGCTTGTTGTTGTTGTAG
Source organism: Chymomyza procnemis (assembly GCA_035046065.1). Taxonomy (NCBI): domain Eukaryota; kingdom Metazoa; phylum Arthropoda; class Insecta; order Diptera; family Drosophilidae; genus Chymomyza; species Chymomyza procnemis. The sequence continues at coordinate 20,499,338 of JAWNOJ010000004.1, forward strand.
TTATACTACTAGTTGCGGTTTGTACTATACTTGTTGTTGTTGTTGTTGCAGTTAGATGAAGTAACTGTTGCGCCTTTAACACATCCATACATCAAGTTAGTTGCTACATGCGTAGCGAATTGTTAGAATTTCCAGATAAAGATACAAACACTACTCACAACTCATACACAGCAAAGATACAGGAAATCAACAGGTGCTATTACGGTTTTGGGTACTACCACTCATACAGTGATACAACCACATACCACATGGTTGTTACATCTTCATAGCTTCGCACTACAAACTGAGAAAAGATCAAAGCTGACTTGGACACTGCCACTACTACCAGCACTTAGATACAATGTATCTGGGGACTGGAGTTCAGTTTGCAGGTTCAGGTGCTAGTTGAAATTATGGTGCGTGCCGGTAACAGTTTTTTTTTTGTTTATCTATTTTACTTTCCCGTCTAAAGTGAGTTGTACGTTGGGTTCTCTTATAAAATACATTTTACATGTCACGACGAATTAGTTCCGTTTCATAGTGCTACCAGTTTTTGGGCCATAAAGCTGTCTATAGATGATAGCGTCCTCATCATCCTCAGACTTTGCAATCTTAAAGTGCTTTCTTGAAATGCGAATTTTGAATTTAAAGCAAATATGTATGTATTATGGGTAATAATAGGAAGGAACATGAAGTTGGCAGGTTCTTAGCTGCTATGTTCAATCTTCATTCATTTAAAAGGATAAATTTATAAAATTTATAAAATAATTTTCTAACCAGCCCTTGAAGAAGCTATCAATTAATTTACGGAAATAGGCCACTTTACTCAAATTTGTTTTTATTCATTAGCTTCTCATATTGAAATGGACTTATTACATAGGTATCAGTTTTATTGATTTTTGCTTAAGATAATTTGTGAAATCGATTAATATTGATGGAAAACATTACTCGTATGACGTTCAAATAATATTATTTGAACCAGGAAGATACACCTTCAGTTTCAAACAATGTTCACTACGCGCTGGTATCAAAAAATAAGCAAATTTGAAACTTTGCTTTTTAAGATAACTATTAAAAGCATGCTTTGGATTTTTTATTATCTATTTCACATTTGCTCCTTTAGGCAAATCAAATACGATTTTAAAAGCCTGAAGTTAAAATTTTCTAAAACTAATGTGACGGCAAAAATTTTAATTCTGCTTACTGAAACATTCCATTACGTCTTAATCTTATTTAGTTTTGATCGCTATGATACGCTAAGTGCACTTACTATTATATTGATCATGTTCCCCAGAATTTTGGACTTAAAATCTGAATACGTAAAAATAATTGTTCAAACTTTAACGTTTTATTATGTGAATATGTTTACAAAGTTAATAATGACACATTTCAATAACATACGATTACTTTATATGATGTACAGTGAAAAATACTGCAAACAATATATTCAGTATGTGAATAAACTTTTGGATATTCATTGGAATATAATCGTAAGTTTTGACAGCCACGTTTACCGATGTGACCTGAATACTTTGGCTTTAATCGTACTTAAATTGGCATTACTATTATTGGAACTTTACAATCACATTAACTCAAAGGAGGCACTATTTACCTCTCATACTGTGCTCTTCGAGATCTTCTACCTTGCCTACTTTATTTACCAACTGCTGCTCATAATTTGGTTTAAAACTTTTACCAAATTTCTCAAATATTATTTGAGCGTTTTGGAAGCTAATCGAGTACCCAAAAAATCCTTACGAAGACAGTTGCTCAGTTTGTATGATATCTATAACCGACTCAATGAAGTTCATTCGCTGATAGACCAATTATTTCTACCCGTACATAACATGATTATACGTAGCCTCTTCTACCTGGCAATATTAATATCGACTTCGGTGCGTCAAATTGGTTATAGTAATAATGAGCCGCTGCAGATTAGATGGAAACATGTTTTTAGGAATCAAATGGGCAGTATTTTAGCACCTTTGTTCAACCTGCTGATGCTGGGCATTTGTAACGACAGATTAAAAAATTTTCAGGATTTATTGCAACTGGATGTTTTTCGCATAGAATTTGCCTATCAGCTGAGGAAATCAAAAAAGAAATACGTGCGGCTTATAGGCTTCAAGGTAAGCTTACCTCTTGACTATTACTAATGTTTTTAATTAAATAATTTATTTCGAAATAGAATAACTGCTTACTTCAGCGACTTTTATTAAATCCAATAAGGAATCACATTTCTCAAGGAGGTGAAATTTGTAGCCGCGAATATTTTATGAATTTTGCATTTACAGTCTTCATTAATTTTACATCGTTTCTTATGTTTGATATATCGCTGAGTGTGTTTTATGAATAAAAATAAAAGTTTAGAAAAAATTGTCTGATATGTCAATTTGGTATCTCTGATGTTTATATAGCTATAATGCAATTTATTAGTCATACGGCTTCCAAATACAAATATAGATGTGACAGGGATAATCCATGATCAAATCAGAGGCGGTCAACCCTATCATCTTAAAGATATCATCTTAAATATAAAGATCTTTAGGGAAGCAAAGCTAAGTATATGCCATTGGTTACTAGGTCTGGTGACTGCAGGCGGTGTAAAACCAAATCCACAATATAACATATCCGTATACAAAAATATTCATGCCAAAAATATCACCTTTTCAATTGCCAGCACATACATACGATGCATCTGGATATTGGAATTCAGTTTTGCAGATTCAGGTGCAAGTTGAAATTACGGTGCATGCCGGTAACAGTTTTATTTTATCTATTGTATTCGCGTCTAAAGTGAGCTCTACATTGGGTTCTATGTTAGAATACGTTTTACATGTCACGACGACTTAGTTTCGTTTCGTACTGCCAGTCTTTGGGTCATAAGAGATGATAGCGTCCTCATAAATTATAGCTCAGATTTTTCAATCGTAAAGTGCTTTCTTGAAATGCGAATTTTGATTTTATAGTAAATATAAAATAAAGCAAATATGTACTGTAAACAAGAGAAATGCCTTTAATACAAATTCTTAAAGTAAGTCGGGCATTCTAATTTCCTGTCTTAAGTAATTCGACTCACATTTTTTAATGAATAATTTCTATCTCTACTACTGCAGGCATCTTTTTTTAGACATTGGTGCTTTGAATCAATTTTAAAAACTTCTCTATGGGAAGCATTAAGTTTAATTTCATATACGATTTTTTATCTCTATACAGATAGTTTAAAAAATGAGCATTTTCAGAGAGTTTACCATCACCATGGGCTTTTAGCGCTACCCGGTCAATACTACTATCTACACTAGTAAGATGTATTAAACCTTTGATGCCCATACTAATAGGAAATTTTCACTACAATATCAAGTTATTTTGAATCGATATATTTCTAAAATTTTTCTAAAATTTATAAAATAATTTTCTAACCAGCCCTTGAAGAAGCTATCAATTAATTTACGGAAATAGGCCACTTTACTCAAATTTGTTTTTATACATTAGCTTCTCATATTGAAATGGACTTATTACATAGGTGTTAGTTTTATTGATTTTTGCTTGAGATAATTTGTGAAATCGATTAATATTGATGGAAAACATTACTCGTATGACGTACAAATAATATTATTTGAACCAGGAAGGTAAACCTTCAGTTTCAAACAATGTTCAATACGCGCTGGTATCAAAAAATAAGCACATTTGAAGCTTTGCTTTTTAAGATAACTATTAAAAGCATGCTTTGGATTTTTTATTATCTATTTCACATTTGCTCCTTAAGGCAAATCAAATATGATTTTGAAAGCCTGAAGCTACAATTTTCTAAAACTAATTTGACTATAAAAGTTTTATTGGTGCTTATTCAAAAATATTGTTACATCTTAGTCGTATTTATTTTTGATCGCGGCGAATATGTTGTACCAATTTATTTTATGGTTATCATCCCAGGCATTATGGAGTTCAATGATGTAAAAGTACATCTAATTCTTCAAATGCTAATGCTAAATTATGTGAAAAGCGCAACAGAGTTAATTATTGCTCATTGGGATAACATACGATTACTTTATATGATGTACAGTGAAAAATACTGCAAACAATATATTCAGTATGTGAATAAGCTTTCGGATCTTTATTGGGATATAATCGTAAGTTTTGGCAGCCACGTTTACCGATGTGACCTGAATACTTGGGCTTTAATCGTACTTAAATTGGCATTACTATTATTGGAACTTTACAATCACATTAACTTAAAGGAGGCACTATTTACCTTTCATACTGTGCTCTTCGAGATCTTCTACCTTGTCTACTTTATTTACCAACTGCTGCTCATAATTTGGTTTAAAACTTTTACCAAATTTCTCAGATATTATTTGAGCGTTTTGGAAGCTAATCGGGTACCCAAAAAATCCTTACGAAGACAGCTGCTCAGTTTGTATGATATCTATAACCGACTCAATGAAATTCATTCGCTGATAGACCAAATATTTCTACCCGTACATGACATGATTACACGTAGCCTCTTCTACCTGGCAAGATTAATATCTACTTCGGTGCGTCATATTGGTTATACTGATAATGAGCCGCTGCAGATTAGATGGAAACATGTTTTTAAGAATCAAATATGCAGTATTTTAGCACCTTTGTTCAATCTACTGATGCTGGGCATTTGTAACGACAGATTCAAAAAATTTCAGGATATATTGCAACTGGACGTTTTTCGCATAGAATTAGCCTATCAGCTGAGGAAATCAAAAAAGAAATATGTGCGGCTTATAGGCTTCAAGGTAAGCTTACCTCTTGACTATTACTAATGTTTTTAATTAAATAATTTATTTCGAAATAGAATAACTGCTTACTTCAGCGTCTTTTATTAAATCCAATAAGGAATCACATTTCTCAAGGAGGTGAAATTTGTAGCCGCGAATATTTTATGAATTTTGCATTTGCAGTCTTCATTAATTTTACATCGTTTCTTATGTTTGAACTATCGCTCATGGGCACCCAGCAACTAACAACAAGATAAAATAAAAGTTTGGAGGAAATTTCTGATATGGCAAGGTATTCAATTTGTCATCGTTGATATTTATAAAGCTATCGTTGGAGTTTCATAAGGATAAATATACATGTGACAAATTCCTGTGTCGTGTCAATCTATGGTAAAATCAGAGGCGGCTAATCCATCATCTTAAAGATTTAGATTTGAGAAAAGCAAAGTGTATGACATTGGTAACTAGGTCTGGAGACTGAGGAATGGAACATCTGCAACAGCAAAAAATATCTCATGTATTATCTAGAAATGACCGTCTAACATCTTAACTAACATCCAAAAAGTCGAGAAGCATATAGTGCATAGACGCGAGTTTTGCAATCGGCCAATAAAATTTCTAACCAGCCCTTGAAGAAGATATCAATTAATTTACGGAAATAGGCCAGATATTTACCATAATTTGTTTTTATACATTACCTTCTCATATTGAAATGGACTTTTTATATAGGTATCAGTTTTATTGATTTTTGCTTAAGATAATTTGTGAAATCGATTAATATTGATGGAAAACATTACTCGTATGACGTACAAATAATATTATTTGAACCAGGAAGGTAAACCTTCAGTTTCAAACAATGTTCAATACGCGCTGGTATCAAAAAATAAGCAAATTTGAAGCTTTGCTTTTTAAGATAACTATTGAAAGCATGATTTGGATTTTTTATTATCTGGGTCACATTTGCTCCTTAAGGCAAATTAAATATGATTTTGAAAGCCTGAAGCTAAAATTTTCTAAAACTAATGCGACTATAAAAATTATATTGGTGCTTATTCAAAAATATTTGTACTCCTTAGTAATATTTATTTTGGATCTCAACGAACATGTAATTGCATTTTCTTTTATAATTATCATATTCCCAGGCATTTTTAATTATGAATTTATTACTATAAAAGTATTGATTCAAGTTTTTATGCTAAAATTTGTGAAAACCGCAACAGAGCTATTAATCGCTCATTGGGATAACATACGATTACTTTATATGATGTACAGTGAAAAATACTGCAAACAATATATTCAGTATGTGAATAAACTTTTGGATATTCATTGGAATATAATCGTAAGTTTTGACAGCCACGTTTACCGATGTGACCTGAATACTTTGGCTTTAATCGTACTTAAATTGGCATTACTATTATTGGAACTTTACAATCACATAAACTTAAAGGAGGCACTATTTACCGTTCATACTGTGCTGTTCGAGATCTTCTACCTTGTCTACTTTATTTACCAACTGCTGCTCATAATTTGGTTTAAAACTTTTACCAAATTTCTCAGATATTATTTGAGCGTTTTGGAAGCTAATCGAGTACCCAAAAAATCCTTACGAAGACAGCTGCTCAGTTTGTATGATATCTATAACCGACTTAATGAAGTTCATTCGCTGATAGACCAATTATTTCTACCCGTACATAACATGATTATACGTAGCCTCTTCTACCTGGCAAGATTAATATCGACTTCGGTGCGTCAAATTGGTTATACTGATAATGAGCCGCTGCAGATTAGATGGAAACATGTTTTTAAGAATCAAATATGCAGTATTTTAGCACCTTTGTTCAATCTACTGATGCTGGGCATTTGTAACGACAGATTCAAAATTTTTCAGGATTTAATACAACTGGACGTTTTTCGCATAGAATTAGCCTATCAGCTGAGGAAATCAAAAAAGAAATACGTGCGGCTTATAGGCTTCAAGGTAAGCTTACCTCTTGACTATTACTAATGTTTTTAATTAAATAATTTATTTCGAAATAGAATAACTGCTTACTTCAGCGACTTTTATTGAATCCAATAAGGAATCACATTTCTCAAGGAGGTGAAATTTGTAGCCGCGAATATTTTATGAATTATGTATTTACAGTCTTCATTAATTTTACATCGTTTCTTATGTTTGATCTATCGTCCCCTTAATTATATTTGTTTTTTTTTTAAGAGAAATGTATAATATATTTAAATAGTTAAAAAGAAGTGTTATTAAGTTAGTGCATTCAATGTGGCATCGTTGATAATTATAAAAAAGGGTTATACATCATTGTGTTAGTGCAAGTCAGACAAATCCCCGTCTGGTGACCGGCAATAAGTACAATTAAATAAGTTATATTGTTTCAGTACTTCCAAAGAACTTCCTATTATAGTTGCCTCTTTATAGCTATATTTGGAAATATTATAACATTAACGTTAATTATAATCATTAATCGTACAAATCGATTATTACGCATTTTTATAAAAGTTCGAGAACTCACATCATTTAGTCTGAAACCACGTATTCAATGGGTTGGAACGAAGAAGGAACACATTTTCAACGTCTTTGCTTTGACATAGTCATAGGTGGCATTCTTTGGAGTATTTACTATTTGTGTCGATTTTGCTGTATTGGACAATTCAAATACGATGCAAAAAATCAAAAACTAGTTTTTGTTAAAACTAAAAATATCTTCAAATTAATAGCTCTACTAATGAAAATATTTGGTTTGTGCTATGACACTGCAGAGAATGGTTGCGTACTCGTTTGTATAGCTTGCCTTATATTGACGTTTTTAAAATTAGATCATTTATTTGGAAGTAACATATTTTTGGTCAGCTTTATGTATAATATAATGCTTATGCTGATGATTATAGTAAATGCACAGTGGAACAGCATACAATTACTCTTTATGATGCATAGTAAAAAATATTGCAAAAAATATGTGCAGCTTGTGAATAAACTTTTAATTTTACATCGGGATATATTAAAATGCTTTGGTAGCATTTCGCTCTATCGTAGTGAATCACTTATGTTGGTATTATTTGTATTTAAATTGGCATTTCTTTTGCTTGAGCTGTACAATCATATTAAACTAAAAGAGGGCATTTTTACATATCATACTATGCTCTTTGAGATCTTCTACTTTGCATACTTTGCCTATCAATTGTTGCTTATCATTTGGCATACAACCTTTGAGAATTTCTTAAATTTTTATATGAGTATTTTGAAAAATTCCCGCTTACCCAAAAAATACTTAAGAAAACAACTGCTCAGTTTCTTTGATATTTACGAGCGTTTAAATGAAACACATGTGCTTATAGAGCAACTTTGGCTACCGGTACCTACTATGATTATAAGTAGCCTCTTCTATCTGGCCAGAACTGGTGCGGCTGCTATGTATCGCATTGCTTATGATCATACCATCGATACATATGGTGCCTGGAGCTATTTGCTTAATTATAAAATGGGCAACTTTTTGGCGCCCTTATTCAATCTCCTGATATTGGCAATTTTTAATGATAGATTAAAAAAATTTCAAGATTTATTGCAACTTGAAATATTTCGCATCGAAATGGCATACGCGCGGCTACAAACGAAAACAAATTTTGTGCGGCTCATAGGCCTAAGGGTAAGTGCATTCCAAGTATTGTAAAGTTTTTTAACAAAATTCCTTTTTTTTTGTTTATTTAGAATACATTTCTGCTACAGCGACATCGCACGAATCCCATCAAGAATCATATAATGCAAACGAATGAAATTTGTAATCGTGAATTCGTTATGGATTTTGTTTGCGTGGTCTTAGTCTACAGTACAACATTTCTTATGAGCGATATGTCTAATGGTACCATAAATCAATTGTTATACACAGTGGCTCCAGTTCACGTTAAGAAGAAACACATATTCAAGCCTGCTTTCGAAAATTAATAAAATGAAACTAAGAAAAATCGACTTCTACGACAATTATAAAAGTTGGCAAATATCATTGCTATAAAGTCTGTTGTTGAAATGATAAAAAGATTCTGAATTAGAAGAGCTCATTGGTCAATAAAGGTTTGGGAACAGTCGAGCTGTATCCGCTTCAACGTTAACTTAAGTTGGAATATAACATTGCTGCACGTTGGTCAAATATACGTCTGGAGTGGATATAGCATGTTAGTTCAATTCTGATTTTGCATTCATAGCATTTCGAAAAGTATGCAATTCTGTCTTTACTTAGAGCGAAGTGTATCTATCATCTCTGCTGCTTGCTGGATAGCACCTAACTTTACGAGCAGAGCACAATAGACCCATGGGAGTCGCATTGCTTTGCCAAGCTCTAAGGGCTATCCTCTGTGGGAAACCTTGCCAGATTTTGCTTGAGTTACCGGAACTTGTCAGTAATTCGCAGATGGTGCTGCCATTTGCTGACGCCACATTCGATATAAGGAAACACGAATCAGAATCAATCAAAACACACAGCGGGCAAAAACAAGCCAGTTATTGTCAATGATTGAGCTCAGCGCCGCATAGGCTACAAGTGAAACATTGCATGGGAATCTCTTATCCACGTCTTCGTAAGAACGGCATATGTCGTTATGTGGTAGCCGCATCCTCACAGCCATGATCCCAACGAAGCAGTGTCTATTACCAGTCTGATCCTGTCTTTACGAAAGTGCAAGAGTTTCTTTGTATATTGTAGATTACAACTCAATTAGAGTGCTCCGAAGACGCGACAACTACACAAGTCATCAGAATTTCTTAGCGTCATAGTTTTTACGGTATTCATTATTTGATGTTCCCCATCATGTTTGTAGGCGACGTGTTTCGCACACCCGCCCGCTATCTCATTGCCGATAATACCAGTGTGACTTCAAGTCCTCGATTGGGTGATTGAGAGGTGTGGGTTGCTGCTATACTAGAAAAATAATATAGCTTCGACTTTTTCGTCTTTGAGATTAAAACTTGATTCCAATACATTCTGTTCCCGAATCCTGACATGCGAGCCCAACCTTTTAACAACTAAAGTAAGACGTGTGATTCCAATAAGCTTAGATCTATGCCTATAATTGGAAGGCCCTTTGCTTTTCAACAACGAAAACATGCCTATCTATATTGCCTATACCTCAAGTCGGTAAGTAGACCCACTATAATAATTTCCAAAAGCTCTCGAATACGATTTTTCTAAATTGTTTTTTTTTTAATTTGCATTTTGCATTCTAAATGACCCCCAAATGTATAACTCCGCTCTGGGTATATATGATAAAAATAAACTACAGGGTTTTCATGCCACATAACAGTCGGCGTTTTTTTTTTTTGCAAGTCACCGTCTAATCTGAAATTTTAATTTTAAACATGACTTCCTCTTATTGTACAGCTAAGTAATTTCCGCATTAAATTATAAAATCTTTTTATATGACTTTATAACACTGAGATCGCAATTAGAGATGTGCCAGTTTTTACAATGACATCTCGACATTAGATACACAGAACTTTCTGCTGCCCAAATTGAATACACACAATGCGCCCCTGGAGTTCATTGTTTGTATGGTACTTACCTCACTTTGACACAAATCTCGAGTTCAGATCGTAATAATTAGACTTAAATGGGCGACTCGGTAAACGTTGCGGCCGCTGCAAAACGAACTCCATGGCAAACAAATTGGATAGGTAAGAGTTTTGCTGCGAGGCGCCAAACGATTACAGCTAATTGCGCATGAAAAACTCAATTTTTCAACTCGATTTTTCACGCTGCGTTTCAGTTGATGAGCACGTTGTACTATGTACTTAGTTCAAAAAAAAAGAAGTAAAAAACAATAGTAGGTTTTTTTGGAATGTCATTCGACCTTGGGATACACTAGAAATAACGTCAGGCAGAACGTATATTTTTTTTAAGACTGATCTTAATATATAATTCGTATTAGATTATTATATACCTCTTCAGCATGAGGGATAAAGAATATTTGCAGTAAGGAAGTAAACAGATGATTAGTTGAGTAGTTTTGGTTATTTATTTTACTTCAACACTTCAAAAATGGATTGATTTTATTACGAATCAGCAGTAATCCACCGAAATCTCTGGAACTTATATTACGTGACATGTGACATTGCTGGCTTACTACGACTACAACGACTATATAGTTACGAAATGGCAACATAGTCTACTGTTCCATAAATGGGGAGACATCTCTGTTTATTCGTGTTCTTCATTCTTGATAAGAGTTGAGATCTGTCTAAAACCTCTGTTGATCTGAGGGTCAGAACACCCAGTTGGTTATACACAACTCTACGCTTTAGGCGCATTTGAGTAGTACACCACAAGCACCACGACGTACCCCATGGTCAGCGCAGAGAAAACTGTGTAGGCCGCCCGACCACCCGTGACACCAGATTAAGGAATCGTGCCATAGACATTCCCTATTTAAAGTCCAAATAATTAAGAAAAGGTAATCCTCAGAATTTTTTTGTAGAATCTTTGGGACACAGCAGTTTATAGTTTATATAATACTTGTTGAATAGTAAAACGATAAAAGCAGGTTTCACGCTTGGTTGTTTTCCCTTGTAAGTTGCCTCTTAGAACATATTGGAGCAGAAGTGATGACATTCTTTTCATTGACCAACATATCACCATCACACGGGGAAGAAGCAATCCACATTTGAACTGGATCTGCTCTAGAGTTTATTTAAGGTGGTATGAGACATTGCTGACATACACAACCTGAGTTTACATATAACACGGTGATTCTGGTACAATGTGCCAGCTGACGCCCCTAAAAGCCATCAGCCAAAGCTCATTTTTCTTTGGTAACAATTTGGAATGCTTACTGGCGGGTGTGAATTCCACCCTTGGTTTAGAGCAAAGTGTTCCCCTTTCCTCTTCTGTTTAATGGGTAACAGCACCGTGTTGAGAATGTAACTGCACTTCGAGCCAACATGACTTTTCCCGCGATTTGGGTGAAAACCAACAGTGGTACTTAATTGAAGGGCGCAGTGAGGGCCCCCGACAGACTTGGGGACAGTTTTGGTTTAAACCCCTGTACTGGTTAACGGTGCAACGGTGGTACTGTCATATATACTTTAGATACACATCTGTCGACCAAATTGTAGTAATCCATAGATTGAAATTCGGTACGTGATCTTTATGTAATTGACACAGTGCCTTCAGGATGGTCGACTTCAACAATGGCAATAATCAAACACAATGCACAATTCTATGCTACTATACTACTAATATATCTGGCAACATAAGTAAGTATCCTTTAATAAATTTTGCTGTGGTACTAGGTGCAGAACATGATGAGAATCCGACTCCTTTAGCGAGCAGAACCTTTTATTGCTTTGAAATTAAGCTTATGTATCTTTCAGACAGGGGATTGTCCGACAACATTTCTAACAATAAGTTATGTATAAGTTATGTACAAAGACATACGCAAAAACTAAACTAACCTCTATACACTAACTAAATAAAGTGTATCCAAAAAAAAAAGATAATTTCAATTGCTATTATACGGCTAGTATGAATAGCAAAGGCCATTTCCAGCAAACAAAGCGAAATAATGATTTTGTTTAGGCCAAAAAAAGAAGTGTTGGCTATTTGTGTGTCTGCGTATTGTTTTTTTTTTTGTTTTTGTTTCTTTTGTTTTGTTTTTTTTTTTTGGCAAGCAACGTTTTTCTTAAGCGTTTTTTAAAAACCAAACTTTCACAAATTATATTTTTACTTTCGTCTTGGTGATTTTTAGTTGCTCGCATTCTAATCCAATACAACAATAGAGCCACTCATTAAGTTGCTTCTATGCCAAGATCGTTGGCCTCATTATGCATAAAGCCAAAGAAGAAAACATCAAGACCCACGCCAAGACCAAGACCACAACTAAATCCAAAGTCAAGTTCCCCCCCATATTGCAGTGCAATGCAGAGCAGACGTTATGGTCGCCTAAGCAGCATACGTTCCCGTGTAGGAAACGGAAGCCCGCAACAGAGTTACTTTTGTAGATTTATGTATGCCATTTGTTAATCAGTGTCCAACGCACAAACACACAGTCGGTGAAATTTGAGCTATGGCTTTGCTCTTATTCTTCTGCAATGCCTAAGACCAGATCTAGGTGAAGGTGGCAGTTGATCAGTAGCTGGCAGCTAAGAAAGTTTTTCCAATCTTAACGCTCACTTGGGTTTTTATGTTCTAATAACAACAGCCAGCGAAAACCGACAGTCAATCTTTATACCCTGTGGCTATGTAATTAAAAGGGTATTACGGAAGAAAGTATAAAATGCGATAGAAGCTTAATTGTTTATAGGAAAATGTTTAGCATTATTTATTGTAAATACACGTTTTAATATTGAGATCCTAGTGATCTTAAAGCTACGAAACTCTTGTTCAGCTGCCAAAGAATATTGTAAGAATTACATCCTGAGTCATCGAAAACTGTGCCTAGCGCCTTTAAAAATTCAAAATAAAAAATATTTTTTTGCGGCCAAATTATTTAATACATTTATCGTCTACGTAAATCTCTATTTAAGTCGTAACTACCTCTAAAAGCGAAGATCGGAGGTTTCATTCCCCGCAGCAGCACTGGCTAACTTAGCAAGAAGACGTTTTTTGCCCAAGTCTATCTACGAATTAAAGACACTACCATTCCGACTATGATCAAAATTTAAGTTCACTGTTCTCTTCGAACAATCAATAATGACAGAAGAATCTAACACCATGGAAAGATTAACAGATTAACTCAACTAGCCAAATGCAGTTAATAAAAATAATTAAAATACCTTCAGCATTATATAAAGATCTAAGCACATAAATGCTTTCAAAGAACTTTGTATCCGATCGGTAACAGTGTCTGGAGACCGGTGGTGCACAAAAAAATTCGATAACATAATTTTATACCAAATTGCCAAAAGCCTTACCCTTCTTAATTGGGTCTCCGCGAGGACATAATCCAGTATCGGAATATCTGAGTTCCTGTGAGCTGTTTGGACATACTTTCGTCTGCTGGTTCCAAATATTCACTGTCAGCGTGGACATGATCCAGGATCGAACTAACAGCTCAAGAGCTCTGACATCACATACACACAGCTCAGAAGTGCATAGGCGAATGTTTTGAAAAATAATTCTGTTAGTTCCGAATTTCATTCCTTTTTTATAAAAAGCGATAGCTTCAGTGTACTTCCAGTTCGATTGACAGCTAAGTTAATTATCGTTTTATTTTCGTATACCTTTTCAAAAATATTAATTTATGATCAGTTCTACATGCAAATCAAAACAACCCGAAATCAAAAGCCTTCATCCATCCGAAAGTTATGGCTTAAACTCCTCCCGAAGTTCTTGTTTGGTTGGCTTGACTTCTATTTTTCCATATTTAGCAGCCACTGGATTTTTGCGAAAACTTCTTTTTGTTGTTGCTCATCTTCCGTTCAAGAACCTCGGACTGCCAAGTTTGGATATAAAAATGACAAAAGAACAAAAAAAAAAAAAAAAAAATACATATACTCCACGTTGTTGCCTCACTGTTGACAATGTTTGTGCCACTTTCATGTAAATTCTGTTGCCACATTTTTGTTGTTCTTAACATAGTTTCGTAATTTGCTGTGGCTGGCGATGAAGCGTTGATTATGTCTGAAGCAGGTTCTTGATGGTTTCATTATGACCTCAGGTAATGCCATTACCGTGTTAGAAACTGTCTGTTTTACGAAAGAAGATTGCAGTTATAACGATTATTATTGTGTTAATGATGATAAATAGCAATTTATTGACTAAGCTCCGCAGGTTTGACTAAGCTTTTTATTGAAGTTGGGTTCTATTTTTGATCTTCTAATTGGAGAGATCGAAGTGCTCTAAGTTGATGACCGCACTCATATTAATTCTGAGAACAATATTTAACCTCTGGGGACAACTGGTTGAACTGAGCGCTTTGATCAAATTAAGTTACTTACCTTAACTTATCTTGATTAGTAAATGACATCCTTATAATATATAGTATAATAAGGACAGTTTAAACGTTCTAACAGATTATAATTCTTACCTAAAGTTATGTTTGTCTATCTAATATAAAATTAATAACTTTGAAATAACTTGATTCTAGATTGATTGTAAATCAATAGCAGTTCAAGAATCTTCAAAAAGCTATTGAACGTCAAATTTTCTCAAGGCATTCAAAAATAATCATGTCCTTACTTAGGCGTGAACTATAGCTGCAAGGACCCACTTTGTCTCTCCTACTGAGCTTTTTGAGAGACTGGTCTTCCTCTGTTAAATTTCTCATCTTAAATCTTCTTTGCTGAAGCGTCGTTATTTGCACAAACGACATGGCCGTAGCAACGCAGATATTCTGCAGATATAATACGCTAGACGACATCTAAAATATGCCATTGTAGAGCTCAAAGAGTTGATGGTTCGTTCGCATGCGATAGTCGCTCCCAATCCGAAAGTAACCAAAGATTTTGCAAGAATTTTTCTCTCGAATACTCCAAGAGCATCCATCCACGACACAACCCATGTTTCTGCGCGACATAACAGCACCGACAGGATGTGTGACTTTTAGAGCGTTTGTTTTTTCAGTCGATAGAGGTCTCTCTGCATATTAGTACCTATTGACTAGTGTGATTCTTCGCTTATTATATGACATCCTGTACCACTTCAAAAGTATAGCCTTCCGCTACAACATGTTAGTGAAGGCGTCGTGCATGCCTGTTTGTTGACAACATATACTTTTTCTTACCCTCAAGACCCTTTTTGATTGCGACAATCGCAGCGGTAACATCTTGCTGACTATGCCCAATGACATCGATTTTTTGTAGAGAATAGTGCAAGTGCGATGTACACCAACTTTTCGCTGCAACTTTACTCGTAGGAGTAAGACTGGAAACATGGTGGCAAAGTCTATGGCTTACCACCAATCCGCATCACAATTCACAGCTTGCTTGCTTAGAGCAACATAGTCCTGCCCTTCACATTTGCTGGATGTTGGTTAATCAGCAGTATTTGCTAGCTGGATAGAGGCACCATCCCTAATCTTTGCGCACCGGGCTTCACGGTGTACACATTAGTTTACTATTCAGTAGATGCAACGCTAGTTACCCAGGAGCGTAACTTGCGTCACAAGAAGGCTGTTTGTCCACTTTGCATCATTTGAGACAAGAATCGCTCTGGCTGCCGCCTGGTTGACAGCAATCTGAAACTTTGCTCTGTTTAAATGTAAGCAAGGCTCAGCAAACTTATTAATTGAAAAACGATTAAGCTGGGCACTCTCATTGTGGAAAAACAGAGGCACTCGACGTGCACCATTAGAAGCAACCTGCACGCTTCTGCTAATCAAACTAGTTGTTGACGCAAAATATTATGCAATGCATTTAATTCCCTTAATTACTATAAATTGACAGAAATATATTCTATTCTATTTCAAAAAAATGCAAAAAATAAATTGAAAATATTTCATATAAATGTCGTTTATGATTCACAACTACTTTTAGCAGCCAACTAATCAAGAATCTTAGTTCAGTTGAGTGAATTGTTTTTCATTTATATAATTTTGCGTGGATTGCAAGTTAATATTTTTAATATATAGATATGTTTTAATATTTATTTTTCAAATGTAGTTGTTCAGTTAATTTAAACTACAAAAAAATCTTAAAACTGCGACCTAGCACTAGTGTTGTATTTAACTCTATGAAGCTACAAATCAATTTAAATTGCACAGCTAAAGTAAGAATTATGTTAATTTTCGTAAATTACAACTAACTGAAGTACATGTTCCAAGTGGGTGGGGGTTTCATGGGTCCAAAACTTCTTATGGGTTTAGCGCTTGTACCGTTGCTACCTACCATCAGTCTCTTTTCACTGCGAAGTTGTCGTCTCCCAATCCCCAGGCTATGCGCAATTGTCTTAAGCTAAATGGGTTAAGCACATTTGTATTTTTTTTGCACCACTCCCAATCTGTAATAGCGGCACATTCAGCAAGACAAGTGGGCATAGTTTGGCATGGAGCAGCGTTTTGGAGCGAATGATATGTTTACATACTACAAGGTGCATTGGTATTGCTGCTGCAGCGCACGCGGCAAGGTTTTATGAGGCTGATGGGTGCATGGTGATGGCGCCTGCTTCTGCATATGCGCCATATTCGATTTTAAGCGCAGACGCAGTCGCTCACGCTGTGTTGGAGTTGCAAAGCGATGTACCACAATGATGCAAATGCTGATGATTATCACAGATATGGAAACTGTTACGAGCACGCTGCCCAGATTTGCGCTTATATAATGCATAGTGGCAGCATAAACTGCAGCAAAGTAGGGGGGAGAGCAAAAAAAAAAGAAATAGTAACCAAGTTAAGTTGTTGCCATGCTTGTACACTTACCCTGCTGTTCGTCCTGCTCCTCAGCGGAGATGTCAGCTGCAGAGTTCTTAAGTTTTACTGCCTGCGCTGCCGACCAAGTGTTCAAGCTGTGCGCTGGCTGATCCACAACCAGTTTGGCATACTTTGTATTCAAGTGCTCCAGCGTGCGCGTCTGCGCCGGCGCCTCCGACAATTGCGCCAAGTTATTGACTTCATTGAAACTTGGCAGATTTAGCGCCCGTCCCTGCTGGCGGGAGGCATTTACTGCCGGCCCCTGCTGCTGCTGCTGCTGCAGCTGTTTCTCTTGCTCCGGTGGCTGGGTTTCAACAACAATCGCAGTTTCTTCTGAAGATGCAGCGCTCTCAATCTCATCTAGGTTTAATGGCGATTCCTTTAGCACCAATTCAGTTTTGTTTACAAAGCGCATATTACGCAGCTCTCTGCCCAAACGCTGCTCATCGGGCTCAAAGGGATCGTTGGGTTCGTAGGCGGCGGCCACACCATTCTTTCCAGGCACAGTAAAGCTGGCACGTACAGTCTGCATGCCCGACTGGTAGCTGCAGACCACCACGAAGCTGCACACGCGAACAGATGCAGATAGTGGGATTAAAATTTAGAATTCTGAACCGGCTTTAGGATAATATATGCGCAAATTTTGTTACGAGTGTAGAGAATATTTTGACTTTGCGGGAATTTGCTACTATTTTGTGTGGCAACCCTAACGAAACCTTTAAGTTATTAGCGAAATTTTTTATTTGTTCTCGTCATTTATTTAAATAAAGCAACGCAATTTGGCGAAGAAACACTGTTTCGATATTTTGCAAAGAAACATTATGAATTAAAGGATTTAAGTTGAAAATTATATATTCCCAGAAATTTTATCGAATAGAAAAATATTTCAAAAAAGTATATTTTGTGAGCACACAGTAATCATTCATTAGTTTTATTAAATTGCAATTAGAATAAATAATGTAAACAAAATAGAAAATTAAAAATGAAATATAAAATGTATATATTAAAAACAAAATTGAATATGTTATGGAAATTGGAGAATTTTATTCGAAAATAATAGTTTCCCAAAAAATGTATCGAATAGAAAAATATTTCCAATAAGTCAATTCTCACGAACATCTGGTAATCGTTGCATTCTTTTTTTTTTTTAATTCAATATAATATAAATATTAAAATCAAAATAGAATATGATATCGAAATTAAACGATTTTAATAGAAAATTATATCTTGCCAAAAATCTAATAATCGTTTAATAGATTTTTTATTCAATTTTTCTTAATAAAAAATTTAAAGATACATAATTTAAAAATATATTTCAAAATATTGTTTGTGTCTAAAATTTGATTGGATAATTTTTGTTTAATAATTTGATTTTTTGAATAATTTTGTTATTTTTAAATATTTTTTATTATTAATTTTTTTTTTAATAATTTTTTTACCGTATTTTAAAAGTTTTGTATTAATTTTTGAAAAAATAACATAACTCTTTAATTAATTTATTTTTATTTATGTATTTTTTTTAAATTTTTTTTTTGCTAAATTTTATATAATTTAATTTTCATTCTGCTTACCATTCTGCTTGCCATTTTTAAAGCTTCTACGCTTATCGGTTTCAAAAAATCTACATATTTTCAAAAATTCCACGAATAACTAGTATGTCATCTACCAAAAATTATGCCCATATCCTAAGTTAAGCAAAACAAAAACTTTCAAGTATGTCCAAATAGCAAACTATCATCATCTATATTGCTGCACATTGGGCAAAAACCAAGACAAAAACCAATCCATCATTTGACTTTCTAGGCATTATGGTCAATTAAGCAACGAGCAAAAATAAGCTCCATTTTTTTGTTGCGATTTTGTGGTTTGGCAGATTGCGCAGAAACCCATAAAAAACATATTTCTTATTATTGTATTGCTTAAACATAAACTTAACTTGAAAGTTTATTATTAGTGCGAAAAAAACAAAAGACTTTTCAGCATACCAGCTGGCACATTTTATGTGATTTTTTTACAAGAAAATAATTTGAAAAATTTCAAGATTTCACATTTTTTGACACAAGCTTGAACAATTGGAAGGTGCGAAAATAGCTTGAAAATTGTGTGTCTAAAACGAATTGCTGTCATTTTTGTTGGTATATTTAAGTTGTTTTAAACAAGGAAACTACTTTATTTTATATTTTTTTGATATTATTTATGCACTAAAAACTTTTTGCACGTCAAACGTGACCTAAATATAACAATATTTTGCGGAACTCGCAACCCATTGGAGGCTTCCGCAAAAATAGCATGCTACAGGAAAATTATATCATAGATTTAACTGCTTAAAAAATATTAAATTGAATTTTAATACTTCCTGAAAAAGTGGATACCTACTTAGATAGTAAAAAACATGCATGATAATATTTGGTATACACTAGATCAGTTCTTTCTTTGTATGCAAAAAATTGATATTTCTGATTGAAAAAAAATCTAATAAAAATTAAGCAAAGTATTTTTTGTCAATAGCAAATACTTTTCCTGAACTCTTTGGTAATATACGCAAGCAATCTGTCAAATATAAGTGCTATCTATCAGTAAAATTGCTTAATTTTTTTCAAAAAATTCGAGTCGGTGTGGCCGAAAATACTTTTGCATCCGTTAAAAGATTAGAGGTCGCTAAGAGCAAGTTCTAAGAATTCTTGTCGAGATAACTAGAATATTGGGGTATTGTGTGTGGTCCTGGGTAGCGTAGTGGTAGCCTAATTTCTTCTCAACTACAAGGACGGTGGTACGATTCCAGCCTGAAGCACTGGTGCATTCGCCTAGCAGGGGTATGGCTAGCAAATAGACGCTGTTTATCTAGCCATATCATGCTCCGCCTTTAGAGCGATCAACGGGGGAAAAACTTTTTAATATTTCTTGAAAAATTTTGTTCGCTTCTATTTTAGGTTTCTACACCATTTGGCTCAAAAATTAAAATAAAACAGTTTCTAATCGTTTTTAAACTTTTGTTCGAAAATATCCCATAAATCGTATCCAAAAATTATACACAATTTAAACATAAATAAAATAGCTCAATAACTCACCGCCTGGTGCTGTGTGTAAAAATGCCCAAATTCTCCTGGACGGTAATAAAAGTTTCCACCGTATTTGTCTCCGGTTTGACCATGCTGCCGCATTGCTTATGATCAATGCGCATGGTGTATTTATCTGCCGCATCGGCAGCATCACCCTTGATGCCACAATTGCCACCGTCGACAACAATGCGACCGCCAAAGTAGGGACCCGTCTCCACCTCAATCTCTGAGGCATGTGGCAGACACTGTGTTGCATGCGCCGTAACTGCAACAACGACAACAACAACAACAATGGAACAATGCCATACAATACAATGACCCAAAAAGCTACTAAAGTTGTGGCATACTTACAGCCCTTGGTGGGTATAACAATGCTTTGGCCAGCCAGTTGCCCACGACTAAGCTCACTTTCGATCTCGTTCTCATTGAAGAGCTCAGCTCGTGCGCTACTGATGCGCATATTAGCACGACGCTGCGTGGCCGGACGTATGTGGAAGCTATACTTGGTGGCCATGCGCAGATTCTCAACTAAAACGGCATAGTGATGCACCTGCCCCAAGCTGCAAGTTGAAGTAGATGGAGTGTAAATGCTAGGGTTTTTTAGGCAAGTCAGTAGACTTACTTTGTCGTCTCATTGTCTTCCCGATTGTTGGAGTCAACTTCGCTGCCATTCACCAACTTCACGCGACAACGTTGTGGTCCATAGTTCTGCATCTCACAATAGAAAATCTGAAATGCCTTGGGCGGTTCCACATCGTTGCTCATATTTGTCACGGCGTTGTCGTTGTTGGCTTTGCCATTACCATTGACATCTGTATTTGTGGCCAAGTCTTTGTCTAGTTCCTGACTGGCTTGCTCACGTTTGGGTTTTGTCTGTGCCGCAGCCGGCACGAATTCAACTTCCCAGGTCAGATTCACCGATTTGTAATTTGGTTCACCGGCAACGCCACGTATCTCTGCCAAAGTAAAGTAGCCAACAGTGCCAAATAAGACTAGATATCTTTGATGCATATATATATATATATATACAATGCAATGATATATAGGTTAGAGCATCTGCATTGAAAGCAACCGCAGCAGCAGAAAACCACAACAGCAAGAAGAACAGCAACAAGCGCATGTCGCATGCAAATCAACTAAAGAGAGTACCACTAACTATCCATAGCAAAAATAAGAAAACTTGTTTTCCCATCGTACTTCAAGCAAAAGTAGTCTACACACGCTTTTGAGTTACTTTTTATGCTCAGTACCCAGTTATACCCTTTAGGAATGAAATATGTCTTTACAGCAACATTACTTTTGTGTAAGCTGACTGCTCGCATTCTTTATCACATTTTGATATCCACAACTATATTTAAGTTCTATTTTGAATAATTTTAAGGTAAGATATTCCATTTTCTAACCAAAGATGATGGCTTGCCAATTCTTAAACTTTAATAATAATTCAGTTTAATTTTGAGATGATGGGTTTAGAACGAAGATGTTGAGTTTAGTACAAAGATGATGGGATAATAGCAAATAATAATAGCACACAAAACAAGCAAGATTAATCAAATTAAAATTAAATTAAATCTTCATCTATTACTACTATAAATTAAAATATTTAAAAATATTGAAAAAGTTGCTCATTCGTTTATGTTAAAAAAACAATTAAAACCTGTTGTGTGTTATCTAAATTTACTTTTAAATGATAAATATGCATCTTTCTTTCAAGTTCAGCTGTTAAAATCAATCATCTTCTTATTTCGAATCTGTTACATCATAAATCGATCAATAAACTTTTTATATAGAAGATCGTAAATTTTTATCTTAAGAAGAACTCCACTCTCTTATTAAAGTCATCTGTTGCAATCAATCATCTTTTTCTTTTGAAGATCAAAAGTTTTATCTTAAGAAGAACTCAACTCTCTTTTAAAGTTCATCTGTTAAAATCGACTATAGGCCAACTTTTTATAAAGAAGATCAACAATTATTATCTAAGGAAGAAATCAAATATCTTACAAAAATCATTTGTGACAATCGGCCATCTTTGAATAATTATTATAATTATTTAAAGAACTCAACTATCTCTTTCTTGCAAAGTTCATCTGTTAAAATGTACCTTTTAATAAAGTTATTCTAGAAACTCTCAATGTTTTTTTTGTAGACCACTTCATGTCAACATTTTTGTACTTAGAAGTTAAATGTTATAGAACTTTATTTTTAAAATCATCAATTATATTCGATAAGAATCTTTGTTAAAGCTTATAAATTCATATTCAGAAATAAAATATCTACATAAATTATTTTAAACTAAACTTTTGCTGCAGAATCCAACTTTTTAAAGATGGTATTTTGAGTATAAATCATCTTTATATTTGAAGCATTATATGTATGTATCAAAAAAGGAATATCTTCTTCTATTCGTCAACAATTTTAAGTCAATCAGCTATTCTTCTAGTTTATCCATATGAATCAAAATAAAGAACACAACTGAAATAACTTAAGCACACTCTTTTTTGGCTTAATCCCAATTATATCCTTACCAAGATAGAGTATTTGGCAAACGACTTGTTAAAGATCAAAATACTTTTTACAAGTTTTTGCGCTTATTCAGCTTGATGTAGGATTTATGTTGAATCAAAGTGTGAATTAGCGTTAGCAGATTTATGTAGACTGTCCAAGAAAAAAAACATGTTAGTAGAAAAAAAAGACCAAAACTCATTAGGATCAGCGGAACATGAATTTATTGCAGTCGTTATAAGAAATACACATTTTTTAAAGAAGTCCAAATGAAGTATAGGGTGTTCATGTTTATTTCCAAATAATTATCCAGAAATGGTTGTTGCTCATTGTTTCTTCCATGGAAAACGTGCTAATTTTGTACAGAACATAAAAGTCACTTTTATGGGCTTCCAAAAAAAAAAATAAGTATCTGGTTATAGTAAGTTCAACTACAATGTACAAGTATTCCCAGGCAGTAAATCATTGACACCAATTGCTATATTGCTGGATAGCTACTACTACTAGCACTACTACTGTGTCGTGGTGACGACTGCCATTTGTAGGCCGCACCGTGCCGGGCTCTGTTTGCTCCACTGCGGCGTAAGCAAGTCATGCTATGCAACATTTTTAGGCGATTTTCTTAGAAAAAAACATGAAAAAGTGAAAATTCTGCCATACTTCAAAAACACTCACGTAGTCCATCCAAGACAAACACACATATACTTGGCACAATTCTTATGGTGAGAGAGTTGCGCCAAGCTAATGGATTTGGCCATTAGAACATGCCAAGCATCCAAGGCGCGTCGACGGGACTGACTATATGGCATTTTCATTAGGCGTAGCTGATTAGAAAATGGCACCAAACATGACAGACGCACCAACCAAGAGACAGACCGCTGGACAGATTACTGGAAAAGCAACAAATAATGCTCAAATCGCATGATTAATGACATTTCTCTCTTTGGCATCGCTTTTACTGGCAACATTGGGGTAACCGAAAAATGATTATGATGATGATGACGCTGCCGATATCTATGGACAGCGTTTTAAAAATTGTCATATAATTGTTTTTGGCCTTTACGGTGCAATTCTGCGGCGGCTTTAGTGTTAGGTAATTGGTTTATATGTGTCCCGTCATTTTAAATGCGCGGCAGTTGTACAGTAATAGGGTATATTGGGTTTATGACGAGATATGTAACAAGTAGCATTTTGTGCCAACGCAGCTGCAATTGGATTGTAGCCATGTTCTAAAGTAAATGTTTAAAAAATTCATTTTGAAATCGTTAAAACGTAGATTTTTTTGCTTAATTCTAAAATTAATGTAAGAAACTGGCATTCCCTTAAAACAAGTACGTTGCAATTTTGGTAAATCGCTTAATAAAGTATTTTAAAATTCTCGAGAAAAATATATAAAAGAAAAACTAGTGAAATTATAAGTGTTGTTTTCAACAGTATGGATCTCGGTAGCACACTTGTAGTCTACTTGCATTTAAACCCACAAGTCGGTGGTACGATTACATCCTGCAGCACTGTTGCATTTACCAAGCATTGGCATAGCTTGCAAATAAATAGACGCTACCTAACTAGGAAAATCTCTATTAATTAAAGACACCAACCTCCCGATTGCGGCTATAAACTGTAGGTCGCTGTTCTCTTCGAACAGAATTTAATAGAAGATATCTGCATGCTCAGCCTTTGGAGCGATGAGCATAGTCAAAGGAAATAAATTTCAATTTAAAAATTTTCTGCGAAGCAATTGACTATCTTTCAGTGAACAGCACGATTTCCTTTAAGTGATTTAATTAATAAAACAGTTGTGGAGAAGTTCATTCAAAGCCATCTCCTGACCCCTTTTTGAATTTGATGTTCGTAATATATTTGACAGAGTTAAAAACTATGATTTTTATTAACTCAAAACTCTTCGTTTAAAATATTTTTTAATAAAGCTGAAAAAGTCTAACATTATCATAAGTCACTAAGAATAAAATATGATTTCAAATTTATTATCAAGCAACAAACCATCTTTGACGGCGTCGATCGGTTGAACCTCATCAGCACAACATTTTCGAAATCTTCCTCCAGTGCCTAGGGCCTCAAATTCAAAACTTAATAATGTTTATAAAGTCATAAGTGTTCTTATCTTGCTACTATTAATACTCATCAGAACTAAGCTTAGGCTTAAGGATCTGCAGTCTATCCAAGTCGGTCACGCTTAAAGTCTATGGTTTTGACTATTGAAAACAAACTCCGCTTCACCACTAAATCAATTTGGCTTTACAAGCTTTTTGATCTCCGGTAAGGCGTCTATCAAAGTAGTTCACGCTGAATATTAAATTCCTTAAGTTGACCGAAAAACTGACTGAATATTTTGAAACTCTTTTTATGTTTTTTACTGTTGGAAAAAATCAAAGTCAGTCACGCTGGATCTCTAAGTTTACCAAAAACTGACGATATTTCAAAACTTGTTTTTAAAGGTTTTAAGTTTTCAAAAAAATCCCTCTATTGCAATATTTCGGAAACATATTATTAAAGTTTTGATTCCTAGAGTGATAACCTACTATTGGTATTCTTCACCACTAAATCAGTCTAGGCTTTAGGGTCTTCGGTAAGGGGTCTCTCAAAGTCGGTCACGCTCGACTTACGCAACATATTTGTCTCCGCTGCGGATGGCTTAAAAATTTTTAATCAAATAGCCGGGTGGCATAACATTAGCTTGCAGCAATTGCTGTCATTCGTCGATCTTATGACGGGGGAATTAAGCATTGGTTACACCGCATTTAGTCAGACCCAATGGCACTTTTGCTATCGCCACTGCTGCTGGCTCGCTACGGCAGCTTCAGGCAATTTCCGCTTAAAGTTTTGCGGTTCTGGGCCAAGCCGGTCAATTGGGTGCTCTCTGTTGGCGTTTTGCTGTTGGCAGGAAATGTCTGCACATTTCCCGCAAGCGCTTGATTGACATTAAACAGCAAAAAACAACAACAAAACAATATGCAAAAAAATAGAAGAAACAAAAGAAATGAAGGTTCTGCCTGCCCTCTCCTGCTGTGTGCATTGACCAAGTTCGTTGTCTAAGTCTTTTGTTTATGTAGTACAAGCGTGAAACAATTTCGCTGCCAAGGGCAAAAGCGGCATTTGTTGCAATCAATTCAGTTAGCAAAACGAACCCTTTTGTGCGGAACAAGTAGGCATGGGGGGGACACAAACACTGCACACGTTGAAAAGCACAAATCGTGACTTTATGCAATTAGGCAGCGAACAACAGCAGCTGGGGGAAAATATCATTTGGGGGAGCGCAGCCAAGTAACCCAGACATAAGGAACAACAGAGAACAGTACCAGCTGGACCGACCGACAGACCGATCGACCAAGTAAACTGCACGTAGTTGCCTGATCTTTCGTTTTGTAGGATTTCTTTTTTTTCAACTCTTTTAGTGTATTATTAGTAGACAAAGAAGTTTTGTAACGCTTGGGTCTGTAAATCTTGGTTTAAACAAGGCTTAAGTGGGTACAGGCCTAAGGGGGCTTGCTATTTTGGTGGATTGCGTAGCGATTCGAGGAGTTGGCGCTGTGTTAATGTGTCTTTTGCTTGCTGCGTTTTGCAACCAAGCCCCTTGTGGAAGTGTCTGCAGGAAGGTCTGAGACAAAGTTGCGCTCAGTAAGCAATAAACGTGTACTTTGGGGGTTATCAAGGGGTGCAAACAATCTGCATTGTGTGAACCACGAAAGTGCACCTTGGGGCTGACACGTTATAATGTGATTATTGCTCTTTTGTAAGGAATCTCAAAAATTCCTTAAAGTCGTATAAGACAGATTTATGCCGAGTTAGGATTTTGATTTAGCTCTCAAATAAAAAATCTCGAACTTACTCGACTTTTGTAAAATTTTTGAAAATAATAAAAAACTTCAAAGTCTTATAAAACTGTTTTATAACTAGTAAGGATTTCGACTTAGCAGACCTATACTTCAAAGAACATAGTATCAAAAGCTCCGCGATGTTTGAACAACTTTAAAATATATTAAAATCTTCAGCCTTATAAGACAGTTGTATAACAAGTTAGGTTCTTGAGTTAGCAGACTTATAATTGAAAAGAAATAATATCAAAACCTGCACGATTTTTGTTAACTTTGGAACAAATACAAAAATCTTCAAATTCTTATAAGACAGTTGTATACCGAGTTAGGTTTTTAAAATAAAAAATATGAAACTATCACGATTTTTGTTAAATTTTGGAAAATATATATTCATTTTTAGATTTCCAAAAATTACTTAAAAGATAAAACTATTATAACTATTATTATATATTACAAGGCAATATAAACATTAAAACAATAAATTATACTAAAAATTTCAGTCAAGTAAGGGTAGTGAACAATGCCTAAGTTATCACATGGGTCTACATAGTTTGATATTTTAATTTTCTCAAACTACCTAATTATTTAAATTCGAACCCTACAATTATATCTAACAAAAATTATATTTTAATTGGTCAAACAAAAGTTTTCAAAAATCTTTTATCTCTTTTTATTATTTGGAATGTTATTGAATGAAACTTAGAAAATGCTCTGTTTTTGCCACAAATAAAACATTTAAAGTTCGTATTCCAAAAGCAGTCGACATCCAACTTTTTGATCTTCTTCAGAAATATTAAACTTTTTTCTACCGATTATATTTCAAGTATATCCTATATATTATATAAATATTTTTTATATTTTAAAAGTATAATTTCTAAAGAAAATATAGATTTCGCTTTACAAATTTTTTTTTCCAAAAATCCTAAAAAGATAATTTTGAATATGAGTTCCGCGTGATCTCTTGGATTTTTAAATGTGCTTTTCAGTCACTTAAGTGATATTGTAGAATCCGTAATGCACGTTACAATTATTTATGTATATTATTTGAAGTGTATAAAGTCATCTTCTTTTGAATTGAATTCATAATCTAAATCCTACAATTTGCCATCGAGACATTATTTTTTTATCGCAGTTGCGGCTATTTGAAGTTGTATTGAACTATCGTATCCTTAGGCAATTTGAAGCAGAGTTTTTTTACAACATATCATTATCTCTTAACTTTTTATAAAAATTTTGGGAATCAGCCACCTGCTTGCTATGCTAGCCAACACTGCGGCTCAATTTTCGATATATAGTGACATAGATGATTTTTTTTCATTATAGAGTCACACATTTTCTTGGGATGGTTGGGTTTAGATCAAAAAGCTATATTAAATCTGTTTTAACAATTTATGTTAAGCATTTTTTTTGAATAGTTAGAGTTTAAAAATTAAAGGCTTTCATTTGTTTCTAAGTACAAAGTAGCCATGGTATCCTTTTGATTTTTAATTTTCGTAAACATTTTTACTCGAATTATTTTATAAAAATTGAATTCAAATTTTCAATATTTTTAACAACTTTATCAAATATTCATTTGCATAATTGTAATTCTGCGAACCTTCAATATTCAGCTGCATATGAACAACCCCAAGATTTTCTTGCTTTCAACGAGATCTGATCACCTAACCAAGGATATTAGAGATTAAGCTATCACGTTTTTTTGAGTCTGACAATAAAACTAAAAAACTCTCGATTTAAGATGAATTTTAACTAATCAAGTTAAGAACATTAAATAAAAGTTAGCCAATTGTAAGTGTATCTAACGACTGGTTTTCCCCATGCTTATCCCTCCAACGCTTATTATTATTTCTTCTGTACTTCTGTTGTGGTTGGTTGTCTGCAAAAGTATCAGCGCAGTGCAGTCGCGACCAACTCCTTAGTACAACTCACAACTCACCATATTTGCTACCAACATTGACCGCAGATGTTTTCAATTTTGTTGCCTTTGACGTGGTTGCCTCGATGCCACTGTCAGAGGCTATCGCCAAGTCGGCCTTTGTGCCAGCTGCCAGAGTTTGTGTCAACGCTTTGGAGTTGCCAGCAGTTGTGGCAACGGCAGGGGCTGTAGAATTGCTCTTGGTATTGGCTGCTATTCTGGCTCTACGTGTTTGTCCCGATGTGGCCAAGAGTAGCAGCGTTAGTGCTATGCCAGCAATTGGCAGTGATTTAGTAGACATTTTTCAAAGGCTTTTCAGTCACTTAACGTAATTATTTAAATTTATGTGCGCCAATTGTTTTTGGCAATTTATTTCGTTTATTTTTATTCTCTTCTCTGAATTTAAGCGTTTAAGCGGCTTAATTAAGTTGCGCTATTGTAATTTTTAGCACAATTTATTGTATAAATATTATTGATTATTATTATTATTTTTTGTTATTATAGAATTTCACTGTACGCGTTTTTTTCTAGTAGAAACACAAAATGGAAAAACACAAAGCTAACACCGCACAATAGCCTTTTAATAATTTGTAAGCCTTTTGTTATTATTATTTGAACTGAGGCCGTTTAATCCGCCACGGTTTGTGGCACGCGCGTTCAGCTGTGCGGCAGAAGATACAATGAGCGCAGCACAAACCATGCAACAAGTTGTTGTGACTCTCTCACAAAAAGCTGTCGTGCGAACAGCTGTTTAGTTGCAAGCTCTCTCTCTCTCTCAAAGCTTTCACTTGTGAAAAGTAATAAAAAGAAATGTGCAAGTTTGTGAGAGAGCCGGCAGCTGTTGTTGTTTATTTTTTATGTTGGCAATGCTCTTGTCTTTGTTTATGTTTTGCCTTTGCCATTTGTTTGGAAACGGTGGACAGTGACGGATTATAGTTATGGGCGCTCAAGGGCGGATGGATTTTGGGGCGCTAAGTTAAATGAAAAACGTTTTTTATTGATTTAGTTTAGATTGAAGGAGTGTATTCGTTTTAGGGATAGTTTTTTACTTTTCTCAAAGAAAATTAATTGTTCCAAAAAAATTTAAGCTAAAATACCAAAGGCATAACGCGTTTAAATTTAATAAAATAAAATATAATCTTCACTTTTTTGCAGTGTACTACACAAAATGTGCGTCTAGAATTGGTAATTTTAAATGTCAGTTCAAAAAATATTTTACTCATTCCAAAGAATATGTCTTGTAAATTTAATTGTTAAAAGAAATTAAACTAAAATGCTAAGAAAATACGCCTTAAATAATGAATTAATGTGGAGTTGCTGCAGTTAGATAAATGAAAAATATTTTTTATAAAATTTTACAAATATTTTTGGTTAAAAAGCAATTTTTCTCACTATTAATTTAGTTACGATTTTTTTTGTTAAAATTTATTACAATATAATCTTATGGCAGCGCCCTGCTTGCTGCAGTTCGATAAATGTTGCGCGCAAAAATATTCTATGTAATTATATACAAAGATTTTTTGGTTAAACAGCTTCAGGTCCATCAAATTATGCTGCTGCATAGTTACATAGCAACATCAAGGAACTAAAGTATCCAGAAACTCATTTATATTTTTAATTAATTATTTATTTATTATATATTTAGACTTACAACTAAGTTCATTTGACTTAATATTTAAACAATTTCAATATCAATTTTAATTTGCAAAAGCAGCAGCATTTAAAATTTCATTATGGCAGCTACAACAATTTCCTTTACAATATACCCGCAATCCGCACCTGTACAAATTGAATTTTTTTTTAATTTCTAAGCAAAGCAGCTGCAGACGTTTATGGGACAAACCTCACAAGTCTGCTTCTGATTTAGCTTCATCTACGTGTCGGTGTTCTCATTCTCCCCTGTCTGAATCCAGCCCTGTGCCAACTAATAGGTTATTGGCCAAAAATGAAGTGGCCTTTTGTGTTGGCCTCCGCTTATCAGTGCTCTTATCTATTGGTTGGTAGCCATTTGGAAAACGTGTTTCGAATACTATGGAAACTAAATTAAAAATCCATAAATATGCGCACAATACTCTCACTGAAGGAAAAACAAACCTTTTTCTCTAATTAAACCATATATCAAGCTTGATTTTTATAGCCAATGTATTTGTGTGTTATGGTCAAGATACTAGACCTATGGGCCAAGTTACACTACGTCTGAAGGTGGCTACCGTTTAGTCCATCATCGTATTTTGCATTCCAACAACAGCTTGACTCGAAACACTTTCCCTTATGCTTATGTTGGCCTTTGTTTTCCCCCCACCCCATGCCCAACGAACATCGGCCAAGTCATGAACGGGCCGCTCTTAACTTTGGCTACGATTAATGCTTAATCAGCATTATTATTGTTAATAAATTTCTATAGGGCTCTTGGCTGCATTATTCATGAACAGCGTGAACATGATGCTATTGTCTGAATACTTTTTATTTTTTTCGCCCAACACAATCAATTACAATCGATAGAAGTAAAAATAATGAAAAACTCTCTACAATCGGTTTTCACTTTAACAAAAATTTGTTTAGAAATGCGAGATTACAATTCAAAATTCAATGTCTTTTTGACACATTTCGAATCGAACAAAGGCAGAAAAAGTCAAAATAACAAAAGTAGAAAATTGCGCAATAATATTTTGGTTTTGAGTTTTAATACATAAATAAAAAAACAAATTGAATTACACAGCTTACGTCAAATTTTATTGATGACAAGCAATTCCCGATGTATGTTATAAATAAATGAAATAACTAATAAATATTATATTTTAGTGTAGCTGCAGTGGAAGGCAGCAGCAATGAAAGAAGAGAACAGAAAAATGAAAGAAAATACTTTCATAATCCGAAAACTGGTTGGGTTGCTTATGAACGGCAACTTAGCAACAAAATAAAATCGTATTAAGTTGCAGAAGACTTGCGGTTATTGGCAGCTTTTAAAATTCTTTTAATTTCAACTAATAAGCAATGTTTTTTTAAATAAATTTAATTGTTATATTTGTATTTTAATATATAATTACTATAAATTTAATTTAAAAAAAATCCAATACTATCAATCAAAAGAGCTTATAATTATTGAAACCAACTTTTTTATTTTCTAAATCCTATAATTTCTTTGTTATTTAGAAACATCTTTTTTATTTTATTTATTTTTAAACAAATAAATTATTTATTTTTAAACAAATAAAAAATAAGCATATTTTTAAATAAGGATTCG
The DNA here is from genome assembly GCA_035046065.1 of Chymomyza procnemis. Lineage (NCBI taxonomy): Eukaryota > Metazoa > Arthropoda > Insecta > Diptera > Drosophilidae > Chymomyza > Chymomyza procnemis. Next base: position 20,530,963 of record JAWNOJ010000004.1, read on the forward strand.
ATTTGATGAGAAATGGTTTGACTACGTAAAAGTTTGTGTTGGTCGCCAAGCGAAGCGAGCAGGTGACAAAGTCCCTAGCTATTTTAAGATTAATTAAAAATGTTAATTAATTAAGGGCTTAAACAAAATATTCTGCTGTGCTACAAAAAATGTATTCAAACATTAAATAAGGTTTCGTTTTGACCACAAATGTTTTGGTAACGTAAAAGATTGTGTTTGATTGTAATCAAAACGAGCAGGTCGCAAAGCCCATAGTTTTCTTTATATTAAATGAAAATGTTAGAAAATTTACGATTTAAATAAAATATTTAGGAATTTTTCGAAAATCCATTTTGAACATTAAAATGGTTTGCGTTTTGACAACAAATGTATTGACCACGTAAAAGTTTGTGTTTGGTGGCAAGAGATGCGATTAAATTATGCTCCTGCAGCTGTATTTTGGAGTTGCAACATCGGGGAAAGTCGTTACCTAATATTTTGTTAAGAAAAGGCCAGCAATTTATTTATCTTGTTGATTACTTAAAAAGAGCTGGCTACATTTAAAATTTTACTATTTTACTATGGCAATTCTCTTTACAAAAACCCGGAAAAAAACCAAGGTAGATGGCGCCAGTGTAATTTCGATTTTTTTGTAGCAGACAAAAACAAATTCGAAGAAAATTGAATTTGCGTTAATTCAGTTTCTTTCTTAAATTTAACATTTTATAGTTTTTAAGGCTGCAAAATATTGTTTTGGTAACGAAACTTTAGGTTTTGCTCATGAATTTTTACGAATTTAAATAACTCGATTTTATTATTAAATTTATTATTTCTTCAGTATTGCAAAAATTATAATTTTGAGAATAAAACGTGAAACTATAATATAATTAAAATATAATTTTTTCCAACTTAAAGTATAAATTTTAGTCAAATATCAGCCCGTTAATAGAAGATTCTTTATCCCCGTGAATGCTCTCATAAATCAATTTCAAAATATTTAAAATTCACGAATTGCATACTCTGCCTTGTAAAAAAAACCGGCTTCTGATAGATAATACTGCAACTTTTGCACTTCGGGTGGGCCACTTCCACAAAATTTTCAATAAAACAGAAAATCTTAACTTTAATTTAGCATGACCTTGCACTCACCTCACTCTCGCGAACCCTGCTTTTCTACATTGTGTAATTTGCAATAATTTTTCGCACATTGTTAAATAATATGTTTTAAAGCCGCGTTATCCTTTAGTCTCGCATTGTTCTATACGACATGCAATTAATTTATTTCCTATCTTGCTCATTTACAAAACAATTCCAATGTCATATTGTGTACGTAATCCTCACATAGTTCCTGCCGGAATAAGCATAACCGTCATTATGCTGTCCATATACCACATCAATTACACCAGCTGCCACTTCACCACACACACACACACATACAAACAAAGTCTCACATATCCTCCTGTATTGCATTAATCCTTTTGGGCTTCCAGCGCACGCTTGCGACAAGCCTGCCCTTCCCAAAGGACAGTGACCGCATAGCGGCAGTCAGTCCCACCCCAAGAACAAGGCCACAAATAACGCCTCCAAAAACACCCACAAACATGAGCATTCTAGGCACTACGTGGACACAACTTGTTTTGTATTGCTCTGGCAGCGCAAAATATGTTCACATCGGCTCCGGAGTAAATCCCATGGCAGGCATCCGTGCACCATTGCACCCTCGTACACATTCCTATAATTTTGCTAATTAAAAATTTAATGAGGCTTTTAACTAAAAATAACTGACAACATGGTGACGCGCATAAAGGCATGAAAAGCGGCCCAATGGAACACCTGTTAGCGCCATTAAACTCTTTGGCAAGTTTCCCATGAGCTTTTTTAAGGATTGCCATGCCATACCATGCCATGCCATGTAGCCCCAAGCGATAGAACAAGCTCGCGTACACACAAATCAGTTGGTTGGTTGGGCGCACCCAAAGGGAGTGTGTTGGTACAGCCACGGAAAATGGTGTCTATTTACCAAGTGGTTTGGTTTCACATTTTTTGGTTAAGGTCAAACCGAAAACGAAAGTCATTTCCGTTCATTTTTTTTAGTTCCGTGTACTTATTCTATGGTCAGGTTACAGTTTGGAACTAGGCGGCAACAGGATACACTGTCAAAAGTAGCCATAGACTGAAATATAGTTTTGGAAATTTTTTCTTCGGATGGAAGTACGATTCTCTATATAAAGAGCGGTTTATGATGAACAACAACAAGCTGTAGATTTAGGATTGTTAGCGTTAAGAATTTTTATTATTTAAGTTTATTATTATTGAGATAGATTCTAAAAGAGGGTGTAAACCTAATTAAAAAATTAAAGAAAAAGTACATACAACATACATTTTCGCTTATTCTGCCGAAGCGAAACATATCCTGATGCGACACCGTACATCTTGGGCTCACAACGACGTGGATTGCCAACTTGCAGGGTTGTGTCGTTTTGTACTAGACGATCCTTGATTTTCTTCTCTGAGGCCACGTGATTATATTTCTGAAGACAACTAGAGTCTTGGAAATAGCCTGACAAATGGCATAGAATTGGGCCACATGGCCACACCAATGTCAACGCCAGCGAGTTTATCCTTGACGAGTAACAAGAGCAGCTTCTGCAATTTATATTACAACACTTTGGGTTCAATTTGCTCTATTGTGCGTCCCGGCCAACTTGAGTAGGCCACAGCGGTGTTGGTTCTCTTGCGTCTAAAAACATGCACGGATTTCGATTTTGGCCTTTTTCTTGATATTCTCGAATTTCAAAACACGCCTTCAAAAGAATAAATATAAGTCCAATTATTAGGTATTCCAAATTCTGGCACACTAACGCTAACTTCGACTTCAGGCGTGAACAAAAGTTATATAAGACATATAACTTATGACTTCCCACTCTCCATTTGCCGCCATATACTTTCACTACCAAAAAGAGTATTCCTTGGTCCATAGACTCCACCAAATCAGCAGTACTTTCATACTTGTTAGCATGTAATAATCGCTTGTCAGGCGAGTTTTTAGTGCGTGCCTGAAAGTAGGCAACAAAAATTTTAATTCTATTGCGTTAACTTTTCTGTTTTTGTGCGCATAATTGAGTGGACGCGAACTCATCATGGCTTAAGTATCCTGATTTGCATATGTTTGCGTGTGTTATACAATGCAAACACACACACACACACACACCCGCACACAAAGACGCACACACACACACACACGCTTACAAAGTGTATGGCAGCGGGGTTGGTGGGTTTTCACCAAACGTTTGTCAAAGTGTCGAAACAGTTGAGTTACGTAAGAGACGCCAACCACAGACTCAGCAGGGGGGCGGAGGCACTGGCAGCTGGTAGGTAAGGGTGCTGGCAATGGCATTTGGAGCGGCACATGTCATTAGCAGGCAAAAGCCAGTCAAGACCCACTGTCAGCATGCTGTTTCCTGGATAGCAAAAATTTACATGCAAGGCAACGTGACGTATGCGCAATGTGGCCCATTGAATGTCATTGTCGATGACTGGCTTCCTTATTGGCTGCCTGTCAGGCTTCGTTTGTTTAACTTGGCGTCAGGATTACATGTCTCGAGCACATCAAACAGGCTTACTTACTGCTGACCTCGTTAATGACGCACAAATACACACGCAGCCATATGGAGCACACACAGATACTTGCATGCACACGCACACAATTACGTGTAAGCACACACACAGATACTAAACACAGAGTCAGTCGCATGTTTCCGATTGAGCTTGCTTGCTTTGTAATTTACGCTTATCAGATTTATTTTTATTTTTGATTTTTTAGCTATGTTGAACAATACAAACAAGGTACTTACACTCTAGGTCAATTGAATAGGTGCGGTTGCGTTTTCATGGGTGTAAATTTCTTAACAAAGTTACTTTTGTCATTCAATCCAGAGTACTTTACTTAATTGGCCATCATAACTTATTATCGGGTTACAACCGACCTAACAAGCTCTCGTCAGGCCCTGATTTGGGTGCGTCTTCTTCAAATGATAACGAGGAAAATATAATCTGTATCCGAAGCCAGATTCTGGGACTAGCCAGGAGCTGTGTAAAAGATGAAAACAGAAAGTAGCATAACATTTAGTCCAAATTTGTATTTTTTATAGGTTCTATGTTTAAAATTCTCTTTTTTCTCATTTCAGTGTTGGTATCAATTACTCCGAAGTACAGAGTTATTTCGACGATTCAAAGAGTTCATCATATTAATGCAGTAAAGCTAGCATTTCCGTTCAGTTTCTGATTGGCACGGATATTGAAGAATTGAAGCCAATAATTCCGTATCTTTAAACTTTTTGGACAGACCAGAGCACGCTTTCTTTTCATAGCTACAATCATCATTTTTGAAGCGTCGAATACCCTCTGGCACAGATTCAGCATCAGCTTACACTTAGAGTTACTGGGACTAAGTCACTTTCAATGATTCCGTGGGTTCAGTTTCAGTTTGGCACGGACCTTAACGCAGGAGAACCAGTATTCCGCACCTTCAAACTTTTTGGATAGGACTGGGCGCGCTCCATCTTAGTGATAAAGAAAAGTTCTAATTTTGAAGCCCCATCGAAACCCTTTCCTGCACAACTTTTTTATTGGCACAGATTCACCGTAATCTCCATCTTCCACTCAGTTCAGTTTCCGTTTGGCACAGATTTTGATGGTAAAGGAAATAAATCCGTATCTTCAATTTTTTTAGACAGACCAGAGCGAGTTTCAAACGTTTTGGATAGACCAGGGCACACTCTATCTTTGACGCTACAATCACCACTTTTGATGCATCGAAACCCTTTACTGCACGACTTATCGGTTGACACAGATTCCCCATGAACTTCGTGAAGCAATCGCAGACATTCGCTACTCCCTTCTTTGCATTGAAACATGAAATCAAACTTCCGACAAATCCGGACATTTTCGAAAAGACAAATTGTTAGGAAACAGAGTCTGAGGCACATTAATCATTGGCGTTGTCAAAACCTTCCAATTAAATAGATCAGCGCTTCTAATATCAGCCACTACCAGATGCACCTCATCATTAAAAAAAAAACAAAGCGAACCAATATGTATATTTTTGATTCATTTATTTATCTTTGATTTATTTATTTATTTTTCATTTATTTGTAATATTTGTGATTTATTTTAAATTTCGAAATACGTGTATAATATATAAAAGTGAAAATAAAGATTTAAAGTAAAAAAATAAAAAAATTCCGTGTTATTATTTAAAGCCACAATCATCAAATAAACAAATCAAACAAATTTCTAAAGCTTATATATTTTTCGCAAAAATATCTGTTTAGAAAGGTTAATTTTCTATGCTCTACGAACTTGAAGTTTTTTCTTTTTTATTTTGAAAAAATTGTTCAGCATAAAAATAGCTCCGCACCGACTTCAACTACCAGGCACACAGAAGTACCCGGCAAGCGGCTGCAATTTTGAACATAGCAACTTAAGGTATGCAACACTTTTCAACTTTTTGACAAAACCATTGCAATTAATTTTCGGATTTTTAAATTTCAGAAAAAATCATAGCATACTTTTAGTTGCCAATTAAAAGTTACTTGCTGAAATAATTGCATTTCTGTTCGCCTGGTAGATGAGCTCGACCAAAACAACGATTTTGAAGATTTTGAGCTAGTTGCGTTTTGTTAATTTTTGTTAGTGTGTGTGAGTTTTTAATGGACGCTTTCTAAGCGAGAGATTGTTCTTTTAACGGATTTTAAGCATTATTTTTCGCTTCAAATGCTAAATTGTTTACAGATAACCACAATCTCAAAGCAATTGTTGAACATTAGAAGCAAAGTGTCGTCGTTGTTTCTCTTGGCACAATTTCCTGATTGAGTAGGAGAGGTTTTTTGTTTCAAAAGGATTGCGTTGCGCAGAATATATGGTTTCTGTAAATACATTTAGAGTGAAAGGATATGTTTCTGAAAAAATATAAATAAGAACACGTTTTTTTTATTTCATTTAGATGATAATCATTTATTTTGGTTCAGGAAGTAATGCTTAAGCTACTTTTGGAATTCGACATCGTGTAAATAGTTTTTCCAACGTATCGCTCTATATGACTGCAATTTCGTGTCGTATGTTGTTTTTAAGTTTATCTGTAGTCCATTACTTACAGTTTATACCTTAGATTTCAAAGGATATTTATCTGATCCGGGTGGCATTGTTTGACATGCAGTATGTCAAAAGTTATAGAGTCACCCGTTGCTTCCAGTTTAAATGACTATAAGCAAGAGTATGTTAAGCTGGGCGCAGTAGTAGAATACCTTATTTTTTTTAAATAAATAATAATTTTAATAAACACATGAATTCATCTTATTACAGATAATATTTTTTTGTAAGAAATAATAGCAGTAAGAGGGTCACATAACTTCTCGCTAAATAAATAACCGATGATAGTTAAATTGCGGTTGACATCGAAGAAATCATCCACACTGCTTTTATTTAAGCGCATTATTAATCAGTTAATTGTTATTACAGCACTTGAAAATGGCTCTACTTGGTAAATCCACTCTCTTAACATAAAAAATGTTGGATATCAAAAAATAAGTAGAGACCTTTGCTTTGGCCTACAGTCTGCTACCTGGTACTCCCTCAAAAATATTTCATTGCGCCGAGTTAAGTTTTTAATTCGAAATGAAACGCTATCACGCTTAACTTACGCACTTATAATCATCATCATTCAGCTCTACAACCCTGGGTGAGTTTTGACTTTCTCAACAATTCAAGAGCGAGCCGGTTTCTTCCTTCCAGCCTCAGCATGTCATCGTCAATTTTGTCAATTAGGCGCATTCTTCGTCTTTTATTTGAAATATTTTGATACACTTCGGCTTCGGCAGCGTACTTGCTTTTAAACCCGAAAGTCAGTGGTTCGCTTCCAGCCTGCAGCACTAGCGCACTTGCCTAGCACTAGCGTAGCTAGCAAATAAAAATACGATATTTTTCTAGGTAAATCTGTACTAATTAAAGACAGCGGTGTGCGGATTCGGCTATATAGGTGTAGGTGTCTGTTCTCTTTGAACAGTTTTGAATAGAGATGTCTTCATACGCCGCCTGTGGAGCTCTGTCTTATAGTCAAGGGGAATAAATTTATTTCTTATTTATTTATATTGAAGAACTACATAAAAATGCATAAAAAATAGAAATTCACGAATTTAAAGCAATTTTTTTCAAAATTTATTTGAACAAAAATTGAAATAAAACTGAATCTATGCAATTGGCCGCATGTGTGTCTCATACCGCTGTTGACCATGACGTCATGGCAGCTGTTGCCTGTAGAGAAAGTGTACTGGTACTGCCCCAAGAAAGGAAACAATTAAAGTAATTAGTGCGTCACTATATCATTATAAAATCGCTCGTGCTCTTTAATAAACATTCCGTTTTTGTCTCTCCTAATAAACGCTATGACAATAGTTTTTGGTTTTCTAGGTGCTAAATTATTTAAGTATTTGAACGATAATTATCATTGACATATTTTGTGTTATTTACTAACTTGTGTTTTATGCTTTCTTTTCTTTGTTTTTTAAGGGTTTTGCTTAACTGTTAATAGGTACACAATTATACATATGTATTTGATACTGTATTTATGTCGTATATATAATCATTAAAACAATGAACTATAATTATTATAATAAACTAAATGTACTTAACTATAATTAATTGGTCGAGCGCTGGCAACATTTTAATTTGACTAAAGACTATTGTACTATATAGAGTATACACGTATATATATATATATAAGTAATCGGTAGTAGTAGTGGTAGTTATAATGTATATAAGGAAATTGTAGTTGGTTTGTCGCTAGATCAAAAAAAAATAACTTTAAGCAAGCAGCCTAAATTATGCTACAGCGTATACATTTATATTATATATTAGATTTAAATAATACTTGTGTGTGTGTTAGATATATATAGTATACACACGTACACACATGTGCACACACATATACATTTATGTACTTAGTATATATGTGCATTTGTAGGAGTATTGGTATAGTTACAAGAACTGTGGAATTAACGCAAATAAAAATTTACATATGTATGAGGAATTTTGTTACCCAACAGCACACAGCATACACATTAGGCTGGTCCTTAAATTTCGGCTTTATAGAGACAATATTATTTCGAAAATATTTAGGCCAAATATGTTAGAAAAATAAATTGATATTCATGTTGGATTTGCGGTGTCATTGCTCAAGTTTTAACGTTTCTTATGAATTACAATTTTTACGTCTAATTTTGATATTTTGCAAGATTCTAGTCTTCGAAGAGCAAGCACTATGAAAACTTTTGATGCAAGTCCAAAAATCGTTTGAATTAAGATGAATTTATAAATAGTTTAATTTTCAAAGATTTTCTATAGTATATGAGCTGCTTTCAAGCCACGCCGCCTATCTAATGAAAACTTCAACAAAATCTTCAACGAAAAACCTTGAAATCTTGATTTTTTTTAACAAAAGGTTATAGAATTGCTTGCTCTGTGCATCTTTCTGTTTTTGATTATTTCAAGTGCTGCCCACTATTAACACATAAATGTTGTTTACGAATTCTATTTTTTATACAAAAAACCTTTAAAAAAATTAAAAATCATTGAAAAAATATGAATACAAAAAAATATCCCTCGTGCACTACTCATAAATTCATATTTCTACTTTCAAGTCAAATTATGAAACTATACACAAAACAACAAGTATATTATCAGAATATTTAAACTTTATACTTTACTAATACAATCCGTTTAAATAAGAAACGTTTAAGCTTTTTCTGTGAAAATATTTTGATGGAAAATGGAAATTCTCTGCAGTCATATTTGGTAATAAATAATGTATCCAATTCAAATCCAGTTTAGTATTCCTGAAGCTACGTGACAACGAATTCTATCAATCGTGATCGAAATCGTACTTCTAAGATTTCTTGCTTTCTTGTTTCTAAAAATTAAAATTCAAAGTTTTCAACATATAATAAATGTTAGTTTTTCGGCCTTTAAGGTTTTATTCTTTGGTATATCTTTAAATATTAATATGATATGTTTAAAGCCTTCGTATCGATTTTGTATTTCATTTTTTAAAATAAAAAGAAAAATTTAGTGTCATTGCAAGCCTTGAGCCTTTTAAGGACCAGCCCAACTAACCGAATTTCTCCCATTGATGAAAATTTAGTCGACATTTTTTTTTCGTTCCGCCTTTTTGGCCAGGCCTAATTGTACCGTTACTCTGTGCATAACAAAATGGCGTCTGCGTCTGTGTAGCTGTGATTATGCGTGCTTGTGTGTGTTGGAGTGTATTTTTTTTTATTTATGTTTTTTACTTGGAATATGCTTGCTATTAACTAAACATTGACTATATAATTGCGCCTAATTATCATAAACCCTTGCCCGGCTCCTAGCTACGTGGCTTGCACAAACGCAACAGCAGCGGATAGTGTAGATCCTCATCGTAGAGTGCCGAATCCGCTTTCAGTTGCAAATGACGCTGCCAGATGGTCTCGTTGTAGCGTGTAGCCAGGTCGACGGCAAAGCCACGTGCCATACATTCATCCCGAAAGACATTTAAGGTGCGTCCACGCTGTGGCGCCATTATCAGGGCCATGCCATGCGGCGCCAAGTAATACCAAATGGTGTCCACCAAGGCGGAACGCGCCTCATCAAAGAACAAGCAATCGGCGCAAAGTATGAATTCAAATTTACCTTGCTCGGCCTGTGCACGTGCTGTCGACTCCTGCCACTTGAGCACGGAACATTTGGTATAACAGCTTAGCTCATTCAAGCAGACAGTCTTCCTAACATTCTCCACGGACACCTCATTGCCATCGGTCAGATGCACGGCGTAGGGCTTAGCATACTTGGCCAGCATTAAGCCGGCCAGCGAAGTAAAACCGCCACCCAGCTCCAGTATCCATTTACCGCGATAAGCAGCCAGATCGGAGAGCACCAATGCAGTGAGCGCCTCCTCCGACGGCCATACACATATGTTGCCCGTATTATTAAAGCCCATGAGATCGTTGGCAGTCAGCTGGCGTTCCATATGATGTATATTCACTGAGTATTCCACATCGTTCTGCAGCAGCATGCGATACTTGTACCAATTTTCAGTTTTGCCCAAACATTTGAGGCTAACATGATCCTCGAAAGAGTCCTGTCGCAGCAAATCAAAGCTCTTAAAGCGTCGCACTGAAGCTGTTTGCTCCTCGCTAAACTCATCGCTCGATGAGGATACCGTCTCCTCGGAGTCCTTTCGCAATGCCTTGGCCAAGATGCGCCAACGTTTCTGTGCCGTATTATGCAAGTTGGGCGTTGCCGGTGGTGTGGGCGGCATAAAACAGCTGCCCAAACCCTTGGCCACAATATTCTCCACCTCCAGCTCGTCCACTTCGGTCGCACAGGATATGGCAATGCCGCCGTTTGTTGCCGCCTCTGGCATGCAACTATCCACATCCGTTTGCATGACGTTGCCGTTCAAACTGCAGCTATCGTTTCCGCTGTGGTCCTTCGCGTTACTGTTGATGCTGTTGATTTGGTTTTGGTTGTGGACACCCTGCTGCTGCTGCTGCTGCTCCGTAGACATCATCTGCGCATTCTGCTTCATCAACTGCGCCCGACTATGCTCCTTAAAAGCATTCAACGTGTTATCGATATCGTATTGCAGTAGCAGCGAAATGGTCGCAATGTGCGCACTGCCGCTTCCGTTTCCGTCAATCTCCTGCTCCTCGAACTGCTGTTCCTCTCTCCTTGCTTTTTGCTGCTGCTGTTGTTGTTGTTGTTGTTTTATAACAGAATTTAGTTCAGTTTTTGTTGATTTTTGTACTAAGGTTGCTGACATTTTTCAGGTTTTCTTAAAGTTTCAGTTTTCAGTTTGTAAGTTTTTCGTGAGTTCTGGTAAAAGTTTCACGCCACATTTCACGTCACAGTCTCGTGCGCTGTAAGGAAGCAGAACAAGAAAATCGAGAATGGGTTAGAGAATTTTTGCAGCTGGTTAGTCATATTGTCAATTATATAAAAAAGAAATAAAACGGCTAAGTTTCAAAACACCGAAGATGATATGCTCTAATATACACGAGTATTTTCTTTCAACAAGTTAACTTGGCAATGGCTTTGCGACATTTCGGAAATGCTTATCAAGTATACGCATCGTGGGCTGGGAATTACAAAGCGAAATACTGGACTGAATTGGATCGCTTGGCAAACATTTGCAGTCGTATGTTTTTGCTACTTAAAGCAAAGTAATTTTTGATTGCAGTTGTATTTTGTAGTCTTTTTTTTATAAATAATTAGTTATTATATTTTAACAATATGTAAAATAGAAAATATTAAAAAAGAACAAAGGAAAGATCAAATGCCATATTGTTCTGTGTTTGTAGCCTGTTTAGAGATATGTTTCGTTCCCCATCTGAGCTGTCTAGAGATTCGAATTTACAAGATATATGCCCTTATTCAGAGGCATTAAAGGATTTTTTAGTACGTTTAGGAAATAGTAATAAACGATTTCGAGGCTTAAGATATTGGCTGAACAATTTTTGTTTAACTAAAGCAAAAATTCGATGCTGCTTTGCTTTTAGAAACAAGCGCTAACGCGAAGCTCTGGTAAATTATAAAACTTAATAGCCAACTTAGCACAATATCTTGTGTGGATTGTATAAAACCATTTCTATATTTATTCAAAGTTATAAAGCTAGTCCATTCTGTAAGTATTTTTTGCAAAATGTAACTACTAAGTCAAAAGTTTGTCATGACTTTTCGCAGCTTATGCGCAAACTATAATAATCTGTACGATTTCCAATCCAATGGTCTATTTAATTCACCTCTTTCTCCATCTGGATACGCCAAATCGAGATCTATCATGAAACCCCAACTTGGTCAACGCTGCTTTTTGGCTTCCTTCTTCAGAAAAAGGTTTATATTTTTAGCATACTTTCTGTTTTCATCTTAAACATTGTAAATCCATGCTCCTAGCCATTCCAAGATATGGGACGGTGTATATCTATATAAAATGCACCCATCACTCAGTCTAGATATAAGAATAAGTTTTATATTATATTCACTCGTTCTAATATAAGTTTTCTTAATTTTAAAATTGTGTGAATATAAGGTCAACTGTACTTAGTTGTATTCTTAAATTAATCATAACAAATAAAAGAATTTAAAAAAAAAACAATGACAAACAAAATTTTACCAAAAAATGTTACCAAACAACCTTCAAATCCCCAAACACTATTCACTACATAAAATGTAAGTGTACCGCAGGGTTAACTTTTCATAAAAAGCAAGAAAATAAAGAAAACCTTTTTAAATTTCATATAAACGCCCTCGCAAAGCCCTACAACTTAGAACCCGGTAATTATTTTCCAATTACAAATTTTTAATAGCCTTAAATTATGGAAATTTGTGCGTGAAAAATAACATTTAGACAAGCTGCGTGTAATAACAGACTCAGGCGTGCATAAAAAATATATATATATATATTTATAAGTAATAATACGAAGAAAATTCAAATAAAATTAGATTACGTGTTGCTTTTACTGCTAATCTGTGGAAATTTATTTGTTAATTACTTTTTTGAAAATGAGCAAATAGAGAATTTGATAATTTGTTTGGAAATTGTTGATGTCTTTTTTTTTTGCTTGACTTTTTCGTTGTTGTTGCTGTTGTTGTTGTGCTTGTCTCAGTCGCTTTTATATTTGTTTGTTTTTGTTTTTGGCCTGGCCTCAGACTCATTTCGTATAAATTCATCAAAATTAAGAAATTTTACAGCTCATAAAAATGTTAATTGTGCTGACGTGCAAATATAAACAGCTCCGGACGCACTCACTCATACACTGGTTAACGCACACACACACACACACACACTCGCCCATGCACTCATACAATGAATCCCTCATAAACCGACTCACTCATACACTCACATGCATACATTCAAGTACAAAGCAGCCAAAATGTGTGTCCATACGGCTCGATTGTGTCTTTTGTGCGGGTGTGGGACAGGTGCTGCCAATTTGTACATTGTTTCCAGCGAAATGTTGTGAAGCCTGCCAACGCACTTGGAGTAGTTGGTGGCTGGGTAGCTGGTTAGTTGGCTCTGCCGGCTGTGTGTGTCTGTGTAGACTGCAGCTGGAGTATGACCATTTGCGCCAGGCATGTGTTCGCAATCAAAAGGACTTTAATTAAAATTCTGCCGAATCGATGTGGAGTCTGTTTGTGCAGTAATCTCTGTCTGTAGCCATTTTCAACACTGGCTGCTTGCTGCGCAGCAACAATCTCAACCACATTAGCCCCGAGAACCGAGTTCGTCTGGTTCGTAGCTCGCCAAAAATTGTTCTTTGTTTGTAATTCATTAATCAAACTTTTCAAAAGAAAACAAACTCATTGTGTTTAGCAATTTTCGATTTTTTTTTTTTAGAGAGACCACACAAAAGTTAGTAGGAAAATTTTTGAGGTTTTAATTCACTTATAAGAAAATGTAGAAAAACTTTTGCAAGTATAGATGAGGAGCGCTTTATAAAAGCTTAGTTGGCTTACAATTATTAGTTATATTAAGTAGAATTTATAAATAAATGTAAATAAGTTTTTATGTGTAGCGAAAAAAAATAGGATTTGATGTTTAAAAAAAATGGAAATAGCTAAGTATAATGAAGAAAGGTTACAAAGTTAGTATTAGCATAGTTTCTTTTATGTTATATATTATTATTATTTATCATTAATATTATTTTTCTATTTTTTATTGACTCGTTGGATTTGCTGATTTCCCTTTACAGTGCTACAGAATTGCTGCCCAGCCAGTATATCAAAGATTACGACAATAAACTAAAGCGTCATACTATTTCAGCGGACTGTTTTTTAATCCTTCAATTACTATAAAGTTGTGTCTATACGTTAGTTACGTTTTAGTTAATGAATCATGAAGATAGCTTCTTAGCAGGTGAAATAATGGGTTCGTGTGATGGTAATTTTCAGCTGCTTTATTCTTAACATTTTCTATAAAACAGAAATGACCCCCTAATGATCAATTATTAGATCTCAGCCCAACTGTGGGCTGAAAAAGTCAAGTGAACTCAGTTATACCACCAAACCCTCGAGATTCTTATTATCGCAGCCTATCAAGAGTGTTGTACATCGTTGCTGGCTGGTCTTTGCTGAGAAAGGGCTTCACCGCCCATATTGTTATGGTTTTGGTATAGCTGTTCTTAACTGGGTTGAGGTGGCTTTAATAAGCAACCCCTGCTTTTACGTGTAGTACGAAAATCTTTTGAGTTTTTCTATTTTCATCATTTCGATGTTTGTCAACTTTGCCGAATTGATCTCAGGTTAACTATTCAAGATTGATCTTGATCTTTTGAATTAAAATAATTTCAAAGTATGATAAAATTAAAACCCTAAATGTTGTCGTCCATCTGTTCATTAAACTCTTGTATAATCTGACAAAATGGAACAAATGTACGCCCCACAACCATCAGTAAGCTACGGCAGTTATTTGCACTTAATCCTCGGAAAACTTAACCACACTGCGTTCTAGCTATCCCCCAGTATTAAAATTTCTAATTACGCTAAAAAGAACTATTCGTAGCATAGTCCAATCGGAATTCAACTACGGAATTCTGTCTTATTCTTTCTGTAGGAGCAAATCCAAAAATACAAAGCTCCCTTTCGTTGTTTTAAAAGAATTAGTAGGTGAATACAATAATTTATTTTCGAAAAAATTATCTAAAAGATAATAAGTTTTGTCCTACGTAGAATTAGCAGTCATAATATTTGTAGTAGATCCCCAGTATTTCCGTTATATTGTGTGTAAATCTTGATTGTAAGTTCTTTATATCGAATCTTCTCAAAAGACAGAGGTTGGGCCTACGCCCTTCAGCACCCCCATGGGTCTATTGTGCCCCATGTTATAGTGTCAGAAGAATACAATCTTTTTTAAATGTTTCAAGCTTATTATTGCGGTCCTGTACATAGCTTAAATTACTTTAATAATTGTTCTTTTTAAACCCTCTCTGTCTTCTCATACTTTTCTATCTGCTCTATCTGCACTTGTCGCTTTAAACATTCTTGACCAATTCTCATTTGGCTTTTGCTTATAAAATTCTTGAATTTTATCATTTTTGTTTATTTTCTTAAGTTTATTTTATTTTATACTCTTATCTCTGGCTAATGTTAAGTGTGTTGTTGCCCAAAAAGTTTAACCATTGTACTTGGCATGCAAACTGGTTTATAACTATTTTTATGTTCCTTTTAGTTTTCGAAATTTTATTGTTATTTTAAAGTCGACTTAGATAGAAAGGGACCAAGCATTAGCTGCTTTAAGAAAAACTTAATTTAAATATTTTCAGAGATTTTTGTGGTCCATCATGGAATTATTGTTGTTTTAGAAATATAAAGGTTACTATTGTTGGCAATTTTTAGTGCTTTTTCAATCACTTTGTATTCTTAAACAAACCCCCAAAAGTTTAGAGTATTTAAAGTTCTTGCTTTTTAAATCCTTTTTGCTTTTGTGTCTACAATTGATCATTAAAATTCTCACAAATTCTTGGACTCACTTTTTAACTTAATCATAAATATCAACAGCAGCCATCTAAGTCCTCAAACACAACGCTCTTTACAGCATAAATCTGCATAAACCAGCAATATTACGCATACGCCATGTGTTGCCATTAACTCAAATCGTAACATTTCACTCAACTGCCTCAGCATCAAATTCAAACTCCATTTCCTTGACTTATTTAATATTTAGCTCTACCAATTGAATGATTTGCATATTTAAAACATGAATATTGAGCAATCCGAACAACTTAACCCAAAAAATAATAATCCTGGCCACCAGCACCACCAATAAAAAACAAATATATAACAATTCTGCAGCGAAGCGCCTACAATAACAATTTCACTTAAATCCAAGGCTAAACAAGCTTAAACCTTAAGCAAACTCAAGAACTACAATAAAACCGAAAATGTTTGCATAATGCCGGAAAACTTTTGACCCACAGCCAAGAGAGCGAGCAAACGCAAGATTTCACTGCGAACGGAGCAGGCGGCACGGAAATGAGTCAAGCGGCAGCCCTGTGTGTGTGTGTGTGAGTGTGTCTATGGAACACCTGCCGCAGGCGTACCAAAGTGGACATTGAAAAAAGATTTGTAAGCACAATCTATGGCCGGACGAATTTGTTGGCGGCGGCGCAGATCTGCTGCAGTACACTGGGTAGATCCGGCTGCCGCTGATTGTAATTTAAAGTTTTATTTTGTAACAATTTAGACATTCAATTCAATCACTCGACAAAAAAAGTTTTACTTAAGTAACTGCGTCAGCGGGAAAACTTGTGCGGGTCAGAAGAACAAAGCAAGAGATTTTACTCCATTTGAAAACAGTTCAGTTCAGTTCACGTGGCTTTTTTGGCCAGCCAAAGAGGACGAACTTTGCCTGCGTTGACAGACTTTCCCTCTCCCTCTCTCTCTCTCTCTTTCTCACTCTCTGTCTCTGAAGTAGTTTTTGACTGACTGTACTGACTGTCACGTTGGGTATGCTTATGTACGTGCCGTGCTCCTGGACGCCGGTTCCAAAGTAACTTGTCAATTGTTGTATGACTCCCACCCAACTGTTGTTACTGTCATGGGGCGTGTGTGAGGGCGAGCGTGTGTAAGGCTGTTAGGGTGTGGGAAGTGCGTGAAAGTAACTCCTGACATACATACAAAAACAATTTTCAACGACAAAGAATCACGCAATGCTTTCGCGCACATAAGGACACGCATGTACAAAAGACATACCAGTGGGGTGCTGTATGTATGAAGATACACAGGGATAAATTGCGCGATTTTATTATCAAATAATATTGGTTTGCCTTAAATACTTGGGATATTATCTGGAGTAATCAGGAATTAAACACAAGATCACAAGATCATAGTTAAAATTTATAACCTAAGCTGCATAGTTCTCCTATGGGGAAATAGTTCCAGTCTCTCTGATATCGGTCATTAAGTGGGCGTTATAGCACTCATCGGCATTCTTTGAGATCAATTTAGTTACAAATTCGGGTTATTTCTGGGGTAAGTCATCAGAAAGACCATGTTAAATTTGGAAATAGTCTGCTAAAGATTTCTAGTTCCGTTTGCGTTTTTATTGTCAATAAATTTTAGATTCCAAATTATTTGTATTATTTGTGACATTCAGTACATTTGATTATTTCTGGAATATCGGTTATTAAATAAGCTCAAAAGATTGGATGTTAAATATAATGATTGCGTAGTTCTCATGCGGATGAAGAGTCCCAGATATTGGATACAAAGTAGGTTTTCAGTCACAATATAATATAACCATATAAACTTTTTGGTTTAGCCTTGAATGTAATTAATTTAAAGAAATAATTTGCGTTGTTAGGAAGACTTTAAAATCCGAAAGGGGCTGATAAGGTATTCGAGTAAAATCCATTAAAACTAAGAAAAGTGTATACGAAATCTTAAAGTCAATTGGATTGTGTAGATTCTGTAAGTTCTTTCGAGTATTTACTCTATTCTTCATTATAACGAAGATAATTGATGGGAAATATTAAAGTCAATTGGATTTTGTAGATTCTGTAAGTTTTTCGATGATTCTCTGCATTCTCCATTAAATCTAAGAAAATTTATATGTAATATTAAAGTCAATTTGATTTTTTTAGATTCTGTAGGTACTTTCGAAGAATTTACTTCATTGTCTATTAAAACTAAGTAAATTGATACGAAATATTCAAGTTAAATAATTATGTATAGGCGCTGAAAAATCTTTTCATGGATTTCCTCTATACTTTCAGTACTACTTTCGTACGCAAAAAATACAATAGGTCCAATAGGTTTAGTTGAAAACAAATATTAACTATAAAAAAACTTACTATATTTTTCCATAGTTTTCAACTACTATAAGTTTTATAAGGCGAAGCCCCACTAGTTTCAAATAATCTCTTATTTTAGAAGTAACACAAAACATGTCGTCTTTCCTTATGTTCTGCATTAAAAAGACTTAGCCTTTGAATTAAAGTATTATCATAATTTATAAACACTTATTGATGCAATGTTTGAATTGTTTGCTTAAAATGCTTATAATTCTCAAACGCCTGTGAGCAACGCTCAATATGACAGTTAATTACATTTTGTATACCAAATGTATCTACACTAAACTTTGCCCCAGTGTATACATGCATATACGTATACTTAATATATGAGGCGTCGCTGTGTATACGCAATATGTATGTAAACTCTTATAATTTATTATTATACATATTTTTTTTTCTTTTTCGTTTTATGCAAAGCGACAAATTGTATTTTATTTTATATTTTACAGTTCTTATGACGCTTTTAACCTTGAAGTTATTGTCAGCACAGCGCCATGCATTTAAGTCATACACCTACTAATATTTATGTTTCATAAAAAAGGAAAATGCTTTGGCAGCGCAAGGGTTATTATATACAACATATAGATAATAAAACTTAACTAAAGTAATAAGAAATAAAAGCTTTAAATATAAATCAAAGTACAAAAGACTATAGGCAAATATGGAATAGCAAGCCATTATCTGCATATGGGGCGTATGCGTAATATTTGAATTAATGCGCACAATTTTTAATTCGATTTGCCAAAAAGCATCTTTAGCTTTGATTATTCTAAGTTAACACAGCATATCAACGAGGGTAGGCTTAAAAGTAGTTGCAGCTGTGAAATAAGTTATTTGTTTTGTATAACAAAAAAATGATTTTGATAGGTTAAATGACTCAAGTGACTTTACATCCATAGAGTGTCCATAAGAAAAAAAGAAAAAATATTTCAGATGTGGCTCTAGGCTTTTGCCTATAAAATTTCCAAAATATTATAAAATGTATAATAATTACATCATATAACCCTGGGTTTAAGCTTGAATGCCTTCATACGACATTTCTACAACATTCACGAACGCCGAAATAAAAGGGCTTCAACCTAAGCCTAATGAACCACCATTGACAATGAATAACATACAGCAATATATTATTTGTTATGCTCCCAAAGAGTAATTTTCAGTTGAGAATTAAGGCCCCATACTCAAAGGTAGAGAGGGGACAGAGTGGATACGAACCAACGACCTTCTTGTTTAGAGGCGAGTACGCTACCATTATGCTACCGCGGCACACTGTTCTTTGTAGAATCGATCCATTTTCCAATGTAAGATACGGTTTTTCATTACTATCCTTAAAGAAGTTTTTGCTTTCCTAAAAAACCACGTAGCTTATTAGTAAAATAATCATAAAATCATAAACTGTAGATTATTTGATTATTCTTGGTATCACTTTTTGTCATTTTTAGCCGCTTCAATAGTTTAAATTTGTTCAGTAAGCTGAATCGGAAGCATACAATTTCATTACTCAAAATGAGAAATTTTGTTTTTAATTACTTCTTAATCCACCCACGTGGTATGAACAGCGTATGTTCTTTACTTACACACATGCACCCATAGTACGCACATACATTTAATCCTCATCGATTTATGACCTTACCCAAACCCATACAAACAGAACTAGAGTGTGTGCATACATTTGTAGGTAACTGTGCGAATGTGTGCGAAAAAATGACGATTTGTTTACAGTTTACTAAATATTCGCGCCGTTTTTACAAACGTTTATAAGTTCATGCCTTGTCTGAACTTTTCAATTTTGATTTTCTAACGTCTTCAATGCATTAACGTTAATGCTACAGTGCCTTGAAAATGTCACACAACACAACAATCACGCCAAAAGCTGCACCTTCTTTTCCAGATAACGAACAAGACGTTCCGACCAAAATATTGGGGTCGTACCAGCCAGTGTTGAGTAACTTAAACAACGAGTTATCGTCGTGTCAATTTGAAGACGTTTTCATGCAAAATCTAAATGGCAGAGAAACTAAATCCAGCTGAATATCCGCAACGTATCGATTATACCAACTGAAATGTCTAGGAAATAAAGATCAAATGTAAATACTCAATTATGTCGCTTCTATGCCACTGAAAATCCTCAAATAATTGAAGAACAGCCTTTATATGATCAAAAAGTAAGTGACCGGTGTGTTGTTTGGGAAAGAAATGTTTATCAAAATTAAAACAAAAAAAAATATACTTCACTAATTTTTTACAAAACAAATGCTTCCACTTTAAATGACCTATATAGTTTCATTGATTTACTCAATAGGCTTCATGATTTCTTCTGGTAAGCATTTTGCCAGCTATGCACAAACTTTTGCCGCCCACTGTATTAACACCCACAGAGTGATACAACAGCGACTAAATGGCTGTTCGAAAATGTTATTTACATTGCCTGCCGTCGGCAATTGAATCTGTTTATATAAATTTTTACAATATTTCAGTCAAGTTCAAGCAAAAGTCAATGCATTGAATTTATCTGATGGATATTTCATTGTCAGTTCGGCACACACACACACACTCACACAACCAAAAGCAGACGTGTGTCTTTATGTAATTAAATATTAATTTAAATATTTACCCATACGGCGTATGCTTGATTTCGGTTTGTTGTGGCTTTTGGCAGTACTCACTTTTTTTTACACACTTCCTTCCGGACAACGCGCCGTATAGCCAGCAACCGGAAGTACTCGCAGCCACAAAAATGAGCAATACTTGTGTGTGTGTGTATCTGTGTGAGACAATGTTTTTGTGTGCGTTAGTGCGTGGCTGAATGTTGCCATTGGGAGCCACTGTATGCGCTTTTTATTGCTTGTCATTCATAGCGAGCATAAGATAATATTAGACTCTGGAGGATTGCTGGTCACTCGTGTTCGCGCCCACTCTCTGACAGCTAAGCTTAGCTCGCTGTCACCCTCTGTGCAGCAGTTCCAGCGGCTTCAGGGTAAGTGAACTTTTATTGACATTAACAAAAGTTCAAGGGAAGCTCTCTCTCGGGTAGCTGCTTGGTTTGGGGGCAAATAGTCCACATTTGGCATTTACACATTTCGAACAATTTGCACATTTTGTGATTTTGAAACAAGATTCTATTGATTAATCGTGAGTGTTGCCAGCTACTTTGCATTTAAATGCTCGTATTGCGGCTATAAAGGTTAACAAGTTGACAATGAAATTTAAGGAATAACTATGTAGGTATTGTAAACATGTTGTCAGAGTGCTTTAGTTTGGGTTTCGCCTTTAAGCTACAAACACTCTGTTGGCTTTGAGTTTTCTATGAAATTTGTTACCTCAAGTTCTTAATTGGCAGCTGGTTTTGCGTGAGAATTCTGTTGAAATAGATAACTCTATTGTTGACATTTTGCTGTTGGATTGGTAAGCTTGGCATGGATTTCTAGAAAAACCCTAAATATGTTTTGTGCAAAAGCAACAAAAAAGGTAAACTATTTTGGAAAATTTAATTAAATCTCAAAAGGAGCAATTTAAGAAATTTTATAGAAAAATTGTTTTTGAGGCACTTTAAAAGCAAAAAGCAGCGCTTAGTTGTTTTGTTGAGAAAAAAACGTAATTATAAGCATATTTTTTTACTCATATTATATTCCATATACAGTGTTTTCGTATTCATTATAATAATGTAAAAAAGTTTAATAAACTTTAAAATTATATAAAAAAAAAGATATTTTTTGTATAAAATTTTTGCAGTAGATATTGACACCAAAAATTAATTGCTTGAAATTCCGACTAATAGAGGCTTAAACTTTTAGTTACTTAATGAAATACTTACGCACAAAAATAAAACCCACTCAATACATAAAACGTAAATCCCAGATATGTATTTGTCAACATTCTTCAAAACTAAAGTTAGTTTTGATTGCCTGTCCCGTTGTGGCATATCCTCATCATTATAACCAATGTAACCTTCAAAATAAACAAACTACATCATTATACCACGCTCTATATCACATATTGAAATCTTAATAAATTCATTTATAAACCAAGCCATAAAATAC
This sequence comes from Chymomyza procnemis, assembly GCA_035046065.1. Lineage (NCBI taxonomy): Eukaryota > Metazoa > Arthropoda > Insecta > Diptera > Drosophilidae > Chymomyza > Chymomyza procnemis. The sequence goes on from JAWNOJ010000004.1 coordinate 20,552,864, forward strand.
GCTCTGCCCTGCCGCCCACCAAAGTCAATAAAAATGCCAACGAAAAAAAAATACCAAAGTGAGAAACAAAAACAAAAAATGAAATGTTAAACAAATATTGATAAGCTAGCTGTCCGGAAAAGCATTTACAATCAATCAAATGTCAAACAAAAAACAAAAAAAAAGATTGAACCGCATAGATATGTAAACAAATTTGGAAAAGGTAAAGAACGAACGAAACGAATGCAAAAGGTCAGTTGCCGGCGAGGCCGGGGAAAAAGTAAAGAAAATATGTGGAAAATATGCCGGACTCTTATATGAAGTACGGGCCGTGACTGAGTCCTTTGGTATGCGAGTGTGCATGTATTTGTGAGAGTGAGAGTGTATGTGTATCAGTGTGTGTGCAGGCGTGCGTGCGTTTTCCGGCTCAATGATGAAAACATTTAAGAGAGACACACACAAATAGATACACACAGATACTCAGACACACAGATACTACAGTCGCACACACAGATACACTCACCAACACACAGTAACCTGTGTGTATGTTAATTTATTTTACTGCGGCTTTATTTGGCCAAAGTAACGCTGACCTGGCAGCAATGCCCGACACCCACTTAAAGGCACAATGGGAACTTAAAGCGAGGGCAGTTAGAGAAATGCTCATTTTATTGCAAAATCCTTAGATTGAAACTATGATTTTTGAATCAGAGATGTTTGTGCCTACTGATTTCTGCGTCATCGATGCAGGCCATTTCCGCTCAACATTTATTTGCAGATATGGGGCAAACTGGAGCAAGAACAGCGTGTGAAAGATAGTGGCGGAGGTTGAGAAGTAGAAAAAGCGAAAAGCGGTCAAAGGGAATCAATTAATTGCTTAAATTTTTTCCGCTCATCATTTATTTACAGGCATGAGGCAAACTGAAGCAAGCGCAGCGAGTGGTTGAATTGAGGCGGAGGTTGGAAAGCGGAGTGTTTCAGCAAATACATAATTTTAAGCCCTTAAAACTGCCTTCACTAAGCAGTCGGCCAGAGGAGCTCCACATTTTTATATACCATAAAAAAAATTGCATACAATAAAACCAGTTAAAAACTTGCCAAACTGCCTACGTTCTGTCAACCAACAGCCATTTCAGCAGCGTAACATTCCGTACTGCCCTTTAAGTCCCGCAGCAAAAGCGGACCTGTCCCAACATGTTCGGCTTCAAGCACACCTGAGATTATTTACACATCAAAAGCATCGACATCGATGTCGCGATGACTGTCTGTTTCGAAAACCCCCAAGCCAGTAGTCAGCTCGACAGGGTTGCCACCCTAAGCTATGCCACGAATGCTATTTATAGCCTAGCCCTATGTCCTTTACATCCTTTGGCGCAGCGAAACATACTAGCGGATGTCTTCATGTGCATTCAACACCGTCATAGATACTACCATGTGTGTGTGTGTATGGATAGGAGCGTGTGTCTGTGTGTGTTAAGTCCATGTACATGCAGTACATATGTATTTGTTTACGCTTGTGTGGAAAAACTATTTGCCAGTTTATTTATTTATATGTCGATTTATTTATTTGCATTTGTGGAATGCGAAACTTGTTCGCGTATTTCTAGCTGTCATTCTCCTTTCAACTCAAACGGAATATCTTTTTCTTATTATAAATACAGAAAGGAGAAAAAAAAATATGAAAAAAAGACTAATCAAACAAATAGGAAAACTTCTTGCACATCACTGCAATACCATCAATTGCTTTTTTATTACGTTTATAGAAGGAAGGAAGAAGGATTTTAATGAAATTTCTTTCAACTAAACTTGGCGGTGTGCAATATCCTTTAAGTTGGATTTGCACAGTAATTCCTTTGGCAGGCATACAATAAATTATGCATTATTCTTATAGAATTATGTGTTTCAGGTAAGCCTAGTAACCAGGCTGGCTGTTGTATATAAGCTCCACGTGAAGCAACCACCTGCTAAGCTGCTCCTATTTTTGGCTGGCTTTCGGTTATGTATAATAATGCAGGATGCTGTGTTCTCATAGTCTACTCCTATTGTGGTACTATAAACAGCTTAGGTAGCAGAGTATAAGTGCAGTGGAAAGGCCTTCACATTGCGGGAAGAAACTGCTTAACATTAAAGGCACCTGGTACGCTTTGAGAAACCACTAATTTGATTGGTACCTCAGCTCTACTTTGATATGCTCTCATATGAAATTGACTAGAATTATATGGTAAGGAACTACTTTATGCTGCAGTTGGTATGTGGAGAAGCATTACCATGATCCTAAAGGGTTTGCATACTTGATACAATGGCATCCTGTGCGATAAACAGGCAGTCATCAAATATACGACATTGTCTATTTGATTAATCGAAGCAGTTGACAACTGTAGATACTTGGCTGTGTGGATAAGCAATGACAACAGCGCAAGGGACTGCATACAAGATCGGATTGTATCTGCTAATAAATCAAAACTGCTATCGAGGACATGCAAGCTAAGAATTTATAATTCCATCATAAGGCCAATGTTCACATATGGAGCAGAAGTTTGGACCATGACGACAGCAGACGAAGAATCCCTAAGTATCTTTGAAAAAAAAAACTGCCACAATCGATTGGGCCAAAGATAAATAAACGCGATGACTACATTCCAAGGAACAATGACGAATTGTTGAGCTTAAACCATGGCGAAGATGTAGTTAAATGCATTAAAACACAGAGGCTAAGATGGATAGAACATGTTTTACTTATGGAACAGAACAGAGCACAAAAAATTAGGCTGGCATTCACACCACTTTCCGAGAAGCAGGAGTCGACGAAGAAAGGAAGTCTAATCGTCAATATGGACGATGACATGGTGAAGCTGGAAGTAAGGAACTGGCGCGCCCTTGCTAACAACAGAGACGAATGGAGAAGAATTGTTGAGAAAGCCAAAACCCAACCCGGGTTGTAGCGCTGAATGATGATGATGATGACATAGGCAGTCAGAATTCTCCAAAGTCAAATTCTAGAGAAAGGTATACTCATTTTTTTTAAATTGATTTTATGGATAATACTCAAACATTAAGCAAGATAGATTCTACTTCAGTTTTTTCAACTCAATCATTTTTTTTAATTTTTGAACACCAGAATTAATTACGAAATCCGGTGTACGCCATATAAATTCCTTTACATTACATACAAGCATAATTTTGCAAAAGCTATTTAACTTCATTTTATTTTAGAGACATAACAGACCAAGCTTAAGTTATTCAAATACGATTGTGAACTTCAAAATTTGCCAAAATATTTCTATAAATCTTCAATAGAAGTATTGCTTAAGGTTTTCGATTATTTTTTGTATATTATCCCATAAACTTACATTCGAATTTTATAGTTGTAAAGTTGACCCATATCGGAGATAGACAGACTCTCAATTTACATACCACACTTGCTGACATCACACAGTTTTGCTAGAGCGCAGTCAGTGCCCACACACATGTGTCAACGCTCTCGCACGCATTGGCTTGACTGCTGCTCTCATGCTCATTTGCGCTCTCGCCATTGCATTTTTGATGTTAGGTTGTATAAGCTTTATCCAGCTCTAAACTTTATGCTTTCTTTGTATTAAATTGATAATATTTATGCTGAAAAATTTATTCCGACCCTCTCTGTTGAGATAAAATCCTTAATGAAGAATTCGGAATTCATAATCCATTTAACATTTTTCAGCATTTGCTTTTACATCATCGAAAACATTGCAATTTATATAATGAAATTTTTACTTATGGCGTCAGCGGCTACGTACCAAACTTTAAATGAACTTTAACCCTTACTACTTGAGCATATTTTCATAGCGCTTGCCAAAAATTCTCATTCGCAACATAGAATTCTCGTTGTTGTCCTCGAAACGTTTTTCATATTTTTTTTTTCTGGCAGAATATGCAAAATATGCGTTGATATTCTTTGAGATGGCTTATGGCATCCATTGAGTGGTTGGAGAGAGGAGTTCAAGAAGTTGAGGCGATTGCAGACGCGTGTGGCGTAAATAAAAAAAGAAAATAAAATGCGCTGCGTGATATGCCAACGGCCAGATATTATTATTATCTACATAAACACAAATGGACTGACCTTTTTTTTTTGGTGGCGATGTGGGGGATACTAGGGCCTGTTGTCAATGGCATAAAAATGACAGTTGGATGGAAATTCTTTAGACACAGTTACAGTTGAACTCTTAATCATTGGCATAAACAGTTTGGCAGCGCCATAATTTAAAATATAACGATACAATGCTTCGTTGCACAGATGACGATAACAAAGAAAAATAAAGAATCGTCAAGATAATAATGTTGCAGATGATAATGATTTTAGTTAAATGATGATGCTGTTGAGGCAGATGATGATGAAGTTTAAGTATATAATTTGTTTAAAATAGCAAATGTTATAGATTTACATGAAGATGATGATGTTGTTGTGCTACCACAACAGATGATTATGATATTGCAGAAAAACAAAGTTGGAGTCGTAAAAGACAATAATGTTCTTACTAAAAAAATAAAGCAGATATTGTTAAAGCTGATAATGTTGTTTGGTAAGATGATAATGCTGCTGTCGCTGACCCTGACAACAACGCTGTTGGGCGCTTTGGCACTTGCCGCCCGCCTGGCATTAACATAACAAATCCAAAGCTTAGCCAAAGTAAATGTGCCAAAGTGTCTTAACAACAACAATAAGTAGTAGGACTAGCAAATAGCCAAAGAAATAAGTCAAAATAAGTCAAGTTGGTATGCGAAATTTGTGCCCGAAATCAAAAAGAAACAAATTTCACTTTAATCCACTTTGGCAGAGCTTATGTGTCTGTCGCTTTCCAGCACACACACAAACACGCACATCCACAATTGCTACAACCATTCCGAAACCACTTGAGAATCTCTCTGTTCGTAGCTAGATGTCAGTCGCGTGGCATATGGAAACCAATTAGCGATTGTCTTGGCAACCCATACAATTAGATATGATAATCATTGACGTATATTTTATGCCGAAGTGGTTTTTGGTCTTTTTAATTATTTATTATGAGCATTTTTGGGGAGATCATGCCTTTAAGCAATTGAAAAAATGTGAGCTACATGAGAGGTACAGTTTTCTCAGTAAGAAAGTAGTTTTGGAATGGAGAAGTTAAAATTGCTTTAATAAAATACAAAAATCTGCAACAATTTTGAAATTGAAAATCATTTTTAGTCATCGCGTTGTGCTAAATTCAATATTGTTTCTTAATTTGAATGAAGCAAGTTTGTATTTTTAATTTGAAGCCAACTTCTTAACTTAGCTGATTCAACGTAATTTAGCTGAAAATTCAGTCGTTACGTATACGCCGCATTGGTCTACAAATAATTTGTTGACTAACTAAAGTCGAGTTTACCAAGTCTGCATTTTTATCAAACTCTTAATTGAACTAAAACAAATGAAAAGAAAAACATTTTAAGTTATCGCAACATTGATTACAATTTAATCATCTTGGTAAGTTTAACAAACCAAATCGTGGCTTGCATTTTTATCGAACTTAATGCATTTCTATTAAAAATATATTTATTTTTAAATCTTAGACATTAGCTATATATTGTGGGCCTCGTTAGCGTATTGGTAGCCTAGTCTCCTCTAAACCGGCAGACCTGCCTGTTTCGATTCCACATTATAGCACTGCTGCATTTGTCTAGCACTAGCAAGGCTAGAAAAAATATAAATGCTACTTGTCGTAGTAAATCTTATTAATTGAAAGTTATTAACTAAACTGTGATTTCCTGTTCTCTTTGAACAGCTATTAATAGAGATATCTACATGCTCCGCTTTTGGCGCATTTATCTAAAATTGTTACACATTAAGTATACGCCAGGTCAGCCAATTTCATAAATTTTACGTTGAAATTCTGAGCTACAAATTTTAGTAAACTTAAATTCCGCTAGGAATTAATTTCAATTAGCTAAATCTTGCCGCAGCCAATGTACTCTACATTGCTAAGACCAAATTAATAAAACGTTTACAGAATATTTATTCAGTTCAATGAAACAAGTTTGGGTGCTTTGTCAGACATACAACTAATTTCATTGCAATTTAATTAAATGAAAATTGTAATTGAATAATTTTTTAAGTGCATAAAGTTGATAGCTTAATTGTCTATAAAGCGGAAGGTGGGTGATACGATCCGCCTCAGCAGCTTTGGTGCACTGACCTTGAACTGCAACGCTAGTAAAAATCCTAAGAAAATACTTTTAATTAAGTACAAGTCCTAAGCTACATAACCAATTCGTTTAGGTAAAGCAGTTCATATACCAGCATTTTAAGATTTAATATTTTAAAAATAAATAGCTAAACTATAAGAAACAAATCGTTTTAAATTTCATCTAAGCAAAGTCTCAGCCAAGCTCTTATCAAATTTTTTTAAGGATATCATTAAAAGCGTACAAAGTATGTACAAAGTAATTAGGAATATACTTAAGGATATATGGTTTTAAAGTTAAGCAACATCTTTAAAAACTGAAGCTGCAAATAGCATTGACATTCTACACTATGGCATTGTAGTACTCACATTCGACTCAAGCTCGTGTTTTATAACTATTTTCAAAAACCTTTCTATTAAAATCTCTATGATATCGGCATGTTTCGTATTAGAGCGACTGGTAGCATAGTTAAATAACTATAGTAATTTTTTAAAAGCAATCCAACTAAAAATAGCCCCGTTTGTAAATATTTAATGAAATATTAAGTATACGTATGGGTGTAGTAATATATTTTCTTTAATCTGTATAATACTTTTCTATAATAATAGATGAAATGACATACATTTTTCCATGAAATTAAAGGCTTCAATTATCATAGTTAAAATGATGCGAATTAGATCAAATATGAGCCACTTTACTCGAAAACTTGTTGCCATTTTAAAGTCATTCTGTACTCGTTTCTGTTGGCTAAAAATTGAGACTCACAATTTTCACAAGCCTCTCTTGAAGCGAATGATTTACCAGCCAAATTGTCCGCCATGAACAGGAACAGATGGTAATTACTTGGTGCTAGGTACGGACCATAAGCTAGATGCCTACCAACCTTCCAACCTACTACAATTTTTTTACAAACATATTTCAATTTTTTAATTATTTTTCATTAACTTCATTAAACTCCACACGAACCTGCTTAGCATTTATGTAAATTAAAACCACTTAAATATTACGTATACGTCACATGCAACAAATCTTTGGCTTGATCCGTTTTAATATGTTTCATGCAACTGATGGCACAGCAATTTGTGGTATATAACACAAAATTCCAACACAAAACACCTATACGGGCAACCATTATTTTTTAAATCCGTTTATAGATATAATACTATTTAGTATAAATTGCAAAGAGCTTTCAATAATACTTCATTGTTGGCAATTTATTTATGTTTTGCAGCTGCAAAAAAAATAAATAAATGAAAAAAATTTAAAACAATTCAATTCAATCATAACAAAATATCATGACAATAAATCTAAGCTCACTGCAGATACTGCAACACAAGCTAACAACAATGGATAAGGTAAAAAAGAGAATGCAACGACAGTGGAATACACTATATGCAGAGTCCTTCAGAATATATAACTACTTCTATTTAATTTAATAATTTTTTTATATTCTAGCAGCCTTCACTTCAAATTACTGCCTTAACTTTACGCCAAAGCGCAAATAGCATATTTTGCACGCAGTGTAAAATGCTTATCCCTCAACTGCTAATATCTCTGCTTTGACGCACTTCAACAGATTTTGCGCAAATCCATAATAACCTTCCGCCCTTACGTTGTTACAGTGTATAAACAAGCAACGCAAACAGCAAAAACTATTTACTAAATGGCAATCGTGTTGCAGTCAACATGCCCCCTGCCGACATTTTGAAACAATATTTCTAATGAACTTTGACACGTGTGCGCTGGGCCTGCAACATGCAATCCAATCCATGTGACCCAACAAGCGCCACCAGAAATCCCCACGCGCGCCCTTACATAGAAAACGCCGCAGTCAGTTGCATGTTCCTGTCAAAGTCGAGTGCAGTACCGCATTTTTTTTTCGTTTTTTTTTTTTTTTGTTAAAGGGTGAAAAAACATCGACCAGAAACCAACCAAAGTTGAAATGAATGAAAAAATCAGCTTGACGCATGCAATTTCGAATGGCTGCCCTGGCTGGCCTGACTGCACGCGGCAATGCCCAAAGCGTTGAGCCAACGCGCTGATGGACAAGCATCCCGGACTGCTGCACAAAAGCGCCCACTGACAAGCTGACTTACTGACATTTTGACAAACGGACTAACTAACCAAAGCACTGACTGGTATTGCAGCAGCAGTTTTTGAGGCCGCTAAATCCTCAGTTAGATTTTGGCACAGTTGGTGGCAGCTCATGCGGCGGCAGCATTGGTCATTGGTGGGCAACAACAATGGCAACTTGTATTTATCACAGCGCCACAGCATTGCAATTGCACGTAAACAGCTCTAATGAGTATGGAAAGCTCATTTGGCAAGCAACGAATTTTGAGTGCTCTATAGTCGCTGTTTCTTTTGTAGATTCCGTCTTAAACTAAGCAATCCATTTAATACAATTATTGATTACCTCTTGCCATTATGCACTCGTATACCAAAAACAAGAGCCATATATTCTCGTTAAGCGTATCTCAAACCAAATCCTTTTTTATTGTTCCATATAGCTATTGTTATTTACGTATTGCAGCACCCCCTATGTATACTCTATGCCAACTAGGAGCAACATTGGTTTTCTCTTGCTTGACTGCGTATAAGTGCATTTTGGTTATGCCAAAAACTGCTGATGCGGCGTATACTTAATATGGCAATATTTTTGCATTACTCATACGCCACATGCGCTTCATCAACATCATCATTATTATCAGCATCAATGTGGGGATTCACAGCCACTTGCTCTGCCTGCCTGCTGCCCCTCCCGCCTTATGGTCGTGGCTCGTGCGTGTGTGGGTGCCAAGTGTCACACATTATGCAAACTTGGCAATAAAAATTCAATTAAGCTACAAGGACACGCTGTCAAAAGTAGGCGTGGGGTTATATGACCCAGCACCCATAAATCAAAAATTGTATAACATGCGCTCAGGCTGGAGTAGGTGCCACCTCCAACCATGGCCTTAAAATAACAATTTTTCCTTACAACAACAACAGCAAGGAAACAATAACAACAACAACAACAATATCGTGTCATGCTGCGATGGCGTTATGACTTTGATGCACGTTTTAATTATAATTTTGACGACCAACTGTTAAAACATACGCATGCACATACAAATACTTAAATAATTACAGTAAGTGCAAAAAGTCATGGCATACGCAGGAAGAACCACGAATTGATAATAATTTAAATTTTTTACAGCTTAATGCGGGTTATTAGAATTGCAAAATTCGCTATAAAAAATAAATCTAAAAATATAAAAAAAAAAACAAAAAAAATAGGCTTAGTTAGGGCATAAAAAGTTATAAAAAAAATAATGCCTAAAATTGGTAGATCAATATTTTATGCGGGCTTGCAGCTTTTTAATAATTTTGTTAAAAATATTTATAAAAAAATTTTAATTAAACAAGGAGTAAATATTGGTATAGAAGGATCTATCTAAGACCTATGAAATAAATAAAAAATAATGTCAATCAATAATGTTAATCAGCTTAAACCTGTCATATTGTCAAAAAATTGCAGTATTTTCAACTAAAATAAACGGTCTAATTTATAGTTACATCAAGATTTTTGCACAATACAATATTCCACTTCTAAGTAAGAAACTAGCGCGCCCTTACTAACAACCGAGACGAATGCGGAGAATTGTTGAGAAAGCCAAACCCACGTCGGTTTGTAGAGCTAAATTTCATTATGTTATCAAATTTGGTCGAGAACGTAAATTTTTTATTGTCTAAAAAACGTTTCCTTGTTAGACCTACAGATATTTGAAGAAATCAAAAAATCAAGATTCTAGAGAATTAATATGTATATAATTATTACGATGATTGTCCTAGGTAAATAGCTAGGCAAATACACCAGTGCTGTTGAGTGGAATCGAACCACCGATACTCCGTTGTAGAGACAAGGTTCTATGGTACTTATAAAAAAACATCTTCTTTTCAGCAGTAAGATTCATAGATTGTATACTACGAGATTGATAGCCTCACATGGATAAGCTCACCAAATGTTCTCCTGATCGATTGCAGTTATTCAAATATCAAAGCGATTTATTTTATTTAGCGCATAACCGCTTAATTCGCTATACCAGCTTTGCAAAAAACTTAAATGCAACGCAATCACTTTCAAAACTTACTTTTTCTGAGTAAAAAACTAACACCCTCATAATTAATTTCGCAAATATTAAGGCAAAAAAAAAAAAAAACAAAAATGTAGTTTTTCAGTCAACTTTGCAAGTAATGCCGAGCCAAGAGTTATTTGTTGCACTGTTTACACTGCAAACAGTGTGCACACACCCACACACGCTTTTGATACTAATTGTACGTCATACACACACTCATACACACACGCACGCACCAATATATATATATAAACGTTCATATGTAAGTAACTAAAAAGTTAAGCCGTGTCCTCGTTGGTTCTAACAAAGCTGGACAAAGGACAATGCCCAGCATGCGCACATAGATACACTCAGTGCCACACATATAAGTGCTCACACACACAAAGATACAATCTCACACACACACTTAAACCCCCCCTACCACAGTCATTTATAACTTGCACATGAAGAACATAAGTCACCAAAGTAACGGACTGAGGCAAGTTTAGACCAAGTTAAGCCATGTGTGAGACAAAACTGAAACTAAAACTGAGAAATAGACAGCCATATGCAAGGGAGGAGGGGTAGGGCTATATGGGACTTAGACAGGGACTGATTTTCGAGCATGTTTTACTTGGTGTTTGTTAGATTTATGGCAGAGCTTTGTACGTAGCCAGGAATGAGTGGGTATGCTTTGGCATACACTGAGAGAAAATTGTGCATAAATAGAGGAAGCTTTTAACAATAAAAATCATTTATTCTTTAGTTTTGTATGGAGATATTACTATTAAAAGCTGCGCGAAGTGTACATGAATCTCCAGTTTATAGGCGAAGTCGAATGGTCATATCTTTTATTAGAAGAGATTTTTCTAGATAAATAGATTCTAATTATTTGGTTGCTATGCTAGTGCTAGGCTAATACATCAGATGAAGGATATGCCTATTAATAGCTGTTCGAAGAGAACAGGGACCTACAGTTTATAGCCGAATCCATAGCATGTTGTCTTTAATTATTAAAGATTTTGTAAGGTAATTAACGTCTACTTATTTGCTAGTTGTGCTAGTGCTAGACAAATGCACCAGGCAGAGCATGGAGATGTCTCTATTAATGGATGTTCGAAATGAAATGGATGTTAAATTAATTTTTCTAGCTTTATTGAAACTCTTTATTTGCTAATTACGCCAGTGCTAGGCAAAAGCGTGCAGTACTGCACTGCAGGATGGACTTGAACCACAGACCTTCGGGCTTAGAGGTGAGTTCGCTACAACAACGCTATCGAGGACAAAAAAATTCGGACTGCTTTACAAAAAAGCTATAAAGACATATTAAGACAAAGTATGTAAAATTTCTGCCCAAATTGCTTAGAGCGAACTTAGGCACAAAAAACCCGGAAAAATTTCCGAACAAAAATCAATCGATATAAGTTTAAAGCTTCAGCTTAAGAATTAGCTTTTATTTCTAACCGGAGTTCGTATTCTTTGAGGTAATACAACGGTAATGAATCATATTAACTCCCCATTAAGCCAACAAAATATTAGCAATATCCGTAATATATTTCGAATTCCCACAACTGCTTTCCACTCCCACCAAAGTGCCTTCTTTTACACTACCAACTCCCAATTTCTCTGCGTGTACGCATGCTTGTTGGTGTCTGTGTCGCTCATTCAATTAATACTCATCAGTGTGACATTAGTGTCATTTATTTGCACTTTCTTTGCCTCGTTCCGCTTTTATGTGGCATTCCACAAAGCGGCACGAGGCTTCGTAACTGCCACGTGGTTTCAAACAATTGTTCAACATTCAACATTCCAGCCAGCAGCCATTGCACTCAGCAGCTACACACACACACACACACAGACAATAGTAGTGTCCTAGACATTATTGGCCATAATGAAGCTGATTTGCAGCTACGCTTAAGTATTTCTTAATAAATTGCACATTAATCTTAGTCAAGCATTCGAAACTTCTTCATAAAACTTTTGCTGCTAATAAACTGAGAAAAACATTAAAAACTCATTCGGTCCTTGAACTTTCCAAAATAAATATATGCAAATTTATGTGTTTATTTTATATTGCATTTTTGAGCAGCTTGCAAAACTTAATGCGACATTTTCACTTTAATTTCGCTCATAAAAAATAAACTAAAGAAAACTGCAAACAAAATAAAAAATGTAAAAATTTGTTTGCAAAAATACTCAAGTGTATACTAGTCGTATACGTAATGTAGAGTACTGCAAACTGCAGCCGTAGGGAAATAGAATTTTTGGGGGGGTGCGTTGAAGGTAGCTCGAGCACAAGCCAGCAGGTCAAGCACTATAAACCAATGAAACATTTAAGCATTTTACGGCTCCATTAAAACGAACTTAGGTAAGGATTAGAAAAGTAAATGGGTAACTTTTATGACCCAAAATGCAGCATTTTAAAGGCGTTAAAACGGAGAAGTGGCATTTGCCTTTAGAGTAATATAATTTAATTGCTGGATAATTTACAGTTGAAGTCAGTAGACGTTTGAATAAGAAGAATTTATAACCAGCGCAAGACACCTTAAAAAGATAAAATTCAAGTTTAAATCGGAGATACAAAACGGCGATAGTAAAATTAACAAGTCAACAACAAAATAGCTACTAAGCCCAAAAGCAGACTGACATAAAATACACAAAAATTTATTACCCTTGACTATGGTGAAGATATAAAGAGAACAGGGGCATTCAGTTTATAGCCGAATCTGAACGGTGGAGGTTTTAATTAATAGGGATTCCCCTAGGTAAATAGCGTTTATTTATTTGCTAGCTATGCCAGTGCTAGGCAATTGCACCAGTGATGCTGGGATGGTATTGAACAACCTTTACAGGCGAGTGCGCTACCAATCCGCTACCGAGGCCTACAAAGTTTGCCACAAAATTATCAATATTAATATGATTTTAGCAATTAAAATACAAATTTGAGTCGAAAACTGTTGTCGCGGTTTCTGACTCTGGGTAGCAAGTTAGCTGCAACATCTATAAGGAAGCGAAATATATGTCGCCTGTCTGCCTGTAAGTTTGTTGATTTGTCTTTTGTTGAAGACCAAAAGAGCTGCAAAATTAGGAAGATTTGTTATCGTTTACACAGCACTATTTCTATTAAATATATAAACGCAAGGAAATTATGGTAACTTCGGCTTCAGCGATAACAAGGCTTTCGTTCTTCCTTCTACACAATATGGATTTAGGTCTCACTTCAGCTGAATCGATTCGCTCAAAAAGAATCTTTAATGCAAAAATGGGATAGGTATCATAGCCTTAGATACACACACGTCGTTTCTTTTTGATTTTCATAAAATCTGTAAATCGGAGCATTTCGCGCGTCTTTCAATTCAAAGCTCTGAAATCATTTAATTATTATTCATTTCATGAAAGATATTCACAATCAGAAAGTAAATGTTTAGGCAGAGTATTGAAACCGTTTTTGTCAGAAGTTGAAAAAGCCTATGATAAGCAATACCGCTGATTGTTAGCGCACTGAATGAATATGAACAGACTGACTTTATGTTTTAATAAGACATAAGTTCCACACAGCAGCCGTTACAAGGCGGTTTTTGCAGCAAAAGCCGCCAAAAATTATAATTCCGAAAAGCAGTCATATTGACTGGGCACCAAAAACAGCCTAGATTTATTTTTCAAGGTTCATCAAACGTCCAAAAGACGATTTGAAGAACAATATTGGCACTACAATAGCTGCCTATCCACCAAGCACATGAAAGAGCAATGGACCATGTCCTACAAAGAGATTTAATAAAGGCGATCGTTTTATCCCTGTTTTTTGGAAGACACATAAAATCATAAACTAAATAAAAATACTGTATTGTAGGAGCTATGCAATATTCTCCTACCAGTAGGAGCAGCAAACTACTGTTGAGTAGTGCCACCAACCATAAAATGATTACCAATAAAAATGCTCTTAAAATATGTGATGCCGGGGACTGAAGTGAGTGTTCTTAAGGCAAACTGAAGCCTATACTAGCGCAGCCTTGCCATCTGCCAACCTCATCTATTTGTGCGGTATTATATTCTGCACACAGTTTGCCATGAGAACAATTTTTTTGTTTTTATGGTCCTAACATCGAACTAGGTTGCAATGCGCCTACTACTCGCTCAACTGAAACAAACCGTTTACCGAGGCCACAACCGATTACCAAAAATCAGCACAAGAAGAACAGTAGGTAGGCCTTTACCGGCCCATAGAAGCCACGGCAACTAATAATATTATGTTATTATTATATTATTTTTTTGATAAACTTGTATAAAAAGAATTCCAAAGTTGAATTTTTCAATCAATATATTATCGTAATATTTTATATCCAGTAATATTTGCTTCTCTCCATTTGTGTACACATTCAGCAAAAATCCAATTTTTGAATATCTACGAGTTAAGGGATGTATCTGCATATTGCATATTTACAAATTATATCAAAATCGTATCTCAGCTGGAGAATATTTGAGTAGAATTTTACACAATCGATATTGTTTGCCATTTGACCAAACTATATTGATTTCTTATCAGTGACATTACGAGAATTTTTAATTATGTTGCCTTGTAACTTCAATAGTAGGCAACGACATAATTTAGTTCGCTCTTAAGAATTTTATCAAAGTAATGTAGGTATGGCAAGTTTGCTGAAGCAAATAGTATAGGTAAAACCTACAAGCAGAAGTCGACAACCATCTATCTGTGACTTAATTGTTATTGGGCTGACCAGAGAAATGTACAAGTTAATCCCATATAACCAACTCTTCTTCTATCTGTTCGTCTGGCATTCATTCTGGCCTAGATATCAGATGCGCTCGCACGCAGCAGCAGCCAAATTTTCAGATTGTAAACGTAAGTATGTCAATTGATGTACTCTCAGTTTAGATTTCTAAAATCGGGAATAGCTGATTTAGTTTACAGGCACTGTGTTAAATTTATATAAATTGGTTGACTAGCATTTTCGCTTGGTGTGACCAACCGGAGAGGGGTGCCTGGTGACCCAATAACGGCTTGTAATGGCCAACTCAGGTAAAGTAAATCTTGGCCATATGCTGAAACTTCCAAAGTTAAAATTGCTGAACAATAAACTATTTTTCAAAATTCCATTTCAAATCAACTCAAACTTGATTTGCAGAGAAGAAGTAGAATCTATTCCGCGACACACTTACGCTTACGCCAGCTGTTTTTATCGAAATAGCAGTAAACTAGCAACAATCAAAAGTTGAATTATTTAAATATTTTAAGCCAAATTTAAATCTAAAGAAATTTTGTGAGAAATCAGCCTTATGTGGTTTTTGCACCATGCAGAAGGTACTACAGCGAAACACATAATAGTTCGAAAGACTTGGCAATCACTAAAAACATTTACAAATTGTAACGGCCCCGGACAGAACTTCAAGTATTCGTCAATAACTGCTTAATTGCTTTTTAACTATTTATTATTTTTAATTGTTATAATTGTGCCTAGTACGGTTTATGTATATTGACTGAGCTAGGGTCACAGCAGAAATAGAAAACGTAATTATAGAGCTGGAAAATAAGGGCAAACTAAAGAGGGAAATTATTGTCCAGGCCGAAATCAAACCTAAGTCGAAGTATACATGCTTCTTAGATGTAAGCCAGTAAAACTTAAGCTAAGTTTCGTAGTTTGTTGAAATAAATGGGTTCCGCATATTTTGAAAGCTGTGCCACATATGTAAACTTAAAGATCTTTACAACACGACATAAGCAGAACTTATATATTTAGACTAACTGAGGCGGAATAGCTGAAAGTAAGACGGATCCCCAAGTTGTCAAAATGAATGGACTCCGAAACTGAACTTATAGATTTTTACAAGACTATTTAAAGATTACTTTTGGATTTCGACTAACTGTGGCCGAATAGTTGAGAGCAAAATGGGTTTCGAATTTAACAAAATAAATGTACTCCGCACATTTTGAAAGCTATGCCTTATAAACGAACTTATAGATCTATTTGACACTATTAAAGGATTCTTTTGGATGAATCCCACAGCTGCAGCGAAGCATTTCTGACTACATCTGTGACCACCCAATCCTTGCACCTTGTTATCCGAATAATGTGATTGAAATATTGTGAATACACGAATCTTAAATTTATTCGGTCGCAATAGTAGATTAAACTGGAGCGTCCAAGTTCGGTAGCAGGGCTGTTGCTTGCACGTGAGTATTTCAGGCCTCCGCACTAGCCCCAACATCCTGTTTGTACTACAGTCTTCCCCTGTAACACTGATGCAAGGGTTCAGATATAGCCTTATTACTCGGGTATTATTTATTCTTTTACCGCCAATCGGAATATTATAAGAAGTTTATTGCAAATATTCCTCCTTATTACTGCTTTTTAAATTTACACTTAAAAAGCTTTTTTATTATATTAATAAACCAATTCTTTATGAACGACGTAAAAGGTTATGAAACACTCTGTTGCCCCAAGTAGTCTCAGCCCCTTGTGTGAAACAACTAACCCCCACCCAATGTGCTTCTGAAACATCGCGCGCTGCACTCTAAAAGGCTTCATGCCATGCTACTCCTCACTCGTAATTATTAGTTTTTATAGGTTTATAACTTAATTAAGTTAGAACTCAGCCAATTATTGTTTTAATTACCATTTAATAAATGCTTTTGCAGTAAACGAATAAAGCGTTTTGTCGCCCCACCTAAGGCGTTTTCTTTATGATATAAAAGCAAGCCCTTTGCCAAAGTAAAATATTTGTTTTTGTAGGTACAGTAGGGGCCAGCGCACTACTCGCTTTGCTTGCAAATCCCCACCCAAATCTTCCGCTCACTAAGCTCTTTTAACTACTTTTTATATAATCGAGACTTTATTTAGCAACTAAAACATAATAAACAAGAAACACATTTGACTTTCTGGTAAATGATTGAGTACAACAAATCCAACATCGACAATAAATTAAAATTATCTAAACGAGTTTCATAGTTCAACAAAAGTAATTGTTCTTTTGGGCTTACCATATTTTTAAGCCTTAAGTTGGCTTTGTGCTCATAAGTAAAACTCTAAAACCAACCAAGATTTATGATTATCTTTGTTAACAAAAAGTTTCTAAGAAAGTGTGACCACACTTATATAAATAAATTAATAGTTGCAAAAAGTGTGGTTACACTGAAATTAATTTAAACGAAGTCGCTTGATGCAGCTATATGTATTTTATTGAAATAAAGGCTCAACAACTATTTGAAACATATTCAAGCTAGAATTTTAAAATACCATATGTTAATTTTCAAAAATATTGATAATATATATTGATTTTTGAAAGAAACTCTAAGCTTGAAATATTTTAATAAAGCGATTTAAACTCTACGACCGACGTCTTTTTAGAAAATTTGGAAATTTGTCCAGCACTTATTTTAAAATACAAAATTTAACAAAAAAAATATTTATAAATTAATAATTGAATTTTAAAATAAGAAATATTACTTAAAACTGTAAAGAAATAAAAAGTTTTGATTTCAATAAACCGATTAATAGATTTATACGCCCAACAACTTTTTGATATATTTGGAAATTTGTCAAACATAAATTTTAAAATAAAAAATAATATTAAATAAAAAAAAATTTTTTAAAGAAATCTCTAAGCTTGAAATACATTAATGAACCGATTAATAGATTCGACGCCCAACAGCTTTTTGATATATAATTTGTCAAAAATAAATTTTAAAATAAAAAATAATATTAACTAATAAATGAAAAATTTTGATTTTTAAAGAAACCTCTAAGATTGAAAGATTGTAATGAAATGATTTTTATCAACTTTTTCGAAGAAAAAGAGATTTGTGAAATTTTTAAAATAATAAATATTCTTCAATAAAAAAAAATAAAATATGTTGATTTTTATGAAACCTCCAAGCTCGTAAGATTTCAATGAACCGATTTAAACATTTTTCGCCGAACATTTTAGAATGTTTTAAAATTTGTCAAGCACGAATTTTAAAATAAAAAATTTATTAATTAAAAAATATATATACGTAAAAATTGTTGATTTTTAAAGGAACCTCTATGGCCGAAAGATTTGAATGAACCGATTTATAAAATATTTTGAAATTCATCGAGCACAATTGATAGATACATTAAAAATAATTATTGAAAAACCAAATATTAATAAACTCGTGCTTTAATTAAAAAAAAAAATTATTTAAAAAAAATAAATAACAAATGTTGATTTTAATGAATCGAAAAAAAAAAGAAAAAAATTATAAAATATAATATATTGATTTTTAAAAGATCCTCTTAGCTCGGTAGATTTAAAAAAGAAATAAATTTTTAGGATTCGCTCAACAACTTTTTAGGATATATGATATCTTTAAATAAAATTTGTTATTTAAAATAAAAGTAATACTATATTTTAATTTTTAGAGAATCCTCTAGCTCTAGTAACTACAAAAAAAGTTTCCTTACTTGACAACTGATAAAAACCGATTAAAAAAGAGCAGCTCAAATGTATTTTAAGCGCAAAAGAAACCCTTTCCCTAAGACAGTTTCTAATATTTAAAAAAAACTTCTACACACACACATAATACCCTTAAATTTCTGTAAATTTCATTCTACGATTCGTGCTGCTTTTCTTTTGTGTTTTCCCTTAAGTTCCAAAGCAGCTTGCATTAAAATATTCCAGCACCCACTCGAAATTCGTTTAAGATGCAAATCAGAACTTAAGCCAATTAAGTGCCTGATGTTGCAAAAGGGCACTCCAGGAGTGACAACCATGCAAGCTTTTCATCAGTTTGCAATCAATGCATAAGGCACCCAGCCATCAAATGGAGCTTAACATTTTGGCATTTTCGCATAAAGACTCTAATTAGCATGAAATGCATTGAGCTGGCTGTCTCTACGTTGATTTGCTCTTCTGTCCGAAGTGAGTACACATAATACGTTGCCTCGGGGTTTTGTCTTAAGTCCCGAATATAATAACATTAAGATTTTGGCCTAAATTGTGATTGAAGCGCCTAAAAGCTAATTGAGTTTAGAAGCAGATTTTCGGAGCTGCTCAAAAAGAATTTCAATGAAGTATAATCAGACTAATTAAATATGCCCTAATCTGAGGGAAAACAAAATGGAATTATGCGGATGATATGTATGGAGGAGGGCTTCAATCTGATTAAGCACCAACAACAGCAAGTTAAGATAAAAAGTTATCAACGCGTATATATATATATATAAATAATAAGTGATTAGAATGAGGACAGCTGGCAGAGGAATTAAATGGTGATAACTGTCAAGCCTTCAAAAGTTTTAGCTAATTATGAACGGGTAGAGCAAACACTTTGCAACAATTATGCAATTTCAAAAGCACAATAAACAAATCAGACAGTGGTGGCAGATAGGATGGATCTTAGGGGAGGACTTTCGAAAATTGCAGGCCAAAAGCTTTGTACATTTTATTTCTAATATGTTTTATACAAATTTTGATTGTAAAATTTATGTAATTTTTAATTAAAATCGCAACATTTTGGTTGAACAATAAAATCGATTAGGAATTATGATTTTGTGTAATAAACTTAAGAATTTTCAAGGATCTAAAATTCTTAACATAAAACGGGCCTTGGCCAAAAAAAAAAAAAAAAAAAAAAACTATTGTAAAAAAAAATGTCAGTATTGTAATAAAACAGTTTTTATAATAATTGGCAGACAATTTCTGAGACCCTCCTAAACAAATTAAGGGTTTTAACTTTAACTAAATATGAAACAGAAAAATTATGGCTGTATTGTGTATTATTCTATGAAAATATTGCACTTTTCTACAATTCTTCTTAAAAATCGACTTGAAAGCATCTTCTGATTTATTTTAAACATATTTATTAAAATCGAATTTTTTGGCTAAATTCACACCAAGTCTATAATTGATAGTAGCTCAATTCTTGTTTTTATAATTTTAAATAAATTTCTTTTTTATTTTCTAAGATAAATTAAACGACTTTCGGAACTGGCTTCAGCACTATCTCTGTATTACATTAAAAAATTGTTTTCCGCGCATCATTTATTTTTATTTTAACGCATGATCCAAAAATTATTTTGCATAGTATTTATTACTTAATGTTTTATTTGTTACAAATTTTAGGCATACAATTTGGCGTTTTTTAGAAGTAGACATTAACATTTTGAATAACAACAGAGTTCATCATTGTCAGCTAAACGTTTTATATGATTGGTTGTTTCAAATATAAATTTTAATCAAAATAATATTTTGTACAATGTAGGACTTCAAAAGGTTTAATATTTTCTCAAAAGTTCGATCAAAAGCCTACAAAGATATAATTTACTTTTATAATCGTGATATTTTGTACCAAGTTTGATATGTTTTCCGAAGTTCTATCAAAGTTTTATATTTTACTTTCAAAATCGTAATAATCAAGTTTAATATTTTCCCCAATGTTCGATCAAAGTTCTACAATTTACTTTCATAATGGTAATATTAATTTTTGTATAAAGTTTAATATTTTCACCAAAGTTCGACCAAGATATAATTCACTTTCATAGTCGTAATATTGATATTTTGTATTTTATTACGTTTAATTTTAATTTTTAAGTTTAATTTTTTCTGCAATGTTCCATCAAAGTTCTAAAATTTACTTTCATAATCATAATATTAATATTTTTACCTTTTCCAAAATTCAATCGAACTTCTAGCTTACTTTCAAAATCGTAATATGAATAGAATTGTTTGTACCAAGTTTAATATTTTCTACAAATAAAGAAATTTATTAAAATTCACTAAAACACTGAAAAAAAGTCAAATTAAATTTTTGTATTTCGATTTCATGCGTGAAAATTGTTTTATTATTTTAAATCCATCTATAAGCTCTATCAGGAACTTACAAGCGGCATTCATTTCGTTAGATTTGTGATCCAATCTGGAACCAACGGGCAACTTTATAATTATTCTCGGAACTTTATAATATCATTTCGCGCTGGAAGCCTTCTTTCAAGACAATCCCTAAAAAAATTCTGTGGTTTGTTCAATTTCAGCAGTAATATTTGAAAATATTGAAGGATTTTAGAAATTTCTAAGTCTTATTAAGAATATTGTGCTTACAATATAGTTTTCTATAATTGTAAACAAATTGCTCTACAATTTATATGTAATATAAAAGTTTATTCTAGAACGACTCAATCGCAACCAATAAGCCTGAAATCACTTAAATCGAAATTTCCCAAAACCGCTTCGTTTATAGCAATTTTTCATAAGCAAACATTAAGCCAAAAGCAATATAACGATTCCACGGAAATCTCATTGAAAGCATGTAAAGACTTGTAAAGTTCCAAAAATATAAAAAAAAAATTTATATATGAAGACGAAAATGCTGACACACACAAGAGATTTTATTATTAGCAAATAATTTTACATATTTCAGCTGTTGTATATAGATAATAGGGCTCGGCTACAAAAAGGCCGCCCTGGCAACAAAAGATGTTTGTGGAAAATTGAAAATGCTTACCAACAATTGGGCGGCAAATGAACTGCAAAAATATACACACAATTTTTTTTTCTTATCGCGAAGCTAACCAAAACAACAATTATGTTTGGCGCTTAATTTTTCACAATTTCAAAATATTTGAGTAATTTTTTTTGAATGAATTCGTGTAGCTTTTTTTCGCCGCGTTTTTATTTGATTTTTATGCTTTGTTAAATTTGGTATTTTGAATATGTTTGGGAAAATGTGTTTAAAAACACATAGAACGAATGCTAATTGTTGTTGCTGCTATTTGTGTTGATTTTCAAAAACGGCCATAATAATCATAATAATTTTTCAAAACACTTTTTTTTCACAGACCGCGCTAGCGCTGGCGGGTACCAGCGGCAACAACAACAACAATAACGTGGAAAAATCACGTAAAACACAACAACAGCAACAACTTGGGTAACGTTAATGGGAGCAAATTTTTCCCCGTCACTTGGTGAAAATTGTTGCGCGTCGGCCAACGTTGCGTATGAGCAGCGACAACAAACTGAAGCAAGTTCAATACGTTGCTGCTTGGCCAAGTCAAATAATGCAGCCAAATAAGCACAACACAACAACGACAACAAGTTGCATCGAACATGTTGCACAACAAACATGTTCGTTGCCACAAGAACTTGGTGCCAGCAGACAACATGCTATTTTACCAGCTTATCACTAAAAATTAAGACAAAAAACCAAGACGCGGCGGCTGTGGGGGAAACAAACATAAACATGAATGAAATGAGACAATATGAGAAGAAGCAGAGAAAAAGAAATGTAGGAAATTATTTTTCTCGTTACGACAAAGTTTTCCTATTTACCGAGATCTCTTAACGAACTGAATAATGACAAATCGTGTCAGCTTCATATGGAAAATGTTGCATTTAATGCTGGCATTGCATGATTGGCAGAAATATGCAAAAAAAACAGGATATAGTGCCGCAACATATCCTTTTACCAAAGCTGCACTTAATGTCACTAGGAGGCTAGAGATCCATTAAATGTAATAGGAAAAAAATAACTATAACTTATGAAAAATAAAATAAAACTGTAGGAAATTAGAGCAATTGTCAGGTCATGACACAAAAGTGGAATACCTTATAGGGAGCAAGATTTGGGATTCTTGTAATTCTCAATAAAAAAAAAACTTTTTTACGTTCAGAACTTAAAAGAACAACTTTTACATGCAGCACTAAAGAAGTTTTCGCAAAATATATAGTAATTTTAATATTTTTTAATTTTTGGTGTGAGATATGTAAGCTTGATTAAACTAATTAGTTGTAAAATATTGAAAAACTTTTTTATAACTAAATATTTCGATTAATTATTTTTAATGATGGGGGAGGGTCACTACATAATATTAAGAGCCGGCCTATGCTGAAGTATGGTAATACAAAGGCGCTAAAGTGAGATATATAAATAGCTATAGGTTTTATCAAAAAATTTTCGATATATTGTTTTATTCTTTTAAGGATGGCAATACAAAGACTCTGGGATTTACAACGCCATGGGTTTCTTTGTTTTTTTGGTTTAAAGAATCATCAAACTCTGAATGTTACCAAAAAGCCGAATTTTATATAATTTTTCAATTTCTAAGTAGCACAGTACAAAAGCCTTTAGAATTTTTAAGCTTTGTAAGAGATTCGACAACACCGAATTGCCGCACATACGCAGCTGAAAAAAATATTTCAAAACCGTAAAGGATTGCAACTATCTCAGAATGCTACGAAATTCCGTCTTTAATTTTTGTAGACAGTTCTTCTTCCCACATGGCTTTAGAATTATATTGGAAAAAATACAAGGTGCGCCAGTTCTTATGTCCGTATTTCAACATTGAACAACTTAAACATTTGACAACCGATTGACTTGACTTCAATCATCGGTTTCTTCATACCTAAAAAACGCGCCGAAATAGTTAGTAACTTTTTACATTGAAAACAGTCGTTCAATTATCTTAACTCAACGTGCATAACGTCGAAAATATCATGTAAGCGAATTTAAATGCCCGACAAAGTCCTTATACATGTTATATCCAGCTCAATGTGGCTATGTTATTGGAAAACTAAGAACTGTTTTCGAAAAAAACCGTTGCTTTAAGTTCGAATAGCATCATTCCAGATATTTAAAGCTATGCACCCTAAGAATATATTTTTGTATTCTGCCTTTAAATATTTCAAATCTTTTATTAATTTAACAGATATTGCATCTGTATATGTATGTATATGAAGGTAATATTGTCTTCTGACTGCGTCCCTCATATAAATCTCTTACCAGAAGCAGAGATTAGCCCGATGCTAGATGCTTTCACGGAGATCATATGATAGGCGTTAAAAAGTAATAATATTTATATTATTTCCACAAATTATGTTTAACAATTCGGTTTTCCATTATTAGAGTTCAGACAAAATTATTATATCTTATAAGATTATTAAGATTTTTTTTAATAATTTTCGTTTTTCTAAAATGTTAACTTTAGAATTCAAAATTCATTAACTTCTTTCTATTATATCTTAGATTTAAAATTTGAAAATTAAAATTTAACTTTAGTATTTGGTACATATATAATTTAATATTTTAACTTTAAAAATAAAAATTTCTAGCCTTTTTATCTTATATAATATCTTAACTTTGAAAATTAGCACAACTTTGCAAATTTTCTATATATTATTTGCAAGTATGTATGCAAAAGTTAATCAATCACTCTGTCTTTCCAATTTAATTTAAATGCATTTCTATCCATCTATTTTTAGCATTGTTTATCTTAAAGCCATTTATTATAGAAAGATAAGAGCCAGAAATGTGGTCAGCTAGTCAACATTTGATTCTAGTTTATGGCAACTAAAGGTATTATAATTGAATTACTTAAATTAAACTAAAAACAAGAAAAAGAAGAAGTGTTCATTTAATAATAAGCTAAAAAATGTATTCCCCTTGACTATGCTTATCGCTTCAAAGGTGGAGCATGGCGATATTTGGATTAATAGCTGTTCGAAGAGATCGCAGACCCACAGTTTATGACAGAATGCAAATGGCGGTGTCTTTAATTAATAGAGATTTTGCTAGCTACGCTAGTGCTAGGCATAGGCGACTACATGACAACTAGACTACCGAGCAACTAAATATATAACTTGTAAAAATATACTTTTGATACCGCTTATATATATATTATTGTTTTTTTTTTAATATGATCAAGAAACATATAAAATAAGATAAAAAGTCCTGCTGACCAAAACTATCCAAGATTATCTTATATGATATGTGAAAGAATTCTAATTAAATTATTGCAATAAAACTTAAAAGTGAAGCAACTGTGCTACAAAATTTGATTTTACTATGCAAATCTATATATATTAAACATGATATTCTTAAAAACGCATGTTATGTATATATATATTTTTTAAATATGCTCAAGAAGTCATAAAAATAGAGTGTTGCTGGCTAAAACTGGTACAAACCCATAACAAATATATGATATGGTTGTTTCCGGTACTGAACCAAAACATTGCAAATTTATATGTCAAGGCCCTAGCAGAACTCATTAAAACTTAGAGCGTGACGCTAAGAACACGAATATAGCTTCATATGCAGCACACAATTCCAAGCGTCACATAAGACATCTCCTAGTGCATATGCACGCCTTCTGGCAGAGATTACATCAGCAGCGCTAAGGAGTTGTGCCTGGTTTGAAAGAGCTTACAGGCAGTGTGAGGCATACTCTGGAGACTTCTGTTTTCTTCTGCTTTCACAAAAAATTTACTTTATTTTGTTTGCCTTAAATGATTTTCCATTTGCACATTTCACGCGTCTACAAAAATGTTTGTCTTGTCTTCTTCTTCTTCTGCTTCTCGATGTTGTTGGTCTTGTTATTTGCGCGTTCTTCCGTTTCGGCCAAAAAATTTTCATTCATAAAAAAAAATTCTTCAGTGGGCGTCAAGCGCCAAAAACAACACGAAAGACTACAACAACAACAACAAAAACTACGGCAAATACAACAACAATAAAAACAAAAAGCGCAAAGTAACGCCAAGGCAGACAAACAGGCGAGCAGAGGCAATCGGCAAAAACTTTTTTCTATTATTTAATTTATTTTTTTTTTTTTGTATTTTTGGTTTTTATTTTGTTATTTTTTTTTTTTTTGTTCTTGGCAGAACTTTGTTGCCAGCATTTTCTTTTTGCTTACTTTTACTTTTTATATGCGTTACTTAAACGCAAAAAGGGTATATGCACATCGTGAAGTAGTTTGTAACATTTGACAGCAAACAAGGCGTAAGCAGGGAGAAGTTACCCAAATATGCAACGTGATTTTAATTTTTATACTGTAGGCATTTAGCTCTGATTTTTATATATTTTAAATATTTTTAAAATATAATATAACAGCAAATTATTAAAGCATTGTATTTCTCTGTACTGCGGTCATCGTTCCAAAAGCTGCTCGAAGAGCATAGTATAGTCTATAGTTTTTAGCCGAATACGAACGGCGAATATTCTTAGGGAAATAGCGCACATTTATTTGGTAGGTAAGCTACCGCTAGATAAAAAATTAATTAAATTCATTTACTTCTTTCTATTATATCTTAAATTTAAAATTTGAAAATTAAAATTTAACTTTAGTATTTAGTACATATATAATTTAATATTTTAACTTTAAAAATAAAAATTTCTAGCCTTTTTATCTTATATATCTTATATATCATAATAATCTTATATATCATAATATATCTTATATATCATAATAATAATCTTTTTATCTTATTATATATATAGCAGATTAAAGACTTTAATTAAAAATACAGTATTTTTTTTTTTAATATATTTATTCCGAGACTCTACTCGGACATGTTTATCTTGCACTAATTTGTTGGACTCTCAAACTCCAAAATATTCCTTAATGAGAATTTTAACGATTGAAGCAAAAAAAATCGATTTTTTGAAACTGACTTTTGGGGAAGCAAAAAATAAATCGATTTTTCGAAACTTACTGACAATAAAACTTTAACTCTCAAACTCAAAGATATTCCTTAATGAGAATTTTGACGATTGAAGCAAAAATATAAATCGATTTCCTGAAACTGACTGATGAGGAAGCAAAAAAAATCGATTTTATGAAACTGACTGATGGGGAAGCAAAATGAAATCGATTTTTTGAAACTTACTCTTTACGAAGGAAAAAAATGAAGAACCCCTATTAATGCTGATCGATTTTAAGCGATTTAAAACTTAGGAAATAAATAATAAACAATTTTAACGGCGAAGAAGGTGAAATTGAAAAAGAATTTCGAAGTTGCAGAATTGGGAGCATTACTTCACTAAGGCGCATTCCAAACACAAGAGAATGTGGCAAATTTATTGTCAGTGACAGAGCAAGCTGTCTCAAAATGACTTTAATCCAAAAATAAGCATATTTTACCGCATATTGCAGGGACGTTTCCTCTTCTATTTGGGTATAATATTTTTTGGAAGATGGTATTAAACCTCTCGGCTCCACAAATATTTCAAATTGTGAATGTTCTCCCAAAAGTTTAGGGTATATGAAAGCCATATTATAATTAACGAAAATTTAGCTTAATATTTTTTGGGAAAACTCCAAAACACATAATTTGGAAAGTGTTTTAAATTGCAAATGTTCTCACAAAAGTTTAGGGTATATGAAAGTCGTTCACTACCACAAAGTCTTACGTAGTTTTTTGTTCAGTTTATGTATGTTAATGCACGTGTATATGTGTGTGTGTGTGCGTTTGTATGTATTTTGCGATATATAATTTTACGAGTATGTATATGTATGCCTGCCTACATATACATATATATTTACTGTTTATATTCACGCATAGAATTCGCCAACTTTGTATTTTGGTTGTTTTTGTTCTTGTTTCAAAGAAGAAACACCGAAACAAATTATTGGCCACATATTTGTTGTCATAGTTTCTTTTAGTCTTTAGCTATTGCTAGCAGCTGTCTATGTATAAGTTGTGGGGGATGTGGACTGGTGTGGGAGGGTGTAGGAGTGTGTACACACATATATGTATGTCTATGTGTGTGAGTGGGTCACATAAATGACAAGCGAAAAAAACTTGGCTTTAAAAAAAAGTGAAACCAACTGTAATGCTGATAAGGTCATCAGTACCGAAAACATAAAAAACAATACCGAAAATATAAAATAGAATTCCAAAACCTAAGGATACATAGAACAAATGTCATTCAGTCAGACAAACGAAGCGGCAGGATAAGCTAAGGAGTGTTTATGGCACAGGCGTGTGTGTGTGTGCGAGCGCGTGTTTGTGTTTATGTTTCTGAAGCGCTTTAAAGTTCAGCGGCCTGCGAAAAAGGTAATAAAAACAAGGCCAGAATTTCAACACATTGCCTAAATGGAGATCTTTCAAAGATATTTCCTTACAATCAGGACAATAAACATATATTTTCACTCATTTGGGCAGCGCTTTAGGAACGCAATCTCAAGTAAAAGTAAATCTTAGCTGCCACGGAAACGGATATAAACAATGTGTGTACGGCGCTTTACTTGGCCGAGACTTGCAGATACTAAGAACTAGTCTAAGAGGCCACACAATTATACTGAAGACTTAAAGCAGAAGGTTGCTGCTTAAATTAAAGCAGTTCCGCAGCAGCAGACTTTATTAAGATCCCCAATGTAGTCTAGTTTTTTTTTGTAAGGAATCTCACAGCTTTGAATTTTGGTGTAGTCTAAGGGGCCACACAATTCTACTGAAGACTTAAAGCAGAAATTAGGGTCAAATTTTCTGCTGCATCTGTACACTTGGATCCCTTCCTCTACAGCCCAAGTTTTATCTAACTGCTGTAAAGTTGGCAAAGAACACTTCTTCTTACTTAAGCGCCACGAAATCAAAATTGTTGCTGCTTTTGTAGACGAAGACCCCTAAATCCCTGTAAATCAAAATTGCATCTGTATCTGTAGATTAAGACCCTTATCTCCAAAGGTTTATCTAACTGCTACAAAGATGGAATAGTTCTTCAAATCCAACTGCACTGAAATCAAAATTATATCTGCTTTTGTAGACTCAGAACCCTTACCTCCAAAAGTTCATCTTACTGCTGCAAAGATAGCAAAGCACAATTCTTTAAAACCCAACCGCTCACAAGCCAATAAAAAAATCTTAAAATGTCTAGTTTTTTTTTTTCTCATAAAATTTTACACAAAGCTGACCTTTGCTTTTATTCGCACAAATTGAATGCCTGGGACCAGGGCAGCTTTTGTCGCTATTTTTATGAAATGTTAAAATTGTGAAATGTCGTATGAAAAATGTGAGAAATGTAATAAAGAAGAATATACC
Organism: Chymomyza procnemis; assembly: GCA_035046065.1. NCBI lineage: Eukaryota > Metazoa > Arthropoda > Insecta > Diptera > Drosophilidae > Chymomyza > Chymomyza procnemis. Next base: position 20,581,909 of record JAWNOJ010000004.1, read on the forward strand.
ATATAATATATTTAGTATAGAGCATAACGATAATGCATGGCTCATTAAAATCTGCACCTGAAGGCTTATTATAAAATGCCAAAAACAACAAACATAATAAAATAAACGTAATGTATGGCATGTAATTTAAATTTATATCTCTGTAAAATAATATGTATAAAATACTAACACAAAGCTGAGTGTGTGTGTGAGGGACAGACCAACTGCCAAAATAAACATAGTCCCTATATATAGACAAGAGAAGACATAACAACTGCAGCAGTTGCAGCTGCAACAGCAACAAAAAACAATGGCAATGTCAAACGACTGCGAAGAGGGGAAACAACAAAAAAATTATGATGCCGCATGCAAATAAGTCACAACAACAACGAAACAGCAACAAATCAAACAACAAAACAAGATAGAAAATGAAAAAAAAAACAATATAAAAGATAAAGAAAGGTTGAAGTGAAAGATGCAGAATTTGTAATGCTCTGTAACAGGATGAAATTAAAGGCCTCCCTTTGCTGAGCATTTTGCAAAATACAGTAGCCAAGGCCATGGTATAACTAAACAGGTAAGGTCGTGCCTTTTTAAACAGTCTCTGTTATTTAACATAACAACGGTATTTTAACATTGATAAACTTTAACATTTATCATTAACAGCGAAAACTAAGACTAACAGAGTTCCGACGGCTTTATCTGTATAATTATACCATGGTCAAGGTATTGCAAGCTTAGGCCAACAGAGTGCGCAGTATAAGCATTATCCAGAGGGCATTATGGTCACAATTGAAAAAACAAAGAATAAAGTCTAGAAGAGAGTTTCTCAAATTTTAAAAAGAATAAAGTGAAGTACTCAAATTTTGCTACTTAAGTGACCTGCCTTTAGCTTTAAGTCTCAATTAAAGGTTATGTATTTTTTAAACTCGTACGATATATACATCGTTCACATGTATATTTTAGCACCTGTAGAATGGGTAGTCCCAACAAGACATAATGATATGATCGATGCATAAAATTTAATATTAATCCGCACTTTCTTTAACCTTAGTGCAAGGCTATATTTAAGTTCCACGTCAACTGTTACTACAAAATAATACAACAAAGTAATAAAACAATGAAGTTAAATTGACGCTCCTATGTGGAGCATAGGGCCAATAAGGCTATATTAGGTATTATAAGCATAATCAAGAAGACACTTCCAAAATGTTTAAAATTAAAGTCTAAAGTAATATAGTTTGACATACATTTTGGTGTTATTCTGCACCTCCAACAGTACAGCCGAGTCAATGCAACCCAAGGCCTTTACAACTAATATATTTTACTCTGAAATATAAGCATAGCCGGGGTAACATTCATAATGATCATTAGTGTCGCAACGATCCTAGTTGAATCTTGGCCTCCTTGGGATGACGTTATCCAAATGATAAATTAATGGCTACGGAGACAAAGTCTCGTTGTATTTTTCATATATTTTATTAACCTAGCGGGTCCATAGCCCTCATCTAGAGCTACATTGCTTATACGTACTTTTTGTGGAATTCTAAAATATTTTTTTATAATGAACCCGAAAAGCTTCTTGCTAACCAGTGCTGCCTTAAGCCTGCATTGCGTTTACAAGTTTTATTCTGAATTCTTATACTTTCATCATTCTCAGAATTCTACCTACTTAAGCTCTAATGCAGGATTCCATTGCGTATACGTATTTTTTCTGAACTCTTAAAAATTGTTACCATACGCAGTATTAAAGTTAAGTATTATCTGAACGATATAATGGATACTCAAACTGAACTGGGATGTTTTGAGCCTTAATTTAAGGCAACATTACGTATACGTTTTTTTTTTAGAAATTCCCTCTGATAAATTTTGTTTGAGATAAACGAAACCTAAATACTGAACTAACTTTTTAATATAAAAAAGCTGCATCTTGGTAGATAGTTATCATGAGTTTTCGTTCATTTCTGCCTTTAGCTGTAAACAAGCCATACATTACGTATACGTAATATTTGATGAAGTTTCAATTTTTGGTTCGCTCACTTGAAATTTATAATATGCAGTTTATTTAGTGAATGTTTCTAAAAAAGAGAAAGAAATTAAATTTTATATAACGTATGTACTATTTTATTAAGAATTTTTGTGTTTGTGATTTACTTTGGAGTATTTAGTTCATTATTTTATTATCCAGCCTAATACTTCATATTAATAAATGAAGTAAAATCAATATTTATTTGATGATGCATAAAGAATATTTCTTTTTTTTTGTTTGAGTTCCCCTGGTTACCCGAATCTATAATTATCGAATAATTAATTCTTTGATGTTTCAAAAATAGTATAAACTTCAATAACAATTACAAACACAATGATCTCTTCTTACGCAACACATTACAACAAACTTCATTCATTTTCAAAGTACCCCCAAATTATAGTGTATTTAGCCACACAAAGTTTAAAATGGAAAACCGAAAGCACAACAAGCATTTTGGTAATTTGCGATTTGCGTCAACGTGAAAATGAAAATTTCTACTTGTGCTTTTTTGGTGCTGAGAGCATCCATCCAATGCGGTCATGTAAAAAAATTGATGTATGAGTATTTTTACGTAAAACATATAAACATATATATATATATATATACATACCAACCATATATGTATATATGTAAGTCTTGCTATATATGTACGAATTTATGTACATTTAATTATAAAAATAATATGCCATGAAATGTTGTCGTCAAAATAAAGACAGAAAATTTCATAGCCAAAGTCAAATGCACTTCCGCTTGCGATATAATTAAAAAAAAAAAAGTCAGAGGGAATCAGCAGGGGTTTTACTGGGGGGCAGGTGGGGCACTACTAAGAGCAAACAGCTTTTACAACCCACAAAAAATGGCAAAAATGACACAGCGCTTTAATTTGTGAAGCTTTGGTGAAACATAGGGACACGAAACTCGGAAGTGGAAGTGATTAGTTTGGGGGGCGTAAGGAAAATGGCGTGAAACCCATTTAGCTGTGCCCGGTCACGTCAAGCAGTTAAAAAAGTTTTTATATTTAAACTCATACACGTTAAGCAGATAATGGCTAACAAGGGATATTTAAGGTTAGTTGTGAAAATGTTTTGTATTCTTTTTGGCTATGAAGCCATTTCGAACATTTGCTGCACTACTTGGTCAACCAAGGGTGGATCGTTTAGCAAACACTTAGAGAAAAAGTGGGTAGAGTTTGGGAATACAAGGAAGAGTATAATTCTGGAAATAAATGGAGTCTTGTGAATATCTAGAATATCGTTTGTTACGATCAAAACAATTTGCTATGATGACTTCAATATGAAAAAATTATATATCACAATTTAAATTATAAACTTACCAAACGACAAATTTTTAAATTTAAATACAAAAATTAATACAATTTTTAAGTTTCAAATTGCGAAAATTAAACTGAAATAATCGGAACGATGGGTATGCATATTATGAGAGGGTAAAGGTCCTACTTTTAACTACTTTTCATTAATTTAGAGAATAAAGAGAATATATTTCATTCAAAACCTAATTTAGAGAATATATTGTGGGTTTGCATAAATCGTTGTATTTTTTTATATTTCGAAATTTTCCTTTAACCGCATTAAAACTAAATAAATTATAAATTTAACGACAATAATGTTAAAATTCTTGAAGTTACAGACTTATGTCTGTTTGAAGATCAGAAATCGACTCGAACTATTATAGTAACACTTAAAAATAAATCCCAAAAATTTCATTCTATTAACTAAATTCAGAATCATTGTGCGGTACCGAACTCTGGCGATGAGTACATCAGAACCACAATTGCACCATTGCTCCTACATAGATAGATGTCAGGATGGCAGAGACGACAAATACCACCTCGGACACTGAGGCTAGATAGCCCATTGTGCCATACAGGGAAAAGTGAAAGAGAGAGAGAAAACTTCACGAACCTTCTCGTCTCCCGGAGAAACTTTAGAAGTGACAGCAGTGGTAATTTGTGTGCTTCATCGAGCTGGAACATATCGCTTCTCAGGGTACGCTACCTTGTTCTTATAAAAGCTGGACAAAAGCACAGTATTGTCAGCCTCCTATAGACAGGCCGTACGAGTTGAATCAGTTTTAATCCCATGTTAAACATATGTTGACCACAAGGATTGTGTCCCGTAATAAGACCCACCAAAGCTTTCAGATCCCTCCTTCCGAGATGAAGAAGAAAGTCTGCAGCTTTTGGATATGGGTTCTTTCACCAAGTATTTGGTAACTTGGCAACCTGCTGTAAGCTTAGTTAGGTGATAGTTCAACCTATAGTGAACTCTTAGAAGGAATATTGTGACCTTCCAACCACAGTAAGTTATAAGTTGATATATGCAGTTTGGAGTGTGTAGACTATCTCAGATCTTTCTTGTCGTTATTCTTTTCTTCTTATTATCAGAAAAATGTTTTCTGAACCTAAGCAGCAGCGTGACTTTCTACCAGCATTTTCATTACTCATAATCCCAATTTGATCTGAAATCCAGTGCAACCAAAGCTAATTGTGTTCGCCGAGTATAATTAGCTTTTCCATATATTTTAACAGTTTTAATCTTAACTGATATCAGCTGATAGCCGCTTGACTCTTAGATCTAAGATTTTGTATATATTCATAGTTAATATTTTTTTGTTCCAAAAATATTTGTATTTTTAAAGAGCATCTAACAACGGATTTGCCATTTTTTAAAAGACAATTTAAAGCTTTTATTTAATATTTTTAGTACATTTAGTCTAAAGTGCATTTCGTTGCTTTATTTTTGGCACTTGTTCGCTTGCTAATTAGGTTTTTATACTTTAGAGCAATTACTGCCAAATGCTTGAAAGCAAATTACAGATAAAATAAAATGTTTAAGAAAATAGTAGTTTTAAAGCTAACTTTTTGGCCATTTAGCAAACAGACTTAACACTTTACCTTTTAGTTAATTTAGTGTTATCTATATTACGTTCAATTCCTTAAAAAAAACCGTATAAAAGCATTTTAAGCTGGCAAAGCATTACATGAGCTGCTTGTTTGCCTTAGTCTTCTATATATTTAAATTTTATTTATATGCACGAAAAAATGTTGGCAACGAAATTGCAGCCAAAATTTCATTTCGTTTATTTCTAAAAATTGTTTTATTTTGTTGGCAAACAAATGAAATTAAATAAATAAATTGCATTTGAAATTAAATGTTGTCTTTGTGCTGTGCTGTATGTTCAAAAGTAGTTGGTTTTTTGGCATTTTAATTACTTGAAAATTAATGACTCGTATACTTAATATTGCGCATACGTCACGTTGTGTCTGTAAATGTATAAAAATACATACAGGCAGCAAAATTAAACGATCGCAAAAACAACTCATAATTATTACGCTCAAAGGCATATAAAAGTATCACAAATATTTCAAACGAACGTCTGGTCGTGGAGCTAACTTGTGGCATCAAAATATCAGCTCATAACTTGTATAGAAATTTATGTTTTTTGTATATTACGTATACGCACAGTCGGCCAAAAGTTATGCGAGCGTGCATTTCAGTTATTGAAAAAAAAGGGGTCAGTCTCAAATTTTTTAAATTTCAGCAATTAAAATCTTAAAAACAATGATTACAATCCACCTTTAAATAGAAGATCTTCTACAAAGTTTATGAAAGAAATATGAGATCGCTATCTTTAAAATTGTCCTTAAAACAAATTCTTAGAAACAAGGCTTAAACACCCACCTACAAATGATAGCATCTTCTTTAAAATTTTCGATGTAAGGATTAAATCGCAACGTTTTAAATTCTCATAAAAATAAATTCTTAAGAACAAGGCGCAAACACCCTGCTGCAAATGATAGGTCTCGTTCCAATGTATGAAATAAAGATCAGATCGCAATCTTTTAAATTCTCATCAAAATAAATTCTAAGAAACAAGTCCCAAACACGCTCCTGCAAATGAGAGGATCTTCACCAAAATTTACGACATAAAGATCAGATCGAAACCTCTTAAATTGTTACCAAAATAAATTCTTAGAATCAAGGCTCAAACTCCCTCCTACAAATAATAGGATCTCCTCCAAAATTTAGGACACAAAGATCAGATCAGACTCAAATACCTTCCTACAAATGATAAAAATCGACTGTAAAATTTACGGCATTAATCCTTAAAGACAAGGCTCAAACACGTTCCTAAGATCTCCTACAAGTTACTCATTAATGATATAAATAAATAAAAAACTTACACTTAAGTGTATGAATAATTTTAGTGCCCACTGTTCACTTATAAGTTGTTGTGTGTAAGTTGAATATGTAAAGTGTAGCGCATGACAAACGTTGGCCAACAGCAGCGGCAACAAATTAGTGCACACACACATGCCAAAAATTCGCATACACGTTAACACACACACACTCACAGACACACCGACTATTCACACAAACGGATGACTCACACACACATTGACGCTACTCTGTTGGCTGCCAAAAAGTTGGCAACAAATTTGCGCGTTGTTTCAAGTGCCCCTCGAATGTTTCCAACATTTGGCACTCAAAACGTTTCTCACTCTCTCTCTCTCTGCAGCTCTTCTCTACTTGCGTTCTCTTTGGCTCTAGGGCTAGCTAGACGTTGGCAAGGGCAGTGATTTCTCTATAGCTTTGGGCGCCATTGAAATTGTTATATATTATATTTATATATACTACTACCAAGTGCTGCAATAAATAAGAGTATCTATGCCATGTTGCCACTTTTTTTTTAGTTATAGTTGCTTCACTTTTTTTGCTACTCACTTATAAAATATTCAATAAACTTTGCCTTGACCACATGGCGTATGCTTTATAAATTTATATTGACATATATTACAGCGAAACGCCATTTGCTTTTGGCAGTGAGAGTGCACAAACGGAAAGTCCAACATTTTGAAATCTTTTTCTAGCTAATTTCTTTTTTGAAGTTCAAAAGAAGTTGCGGCAAATGGCAAAAGTTTGGCGCGACAAAACTTGATCGGCGGGGTGTTGGTAATACGTGACGGAAAAAGTACATCAATCACAGGAAAAGGCAGTTTAAAACGCATTAGCTTGGAATTACCTTTCAACTGGTAAGCATATATTTTAGTGCTTTAATTAGTGTGAAAAATTAAAAGTTTAAGGAATATCATAACAAATGGCATACTGGCATGTTTTTGTGTGGATTTAAGTAAGTCAAGTAAGTTTACCAAAACAAAATTCAAATCTTTGGAAAAATATTTATTCGCAAAGACTATGGACATAGCTCCAATGAAGATATCGCAAGATAATAGTGCAGATGGATTGATTAGCCCAAAAACGCAAGTATATATTTTAGAAAGACCTACACGACTACTTCCCACCACTCGCCACGGCAATCAAAGTGTAAGGATCCACCACTGACGTCAAGATTAAATTTGCGGCGAAACAAGGCTCTTTAAGAGTCTGTCTCATACAAGCTGGCTGCAGCAAGCGTCTGTTACTATGCCTACTTAGCTTAGAATATTTTTAATAGATTTCGAAAGTTAAAAACTTTAAATCTTTTCAAGCAATCTAAAATGTTACAAATTACATGATTTTTTAAACTTAAATTTAAGCCGTACAAATCCGAATCAGTTACGCAAATCAACAACTAAAAAGAGAATTTCATTTAAAATAAAAAAAATCAATATATAATATAATACAATTTTCCCCAAATACTGATATCAACAGAAAGAATTTTCTTGAAATTTCTTGAATAAAAATAAGAATAACCTAATAAAAAAAATTCTACAAAATTTTATATAAAGCTAATATATATCAAATCCAAAAAATTTATTAAAAATCGTTTGATGCTTCAAAAGCGATTATTTTGTTGAAAGACGTATTGAAACAAGTCGTGTTAGATTAAAACAGTAGCAAATCTGGGGCAATCATGACAGCTGTTCTCTGTCAAAGAAAAATGCTCTTGCTAGAATTTATAGAAAAATTAAGTGAAAATTTGTAGGGCAAGAAAATACGAATGCAAATATAACCACTTTTTTTTTGTCTTTTTCGGCACAAAAGATTTTTAATCAATAATTTAAAGTAAAAACGTTAAAACGGCGAAAAATATCCGCCACTTTAAGCCTTTAAAATCCACGTTCATTTCAACCAGCGTTGCCAACACACATTACAGATAACAAGCATGCAAAATGAGCAACGGCATTGCCAACTTAAATAATCATCAGTTATCGGCTTTCCTCACACAAATAAAGTTAATAAAAGACCCTATGATTGGCTAACAATCAGCATAATCAACATATTTTATAATTATATTTATTGCATTATTCATTCAGCAACACCGCTTTCAAATATTATGCCAAATCAATGCAATTTACATTAATGCAATAATTTTTTTTCCTAACTTTGCAAACACATACTTAATTATGTAATTTAATGATATATTACGAACCACCAGCAATGAAAACCACACAGCTACAATCGGCTTCAAATTGAAATTGAAATCTAATATACTAGCAATAAATATATGTACATACATATGTAATAACACTGCTTAACATAAGTACCACACCATGTACACACACACACACACCCGGTGTATAGATGTAGTTATTTACGTATTTACGTTTTTGTATGAATAATGTATGTGCAATTAAAAATCATCGGCATTGCAAAAGTTAATTATGCGCAAAGTGAAACCAAATGTTTTGGCTCAAACAAACTGAAAAATAGAAAATGGGGGAAGGGCAAAAAATACAGAGCGAAATGGTAAAAGAAAATTGGCAAATGGCAACTAAATGTATGAAATGTATTTTGAACAACAATGAAATGTGAAATCTGAAATTGGATTCGCATTTGTGGGTATTAAATTCTCTAAAAACAGCTGCACAATGTGCCAATCGCACATTAACACCCACAAGCACATAAACACACACACATACAAATATGAGTACTTACACCCAACACTCACACTCGTACATATCTAATTACATGCATTTGCTGGCCTAAATCACTACAAGCACAGTGAGTGTGAATTGTTTGTGTACACTTGATTTAGGGCAACAGAATTAGTTGCAATTTGAACAGAAATAAAACGCAATAGATGCTCGTCCATAAACAATAATTTTTGGAAGTAATTTGACAAAAGAGAAAAATAATAAAGAATTTTCGCCAGATGACAGTCTGTAGCTCAACGAAATAAAATTTCCAAAGTAGGAAAACTGTGATTTTTCCCCACAGGGTCTTTCAATCTATTGAACTTTTACAAAATACAATATTTTGGAAAACAATGAGATCTTTATCGCTTTTTATTATCTGGAGGAATATGTATATTGCCATAGGTAACATAGACAAAAAAAAAAAAAAAAAAAATATAACACGAGCTTTAATTTATATAACTTACTTTTGTATTATAAAATTAACAAAAGTAAAAATATTGCATATATTTAATATATTTAAAATTATATAAAACATCACAATTTAATATTAAATACATAAAACAGAAAGTTCTTATATGATTCAGGGTTTAGGTTGTTTATTTTATAACTAAAATATCAGCCGAGCTACGAAAAATCAAACGTTAGACAACCCGATAAATTTATAACAATATCATATTAACCAGCACAAGCTAAAAAAATAATATTTAGTATTGTATTTAGATCATTTTTCTTAGCTTACTTTTCTTAAAGTTTTAAATGAAGTTCATTGAAGTTCATTTACAAACATAATAAAAAAAATTACTTAAATGTGTAAATATTACAGAAAAATCGTAGAAACATTGTTTAATAAAATAAAAAAGTGTTATACAATTAATGAAACATTTTTTTAACTTTAACAATAAAAAATTACATAAAAAAACTTAATTTTGTTTTTTTTAAACACAAAAATTCATTTTGCCTTTTTGTAAATAAAAAAATTAATTTAATTTTTTATAAAAACATTTTCAATTAAAAAAAAATTGAAGCACATTTTTCTTTACTTCAACAATATCAATAAAATAAAACATTTTTCAGTAATTGCAATGAAAATGAAACAATATTTAATTTCATTATTTTATGTATAATTATTTTTCAAATTGGATTTAAAATGTAACATTATCTGCTTTATTTATTACTTTTTTATTAAATATTCAAAACTGCCAATTTTGCAGCATCATTTTACAATAATTTTAAACTTATTTATTTTAACTGCTATCCCGAAACTTTTCAGCAGCAGTGTGATAACATAAGCTTAATTGAATTGACTCGAATGGATCAAAAGGCCATTGAAGAGTTCGCAAGTAAGCAAAAATAATAATAATAACAATAACAAGAGCAATGGAAACTACTCGAATCAAACAAAAACAATCATAAATCAATTAATCATTAATCAATTTCGAAAAACAGAACATTCGAAAGAAATTCAATAGAAGACGGAGAAGAAGAAAACAAAATTAACACAGCCTACAGTTGGTGTGGGAGAGTAATGACTGTACTATATGTACAGCATATGTTTCCAGCAAATAAACTTATGGGAAAATTTTAATGATATGCTAAACAAATCATTATTTACAAATTTAAAGCATAAACTTAAAAATGAGTAGAAATTTGCTTAAATGGAATTTTTTTACAGCTAAGGCGATGGTAAAATTGAAACAATTCTAATAATAATAAAATAATAATTATAATAAGAAAACTCATAATAATACTTAGGAAAATAATATTGAAATTTAAACATTTTTTAATTATACTTTTTATGATTATTATTGTTTTTTTTATTTTTTTATTATTTTGAAAAGCTAATTCTATATATAAATTTGATCTTGTCGTTTGTATGAACAAAGGCGTTCCCACGAAGAAGATTTTCAATGCGAAAGTCGACGAAGGAAGACGGAGGGAACGACCTAAGTTGAGTTTCAAAGACTAAGTGGAAGAGGGCCTATCTTCAACTTGCGACGGTGCGCGACAAGCAGGGCTAAAGTAAGTAATTCCATATATTTTTATGTTTTTAATCTTTTTATGAGAATAATTCCATCGCAGTAAATAGATATTTTGAATATTAAGTTTTTTTCAAAATTTTTTCCATAATCTTGCACTAGTTTCAAAATTGCTCAACATTTAAGGTAGAATAATTAATCTCGTCACTTTTATATTACTTAGACTTTAGATTTTACTAGTTTATGAGGTAATTTTAATTTTGGTTTTACAGTATTTTAGTCCCTTTTTTTCCAAAATTAAATCTTTTTAAATGGTATTTTTACCTTTGCCAAACGGAAATAAATTTTAAAATTTAAAAAAAAGAATCTTTAAGGTACTCTTATGTTTGAGGATCCAAAGGGAATGAAATTGAATAAGATTTTCCGAATAAAAAAAATATATATTACATTATTTTGTAACTAAATAAACTAAATTTTGTAACTAAAAAAATATAAATAAATAAAAAAATATATAAAATTTCTAACGCACGTTCCTGTTCAATGGAAATGAGGATGAATAAGATTTTCTGAATAAAAATAAAATAACTAAATTTGTAAGTAAAAAATGTTTAATTATTAAGGATTTTTTATATTTTAGTCTATTTTTTTAAATTTAAATCCTTTTTTATTTTTGCGATATGGAAAGTCCATTACCGTCTTGATGCTGTTCCTTAAATTTAAAAACCTCAACAAAAAAATCAAATGAAACACTTAACCAACTTTTCTGTTTAAGAAATCAAAAAAAAAAAAGAACAAAATTTTCTGAATAATATAAAAAATTTAAGTTTTAAGTAAATTGTGTTATAATTTAATTATATTTTAATAATATTTTTATTACAATTTTTTATTGAAACAATTTTTATATATTTTAGTCTTTTTTTTTAATTAAAAAACTTTTTTAAATGAGATTCTTATCTCACACGGAAATTGCATTTCTGTTTTGCTGCTGTTCATTAAATATTGGTCAACTTTTTAATGAAGCAGCCAACCAAAAATATTTATAAAATCAATGAAATAAATCAAGTGAACAAAACATTTGAATAAATTTATTGAATAAATTCCCGAGGAACGATATGCTATGTATAACAGTTTGTATAACAGATATTAACTGCAGTGCCAACGGACAAGTTAGCTTGCGTACAGCCAAGATTTTGAAATATAAATTTTAGACGCTTCATAAAAAAGTTTATTTATTTATTTAAAAACAGCCATTTAGTTTTATTAGTTTGCCGAAAAACTAGTAAAAAAGCAAAAGATTAGCTGCTCTCGCTTTTCTAACTGCAAGGCAACTTTGCCGCAGTTTAATAAGCTGAATATTCTTGGTTGATAGCACCAAAAGAAAAGACGATAAATTTAAAGACCAAGCAACTTACGGAGAACTGTGAAAGCATTCGCAAGTACTTTTTGTACAAAAATTCGTAATCAGTAAAGTAAAAGTACATAGCAACCTTTTGATAGACCATTTTCAGCAATACCCACTTATCCTGTGCAAACTTCATGAAGACTTGAAAAACTGCCAGAAAATTGGTTGCTTCTAAAGTTAGGCTGCCCAATGTGTAAAAAACTTAAGTTTATTCCCGTTGACTGTGCATTGCTCCAAATTCGAAATATGTAGAAATCTCTATTAACGGCTGCTCGAAGATAACAGGGATCTAAAGTTTGTAGCCGAATCAGAACAGCGGTGTCTTACAGATTTTACAGATTTTCCTAGATAACTTGCTTGCTAACTTGCTAGTGCTAGACTACGACAGCAGTGCTGCCTGCAGTGTGGAATCGCACTTCCGACCTTTCGGTTTAGACGCGAGTACGCTTGTCCTTTCATTTCCGCCATACCCTGAGATAGTTGAAAAAACATGGTCAAACCAAGAGATCTGCGTAGAAGACATATAAACCATAGTCGCGACCAGCATTGGGACGACAAGGACTACAAGAAGGTCTATATGGGTACCAGATGGACGGCCAAACATTTTGTTGGTGCCTAAGGACATTGTGCTCGAAAAGTTGGTATTGAAGCTAACAGCGCAACTCTGCCAAGTGCGTGCTTGTGCAGCTCATCAAGAAAGACAGGAAGACTACCACTTTCGTACTTGGTGACGGTAGCTTGAACTATATTGAGAAAAATTATAAAGTTTTAATTGTCGGTTTCGGTTGTGAAGGTCATGCCATTGCAAGATTGTTAAAGTTGCCCACGTTGTACTGTTAGCTCTTTATAAGGAAAAGGAGCAACGATTAAGGTCTTAGATTATGATAAACTTTTCCCAAAAAAAAGTTACAATTTTACAAACTAAATAAACGCTACCGCGGCTCACATCGATGTTTACCTTCGCCTATATATTCCTGATTAAATTTTGCTAATCCTGTAGATAGCGACGTGCATCATTACTTAAGCGCTTGTTGTTGCTGCCACTCAAGATTGTCGGGCTGCATACACTACAGACATTTCTCATAAAAATAAATAGCTATAGACTTGCTTGAAAACCATTCACTGCACACTTTTCCAACAAAAAAACACAAAGTAAATGCCTTTAAAGCTAATTAAACTCAACTATACACACACAGCCACCCCTTTGTGCCATTATTTTCCAAATGCACAGATAACCAAGTCCCAGCGTCACTGCCATTGTGGGGAAAATTCATCCAAAAAAAAAAAAAAAACAGACGCAGAATATTGAATGCGATAATTATACGCTAAAAGAAAAGACGACTAGACAAGAGATGCCAGGCAGCCAGGCAACCAGTCAGCCCGCCAGTCGTCCAATCGTTTATATTCCTCATTCACAGACAGAACATTATCGCGCCAAGTGTGCTGATGCTCCGGGCGGGGCGGGCGGTGAACATGTGCGGCAAAGATGAGTGTACGCGCGTGAAAAAAATAAGAAACCTTTAAAATTCAATTACGTAGCCTAAATACAATCTACATTAATTTGCACGAGATTATTTTTCAATTTCTACTAATTTTGAATGCTTTTTGTATTCAGAGCTCTGACGATTTCCTCCCCCACTTACCCCCCACACACACACACACACACATTTTGTTTGGCTGCCAAGCATGTTTTTGTTTTTGCTTCTATTTTTCACGCGCCCTAAGTGCCAACGTTGCGTATGAGTAATGCTTGCAGTCAGACGAGTTTGGCTGTCATCGAGCGAGAGCGAACCGCCATTGTCGCGACGACGCGCAGCATTTTGAAATGCTGCCAAGCTGGCCCTAGACAATGGACTGACTACAGACCAGACTTTTGAATGGCAGTTGATTTGTGTGTCTAGGAGGAGTCAGGGAATCTATATTGTAGTAGCGCAAACCAACAATGCGACAACAATGTCCTCAAAGATTTTCAAAAATACCAACATAGAAATGGCAAAAGAATTGCAGAAAGTTGTGTTAAAAAAAAAAAAATTTTAAGCTAGCAGTTCTTGAGAAAAACTAATAAAGCTGGTTATCTGTGCATCAAGTAAGCTGGAAAAAATACTATTTTTAATTAAAAAAGATTCAACAGAAAAGAAATCTATTAACTTTTTCTATAGTCGTAGCTTCGCATTTTCACAAATTTTTGGCAGAACTGTAAATTTTTTGAAATAAATATATATATTTAACTTAGTAATAACTTTAAGAAATCAAAAAAAAAAATACAATTAAACGTTTATAATACAAATATTTACGAGTAATTCATAGCAACATTTAAAGTCAGCTGTCACACCAGCCAAAACACCTTTTTCAGACAAACATGTAATATTTCTTCTAAGACCCATGCACTGAATCGATAATCTAACCTGTATAGATTAAAAAGTTATCGATAATCCTAAGTGAACCAATTTTGAAAACTATCTTATCAACATTAACTGCTTGAAAAGCAAAACGCAAAATAAAATAAATATATATAACTTGTCTCGAAATTATTACATCTTGACTGAATAAAACAATAATAAAAGACAGACTGAAACAAAAGTAATTAAGCAGATTTAAACAGTTTTTAACAAATTGCCAAAAAAAACGTGACAATTTCTTTTGGTTCTGTCCTCGCATTTGCTTAGTTCTTAAGCAAATAGTTCTTTTTTTGCATCAATATATGTATATATCTTTGTGTTCACCGTAAAATAGAGAAAATGCTATCCAATGAATATTAGATAAATTCAAAATGCATCAAAACTTCTCTTTTTTTTGTAAAAATATGTAAGCATTTATTTAACAATAAACAAGTTGATTCTTAAAAGAGCGTACTGGTGTTTGGGCTGACGTAGTCTTGCCAATTTTAAATAACTTTTAAATATTAAAAACCAG
Source organism: Chymomyza procnemis (assembly GCA_035046065.1). Classification (NCBI taxonomy): domain Eukaryota; kingdom Metazoa; phylum Arthropoda; class Insecta; order Diptera; family Drosophilidae; genus Chymomyza; species Chymomyza procnemis. The sequence continues at coordinate 20,597,088 of JAWNOJ010000004.1, forward strand.
ATTGCACAATTCTACTTAGTATATTTTTGCTTAAGTATCAGCTTGCATGTATTAATTAGCCAAGGCTGAGACTTGTAGAATCAAAATATAATATTGAAAATTATAATAATATTGATAATAATCAAAATAATAAAAAATTAAAAATACTGCGTACCAAAAATGGTCAGCTAAGTTCTTAGCCGTAAAGCACGATGGAGCTTTGATAATAAGAAATCTATATAAATTTTCTGAACTTTCGATTGCAACTGACTTGTATCTAGTGTAATTTATATCTTTTGTCAAAGCTAATGCAAAAAACGTTTAATAATAGTATGTTGTAAACAATAATAAAAAGTTAAAAATGCTGCAGACAAAAATTGTCAGCTAAATAAGAACTTAGCACTAAGCCTAAGGAGCCTTAGGGCGCAATGGAACTTTGATTACAAAAAAATCTATTTCTATTTATCGAAATTTCGATCGAAACTGACTTATGCCTAATGTCACTTTTATCGCGAGCTAACGTCGAAAAGCACCTATGATTCCCTAACCTAACAACTATAATTGCATATTTCAACTAAAGCAACAACTTATACCTTAAGAAATTTAAAACCGGCGGATTATCTACAAAAAAAAGCTACCTTCAAAATGTTCTCACCAAACGAATATCATACACACCATCAAACTCTTCCCACAATTGCTTTCTCATCAAGTTGAAAGCATAAAGCATTCCGTTTGCTGTTTAAAGTCTATCCCCAGGTATCACATAATGCACATCTCCTAAGTAGCCTCTAAAGTGCTACTTATACCGCTTTAATATTAATGTTGTTAATAATCATGATTAGCAGGCTCTTGCGATGTCAACCACATTGCCGGCGTCACACCTCGCACATAAAGTATACGCACTGTGGGCGCACAAAAGCACAAATATTAATTGATGGCCCCCATTGTGTGCGCTTGTTAGCTGTCTAATTGCCTGCCTGCAAGTGCACTACAGTAAAACAGCTACGACAGCAGCAACGACAACAATAGCAACAATTTGCAAAAACAACTAACTCACTGTAGACTAAACACTAACAATATATTTACAGTGAAATGTAATTGCATAAGTGCAATTAAACAGCTTGACACACGCGGCGTATACACAATACGCGTCGCCTTAAGCGCGGCATATGCTCGGCGTATATCCGCCGCCAGCTGACGTCACAGTAGCGGTGGCAGCAGCAAACGGAAGAAGCAGCAGCAGCAGCAGGAGCAGGAGACGTGGCGGCAAGTTGCAACGACGACGACCTTTATGGCTACAACAAATGTTTTTACTGCAACGTTTTTGCCCACCGTCAGCCCACTTAGAGAATCCCTCGCGCGACACTGGGGCAGCTTGAAAAGTTGTAAAAATGGCGTGAATCTTCAATTAGTTAATATTTATGATTAATTTAGGAGTACAACTTAGTACAGTTGACTTTATGATTAAGGTGTATTTAGGTAGAACTAGAAAATCGGCATATAAAACTAATACGTGTCCCTAGGCTGATGAGCTAATTTTTTATAGATTTATATTTTTTTTAAATCCTGTAAAATGCTGAAATTTTGAAAGACAAATAATGAGCAGAACGGAACTTACAATAATTTTTGTATCAAGACGAAAAAATTAAATTTTTGTAACCAATATTTTCTGATCGAATTTTAATTTCAAAACTACAAGAAGCAGCTGAAAGCTTATACTATTTTAAATGTGTAGGGTCACATCTTTACGCCAATGACGAGTTATCGAAGGGAACACTTCAAAAATAATCTCTTTTGTCAAAATGAGCTCGCAGTATCAAAAAATTTGAAGTTTATTATTTTTAGCGCGATAACGATCCTGCTGAGGATTTGCAATATGGTAGGACAGGCTGAAAATAATGACTTACTCTGGATGAGAGTACAAAAGAAACTTTGTTAAGAAGAAGAAACCGAGCAAGAGCTTACGCAGAAATAACACGACTTGTTTTACGTTCATTGAGAGAAGTGAATTTTATAAGACGAATAGGAGTGGCATCCTTTTTAAGGCCCAAAGAGCAAGTATTAAAAATTGTTTTTGTATAGATTCAACAAATTAAAAAGTTTAAAAGAGAGCGCTTTTTTACTTTAATTTTATAGTTATTTTAATGAAAATATTTTAAAAGCGCTAAGCGCAAATAAGGATGGTTGGGTCATACCCTAGCAAAAATTCCGAAGAAATTCGTCACGCAGTACTGCAGTGGAATCCTCAGAGCTACCGCGGTAAAGGCATGACATGAAAAATTACCTAAGAAATGGCCTGGCGCGGGACACAGGCGGCAAAAACCCAAAGCAAGAAATAGGGACAATTGGAAGATGTTTAATACTCGCTTAATAATCTGTGACTAGACAAGGTTTTTTATTTTTTTTAAATAATAATCATTTTAAAAGCAGCTGCCACCAAGTATATGGTATCCAGACAGAAGCGTAATATTTTGGATTGTATACACGGTTAAGATACCCGTATTCAACTTTGACCATAAACTTTCGGATCCTGCCTTTTCAAATAGCCAGAATATCAGAAATCTTCGCCTTTGGAGAGATATAAGCCTAGTTAAGGCGTTAAATTAATTTAAATTGGAGTTTTTATGGCAAATATCCTAAGTTACCTATAGTATGTACTCTCTTTAAAGAAATGAGCTAAAGAAAAGACAATAGGACAGCCCTGTTCAAATTCGACTATAAGCTTAGGGTGTCAGTTCTCGTCAAATAGCCAGGAATAGAGATATACTCTTATTCCGCCTTTGGAGCGATACCCGCATAATCAAAGCGAATAAACTTGTTTAATTTGGAGATTCTGTGGAAAATCTCTTAAATACCTTATATTATGTGCGCTCTTTAAGGCAATTTGCCATTGCAACAACTGTTCAATCTACCCTCTTCAAGTCAGTAGCGGCATAGCCAAAGCCAATTCATGGCAACATTGTTGGCAACTGACACTGACTGCAGTTTGTCTTCATTCATTTATTTTTGCCACTGTGTGTGTGTGTGTTGCCACGTCGACGCATGTAAGTGTGTGTGTATCTGTGTGTAAAAGTGTGTGTCTGCTTGCATCTCTGTGGAAGATTCGTAAAAGTCGTAAATTTTAAATGCTTTGTAGGTCATTGCTGTTTTAGTTGATAGTTGATCTTTTTTTACTCTGCCACTGCTGCTTTTTTCAATTTGGTTTTTTTTTTATTTTTTTCACTTTTCACGCTGTAAACTTTTCGCAGCTATGTAATGGCCAAATTGTTTAACAAAAAAAACGATGTTTTTATATATAAAAATATGATAGCGAAAGTATGCAGAACTGAAGAAAACTGAAGTTTTTATACACTGCATTTTGTGACTACCTGCATTTTTTGATAATTTTAAATAGTAGTTTGATAGTTTCGAACCATCAGCTGGCTGAAAAACCAACGATGCCGGCCAGTTTTTTCAAACACATCTTTACACACCAATCTGTTTCATATACAAGAAACTGACATTTCACATTGCATATTCCACATTTGCTTGTCAGATATTTTGATAGCTGCTCCTCCCACCTAAGACCTAAGCTCAAAATTTATGAACACAAATAATGTAAGCTTAGTACCGCTGTTTGCTCTGATTAAAGGATTACTTCTGAAAATGCTTTGACTGATGCTCTTTAAAGCCTTACAAACTCGCTGACAAACTCCTGCAGCTGCTTATATAATATAATTCACTTACAACAAATTTTAAACAAAAAAAAAAAAAATAAAATAAAAGAATGAAAAGTTGAAAGATAAAATTTATGCGCTTGGTTTACCCGGTCAGCAGTGCCTCCAAAGTTCAAAGCTCATATAACTCACACACACACACACAGATAGACACACTGACAAACCACACACGTGCAGAGGAGCACTTAGTGTTTTGGTCGCTCCATGATTGAGTTTCGCTTGGCAGATTGGCCAGCTCCAAGCTTGCATTGTTCCTTGCCAGCTTTTGTGTTCATGGCTTTTTGCGTTGTTTTTTCCCCAAAGGACTTGGCTGTTGTTGTTCTTTTTTTTCTTGTTGTTGTTGGTCTTGTCATTTGTTGTTGTTGTTCGCACACACACTCTGTGTATTTTTATTGCAAATTGTTTGCAACAATTTTGTGCATGCAAAGCATGTAGCACCTAACCCTGCTGGTGCGTCTCGCCGCTGCTTGCTGCTGTGGCACATTTTCAGCCAAAGGAATAAAATGTGAAGCTTTAAAAAAAAAAACAAAAGCTTTGCCGTGTACAAAAGAACAACTATGTAATACCCTATAAATATGAAAAATAATTACTTAATTGAGACACAATCTAGGCACAATGTCCTTTGGAGCTTAATTTTCAAAGAATTCTCACAACAATTTCCTACACCTTCAAGTACGCTGTATAGCACATTCCTACAGCCCGCATCTGCTCCGTATAGTTTTCACATTTAAGATTCGTTTTCTGCCAGAATCCAACGAAAAACAATGCTTTACCCTAACTTACCCTCTGGTTACAGGTTACATCAAATTACGAGTTTAAACCAAAAAAAAAAAACCGAAAACACAAAAATCAGCAACATAGCTGCAATGCAGCCTGTGTCCATGGACAATGAGCCTACCAATACTCAGACACAGACATGACCACAAGGATTCACACACAAATTAAATGTGTATGCAATATGTATGTGCAAATGTGAAGGATACTTATTGTTGCGTATACGTAATACGAACGAGGGTTGCATTTAAAATAGTTGCCTCCCCTTTTGAGTATAAAATCATACACAGTGCATGTGAAATGTATACAAACAGTTTATACGTTTAAATGGCTGAAGCCTGGAAAATATACATGATTCATACATTTATGATATCTATTTGGTTTTCAAAATCTAAATTTTTAAATCTAGTATAATTTTTTTAATTATTGACTCGTTCTTATCGTTCTCATAGACGCTGCAGCAAAGAAAGTGTTCGATGCTCAAGCCGTCAAAGGAAAGTGCAGTTTTTTCAGAGTGTTTGAGATTTCTCCTTAAACAATTCAGAACAATTAGAATTATTTCAATATTTTTTGAATAAAGTTCATAATTTAAGTGAGTTTAAAATTGTTTAAAATAATTTTTAACAATTCAAAAACTATTTTAAATCATTTTAGAAGTTAGTGATTTAAGTTACTTTAAATTGTTGTTAAAAGTGTTAAGATTTTGAAATAATTCTTATTATTTTATAGTTCTCAATTGCTCTCAATAATTTTAAATTATGCAAAATCATAAAGTGTGATAGGAAAAATCATGCCTAGTATTAAAAACTTTACAAAATTGACCACATTCTAGTTTCAATAATTCCATATAAAGTGTTCGCATAATTTTAAGCAGCAGTGTATGAAATTTAAATTTTGGGGTGAATTGAAAATAATCCTATTATTGTTATTATTATTTTATTTATAATTTGGAACAAGCAAGGCGGCATTCTGCCCACATTTAGTTGAAGCACCTAAGACTGCTTTTGAAATTCAAGCATTTTAAGGCAAGTGTTAACTGCTCTACGTTTAATTAATAATGAGCTCTATGAAATACTGAATAAATTATACAATAATATACTTATTAGTTTGTTAATTAAAATAGTGGATGCTGCACATGAAACCGGTTTGCACCTTATTTCTGCATACATATTATTATAAGCTAAAATGACTGCTAAGTGTTATCCTGAAATTGGGTCAAATTGTTATTTCAGGAATGCGTGTGTAACGCGACGGAACCCATGACCCAGCTATAATTAAATATAATTTTTACAAGATATTTTTAGCTGTAACGCAGCGTTGGCAATAACTTGGGCAAAGCGCCTATACTTGCTTGCTTTAATTCATAATGTGCCATAATTCTCAAATCAAATCGAATTAGGTCACGTGTGGGTGACCATCTCTCAACTCTCGGGCCACTCATAGCTACTTACTCCAACTTTATTGCTGACATGCGATACCATCTCAAAATGCCCACTTATAGGCGCATCAAAAAGTTCAATAATTTAATTTGTCTTCCTTAAAAGTGCCCTTAATCACTCGTGAGTAGCGTGTTTTTTTTTAGCACATCGTAAACCCCTCAACAAGCCCAACAACGATGAGAGCGTCTTCTGCATTGCTTGAAATTCATTTGTTGAGTTGCAAGCATGCAACTGCCAAAAACAATTTAAAGACACTCACTCATCCAGACACACACACACACCCAAATACACTCACTCACTGACTAATACACTCACGCGAATACTCACGAAGGCCTGACTGACTTATAACAAATTTACACAATGCATGCAAACATTTTGTTCAGATTGGATTTATGGTTATGTACGAAATTGATTGAAACTAAAGATGAGCGCGTGATAGATCACGCTTGATGCGATAAAATCAGTTGGGATTGAAATTTATTGAGACTAAAGATGGGCGAATGATAGATCACGCGTGTTGCAATAAAATTAGTTGTGTAGAACTAAATTCATAATTAACAACTTTTTATAAAAAGCCCTACTCTTTGACGAAGCTTATAAATCAAAACTAATTCGATTATAAAAAATTGGCGATCTTTTTGTTTATTTTTAATTTGGTTGAATTGATTTGCCCCAAAAAGGCTTAAAAATAAGGACTATTTGCCAGCGTACTTCTTATGATGAAGCTTTGTTTTTTGAAATTTTTTTATTTTGATTTATCCTGTTGTGTTTTGTTCCGTTCCCTGTGCTCTGTTCTATTCTGTTCTATTGTGTTCTCTGTTCTATTCTGTTCTGATCTGGTCTGTTCTCTGTTTTATTCTTTTCTCTGTTCTATTCTGTTCTGTTCTGTTCTGTTCTATTCTGATCTGTTCTGTTCTGTTCTCTGTTTTATTCTCATCTGTTCTGTTCTGTTCTGTTCTATTCTGATCAGTTCTATTATATTCTGTTCTGTTCTATTCTGTTCTTTGTTCTATTCTGTTCTCTTTTCTATTCTGTTCTATTCTTATCTGTTATCTTTGCATTCAGCTTGATAAACTATATTCTCAAATTAAAACTAATTACTTTTCTTATAATTATAAAAACCATAAAAATTTATAATTTTATTTGTTGAAAAAGTCATAAGCAAATTTCGTGCAAATCAGCGCCCATCTTTCTGGACTGCTTTTCGACTATGAATCACGTTCCACATTAATGCAGTCACGGAAATACTATATACATTCGAAGACAAACACATGCGTATATAATGCACTCAGCTGCGAGGGCAGTCTGAAACGTTATTGTAAAAGAGAAATATGTGATTGGAACAAAGAGCTCTTCAAAGCTTTCTTTCTCAGACAAGTTTGTGTGTAAGTAAACGGATGATAAGCAAGAGAGGTTTATCCAAGCAACATCACTAGAGAAGTAAATTAGCTGCTTTGCTATTACCATAATTTGCCATAATAGCTCTGATTACCTATTTTTAGAGTACCAAGTTGGAAATATAGAAAAAAAATATCAGTATTTTTCAATTTTTTCTCTCTCAGACAAGTGGCGAAACTTAAATGTGTATATTTAGGATAGTTTTTAGAAAATATCTTTATTTTTTTTACTTGAATGTACCAATACAGATTGGTGATTTTATCTGGCCACCGAGATCACAAGATCTTACGTCAGCAGAAATTTTTTAATGGGAATATTTGTCATCCAAGGTGTTATACGCTGATAAGCCAAGGAACATAGCTCAACTTAAAGACACTAAACGACGCGAAATTGCAGCCATATCGACTGATACATTGGCCAAAACAATGCAAAACATTTCCTACTCAATGCAGCAGGTCATTTACGCGATATGATACTCAAGAATCTTTGAAAGAAAATAACAAAGTCCAATTGCCGAGATAATCTTTAAGGTAATAAATGGACCACAATAGACCTACAAATATCGTTGGAAATCTTCGCCCATAAATTAGAATAATAAGCTGAGAAAATGCCAGCGGCGTCGAATGCAGCATTCTCTCTGCAAAGAACGAAAATCCATTTTCAGTCGCTGCAGTGGAAAACAAAAGGTGGAATTACTTCGATGCTTCTTCAGGATAAGAAAAGCCTAGACTATGGTGTGTTCTGTTGGTAGTGAAATCGAATTTCAAATACATCAAAGAGAGATATAGATATATATATATAGACTTGAACAAATTGCTGTGGGAACAAAACCATGCTACCTGGTAGCCTTAATAAAGCACAGTGCACCTTAAGTTCCACCGTATTTTTCTAGAAACAAATTCTTTCATATTAAACGGCCTATTCTGTAAAAATATGCAAACGATTTGCCCATTACACAATACTTTTCCATCAGCCCTCGCATTACGTATACGCAATGTTAAATATATATTTTCGTTCAAGTGTTGGCTAACAACAAGCACTGCCTAAATGCATGTTTGTCTGCATAAGAGCTGAACGTTTGTATGTGTCTTGGCCCACTGCGGCTGCAATGTATTAGAAATTTTTTTAATTTGGCACACACGGCGTATGCTGAATATCGTTATTATTGTGTGCATTCGGGCTCTGCTATTTTGGACTCGACTGCAATTGAGTAAATCCGTTCAAATTGGCAATTATACAAATTTGCTTTATAGACAATTACACACTCTCTCGCACACACACACACACACACACACTACAGCTCCACAAATAGAATTTTGGCTTAAAGTGGTTGCCGACTGCGACGCAGTAGTGGGCATAGACGTTGCTTGCTTCTTTTTTTTTTTGGCCAAATTCAGACAAAGTGATTTTGGCGCATTGGCTGTGAGACGAGACACTTGAAACATTTGCTGCCATGGCATGTGATTGATAGTTGGTCTCCGATTGCTTGGCACTGACAGCTATAAATGATTCATCTGGCAGTGCCATTGTACAACAAAACTAAGTTTAGCTGTCATCTGGACGGACAGACAATGACGCACACATGCGACCGTGTCAAAGGTCAGGCCAGCTTAAAGAGGTTAAACGCTAAACGAATGCATGTACCTAATGTGCACCTATTTTTATCGAAACCTACGCTACATACTTAAGGCTATGTTATCCATCAAAAGACAACATAAAAGTATCATTAGATAAGCGTGTTGGAACGCGCAGATACACTTTAAATAATGTCAACAAGGACAGTACTTGTAAAATACTGGATTCGTGGACTTTGCGCAGACTTCGCGAATAATGCTAGTGCTCACTCCTCTTTCGTCTAAGTCGAGGTCTTATTCGGTGATTTTCTACCCAACTGCATCGGTTATGCTATGTTCCAGCAGATGGGACTTAGCAGCCCAACACACTTAGGCCAAGGAGGCGCTCTTGATGATACTGCTACTGTGGCTCTTGATCAACTTGTTCCTACTCAGAGCTTTCCTACTGTTTGAAAGTTGCGAGACCACGATACTAAATCTAACATTATCTATTTTGTAAGCTGAGGTTTGTTTTTAAAAAACGAATAGTTCCACAAGCAAATCTTTGTCCCACACAGTCTATGGCAGTGACTACGCATTGCCAAACCTTCTATAGAAAAAGTGGCGGTGACTGTTGATTGTAATAACTGAAATTGGACTTCTATCAAACCAATTTCGTTAGAATGCAATGGGTGGTAGCCTGCTCCTATAGTAGTACATCGATCACATTTGGTGAGACCCTTTATTTTTCCTTTTTTGTTTTTTAAACTATTCCATTGTCAGATTACAGCTGTCCCAATTGTTTTTATCCAGAAAGAACTGCTCAGTTATTGTCCACAGACAGAAGGGACAGTAGTTGACTGTTTACATGGATGGCGTTCACGCGTTTAGGAGCTGGATGTTGAAGTAGATACTTTGATCCATCTGTCCATGCATACAGAATGCTATACCTTTTTCGCTTGCCTGCTGACCCATTAGAATCCGATAAACGCTCTGCCCTTTTTCAACATGCATTTGTCCAAAATAAAATGCTGAGTATCATTGACCAATGCAATCTAGGCAGCAGGCTGAGCGTCTTTACCTTAAGCTACTTACAGAGTTGGGAATATATTCAACCTACACTGCAATTGTTTCTCTTTCTTCGCCGCCTACTCTGTGCTGTGCTAAGAGAATACACCTTTCTCGCCTCCTAACCTAGCAGAATCCGAGAAACGCTTTGGCATTCTTCAATATGCACTTGCCCATAATGGTAGGAACTATTGTCAAATGCAATGTGGCCAGCATTCTGCAGGTCCTTTATTTAAGCTACTAACAGAGTGGAGAATATGTTTCACCTAAGCGATGCAATTGATGCTCTTTCTACGCTGCGGGCTCTGTTCCAGTTGCGAAGAAAGCTTACGTAGCTATCCTAGTTACTATCTTAGCCATTTGCTGATCTTTCTGCATATAAACAACTCTTCTTTCGCTAAAAAAATGTGGGAATCTGCAAGTTTGTCACAAACGCAATGATGAACTTCCTTCTACATCCAAAGCTCTCTGGTAGAGTATACTGAGATGAGTAGTCTGCAATATAGCTTTCTGAGAGCACATTCTTTGGCAAGTTATAATCAGCCCTACATGCTGACCACGGGCCATAATTTCGTCAGCTGTTCCAGAAGTGAGAGTAGGGGCATTCCTGTAGATACCATATACTCGCCTCTGTTTCCTATGTCATGCAACTAGCGGAATGTTTTTTTTCTTTTTTTGGTTGGGTACACCAATAAATTTCTACAACAAAATTCATAATATTTCAAAAATTTCAAACATTTTTTTCTTTGAATTCTTCAAGGAATTTTATGCTTCGTCTCGTACCGCTAACAAACATTAGCATTCCATAAATTTTATATGCACTTTAATCAAAAATTTACAGTGTATAGGATATAATAAATATTCTATTCTTGTGAATCGCGTACTCACATTGACATAAGCATTCCTGCAGAACAGCTGCTACATCATCGTCATAATCATCATAATCATCATCATTATGGGAGCAGACTCCATCAAAGTCACAAAACTATCATGGCTGGCATTTACCGTTGCCAATGACGACGACGACGCCGACGTCACTATAAAAGTGTTGAAAATTATTCACACACACGCGCACAAACACCCACAAACACCTACACACACACACACAGAGAAAGGTCGTAGAACGCCTGCAGGTGTCAAAACAACATGGCGTATGCACACATACACAAAGTATACACGCTTTGTTGTGTTTGTGTATGTGCGTGCGTGTCTGTATATGTTTATTCAAACACACACACTCGCGCGCACTTGTCGTTGCAAATCCTCACATTCCATAACAAATCCCACACAACAACAAATCCGCAAAACTTCAAACGTTTGCCGCCGACGCACAGTGGTCGAAATGTTGCATTTTGGAAACTCTATTTTCTCTCTCGGCATTATAAACAAAAGTTTTCTCTGTGCGCAGGGATCTTTTAGTAATTATAAAAAATATAAGTATATTTAAGATAGTTCCTCACATAGCCGATTTATTTGTTAACTTTTATATATTTACACACCGCATTGTTAAAGCCACCCCCGAAGTTCCCAACTCAACGAATAGGTTCTTTACAGACAAAAAATCAAAATCGATTATATACCGAAAACACACGTTTTCCGTCTGCTACCATTATATCAGAAATATAGAGTTTGCTTTAAGCTGTTAACTCTAGTTTCAATACAACCTTTTATTCAAGGAATCAGCTTAAATGTTCGAAGGCAAAAGAAAAGGAGGATTATCGAATATGAAAGCGGAGTTTTTAGTCATAAATTTTAAGCAATCATACATGAAATTCAAAATATTCATAATATTTATAGTTCATTATTTCACTTTAAATTGTAATAACTCATAATATTCGCAAAAATTATAAATTTCATTATAAAATTAAATTAATATTATCCATTATTATCTAAAATTCATAGGGTTCATTAAAGTCATTATCCTCATCAAATTCATACAATTCAAAAAATGCATAAAATTCGTATCATAATCATAAAACTCATAAAAAATGTATAAAATCAACAATTTATAAACTTATTACATAAAGCCATAAAAAATCATAAATGCCATAATAAAAATTTTTCAAAACTCATAGTCCCCATAATGAATCATTAAATTCATTATTCTTATAAAATTCATTAAATTAAAAATCATACAATTTGTAAATTCGTAAATTGAGAGCATTCAACAAAAAAATAAACAAATTTATGTAACTCATAACATTCATAAAATTTATAATATTCATAAAAAATCATAAAATTTTATATTTCATATAAATTTATTTTCCGTTACTATTCATCGCTCCAAAGGCGGAGTAGCCTTAAGATATCTCAATTTATAGCTGTTCGCATAGAACAGGGAACCTACAGTTTATAGTCGAATCCGAATGACGGTGTTTTCGATTAATAGAGATTATCCTAGGCAAATAGCGTCTTTTTACTTGCTAGCTGTGCTAGTGCTAGACAAATGCACCAATGCTGGGTGGAATTGAACTACCGACCTTCTGGTCTAAGAGGTAAGTACGCTATCACAACGCTACCGAGGCTCATTAAGTTCGATTAAAATTTTTCAATACTCATAATCCCCATAATGAATCATTAAATTCATTATTCTCATAAAATTCATTAAATTAAAAATCATAAAATTTGTGAATTCGTAAATTGATAGCATTTAACAAAAATAATAATATTTATAAAATTGACAAAAATTAAACAAAATGCTAAAATGTATAAAATAAACAATTCATCAAACTCACAAAATTCATAATATTCATAAGATTTATATAATTAAAGAAAATGTTCATCAAATTCATGAATTACATAAAATTGAACAAAAAATTTGCAATACTCATGGTAATCAAAAAAAAGCATAAAACTCATGAAATTCAGAAAACTTTCGAAACACATAAAAATGCATAAATTAAAATTAATAAATTAATAAACTTTCAAATCCCACACTGACCAATTGTCTTTCTTGTACTAATTCGCCATTCGATCTCGCCCACTGTGCGACATTGCTGCTGCTATTACCGCCTTGGACTTTTTATTTATACAAAATTAGTTTACGGCGTGAATTTGATTTTTTTTTTTTGGTTTTTCTTTTTATCACTCACACCCCGTAGTATTTACGTGTAAGCCATTTAAACAGACACTTAAAAAGCGCTTTGTGCTCGTTTATTATTTTAATAAAAAATGTTTTTTAATATTTTTTGGTTTTTGTTTTTTTTTCGGCCGCCTTGATGTTGTTCTTGTTTTTTTTTTTTTTTTTTTGCTGCGATTATTAAGTATTTTACACTTTGGTTTTGTTTGGGATTCGCTTTTGGGTCGCTTTATGAGGCAACTGCAGCGCTTGAATGGCACGCACAAACTATTTGTAAAATACAAAAAAAAATAAATAAATTATTTATAATTATATATAGACAAAAATACATTTTGCTGGCGGTATGAAATATTTGGCACATTTAAATTTAAAAATGAAAATTCAGATTTACAGCTAAGTATCGTGTAGTGTGCATTATAATTACATAAAGCGTTGGCTATTAATGGGCTTTGAGTGCTTAAGATAAAATTGAAAGAATTATGGGAAAGGGTATTGAAGAGTTTTAGGCGGTTTAAGCAGTAAAAAAGTTTGTAGAGCCACGTTAGCTTAGTCGGTAGAGCCCGCTTCTACAATTCTATTCGTTAGATATTTTGACGATATTGGCTTAGTCTATTTTGTGTTATTTCTATTTTGACTGCTATGGACTTACTGCAGAAAAAAGTTAGAGTATAGTGTTTGCATTTCTAAGTAAAGTTAGTTTTTGCGTAGTTTTTTTTATGAACTTAAAAGTTTTCTAGGCATTTTACAGGCGAAAGCATAGCGAACGCCACACAAACCAACATGTTGGAGCCCTCTAGTGCGCAAATTATGAACTTCAAGTTATACTTTTCATTACAAACCGCACAATTTTTAACTTAGGCTGTTATTTGAAAGACCTTTTGGAACTCGCTCTGCATGCGAAGAGAAAAATATCTTACTTACTTTTGGTGGCCATTGGTTAAAGCCTCAGACCACACTGGCTCGCAGCAGGCGCACTTCTCTAGTTGGTTGTACTTCAAGATATGAAAGATGCTGCTTGACTTGGTGTTTCCATCAGAGTTGAGGAACATGCACAACTCACAACTTACCTGCTCTAACATTTTGCCCGAGCAACTCCACCAAATTGTTTCAAGGTAAAGTCCATGTTTTCGTGCAATGAACTCGGTCAACTGAACGTTTGGTTTTCCGAGTGGATACTACTTTTTACCCACCTGTGTCTACCAGAATTCGTGTTTTGCCAATTGCTGCAACAAATACTTGAGAACGCGCCGCATGCACTCATAATTTCGTGCTAGCGCCATCTATGGCCTACTAGCGGCATGTAGAAAAAAGCTTCACAAAGCTTTTAGTAACGAAAGCTGCATTTATTTTTTTTGAAACAATTTATAACTTTTAGTCGTTTTTTTTCCACTGCAGCTCCAGAAAATAATTTCGTTTAATAATATGGTGTCCCCGCAAATATGTTCCCATCTGCTACAGAAGCACATGTCAGAGTCTACACTGCAATAGGCAGAACTTCTTGAGATTTTCAATGATTTTCACGGCCAAAACCCATAATCGTTTGTGAGCCACAGCACTAACAGCGACAGCTCAGCAAGCAGCACAACACCAAATATGTAGATGCTGGCTATAGCTATAGTTTGGCCGCTGAATTGGCTTCATATAAACAAGTACTTCAATCTTTTGATGCTTTGGCTTCCACACATACAGTCGTTGCTACAACAGCAATGCATTCTTCTCAACATTTCCCGTAACTTTGCTGGCTTAAGCTAAACACAGACGACGCTAGGAAGCTACACTTGTAGCTGCAACTAATTTAAGACTTGACCAGGTCGCACATCTTCAATCTCTTCGCCATCCAGTGTTCGAATTTGACACTCACAAAGAAACTGCACAATTTTACGCTCGGCATTGCGTCGCTGTTGCGCATTTAGGCCATCCAGCAACATTTGCGCCTTGCTGAACAAACTGGTGCGTGCTAGCAGTGCCGTCGAGGTAGCCTCTAGCTCCTGCTGATGACGCTCGTTTTGATTTTGCAGCGCCTGCAAACAGTCTTTTGATTGCCGCAACACCGTTTCCATATTGACAATCATATTGCCAATTAGTTTCTCTGCCGCAGCAGGCTCAGTCGTATTGAGCGTGCACGTATTGTTGGCTTCCACTAAATGCTCCTCTGTCATATTTGACGCAAATGTTTGTGTTGTTTGAAAGAGCGATGCTTCACTTATGGACTCACTTATGACGCTGCTGTCTTGTTTGGGTTCTTCCTGCTGCGGTTGCTGCTGCGACGGTGGCGCTGCATCCTGCATAAGCTCCTCTAAGGGTATATAGCGTGTCTCTTGTTCTGTTTCGGGTATAAATTCGATATCATCATCTTGTGCTTCGTCATACTGTTCGCCATCGTTTAGCTCCTCATTGTCCTCGCTATAGGGATAATCGGCGCCCCAAACCTGCTCACCGGGTACAACATTTATTACCGCAACTGTCTCAGCGCTGGCATCGCTTTGATTTTTCGACGGACGTCCGCGTTTTTTGAGATTCTCTACAACGAGTGGTATGCCCTTGCGATAATGCGCTGCCAAAAAGGAGAGCTCACTAAAATAGCGCCAACTAATTGCTGCTGCTTGATTAATTTGATGATTGCGATACTCGCGCGCAAAACGATCACGCAACTTTTTCCAGCGATTGTAGCAGAGTTCCTCTAAAGTATGTTTCAGACATTATTATTTAGCACTTGTGTTGGTTTGCAGCAGCAACTTACCCGAAACCTGCAGGCTTTCGCTAATGGCGCGCCAGGCCTCATTTTTGGCCGTCAAGTTTTTGGAATCACGTATCATTTGTCTATCGTAGAGCACAGGATGCACTTTAACCAGCTCTATAAGTTGCTGATTTAGCTCCACTTCTGCAGCATCCTGCTCATCTTCCTCCTCCAGTTTCTGTTGCCGCTCTGCATGGGGTAGACGCGTTTTTTTACGTCGCTCTTTGGGCTCAAATTTAATGCCCACCAAACATTCATCCTTAACCTGTCCATGTTTATAATGATCTTTGAGAAACAGCAGACGCGGAAACATATCCCAATAGGTGGGCTCATGTGGATACTCCTGAAAGCGACGAAATTCCCTGCCAAAACGATCGCGTATGCTCTTCCAGCGTGTTATGCAGGCGCGCTCCGAGGCGCCAAGTTTTTGCGAAATGGCCTTCCAGGCTGCATCTTTGCGTGAGGCATTTTTCATGCCGCGCGCGCAATCCTTATCGTAAAGTATGGGATATTCTTGTATAATGCTGATTAACTCGTGATCATCCAGCTGGCCGCTCATTATATTGCTTAACTAAAAGCAAATATTTGTTATTAAATTTTTGTTTGTTTTGCTGCAACACTTCACTGTTTAGTGTGACCAGTTGTGGCGGCCGTGCGGTCACCCACCGCCGTTGTGCGCTTAAACGATAGTTGTTATCGATAGGCCATACCGCCGCTGCTGCAGTGCAACGCTGCGCACATTGCACGCCAGCCCTAGCTAATTTCACTAGTGTTTGTTTCAAATGGTAGAAATTTTATTAAATTTTCATACAATTGTGCATTAAATAAATGCAAAAAGTACTTTAGCTGCAAAAACAAACAAAGCGTGAAAGCCACAACAAAATTAAACCATAAAATTTGCGTTAAACACGCGGCAATTGTGCAGTGAAAATTGGTTTTAAGACGGCAAAAGTCGAAAAAAAAAATTTTTTTTCGCAAGTGTCAAAATTGTTAGAGCGCTGCGGGTGTGCAGGGTTAAAGTGCTTACGTGTGTGTGTGTGTGTGTGCGTGCTGGAATTTGTGTGAGTGTGCGTGCGTGTGTGTAGTAGCTTTGACCAAAAAAGCCGACATCAGCAGCGCGGCGGCAACGTTGCGCCCATTTTTTGTTGTTGATTCATTAAATACGCTGCACACACACCAACTCACCATACAACACAACACATACCCATACAAAAGCAACAACTAACGTGTGTGTGTGTGTGTGCGTAGTTGTTGGAGCCCCAATACCCAGTGCCAACAGAGTCTCTCACACAGTCGCACACATCGCCGCCACATGCATGGACGCCAACAACACTTGAGAAACAGTTACCGCACGAAGAGCAGAGCCGCGCCGCGCAGCGACCGAGACGTCAACGTCATACATTTGTCATACAAAAAAAATACGCGCAAGCATAAGAATTTTATATTTATAAAATTTATATAAAAATAATTTTAAAATGATATTGCTGGAAATCAATAATCGCATCATTGAGGAAACGCTTTTGGTTAAATACCGCAATGCTCAGGCCGGGTAAGTCTTTCATTTCTTCTAATACATTTTTTCCTCTGTTCTTGTAATTTTATCGTTTCAATTCTTGCCGCTTTTCTCTATGTATTTGTTTCTTATCAATATAGTATTTGCTGCTTTATCAGACCCACACTCTCTCACACACACACACACCAATACATGCACGCAAAAAAAAATAATTCGGGTGTAGTTTCTTCTACTTCAATGCGACACACTCATGCGCTCATGTCAATGCCGCCCGAAACACTCCGCGCCACTTGAATAGAGCCCCACATTGCTTTTGTTTATGTTTACCATCAAATGCTCTGCCTATTCATCTGTTCGGTTGCAGATAATTTTAATAGGGAAATCTTTTGAACCAAATGTTGCCCTTAAAGCTTGCAGTTGTTCAACTGCCTGGCATTACTTAGCTTCTCAGCACAAACCATGTGACTAATCGCTGTCAGTACGTCACGTTTTTTAATAATTAAGCATTAAACAGTCATACTTAAGTGTAAAAAAGCACGTTTTAGTGATGGCATTCATTTAAATGCTAACTAGTGCACAAAAGACCCGAAGCAGTGCAAATCTCCCCCAGCAACAAAAAAAACACCATAAGTGCTTCTAACCAAGTTAGAGCATGCATTTCTGAAGACCAATTCTGCCGTTTCCCAACGCATCCCAAGCTGCTTAAAAATGTAGTCCTAGCATCTCGAATAATCTAAAAAACTATAAAACAAAAATAGACAATCTACCGCAGATCTTGAATTACTTTGTAGATGTGTTGCGGAGCATTTATCTTTAACCGTTTCCCATTAAAGAAAAGTACGGGAACGTAAAATTTAGCTAATTCTCATAAGGGATTTCGGTAGATTATGCGTTTATCGGAGAGCACAGATAAAAGCGTTGGATCCGATTGAAACTGCATATCATCCTGGGCATCTGCTGTAATTTATTCCAAGTAAAGATCAGATAACTTACCGCGATAGTGCCACCTGCTAAGTTTTTTAGGAATAATGCGAGTTCTGCCTGCGCCTAATGTTACGATAGTATTGCCAATTCATTGGTAAACTGCTGTTTCGAGATGGAAATGAATGAAAATATGATTCATATATAATAATCATGGTATTCCACATATCATGTATATTATTGTTTTGTTTTTATTGTAAGAAATCTGTATTTTAATCTGATTTGGAGAATCTTATTTTTTTGTAAATCCTACGTTTGAAATTAAACTGGTTCTCATTTATCATTGCTTCAGGAGTATTAGAAGTTTTATGTCTTTTCGTTAGTAAGGTCGAATTATAAATTCCCAACTTTAAAAACAAAGTTAATGGAATGCCTCGACAAGCTGCAGCTGCTCTGCACAAATGGCGTGGAGTGTATTGTGCAGCGTTCGTACATGTTTTTGAGTTTGAAGCCAGTGGCCAGCGCCCGCACAGCATTTGTTAATTCATTACAGCTCATTTATCGCATCATTTGTGCATAATCCGCTGCAGCACCTCGCACATAAGGCAATCAACAGTCCATTTGGATTGAGTCATCACTAGCATCAAAATCGGGTTGTTGTTGTCGGGCGCGAACTTGTTTATAAAGCTTTGAAAATTGTTTGAAAGACGAATTTAAAACAATTGAGTGTCAAAAATTGCAATTTTCAACAAAGCATTTCCAATTATGAATGAAAAAACGTGTTTGCCATACAAAATGGATTCAATTTAATTATAAGGTTTTTATGCTTAGTATAAAGTGACGCTTTATCATGAGCTCTATAATGATTAAGAAGCAGTTTTCAATGTGAAGTCATTTAGGAGTTTAAAGTGACATATTACGATGATATTTGTCTATTGTGTCTCAAAAGCTCCAAAAGAAAACTCACAAGACAAACGGCATCCTGTATAGATCATCATTTTATAACAGATGACTTGTGTTTGTCTACATTAGTTTTAAAGAGACATACAATTTGACAATTTTAGAGTAGCAAAGACCAAAGCCGATATTCAGGAGCTTAAAGTGACATATTTAGGAGTCATTCTTCCATCTGTGTCTCAAAGACTCCTAAAGGAAAGCAAAAAGACGAACGGCATCCTGTATAGATCATCATTTTATAACAGATGACTTGTGTTTGTCTACATTATATTTAAACTGACATACAATTTTAGAGTAGCAAAGACCAAAGCAGGCATTCAGGAGCTTAAAGTGACATATTTAGGAGTCATTCTTCCATCTGTGTCTCAAAGACTCCAAAAGAAAACCAAAAAGACGAACGGCATCCTGTATAGATCATCATTTTATAACAGATGACTTGTGTTTGTCTACAATAGTTTTAAACTGACATACAATCTAACAATTTTAGAGTAGCAAAGACCAAAGCCGATATTCAGGAGCTTGAAGTGACATATTTAGGAGTCATTCTTCCATCTGTGTCTCAAAGACTCCTAAAGGAAAGCAAAAAGACGAACGGCATCCTGTATAGATCATCATTTTATAACAGATGACTTGTGTTTGTCTACATTATATTTAAACTGACTTACAATCTGACAATTTTAGAGTAGCAAAGACCAAAGCCGGCATTCAGGAGCTTAAAGTGACATATTTAGGAGTCATTCTTCCATCTGTGTCTCAAAGACTCCTAAAGGAAACCAAAAAGACGAACGGCATCCTGTATAGATCATCATTCTATAACAGATGACTTGTGTTTGTCTACATTATCTCTAAACTGACATACAATTTTAGAGTAGCAAAGACCAAAGCAGGCATTCAGGAGCTTAAAGTGACATATTTAGGAGTCATTCTTCCATCTGTGTCTCAAAGACTCCTAAAGGAAACCAAAAAGACGAACGGCATCCTGTATAGATCATCATTCTATAACAGATGACTTGTGTTTGTCTACATTATCTCTAAACTGACATACAATTTTAGAGTAGCAAAGACCAAAGCAGGCATTCAGGAGCTTAAAGTGACATATTTAGGAATCATTCTTCCATCTGTGTCTCAAAGACTCCTAAAGGAAACCAAAAAGACAAACGGCATCCTGTATAGATCATCATTTTATAACAGATGACTTGTGTTCGTGTACATACAACCGAAACTTTTTCGAAAAACTTGTTTTGAGCATTTACTTATATTATTTATAATGATTATATACCTAAACAAGTTTCATACACAACGTCAAGCTAATTCCTCCATTCAATGCAAGTATGTGTGTCCAATGCTTACCCTAATCAAAAAAATATTTATATAGCTGACGATAAGATATTGAGGTGACAACACAAACCTATAATATTAGCTGACTAATACTAGCAATATTTTGTCCCTTATTTATGTTGATAGTAATTGAACTATCACCAGTTTATCTAGTTCAACAAACGTCTGCCAATTGATAAAAGCAAATTTAATCAAAGTGCTTGCATTTCTTTGCAGACTCAAACCAGAATCGATTGACATACGAATAGCAGACTTTGACGGTGTGCTCTATCATATATCCAACGTAAATGGCGATAAAACAAAAGTGCGGGTAAGTTATAGACATTTGTGTACAAATTAGCATTTTTAATTAACAAACGTGCAACATTTGTGTCTACCCCGTAACAACCTATAGACTAGCATTTCGCTCAAGTTCTACAAACAGTTGCAAGAGCACGGCGCCGACGAGTTGCTGAAGCGTGAATATGGAAGTTTGCTGACTGAGACGGAGGAAGGTTTGTGAACTCTCTTTTGGTTTTTGTTTTTCACAAACAACATATTCATTAAACGGCATAATAATTGGTTGATTTTTACAGGTTACAATGTTTCTGTACTTATTAATCTGGAGGATATACCCGCGGATTGGGAGCAGTTAGCAAAGAAAGTTGGTTTACTGAAGCGAAACTGTTTTGCTTCGGTATTTGAAAAGTATTTTGATTATCAAGAGCAGGGCGAGGAAGGTCAAAAACGTGCAGTTATTAATTATCGTAATGATGAGACACTGTAAGTTTGCTAAAAATGATGAAAGTTTTAACAATTGGCACTAATTATGTTACTTTGTGATATTTAGCTACGTGGAAGCGAAACCGGATCGTGTGACTGTTGTATTTAGCACCATTTTTCGCGACGAAGACGATGTCATTATAGGCAAGGTATTTATGCAGGAATTGAGAGAAGGACGACGTGCATCCCATACAGCGCCACAAGTGCTCTTTTCGCATCGCGAGCCACCATTGGAATTGGCAAATACTGATGCCAAGGTTGGCGATAACATTGGATATGTTACATTCGGTAAGTAATCTGGATGGGAACTATGAGAGCATAGAAGCATAAAGCAGACAAACAATTTTTCAAAATTGCATTCAGGAGTTTAAAGTGACATATTTAGGTTTACGTTTTCCATCTGTGTCTCAAAAACTCCAATAGAAAGTCAATAGACGAACGGCATCCTGTATAGATCATCATTCTATAGCAGACGACTTGTGTTCGTGTACATTATATTCAAACTGGCATACAATCTGTCAATTTCAAGTAAGATAGACTTAAGAAGGCACTCAGGAGCTTAAAGTGACATATTTAGGAACTATAATTCCATCTGTGTCTCAAAAACTCCAATATGAACTCATACAGACAAACGGCATCCTGTATAGATTATCATTTTATAACAGATGACTTGTGTTTGTCTACATTATCTTTAAACTGACATACAATCTGACAATTTTAGAGTAGCAAAGACCAAAGCAGGCATTCAGGAGGTTAAAGTGACATATTTAGGATACATTATTCCATCTGTGTCTTCAAGACTCCAAAAGGAAACCAAAAAGACGAACGGCATCCTGTATAGATCATCATTTTAATACAGATGACTTGTGTTTGTCTACATAAGCTTCAAAGTGGCATACAATACAGCAGAAAAGTCTGAGCAGGCAGTCAGGAGCTTAAAGTGACATATTTAGGATTCATTCTTCCATCTGTGTCTCAAAGACTCCAAAAGGAAACCAAAAAGACGAACGGCATCCTGTATAGATCATCATTTTATAACAGATGACTTGTGTTTGTCTACATAAGCTTCAAAGTGGCATACAATACAGCAGAAAAGTCTGGTCAGGCAGTCAGGAGCTTAAAGTGACATATTTAGGATTCATTCTTCCATCTGTGTCTCAAAGACTCCAAAAGAAAACCAAAAAGACGAACGGCATCCTGTATAGATCATCATTTTATAACAGATGACTTGTGTTTGTCTACATAAGCTTCACAGTGGCATACAATACAGCAGAAAAGTCTGAGCAGGCAGTCTGGAGCTTAAAGTGACATATTTAGGATTCATTCTTCCATCTGTGTCTCAAAGACTCCAAAAGGAAATCAAAAAGACGAACGGCATCCTGTATAGATCATCATTTTATAACAGACGACTTGTGTTCGTGTACATTAGCTTCAAACTGACATACAATCTGACAATTTTAGAGTAGCAAAGACCAAAGCCGGCAGTCAGGAGCTTAAAGTGACATATTTAGGTTCTATTTTTCCATCTGTGTCTCAAAGACTCCAAAACGAAATCAAAAAGACGAACGGCATCCTGTATAGATAATCATTTTATAACAGATGACTTGTGTTCGTGTACATTTAGAACAATAATCGATTTATCTGGAGTTAATTGTGGCATATTTTGAACTTTCGATTTGATTTATGTGAAATACTCCCATATTAATAATTAAAGACAATCGGCATACTGTATGTATAATCGTTTATTTGATATAAGCTCGAATAACTTTCGTTTATTATACAATAAGTGTCATACATTATTCAGCACATTATTATGCCTTACATATTAAGTTTAATGTATTTTGCTTTACTTCACATTTGCAGTGCTCTTTCCACGTCACACCAACAAGGAAACGCGAGATAATACGATCAATTTAATACACATGTTCCGAGATTATTTGCATTATCACATTAAGGTTAGTTCAAGCTGTTGTCAAATTAATATAAACAAATTTAATTAATTTTGATGTTTTTATTGCTGCAGTGTTCAAAGGCTTACATTCATTCGCGCATGCGAGCAAAAACCTCAGACTTTCTTAAGGTGCTAAACCGTGCCAGGCCCGAGCCCAAGAACACGGAGAAGAAAACTATAACGTGAGTTTGTGCAAATATCTCCTTACGAATTTAAATTTTAATCAAACTGTGTTTTGCTTACAGGGGGAGAACCTTTATACGCAAAGAATGATGCGCGCCGTATGTTTAATTGTTTTTATATGTTAATATAAAAATAAATCAGCAAAATTTTTTTGGGCAAAAACATAATAACCTTTATGGCAAAAAACATCATCAAATTAAAAACAAATTATAACAAAAAAAAAAAAAAAACTACCATTATAGACTAAAAAGAGTAAAGCATTCAGATGCAAGTATTCCAAAACGATAAGCCTAAATGTAAGAGCTCAGCAAAACAATGAACAAAAGCAAAATAATAGTTGTGCGTTATAAACTTAAAAAATGGTAAAAATAAAAAGTGTTTTGTCAAGTCAGCAAATTTGTTACCACTCATAGAACTGAGTCAGTTAGCCAGTCAGTCACTTAAAAGGGAAAAAACGCAAAATTTTAAACTAAACAAAAAAAAAAAGCAAACTAACATTAAGTCCAAGCAAATGCATTAGCAATAAATGCTTAATGTATGCAAATGCATTAGGCCTAAGTAAAAACTGATAAATGTCATAAACAAAAAAATATTAATAATTGTTAAAGTCGCAAACGAGATGCTGCCCTTACCAGACCTATTAGATGTACTATGTGTTGAAGCAGTAAATTAAATTAAATTAAATTAAAAAAAAACACACAAAAATTTGATACATCAAAAAGAAACAACAACAAAAAAAAAACAGTAAACCAATTAAATAAAATGAGAAAATGAAACTGCAATATAAAAAAACAAGGGATTTTGAATTTTTGTAAATAAGAGAATGCAGCTGGCGTTTATGGCTTTGTATGGCCTGGAATAATTTAGTGTTTGACTTTTTTGTGTAGGCTTTTTATGTTTATATTAAGTTTATAGTTAGTTTCCGACTTAATGATGGCAAGTTGGAACTAATTATTTGCTTTATAACATTATGTATACGTCTAGCAAAGTATTATGTAAATTATATTTGCCTGCTTTTGCTTTTACGTAAGTTTATAAACAAAATATAAAAAGTAAGTTATTGTTTGACTGGAACAGACTGTTGTGGTGCTTAACTTTAATTGTATTATGGGTGAAATTAATTAGGAATGTCAATGATAATGTATTTACTTTTAAACGTAAGAAATGTTTGTTAATTTTCATACGTAACTTATTGAAAGTTGGCTCTTCATTTTTGCTATAACAATACAGCTTCTTTTGGTTTTCGTTTTATATAAAATATAGTTGAATTTAATTTTATTGGGTAATGCAGCGTTAAGGCTTTTTTTGAATCATTACGAAATTTTAGTTAATTTTAAAGCGGAATTTTTCAAGCAAATCAATATTATTTGGTTTCAGCTATCAATTTAGTTTGGAGATTAGGCATTAAGGCTTTGAAATCATGAAATTGTAGTTAATTTTAAACTTAAGAACCTACATTTATAAAAGCAAGTCAATATTTGTTAGATCCGGCTCTGAATATAGTTAAAATTAATTTTGTTTGCCATTGACAATTTTAGTATATAATTTCATTTTAAACCTAAGAACCTGAAATGAAAAAGCAAGTCCATATTTGTTGTATTCGGCTGTCAAAAGTTTTAAAATTATTTTCTCTTACATTGACGCGTTTCCGATTTTTAAGTTTTAGGAAATATTTGTAATTCGGTTTTGTATATTGTGTTTTATTGGAAACATTTGTATATAGAACATTGCTACATTTTTATAACAATAAAATAGTTTTGATTTAATTTTGTCATTGGGCATTTTGTTCATTTAAGTTTTTTTTCTTTCTTTATTGTATAGCAAATATTGAATTAATTCAGTTCGATTTGAAAATATTTCTTTTTTAAGATAAATGGTATTTGTTAAAAATTTTCAAATTGCTTTAGAAGAAAAATTCATTGTTTTCTGTCTTAAAATGTTTTTAACTTTTTTTATGCGGATATTGTTATTGGTAGTTTAGGCCATTTTTAGTTTTTCATTTATTTTTCGCCAAATATGAAATTAATTTAAAAATACTAATTTTAAAATGTTCATTTTGTTTGAAATTTTTAAATTGTTTTATCAGAAAAGTTCATTATTTTTTTAGGTACTGACAAATGTACATTAAACTTATTAAATTGATGATTTTGTTATTGGGCATTTTTATTTGTTTGTTTTTTTTTTTTTTTTATTGTTTGTCAAATATTAAATTAGTTTAGCTAAAATTAAATTGCTTGTAAAAAATTGATGGTCTTTGTTTAAAATTGCTGTGTCAGAAAATGTAATTTTTTTATTTGGATCATTTTTATTTTTTTTTCATTTATTTTTTGGCAAATAATAAATTTTAATCTGATAAAAATGTGCTATTAAAATTCCTTGTAAAAGATTGATGTTCTTAGTGAGAAATCCTTTTTAAAGTTACTTTATTATTCATTGATGATGGATTGTTTTCTTGAAAAATCTGTATAACTTTACATTATTTTTACTCTACATTATTTTAACTTAAGAGCCGGCATTGACTACTATTTTTTTATAATCCAATAAATATCTAATTTTTTTTGCATTGCGACAAATTATAGAAAAATATATTTTGTAGTTAATTTTAAATTAAATACACGTAATATTATGGGCCCAATATAACTTATTATATAATTTAATATAATTTACTTAAAACAGAAATTATAGCCCTTGTCTGTTAGAACAGAGACTTCGCGAATAGTAGAAAGGAAATGATGAGAAATTTGTACAGAGAACAAGATGGATAGTACTAGTAGCTTAGGAAATTATGATAAAAACTTGTATATTCAACAGAAAAGATAGTGTTAGCTGTTCGAGGAGCTTTAACTCCTAATAAAGTTGTTTCGAGCTGGGAATACCTAGTTTTAAGTCAAAAGATGTAGGATTTGTTTACTAGTTTCAAAAGCGACACATCGATGTTTTGGATACCGAAAATTATATTTTGTAATGAAGGCGAAAGATGTAGCGAACTGCGTTGTGGCGCAACAAAAATCTGAAATTTTTGCGTTTGTTTCTTAATTTCAAAATCAATACATCGATGTTTTTCATACCGAAAATTATATTTAAGCATTTTTTTGATGTTACACAAACTGTTCAACTTTAAACTTCTATGTAGTCCAAAACTTAAGTGTTGACAACAATTTCAAAATTGTAACAATTTACGCTTTCACTGCTTGCAGCGCCTTTTTGTTTTAACATTATCTTCTTTTTTATTTTATATTATTTAACACAAATTGCTTAAATTTTAAATTTAACATTTTGTTTTTCATTTAAGCTTTCAGCGCTGGCTTGTAAATTTAAATAATCGCTTTGTATGCGCGCACAGACTGTAAGAAAATGTTCGAAAATTAAAAAAGATTTTAATATTTTTTAAATAAACTTTAGTGAAGTAGCTGAGACATGGTGCTCTTAAGTGTTATACTTACATAGGCAATGTGTATAACAGTTTTAGACAAGTTGAAGTTGTGCGTATGATGAGAGGAGTAGAATAGTAGAAGTTAGGGAGCTTATATAGATATTAAGAACGCACTATGGATCATCATATTCTTCCAATTTTATATAAGCAAGTGCTGTGTGATAGAAAAGTGAGAGTGAGGTAAATGTTTGGATAGTTATAATACCAGCTAAAACTAGTTTAGTTGGTAGTAAAAATTTATGTAAAGATATTTATGCTATTTAAAGTTGGCGTGCACTTTGCAAGGACGGACCGACAGACAGACAGGCATCATGAAGCGTTTATCATTTGACTTATGGCTAAAATATATAGTACAAATGTGGTGGGGTATCTCTTTGTGTATGTGTGCGATGTTGTGTGTATACAAGCCAAAAAAAAGGGCTTGGCTGCAAAATTTCCCTACTAACAGCCAAGCTACTGGCTGTACTACATATATAACTTGTTAAGTAGTTTGTTTTGTACTTCTCATATATATATTGGATGGCAAAGTATATACAATGACAATGCTTAGGAGATATGAAACCAAATCTTATTTACAGTCATGCAAAAAAAAAATGTCATTAGAAATAAGCCATAACTTCAAAGTTTGAGCTTGCCTTTTTGCAGATCCATTTCATCCATTTCGGAGTTCTTAATGAGTCCCAGTTTTTCGCGAAATTTCTTTGTTATTTGTTTGCGTTGATAGTCAGCCTCGATTTCCTGTTTGGTGCGTGGTATCCGAAAACGTATGCAGCAACAAACCATAATCACTGCCGTTGGGGTTAATAAACTTAAACCAAAAATGCACAAAGTCAATCAATACCCACTTATGCTCATCGCTATGCCCAGACAGGAGGCTATTATATGCCAGCGTCGAAAGCCACCTATGGCCTCCTGTTCCAGCCAAGCCTCTTTGGGATCAATATCAAATATATCCGTATCGTCATCCATTCTATTCGTTGTTTATAAATGATAATTAAAACGTGCTAAGCTCTTTGGCAATCTATAGCGATGAACCGCCGTGCACGTCCAGCTGGTTGGCGCGACCAAAACAGACTGTTCATTTGATGGCGCGAGAATAAAAAGGAAGCCACTAATAGTCACTTGGCCAGTTGGCCGCCTAAACTGGGTGCTGCTGCTGCTGCTTAAGCTGTGTAGAAAGTGGCTCGGAACACGTAACATGAACATGCGGGCACACCCTGTTTGTGGGGAGCAAAAAATATGAACTTGATTGGTGTTGGGCATTTTAATGAGCTATATTCTCAGCGGCAACATGTGTTAATTTTTGATTTTTGCATAGATTCTAGTATTTTGGAGATATAGCCTAGAATGTCCTTTGTAAATTGACGCTACTTGCCTAAGCAAATCTCTATTGAAGACACCGTTTGGACTCGTCTATGAACTCTATGATATCTCCATGCTTCGTCTTTGAAGTGATGACCATAGTCAAGGGAAATAAATTTATTTATTTATCTTAGAAATTGTAGTTCTGTATGATTGTTCTCTTCTTTCATTGTGTAGCTCCCTCTTGTGGTGCATTAGCTGTTCCAAGCGAAATGAGTTTGGATTGATATTTTTGTGTTTAAAACTTTTGAAATTAAGATTTTAAGCAGACGATTTTAACACAAAATCAAAGAAACAGAATACAAATTCCTGAATTAAGAACAAAATAAAATATACCACAACGAAACAGCGTAGATATGCCACAGGATCTCTATTGGGGAAGGTATTTTTGCAAGAAACATGTAGGCCGTTTGAGATGTTAATCATTTGTACCAAGGCTATCTTTGTTATTTTCAATCGGTAGAATACTAAGAGGAAGAAATATTTAAACTATATTTACGAACCTATTTGATGTGGTCTCCGGTGAAGGAATTTTTCCACGTAGCTTATGGGCTCTTTGATAAGTGATACAAATTTGTAGAAAGGCTTTCCCTGTTCTTTTCAATCGGAGAAGAACTCACACGAAATAGTGAACTTATATTTAGGGACCCGTTGCATGTATTCTTTAGTAGAGAAAGAATTTTGCCAAGAAAGCTGAGCCTTTTATTCTATTCAATTAAATATTATGATGGTCGAAAGTTATGGTAAAATATTTCCCAAAATAATATAATTTTATTTCATAGTTGTTAATTATTTTTGTCTTTTATGAAAAATGTTTTATATCATTTGGAACGTATATCCTCTGTATACTGTAGCTATGCAAAACAAAATATTTAAAAATTTCAAAAATAAATTAAAGAGAATCCAATATCCAATAGAATAAGTAAAACAAAATTTGAATTTTCGGTCACCTTATCTTGAGATCTCTACAAAGCCGTTCTCACGTTACGGTGTTCAGCGATTTAGAAGACTTTGCTTCAAAGAAAACGCCTTAAAAGTTTTGAGGACAATTTGCATTTGCGGATTTCGATAAATAATATGTCGATTCATTGCGATTTCAAGCAAATTTTCCATTCGCTTAGTCCATCGTTAGATGACATTTTTTATTGTTCTTATTGGGATTTTAATTAGTTCGTATTCGGTTATAAATTGTAGGTTCCTGTTCGCTTCGAACAGCTATTCATAGTGGTACATCCAAGAGGAATAGATTATTGAGACTTTTTGTTTCTTAATGGAATTTATTTTCATAAACTCTTTTAGCTCTATAATCTGTAACAGTTACAGATTTTGGTGGAAAAGCTAAACTTCTGGTAAAATTTTTCATCTTTGACCAATGTTATTTCATTTTAATTGAAACTCAAAAGGAGTTTCCCGCTGTGGCGCCCAAAAGTAAAAAAAAGCCATTAGTAATGATAGATATTTTAACAAGCGAATGGAGACGTCGTCGTCGTCGTCGCCATTGTCCATCGTCCTCCATGGCGCATATGAAAGCGAAAATGACAACAGACTCGACTAACCGTCCATCTAACAAACTTAACCACAGACGACGCCTGGAAAAACTGGGTGCGGTGCGTCCGCGTGCCTTAGCACGACAAAATAATTTTTGCTTTCAATATACACTGCAACGACAGGATAAGCAGGTTATTATGAACTTCTGCAATGGAATGGTGATAGGGCAGGAATGGGCAGCCACAAGTTGCTTAATTGTACAATCAAGAATCAAGAAATCAATCAATTAATTCAATAATTCAAACTCGAAACTTTGGTAAAGAAAGCAAATAATATCTCAGGTTTAGCGATTAATTTAAATATTATGATATCCCGATTTTTATCAGATCATAGTTCTTAAAATAATTATTATTATAATATGCGCGAAGTCTAATTTTTCTACCATCTAAAAATCTCGATATACATCGGCAAAGACTAATATATTGTACTTATATCTTACAGATATCAGATACCTATGTGCAGACGCACATGATCCTAGATTTTTGCCTTATAATAATAGGGTTGGGGGTGGGGTTCTAAATCCAAACAAAAACTTACAATATCCACTTACAGCTTCAACGCGATACATAATTCCCCACAAATGCGGCGCTCCTGCAGCGTATTCACAATGTTGCGCATACGCCCCATGTTCCAATTTTATTTATACTTGTTCCTTTGCATAGCTGTAACCCTAACAATGAAGAACATGCATATGGCGGGGGTTATATGTTTAGATAACTAAGACAGTAGTAGCCACATGCTGGGCACACCCAGCAACAGTCAAGTCCGTCCGTCAGTGGTACCCACCCACCCGGTATAAATTGTGTACAAGAGTCCGCCCGTTTTTGTTGGCCGTTTAATTTGTTGACTTTTTGCCAGTGTGAATGATGTGCTGTATGGTGGAACTAGGACTTGGGACTAGAAACTGGGCGGGATTGGTAGCGAGTGTTTGCTAATGACTGTGGCATTTACTTTGGACGTTGGCGTGCTTGTCACGGGCGTTAAGTATTATGTGATTGCAATTATTACGGATGAGCTGACCTTTAATATCAATTTATGTGAGATGAACTTTTCTAAGAAGCTTACAGACGACGAGCTGCAATGGGGCTTGAATTTATGACAATTTTATTTATGCTTTTTAAACGCTTATTAATATGAAGTTTCCAAATGCAGCGCGAGAAACTTAGATAGATTAACTTTTGGCGTCAGTCCAATAAAGTTAAGAACGAGATTGTCGATTTTAAGTTGCGGAAAAGACTTTGGTTCAATTAATTAAAGATTTTTAGTGTAAACTATCAAGTATTAAATCGTATTGGAGATCATACCTGGTTTGAGGTCCCTTGAATAGGTAAGGTAAGGTAATTTCTACACTAAAAAATAAAAACTTGCATATCCCTCATTAGTTGCTTCTCAAACCTCAAACTTCTGTTGTTTCTTGACACAGTTGAGACATGCTTAGTGCTCAAACTGAATTACTAATTAAGCACGCCTGGGTGCCCATATGTCCTACAACATTTTCTGCGCCTTTCCAACGGTTAGAAGATACTGAGATACTTTTGTTGCATTAAAATTCAAAATCTTCTATATCTGCGAATGCAGTATTACGCCTTTTTAAAAGATGTGCTGCATATTAGAAAAATTGGCACTGGCCAATAAATCTAGTAACAAAAAATGTAGTTCTGAGACTACATATATAGAACAAAATTTTCAATTTTCACGCTGTAGGCTGAAAGCCGTTGCATTGGTCATACGACCCAAAAAAATGTGCCGGATTGAAATTCCTGACGTAAATATTGGTCAAACAAAATTATTATGTAGAAGAACGTAATAAAGAAACCTAATTCTTGAGAAAATACGTGGAGCGACACCAAACATCTTGCCAAAGACAGAACACAATAAAAGATTGATCATTGAGGCACTTTCCTATACATTAATGAAACATCTTTTGTCTACAAAAAGTATAAACAAAATGTGCAATAGCAAAAAACTGCTTATTGTTTATAAATTAAAAGGCGGCACTCATAAATTCAAATTTACGCGCGCTGGCAATGAATCAAAGCCTGGAAGTACTCCAATGAACGAAGTGTAAAATTGTGTTATCGTGTTCAAATAATGCAAAATGGTATTTTTATTTTATATATATATATTTATTTATTAATTTAAAGCACTTCTAAAATAAATACTGTGTGCAATTTCAAACACAAAGAGGTTGCCTTACAAAAAAATAAAATAAGAGGTAAGCAAACGCAACAGTGCTGCTGCAGACAATCGGCGTTAGAGCTTACTCTATCGACGGTCTTAATTATTTATTCATATATATTTTTTCATTTATTTAATTCCAGTTTAGATTCAAATTTAATCGAGGATCTTATAACAACAAGGTTGCCTAAAATGAGTAGTTCAAGGCAGCGGCGCGTAAAGCGAGCTGGTGAGGTCGGCTGAAACCTGATAACATGTTGTAATGGCCAACTGAAGTAAAGTAAGTAAAATTCAACCATGTAGAATTTGAATTTTCGCGCTCACATACAAACACAGCTGACGATCAATGTATGCTCAGTAACAAAACAGCTGAGGCAGGATAAACATTCTGCGCACAAAAACAGCTGATGATCGTTGACAATACATTGTCCTTTTTAACGATTGCTGAATGTGTGCTGCATGAATGTGTTTTGTTGTACGGCTGCCCACGTGCGCCTAAATCTATGCTTTATATTTTAATGCGACTTTCGAACTAAGAGAAAATTGCGTACTTTGCCTGTTCTTTGCTCTTAGCTTTTAAGTTAACAATTTTTACACATCTGGCAACGCCAGTTGTTCATTCACAATAGACCGCCAATAAGACTCGCCCAATGCTGCGCCTGAGCACAGAGCAAATTTTACCGTTACACGAATCCAACGAGTTGAAGCCCCCCACACACACATACGCATGCACACTCACACACACACACACACACACACAGGCGCGCACTCAGTCATTCAACAAAAATATATCCTCAGAGTAAGCACGTACACTCGCTCGTTCGGTGGGGCTCGTCGCAAGGCATGCAGAAAAAGTGAAAACCTTACCAATAAAAAGAAAAAAAAAGTTAGAAAAATTCCAAGAAAAATTTAAGAAAAATTGTTACAAAAGCAAATTTCTAAGCAAAGTTGGAGTTTATTGATAGCCAAATGTTGTACGTATCGTGTGCGAGTAGTGTATTCAAGTGCTGCTAAAAGGTGTGCGCTGCTGCTGCTGCTGCGGGTGTGCGTGTGCGAGAGTGTGTGCTGCGTGTTTGTGTGTGTGTGAGTGTGTGTTTGCTGGAGTGTGTGTTGAGTACATAACAAGGCCAGCAAAGGAAAATGCAAAAAAAAGAAAAGAAAATGTGCTGAAAAAAGAAAATAAACTGCTATTATGAGCTCATATTGATGATATTGGAAATTGTTGTGGCAAGCGCAAAAAAACTGAAACATGTGGATAAGCAGCCAAAGCAGCAATTTGGTAACGTGCAGCTGCTGCTGCGGCGGCGTTGACGTCGGCAGCGTAGGGCAAGCAGCGGCGCAGTGCTGAACGCAAAAATTAAAAAAAATAAAGTTTATTAATTAAAGTAAAATAAAATAACGCAAAACAGTAGAAATCAACACGAAAGTTCAAAATATATAACAGCAGCAAATGTTAACCTATATTTCAAAAATATATAACAACAACAACAACAGTAACGTTGCCACTACGTAAAGGTGTGAGCGGAGCGAAGCGGAGAGCAGCGTGCAAAAAAAGAGCAAAAAAAAAGTAACGCGCGCGCGTCATTGTGTGCGTGGGTGCGCTTGTATGTGTGCCTGCGTGCGTGCGTGTGCATGTGTATGTCCTGCTGCTGTTTGCGTTTTGTTGTTGTCTCTGTATGTGTGTGTGTTGCGTGCCACTGTATGCGTGTTAGTGTGTGAAAGGTGTAAAAAATGTACATTTTGTGAATTGGCCACATAAAAAAAGAACAAAAAAGAAACAGCAAAACGAGTAACGAGTGTAACCAAAAAAAAAAAAAAAAACAACACAACAACAAAAACAGCAACAACAACCACAACAACAACAACAACTCTACTAACGTTTTGCAACTCAACGTAACGACGCAACGTTATATTTAGACGCCGCACAACAACGTAACGCGCTAACACACACGTTGACAACTAACGGTTGCGCATCGCATCAGCTTACCGACCGACCTACTAACACCAGCGCACAAAAAACAACAAAACTAACACGCACAAATGTTGTTGTAGTTGTTGTCTGCGCATATATATATACATATATACATATATGCGTGCATGTGTGTGTGAGCTATATACATATACAATGTACATATGTGTAAACTGCAAACAAAAACAACAATAATAGCTAATTACAAGCTTTAAGAATTCTTAAACTAAATCAAAGTAAACTAAAAGTAAATAAAAAATAAAAAAAAACATGCACAAAACTCAACCTGGCTTAAAGCCCAGCCCTGGGCAGGCATTGCTCCTGCGTGTTCAACAACAGCAGCAGCAACAACAACAAGCGCACTTTTATCCACATGCAACGCGTCCACCGACGCTGTGAAAGCAAACAACAACAACAACAATAATAATAATAACAACTACAACCACATCGAATATACAAAACAAATAATATTAAAAAAAAATAATTAATTAAAACAAACAAACCAAACACAGCACCAGCTAAAAGTAAGCACTGCTTCTTATTTCTTTTTATTTATAACAAATAATATTGCGCTTGGCCCAACACCTAGCACTTGCTTAAAATGCTGACATAATTTACGTTTTAAAATTTCAAAAACTACTTTGAATTTAACGCGCTTTTAGGCAACGTGATGTCGACAACTAATTCGATTACTTTGAAAAAAAAAAAAACTTATCGTTATCCTTACAAAATGCTTATCGTTGCTTTTTGATATCGCTACTTGCATTCAAACAGTTGACATACTGCGCGCAAATTAAAATAAATTGCAAAGTTTTATGCAGCTAAACAGTGGGAAGGGAAGTAAGGTTGAGTTTATAGAACTATATTCTATTATCCTTTAAATGAATAGGCTGTAGAGAGTATTTTTAAAAAGGTTTTGCTGCAAAACCAGCCAAAATATTACACTATTTTGAAAGCTGAATAAAAAACCTTAGCCAAGCCCATTTAAATGGCTGTCACTTTCGATGTCTTACTTTCGATTTATTCGTTCTTAATTTTCTTCAACAACAATTTTGCAGTTAAGAGGGCATGGAGAATTATTTATAAAGTAACTACACATATATAAGAATATTTCAATTTAATTCATTTCATTTATATTTTGTATATAAAATTTAATTTATATTAGAAAATGTTGCTAAAACATAAATTTTCTAATGTTGCGAACTGCTTATTTTCTGGAGATACAGTGCATTGAAATAGGTTTATGAAAATTATTAAATCAAACGTGGCTTTGCCATATACAAAAGCCACGCATCCTAAAATATTTTCAGATTGCTTTAACAATTCCAAATTATTCAAGTCCCAAGCTTTCTGCAAACATAGTACAATGAAATATGATCGTAAAAAGGCATAGCGTTATCGGGTTACAGCCGACCAAACTAGCTGTCGCCCCTGTCCTGCGCCTTCTCTAGTTGCTCACTACAAGTGAAGATAGGTCCTTTGCTACTTGATCTTTCGATCTCAGCTTAGATAGTCCTCTTCGTCTTTCTACGTCGACATAGTTTTTTTTAAAAAATATTAAAAATATTCAATCAGTTATTTCTTTTATTCTTTTTTATAGCTTAAATTTTTTAAGTTGCTGATTTTCGGTGCAGTATTAAAAATGCGTCAGTTTTTGGACCCCTTTAATTAGTTTAAATAATAGGTTTTTGTTTAATTTTTATAATAAATTAACTAAGCTAAGACGTGCATTTTGAACAATTTTAAATGAATGTCTAATCACTATAGATTCGATATTTTAAGTGCCCAAGGCATTTCTTTCCAAAAATCAGCTTCTTCATAGTTTTTAAGTCTTATACACAGTGATTAGTTAGATTTGCTTCCGAAACTACGGTTGCAAGAGTGCGCTTTCTTTATAAAAAATTAAATTTTTTGACACAAAAACCAAAAGAAAGCAAAAATTATCCATATAAATATAATCTTACAATACCGTTCAATACACATTTAATTTATTTACTAAAACCAACCAATTTTATGATTTCTCTTTATTATGTAATAAAATCTATCGTGTAATAATTGGGGCGTGATGAACAAAAACAAAAGTTGCTGGACCCATAATGCTTTATCTTCAAAATTAATAACCAAATAGTTATCTTTTGCAAGTCAGTACTTACTTTCAATAATTTATTCTAGAGGTGCCTATCTAATAAAATCTTAGACAAACTGTCGAATTAAATAGCGATAAAGAACGGTCAGCACATTCGTTAATTTTCTTTACAGCATTATGAATTCACCTCTAAGTGTTTGGCCCTAAAAATTTACGGATGCAGCATTCATGGAAAAATCTGACTTCGAAAGCTTTCTTAAAAATCTCTCTAGTTTTGTAGCTCTACTGCCTTTCAAGTTCGGTAAAGTTTTTATGCAGAGCAAAGCATCTCAGTACATAATTAGACTGTTTGGGCTTTAAGACTTCTTTTTTAAGTTACAAGCTATATAAAGATTATATTACTATTGTTTAGGAAGTATTCTTTAAGTTCTATTAGATATAATCAAACATCAACTCTATAATGATATTCTCCATATTCTCATCTGCGTATTTTATTTTTTTTTTAGTTAAGAAAACAGTAGTGATTTTTTAAGCCAAAAGCAAATGAAGCCCAGTTCTTGGCGTCCTTGTCCAGCGTAGCTTTTGAATTTTAAGTCCCGTCTTGACGTCGCAACTAACATAATGATTTGATATTAAGAAATTTAGCTTAGTAATAATATTTTTAAAAAGTTAAGCAAAATGCAGCAGCCAATTAGAAGCAAAATACGAATTTCCTAGTGCATATAATATTTTAGTCACTTTGTTTTAATGCAGTTTCCAAAGACGCACCACCCAGCAATTTAAAACAAAATTAAAGTTAATTTAACAACACGTTGCGCCATTGACGTAATAAGAATAATGTAAAACAAACATTTCTACATATTTGTAAAAGTCTACCTGCATTCAGTTTTATGCGTTTTATGTATTTATTTTAAATATTCACTCATCGCCCAGCTCTTTACGTAAACTGCCGCTAACTGCAACATTTAAGCAGCGATAAATGCTGTTGTGCTATTTATCGATTTCCATTAAATTAGTGTTGGTAAACGTGCAACAATCGACATGCTATCGCTGCGCAACGCTGCAGCTTGCGCCTAGCTGCCTGTCTCTTTTCTACACACCAGCATAGCCCTACACGCGCTACTCGTCTAACAAGTCAAATAACTTTGCTTTAGTTTAGTAGTGTTTTTTTTTTGTTCATTAAAATTTGAAACGTGTGCGAGCTGCGGCGCGGTTCGCAAATACGTTTAGTGACAATAATAAAAAGGTGCGTAAAACCGCTGACATTTAAACTAAAAGTAAATAAGAAATTTGTGCATTTTAAATAATAAAAATTAAGTGCATTAACTTGGGCATATTTATGCAGCGTATGACACTGCAATTGCTTGTTGGGTGTTGTTGGTTGGTGTGTGCGGAGCGGTGAAGTTCTAAGGGCCAAAAGGCGTGCGTACAAAGTTCATTCATTTGATTTTGTTGCCTCGTTTGTGCCGCATGTGTGTCAGTCAGTCAGTTGGTCGGTCGGTCGTTTGGTCGGTTGTACGTTCGGTTGTGACTTGCAACAACGTGTAAAAAAAAACGATGTGGAAAATTATAAGCCAGTTTATGTACTTAATTTTATGTGTGCGCATTCTGCGCTTTTTATATACAAATAATTTCGACGACAAGTTAATGTAAGCAAGTGGCTGTATATGTGTATGTGTGTGTCAGGCTGCGCTGCGACGTCAGCAGCGCTTGCGTATGTGTGTGTGTGTGTCGCATTTGTTATGTCAATAATTAACAGCAAAACTTCCAAAAAAACAAAAAACGAGGCAGCCGCAAAAACTGCGTGCGTCTTGTGGCAAGGTGTTTCATGCAGCGCGTGTAAATAACAGCCGTAACATTTAAAGCTTTCTTTTTGCCTGCTGCCTATGGCTTTTTCCTTTTTTTTTGACAACTTCGTCGCGTTGTCTTCGCCTATGTGTGTGTGTGTGTGTGTTTGTATTTTGTTGCGCCCCATTCTTGCGGCAGGCAGCAGTTGCATTTGGCAATCACACGGAAAATTGATTTTTTGCCAAATGCGCGAACATTTTGTGTTCTACAATTTGTTGAAATTTGTACATTCTAAGACGTTTTTGGTTTAACCATTGCTTTGCCACGTTCTGTGGCAGCGCCTATGCGTGCGTGTGTGCGTGTACATTTGGCCAACCAAAAAAAGGAGTGCTGAAAAGTTGAAAACCTTGGCCAATTGGAGCCTTAATGTTTTGTTGTTGCATATGTGCCTTTTGTGTCTTTATATGATATTTGTCTCCGCTTATTTTACTTTTTTTTTTTTTTTTTTTTGAATTACATTAAATATTTAAAGCATATGCAAATTTCAACAGTAACCTCCCTGTAAAGTGCCTGCCGCGGCCTTAACGCGCTTGTTATTGTTGCCACTGCTGCTGCGGCCAAAGCAATGACGTTGCGCCACACTTGTACAGCTAAGCTTATGCGGGGTTCACACTCATACATCTCAGTTGAGCTTCACAGCGGTACGGCAGCCAAAATAATCTTTGTCTTAAGGAATTTATTTTTGTCAGTGTCAAACTGTGGCAAGCAGGCACATCTGAACATTTTAAAATAAGCGTGGGATTTTTTTTTACTAGCTTGTGGATATAAAGGATATTTACGTATTTTTCCTTTAAAATTATGTTTTCTCAAATTCGCTCGAGATAAGGAAACAACTTTTTTTATAAAACTAATTTTTCCAAATTTCACTCGAGATGAAACTTTTTTTTAATGAAATGTTAAAGCTATACAATCTATGCGCTTTTTTTCGGTATCAGAATTAGATAAGATAAGACAAATATAGCCAATTTTGGCTTACAGAAACTCTCTTAAAGTAGAATTTTTAGAGATTTTATAATTAAATAATTGCCTTAAGGGGAATGCATATGTCACTAGTTAAGTAGATTTTTGTTTTCCTTGTCTGTGCTGTCATTTCTGGAGACATCTGTATTAATAGCTCTTCAAATAGAGCAGGGAACTACAGTTTATAACCGTATCGTTTGCATAGGCAAAAAGCATCTTTTTGGCGTGCAAAGTCAAAGCTAGGCAAAATAGTTCAGTAGATTGTATTAAATTAATATAGCAAATTTAGCAGGATTAAGCAAAATTACATTGCCATATTTTAAAAATATAAAAATTAAATTTAAATTAACCAGTTACAATATTGACATATATTATACGAAAAGAATTGCTTGACATTATTATAGAGACTTTATATATAAAACGAAAAGAAATTCTTGAGATTATTGTGGAAACTAAGCTTTTAGAAGAAGATATTTTTAAGAATGCTTCCCAGAATCTTATAAATATTTCAACTCACCCTTGGTCAGGTTTTTGCTATAAAAATGTTTTATTATAGTCTTGATTAACCTTTACCTAGATTTGAAATCAGCAAAGCTTTTCTAGTTTTATTTTTTGGCTGCATGTCGATTGAGACGTTTTCCAACATATAAAAACACACGGGAACTTAGAATTTGTATTTGATATTGAAGATTTAATAAATAATTTTTGTCATAAAAACTGTCGGGGAAAATTTCGTTTTTTATTGAACTTATCGTTAGAATACAGTTTCTGCTGACAAAAATATTATTACTTTTTTTCCAATTTTTTTCTTTGTGAAAAAAGCTTGATGCTTTTGTGTCAATCAATAGACCCTTTAACAATCACAAAGCTTAACGAAGGACATAAAATTCAGCTAATTATTGATATCTTTTATAAGAATTAGGTTAACAAATCGAAAAAACAGCAAAAAAAAAATATAATTCTTTATAAATGATTTGATCAAAAAGCGAAAACGTATTGTTTAATTTATGATTTTCTAATAATAATGAATGGCCTTCACAGCATCAGTTGTTAACCAAAAAAAACTTTGTCACATAATATTTCGGCAACTTCTAGCTTTGGCACAAGCTGTCACAGTGTGACGCAGTGTGAACCCAGCATTACATGTATCTTGCTGCTGCGACGCATTCTGCTACAGCGCAGCAGCGGCGTAACGTGCGCCGTCTTTAGTGTCGTGCAAATCGTTTTGTGTGGCAAGTGCTGCCCTTTTTTCCTTTTTTTTTTTTTGGTTGATGTGCCCCTCTGCATGTGTGTGCGATTGTGCTCCTTTTTACATGCCACAACTTTTTTGCGTTACTATGCCGTATGCTCAGCAGAAACCCACACTCAAACATCTACAGTGATGCTAAATAGTCTATGCATGACACCTTTATCTGCTGGCGTCCTTAAACATAACCATATGGAGATTCATGTGCGAATTATAACCATTTAACTCCAAGCTGGACTTTATCAATCATGACTTATCATTTGCTCACGAGTTAGCTGAATACTACATTTTAAGTAATTAGGAATTAGGAATGAGTCGATATCAGCTAAATCTTTTTTGTTTCAAATTTTTTCCTTTTTTTGTTGTTTAAAAGCTCATAGTGTTGATGCCTTTAATATTATTTAATTATTTAAAATTATATAGATAGCAATTGCTGAATGGCAGGTGTTTCTTTGGTGCACTAATTTGGGACAATTGAGCTCAACATCAGCTTAACAGCTGGAAAGAAAACTGAGTGGATTTACTGTGAGAATAAGTTTTAAAAAGGTATAACATTAGCATTTTAATTCTTTGGGAAAAATTCGATGATTTTCTATAAACTTCAACAGTGCATATTTTTGGTGTTCTTTGCATTGAAAGATTACAAAAGGTTCTATGCATAATTTTTAATTTTTCCTTAAATAAAAGCAGACATAGGCTGCTATTTTATAGATTCTGAATCAATATAGATGTTGAATCAATCACTAACGCTTCTTGAATTCAATGTATTGCTTTCAAAACATATGAGACGTCCATGCGTTAAAACTCTAACTAGGTTTTTACTTCCAACAGCATTTGGGCGCCTTTTTTTAAAGTGCAATTGAAAGTTTCCATACAATAATAAATACCTTTACGTTGGCTAAAGAATTTTAAAATATCTTTTATTTTTAAAAGTATTTTTGAAGTTCTAAAAAAAATATAAATTTATCCAGATATTAATCAATATTCTGAACCCATGTGAATACGCTTTTGAGGGAGTTTGTTCATCATGAGTCTGAACACTCGATTAAAGTTTTATTACAAAAAGTTTTGCTACCACGCCTTCAAAATCCACTCTTTTGAATACTTAAGATTTTTGATTGAGTTTCGTAGGCTGTAAACTTTTGCAACCCACTGTATTTGCTCAGCAATCAACACAAGGCAGGCATACCATGTGGCAGTAGCTGCCGTAGAGAAGCCGCAGCTGCGCTTGCTCCTCAATTCGAATGCATTTCGATTGCTCCGTTTGCTCGGTCTATATACACATCGTATCTTAGTTATCCTTTTTCATTTCTTTTTTTTTTTTTGTATCTTTGCATGTATGTATTTGTGTGAGTGCACTCAACTTGTGAACTACAGCGCAAGGATTCTTAAACACCATTTTCATTTCATTTTTTTTCACTTGCCACCTTAAGCTTACTTTGCTTTCTTTTCGCACGAGCGCCCTGCCACAGCCCCACCATATACAACACATGTGCCCATTGTGCCGCAACAAATTCACTCCACTTTTGACTTTTGCTCCGATTCTTTTGGATACAATTGGTGTGTACAGTGTTGCCTTTTGTGAGTGACTGTATGTGTTGTGGCGCCGCCTAGCTTTGAACTCCGCATCAAATATATCCTAGATTTTTAGGACCTAGAATTTGACGTGTTCACATTGAAACAGACAAACTGCCTAGTTGAACATGCATGGAACATGTGTCTAGCTTAGAGTGACCAGAGTGTTTGCTGTTCATTCAGCTGTAATCATGCTAGTTACGCATTTGTAGGTTGTTGGAAATGTGCGATTCAATTTAAATTAAAACGATGGGATTTTAATTGATTTTATTTTAATGTAAGTAAAAGCTTTTCTTTTGCTACGGTGGTAAGCAGGGTCGTAGGACTGACTGACGGTAGGCTAGATTAGGCTGATGATGATACGATACTAACGTTCTCGAAATATAGTAGCTATGATTGCGAAGTGAACCCTTTATAAATACAAATCTCTTGTAAACATTCTTTTTATAGACACTTTTTTCGACAATTTACTTTTGAGAAGTAAGCAATTTTCTATTTCAGTAGTTTTTTTTAAATTTCAAATAGTTTTAAATTAAAACTTAAAATTTTTCTGTTTAACTAAGCTTAAGCTATACAATTTTAACATTTTAATCTTTAAATATTTAAAGTTTTTATTTTTTTTTTTACTTTTCAATAATGTTTTTATAAAATTTGCGGCAGCTATTTTGCTAAGTTGACTTAAAAGGTCACTTAATAAACGCTGATAACCAAAAGAGTCGATGTCTGGTTTCGTACGCTGTACATAAGACTAATTAATACTTGTTGATTAATGTAATATGAAAAACGTGCTCCACAACTTGGTGCAGTGTGGGCCACACACTATACACAATAAAATGCTAATTGAGATGTACCAAAACGAGAAGAGCTACACAAACGCCCAGGCAGTAATTTGATTTATTTGACTTAAGCACCTTATGCGAAGAGCGGATATCTGTACCAGCTGGGTTTAATCGGAGGACAGTAGCACCATTTATGGTGTAACCAACAGCAACATGGACTGTTTTTGAAACTTAACTTAATAATTGCAAATAAAGTGCTTCAGAAGCAAAGTTGAAGTCGCGTTGTGCAGACAACAATTGCGCAAACTGTGCTTAATTGTAAAGTTTGGTCACACTAAGTCAAATTGTGCTGCCATTTCGATTGCAACCTTTGCTGTTGCAGCAAAGTTTTAGCTGGTCACACTAAGCCTGCAAACTGTGCTTTACTGTTACTTAACTTGAAGTTGTAAACTTTAAGTTAAACTGGTCACACTAAGTATTTATTTTTAATTGCAATAGAATTAATAAAAAGTTTGGGCCACAGCAAGCATATATATATATATAGAGACTTTCTCTATCTCTCTTAATTGCTATTGAACATTTGTAGTATGTCTTACTTATCAACTTTCATTTCACTTCTCTGCTTTCAGGTGCTGATAACACACAAACAAGTGGAAATAAAATTAACAAAAAGGAAAATATTCTCAAGCCAGCAAATTGCTAAAGTTGAGCGCAATCAAAGCAAAACAAGTCTGTTGAAGTGTGTGTGTGTGTTATATATCTATCTATCTCTAGCTATATCCTATATATAGAGTATATATATGTATATATACAGCAATATATATTATTGAGCAACAAGAGGCAAAGCCACATATAAAAGTGTTAAAAAGTGTTGGTCCTGTGGTCTGTGTGCCTGTGTGTGCGTGCGTGCATATGTGTGTATGTGAGCCAAGCAGTGTTAACGTGTGTCAGGAGTAGCCACAAAACAGCTAAAGCAAACATCAAGCCAATTTTGATAGCAGCCACCAACACACATTCAGCGCATCGTTGTTAGTGCGTCAAGCTCAACATCACAACGTCGTCCGCAAAACCATCGACGTCCAGCGCTGCCGCTGCTGCCGCATCTGCTGCTGCTGCTGCTGGTGGTGGTGCCGCCTCCAATACAAATAGCAATACTGCCAAGGCTAAGACACAACGTCAAACATCTGTACAAAATACGCCAGCAGCAGCTGCACAACAACAGGCAGTTGGCGGTGCGAGTGCCACACGCAGCGGAGGACGCAGCGGCCATCGTCGTCGCAGTAGCAGCAGTAATCCACACGCCGGCAACACGAAAGCGACCAGCGGCAGCGGTGGAGCTGGCGGCGCCGGCGGTGGTGGCGGTGGCGGCGCGGCGGCCAATATTAAGCAGAGCGTCAGTCGCAATAGCAATATACGCAGCTCGTCGTCCAATAGTACAATGGCATCGGCGAATCATCGTGGAGGTCGCGGCGGTGGTGCGGATGTTGCCGGCGCTGCGGCCGGTTTGCAAATTGGTTCAGCGTGGTTTCAGCGCAAGATCAATCTAAGACCACAGCATCGAGGTGTTCATTTAGTCACAGAGGAAATACTTAGACAAATGCCGGAGCTGTCGCATTTCACTGTGGGATTATGTCATATGCAAAGTGAGTAATAACCAACCAACCGAACGCCCATTATATATTAATGTTAGTTTAAGTACACTTGGAGAAAAAGTGTTGTATGTAAGACTTTGTCAATGCAGTTTTATACTATTGTACGCATACAGTGTAAAAATTACGTTGGATATCGATTTTATATATCTAACCTACTGAAGTTAATAATCAAGCATTGGATAGAAGACTCTTTATAAGTCCTTTGCTTGAGTGCGTATAGAACGTTTTTCCAATATTTCAGCCAATTAATAACACCAGCTTTAAAATCTTAGCGAGTTATATATTCCAAAGAACCTAAAATTTCCGGAAGTCGATTAATATAGCTTTTCAATATATAATATATCCCCGTTTTTTTTAAATTTGGTTTGTCGATTACAATTCTTCGCGAC
Organism: Chymomyza procnemis; assembly: GCA_035046065.1. Taxonomy (NCBI): domain Eukaryota; kingdom Metazoa; phylum Arthropoda; class Insecta; order Diptera; family Drosophilidae; genus Chymomyza; species Chymomyza procnemis. The sequence goes on from JAWNOJ010000004.1 coordinate 20,641,481, forward strand.
TTAGAAAGCAACCAAAATATAGCAGCTTCGATGAAACATAATTAAACCCTTAGATATGAAGAAGTTTTGTCAGAAAGCTTTTTAGGATTCTGAGAATGTTTTCCAAAAAGCATAGGGCTGTAGAGCGCTGTATGATGCTCTTTATGCCTTTTCATCATAAGCGAATGATGGTATAAATAATACCAGATAATATCCAATATCGGTAATAGAGTGTAAACTCTTATTTTCAGTTTCTTTTACTAGGTTTCAGTTCAAAGTAAATCTCTTCTTCTCTATTAAGACTTTGAGGATTCACTAAAATTTTAAAACTTAAAATTATAATAGAGTGTAAACTCTTATTTTCAGTTTCTTTTACTAGGTTTCAGTTCAAAGTAAATCTCTTCTTCTCTATGAAGATTTTGAGGATTCACTAAAATTTTAAAACTTATCGTTATATGATTCACTTTGTAAGAACAAATAGCTGTTAAAAGAAGAAATGGGCGGTTTTTCAACAACCATAGAACTGGAAGAATCTAAAGAATTTCTTACTTTGAATCTTTCTCACAGCTGTCCGACACAGGGTCCTACTTGAATTCTGTTAGTGCTAAAAAAAGCTTTGGAAGTTTGCTTTGGATTATTCGCCCGTCTGCACGCATTTCCCCTGTTGCTCTCTTTTAATCCTAATTTATCTTCTTTGTCTTTAAAATTCAATCTTAAAGTAATTATTTTTGTTTCTTTATCTCGTTAGGTGGTGGCAGCTTTTCCAAACACCTACTGGGAGAGGTTAACATGTAGAATTCTGTATAACTTGAAAACGTTTTAGATTCCTTTTTTAAAAGTAATTCTTACATGAACTAGATGAAAGCTGAATTAGCTTAACAACCTTAAAGCTAAAAACAGCGGAAAGATTACGATATTTGCAATGAGCTGCTGTCGTAAGAAAGATATCTACCTTTGAAAATCAAAGAAACTCTATGCATATTATAGAGCATAACAGTCAGAGATGATTTAATTTATTTGGGCAAATCATAACAATTATCGTATAAACCAAGGAATTCCCATAACTCAAACTTGAAGCTTGACATCCAGAATGTAGAACTAGATACATTATACAACCACTCGTTCCGGATTTAACTTTGTCGTTTAAGTCTCTCGCTGCACTCTATTGTTGATGTTTTATATTCAAAAACTTCGAAATCAGTTAACGCATTTAGTATCACACCGCTGGTTCGGATGCTCTAGAATTACTTGAGATTATAATAGCTTTTTTGCTTCAATTCTGAAACCTTACGATGCAAGTAGTGGTTATATTTTACAGCCACTCATACAGGATTTAACTTCGCCTTTTTAGTCTCTCGGTGTAGATGCCTGCACTTTGTTATTGATGATGATTGCCCCAATGTAAATACTTAAATGTCAGCTAATTCCGTGCCAGCGGCAGATCCCACAGGCTATCCAACAGCTTTACTTGGCAAACCATCCATCTATGACTTTCCTTTATACATTCCTCTTCCTTTTTTTTTTTTGCCTACATTTTGATGCTACTCATTTTGGTTTCACGTTTCGTGTCTGGGCTTTAATCTGTGCGCCCCACACCACTCAACACAGATACTCGCACACACACACATACCAAAACACATACAGATACTTACTACACATACATAGACATTTGGATTTAGATTTCTGTTGCTCTGTGAGGCTGCAGTTTGGGGAATTCTCGAATTGGCAAAAGCATTTGGTTGAAAATTCTCTTGCACAAAACAAGAAAAAACTAAACTAAAAAAAAATGTTAAAAAATGAGAAAAAAAAGATATATTCTAAAATGGGGGAAAAGGAAAAAAATCAAAATAACAATTGCATAGTGAGTACGAGAGTACTATGGAGAGTATGTCGAAAAAAATTGTAGTTGAATTTAGCAAAAAAGTTGAATTCGTTATTCACACACACCCATGGTAGGTACATACAGATACTCTTACACACACAACGTGAAGCACATGCCAAGTGGCGCTGTATTAGTAAGCAAACTGGGTTAAATTTTATAGATATATATATACAAAATATATACTATGGAACTCTGACTATGCTCCAGCCAAGGGCGGCATACTCAACCCTTTTTCACTGTCTGCTCATTTTTACTAGTCTTACTTTGGCTTTGTTAGGTGCCGAAAAATACGTTGACATCGAATAAAATGGCGAAAATTGCTTTTTATTGTTTATGTTGCAACATGACCTACATGATGAGATTGGGGCATGTTTTTTTTTTATTTTTTTTGTCGAGTTTTTGAGGAATATCACACAGCACTGATATATGCATATTGTAGTTGCTATTATTGGCGTGTTGCTAATTACTTTGTTTTTGGTAGCAGCTAAAAAATAATATTATAATTTATAGGCCTTAATTAGAACATGTGTGCGTGAAAAGTTCAACAATTTTTGGTTTAGAATTTTGTTGCACATTGTTAATGGACATAATTGCAATGTCTGGTGCTTGTTTTATAAATATTTTCAAAATGATTATTGAATAATGTGTTATAAAATTTACAAATGCACAATTCATTCTTTAATAAAAATTAATTCGTTTTCTTTGCGTAACAAGTTGGCATCTCTTCTCTAAGCTGCTCTCTAGACCGATACATTAAATATCGATAACATCGATATCATATCAATAACATATCAATTCTGAACATTTATTACTGATATGATTTTAGATAGTTAAGCAAATTTGTTAAAAACATAGCTTAAATTATAATATGCGAACCTACAATTGTGGGAAAAACAAACAACTAAATAAATCAATGCCATTTTTTTTCTCATCAAACTGAAGCATTTCTGTAGACGGCTTTCTATACCAATATTGATATCGAAATTAGTTCTGAACATTCAATACCCATATTTTGGTATACGATTTATTTGGCGTCTTTATAGCGCAAAATATTAAATAAAAACGGCAAACATTCAATACCAATTCTGTCGAACGCGACTTTTTTCGGGCTAAGCTGGAAAGATTACTAGCTTATTAGACGAAATTATTTCTGGGAAAAACGATATTTTTGTCAGCTGCTTATTGAACCAGTATTGAAATTGTGACTACAAGAAAGAGTTAGGGATGGCTTAGTATTCAGAGCCACTGGTTCGATCTCTGCTAATGCACATCTGGCGGTAAGGTTACGTTTATTTGCTCAGTTTTTAGCGACAGACACAAGAGATCTTGAGCCCTCTTATCTTTACATGAAGAGCCAGTGCTTCGGTTACTTTTAATGTAATTTTTTTTAAGTTTTCAAGGGCAGACACAAAACACCTCAAGGCTTCTTATTTTTATCTCAAGTCAAAGCTAAAAAAAATAGTTTACTGATTTAAGTTTCTTGGTAATCTTCAAATATATTGTGCTGGTGAGCAGAGATCTTGCATGCAAGCTCAATGTAATGTATTCACTAAGGAGGGTTTTCTGATTTCTAAATATACTGGATTCAGAATCTAGTTTTAGAACAAAGCCAAAATCAACTAAACAGCATTTTACTTAAATTTATTCGAAAGAAAAGTCAAAGTCAATTACTTAATAAAGTGCAATCGTAATACAGCTTAAATTATGCAACAGCATCGAAAAATATTTAAGGATACAACCCATTTAACTTTGTTACGTGCTGAAAGGTTTACTTATTTTTCTACTCTGATTTTTTTTCCCGTAAATACCAATTTAAAAGCACTTTATATTAACTCAATTATGATTGGAAAAAAAACTTCTTCTAATTTGATTTCAATTTAGATAGAAAGAATTGCGTGCCATTGTGGAAAATATCGCCAATCCAATTGATGGCCTTCATTTTGTTGAGTTGCCGTAATTGGTTCATATCAATTTCTATGCTTAATTTATATTAATAACCGATAATTTAATATTCGATATTAAGTGCAGGGCTTAACCTTTGCTTGACTTGTTATAGATATTGGGTAAAAAAAAGAAATCATAAAATTGTTGGGAAAATTGCACTAGAAAAGACTGACAAATCATCGAGGAATTGTTAGCGTCAACTGGATAGTACTAGGTATAGGTGCTTGAATAAATATACGAATACTAATGTGGCGTCCTGCGGATACATATGGGTGGTGGTAGTGGTAGTAGGTGGCTTAAGGGTGGGTGCATATGTACGTAGAGCGGACACAGGAAACATTTCACATATGAATATTAAAAACGAAAACTATTTCATTGCGCCGCTTGGGCTCTATATCATTTTTACCATTTCCTCGCGCCTTTTTTTTTCGTCCTGGCTTTTGCCGTATTTTGTATATTTTCTTTTTCCTACTTTTCATTTAACAAGTTATCGTTACATTTGGCCTACGGATTGTTTGTATGTTTGTTTGTTTGTTTGTCTGTGTGATTTGTATGTTTGTGTTTGGGTGTGTGTGCGTGCGTGCGGGTGTGTGTGTTTGTGCATTTCCCCATAGAAACAATGACGGTATTGGGGTCAATACTAAAAGACAACAACATATGGCAAGGTTGTTTTAGAATATTTTGTTGTGGAATGCATGCCTTACAATAATGGTTATATTCGAATTGTTTTAAATTATTATTTTTTTTTATCATATTTGTTGCGTTTATAAACTGATTTTTGATAAAAAAAAAACAAAATATAAAGTTGAAGCTCCGAATTTTAGAAATGTTTTGTTTTTATTTTGTTACAAAAATTGGAAAAAAAAACAAAACATATAGTTGAAGCCCCCAAATTTGAAAAAAGTTTAGGTTTTGTATATTTTTATTTTGTTCTTACAAAAGTTAGAAGCAACTCCAGCAAATTGGGACTGTCTTATAAAGGTTAGAGAAAAAAGTTTTAATATTTTTGACATTATTTTTTTTCTTCGCTATAAAAACCACAAAAAACTGTACCTATTCTTATGAAATTTAGAAGATATGAGGTTCTAAGCCATATTACAAAACTGTTACCAAAAGAAACTTTAATGCTTATTGCGTTTTTTATGCAATTGAAAGAGTATAAAAACTTGTAACAGCAGCCAGCCAGCCAACAAGCCGTAGTCCTTGCCGTAACTGCTCTTTTGCAGTTTTGAAATAAAATTTTACTAGGTTGTTATGGGTTTACGGTGTCTTCACTTTTTTTTTGCCATTTGATTTGTAAAGCGATGTCTATGCATATTTTGCATGGCATCTGGGCTCTTTTGGCTTGGGGCAAGTAAGAAGGCACAAAAAAAAAAATAAACTAAAGAGACGGCAAGGAGGTTGCCGCATTAAGTAAAGTGTTTCTAATTAGGAAGTCCTTTTAAGAAAATCAATAAACATGTCTTGACCTCAATTAGATTTCGCTTACAGTTCACAATACCAAGTCAAGCACACACACACACACACACACACACACACACACACACACACACACAGAGACACCACCCATCATACACATGTGCACACAGACAACAAACACGCACTGACTGAGATTCATTGGGGTCGCTCGTATGGAGCACAAGGCGGATCTGGTGGCTACACGGGTCTGGGCAGGGCCTGACATAACAAACACACGTGCTTTTGATTTGGCAAAAGGCAGCAGAGAGGGCAGGAAATCAAAAAAAAAAAAAAAGGAAAATAAAAAGAAAACCTCGTAATAATAAAGACTTGCTGCAATGCTTTACTAAGACGATTTACTGTGCCAACCATCATCGAAACCCGCCGGAGACGCGTCGGAGGCGCTGTAGTAGCATGTGAGCAGTATGTGTGCCTCGAGCATACTCACACGCCGTAGCCACAGCACCAGCACAGTACCAGCAGGACTCGTAGGACGTTGGCGCGCGACAACGACAACGATTGCTTTTCACTTTTCTTTCCATCACTTCACTCCTCACCCATTGCTGCCCAACTGCCGTTTTATGATGCGATTTTATTTATTTGCTCATGTCTGAATCTGAACGTTTTTCCCCCTCCCCATAACCTCTGCCGCGCCAAACGCCTCCGACGACGCCATTGTATTAATACAAACTGTCAACAAAAACGCTTTGGGGCCAAAATGCTGCTTCGCTTCTTCCCTGCCTGCCATTTGGAAGAAGGCAGTCAAATGTCGGGTGCCAAGCATACGTTTGGTTATATGATATTGTGAACCCAGAAACGTGTTGAGATTTGAACAACTTTGCAATTATGGAGCCACACATACACACGGCTTATGGTAAACGATTAGTTTGAAACAAGTTGGCATAATAGAAGTTATACATGGAATTCATACATAAATACGACTATATTTTGTAAGTTTTGGTTGTCAAGGTCCGCTTTTTTTTTCTTTTGCTTTGCTAGAAACTCGTAACTAGGACAAGTTTTGCAGAATTGCGATTGGTTGTGTAAGCGAGTTTGGGAAACTTTTGAATTAGACGCCGGTTTGATTATGTTTAACTTGAAGTTAAGCCGTAAAATGTTTAAAAATTTCTAAATTAATTCTTTGCAACTATTGTTAGTTGAAAAAATTTGGCATTATGGTAATTAGTCTCGATAGCGTTCTCGCCTGCAAAACCGAAGGTCGGTAGTTCAATTCCACCCAACAAAACAGACGCATTTGTCTAGCACTGACATAGCTAGCAAGTAAATATACGCTATTTAGCTAGGATAATCTATATTGTAGGTCCACACTTGGTACCCAACAAGTCTCTTATGCGCAACATCTACATCCTTCGCTAAACGCCTCGAGCTTAAAAATGTGCAACAATATTTTTGGATTTTTTATACATTGGCTGCTTTTTTGCTTCCTGTGTCTTTAGAGGGGATATGTTATGTAGCCTCCAAGATTAAGATGAGCTTTAGAAGCAAAAGTATGAAGCACTTTTACTTCATGTGTAGTGCTCCATGATCCAAAAAGAAAACAACCCAAAATATGCATCCCCTTAGATAAACAGTTTTTTTTTGAGATGTTGATAACTCTAGCTGTTACCATCTCTGAGCTAAAGGTATAGACAGGCACAGATGTATCAACTTCTGCAGTAAATTTTTCATAGTTTATTAAATTTTGGGTATCTCAGATATTTTCTTCTGAGTGCGACATATTTTTGGCTTGCACTTTATTAAGATTGAACGCTGCGGTATTGGGTATATAAATACTATGCTTAGCCTGGTAAAATCTTTTTATCTTCGTCTACCAAACCATAATATCTACATAACATATTCAGTGGTCGAATACTTTATAAGCTGAGACCAGCAGATGGTTTTGTACTATGAGCTGGTAAATGCAGGAAACGATCCTTTATCGACGAAAACCCATGAATTTGATTTGTGTATTGCGTGAAAAATACTCGAAGAAGTTCGAAAGTCATCCTTGATCCTTGGCAACATGTAAACGCTTACTCCCATGCCCCTTTCCGCTTAAGTTAATTCCAACTACATAATAGCTTTTTCAGCGGAGGCAATTGGATTTGTGGGGGACGCTAAGTTTTACCATAATTGGATAAAAAATTGAGTCGGAGGTAGAAACTACTTATTCTTTGTATACGGTATCTGAAAATTAAAAGAGACATGGGGAAATGATGTCGATGAGCAGTACCGACAGATGTCCTGAGGCAATTCGCTTAACTTCCCAAAAGGAAGGGGCTTTTGTATTGAAACGTGAGTGGTTATGAAATATAGGCATACAACGATAACCTCAGGGTTAAAAATTACCAGGTAATTCTCAAATGGCGGGTACTGTGTCGTGTCTTCTATAGACCTTGCTTCTGCCTTGTAGTTAGGTTACCAGTTGGGATCTTCTAAAGAAAACTAAAAGTGGCTTACTAATTAAATAGAGCCCAGAATGATGCATTTGCCCGTGTAAATCGCTCTAAATAAAAGATAGTATCTTCCTTACAATTCTTCACTTGTTATTGTATTGGAACCAAAATTCATAACTTCTTATCTTAAATTCTTGAAATAGTTGCGAAACTGCGTTGATCTCTTTTTATATGCTTATTTCTGTACAATATTTAAAAAAAAAATGTAATTATTCCAGCTCAAGCTAGTTGCATTTCTAGCTCAACTCTAAGTAGATGTTCAGCTCTAGTTTTTTTTTAAATCAATCAATGGCCTTAATATGACTCCAAATGTTGAGATACTTGGAAGTTTGCCATATCAGTTGCTAAAAATTGAACTGCATTTTTATCCTTTATTACCAGACAAGTTGAAAATTTTTTTTACTTTAAATTAATGATTGATAGTCTTCCACTGGGTGGCTACTCATCTCATCTCAATTCAATCTCAATTAAGATTGTCACGACGTCCATACCATGTGACGTCCTTAGAGTAATGGCGCCCCTTTATCCAAAAACGTATTGCATGTGCAAAACTCCTGCCGGTTATGTTTTAAAAGCGTGTTTGCTTCATTGTAACAATTTGCTTTATATCGCAAGATCATATAAATGGCTCAACTTCAATTTATAACCCAAACATATTTTTCATAGCATGCACAAGAGCGCTCTCAATCCGTACAAAAACAAAAAAAAAAAAAAAAAAACACAAGTATAAAACAAAAAGGACTCCCAATACGAGTCCTATATATGTGGTAAACCAACAGAAAAAAAACCAAAAATGAGTAGGAAAAAAAGGAGCAACACGAAATAAATCAACAAAACCGAAAACGAGTGGAGCTATCGCGACGCCTTAGCGTTTATATCTATATACATATGTTTCTATGTATTTGTGGGTGTTTACATATATATATTTGGGTGTGTGTGTTTGTGTGTGTGTTTAGTTGGCCAAGTCTAGAGCGCGCTTTTAGCTATTCGTGACGGTGGAATATGCCAAATATATAAAAATAAAAAAGAAAAATGAAAAACGAAGCAGAAAGAATGAGCCATATGTATAAAAGTATATTACTTCTGGTGGGGTTTATTATACTTTGTTTTGGGGCTTTTGTGTGTCACACTTTATTTTCTTTGCTTATTTTTTTTTGTATTTTTTCGAACACTTTAGCATTAAAATTGTTAGCTTATGAGCCGAAAATGTTGCGCTACCAATAAATCAATATTATTTATGCAAAAAAACGCCAAGTAATAAAGTAATAGCTGTGGGATACACTATAATGAGTTCGTTGGCAAGTTCAAGTAAGTCTGGGTTGAGAAACGAAAATCGAAAAGACATAATTGCAGATTCTCGTCCTAAATTCTAAACGAAGAAGCTTAAGTCAAATATCAGCTTCATTTGTGATCAATTTGTTTCAATTTGGAATGGCAATATCATAGATCCAGAACAAAAGTACGATCCAAAAAAGGTTACAATGGAGTTTACTTTCAAATACTTAAATTGATACTAAATTCTAAACGAAAGAACTTAGATTGGAAATAGTTTGAATTTATGATCTCTCTTACTAAACTTTGAATGACAGTAGCTCTCAAATTCGTAGATCTGTGTAGAAGCAATCAATTAAAATTTATTTTTTGCCTAAAAGGGTCATAAATACTAAACGAAGCAATTAAGAATGAAAATAGGCTTCATTTGTGAGCATTTTTTTGAACTCTGAATGGGAATAATTTCCATAAATCTAAAAATAAAATCAACCATTTAAAAGTTATTTTGATAGCCCTAAATGTCCATAAATTTTAAAAGAAATTACTTAGAATGACCTCGAACGAAAATTCTATTCCTAAAAATCGAATTAAAAAGTAATAAAATTTTAATTTTTTTAAAAACTTGTGACTTTTACAGGAATCTTAAGGCAATTATGCTGCAGTGTTTAGTATATTGTGTGATTGCGATCTTTCGATATAGATTTTGGTAGTCCTCTACTACCTGTGATTACTAATGTATAAAGCAATTCTTAATCTTAACTAAAACGCTTAAAATAATAAATTTTCCGTTAATAATAAATAAGTATTGTTTTTCTTATTTTATATAGCATTTAAGGTCTCCTAAATAATCTCAGGGAACCAATGTTTTGGAGTATAAACTATATTCATACAAATATACCTTACTTTAAATTGTATATATACGTAATAACTTTTGAAATCCTATGTTTTTATCAAAACTTATTATAGAATTAGTAATTAATTGTAATATGAGACTACAGAATCTGGATCCATTAGTAGAAGGATTCAAATTTTGCATACTGCAAGTTTTTAATACTAAGTTTCTTACAGCTGTAGGGATATTGTACTTAAGCTTAGGGAAAGTTTCACTCTTAAGTTGAGCTTACAAATGGCTACCTAATCTATTCTCTGTTTTTGCAGCAATTCAGAGCGAAAATCTGCCCATGGTAACGTTAGTAGTGACTTTCGCTCTTGAATTGAAAATGTTCAACGCATAAAAGAAGAAATCCTAAAATGGATTAGCATTTAGTTTAAAAACTATACAAATTTAACTTATTTTAAACAACTATCATATATAAAACTGCTTTCAAAAATATTACTTGTAAGTGCAAACATTTTTGAACCACTCTGGTTGCTGGGGGAATCCGAGTCTCGGCTGAATTGTAGGCAATGGCCAATCGTAAAACTGGTGAACATGCAATTTGATGTTCTTTACACCTACGTTACATGGCGTTACTGCAGCCCAGCAAATCCTTTTCAATATTTTATTAAAACGGTGAGTGTATCAATAAAAAAAAAGAGAAAAAGCAAAGCCAAGAAACATTTGCGTTTGGCATGAAAACTTGAACTAGTTCCACAGTTTTCCATTTGTTGCCTTGGTTAAAATATGGCACGCTAAGCGCTGTGGCATGGCTAAGTGCGCCTGTACCTGGCCATCTGTGGCACATTGGCTTTGGCTTTTAATATTCCAACGTTTCGAATTTTCTTTCCTATTTTTTTATTTTTCATTTGTGCTCGACGCTTTAATTGTTTTGTGAAGCCATCCATTTGTGAGTGGGGGGAAATGGGCTGCGCCTGAACGTATGCTACGGAATTTCGTAGCAAACTGCACTCTGGGCAAATATTCTCGTTTCGACTGTGCGAATCTGTGTGTATGTATGTATGTGTCTTTCAGTGACCATCCACAAAGTAACTTGTAATAAGGTTTATAAATTTAAGCTTTTTATGCAGTTTTTTATGGGAAAATGCTACGAACTTTATACTTAACATTACATAATATGCATATTATATGTTAGCTGGCATATGAGAAACTTTTGCAGTCACGTATATAAAGTTGAGTGGGTGGTTCTTTTAGAAAATTTTATGATTTTTCGGGTGAATAAATTACATTAATTTTGTTTTCTTATTTAACTTTAATAATTTAAAGATAAAATGTGCTGTGATAATGTAAGTTATCAATAATACAAAATTGTTGAAGTGCCAAAGGTGACCACATTTCAGTTTATAACCTAATTAAGTATATGCAGATATGTGGTAGACGTACGTCCGAAACATATAGTTTCCACTACCACGTTGATCGGATAGGAAATGCCGACATAGTACATTCTACTGTTTCAATAATGAACAGACATCGCTGTTTGGTCGTGTTAAGAGTCGAGTTTTATCTGAAACCTCTATTATCTGAGTGCCAAAACGCCACACTAACGCCCAACAAAATATGTAGGTGGCAAATGCCGACATTCCAAAAATAAGGAGACACCTTGGTTTGGTTGTGTCTAGAGTCTATATCTATCTTAAACCCCTATTGATCTAAGGATCACAACGCCACACTAAAGTGCCCATATATTCTACTATTCCAAAAATTAGAGGATACTTCTGTTTGATCGTGTTAACAGTCGAAATCATCAACGATCAGTCGAAAGATCAAGCTCTGTTGATCTGTTTTACCCGATTGGTAAGATACAACTGCACTTCAAGCTCGAAAACTTTACCCGCATTTGGCTAGTAAATCATAAGCACCACGATACTTCCCAAAGGGCTATCTGACCAGCCATAGCACCAAATTAAAAACTGGTTAGATTTCGTGCCAAAGACACTCTTTATCCCATGTCCCGGGGTAGGTAAACCCCGTTTGTTGTCCTAGAGTCTTTTGAGACACATCAGCTATAGTTTCTATGCGACTTTTTCGATACAAAGTTTATCTATAGACCCTTCTTTTAAAACTGTGACATGTTAAAGTAGATTCCAAGTTTGATAACTTTCCCCTGTTAGTCGACTCTTACCTCATGTATTCTTCTGCTCGAGCAACACTCCGTCTTCACACGGGAAACGGAAAGCTCATTTTAGGCACTTATAAAAGGGGTTTGAAATGTCGTAATTCTTATAGAATATTATACCGGCCATTTATCACATTGGTACTTTCAACTTTGGCGTGTATATAGATCAGATAATGATTTGATGAGCGATTTGCCTTAACTCGTAGAGTATTATGCTTTGAGCTTAGAGAGCGTAATATATTAACGCTTTGGGAGTCTAAACATTAGAATTTATAAGAAAAATCTCGACAATAAAGGATACTCGAAGGGTTGGTCTTTCAGCTGCTTAAGTTTTCAAAGAAGCTTGGGACTTCCGCGTGCTCATCTTTGCCAATTTTACAACTGAGCATGAAATTAATAAAATATTGCATATTTCTCTTCAATATTAACGGCTGCTTTCAAAATGTAAAATGCAAAATTGTTAAGAAATTGTAATTATTATTTATTATTCTTCTTGCTTAATATTAAAGATTGCTAAAAATTAAAAAAAAAATTTTAAAAAAATTAATTCTTTCTGAAAGAATTACCCAAGTTATACTTTTAAGCGCTCGTTTAAAAATATATAAATGAAACATAACCAACCGCAAGTCCATTGTTAAACATTAGCATCAGGCCAGACTTTTGTATTTGGATGTGTGTGTGTGTTCCCACTACATAAGCAGTCTTATATACATATATATAAATATATAGTGTAATATTTATATGTACAAATTTATATGTATAAGCTTTGTGCTTGTTTGTACTCTCGGATTGTTTGACTTTGTATAATAAAAAGGCCTCTTTAAAAACATTAGCAACTTTTGTAGTGTTACATATGTATACATATGTATGTATGTCTATATCTACCTATATACATATGCATAAACCCCAACACACATTTAAACAACAGCATAGCCCCAGACCAACTAAAAGGATATGCATGACTTTTTAGAGAGGCACCTGCTGTCCTAGTACACTGCAAGAAAGTATGGGTTACGCGTCTTTACGTTTTTTCATATCTTTTTGGATTATAATAAGCATCAATTCTTTAGAAGAAAAAGCGACGAAAACGACTTGGTTAAGCAATAAGCTGTTTCGGCAGGGTATAGCTCTTTATAGGAAATTACGTAAATGAGGCCATAATGGTTGCGCGAAGTGGCCTTGGATGCTCTCAGGATATTTTAAAAATAGTTTCAGAAGCTAACTCTTTTTATGCATTCTTTCGATTGCAACGATTGGCTTTAATAAAAATATTTTTATTAAATTTTCGCCAATACAAACGTATGATATGATGATGGCCATTGGGTCGATTTTACCCTGGACTATATTTCGAGTAAAAAATAAAGCTTTCTGTTCCATCTTTGAACAGCTATTAAAAGAGAAATCTTCATGCTCCGCCATTGGAGCGATGATCGCATATTCCAAGCATTCTTATTACAAAATGGATGGTAATTAAAACCACAAAACAATAATACCCATCACTTTCTCGCAGTGTTGTCCTTTATTAGCCCAGCCAGCTTAGGCTTGTACAACATGTGTGTTTGTGTGTGTTTCCCTACTACTAGTTCCTTCTCCTAGTCCAGCACACATGGAGCTACCATAAAACCAACGGCTAAATCATATTACAGCCGCAAGGTAAACATTCCTTTTGCTTTCCGTTGTTCGTTAAGGAGAGGAGTAGCGAATATTTGTGTTTTGTTGCATGGTAAGAAGTGTCAGTCGAGTATTCCGGCCGGATAAGCTAACTAGCTGCTCTATAAAGTACATATAATACATGCTATATCATATAGAGAGTTTTGCATAACTCCCCAGTGCAACAGCAGCGAAACTTCACCATGTTGTCACATTAACATATTTATAATGACATTTGGCATAGATAACGTAGTGCGCACTAATTACACGCCTCGAATTAGCTTATAGAGGTAACTGAGTAGCTGCACATGAAATCAATTATATTGTGTAGGGTATTAGCCAGCTAGAGCGCTACGAATTTGTGCTTTTTGTGTGGACTATTTGGTGCTTTGTTGTTATTCGGTAATATTTAAATTCCTGCTGCCATTTACACATGTCCAACATGACATAATCGTTTTTGGAATTATTCGAAAAGGAAATGTGCTTTGGTGTCAACCAAAAAACTTGGACATATCGTACAACACAAAAGACAAGCAAACACACTCAAACCACTCATAGTGCGACATGCAAGTAGTTGGCCCTATAATTGTAGGCCTACTAATATCCATGGTTGTTTTTGTTGCTGCTACTGCCATGTTGTTCTTGTCATTGTTCTGGGACCCAAATTACATCTCAGGGATTTGATAATAAACTAATTTTCGTAGCTCGCTGCCTTTTTTGTTCGCTCATTTATTCATGAATATGCAATTAGTGTGCAAATTTAAGTGTTTTGTGGTCTATTTCTATTTATTATTAAAACTAAATGTTTATCAAGTAAAACTATTCAATTTGTTTAAAACGTTTTGGGGCATATTACTTGTGCATTGTGTTTGTGTACAATTTATTTATTATGTAGGTACACATTTGAGGGGCAAAGCTAAAAGCCAAAGCATTAGCAAGTAAGTAGTTCATGCGACAGCAGTGTGAAGTTTACTTGAACGTAGGCATTCTTAACGATGTCATAATTAATATTTGTTTTAATGGGTTTTAGAGTAAATGAAAGTCTCTAATGAATTAGTTTATGTTTTGCGGCTTCAAAGTGTTTAGTGGCATTTAAACTTTGCTGTAGTTGACGCTGCTTAGGAGACAATTCGATTGCTGTAATTAATATTTAAAGTTAGATTCTTTTTAATTGGCAATTAAAAATCGATTTATGCATTTCGATTGATGTTCGATAGCAAGTAAGCTGGTTGGGAATTAGTGTTCACAGACATAAAGCTGGCAGCTATAGCACGCTATCTTAAAACAATCTATAGTTTTTAAAAATGTTTCCTAATACGACATTATGAGTTTGGTGGTAGCTTACCCTCAGATGCATTAGTACCTAGAATTCCGAGTAAAATTTGCTAATTCTCCAGTTTCACTGCCGCTGAGATACGGTTATAAACTCTTGAGCCAGGTTTTAATAGAGATCCACATGCTTTGGAGCGACTGACGTGAAGTTATGTTTATTGCCAAGCCTAAGATTATATATGTTCGATTCAAAGATTTGCTTTTGAAATTATGAAATTTACTAGACATCATATCGCTGTAAGAAGATAAGATTATTGATTCTTCGTTAATGTTCAATTTAAAGATTTACGTTTAAAATTATAGAAATAAGTAGGTATCCCCAGTAAAAATATGCTCAATTTAGCAATTTAACCAATGCAGTACACAGTGTCCAAATTGTTTACCCAATGGGCACTGCTTTCAAAATCATTGGGAGATCCATTGCTAGGTTTTTAAGGAACGGACACCATGCAGTCGATGGGATTCAAAAGCATCCACAAGTGTCCGTAGCTCACTAAGTCTAATTGACTGTAGCTTTCTTTTCGTTTAGAAAACTACAAATCTTTAATTATTCATATAAAGAATTGCTTCTATTTCATTTTTATTATCTTCTGAGATGTTAAGCAACTCTCTGTCAGTGCTTGTCATAATTTTCATATAAATTTTAATTAAAATTTTAGCACGATTTGCGTGTACTCCGCTCATAAATCTGCAACTCTCGCCTATGCCGAAACACTCATATTGCATAGTTGCCTCCAATTAAGATTGCACACATTTTAGGCTAATTAAGATTTAAGATCTACTTGGCAGGCAATCAACAAAATTGAAAATTCATTATTACAAGAAGAAGAGATTACTGATAATGAGCTCCAATTTTAAATACGTATCCAACAGATTACTTTGTAATTGACGTATTACTTATCCAAAGTCTTTTCTCTTTTTCATTTATAAATTTTCTTTGCAGTTCTTCACACTTCGGCGAGTTTAGCGTTAAACGAAAGTTGGGATCCAGACGTCAGGTAAGCGGCGGCACACACAATTAGTTAAATTAATTGCAGTTTAAATAAACTTGTTCACATTTGCAGAGACGATATGGAAATGATGTTAAATAAAATAGTTCCCGAAGGTTTACCCTATAGGCATTCGTGCGAAGGACCCGATGATATGGTATGTATATGCTTTTTAGACTACCAGAAAAAGATCAAAACTCTAATGGCACTTACTCTCTTTGACAGCCCGCGCACGTTAAGGCCTGCTTTCTTGGCAGCTCATTGACAATCCCCATTACAGATGGCAAATTATCGCTGGGCACCTGGCAGGGCGTTTGGCTCTGCGAGCATCGCGATCAGGCCGGCTCACGCAAACTGGTCATCACATTGACGGGTTGTCCGCGCGAGCAGGCACGCAGTCCGCTGTCACCCGTCTCGCCAATTGCGTCTACCTCCAGTTAGGGAAGGCCTCGCTCCACCCGCGACAGCCGGTAATCGCGGGGGAGCGACAATAATGACATCATTTCGTCGAGGAGGTTAATTTTACAAAAGAATTTAGCTAAAGCAACAGCGCAACAAAGAGCAGCGGCTGTAATAGCAGCTGGTCGTGGAGCCGGCGCAGGCATTGGTTTGCCCGGTGTGCCAGAAGTGCCTGGCATGCCGTGCACTGATGATACCAAGACCAGTAGACTGTTATTAAGACAAAAGCTGCATTTGAATTTAAATTTAGATGTAACGGAAACGTTAAGGGATGGCGTTGATATTGATGTTGATGAAGATGTCTACGATGATGATGATGATGAAGACGAAGATGATGTTAATGAGGGCGCTCAGTGCAGTGGGCGTCGTCGCGATGTTGGTGATAATTTAGATACCGTCACAACAGTGCCTCAACCTAAACAACAACAACTAAGACATAAGATCACCGCAGCAGAAACAACTACAACAGCAACAACAACAACAACTACTAGCTCATCAGCAGCATCAAGCGCATTAGCTAAATTTAATCGCATCATCGATACAACTCTGGAGCAGCCATTGCCAGTGGCCACGTCACTGACACCGCCACAATTAAGCAGCGCAACGCTGCAGCAACGGCTGGCCATGGCTTATCCAGAATTGATAACCCAACAACAACAGCAACACCACAACGATGGGCGCAAAATTAACAACCTCTCCAAAACAACAGGTCGCAGCAAGGCCGCCGCCGTCAGCACTCCATTAACATTGCAAGCACCTAACACAAAATTAACGGCGGCAACCAGGCTGAGCACAGCACGTTACCAATCGTTATCGCAGGAGGACAACAACTATGGCGATAAGGATTTGGTTGACGCGGCTGTCAATAACGACGACGATTACAACATAGACGAAGACGATAATCAAATGAAACGAAATGATGTGCATTATTTGTTGAAACAGTTAAATAGTTTTAGTGATATAGAAGAAATAGAAATTGTTGATATGAAGCAAAGACAGCAGCGGCACAAGCAACAGCAGCGCGAAGCGGTCACAAAACGCACAAAGGCAGCAGCGGCAGCGGCTACACTAGAGCAGCAACAGCAGCAGCAGCAGCTGTCACAGCCACATACACACCATAGTCAATCGCCAACGGCCAGCTCATTGGTGTTGTTGGCCTCACCCTCTACACAATCGCACAAGTTAAGCTCAGGCATACGCCGCTTTGCCTCGTTGCATCATCAAGAGGCGGGCACTGCTGCTGCCGGCTGCGATGGTGGTGCCGCTAGCAGCTCCACTAGGCTGCAATTTGATGATTATTTATTTGAATCCTGCCATTATTTGGAGACAAACTATTTTGCCGCTACCTATCGCACTGCCATGGTCGAGAGCTGCTCGCATGAGTTTCGCCCATCGACCACAACGCCGACAACAACGCGCTCGGATACATTCGAGCTGCATGAGGTGGAGCCGCCCAGTGTTATATGCAAGGCGGGCGCACCAACGCCGCCGCCACACTATTACCAGGCACAAACGCGTATGACCAGCAGCGGTGTGCAGACTGAACTGACTGTAGAGTCGCTGGCCAAGTTAAGCAGTAGCACCAGCAGCAGTAGCAACAATACGCGTGCACCGCCATTCTTTAGATGCTGCTACACGCCCATTGATCGTTGGCGCGAGCGCCGACTAGTAGCAGCTGCCTCCAAAAAGCATCACCAGCAGCAGCAGCAGCAAGGCGAAGCCACGGCCGCAACTGCTGAGACAACTGTGACGCAAAAAAACGGTCATGCCGTTTGACAATGGGCGTGTGCTGAAGCGCGTGTTGATGCGTTAACTGGTTCTGGTACTTGTGGCGCTATTAGAAGAGGTGGAAGTGCATAGCATTGAGAACCGACTGACAGCACGAAATAGTCGCTTTTGGCTTTAAGACACTGAGTCTTTGAAGAGTTGTAAAGTTCCGTGTATCTATATAGCAAAATGTAGAGCTTGAAGAATTTTGATTAGTGAAGTCGAAGCTTATGGGTGGTTTGATATTGATGACTCGGTACAAAATGACACCAGTATGAGTTTCAAAACCACTCGATTATGCTGCTCTTCGTATAGATTTCGAACACTTTTTTCTAAGCCCTAGTGCTTGTCGTAGTTACTCTCTTCCACCTCTAAAGTTGGCAGGGAAGTTGTGCCTGGTATTATCTGGTCGCTGTTTCATTTGCGATATCAACAAAATATTCCATTTCGCAAACAGACGTACATATGTATAACAGTATAACACTAGTAACGTTTTTTTTCTCTTAATTTTCATAGGCAAAAGAATATAAAACCAAAAAAGGCTAAAAATTATTGTACAATTTATATGCTGGCAATTAGTAAACAATTTTTTATACACACAAAATTAAGACGGGTTCATGCCACCCAATAACACACTCTCACACACACAGATACTATACATAGGACTAACCCGGGCAAGAAATTACAATTATTTGAAGAAATTTTTATAAATAAATAAAAATTGCTACTAACTAATAATAATAATAATAAAGTTGCAACAAAAGATAAAGCATTAAATAATAGTTAAGTAATAACAGAATGCTGCGCAATATGTTTAAAATTAGTAATCATAAAAACAAAGTAATATAATAGTTATATACAAAACGAAAGAAAATGTTGTTATAAATGCATTAAAATTAAATAATGAGAAATAAAATTTAAACGCAAAAATAAACATTCCTTAGTGAGAGAGAGCTTGTATAGTAAGTTAAATATTATTAAATTTAAATAAATCAAATGCAGTAATAACATAATAGCATGAAACTAACAGCTTAATAGCAGGTAAACAAATGTTGCAAATGTTTAAAATATTTTTCAACAATTATGTAATATTTTTAAATGAATTTTGTTAAAATAATTTTTTTAAACTTTAGTTTTAATAAGTTTAAGGTTTGAATTAGTTTCATATTCGTTTGAAATGTTTAAAAGTTTTAACATTTCAATTTGTTTTTTTTTTAATATTAAATTAAGTGTAAAACTAATCATTTTTTAAGCAATTACATTCATTTATTATTAATGTAAATTTTCAATAGTTGAAATTTTTGGGTTACTTTTAAGGCTTTGGTTGGTAAAAGTTGGTATTTTTGCAATTAAGTTTAAAATGAAAATTACTTTGGCTACTTAAATTTTTAAAAAATCACTTTCGGTTTAGCAGATTTTTTTTTGCAATATTTTGACTAACTGAGCTAACTTCGGGATTTCTACGCTACAGGCAAAATGTATGCCAATATGCGCAATAAATTGCAAATCTGTCCATTCCAGTAAAGTTGAAACAGTTTCCATAAAAATTATAATTTTTTTTTATACATTTTTAAACATTTTTTTTTTTTGCAAAAGTAGAAGGCATTAATTTTAAAAAGTTTTATACCCAACAGGTGCAATTTAAAATAATGCAAAGAATGTCTTTTATAGTTCAAAATTTGATTTTATAATTAATGTTTAAATTAATTTGCAAGAAATTATTTTCAAAAGTATAAAAAATATATATACAGAAATTGGAAAATCTTGTAATATTTTTGAAAATAAATTTTAAAGCAATATATATTTTGAATTAAATTATTAATTAAAATATCATTTTTTTTAAAATAATTTACATATTTTTTTTTCTTTTAAGCAGTTCTAATTTTATTTTTTATTAAATGAAAACCCTCTTAAAAGCTGCAATAATAAACAATAATTTTATAATAATAGTGTAATAGCGCGCATATGCATTGTTTCATAAAATAATATTTAAGCATTAAAAAAAGGAATTGTTAAAACAAAAAATATTAAATTATACAAGCAAGAAAGTGACGTAAGCGCTATGTTGTTGATTTATTGTTTAGGTTTATGCTTTTTTTCTTATATAAACAATACTGCAAACCAACAACCACATATAAATAACTGGCAAAATATTTAGTACCAGAAGCAATATTAGTTTTTAACTTTTAAACTGTAGTTTGCTTTTAAAAAATTCTTGCATATAATTTGTTAAAACATATTTAAGCATAACAAGCAACTTTTTTGTCAATTTTGTTAAAAACGCATATTTAATTAAAAAAAATTAATAT
Source organism: Chymomyza procnemis (assembly GCA_035046065.1). Taxonomy (NCBI): domain Eukaryota; kingdom Metazoa; phylum Arthropoda; class Insecta; order Diptera; family Drosophilidae; genus Chymomyza; species Chymomyza procnemis. Next base: position 20,661,992 of record JAWNOJ010000004.1, read on the forward strand.
GCGTATATATCACTAACTTAAATAAGCCGCAAAAGCAAACAACAGACGCATTAGTTTAAACAATTTAAAGCTAACACAATAAATTTACAAATTATTAAATAAAACAAAGCAAAGACCTCTTTTTTGTATAACTTATAATTAAAGTGAAGCCTTTAAGTTTTTTTCACAAATTTTTTACATTGAAAAATCAAATACGATTGGCTTGGAAAAAACAACAACACGGGCTTACTTTAAAAGTAATTTCAGGTTTTTCAGCTCAGTTCTTCCAAAAACAAAATAAACATGAAACAAATACTGAGGCGTATGCGTCGATCTCTATGTGAAAATATAAAAATAGTTAAATATAACTAATATATATAATTATATAAAACAATACGAAACACAAAGAAACCAAACAATTGCCTTTTACATGCCCACACGTACACTTAATATATAAAATTAAATACAAATAAATATAAAAAAAGACATCAACAACTAAATAAATAGCAAAATAAATAATTGCTGATTATAAGAAATATTTAAACAAAAAAAAACCAGCATTTGTAAAATCACTTGAAACATATAAATCAATTTATATATCAACGTGTTGATTATGTTAATCATGCAAAAAGACAAAACAACATAATTAAGTTGTTATATTACAAAATAAATACAAATAATAAATATTACAAAAGCAAAACCAAAAACAAAAACATTGTTAAGTATGTGGGTAAAAATTAGCAAAATATGTCTTGTTGTATGTTTTATTTAAAAAAGCAGCAATGCAAACTACATAAACATTAAACAAAAAAATAACTAAAACTTAAAAAATAATTATATATATATATAAATGTAGCTAAAATAAAATTTTTGTAAATTTTTTGATATGTGATGATGATTTCGATAAATTCATTAAGAACAAAAATAAAACACAATTAAATAAAGTAGTTATAGATAACTAAACTAATTAAAGTAGCGCCACTCAAATTAAGTGCATAAAAAAATTTTGTAGCTAATTAAAAACAAATGAAATTTTAAGCAAGAAATCAACGTACATTTATCGATAATTGCGCAATCGGCCAGCCGATGTTTATGATGATTGCACTTTCCCAAAGTGTTCCTGTGGAACTTGTTGTTTATTTTTTAAAGGTCTTTGGGAAGGACTTTGGCAATATATATAGTATATATATATATAGATGACATAAATGAATGATTCATTGCAATTCAATTGTATTCACTGATCAATCTGAATAATAAGCAAGTAATTATAACGAAATGAAGCATTAGAGTTTACTGTAGGCGCCTGTATTTTAAAATAAACAATAAATAAATTCAATAAAACAAAAATTAACAAATTCATAAGCATAAGTAGAGAAATATTGAATTGTAAATAGCTAATTAATTTTATTTTTACAATTTGCAGATACTTTTGAATGTTTTGTTCACAAAAAAAAACTGTTAAATATATTTTTGTGCGTTTGTTGCAGTAGTTTAAATATGATTGGGTGTATTTAAAAGTTTTTTGTTTAAAATTAAAAAAAAAAGTTTTAGATATTCATTTAATATAATTTAAACTATATATACATGCAGCTAATTGCTATCGATATACATAGACGATGTTATCGATTACACTTTTTTATAGTATGCAGACTCTTTAAATTCAAAAGCTTAAACAAAGTAATTTGCATATTATATATTATTATTATATTATATATATTTGTTTTTTACTACAAATTGTTGAACTTTTCGTTTCAATTGCTTAAAAATGTATAAAACAGTCCAGATACGTAAGCTTATGAGTATGAGTTATGCAAATTATACCAAGCAATATTAAATTAAATTCAGTTTTACTTTTATAAATTTCGAAAATTAAAAAAATACTTAAACAAATGAATTATAAACAAAACAAATCACACGAACAAAGCTTTAATTAATTTAATTATAAATTTAATCAATGGCTTGTCATAAATTGTGCATAAAAATCAAACATTTAACTTAAATGTATAAATGCAGAAACACAGTTTTGATATCATTGATAAATTCCATTGTAGATACATAAACAAAACATATTTAAAAAATTAAAAATATACTAGTAACTAAGTCAATGTCGCCTAATGTGAATTCTACTTATAGTATGCATAACCAAATCGAAAACACATAATTAGCTGTATTAAAAAAAAACTACTTTTCAAAAAAAAAAAAAAAATTCAGCAAAGAACAATTTTTTAAACAGACCACACACATGCACACACACACATAAAACTACAACAACTCAAACACACACGCAAAGCTTTTATAAAACTATATTTATTAACGACTAAAAAAAGATATATATTAAAAAAAATAATAATCCTGCCAAGTAACATTCGAATACCTGCTTGAAGAAGATACACCCGCTTTTTGCTAAAATAAAAAAAAAATACAAAAAAAAATCGAAAGTAATAATGCAAAACAAATAATGTTGGTTAGCTTACTAATTTCAGCTTAAATGAAATTAAAGCTAACAACTCAACGGTAAAGCTACATACCAAAAAAAAGACTTTTGCGTATTTGATAAAAATATATACTACTAAAAATAAAAGAAATCCTTTGTCATATAGCAAGATTAAATTGCCAGTAATAAAAAAAAACAACACAGACAGCAATTTATAAATAATATACGAGTATATAGAAAAGAAACAAGCGTTTAAAATAAACTATGGCTAAAAACGATTTTTATACTTTCGATATAATGATTTTTTATACTAAGCATAAAACTTTGAACAAAAAAACAAGTTCGATTTTTGGCCAACAAAAAAAAAAGTTAAAAGATTTAAAAACCGCTGCCTAAAAGTGGACGAAAAATATACATTTTTTTTAAGCCATTGATATGCATATTTATTTAAAGAAAAAAAAACCAAACTTATGTATAGTTATACATATATATATAAATATAAACCTATCTGCAACTATGGAACGAGAGCACAAATTTGTTGAACAAAGTAACAAAAAAACAAAAAAAAATCGAAAACAAAAAGAGATACCAAAAATCAAATACTAAGCTAATTTTTTAAATTCAAATTTCGAAACAAATACACACACACACACATACAACACACAATCAAACACACTTTATAGCTCCCAAAAGTTTAAACAAAATCATTACTTAATATATGTACTTAAACTAAGCCATGTGACTAAGCTGTTTTAGTCATATTAATGATAACTAAGCTTTTGTTATACTCTACCTGCCCAACATCTATGGCCACAACTACAACAACAGCAACAACCACTTTTCAGCAAATGTCCACAAATCGGGCTTTAATAAACAACCCGACTTATATATTTAGCCTATGACAAACCGATTTTTGTATGCGCGTACAATTTGTAAATATATATTTCTTGATTTTACTTGCAAACACAAAAAAAAAGTAAAAATAAATTTCGAAAATTTAGTTTTCTTTCTAAATGCAATGAACATAAAATATTGTATAACTAATATATATATACAATACATATATATTAGATATCAAAAGTACATAAGCAAGAAGCATACTTTAACGAAAAGCTCGACTACAATAAATTAAAAAAAAGTACATATATATAAAATATAAAACAAATAAAGCAAGTGAAAAGTATATTACAAATAGTGCAAGAACAAAAACTTATTTGGTATATGTAATTTAATACTTATATGTAAAAACCAAAAATAAAAACAAAAAACAAATACATAAAGAAATTTAGCAAAAAAAAAATAATTAAATAAATTTAAGTAAACGCTTTGTAAAATACATATAAACAATTTATTAAAATAAAAAAAAATGGAAAACAATAAAAAAAAATGAAACACTATTGAGTAATAAAAAGCGTTATGCATTGACACACGTGATTCGATATCTCATAAATAAATCAATAAGATAATAATAAAGCATAAATTAAAGAAAAAAAAAGAAAACAACAAATTTTAATTCAAAATTTAACATTTATTTTTATTGTACAGCGCGCCCCACGCCATCGAATAATTCATTTTTATGATCCGCTGCATTGGCGCGTGCCTCATAATTGCAGATGGTCACTCCATGATAATGCGCCTCCGAGAATTCGCCGCGCAGACCTGGTAAGTAGTACAAAGCATGTGCTGAATGTATGTGCATAGAAGTAGAGCTGCCAAACTTACCTATATAATAAATGCGCGTATTATCATCACCAAAATTGCTGGGAAAGTAAAGCGACAAATGATGCACGGAAGAAAAGGTGACAACTCTATGGAAATATGACAAGAGATAGTTTAAACGCGGCCGATTTATAATTGTAACAACTTACTTGGGTGAGTATTCTATTTCGCCGCGTGGATCACGCGATAGATCAAATTCCTGATCTGCCTTCGCGTGTGCATCATCGAATGTCATCTTGGGGCGGTTCTTGAAACTGTTTTGTAAGGCAAAGTTTTTTAGTACAAATCAATATAGAGAAATAAGAAGGCGAACGATATAGCAGCAAAGGTTTGGAAGAATGTAAATAAGTTTAATGTAAACCCCTGGTCTATGTTCTCATCGCTCCAAGAACGGAGGGAGCATAGAGACAGCACCATTAAGAGCTGATCGAAAAGAACATAGACCTATAGTTTATAGCCGAATCCCAAAAACGGTGTCCAAACGTGTAACATGATTAGTCATGTCAGTTTGAGAAAAAAACATTACTACAACAAATTAACCACTACGGTGGTCAAATATATGCATTACTTTATTTGGAATTGAGAATAGACCACTGTAGCGCCATAGGCTATTGATCGTAGGTTTTGCCGTTCGAATTCGACTGTAGGTCGATTACAATGGTTACTCACAGATTAAGGACGGATATAAAAATACTGTGTATTTTGCCGTAAAACCAATTGTCAGTAGGGACCTAGGTTCATTAGACAACCATTGATCTGGTCCAGCCATCAATTAATATAGCTTTTATACGACAACCACTGAACTAGTCTAGCTATCAAAATGAAATTAATAAACATACATACATTTTTACTTTATTTGGATGTGAATTATCATTGGCACCGCAAATTATAATTCCTTTCAGCTTAATATTGCCGGTAAAAGGTATATTAAAGAGCAGTTCCTCGTCGGCATCGCTTTTAACAAACTGCAATGGCAGATTTTAGAAATGCATTTAATTAGTTGTGTAAGTATTGACTTACTTTACTATGATCTAGACGTTTTTCGTAAGGTTTAAAGACAGTTTTGCCGGTATTTTCGGTTTCTTCGTTAAGGCACTCCAAGTTGTCCAAGTCAATTTTTTGATACAAACTATATTCGATGCCCATTTCTAGTGCGTGATCCACATCGGTTGCCTCATGACTACAGCTTCCGCCATGATCGTGAGAATGTCCGTGTGGCATGTTTTTAAATTTACAATTTTAATAAATATACAAACTATAAGAATTAACAAAGTATGACTTTGCGAATGCAGGTTGCTGCCATCTGTGCGTGCTTCTTCTTCTTGTTTTAAACATTCGCAGGAAAAATTTGCATTCTATTGTAGTGTTGAATAATGCAATAAGCGCGCCCTTTTCAAACAGAACAATTGGCAATCAGGAAACTTAAATTACAAGGACTACTTATGTTTTATACAGAAAAGCAAATAATAATGCTTTAAACGGTATAGTCTCATTTTTTGTTTTACACTTTTACGCTTTCTATCATAAAATGCATACAACTTTTTATTGATTTGTATCTCTTCTGCTGCAGAAATACTCAGCAGATTGTACAAATGTGTCCCAATTATAAAAAGTTACACCAAACCAACCATTTTTACAATTTCTAACAAAAAATTAAAACAAAACTTAAATTATATACATTATATTAAGTAAAATGCAAGCTTTCCTTTTGTGACTTTTATTAATAGCCAGAGAAAATAACAATTATGCTGGTCGACATTTTATTACTTTTCTTTAGACACAAAACGAGGAAAACATATTTTTTTTTTACTACAGTGGTACATCTATCTACAACTAATTAGTCATGTTACAATATTACAAGCAAAGTTTAATTCAATTTTATACGTCACGAATTGAATTTGTTACGAAAAACACATTTACGTCAACTTTGAAAATCACAATACAATGATACATACACTCTAAAGTAAGAAATAATATTCATAAAGTGCAGCTTAAGCCTCTTGCATAACTTTTTTAATATATTGCAAGGCTGCGTCATTTGCTAAAATTTTCATATGATCAACGCCCTTGAGTGCCACTGTAGTAATATGCGAATTGGTAAAGCCTGACCAATGCTGGCAAGCTTTTAAAGATCGTTGATTTACTGTGCCATCTCCAACGCCCATTATCAATTTTGGTGTCTCTCCAGCTATGGCGTCCTTCTTGTATTGCAATCTGCAAAATATATATTAACATTAGCCTAATTGTTAGCCACTATGAAATGACTATTACTTTTCAACGGTGTCAATTCCATCACCATATAGGCAATGCAGCTCTACATCAGGCGGACTGAAATTTTCGGTGTAGCGTAGGGTGTCTTTACGCATTTCCCAACCAGTTCTATACTCAATGGCATCGAAGAATTGCTCCAATTGTGCCATAGTGTATTTACGTGAAGGTGTCTCCACAAGCACTTCGGAACTTTTCCAAAATAGCGGTGAAGGCAGTAGCCAAGCGGTTGAGGGATTGGTTATTTGCTCTTCTTTTAGTACCTTTGTGCTAAGCACAATTGAGTCCAAGTCATCACCCATAGCAAAGACTTTGACAGCTTAAAGTAGATGAAATAGTTGTGTATATATTTAGTACTGTTGCAATTTTTTTTTTAGAGCAATAAACCCTTACCTTTGACACTGCCTGCCCAAGCGCCAGCAAGACTTATTTGACGACGCACATATTTGCGTTTCCATTCTTCTGTTTGTTGCTGCAGAAATACTAAGGTCATGGGGCTGCCCATGCTGTGCGTTATAAAAGTCACTGCCGTATTATTATTGCTTGCATATGTGCCTTCGACAAGTGCCTTTAAATCCACAAAAAACTGTGTATTTTCATCTAAAAAAAAATTAAAACCGTTATGAGCATAATTAAGCGTAACAATGCCTGTGGTTAACTTACTTGGCGCTTTACGGAAATCATAGGGCGCACCATGTATATTTTGGCGGCGTACATAGCCCAAATTAATTAGCAAATTTGCTATATCTTTAAAATAAGCGCCAGCTTTATTGTGCGTAGGATCAATCCATTCCACAACCTTATTGATAAACAAATTTTTGTAATTTTTTTTTTATTATAGGCGTATTAATACTTACCTCGGGATCTCCCCAGCCTGGAATGCGTGTTTCCACGCCTGGTGTATTATGTGTTGTGCGTGTTGTTTTGTCATAGTAGAGCTTTACATTATCAACCCAACAGTAAGCCATGGGTAGCACCAACTGCTCTAAGTCTAGCCACAGATTAAACCAATCATGTTGTTTTTGACAAAACAAATAGGGTGCCTGAGACTTATTTATACGCGCATCGATTTGACAACCACCATCGCCAGGTACTATAAAAACACATTCATTTAGAATAACTATGCTTTACATTTTTTTTTTAAAACATACCAAAAATAACAGGCGAGAGGTTTCCAGTTATGCGCAGCTTTTTGCTTTCGGAAGAAAATGCGTGATAAAATAAAACAAGTGCTACAAGCAACAGAATATCTATAAAGCGCCTCATATTTTGTGCGTCCGTTTCACTTGCAGTGCAGCAACAAAATAAACAAATCACACGACAGTCATACGCTGCAAAATATTATCAGAAGAGCTTAATAGTATGAATCAGCGAACGATCAAAAATATGTTTTTATATACATATTTATGCGAGTAATTTTAGAAACCCCAACACAACGTTAGCAATTGGTGACCTTTAAAACTTCTGCTGATTATTTTACAGTTACATACAGTAGCTGCTCTTATTCACCACTGCTGACCATTAATTATGCCTTTTGAAGTAAACAAAGGTTTTGTTTGCTTGTTATCAGTATTGCATACTTTGTTTTTTATTTTGCGTAGCTATTATTTGCGAGAGCTGAAGAAAAAGTCGATTTGTTATCGATAGCATATTTGGTATTTTTTTGTTCATATCGATGTCATTTGAGTTTTAATTATAAAATAAAAGCAGTTATAACAAGTATACAAAACACAGCATTTATTTATTTTTGCTTATCAAAATAAATAAAAAAAATCTATAGCATATCTGTATTTGAATTTCCCGCCGTAAATATTGAATTATTGCGATAAGTTGCGACTTTTTCACACATCGCAATTGTATGATCGAATACTCGATATGTCAATGTTATTTAAAGCCGGCAAATTTAGTAAACAGCATTTAAAATATTTTAAAATTTAATTAACGTAGCACTAAACCATCAAAACCGCAGTTAAGCACAATGCAGGAGTTCTTTAATGTCCTGCTACCTGATGTAAAGCGTGAAATACGCTGTGGCATAATAGAATGTGGCAAGCGCGGCCTATTGCATAGCACCAAGTGGCTGGCAGAGCTGCATCATGGCTTGGACGAAGTGCACATAGACAATGCGCCACCTGACAATGACAATTCGTTTAGCAAATGCCAACTCGAGGGTATTGATCCTGCAGAGTATGGTGATTACTTTCTGGCAAAGAGTTACTATGACGTGCGAGAATACGATCGAGCGGCTTATGCTGTGCGAAATGCCGAATCAGCTGTGCCGCGCTTTTTGCATTTATACTCAACGTACATGGCACGCGATAAACGGCGTCTGGATTCGACCACAGATCAAGCGAATCTGCATGAACCTAATCTTATGCGTAACCTCACCGATTTATTGGCTACACTACGCTCTGAGTACGGACGTAGTCGTTTAGATGGCTACGGCATTTATCTCTATGGTATAGTGCTCAAGGCTTTGAATTTGAATCAAGCTGCAGAGCAAATGCTATTACAAGCCATACGTTTAGTGCCAATGCTTTGGAGTGCCTATTTAGAGTTATCGCCTTTAATAATGGAAAAAAAGAAATTGTTAAGCCTACAGCTGGGAGGACATTGGATGCGGCACTTTTTTCTGGCGCACACTTATTTGGAGTTGTATTTAAACGATGATGGTTTAAAGATATACGAGGATTTGCAAGCCGCCGGCTTTGGCAAAACTGTTTATTTAACCGCCCAGTTGGCGTTGGTGCATCACAATAAAAGAGGTGAGCTTATCATACAAATATACATTTGGCTATTTGGCTTAATTATGTACCTGCACTTGTTACAGATGTAGAAAAAGCAATAGAGCTGTTTCAGGCGCTGCTAGAACGTGATCCCTATCGCCTGGATAATGTAGATACCTACTCTAATTTATTGTTTGTTAAAGAAATGAAAACGGAAATGGCGCAATTGGCACACAAAGCAGTTAGTATAAATAAGTACAGACCGGAAACTTGCTGTGTTATAGGTGGGCAATATAAAGTCAGCCAAAATTTGGTTATTTATCAGTTTAATACTCTATTTTAGGTAACTATTATAGTATACGCTGTGACCATCAACTAGCTATTTCGTACTTTCAACGCGCCTTAAAACTAAATCCTAAATATCTAGCTGCTTGGACGCTAATGGGCCATGAATTTATGGAGCTTAAAAATACAAACGCGGCAATACAAAGCTATCGAAAAGCAGTTGAGGTCAACAAGCGTGACTATCGCGCTTGGTATGGTCTTGGTCAAGCATATGAGATCATAAAAATGCATTATTACAGTTTGTTCTATTTCAAAATTGCTCATCAACTGCGTCCTTACGATTCGCGTATGTTGGTGGCATTGGGCGAAACCTATGAGAAGTTAGATAAATGCGAAAATGCTGTCAAGTCTTACTGGAAGGCATGTGATGTGGGCGATATTGAGGGTATAGCCATGTACAAGCTTGCCAATTTGCATGAGAAACTTGGTGATAGTGAGACTGCGGTGCATTGTTATACTATGTACTGTGAAGATGAGCGCGCCGCAACGGATAAGCAGACACTCTACCAAGGATTTATGACGTTAGCGAATTATTACGAGAAAAAGGCTGACTACGAACGTGCTGCATATTATGCCTATAAATGTTTGGACTCTGATGATGTAAGCAGTTTGTTTCTGCAGTTTGATTAATGCAATTGTAACTTACCCTACTCTCATTTTTTTAGCGTAAGATTGAGGCCAAAGCTTTACTCAAGACCATAGATATAAAACGTGGCGCTGACTGGCAAAAAAAATCAAAAACAACAGTAGCCAACGCAGATACAAGCTCAGAGGAAGACATGGAATGGGACGCGGCCGATGTGCGTTTACGTGTGCCTGCTACAGCAACTAGAGGTCGTGGCAATACTGCACGACCGCCACTGCCCATAAGTGAAAGCGCACAGCCTGCATTGACTCGCATGGGTCTTGTACCAGCGCGCACATCGAATATTACACAAAGTGATGCAACGACAGCTAGAGAAAGTTCGTCAAGTGCTGCAGTTGCTCAGACAGCAGTTGACGCTGCTGCGACTACGGAACAGCAAACCGATGATGCCAGCTCTATGGACATATCATCGGTTTCTATTGATTAAGTTTTAAAGCTAACAAATTAATTGTTTAAGCGAAAAGTTTTATTTTTGATCGAATTTGTACATTTATTAAAAGTTAATTATATTTACGTAAATTAATTATAGCTTATGCGACGTTCACAAGGCGCGTCTTATGCTTATATGCAGCGCTAAATAGAAGGCAAACATAAGCGCAGCAGTGAACAAGAATAATACACCTAGATCGAAACTCACGTTGTCACCTAACATATTAAATTCTTTCAAAAGCTTATGTGTCGATTTAAAGTAGCAAAATTCCGCATGGCAAGGTAAATTGCCGCGATCATAGCCATAAATTGCACGCATTAGACCCTCAAATATATAGCGAAAATATGAGATATCACAGATGGGTCGTAAAAACCAAGCCAATTCACTGAGTCGTATAAAAAAGCCGGAAAACAATAAAAATGGTATTGATATGGCGGGCACCAAAAAAGCGGCCATCTCTAGATCAAAAAGTGAGCCAACAATGGTGCCTATTAAATGCCCAATTAGGGCAGCCTCGAGACAGATGATCCAGCAAACCATGAAGCGAAACCACTCTGGCGGCTGTCCAGTCATGTAGTAGCTAATGCTTAAAAACAATGTGGGACAGACAAACTGCAGTGGTAAATCCCCTATCAGCTTGGATAAATAATACGCGGTCAGTGAGTACCAGCCATTATAGTATTCGCGTATAAAGACGGGCGCATCGTTGACATACAGCAATATGGAAGGCATAGCATTACCCGCAAAGATGAAAAGTATGATGAAAAAGAGGCAGGAAGCGTTGCTTATAACTTTGTTGGCATCGTTACCGATCTGATAGTAGACAAGTCCAAGCAGCAGCGCAATCAAAACATGCATAATAACACGCAAACGCACAGCCATCTGTAATATGGAGCACATCTGTTACAAATGAAACACTGTCAAGCGCTTAAAGTGTACCCACCATGTGGCGCGACAAGGTGAGCAAGTGACGATATAGTAAAACCTTTAATTGATAGCAAAAACCCACTTGTTCTTTGGGTCGCACTTGGGTCAACTCAGATATTTCGCTGGGTAACTTATTGGAGGCACCGAGTAGCGTAGCTGCATTGAAATAAAGAAGTAGCATATAAAGAGAGTTAAATGTAGCCAAGCTACTTACACTGCTCATCTGCAAGCTGCTTGGCAATACCGTTGGCATGTCCATGTCGCGTCTTGTTTTCCGCAATCAGCATTTCCAAGCCTGGGTCAGACGGCACACTAGCTGTATCCAATACTATAAATAAGAGCAGTTGCTACTGCCACATTATACCATTGAATGCCACAGTTGACTTACCGAAATCCGCAGGATTATAGTAAGCTGGACAATGAAAGCCCGCCTTCTCAAAACGATCCAACATATCACATTGTGCATCCGCATAAAGTATCTGACCTTTTGCAACAACAAGCACATCTTCGAACAGCTGCATTAAACGTGAGCTGGGTTGATGCACTACGCACACCACAATGCGTCCATCGTGTGCCAATTGCTGCAGATAACACATGACCTGATAGCTGGCTACGCTGTCCAGTCCGCTGGTGGGTTCGTCAAATAACATTATGGGCGGATTTGTTACCAGCTCTATGCCTATAGATAAGCGCTTCTGTTCGCCACCAGATATGCGTGCCACAAGCGTGTGGCGACAAGACGCCAGATTAAGTACGTCTATGATGTTATCAATCTGTAAGGTTTTGATAAATTTGAAGGTGACTATAGGCAACATTTTTGCAATGCACGCGCCATATAGCTATGTATACCTACAATTGCTAGCTTTTCTTGCTTTGAGGTAGTTGTGGGCAGTTTAAGATCCGCAGAGATACGCAAAGTTTCCTGCACTGTAAGCCGCTCCAGCATCGTAAAATCTTGTGGTATATACGAGCAAATTTTGCGAAAGTTTAACAAATCGCGTGGTTCCCCGTTTAGCTCGAAATGACCGCTGACACCCTTTATTCTGTTGGAGCAGTTTAATAGCTTAATTACTGTAGCCGTTTAGTGCATTTCGTATTAATTACTTGAAACCGGCCAAAACATTGAGCAATGTGGACTTGCCGGCACCCGAGGGTCCCAATATGGCCGTTAGACGACCCGCGCGAAAGGTACCGCATGTCTCACTTAGTATTTGCTTTGTACTATTTGTGTCTATAAAGTTAAAGAAATATCAATTAAATGTTGTGTGCATGTCAGGGGTTACTGTACTTACTGGACTTCACATTGTAATTGACTTGACTGAAGCTGAATTCCAGCTCTTTTATTGGCGTCACCGCCGTAGACCTTAATGGCAATTCTATAACCAGCTCAGCTGTCTGTCTATGCGCTGCATTATCAGCCATTATATCAAAGGTCTTGTTTTAGTTGTTGCTATTATTGCAATGTCCGATAACCCTTAGTTGCACATATGTATGATTCAAGTACCTTTTGTAGGCGGAGGGACTAAATACGTTAAACTTCAACGGACAACAGCAAACGATCGACTATGCCAGCGATTTGCTAATATGTATCGTTCGGTGTTGAGTCTATTTTGCCATTTAATCTTATCAAAATTCGTTGTTATGCTTCGAAAGAGTAGTTAGTGCATTATATGAGATTGTCTGTGTGATGGTGGTGATTGCTCGTGTTGGCCAAGATCTCTGAATTAAGATTAAGCCGATTTTAAATGACGCGTTGTTGTATAATTATGAAAATACTCAGTTGCAGTAGGAGGCATTATCGGTCATTAATGTGGCCATGGTCACATCTAGTTGCGCTTGAATAGCCCAAAATAACTCGTTTAATGATTAACTTTAGCATTACATTAAGTATTTTTGGAATAAACAAGCAGTAAACATATTTTGATAACTGAAAAAGATTTATAGACTATTTACAAAAACATGGAGTGTTTTATATGTGTCAAGGACATCTGCTAAATTCTGATAAAACACAGCCTACAATTCGGCGACGCATAAAACGTTGCCAAACGTTGAATAATAGCTTCTATTAAAGCTGTACTTCAAATGTTTTGGCTGATTTTTTGTTTAGATACCAAAGCTCTTTGATTTTATGCATCCCACACGAAGCTTGAGAACATTTTTGTTAATAGCTTTTCCAAGAATAGCCATATCCGAGGGGCTGCGTCTTTAATTAGTAAATATTTTCCTGGGGCAAATAGCGATTTGTAGGTACACATTTAAACCTATTAAAAGGAGCGACTTTCGCATCAACGACAGTTTGTCAATTATAATTATCTTCCAACTCTACTGCTATTTAAAACACAGAAAGCCTTGGTGGTACTAGATGGAAAAATGATCATCCATCAATTACTTGGATAAGATCAATTTCATTCTACTAAAAATACTTCAAAAAATATTGAAGAAACATGCTTCTGAAGGAATTCGAAACATACAACTATCAACACAAGGTCTTATTATAATCTAAATACCATAGTTTTTCCTATGTCGAATAACATTACAATATATCTATTAAATGAAAAACAAATAGAGATTGGTTGCTTTATTACCTACTTCGTTATACATTAATGTTTCAAAATCTGCTCCAGCAATAGCATAGGTGATATACCTTGACTATGTTGGCTGGATTACCTTGTCATGGCTATAAGCCGTTTTGAACTATGAACCGAATATGTCTCATTAAATATCGGTTGTAGAAACTGCTCAATAGCTCAGTAGGTTAAGGATGATGGAAATCATAGCAGCTACTCTATAGAATTATTTTTATGTGTCATTCAGTCGTCGGATGAATCAAATTGCATTAGTTTTTATAATCTTTCCTCTTTCGCTTAGTTAAACTGCCTTACTTTAATAACGCAGTCTCGGTAGTTACGGAACATTCGTGTTTTTAAGTTTTAAAGAAAACATTTATTTTATTTTCTCACAATATTTGTGTTTTGTTAAAATTTAACAGAAGTAGAAAGGAAGTTTTGCTACATCCTTTCTTTACAGTCTCAAACAGAAAATACGATATGAGTTATAGGCAACGATCTTGTGTACAAATTAATGGCAGCAGAAGTGGGACCACATTTTGTAGCTTCATTTCCCTATATTGTTACTGTGGCCGACGTATTTTTACTGCAGGTTTTATGCTAAATAGCAAATTCTTGAGGGTTTTGGGATTTTTATAGGGTCTTTTAAAGATTTAATTCCTTTCTGCAATATTTTATGGTATTTGTAAAAAAAAAGTTTAACAGTTTCTATAATTATTAGCCAAAGATCTTAACCATTAAACTAAAAAAGTTCATAAACAAGCCATAAACAGTTGGGCAAACGAAATATAATGAGAAGAGTTCCGTACTTGAAAAACCGGAAGTTCACATCGATTGAGTTCGCATTATGAAGCTTCAAATTTCTATACTCAACAACCGGTGGGATATTTTACATTTTTCGAATTTTATTATTTTAATCAGAAATTAATATCAAAACTTTTTAAAGCGAAAAATTGGCACTATTGTCGAATACCGAAAAATGTCGTTTTAAAGGACAAATATAAAAAGTTTTTTATATTATCGCCCGCATAGTATACCAATACAGGTCAATCACAATTTGAGCTTTTTATAAAAGTTTTAAAACGGCGAACGATTGAACTCATGGTTGTGTGAGCGTCCAAGAAATTTTCGCTGGTGACTTTGAAATAGTTGCGAGCTTTCGTAAGGGACGTACCTCGTGCGTAGATCTATTAAAATGTCAAAAATGCTGATGAACGATGGAGCTTTCTGTTGGGTAAGCTTCCAAGGATTTCGATAAGATAAAATATGTGCCTGCTGCATAATGGCGGGTAATGCTTATAATAATTTCGAACTATAGAGCTCTTTGTGGGATACAGTTTCAAGGTTTTGGCGTTTTATAATGGTTTTGAGAGGATGTATTACGATGAACGATTGACATCTTGGCTGTGTTAGGATCCAATGATTTTAGCTAGGTCACTTTGAAGTAATATTATGTCTATTGAAAAGTTGCACTTTCTGCATTATGGCGCCTAATATTTATGAAAAATTCAATTGACGAACGATGGAGCTCTTGGTTGAATAAGATTCTGAGATTTTGCGTAGGTGACTTTTAAATGGTTTGACGCGCTCCGAAAAGATGTACTTCATGCATTAGGGCGTGTAAAGTTTTCGAAAAAACAAGTTGATGCTATCACAGTGCCAAAAGCTTGACGATAATTGGTAGTCTTTTGTTCTAAAAAGGCTGGCTTTAGAAGCCTTCCCAACACATCAAGGTCACTCACCCTAGTCACCCCAAGGTAGACCGCTGAAAAAATATTCCACTTGACTGGGAGGCTATACACGTTGTAGCCACTTCTGCTTAATCAGATCAAATGAGTTATTAAGAACTGCAGGCAGAGGCTTTTAAACACAAACTAAACGACGGCGGCAAGCTTGATTGCAATGTAAATTTATTTAAATATCAACTTTTGGGCCACCGCTTAAAAGTATGCAATGATTTTTTAATATAGTTTTTTTGTTGTAGTTTTTTGTATGTTTATGTTTTTTTTATCAATTAAAATAGGTCTAGTTGAAAAACTTGGACTAGAAATTGCGCAGTTTATTTGCATACAAAATAAAATATTTTATATTTAATTATAATATTGTTAAGCGCAATTAGTGTTAGACACAGCCACGCGCTTATCAACATTTAAGACTTTGTAACTTGTAATTGTTAATCAAACACAAACTACTCAATGGAAATTTTAACTTATACTATACACAATTTAATATAACAAATATTGCGTCCATGTTGTTGTACTTTTGATGCAATAATTAGATGAAACAGAACTAGCACAACGAGTAAAACAAGTTGTACTTAAATTTCGAAACTAAAAAAAAGTCAAAACCTATTTGACTGAGCTGTTCTTTCACTAGACTTGTTTTGCGCCATGACTTGGCTGCTTTTATTAAGGCAAAAAATAATAATAATACCCCAAGCAACAATTTACATATATTTTTGTAGTTACTCATGTACGCGTTTTTTTTATTATTACTTTATGTATGTAGGTTTTTTTTATTTTTATTTTTTATGTAGCACTTTATGTGCACGTATTGCTTCATGCCACAGTCGAGTCGAATCAATTAAGTGTTCAAGTCTCGTTTATAAACAAAACGCGTGAAGCATTTTTTATACAATTTTTCTGTTTTTTTTTTCAGAAGCGTAGGCGCCTCGCTTTTTTTTAGATTGTTGACCGAAAGACAAGTTTTTTTCGACTGAGATGCAACTTGCAGCTGTCCGTTGGTTTTACTTTTATTTGCTGCTGCGTGGTAGGCAGTAGGTGCCCCCCGTTTAATCATTCTGGATCACTGGATGCAACACGTTCGAGTTGGCTGTTTCTACACTCAAACAACGCTCGTGGGTTCTCCGTGAATAAAAGAAGTTGCTTTCTCTGTTTCGTTCGAAAGAAAGACCCCAATGGAAAATGCCAGGAACACGCTCTTTTGGTTAAGAAAAACGTTGTTGTTTTCGTCTATTTTTGGGGTTGCTAATCACCAAAAATTGCCGAGTTCCGCTTTAGGTTGTAATAGTTTAGTGGTGGGTACTTTGGTGGAGAAGATATACAGTAAATAATGTGCTCAATTTTCAAAAGTTATAAGTTTGGATCATTAACAACTATATGCTTGTTAAAGTTATAACTAAATAGTCAAAACTTCAATTTAAAACAAAAATGCCAAGTTGCTTTTAGTAATTAAAGGCGCTAAAAATTAACGCTAACTTAGGTGTCTTTTCCAAGCACGGGCAGTCATTAAAGTTAATTTAAAAAACCATAAAATTACAGCAAAAATGCATGTTTTTCTCAAAAAATTAACAGCGATAAAAAATAATATTCCACTTTGCTTTTATTTAAGCGATAACTTGAGTTTGCCTTATTTATTTTTGTTAAAATTAAAATAAAAATTAAATAAATAAACGGATTTCTCTAAAACTCTAAAACAGCAATAAAAAATGAATAGCTAGCTTTCATTTTAAAGTTAACTTATGTTTGACTTCCAAAAAGGGGAAGTTATGTTCTTTACATTTGTCAAAGTTAAAAAAAAAAAATAATTATTGGATTACTTCAAAACTTTAAATTAAAGCAAACATATATGCTTTTCTTTTATAATTAACAACAGTCAAAAAATAAAAGTTTGCTTTATTTTAAAGCTTAACTTATGTTTGATTTCAGGGAATTATGGAGAATCATGTTCGCTGAAATTAAGTTATTATTAAAAATATGTATTTATTTCTTTTCAACTTAAAGTTAATAAAATAATGCTTTTCTTATAAAAATAATAGCGATAAAAAATTAATAAGGTTTGTCTTCAAAGAATGGGAGATCATGTTAAACAACATATATTTAGTAAAATTAAAATTAACCAAAATAAATTGAATTAATGGATTTATCTAAAAATTATATTAATTAAAAAATGTTGGCTGCATAAGGGGACTTGGGCTACGTTGGAACATTTTAGAATTGTGTAGAGTGATAAATATTGTGCAATTTTGTATATTTGGCAACTTTAATGTTTGTATGAACTAATGTGGGTACTTAATGCTAGGTTTTGTGCTTTATGCTCTCCAGGTTTTTCTGGTATGTAAACAATAACAATTTTCATCAAAATCATTTGACTATATCAAATTATGCAAATTGAATACAACGCTTTATTTTGAAGCTTGACGATGGCCTGCTTCAAGATTAGAGCACTATTTTGAACAAAATTCTAAGAAAAACCAGAGGTTTTGATTTAATTAATAATTTTTTAAAATTTCGAAATGGCGGATCTATTATTAAGTGTACGAATGTTTATATATATTGGTTATATTAAAATTTACAAAGACAATCTGGGTTGTTGGGGCGCTTTTCGTGAAATTGACTTTCAAAAAACTTTGCAAAATCATAAAACGAGGGACTCCAACGAGGAGCGTCAACCTAATTTTATTTTTAATGTTTAATGTTCATATTTTTTCAATACACCCAGATGGGTGTGATTACTGTTTCGCTAATCATGAATCGGGCGTACAATTGTCAATTGTTTTTTTAGATAATAATTCAATTGCTGATCACGAAATTGGAGTTAAAAGTGTAAAATGGTAGACCACCTTAGGCCTCCAAAATAGGGCACCTACCTCTTTTGACATAAAATGTTTCATAGAAAAGCAACAACAAAAGTAAAATGAGTTGACAGCCAAAATCCAAATTAGCTTATTTTCTTTTCAATTCAGGTCATTTTTATTTAATAACAATTCGCTCATAAAATTCCACATAAATACATTCTTGTTGTATTTTAATATAAAATATATATATACCTAGACTATAGTATATAATAAATGGTTCTTTAATACAAAAAAATTAATTGTAACTACGTGAAGTTAAAAAAATCTATATACAGCTGCTTATATTTGTGTATAGATCCTAGGCATTGTCGCATGCCATTGTTTTCATTCAGGTTTTTTTTTTGTTATCACGATTTCCTATTTGCTAAAAATGTTCATTTTCATTCTTTGGCACTGATTTTAATTAATTAAATGCTAAAAAGAAACCATAAATACGTATCTAGTGCAAGCGATAAAATTCCAACGAATCGCTGGAAATGGTCTACGGAATGTTGTCGGCCATGCAGCGCGTCTCATCTAAATAATCTCAGTCTAAAGGACATTATATAAAAGGCCACAATGCGCAGGAATACAAACAAGCCAAGCATAAATATGATTGCACCATTATAATTGGCACGTGACATATCCAGATCCTTTAGTAGAAATTTTGGTGTATTATAATGACAATAAATTTCATTGCATTCCAATTTTGCGCGATCATAGCCGAATATGGCCAACATAGTGCCGTCAAGACTGTACTTCAGAAACGATATATTAAACATCCAACGCAGATAGACGGGTGCATCTTTCTCCTGTAGAAAGAAACCGCTGAACTGCAGAAATGGGCAGATAAAAAAGGGTCCCAAAATGGCGCCCAGCTGCATGCTTAACGCGGCGCCAACAGCCAAACCAATGCTTTGCGCTACGAGCGCGGTCAGAAAGACCATCAAAAAGAAGAGCATAAAACGCATAGGTTCCAATGGTTGTCCTGTCATCAAATAGGTGGGCACTATGAACAGACTGGTGCAGATGATCTGTATAGGTATGTCCGCCAGCGTAATAGCTACATAATAGGCGCGCAGCGAGTACCAACGATTAAAGTGCTCCCGCGAAACAATAGGAAACTCCAGCGGAACTGTAGCAAGAAGAGTAACGATATTAGTATTGCTTGAATGTTGCTTGGATGCGGAGCACACAACTTACACTTGACTAAAATGCCAGAAAATGCGCAATACATGACAAACATAATCGTATAAAAGCAATATCGAAAGTTATTCAAGGCATTTGCCGCATCATTGCCTATGCCGTAGTACAGAAATCCTATAAGTAGACCCGTGGCCAGATGTATGCCAAAACGTAAAGTAGTCAGTGAGCTATCGCGCCACAGCAGCAGAAAGGTGCGCAGCAGCAGTATGGCCAATTGGCGATAGAATGGAGTCGCATAGATATTCTCACGCTTGCATAAATGTGAAGGATCCAATTGCATGGGTGTCAAGGGTTTCTTTTTCTTTGGTTTACAGCAACTTCCTGTAGTTTTACTGCTCTCCACAATTCCCACATGGCTATCCCAAACGCGTGAAGATAGCTCATTGATGGGCGTCAGTGGCTTAAAATTGTAATGCTGCTCGTGGCGCTGTTGCAGATGTGAGTAGTGATTGGGTAGTGGCGTGTTAAGCACGGGTGCAGTGACGGGTGTAAGTAGGCCAGCGGACATCATTTGATCTGGAAAAATGTGCAAACCATTTCAGAGTTGTCATTGTAAATAAAGCAGCCAAGAGTTTGGGCCAAGGTACTCAGCTACTTACCAACTTTCTTAAGCGCTGCCATCTGTGCCACACGCGCTGATTTGTTTTGACGATAATCATCGTTACGTCCATTCTCCATAAGTGCTATAAGTTTGTTCACCTGCTGCTCCTCTGCCGTATCATAGTCATGTGTGGCAATTTCCATTACTAACAAATTAACAATTTTAAGACATTTCTGACAGCAAATTATCAGTAAAACTTACAATAATCCGCTGGATTATAGGATTCCGGACAATGTAGCCCCAATGCGCCCAGAAAAGGTACCAGATTATGCGTGCCGCCTGCATATATACAGTGACCCTCTGCTATAGCGTACAGATGATCAAACAGGGCAAAAGTCAAAGCGCTAGGTTGATGTATGGTGCATATGACTGTACGACCCTCCAGTGCAAGTTTCTTAAGTAGCGTTATCAGCTGATTGGAGGAGGAGCTATCCAGACCACTGCAAATAAGCGTTCGACTTGGTAAAAGTGAATTTTCCATAAAAAAATAAAAACTCACGTAGTTGGCTCATCCATTATAAGCACGGGCGGATTATTCACCAATTCAAGCGCTATGGAAAGACGCTTGCGCTGCCCACCACTCAAATTACCCGTACGTGTATGACGATTCTCATACATGCCTATGGCCTCCAAAATGCTGCGCACGCGCTCTTTTCTAGCTATGGGTGTCATGTGTGTGCCAATTTTAAGATTAGCCGCAAAGTGCATGGCCTCCTTGACGCTGAGAAACGGCTGCAAGCTGGTATCCTGTGTTATAAACGCTACATTTGGCTTGAAGGCTTTCAGATCTCTGGGATTGCCATTGACAAGCAGGTCACCCGTATAGCCGTACGCACTGAAGAAAGTTAATGCAAAAGGATAGGTATTTGTGGTGAAATGTTTGAAAGTTTGGGTATATTACGTGTATCCTGAGAGTATGTTTAGCAAGGTACTTTTGCCGGCACCTGATGGTCCCACAATGGCGCTTAGCTCACCGGAACGAAAGTGTCCCGTCAGACCGCCAAGTATGTCTTTGTTTTCTGCAAGATAATGGAGCAGAGGGTTAGTTTGTTATAGAATGAAGTTTTTTAATAAAAATGAGAAGCAAGTGATCTGCATAGACCAATCGTAATAGTAATAGAAGCTGATTCTACAAAAATGTTGGACAAAAAAAAGGAAGCGGCCTTTGGTACTACTAGTGCACTCTTCTCTAAAATCGAAAGTCGCTGGTTCTACTTTCCGCATTTGGATAGCATTGGCATTGGCTAGCAAAAAATACGCTTTTCCAGCTGAAATCTTTATGAACAGAAGTCACCAACGTTGGGATTCGGTTATTAATTATGCTTTTTCGAAAAGCAGTTCTATCTTTGGAATACTGGGAAAAATTAATTTTATGAAATGGGAATTAGAAGTGTATTGATTGATCCATAATCAGCTTATCTGCCGGTTTGTCCTACGTTCTGCATATCGTACATGGTAAGAGCCGTAAAGCAATCAAACTTTTAGATTACATATCTTGTTTTTCACACAGAAAACATGATTGTTTTATTTCTTATTTATATTAGGAATGTATATTAAAGGTATTCGAAGGAAACGATTTAGAGGAGCATTCATCAAAATGAATTTAGGAAAACGCGTTAATTTAATTTTTTTGTTTATAAAAAACTTCTAAGAGGGCCAAAAATAAAAATGAATTTAAGATTTTAGTTTATGGAAATACCATACTAATATTAGGCATTTAAAAGTTTTTAAAATTCATTAAAAAAATTTAACAAAAACAGCTTGACAATATCTTAAGGAAATCATAGAACCGATGAGCAATCATTCGAGGGTAAAACTTTTGTTTCCGTGTTAAAAAAAAGGTAATTTGAAAAGGAAATATCTTTTATAACCTCATTAAATGTTTATGATCGTTTTTCACTTTAAAAGTAAGCATGAAATGCCAGTTATAAATGACACAGTAAAAATTTAATCTGTAAGTACCCATAGGGCCAGTGGCACAATAAAAAGCAGTAGCGGTAATGCATTGAAACAAAGTCAAAGCTAAGTTAAGTTAAGTTGCTTTACGTCTAAGGGGCACTGTACTATAGAGTACAGAGGATTTAAGAAGCAATAAGTTACGGAAAGATTACAAAATAAAACATTTTTACAAACATATCATTTCTGTATTTCTGTATTTTCGGTATGACAAATCAATTACACGCGTAAAGCTGAACAATTTTCTAGAAAACAAAGAGACCCAAAATTACTGCGAAAAGGGTTATCTAATACGTTCGGCATATACAAAAAAAAATTTAAACTGGAAGAACTGGTTTTTACTGAACCGAAAACCCATTCGTATCGCTTTTGGGTTCGCTTTAACGATTTTGTCCGAACCATTTTCTCGCTATAATATATATATATATATATTGTATTATAGCTGTCTGTCATATATGTTTTACTTCGTGCTTCAAAATTTGTCACAACGGTTAGCTTTGTACTTATGAAATACCGGAAACACACAAGCTTGCACATATTCATACGAATAAGTGGCGTGTATCCCAAAAACATGCAACTGAACAGGAACCGTAAGAATGCAATTTTGTTCCGCAGCAAAATAGCAATATATAACCTTATTGTTACAAAGACAGATGAAAAAGACTATAATTTTTGGAAAACGATATTACAAACCCTACGAAAAGGTTGTTATGTTGTGATATATTTTCCGAACCAGGATTCCTCAAACAAAAGAGACCCAGAGATTTTTCTAGATTTTCTTCTATGTAGACTTAAAAACTAAGGTTCATTTTCAAATACTTCTACAAATCCCAACAGGTTCCCTTACTAGTTTTCCCAACTTTCCCCAAAAGTCAACATTCAGCTTGTAACCAATTATTGTATTTTTTTTTGGGGGACTCTGGACACTGCCAATCATACCAATTGAACTTGATTAATTTGTAACCTAAAATACAAATACTATTAGGAAATAGTTTTTGTCTCCACCACAGGTTTTACACGATTAAATTTTTGTTTGTATTATTACAGGCACTACACATGTTAGATTGATAAGAGCCCCTAGAACGCGTTCAATGTTCGTTAATCGCTTGGCGTTATTTTGTTGCTGGACGCGATGATGATAATATACCCCAAAAGAAAAATGTTTCCAACTCATGGGACATGTGTATATCGTTGCTGAAGCTTAGCAATTTTAAAAGCGATGTCGTAAGGAAGTAAGTAGTATTAATACATAGTAAGTAAGTAGTCAGTTCCAACAATGTCGTCTATGACCACTTTTTTAGCCATTATAAGTTAATCTATTGATTAGCATTGTCACATAGCTCCCAGCCGCCGTTCTTATCGTTGGTACGCTAGAAATCTTATCGTTAAGTTTAATACCTTCCAAGTGCATGACGAGTTTGCTATGGATTTAGCCTGACTCGTGCTCTCCGAGTAACAGGTGTTCAAATGTGCGCATACGCTATTATGACCCATTATAAAAACCTGAAACTCTTACAAATCGGCCTTGCACTTGCTATATATATAAAGAGTTTAATCGGATTTGTGATAACGCTGCCAAAGGTAGTTTTTAAAAATCTTGACAAAACCATGAGCAAAATTCCTTATAAATCTATACAGTAAATAATATAAAGATGATCTGCACTACGCGCAGATTAGCGTATTCATTCATTTCTGGTGCTTTCCCGTTGGTATAATCTATTTCAAAGCTGTTAAAATTCTTCAAATGTTATTTTCGATAGTATAGCCCTGGCCTAAGCATGTGTTGTGTATATAAAGCGCCCGTTTTTTTTTATTACTTTTTTTGTCAAGTGGAAATCCGGTCAAAATAAAATATTCACTTGACTAGAGAGAGCACGCACAGCTGTCAGATATATCCGTTCATCAGAGAGCCGACATGTCAGAGTAATTAAACGGAATTTGATCCAACAACTAACTGACTCAACAAAGATTTAACAAAATGTATAGCACGATTTTAAAAAACTTTATCACGCATACGTATACTTAATAAAGCGTTTATAGGTTTATAAATATTAAGAAATATACAAAATCAGGAAAATTTTTGTCACGTTAACCCTGACTGGAAACAATGAGAGAATTCAAGCGAAAAAAGCAAAGAACATATCTAATGTTTAATAAAACTTAAGTGATATTAATTAAAACGTTTACGCAATTTATGTTCAAGTGTAAAAATGTTTTTCCTCGACGAATTTAAAAGTTTTATGACAAGTAGCTTTATGCATGTTGTGCAAACAGTGCACTCGGAAATCCGTCAAGAATTCGTTAAAAGTTATTGTACTTTTATATTTTATAATGATGAATAAAGGAAAAACTGCAGATATATGAAAACCCAACGGTTTTGCTTAAGAAGCTATAGTTCTAAGTGAATTATCCAGCGAATCACTTTATCTATGTAAAGCAATTCTTAAAAATTAATCTTTTCACTAATTAAATGTGTATTAGTTTTTGGGAACTCGACATCTGCATTTGACAGATGCTTTGAGCACCATTAGATTGCGCTTTTGCATTCCAACCTGGAGCTTAGGTCATGTCAACATTTAAAACTCGAATAGAATTCAAATTTGAACGGAAATCCTTAATCCAACATCGTGTTCGCCATATTTTTTATCGATGAAAACTCTACAAAAAAATTACGCTGTAACTTAATTTTTGAACTATTATCAATTTTATATATATATTTTTCCTAATTAGCAAAATGTATGTATTTTAATTCCCTGCAGTTCTTCAAGAAAGATGACCAACTTAATCTCAAACTATAGCCTAACTAACATATAAACTTACTAAGAGGCCCTTTCAAGCTCCAGTGGGTTTTTCGAACTTAATCATGCATAAACTCATTACAGTATGCTTCTCCATATACCCTAGATTTGAATAAGGTACGTAAATATAAACAATACACTTAGTTCAAATATAATCTTCGGAATATATAATTTTTTACAAATAATATAAAAAATTGTAAATATTTTTTGCTTTCTATAAGTTCTAGAACTTAAGATAAATGATCTGCAACAAATGTTGCAGCATTCCTTAAATCCGACACTTTTTTAAAGACAAAATTTGTTCCTTGAAAAATAAAACTTATTTGCTTGAAGCAGAGTTTATAAAACATAATTAATTGTAAGATTATTTGAAGAGATCATAATAATACATATTTTCGTTAAGATAAGCCAATTACAATCGTGAAGTTCCAAACAAAATTTCGAACTAATACATATTCTTATCACAAAGCTCGTAAGTTACTGGGAAAATACGATCGGTACATGAACAAAACCTAGTTTCTCCTGAACCGAACATACTCTTTTCTCACTTTACGGTTCGGTAAACTTTTTAAAGAGAAAGTTTGTTCGAAAACGAAAACTTATTTGATTGACATTGTAAGATTATAAAAATATGAAAAATGTTCATTTCAAAATCCCCTTAAAAAATTGTTTAAGTATAAGCAAGTTCCATTTATAGCGAGTGCACTGTTTGTATGAATGAATATCTTTAAAGCTATAAGTAATACCCTTGGACTACTATGGACTGTGGCATAGTTTAGAAAGCGCTTTATAGGCAGACTTGTAGGCTACCAGCTCATTGATATATGCATATCTATTAAACTACGTATGTACTGGGAATGTACTGGGTCTTTTTTAAGTAACATGAAACTGAATTTTCCATTTAGTCAATGTCCTCAGCTATATCATTCATCATGCCGCACTGACATATTGTCGTAATCGTCGAAGCCCCCAAACCGACCCTGCGGCTAGCTACATATGTTACGTTGTTGTATTTTCTATATTCTACTCTATTATTTTTATTATTTTGTATATTGTATAAGACATTATCAGGGCCTTTGTGCGCTGTACTGCATTAATGTTTGTTGTTTCGTTGAGGTTTATCATTATTTTTTTGGATACATGATAAGTTCAAATAGGTTAAACATAACTCATTTTATTTTTATGAAACCTTATGATAGTAAAATGGTAATGATAGTAAATCGTTTTAGTATGCAGGCTTGATTAGAAATTCTATCAAAGTGCTGCAGTTGTACAGATATTTCCCCAATGAATCATTATTGCTATCGTTTTGGAGTCATGTGACGTAACATGAATTGTCTAGCGTATGTCTGATATTTGTGCATTATGAGAATCCCATTATATGTGACTCATTATGAGTCAAGCCAACTAGGGGGTATGGTTTTTATGATAACCAGTAAATATCCATGGTTTTATGATATCCAGTAAGTTGTTTCTAAACTTGTTTGACAACGTCATCAAACTATACAGAATTTCGGTTAGTTTTTACGATAGGATTTTTTGTTTAGATCTCTGAAATTATTAAGTTATCTATACTGACTACATTTCTAGCGTACATCTGTTTTTATTCAGCGATTTTCAAGGGTTGCCCAAGAAAGGTGTAGTTTGGACCATATATATTTGAGATAATCTGTATACGAACAATAACACATTAGAATAGGCAATTAATAACAATGTTGACTTCATCATTTAACGTTTCAAGGGATACCCAAGGAAGGTGGAAGTTAAACCGTATATACTTCAGATAGGTATAGGAGTAGTAACACATAAGAATAGACACTTAAGTATAATGCCGAGATTGTAACTTAACGTGCGCCTTGACCTATTGGTCAAGGATCGATACGCAGTCATGAAAAGTTAAGAAACTTTTGCCAAATTTATTTTTTAAAAATAGTTCAAGGTTAGATGAACCAAAAAAAAAACTTATTTTTTCCGAGTTATTTTTACAACTTAAAAACCGTGTTGACTTATGTTCTTTATAGCTCAACACTTAACACTGACAATTCTGTGTGAGCCACCGGTGGTACACGCCGCCCGATCAGGCAGACATGTGTGAGCCACCGGTGGTACACGCCGGCGTGAACGTGTTATTTGTTTCACTAAATAATTTCCAACTAATTCATTCTAAGTTTAACGTAGAATCTTTAAAGTTCTAATAGTTGTTTGCCTTTTCTTTTTACTATTTTATCTTCTGAGTTCATTTGAGTGCATTCTGCTGCATTCTAGTGCATTTCAGTGCAATCTATTATCGAGGTTTCGTCATAAATAAATTGACTATACTTAACTCTGACATATAACAATTGCATTGATGATAACACATATCAATATCGTTACTTCATATCAATATCGTTTAGAAAAGTTAATATGCAAAAATCAATAAATTGTGCATCTATAGGAAATTTTTTTATGAAGCAAAAGATAAATAACTACAATTGAGCGCTATTTTTAAATATTTTTTTTTACATGATTGAAGTTAATATGCAAATCAAGAGTTCGAGACCCTTGACACACATTTACACATAATTTAAGTTTTGATTTTCTCAATTATGCGACTGTCAGCATTTTCAATTAAATTCGCAATGATTCTTTAGTCTTGTTTCAGTGCTAGTTGCTAGGCCTATCAAGTAACTAGCTTTTGTCATATCTTTTATGGCAAGTAAAAAAAAAACCTATCTAAGATTATCAACATTTTTTTTAAGGGTCTATTATTAAACAATAAAAAAACAGTAGGTTTAACTACTTGAAATGTAATGAAGTAGCATTAGCTGACTAGACTGCTGACGGAGGTATATTGTTCGTAAAATGATTGATAAAATGGTTTTTCTGTAACTATTTTTGACATTACCAGTTTTGTTTCACCAATTGTTAAAATGAGACTAACATACTCAGGAATTAGATAAACTTACGTATATAGTATAAGGTGTAGCACTTACTAAGACCCGCTCAAACATGTTTACCCCGAAAACAATAGTTTCTATCTCAATATTTTTTCGTAAACGATTTTTATTTTAAATTTTCTAACCATATTTACAATTCGTAAAAAAAATATTTCTGTTCGATATAATGTTCTTTTAATGATAAGTAGCGTTCTGCAATTAAGATTTAACAGAGAAAACCCAGAGATCTTTAGAAACATTGTGGTGCCTATTTGTAAAAGAAACTAAGAAAATAATAGCTGAAGAAGATAGAATACAAAAAGATTGAAAATGCAGAAATAGCTTATGTTTACTCCTATATATCAAATTCGAATTCCTACTAAAAACATTTTGATGCATCGATAAAAGCAAGCACGTTTGTCATCGGCAGCATTGGTTGCCCAGAAACTGAGTTTTTAATTAAACCATTTGCAATATATGATTACCAAAGACTGAGTTTCTTTCTAAGAACTATGTACATATAGTAAACTTGTTGCACATTTTATATCTACTTCTCGTTTCCAAGGCTGCGATGAATTCGTGATGTCAGTTCCTGAACATTATGTGGTCAGTCCAGTTGGTAACTGCTTCCGTAAGCATTGTATAGACTCTAAGTTATGATAGTTCCAAAGCTTTGTATACAAATTTCACCAAGCTATCTCATATAAACGCATTGGTCTATTCCCTAAAGCAAGATCCTCTACATCTAAGCAGCAGTTTCTCTGTATAATTTGTTCAGCAAACATTTTATTTAATAAAGTAATCAAAAAAGTCTATAATACAAGTATAGAATCCAGGCGTTTGAATGCTTCAATTGCTGTATGAATAAATTATAATTTGTATATTTATTTAAAATGTACTCAATGATAACTTCAATTTAATACAAATACTAGCATATAAAAAAACAACTAATTTTAATCGTTTGTACTTTGCTATTAAAAACTCGTTCAGATTATTTGTCTAAGCAAATCAAAGTTTAAATATTCTAAAGCGCTACGATTAGTTCTAATTACAAAGTATTTTATAGAGTATTATTGGTAATAATTATGGGTAAATGTTACGCACTGTTTAACTAATGTAAGCAATTTATATAACAAAGTCAATCGATAGTTCAGAGTGCAAAGATAATTATCGAAAGTGAAACTTCAATGAGTGCAACACGCACATGGGCGTCAAAGGTTCCGTATAAGGGTAACGCCTCATAAATTGGTATTTTGAACGAGGGTAATATAAATTTAATTGAGCTGTCTTTAAATGTAGTTAAAAAATACATTAACGAGCAGACTACAGTTGAACAGAAAGATCAGATATGTAAATTTAATGTGGTCAGACAATTATCTAAAGTACTTGAGTAATTATATGACTGATAGCTGATAAAGCACGTACGTACTACAAAGGGAGTAAATGTTGTTGATCCGTAGTTAACTTAACGTTACGTCACGTACGTACAAAGTCCACGCGCACCAGAATCATGTTTTGAGAATAAGAGTAATACTCATTATCTGTGCTTCTGTTCTTCTGTAACTCTTTCACACATTCTTTATATTTCAGTTTAGCACTTTTACCTTAGTTTCTTTACTCTTACTCTTACAACTCTCACTTTTATATACTACACCAGTTTTTTTGCTCTCAATACTTCGCGTACTTCTGCGTAAGCTCCTATGTTGATTTTAACATACTCTACATTCTCACTTTCTCAGTGGTGATGTATAATTAATCTCAAACAATGTTAATAAAGACTTCTCTAATTAAAAACGTAGATAACTATCTTATGGAAAAAATATCATATATATGTATATCTAAATATCTAAATCTATATATCTAAATATCTAAATATCTAAAATATATATATATATAAATAGCCCATCATAAAGAAATTGACAGAGAATATATAGTTTTTTGAAAATTTTTTTAGATATATTTTGTAAAATCTCTCAATGGGAACAATAAGATACTGATTACCGTTAAGCTAATTGGCCAGCCAATCCGTTCATGTTTCATTAAGAGTTTTACAAACTTTTTTTTCGAATTATATGATATAGCTTCTAAGGAAGTGTCTCAGACTAGTAAAAAAATCAAAAGTTTCTAGATGAATAATACATTTGCATTCAAAGTTACCCTGACCTTCAATCTGCACTCTTCAGTTTTCAGTATCCCACATGATCATATACGATTGACTGTATCATATGGTTCGTTGATTTTTTTTCTATTAACTGCGCCAAATTTGATCAAAATCGTTTGGCTACATTAATAGGGGTAAGAAAAGCTCGATCTTACGCCCAATATCTGGTATTCCAATCATTTCTCAATCTATCTTGTAAGTTGGACATTCTTAGAAGTATCTAACCAATACAACTGATTTAATTGCAAAGAAGTGTTAATAGGATTAAAATGTGAACCTAACATCGTGTTCAAATTTAGCATTCGTTTCTATGTTGTTTGGTTTGTGATAGTTTTTATTGCTTTCCAGATACACCTATTATAATAATGCCCATATGACTACCATACTGCAAATCGCTCAAAGAAAAGCGTTTTTGGTAGAAAATATAGCCGTTTAATGTGAGGTTTACCTCTTTAGGAGTGCTACAAATGATTTATGGCAAAGCAGCGCCTTGGGATATTATTCTCCATCTGCCGAATAATTTTTTCGAAACTATTTTTGAAAATGTAGAATATTTAATATTTCAAAAAAATTTTATTTTGGCAATAAGTATGGAACCAGAAAGATACATATATAAAATATATGTGAATATTGTATGGCCAGAAGTTCAAAGCAAATTTGAAGCATTTATTTGATATATTGGTATAATAATACACGAACTTATGTCAGATCAGAATCTTTTTTGACCAAATTTTATTTTTAAATTAAGACTCTCACTAATATGTCGCTATTTGTATTCAAATTAAAAATATATATTCCCCCTGACTATGCTGTCATTGCTCCTAAAGTGGAGCATGGAGATATATCTATTAATAGCTGTTCAGAGAGCATAGGGATCTACAGTTTTTGCCGAACACAAATGGCGGAATCTTTAAGTAATAGTGATACACTAAATAGTGTCAAGTAATAAATAAAGTTTTATATGATTTTTTACCCCTTGACGATGATACTATTTATCGCTGTCTTAAATTATTACTAACGATTTAGCTAAGCAAATACCGTCTTTTTGCTAGCTATGCCAGTGCTAGCCAAATACACCAGTGCAACTGTGGGGAAACGAACCTTCGGCCTTCGGTTTAAGAGCCAACTACACTACCACCCCAACCGATGTACACTGTTCCAGTTGTACTTAGTTTCAATAAAAATTCCGTATTTATAATTACTATACGGTTGTTTTCTCGCGAGACATTAAAACAAAATATTGACAGCGTTGTCGAGTGGGATGCCACAACTATTTAGAACGTAAAATAAATTGACGTATTTGAAAAATTAGCATACATTGGAGCTGAAACTAATTACAAACTTGCATTTGCCGCATCCTAACCTGCTATTAAAGTCCATCCGTATTGCCAATCTGTCTACAAAATTCTAATTTAAAAGCAGTCATTTCCATTTTTAGCCGGTTTAGAGCGTAATTGCATAGAATAGAATAATTCTATCTATAACTTTTTCAGTAAAATTAGAGTTTTTGGTAGCTCATTACTGAAGCCGCTACAACTTTTCACAGCAAACTTATTACTCATCTTAAGCAATTAATTAAATTATTTCCAGCAGCTCAAGTTTACTTAGTAAATTTTTATCGTATAGGAAGGGCATCACTCACCTCTCTTAAATACTCCAAACTTGGTGCTGTATTTGATATTTTCAAAGCCAACGTTAATTTTCTTGATCGTTTTGTTTTGTTCATGTGGAAATAT
This sequence comes from Chymomyza procnemis, assembly GCA_035046065.1. NCBI lineage: Eukaryota > Metazoa > Arthropoda > Insecta > Diptera > Drosophilidae > Chymomyza > Chymomyza procnemis. The sequence continues at coordinate 20,693,982 of JAWNOJ010000004.1, forward strand.
GGAACCCGTAGTGCTGGTGCTATTGCTGCTACTCGATGTTGCTGCTGCCGCCGCCGCCGCTGCATCGGCACCACTGACCGCCGACAATGGTGAGGCAGGTGTTGCCGACAAGGGCGTTGCATAGACGGATGATGCGGCCGATAGAGCACTATTCTCGGTCTCAGCCAGTGGTGCTTGTGGTGACGGTTTCGGCTTTATATGCAATGTCAAATGGGCGGGTCGCTTAGAAGCTAATTTTTTATTCGGCACCGGCGTTGTGGGACGCGGGGAATGCTCTTTTGAGGCTGTAGTTGTTGCTGCGTATTTTTTATTTGTGGCAATATCTGTGTCGGAGATGGATTTATACTGCGTAAGTGTGATGACGTCATTTGATGTGTGGCCAGGTGTAGCAGCAGCAGCACCACCGGTGACGGTGCGTGAAACGGCGGTGGCTAAGCTCCAGCTAGACATGATGTTCGCAATTCAGTCGCTTTGAACTTTGTGTATTTGTTTATAATTATAGTTAATTATTGCTTTCAAATTATTGCTACTACACACTTCATATAGAATGCATGCGAATTTTGTCGTCGCACATATCACTTGGGTTTCTGTTTTGTTTTCTTTTTTTTAACTTTAGAATTTAGGCTTAGTTTATATTTATGTCACATAATTTGTTCTATTTGTTTATTATTATAATTATGATTATTTTTTCTATTTACGACCACTGTGCTCTGCCGCGTTCTTACTTAAGAAGTGGCGCGTTGTTCGGTCTCCAGACACTATTCCTCCGTCCGCTGTTGAGTTAGAGGCGCGGCATAGGCCGTAAAATTAAAATAAATAATTATACAAACAGCAAAAATTGAGAGAACACACTCTGCAAAAATTTATGTATATCTGCGCGTGTGTATACTTTTAGCGTTTTGTGGTTTATTCTTTTTTTAGGCTTTTTATTTATTAGCCTTTGCATAAATGTGTACAGTGTGTGCAAAAAGTTTTGGTATTTAAAAAGGGCGTCTTCCAGATACATAAAATATAATTTGTGGGAAACATTGTCAACAAGGTTGAACAATTTATCTGAGTGCTATATTTTAAGATATGCCAGTTGTCAGGGTTCTGAGAAAATGGTTAGGGATCCTTATATTTTTCAAATAAATTGGTTGTCCTATGAATCAGCTGTGAACTGTAGTATTATTGATTCTTTTGGCGTGGGAAATTACAAGTGGGCCCACAAACTCCGGACTCGAAAAGCTTGAGCGCAGGGATCGTAAAACAAAAATTCAATATAAACCTACAACAAATCCTAGGCAAATATTACACATATTGTACAACCACCACAAATATAAAATGAACTACGATTTAGGATTTGCACCTACAATGTCCGGGCTTTGCTGTCTCTATCCAGCTGGCGTATGGCCTTGAAAAAAAATTGTGATACAGAAAATGAGATGAACAGGAAAAGGTTTCTGTAAGCAAGTAAACTGCGATATCTACTACAGTTGCCATATGCCAAGAAAATTTGGAAGCGGATTCATAGTAAAACTTTATCACCACGACTTCCGATTTACTTCTATGAGTGAACGGTTAGCTATATGGTATTCTATAATCTTAGCCTTATTAGCGCACTGACTGAAGCAAAATATGATGCTCTTAAGCATACATTCTATACGAGACTCGAGCACAACTCGTTCACTGCCCAATCCCTGACTTGGAGATCATACTCGGGGATTTTAATGCAAAGGTTGAACTCGAACACATCTGTAACTTCAACGTCGGTCTGTTCAGTCTCTATCAGACCAACTCCAACAGCGGTTTTGGAATGCTAACTTTCGCTGCGGCGAGAAACATGGTAGTTTGTAGAAAAGAGAACTTTGTAACATTTTGTCCTTGTAACAACCGAGCCCAAGCCGACCGATGAACTCAACTGTTATTGAACGCAGAAAGATATTTGGACTAAATATAAAAATTGTCTTTGATTATAGCACGAGATAACCGCAGAGCCGCTTGACTGTCTTCTGAGCAAAAAACTCGCAAGGCATGCAGCGAGCGTCGTATTGGACGTGCTATCCAGTCGTAGATGGCTGCCGCTTCATTATTATGCGTTCATTTGCAAAAAAATGAATTTTGTCTAAAAATTTGTGTAAAATAGGAATTCGAAAGAATACGTAGGTTTTCAGAAACGCCTTGCATTGCCTGTTTTATAAAATTTAATTAATGGCCTAAAAAACATATTTTTACTATAAGAACACAAAAGTTGGCAACAAAGTCAACTTCGTAAAAAATACCTGTTGCTGCAGTCAGGAAAACGTATTATTTTTTCCGTATGGCAATTATACGTTGTCTGCTTAGATTAACTTTCATTATAGCTACAGTTCCAATGAAAAGGAAAACTTTATTTATCACAGCACTCGGACTTATTAGATCTACTGTAGCTCAGTAAAAACATTGCGAGGAGCATGCTCATTTTACTCTTTCTTGTTTGTTATTTTTTGGCGCTGTGTGTGGGTCGCGGGACGCTCTGCTAAGTTCATTAGCTTTTTAGCTTACTGACAGACAGAGCACAGCACGCAGACAGAGGCAAAGAGACGCCGGCAGTGACGACGGCGACGACGACGGCGACGACGACGTCGACGACATATTAATAAAAAGTCGAACGAGCGTGTGGGGCGCTCTGTTGCTAATCAGAACGTGCCCCAAACAAAATCGAAAAGAAAATAGAATAATAACAACACACACACACACACACACACACACACACACACACACACATACAAACAAACGCCAACGCACACACGCGCACATGGTATATATAAAGACGTTGGCGCATGAGCGCAGAACTAGTTTGTGTGTTAACCCGTCTTTGTTGTTATTGTTATTATTCTTGTTGTTGTTGTTACACATTGGTAGCTGACCCCAAGAGCGTCATTGAGCAGAAGCCAACAAGTTCTTTCTATACATAATTGCTCTCCCGCTCAGCTGCGTTTTCAAACAAAACAAGTGGCATTACAGTTACACGTTGTGGCGCTCTCTCTCACGCTCTCTCTATCTGCATCTATTGCTCTCCAAGTTCACAGTGCAGCAGCACACACACATACATACATATGCATGTACCAATATTTACACGTCTTTGTTTTCCATTGCATTATTGGCATTATGACGCATTAAATTCATTTAATTTGTTATTATTCTTGTTGTTTTGTTTTATGTTTATAAACATTATTTTGCTCTTAATTAGTCTGCCCTTTTATTTTTTTAATTATTGTTAATTGTGTTTTATGTCATTTTAATTCAACGCACAAAGTTGTTACGCACTTTTACTTGTTCGCTGCGTTCTCTTTCTTCTATGCGCGTGGTCTTTGCAACGTTGTCGAGCGTTAAAAGTTTAAACAAATACTAAACATAGCAAGAGAGACGACGTTTTATATTACAAGCAGCTGATATTTCTAGTAGCACGCGCCAAGGCGCACACATAGTAGCGAGGGTTGCTTTGAATGTTTTGTTGCTTTCGAAGGCGCAAAGCTTTTCCATATTATATTTTTTGTAAGCACTTCTTAGTACAAAAAGGGAAAAAAGAGTCGAACTTGACTAATTGAATCAACGCTTGACTCTTACTAGCGTGGGTTGAACAATTTATGTGTTAGCCACTTAAAAACTGACTAAGCCTTATAAATACTTTTCCACAAAAGAAAAGCGAGTTCAAGAATTTAATGAGTACAAAGATTGATATTGTATATTTTACAGCCAACTTTACTAGAAATCGTATAAATATAAGTTACGAGTGCAATTGATTTTTCTTCAACCTCTCAGTAATAATAGATCCATTCTTCTTAGAACAAAGTTTCGCATTATAATAAAGTTCGATTTCGCTACTACTATGCTACCGAGACCCATTATTTATTTTCGATTTTAAAGATAGAATTTTCACTGCATATATTTCAGAGTTGCCTAATTAACGAATATCTTGTAAATACGCAAATAATTTCTTATAACCCGAGAATTGTTTTCAAATTGTCCAAAAGTAAGGATTTGTTACCAAGAGAAAAATTTGGTTAGGGTCACTGTGTTTTTTTTAAAGTATAGCAATTAAAGGAACCGCCGGAATTTTTTGCATATATTTTTCAGAGATGCTGATTTGTGAATATCTTTAAAATTCTGGTTCTGCAATTGCTAAAAGAATTTAAACTTTTAAAAAAACCAACATGGAAGATGGCATTTTTCTATCTATCACACAGACAGTTCTTGTTTTTTAAATTGTAAATCGAATTCGGAGATTTGTTTTCTAAAAGTTTATAACAAAAGCAGTCTTTTGGTTTTTAATCAGCCAACCCTCGTTAGTATGTAGGCGTGCTTGTTGTATTAGTTAGCTAGCCTAACCAAATGTCTGCCTATTTCTTTCCATACACAACTGGCAACACTTAAATTTTAACGACAATGTTACGCATACTAAACTAAATTATGAAGCAATATATCAAATTCTAATGGATGGTGGTGCCCTTGTTCATAATATTATTCTATTTGCTTTTGCACTTTTTTCTTTATCGCGCGCGACACTAAGTCGACGACGACAAACAATGCAAACCACAAAAATTGGTCAAAAGTAACTGATAACACAACAATAACAACAACAACAACACATTTATGTATTACACTGTTGTAACTTATATACAAGCAATTATGTACATATTTATGTGTATTATGTACAAACAACGAAAAACATGTATTTGGATGCAATTGCTTTGCTGATAGCCACAAAAACTCTTGTGATTGTTATCAAACGACAGGCGCACTTTGAACAATTTTATTTCACTTTATTACCGCTTCTAAAATGCGTCTCTTCTATTATTATTATTGTTATTATTAATGTATTCTTATTGTAATTGCACGTATTTCAGTTTCTTATTACTTCTAACGATTATTGCGCGACCAAGCGACAACGATGCGATCCTCAGCGCGTCCACGTTAATAATGATTTACACTTTGCGCTCACTGAGCCTACAAGCCGCCCCAAAAAAAAGAATAAATATGAAAAAAAAATATATATTATTTACGTTGACTGATTATCTCTCGCGCGCGCTCTCTTACGCCAGAGCCGTTATATACAAATGTCACTGTGTGTGTATTGTTTATATCAGGGTATAATTACTAAAGGTAGTGACAGTAGCATAAACCGCACTCCTGAAATTCTTCCATATTTTGGAAGACTTGTGCGAGAGCCAATTGTCGAAATGTTTTCGTCAAAAATAACGAATGCACGTAATATTGTGTATTTGTCCTTTTTCTATTAAATAACCTTGTGATAATAAAATCATGACGAAAATTGGCAAAATACAGAAACATTAATATTTATAAATATATTTAGATTTACAAGAACTGTTGAACATGCATTGATTCATACTTTGCTTTATTTTTAATGAGAGGAAATGTGAATATATATTAAAGACATGTGAATTATAAATTTTTGTAACTATCAACTCGTCAAGTCCTTATTCCTTTAAAAGTTTAACTAGCAGCAAGCGCTTGAAATACATAACAACAATTAAGACACACATTTTCAATTATGCTATATCACTCACTTCAAACAACACATACAATAAATTTTATTTTTCAAGCTCACATGCCACTAAGCAACTACTCTTCAATCGCTGTTTCCTAAATATGCAAGCTGCAGTCGCTACCTTTAATAACTATACCACGGCTTATACACAGCGGGGTACACAATCGTCAATGCGAGAGTCGCTCTCGTTGCACTTATCAGCTGTGTGACCCCTGCTGTAAGTAAACACACGAAGTCTTTTTGTGTGATTTTGTTTATGACGGGATTACAGCAACACTTTGGGTGCAATGCCAAGTGGGGGTGTGTTTCTGGTATAGGGTATACTCTGCACCTTTAAGCTTAAGGGGCAGTATAGACTTGGGCGGCGTATGAGGTAAGCAGAAAAATCAGAATTAATAATAGAGCAAATTAGGATGCGTTTAGGATGCAACATTTTTCGCCGCTTGTTGTTATACGGCATTTTCGATTTAGAATCAATTCAGAGTTTTAGAATATAAAACAAAAAATATAATATATATGTAATGAAAAGTTGTATGCACGTACCTTTAACCTTTAACGTACCTTTCCTTTTATCTTAAGTACTTGAATTTCAAGCTACAAAGCTGCAACCTTTTACTCATATTACCTACAGAGTATTTCACCATCGGTTTCATCCCAAATGTCTCACAATTTCTGTCAATGCATTCTGTGTTTGGACATCTCTTGCAACAATTCTATGACGCATTTTCCTTTTTTTTCCACCCTTGAAACTGGCTGTTGCCAACAGCCTGCGCATATCAATGAACTCCTTTGTGCCTTCCACAAGCTGCTGCCTCTTTTGTCGCCAACAAAACGCGTTAAACCAGTTTGGTTAGTTTTACGTACTGTCAGGTTTTTCATAGCAAACACAAAAACATAAATAATATCAGCTGTTGGAAGCTGCGCGTATGTTGAGCTGCGTATACATAAAAAAATATTAATATAAACATTATTATAGAAGTGCTTTTAATGCAAAGTTTTGTTAGCAAAGAAACGTAAAAAAGCATCAACAAGGATTTTGTAATTAGTGTTTAAGTCTAATTTTCTTATTGTAAGTTTTTCAGCAAAAAAAGGTATAAATTGCAGCATCGGTGATTTTGAATATAATTCTAACGTAATAATTTTAAATTAGTAAGTGGCTGCGATTTAAACATCGATAAGTTTAGTGGATATCGATAAAATACTATTTTAGTATTTTGTTTGCCTTTCAGTGCGCATAAAAGCAAACTATATTTTTTTGCTGTTGATGCCTTTAAACAAGGATTAGCGCGTTAAATTTAATTGTAACAAATAAAATGGATAATTTTGACTAATCAGGCAGTTGCGTATAGTAATAGTGGTAATGTTTAAAATCATTTGCTTAACAGTGCAATAATGTTGTGGACGAAAGGTGAGAAATGCTTACCTGAAAGTACGGTCGCTGGACGGTAAGTGTTTTGTCCAGCAGCTTTAACTTCACTCTTTACATTGTAAATCGCCTTGCGCGGCAAGAGAAATCATTAATAAGTTAATAAGTTACTGTCACGCAAGCGCATTGTTGCAGCTTTATCGCCTTCTCGTCTTGGGTGCTATGCATCCCTCACTTTACCTAATATCGTTTATAATCTGCCAATCAGTTCTCTATCGTACCGTTCGCTTAATCTACATATAATTGTATCATTTTCTAATTTATTCCTTGTGAATATGAAAATATTCAGCGAAACACAGGTTATCAGCATATGCCCGCTTAGTTCGGTGGTAGGGCTGCTACCTTAATATCGTTATTAGTGAGACGACTGGGTTCCAAACATGCCAGTGTTCCAGATATTATTACTATAATTTCCTTCGAGTAAAAAAAATTGTGATATGGTTATCCCGCCATGTGCCCGGATGTTAGAGCCTCACAGCAGGTGCCGATGAGAAGGCAGAGGATGATATTGACCTCGAGAGGCTATTTGAGCCGCAGCGTTTACCAATTATTACATGTGCTGAGAACATAAGCTGAGAACTGAATTGTTGCTAGTAAACGAGATCAGCTACTCCTTGGAACATGAAAATTTTGTTTTGTAAATACAATTTTCGTTTCTAATTGTAGAGTTTAAGTAAATATAAAGTTGTTTTGGCATTTCCCCGACAAAATGCAGAACCATTGCTCTGGTTAAAACAGTTGTTTATTTTGAAACCCTATAAGCGAATACCGTCCATACAAGTTGACAGATTTTCGTTAAATCACTTTGTTTAGTTGCGAAATCATAAGTGCAAAGTTTGTCATACCAATGAAAACAAGCAAAGATTCATTAGTTTGCATAACGATTCAATAAGCATATAAAACTGGCGAATTATTCATCTAGGACACCTCCCAACTTATTTCTATAATTTAGCACTTGTTCACATTATTTTTGTTCAAAAGATCAACATGCAAATAACTTTATTTTACATTTTTGTGTTTGTTTGCCGAAAAGTGGAGACTTGAAATGAAGAAACAAACTTAATTTCTTGTCTTTTCATATCTATGCAGAAATTTTAATAAATTGCTTTATAGAAGAAGATCGCTTTGTAGAAAAAAATGAAAGTATTTTTGTTAAAAATTTATTAATTAAACATTTAAATACAACAAATCGTTTGATGCAAATTAAAGTTAAACACTTTTAAAAAATTTAAATTTAAATTCAGCTTAAAACGAATAAAATACCACAATTCAGTATTTTTTTTCGCGACTCGGCGCTGCCACATCGAGCGATTTCATGCCCAAAATCAAATTACAAAAAGTACTTATTACTAACGCTCTGGCAGCCCGGTGACAACAATTGTGCAACAAGCTGGCAACCCCAGGCAGCAAATTTATTTTATTTTTATTTACAAACTCCAAATAATATGCTGCCGGGCGTTGGAGTTTTTGGTACGGGTGAAATCGCAAATGTTTTGGTACCATTACTGCGCGAAAAAGGCTTCGAGGTGCGTGCCATTTGGGGACGCACCATCAAAGAGGCCAAGGAAACGGCCAGCGCCCAGAATGTGCCTTTTCATACGAATGTGATTGACGACGTGCTGCTGCGCAAAGATGTCGACTTGGTGTTCATTGTTTGCCAGCCCTTTTTGCATGCGGAGATCTCGGTCAAAGCGCTGGGCATTGGCAAGCATGTGGTATGTGATAAACCAGCCGGACTGCATCAAATGGACGCCATGAAAATGGTGCGCGCCTCACAGTATTATCCAACGCTCATATCATTGGTGAATCATCCGCTACGCTTTTTGCCTGCCTTCACACATATGCGACGTTGTTTGCAAGATGAGCTCATCGGTCCGCTGGCGGATGTGGTTTTAGTGGATGTGCGCGTGCAAATGGGCACACTGTTTCCGGAGAAGTTCAACTGGATGTGTGATGCGGCTATGGGCGGTGGCGCGCTGAATTTAGTGGGCAGCGTTGTGGATTTGGTTAGCTTTTTGTTGCAACAACAGGCCAGACGTGTGCATGGCGTGCTGAAGGCTTATACAAAAACTACCGCGGCCATTAATGGCATACGCCAGATTACTGCGCCGGATTTTTGTAACTTTCAAATGGAGCTACAGAGTGGCACGCTTGTCACCGTCGCATTGCACAGTCACACAGTGCCAGCCAAGACTTTTTCGCAAGAAGTCTTGGTCTATGGCAGCAAGGGACATCTGGTAGTGCGTGGCGGTGATTTGTTTGTGCTCAAACATGACGCTGAGGTGCAGCAAAAGGAGGAGGCAGTTTATGTCGATGTGCAGGATTTGCATTTTTCCACGACAAACTCATTGCTACCGCGGCCATATATCAAGGGTTTGTGCAAAATGGTTGGCGCACTTAAGGAAGCCTTTGGCAGCAAGGAATCCAGCTGGGTTAAGGCGCCCGTATCGACGGCAGCTACCTTCGAGGATGGTCTCTACGTGCAGGCCGTCGTAGAGGCCATACGCAAATCGAACGAAACGAGGCAATGGCAGCGTGTGCAGATCAGCACTGACGCGCCGCTTAATCATGATCAAATAATGAGATATGCACGCATGTCCACCATGTAGTGGAAGAGGTATTAAAATTAACCATTCATTGCATATATGTAAACAGCATTTAGTCTTTAAGCGCATTTTTTTAGCATTTAAGTTGTCGAAATTATGATATATATCGTATATGTGAGTATGTATGTCGACTGTGTGTTTACACGTATTTATGTATTTATTTTTTAAAATCATTAACCGATTGTATTGGCATTTACAAAGCATTGCATGATTAATAAACTAAACCGCATAGTTTTTAGGCACACCAAAAGAAGCTATTGTAAAATTTTTGAAATTAAACGAATTTAAAGCTCATTTTGGACGTAGAGCCATTGTTGGGAATTTTTTATTGGAGCTCAAAAGTATGCTATATGAAGGTTAGTTTTGTTTAAATTTTATGCCAAGTATAGGTAGGATTTCGTTGGTCATCATAATTACGTTTCCCCAACGAAGCAGCAACAGGTAGACAGAGTCATTCAACCTTTTGCGTTATGTGACTACTCGTTACCTATGGCCGTGTTGCCGAGGGTGCTCTGCAGTTGTCAGACAGCCGGCCACGGTAAAGTCTGCAGAATCTGGATACAATTCCATGATACAATTCCAACCCACTCCCAATGACCTGCATTGCCAGTTTCCTATACTTTACGGCACAACTACCACAGAGCTCAACGTACAGGAGCTGGTGCACACAATCTAGGATCAAAAGAATGTCTACAAGTAAGCAACTCAAAATATCTTACCATCGTCTATTTTGTTTGCTAAAATTTCACACTTTTTAGCTGCAGATTTCAGAAAATTATCATGTACTGATCAAGGCTGGTCCTTGGACTGCTCCGTGTACATCTTCACCGTGTGTGTGCAGCCTGTAAATGATGCAAATCTTTCCCATTATGCCAAAAAATTGTTGAAGAAAATTTCGTCGATTTGCGTCCTCTGGATCCTGATTTCCAGCAGCCGCGAGAAGTAATAGAGTTATCACAATTTGAGTGATAAACAATTAATAAATGAATATTTTAAAACAATCAACATAATTTAATAATAATATTTTTATTATATTTAATTGAATTTTATTTCGTTTTAATTTATTTTGTTTATTTTGATCAATTACTTTATTATTAATTTACGGGCCCAAGTGCATTTGTCCTTATAATTAAACAATATGAAAATTAAGAAATATTAGAAAACAACGAGGAAGTAATACGTATAACCAGGCCTTATGGGTGCATGGATATAATATTTTCATTTCTTGTCTTTTCCTCTTTTCAAATAGTTTTTTTTCTTTTCTTTTCTTTCGATCCTTATCTCTTTTTCTTTTCTCTGATCTTCTTTGCTTTTCTTTTCTTTTCTTTTCTTTTCTTTTCTTTTCTATTCTTTTCTTTTCTTTCCTTTTCCTTTCTTTTCTTTTCTTTTATTTTATTTTCTTTTCTATTATTTTCTTCTCTTTTCTTTTCTTTTCTTTTCTTTTCTTTTCTTTTCTTTTATTTTATTTTCCTTTCTTTTCAATTTTTTCCCTTTCTTTCGATCCTATTCTTTTCTTTTTTTTTTTCTTTTTTTTTCTTTCCTTTTCTTTTCATTTCATTTCTTTTCTTATCTTATCTTATCTTATCTTATCTTATCTTATCTTTTCTTTTCCTTTTTTCTTTTATTTTGCTTTCTTGCCATTTCGATCATTTTCTTTCCTTTCCCTTTCATTTCTTTTCTTTTTTTATATATTTTTCTTTTTTCTTTTTTTCTTTTCTCTCTATTGTCTATTTTCTTTGCTTTTCTTTTTTTATACCTTTTTATTTTTTGGTTTTCTCTTTCTTTTCTCTCCTCCCTTCTTTACTTTGATCTTTTCCTTCCTTTCGTATGTTTTCTTTTATACTATTTTCTTTCCATGTTTTTTTCTGTTTTCTTTTCTTTTCTTGACATTTCTTTTAATTTTTTATTTTATTTTTCCTTTTATTTTTTTCTTATTCTTTTTAATATATTTTTTATTTTATTTTTACAAATTTTTCGTTGTTTTGTTTTCATTTCATCTAAATTTGCCAAATAGCATTTATTCTTATTTCATCTTAGTTATATTGTATTTTTTTTATTATATTTATTATAATTTTATTAATTTATGTTTATTAATAGTTTATCTTAATTTCTAAACTAATTTCAATGTAAGCAAAATAGCTTAACTACTGTTTGTTATAAACAAAAATTGTTTAATAAAAATAAACATTTTACTATAAAAATAACAAAAAATTGCGTATTCATTTTAAATAAGAATATTATTTAGTTGGGGACAGAAGACGCCACAACTTTTGAAGACAAAATCTAGAAAAAAAGTGTTTACTAAAATGACCAAAACAATATTATACAGCGACTGTATTTTAATTTTGTGCAACTTGTTGCATTTCTGCTGAGTCATGTTTAAATTAAAAATAGTTTTTAGCTAAAATCCTCTAGCTGGTTGAGCTGCGATACCAGGCGCACAGAAAGCAGCAGCAGCTCGCTGAATTCTCGACTTGTCACTGAAAGTATGCTGCACTTTTTTCGTGGGAGCAAAAAGTGTTGCCTACTTTTAGTGACAAGTCGAGAATTCAGCGAGCTGCTGCTGGTTTCTGTGCGCCTGGTATCGCAGCCAATGGCCGCTATGAAAGTGAGGCAATGCGGGCATGTAAAAAGTTTTAGACGCATGCAATAATGGGTAATCGCATGCGATATTTTTGTTTAGATGCAAATGCAGAAAATTTACCAGATATTGATTTGTTAGTAAGAAAATATTGCATTTCAATAAAATAGTCTGCCATAATTTAAAAAAAGGTCATAAATTTTAAAAAAATAAATCACTTCCAAGCAACTATGTCGAGTGGTCAATTTGGTACATTGTTCATTGTTCGAGTATTTCTCGATGCAGGTTTACGGGCAATCGCATGCGATATTTTTGTGTCAAATAAAGCAAATTTTCAAGAGATTGGATTTGTTAGTAAGAAAATTTTTTACTATGGGTTATTGAGCCTGAGTGTCTGAGGCGACGCCTTTGTCGCCTCTGCCACCCTGACATCTATCTATCTATGTATTTAATTCAAATAAATTTGCCTGTAATATTTAGGAGTCCAATTTTGTACTAGATGTGGAAAGTTTGAGTATTCTTGAAAGCCCAGCAGGTTTTCTGCAATTAATTGTACACGCCTACTCCACAAACCAAAAGGTATGCTTAACTCACAGCTAAACCTTAGGTCTATGCCTAAATACAACGATTTTACTCCAGCTGCAGAGCCCAGATATAAGCCATTAGAACCCTTTTCCAAAAAAACCACAACTTTTATGTTTTAAAATTGTATACATCAAATAGACCAAATTTATTCAATAAACTTTTACATAAATCTACAAAATCATCCAACATATATTGTATATAGCATTCAACTTAAACGTAAACATAAATAAGTTGTACATAAAAATAATATAAAAATAGTATAAAATGTAAAATAAAAATCATCACAAATTCTCTTTGTTCTTTGCCATAATGCATATTTTAAGGAGTTCATGTGTCTTTCTTTTTAGCAAGTTTAAATTTAATTGCTTTAAGTAAAATGTTTTTAGTACTTGGCAAGTTTCAATTTCGTGCTATGAACAATAGCTTTGCTTTAAGTAGTTTAAAAATGTAGCTTTTCTTTATGTTTTTCTTACTTTTTGGTATAGCAGCGCTTATAGAACTAAGCTAAAGGCTAAACGTTGACAAATTTAGACATATTACTAGCAACCTAACTACCCTAGAGCTACCCTAAAGCCTTTTGCATACAATTTAGTTGAAATAAATAAGTTTGGATTTTTAAAACATTTGCATAAACAAATTCAAGACAATAAACATAAGTAAGCCAAAATAATAATAATAAAAAAATAAAACATAAAATAGACACCCGCGAAATATGTACATAAAACTTAAAAACTATTTACTTAATTTAATCTTCTTTTTTCTAAAAACATAAAACATTAACGTTTGTTCAACTTGCGCCAGAGCGTTATTAATGTCAACAAATGCATGACACCAATTACAATGGACATGAGCAGCACGCAATCGGACATGTGCACATCCGAGATCATCATGTACTTGAGAAACACCTTGGGACTGCGAAAATGACAGTACATGGTATTCTCTGGGCAGGCCAGAAACTGTCGATCCATGCCATAGATGGCATTCAAAGCACCATGAAAACCAGCACGAAAATAGCTTAAATGCCACATCCAACGAAACAGCGGTACTATGTCTATATAGCGTGTGCAGAAGCCAAATACGGAGAACATGACAGCCAAGATGGGACCCAGAAAAACGGCAAGCTGCGATTTTGGTCAAAGATTTGAAAATAATTAGTTTCAAACACAAAGAGTTGGTTAGTTGCATGTGGCACTTACCTTGGTTGGCAGCGTGGCGCCCACAAAGAAGCCCCAGGCCTGTGCGCTGAGCGTGGCCATAATGCCCAGCAATATAAAGTAATAGATGCGAAAGGATTCCACCTCATCATTGTCAGTCAAGTGCACGCTGATGATTATATACAAAGCGGCACAGAAACTCTGCGAATATGTTGAGAAAATGAGTCATTTATTAATAAGCGTTGTTTATTTTTACAAATAAAGGCATGAGTTGATGGAATATACTATAAGTGTGGGGGAAACAAAAGAGTCCAGCCGCAGAAATCTCAGTAAATAAGAAAAGTTTTTGTAAATAAAAGCAGCAGATGACAAAGTTACATATACTTCGCTGCCTTGGATTGTGCAGAGGAGGCAATCGTCATCTCAGATGGAATTCGCAAACGAATAATTTTCATTGGATTATTTTTCGAAAAATTCGATGTGGTAGTAGGTAGTTTATTATTTGCAAACTGAAAATATCAAATCTGCATTGTATTTCTAAAAATTTGATGAGGGCACCAACTAGTAGGTAAATTATAATTTGCAAACTAAAAATCTGTAATCTGCATTCTATTTCTAAAAATTCGATGAGGGCACCCCAACTAGTAGGTAATTTATTGTTTGCACACTGAAAATCTAAAATCTGGGTTCTTATTCTAAAAATTCGATTTGCTTGAGTTGAGTGCACCAAACAGTCGGTAATTCTAGCTCCGCAAAACGAAAATCTGAAAGAAAATAACTTAAGTCGTATTGTTTTTCGAAAAACTCGGTTTGCTTGAGTTGCGTGCACCAAACAGTCGGTTATTCGTTGTTTGCAAACCGAAAGTCTGAAATCGAAAAATATCCGTCGGATGCATTTTTGAAAAATTCGGTTTTCTCGTGTTGGTACCAAACATTCGGTTATTTCAGCAAAATGATAATCTACAAGCGAATAATTTCAGTTGCATTCTTTTTCGATAAATTCAGCTTGATGCTGTTGACGGCAGCCGGTTATTTATTGTTTGCAAACCGAAAATCTACAACAGAATAATTTCAGGCGGATTTATTATCAAAAAATTCGTGTTTCTGGTTGGTGTTGAGGATACCAAACAGTCGGTGATTCTTTCTTTGCAAGCAGAATATCAGAAACCAAATATTTTCAGTCAGATCCTGAAGAGGATTTGCTGAGGACACCAAGCCGTCGTTTTGAATTCACATAAAATTTCGGATTCAATTTCCAACTACCTTGCAGTACATTTTTTTTACTGGAATTTTTTTTGTTTTGATTTACCTAGCTATCTAGTATCTATAATCAAATTTTATGTCAAATAATCAAATCGTTATAATAGAAGTCGCGGCTGCTGCTGGGACTACCGAGGAGGATCTATGATTACACGAATTTTGCAAGTCAAGCTATTTACATTAAGAAATCGATGAAAAATGCGATAATCAATAATTGAAAAAAAAAATCATTAAGAGAGGGTGTTTGATAATTCCATGCAATAATTAATAAAAACTAACATTAGATTGGATAACCCTATGGATTAAATGTAGCCGTCAAGCAAGTTTGTTTATTTCAAAGAAGCGCTGGCTTTTAGGCAAAAATTTGTATCTCATGATGTTGTTTTGCAAGAGTATTCAAAATTCAACGCCCCCAAAAAAAAAACCGAAATACTAGACATTGCGGCAGCTACGCTGTCATGTCCAAGTCAACGTTGTTGGTAGTTGTCACGCGAAAAAATAAAAACAAACCATAGTCTTGAGTGTAAGCCTTAAACGTGCTAACAGCTTTATGACTTAATGACCATGCAACTATGGGGGAAGTCCGTACCGTACCCCCCTGCAGTGTATACAAGTCATTAAACTATAGTCCGACAAAGTCATTAGTTATAATTGATATAATGCCTTTAGATTGATTGATTGATTGATGATAATTGATTGCGCGCCAAGCATATGCACACGTGATCTGTGCAACTCACCTGAAAGGGTATTTCAAAGGAGATCAATGACAGAAAATAGGGTCCCAGCTTGTACCAGCGATTAAAGTGCTCACGTGTCAGCATATCAATTTCCAGCGGAACTGTAATTAAAAGTATTATTTATGATAATTATAGATCTTCTAAAATGTGTGGGGCTTAAAAATTATTGATTGCTATTATGGCTACAAAAGCGTGACCATTAATTAAACTTGTTTTAACTTGATATTTATTTTTGGTTTATAATTTGTTTAATGGCTGTGAAGGTGAAGGCATCATCGTACTCTGACGAGTTTGGAGCGCGTACGTTGCTTTAGCATATGTGGGTCAGTAAACCGGTAAAGATTTTTGAATGCATCTCAACTGGTTGCTGGTCCTCTTTTTCTTTTGTTTTTGTTTTTTTTTTTTTTAACTGCTGCACTGCATTTGTTTAATTTCTTGACGGGAGTGAAGCTACTAAAAACGCCTCGTAAAATTTTTAATATAAATTGATGTGCAAATTGTCGTACATAAATCAACAATGTAATTGTGATAACTACTTGGCCTTGTGGGCATATGATGAGGATTTTATGAGTATGAAGGCTGCCAATTGGTTGTACCTTTAGGGAAAAGTTGTGGTAGAACCCTCAGCTAAAGAGGCTGGTTGTGTTTTTTGGCTATTATCATGCAAAACTTCCTTATTTAAAAACGGGCAGACGTATAATTTGCACATCCAGACTACTTAAGATCAATTTGTAATTGCTTGGAAGTCTAAAGTGTTATGAGCAGTTACAGTTTGTAAGTAAGATTTCTGCGCATCAACAGCCAGTTATTCAAACAGTGGAACACAGTATAACCCACAGTAGAACCCATTTTTTCTATCATTAAAGTTTCATATCTAGAAAGCCAGCCTCTTTATTGCTTAGGTCAGCAATTTCGGAACTTTCTTTGTCGATCATAAGCTACATTCGATAGCCCGATAAGGGAAGGCCGGAATGACTTCAGTATTCCTACGAAATTACTTTGACTTTGCAGAATGACGTTGAGCACCACCAAAAGCTCAAAAAATGACCTATCCTAACCCTTCCATACCGTTCGAGGTTTCAGACAAGGCGACCCTCTATGACGCAACCTTTTCAATTTTATAATGGCAGGGGAACTGCGGATGGTTGGAGTACATCGTATTGGCACAATTTTCTACTAAAATATTCAGCTCCTTGCATACTTCGATAATATTGATATCATTAGGCACTGTAAGCGAAAAAGAAGTCTTGCGATTAACGAAGGCAAGACAAAGTGTATGCTGTCTACAAACAGGCATTTTGAAGTTGTCCAGGAGTTCATATATATTTTACGAAAATAACGCGCAAATTCTCTTCTTCTAACTAAATTTTCAGGGCGAATCAACTCAGTCATTACTGTTCAGTTAAGAAATCACTGCGTATACTTAATTTTATTTTAAAATACTTAACAGAAACGAAGAGTTACTCATTTTGTTGATTTTTATCTAGAACTACAAAGTGGATACCTTAAAATTTATTTTATGGCGTTTTCAGTTCTCTGGTACCATGACTGTCAGTTTAAAATTCGTTTAACTTACTCAACATGAAACTATACATTGAATGCACGCAGGATCTTTTACAACGTAAGTGAAATATCAGTTAAAAAACTAAGCCCGCATTTCAAAACCTTCACTTTTTGAAAATTGCAAATTTATCAAAACCCTTCGACTGTTTGCAGCATTATACGACTAATTATGATCCTATTTTGGCTTCTGCTTATCATTTGATTAGCTCTTCATGTGACAAGGTATCAGTGTATCTCATAATGTTCTGTAATTCCAAATACCTACATGTGAAAATGGAATTTTAATTAATTTGTGTATTATTTTGCTTGTGAGTAATCTTTTACAAGAAATACTGTAACTACTAAACAAATACACAACAGTCAAAAAACTATTACTGTTGCACAATTGTTCATACTTTTTTTTATTGCTGCGTGACTGCACCCAATACTAACCACTTTAAGTATTTCCTTTTGCCAAAATGTCAACAACTTCCCAAAAAGCACTTATTCATTTTTTTTTTCGCAAACTAACTTCGTTGTTTATGAATTTACCATTCTGGTTCCAAGAAAAATCTACTACTTCCAGCAAGCATTGTCTATTGCTCCGAAAGATAAATAGCAACTGACAATTGCATAACCTTTTAATGCATAAAAACACAACAATAATATTATTATTATTATTGTACATAAACAGCAGCAAGGCTGCCCCCCAATACACGACAAAAAAAGTAAATAAATAAACAAATAAATAACTGTAGTTGTATAAAAACTGTCAGTTTCTACATAAATCTGCATAGAATTTTGCACAATGAGAGGTTGCGCATGCGCAGTGTGGCCCAGTGCATAACTCTTGCCGCCTCTCGTCCAGCCAACTGTTGGGAAGACAAAAACATGTTCTACTAGTTTAATGAACTCCACTAGTAAATGTTTGCAGCTTTGTGTTGGATTAGTAGTTTCATTGACTAACAATGAGTGTGCCGACTACCGCCAATGTTTCCAGCTGCTTAAGTGCTTCCAAACACTTGAGTCAAGAGCGCCAACAACAACGAACGTGAAAAAGTGGGTCTAGCCTCAAAATGACTAGGGCAAGCTGCAGCTAGAAGTAGAATAAGCCAACGCTAAAATACACTGCAATTGGAATAGAACGCAGTGCTGCCAGAAACTGTAGCCAAAGACAGCAGAAATTGTATTTTTTCGAACAGAGATTAGAAATATTTGTGCAGTGTCTTTTACTTGAGCCACTTCTTATGAAAGTCTATATGATCCTACATTATTTTTATATAAAAGTTTCAAATAGCAACGCACTAAACACAATAACAAAATTGTTTACATTAAAGAAAGTGCATAAATAAATAATAATAATAACTTTGTTTTGAAAACATTTACTTTTAGCGAACCACTTGCGTATACTTAAATTTGTATAAACATCTCAATATAATATGCCTATGGTGCGTATACGTAATATTATTTGAAATATCCATAAAGGGATACCAAAAAAAAAAATACAAAAAAAAACATATATTCCCCTTGACTGTGGTCATTGCTCCAAAAGCGCGGATAACTCCATTCTGTATTAGTAGCTGCTCGAAGAGAACAGGAAGCTACAGTTTTTAGCCAAATCCCAACACAGTGTTTTGGGTTAAAATATATTTTCCTGGGCAAATAGCGTCTATTTGCTAACTATGCAAGTGCTAGGCAAATGCAACAGCGCTGTAATATGAAATGGCACCATCGATCGGTTTAGAGGCGAGTACGCTACTACCTCCCTACCGAGGTTCGGTTTATGGTGCGTATACGCCATTTTATTTGGAATATCCATAGAGAGACACCCTATACCATCTAATTGTAAAAAATTGCAGATATTTTGGCGAAATGCTTACACGACCTACCCTGACCACATTTAATATATTACAATGGCTTTTACACATTTTGATAGGATACGGCCAGTGCTTGAAATAAAGGTAATGGACATTATATTATTTTCAATTACTATAAGGTAAACCCTATAAAAAAAGTCTTTCAAAACACACCCGAAGAAAGAAGAATATATCGTCCAAGTGCTCGTTGGATAACTCAATTCAGCATCATCAGAAAAGTCTTTCAAAACACACCCGAAGAAAGAAGAATATGTCGTCCAAGTGCTCGTTGGATGACTCAATTCAGCAGCCATCTTTAGGACGTCACATAGGCACTCACAAACTTACAACAACTTTTTACAACCATATTTATAGTGTATCAGAACTTACATGTCAACACCACAGCCATTTTGCCCGTATAGACTAGCAGCAATATGGAACCATACAAATAGACGTAGTTACCCAGCACTGAGTGTGCACTATTGCCCACATTCATATACAGATAACCAAAGATGACGCCAATAAATATATGCGAGAAGATGCGTGCCAACAAGAGAAACTGCAAAATAAAAAAGAGGAGAGTAAAAATAATTAGATAAATTTTTGTTGTATTTAATTTTATCAGCATAAGATGCAATGTAATCCAATGCAGCTTCGGCTCCTCCACATGCTTGAGAAATGTATGTGAAGGTTGCCTCTTAAACGTCAATGTTTTTTTGAGTTATAGAGGCTACACTTGAGTGGTTCTAGACATTTACTTATTGGGCGGGCTGACACTTGTATTCACAACGAGATGTTTTATCTTTATGTGCATGTTAAGAATTGTCTAAAGCGTCTACAGCGCGAGCAAAAGTGCATCTAACAAACTTTTATACAAAAAAAAAGTCTTAAAAAATAATTGCATGCATAATTAATAAAACTGCCAGCGCAAAAATATTATTTGTTGTTATGACAATATTGACATTTGTAATGATATAATTTTATATGCCCCGCCACTTATTGCAGCGTTGCTGTTTAGTGCAGCCCTCAACCAATGAGATATGCCCATAATAGAGTTATCCATTAACTTTCTAAGGCTTAAGTTTTTAACGATAATCATAAAATATATATTGATTAAATTTTAATACATCGTTGAGACATCGGAAGTCTAGGCACAAAGAAATGATGTCTTCCATAAGTTTTTTATTGTTTTTGTCTTTAATTTTTTAAGCGCTTCTTTTATAAGTCTATGGAGCTCAAGCGAAGTACTAATACAGCGTAGAAACTGGTAGGTAGACAATAAGGCTTTGTCTGTAGAAAGCAGTTAAATGCTATAGTTGACGGCAGATGACGCTTATCAGTATGAAATATTCAAAGAACAACCTAAAGGTTAGCCGGTGCTAGTATGTATATATGACGGGGAGGCAAATAAACTTCAGCTGTAGAAAGCAGTTAAATATTAGAAGAACCACGGGTGCAGGACTTGGAGTGTGTGTGTGGTACATTTAAACAAGAAGCGCGCTGCAATAGTTTGCTTTGCTTAAAATGATTGACTATGATTAATCTTGAAGTAAGAATGAAAACAGAACTTCATTAAAACTTCCACTTAATTCAAACGGGAGTACTATAAATCGAATATACTTTTGAGATGACAAAGACACATCATCTACAGAAAAAAGTTACACATTAGTTGTAGGCAGATGATGCATATTAGTTTGAAATATTTGAAGAAAAACCTAAAGGACAGCAGGGCTAGCACACAGCGTAGAGGAAAGTCTCTCTTCATCTGTAGAAAGAAGTTAAATTCTATAGTTAAAAGCAGTTGATAATTAAGACTCTGGCTTTGATTAGCAATGGCATAAAGACTAAAGAAAAAATTTGATCATCATTAAAATTTCGAATTAGGGCCACTGAAGTAATGTAAAGCGTTTATGTTTTTGAGATGACGAAGAGACATCATTTACAGAAAGAAGTTAAATACATTTGTTGAAGGCAGATGACGCTTATCAGTGCGAATTATTTGATAAAGAACCTACAGGACAACCGAACTTGTGTATAGTGAACATGCTGGAATGGATTTCCCCTTCACCATCATGCTGATGATGAAGGCAGATGACAATAAGCAGTGTGGCTTTGCTTTTAATTGCCTTGATTGATTCAGTATGATTAGCCATGGCATAGAGGCTATAGAAATCAGATCTTCACTTAAACTTGGACCGAAAGCCTCCGGTGTACTATAAAGCGTTTCTGCTTTTTAGATGACAAAGAGACATTATCATTAGACGAAAGCAGATGACGCTTATTAGTATGACTGATTGAAGAAGAAATCAAAGGTTAGCTGGACGGACTAAAGCGTACATACTGGCAGGAAGGCAAATTAACTTCCTCTGTAGAAAGAAGTTAAATATTAGAAAGCGTTGCTGCAGAATTAGAAATCCTTATAGTTATAAGAATCATCAAGCAATGATGTATTGTCCACATCTACGACTTAATTCGCTGCCATCTTTGAGTTAATACAACGTATTACTTAAAGTAGTGACTCCCCCGTAACAGAGTTCAATGCAATCTGTCAACAAGTTTCTATGCCCAACCAAAAAGCAAAAGCAAAGGTGTGAATTTTAAAAAAATAAATATTTAAGCTGCTAATAATATAAACAAGCTGCATTTTTAATGCATACGAAAATATTTAATTGACTAGGTCAATATTTTTTGCGATAACCATAAAAAACAATCTGAGCAAACAAATCTTTGGAAAGCATTTTTTCATTTTTTATTTTTAAAAAGACAAACAAATATTTAAAATTTGTGACTAATTTGGCAACCGCGTCGGATGCGTTTTTTAGTATATTCTGCAAATATTTTGCTGCTTCAGACAGCTTTCATCTTGATAAAATATATAAAATATATATATATATATTCTAAGGAATTTACGAAAATATAAATCACAATGTGCTATTTAAATGCAACCTTAACATGCTTATCTAAAGAGACTTTTTTCAGTTTGTTTATTTTTAAGTGTGCCATTTTTTTCCAGTATTAAAAATAAAAACTTGCAAAAAATTAGGCGAGATTATTTTGAGTGTCCTCAATTGTGAATTGTTAAATGAACTTTTCACACTATAAGGTCGCAAAATAAAAAAAATATAAAAATATCAATTTTATTTGGAACGGAATTGGGAACATTTATGTTTATTTGCTAAAATATTTATAATTTTTGCTATAGATTGTTTCATTTAGTTTTGATTTATGCTACGGCATCTCTTGAGATTATCAAGAACCAAACAATTGTTTTTGGAAACAGGAGACTTTGCCCTCAGCTTGCTTCGTGCAACAAACTTCACGCCTACTCCGATAGATACGCGATCTTCGGCAGCCCCATTCATATTCTTCTGCAGTTATATGCAAATTGTTCGACCCATCTTTGAAAATATCTTATATTTAAAAATGACGGACAAATTAAAAAAAACTTTTTTATATAATAGAAAGGATAGAAGAGTTCGTTACATGAAAATGTATTGATTTAGCGAATTTAAATTTAAATTCTACATGCTTAGATTCTTCTATTTCTTGACGACTATTTAATGTAAATTTTACTTTTCGCGTTTTACTTTTTTTGGTATAAATTTATTTATTAAGAAAACGAATATTTGCATAAAATATAATATTTTATAAGATATTTTAAAGCCGTTGGCTTAGCTGTAGCCGCAATATGGCGACTTTTGTACACACTTTAGCTTGGAACGTTTAAGCAAAAATATGTAAATTATATAAATATATTAAAAACTATTTGTTAGGCAAAAAATAAATATTTAAGCTAATCCATTTTTTATTCAATTTAAACAATTTGCTGCAAAACTCAAAACTGTAACCGAAAAAAGGTAAATCAATAATTTTTACATTTAATCAAACTTCAATATACTTTAGGGAAGTTTTATTTTATTTTTTTGGTACAAAACCTTTTGGATCTAAAGTCAATTTTTTTGCAACTTTTTCAATTTAGCCGTCAAAATGCCTAACATACAGATATCATTTTAATAAAGCTTTATTCAAAAATATGTGCAAGACTTTGTAGTTTATTTAATATAACACACTTCATTTGTTTATAGAGCAATTAAGCAGCCTTATGCAAAAGTAATTAAAGATTATTACATTATTTTATGTTTGTTTGCTTGTCATAAACAAAAGGTTTGCATATTATTTTTCTACATAAAAAAAATGACTACTTGCCTAATAAAGACAAGTTATTTGCATAACAAAATGGATGCAATAAAAGCGATTAAAATAGTAAAAAAATTATTGCATTATTTGAATAAATAACAAGGTTAGTTTTGTAATTTACAAATGTGTCTATAAATAAAGCGAACTTGAGCAGGTTGTTGAAAGAAGCCCCCACAGCGTATAGGAAGTAATGATAAAAACTTGTCGGAAAAAGGAAACAAACTTTCAGTTAATGCAAAAAGTTGCAAAAGCTTTGATTATGGCAAAATTTAAAAGAAAAATAAAAAAATTTCAAAATTTTTTACATAAAAACTTTAACCATTATAACTATTATTATTATATTATATTTTGCTTGCTCTAAAATCGTAAAGTTCGCAAGAGTGAATGCTTGCAGTAGGAACAAATTTGACTATCGTAAAATTTTTAAGAAAATTCTCTTCCTCCTCATACTAAAATCACCTAAATATTTGTAATAAATAACGTAAGAGTATCCAATCAGACACGCTTATTTGAACTTTACTAAACGAAACCTAAATGCTTTTATTGTATCGCGCCTAATAACTTTTATTAGTCTTAAAAAACTGGATTTTTTTTTTTTTTGGTGAAGGTCACTGCCACAATTTATTTAAAATGCGCAGAAAGTACGAATTATGTAAATTTTAAGAAGAAAAATATCCGAGTTACACGTGCCAAGAGTATTACGAACCCCAAAAAATCATTGAAAGCCATAAAGCTTCAACCTTTTTATTTATTTTTATTATTTGTAAAGATATTCGCGTTGATTAAAAGGCAAGTCATAAATTTCACTTTTTTTTTTGTTTGTTTTGTTGGCAAAATCTGAAAGCGTATCTTGACACAAAACTGGTAATACCTAGAGAGTACTTAAATGTAACGATGTTATTAGATAAAACCTCAAAAAAGATAATAATAAGACACAAACTTTATAATTATAAAACAAAAGCGGTCAAGTCGAACCAACTGAAAAAAATACGACAATTAGAGTTGGCAGCGAGTTACCTAATAAAAAACCAAAAATAAACCATAACACATATGAAGCTATTTTAATTCTGCAACCTCTCAAAAAAAATTAAGTTAAAAAATGATAATAATAATGATAATAACAATTAAATGTAGAAAATTGCTGCAAAAGTTGCAGATGAAAAAAAGTTAGCTTGAGTTTTAGAGGCCAATGACATAATAGCTACATAGTTTGGAATGAGGTATATATCATATTATAATATGTGTGATCATCATATGGTAGGAGTTTGAGACTACTAGCAAGTGCTTATGCACTTAGTCAGATAATAATAGCCTCTTCAGCTTCTTTCAGAGTTATTTTATTTCTTGGCAATTGTAAGCAGAGTATTTGACTAAGCCGCAGTGCGTCAACCCGCTCACACACATATGCTTGATTATCGCTCTCGCGCTCATTTGCGCTCTTGCTGACTGCGCTGCTTAGTCCAACAAATAAAGGTTTGCTTCTATGAGTTCTGCTCATTGGAGTTAAACTTCTTATAAGACATACATATATTTAGCAAGGACAAGCGCACAGAATTTGCGGATATCTATTCCAAAACTGCAAATGGTAATTGTTCGACAGGGTGACTGCCGTCGATACATACTATAAGTTATGACAATGCTGATCCCGTCTCGTAACCTTGTCGCAATGATGAAAGCTTCGATAGCTTACTGGGCAACGATATAATAATTGGCAAGAGATGTTACCAACTGTAGGGGCTATTTTGTGTACTTACATGTGCGAAATAGGATATTTCTTTAGCAAACTGACAAACTCCTGCGAGAAAAATATGGTACAGGAGTGCAAAATCGACGAAATTTTATAAAAAAAAAAAACTGCAGAGACACAAGCATCCTTAGGTTTAGCCAATTGTGTTTTATTTTTAAATATACTTTCATATCATATTGATGAAATTGAAATATAGGTGCTTCATTACTAGCTTGCAGATCAATTTCTTCGATTTGTATTGGAGATATCTCTATTCAAACTGAGATGTCTTTTTTATTAAGAGAGATTTTCCTAAACTATTTGCTAGCTTCGCCAGTGCTAGACAAATGCAACAGTGATGCCGGATGGAATCAAAACAACTACCATTGGTTTTAGAGGCGAATACGCAAACCCCACACTTCCGATAGCTGGCAGCACAAGGGCCTTTCTATTAATTGCTGTTCTACGCCTCGTAGCGCATTACGATCAGCGGTGTTTGCGTCTGTTTGCTCGCATTGCCCGTGCTGGACAAGTGCCCAAGTGCTGCTGCGAAAAAAATCAAACCAGTGATCTTCACGCTAAGAGGCGTTTACCACTACGCTTTTGTTGGCTTTCAGTTCTACCAAGTGCAAAGTTTTCTCTGGGCTTTGCCACAAAACCCAACAATCCCCCGCAGAAAACTAACATACTTATTAGAATCAAATATTTACTTACATAGTTGCGTCTCGAGCAGACCAAAATACGTTGCATCAATAGCAAATATTGCATAAAGAATGAGGCTCCTCTAATATTTTTTTCATTCATAAAAATTTGTGGTTGTGTGGCAAGCTCTGTGGCATGTGGTGTGGTTGTTTCTTGTAATTGTTGTAGCTGCTGATTTTTCTGTTGTTGTTGCTGTTGTTGTTGTTGCAGCTCATTTAACGCCTTAGTTTCCTCGAGTGCCAAGTCATGAGCTGCGGGTTTCACATAATCGAAGGCCGTGAATTGCGCCAGCGCAACTGTGGGCATATCTGTGCCAGACTTGCTCAAAGATTTACCTTCAATATTGTCTGCAATTAGTCAGAACATACAAAAGCCACACAATTACCAAACTTGTGTTAAACAATCTAATAATAGTTATGATGGATATACATATATTATATTTACCTTTTATGGTCGAAATTAGACGCGTCACATCGTCGCTGTTTATGTATTGATAACGATCCATATCCTCGTAATACTTTTTATTGGCCGCATTTATAAGTTTATTCAGATCACGTTGATGCTCCCCCACAGCTACCTCCAGCACTATGTGAGCGAAATACATAAAATATGATAAGTGGATCATGTTTTGGGGTTTTTTTTTTCTTTGTTTTTGTCATAAAACTTACAATAATCGGCTGGATTGTGATAACTGGGACAGACCAGCTGCTGTTCATTCAAAAAGGGCACAAGCTCACGCACAGGTCCCTGATACATGCAATGCCCATCGACCACGGTGTACAGCTTGTCGAACATCTCGAAAATCAAGGCACTTGGCTGATGTATGGTGCAGACAATCGTATGACCTTGGGAGGCCAGTTTTTTCAACAGCGCTACACATTGACTGCATGAGGAACTATCCAGACCACTGTAGAGAGCGAAAAAAAAATACATTTTAATGCTTATAATTATTTCATTAAAGTAAATGGCTACTCATAAATATTTAAAGGAAAAATTTACAACTTTATGGGTTCATGTGTACTTGAAGCACTGGGTGCCGGCAACGAGTGGCCTTTAAGCCAATGGGTTTTTGCAAAAGGTTCTTACGCAAATTACTCATTAAGTAAACATTATTATAATGTGTGCATTAAAATGGTCATAATGATAATAATAATTCTAAATACCTTTGACGGAAAACAACAAATTAAAAAAAACACAAACAATATTTTAAGTACGCTAATTATTCTTGAACCTTAGCGGACTTTGGTTATGATATACTTCGGCTTAGTTTGTGACCTAAATCTGCGCAAGTTATAACTTTTAGAAGCAACCCAACTAAATATTAAAATTGAGAGTTACGTGTCTGTATGTTATTCTCATTCGCCTGTTTATTTGTGAATTCCAAATTGTTTTTGTGTATCTGTTCATGTATAACTTCAAGACCTTTACTCATTGACTCTAACGCACTTCTGACTTCTCTTTTGTAACTCGTAATATTCAACCTCTAGCGCTGCCATTTTGGAGATCCAATTTTGTACGACCCATTACGCGTCTTATACGCAAATTATAATAACCTTTCCTATCTTATGAACGGTCTATTAAAATGTGAATCCTTCTATTCTTGTAAACTATAAAATTAGCTTCTCTAATTGATTGTAGAACATGTCACGGCATGTTATTTCTGCATAAGCTCTTACTTGGGTTCTTTGCCTCTAATTCACTTCTTAACAAAGTTTCTTTTGTTATTCTATCCAGACTTGTAACTTGTAATTTTCGACCCCTAATACTACCATTTTGTAGCTTTTTTTTGCATGGTACGATCCTTAAAGAGTCTTATACGCAAATAATAATAACCTTTACGATTTCCTATTCCTACATTTCTCTCTATTTTAACTCATCCTGATTCTCCAAATCGAGCACCTAACTTGGTCAATGCTGATATTTTGGCTTCTTTCTTACAAAATGTTTAAACTTTTATGTTACTGCCTGTTTCCAACTTTTACATAGTAAATCTAAGTTCCTCGCCAGCCACACATCTGGGGCAATATCTATAAAAAATTCACCACTCAAGCCAGAGACACGGATTAGTTTTATATTATATTTTCCACGTTTTAATTTAATGTTTCTTAACTTTAATGTTATTTAATTATATGGTCAATTGCAGGTAAAAAAATACATTAAACTTTAATTATGATTTCAGAATTTCAGCCGAAACGATCTTACATTGAATAGTTGTTATTTTTTAAGTATTTTGTTCTATTTTGTAGTTTTTCCATCATTGGTTTTTCAAATTTCATTAAACTTGACACACTGCTTGAACTGCTTGTTCATTTTATTTATATTTCGATCATAAGTTCTTTCAAATGACTCAAATTTGTCAAACTGCAAGCACTGCTTTAACTGCTTGTGCATAATTTTTCATTTCACGAAATGCTAAACAATAAACTCCCAGTCACTACGTCCAACTTCTACATCTACAGCGTCTACATTTTAATAAGCATTTTATTTTCAAGGTAGCTTTCGCTTATTTTCAAATATTTCCAGTAAAAATTAGTATGTTCTGTGACTTTATCTACACAAAATACTGAGTTCAACGGTCTTGTGACAAGTGAAATGCCAAAACATTCCGTCGAGCTGAAAAGATTAGAGCGAAATGCAAAAAAAATACGTTTGTTATTCGTATTTCGAATACGAACTAATCGAGAGATCAACCAACAAGACATTAAGCAAATTTTAGAAGCCCTTTATTTCTATTTGTCTGGAATGCATGAATTTCATTCGATTACAAATATTTTATATTTCAAATGTGCTACTGCGGCATTTCTTTGAAAAAAATTACATGCCCAATGAAATCCAAACATATAGCACATATACTCTTAAACTCGGCTTCAGAAACACCCCAAGCGTTCTAACAAAAAGAACTCCATTGTATTCTAAAAACCTCAAATTACTTAAAACTAAATGTTCATTGTCATCACCTAAAGCCACAACCATTTTAATTTGCTTTGAACTTTGAGCATCGCACCTGAACACAATAACAAACCTCAGCTCTGACTATTTGCACCTAAAACGCTCTATGACTTTGTTTGTCTCTGAAAATAATACATTTGCAAAGACGTCAAGAGTTCAGAATGCTAGTCATAGCATTTAATGAATTAAAAACAAGCTCAAAGAAATTTCATTAAAAAAAGTCTCGCACTCGAAACTCTCACGTTTAATGCGGCATTTTAATTAGAGAAAAAGTAATTATGCCTTTTGTTTGTTTTATAAAGTAAAAAAGATCTAAAGTGCTACGATGTGCGAATTAATTGGCATATATTTTTAATACAATTGTTTCGAATTTATAAAAGTTGCTTTTAGCAGCTTTGAAAAACTGCTTGCACTGCTTGTACCTTTAGGGCCTATCTTCATGAGAGTTTTAACACAGCCATAACGATAATCGCACGACGAATTAGGCTTTATTATTAATTTCCTTTAAATCGCACTAAAATTTATTCTTAAAACTCAACCAACACTGTTGGCACTGCTTTTACAGAGTTACGCCGTCGAACTCTTTCCAAAGATGAAATTCAGAACTATTATTGGCAGAATCTGACTACTTGCACTGCTCGCCTAGATGACTGCATCTAAGTCTTTGTACTTCGAGCTTTCACTCACAAGGGAATAGCTTTAAGTCCGACCTATAGCTGGTTTTCCTACCCTAACTTGCACTTGCCTGTTTATTTTCTTTCTCCTCGGGCAAAATTTCATTTTTTTATTTTAATCTTTTAAATTTATCAAAGCTATAACGAAACAGCTTGCACTGCTTATATAGAGTTATGCCTTCGAACTGCTTGCCTAAGATAACATTTAGAAAATTTATGGGCTGCTTACACTGCTTACCCAGATGACTGCATCAAAGTCTACACTTTTGTGCTTTTACCCACAAGAGAATAGATTGCACAGCTTATCTAAAGGAAATCTTGAAATTTACTTTTTTTTCGAAACTGAGACTGTCTCTCCGGCCTTTCTCACCTAGAGTTCGAACTACAATATTTAACTTGATGAAATTAAGCAATATTATTGGCCTAATCTGACTGCTTACCAAGTCTACGTACTTTGTGCTTTCTCCCACACGAGCACAGATTCCACTGCTTATCTAAAGGAAATCAAATTGAAATTTGCTTTTATTTTGAAACCAAGATTGCTGGACTTTCTCGTCTACGACCATGATAGTAGGCTGATTGAACTGCTATGACTGCTATGGCGCACACAAGTCTCTACCGCTTCCTGCTCATTTCTAGAGATAATGAAAACCTCTACACACATAATAGTTGCTAATATGTCGATGTGATAAGCCGTAGTTGACCCCAACCAAGTCTAAAAGCACAAACTAGCAGCCACAAACTTGACGATTTTTTTTTCCGATTTCCGTTTACATTCGAGAGATTCGCTAAACCCATAATTTTTTTTTATTATTATCACAAGTAGTACTTACGTTGTTGGCTCATCCAGATAGAGCACCGGTGGATTGCTTATCAGCTCGAGTGCAATAGCAAGACGTTTCTTCTGGCCACCGGAGAGTTTTGCTGTATAAACATTGAAACGATGCTCCAGACCCAACTGCGATAAGATATGCTGAATCTGCGCAAATACGAACAAGAAGAAATCAAAACATATTAGTAACTATTTATAGCTTCACCCTTCCCTTGCCACTTACCAGATTTAATTTGTGCTTTGTGCTAATGTCGAAACCCAACTTTAAATGTGCTGCCATCATCATTATCTCGCCCACCATCAGCTGCGGCCGCAAAAGATCCTCCTGATGTATATAGCAGGAAAGTTTGCGAAATCTTTCCGAGCTTGTTGATGTCGCTTTGCCATTGACGCGTATATTGCCCGTGACACCGCTGGCGCTATAATTTTAAAAGGAAATGATTTTCAGAATATAGAGTACTACAAGTAAATAAGCAAATTTATATATTTTATATGCGGCAAGTCTGGATTGTTTCACTTCAAGTTCATAGTTTAGTGACCGATAAGCGACAAGGGCGAAAACTTCATTATAAATGGTAATTCAAGGTAAAATTTTTGCAAAATTTACTCAAGTTTTTTTTGAAATACTCAAAATTAATTTGCATTTTTTTTCAAACCTTTGGCTAATGTTTTTTAAAAAGGAATGCAATCTGAAAATGAAGTCATAGTTGATGTTGTTGTTCTCGTTAATATTATTGTTAATTGGAACTAACTAATTCACTGTCAGTGGGTCTTACTTAAATGCGCACATGATGCACTTATACTGACATAATATACTATAATCGTACATAATATCGCTTGTTTCAAACAGATTGTTTGGATTGTTGGACTTCACCAGCATCGTTTCGCGTTAATCCGTTTTTCATTTCAAATACACTTCAGTGAGGCATATTTGTGCTTAATGTGTTTACAACAGAGTTAGGATCGTCAGCAATATATTATTAACTAAAACAAATTTTGATAGATGCTCATTACGTTAAATGCATATTTCAGATTTCCATATTGTAATTGTGCGATTTGATTTAATTCATTGAAATGCTTGAAGAGGCCTCTGGAATGGTAAAAAGAGAAAGAAATACCGATCTGCGAATCGTCTTAAAATTAGTTAACCAAAAGTTTGTAAATATTTCAACAAAGTTTATGAGGAAACTTTATAGTATATAACCGAATTGAAAATAAAACTAGAAATAAGTTCGTTATTGTTTTAAGCTTGGCTAGTGGCTTGTAAAATTCCCCCAAATAGACTTTAATGATATTCAACATAGTTTTTGAATAAAACTTTTATCAATATCGAATTGAAATAGTTGTATGAAAACTAATTTTGTTATTGATCTAAGCTCCATACCTAGCGTAACAGATATTCCGAGAAGTTATCGTATTAAATTAACTGATTGTAGTTTAGGTATAGTATAGGCGAACCTTCATATATATTCTTGATTCTGGTAACAGTTACTAAATTAAATAAAAAAAAGTAACATAGTTGGGGCGGTGGCCAACAATAGAATACCTAGTACCTTTTTTTTGTAAAAGTACATTTTTGGCGAGATGTAGATGCAATCTAATGCGCCTTGTGGGCCTCAGTTGCCAAGTTAGTGGTAGTTCGCCTATAAACCGAAAGATCGGCAACTCGATTTCACCCTACAACACTGCTGTATTTATCTAGCAAATAAATATAAAATATGCTATTTATCTCTATTAATTAAAGACAACGCCGTTCGAATTCGCGTATAAAGTGTAGGATCCTGTCTCTTAATAAAGATAACTCCATTCTTCGTCTTTGGGACGATGATCATTGTCAAGGAGAACAAATTTACGACTAAATCCCTTTGAAACTTATCTAAATACGATCTTTCTAATATTTGCCATTTCGTAAAAAAATTAAATTGCACCACCTAAGTTTTATAACAAATATTCCAAAAAATTTAATGAATTTATTGCGGATGGAACATACTGACTTCAAAAGAAATCTTAAACAGAAATCTATTACTTCTTTTTCGTTCCTACACCAAAGATCAGTATGTGTTATTATTTAACGGACCACCTCTCGGGTAAAAGAAAAGAGAAAAAGAAGAAAAATAAAATATAGCCAGACACAAGTGCCAAATATAGAACATTTTTCAAATGGATTGCAGCGATGCGATGATCCAGAATAGGAAGCTTGCTGGGTTCGGGAATCTAGCGTTCTTTGGAAGAGCAATAACAAATTCGTTTTAAGGTTTAATTTATATATACAAAAATATACGTCTGTTTTGGGCACGTTTCGGATTTCCACAGATCGAATGGACTATGAATGGGAATCATAATGCGGAATACGCTTAAAAAAATTTTATAAAAGCTTTCCATGTGATCTTGATTAGATTCTCCAAATTGATAAGACTACATTTTTGAATTTATTAGAGCTATGGGAAACTTTTCCCAATGCTAATAAGTAAATTAAAAATAGTTTGCAAATGAAAAGTGGAATATGCAGCTAAAAATTTTGAATTAATACGATGCAAGAAATAACTTAAGAATACGAGAAATTTAAGAGAAGTTATTTGGATGGCTATAAAATTGTATTCAAAGTGGAATATGCAGCTAAGAATTTTGAATTAATACGATGCAAGAAATAACTAAAGAATACGAGAAATTTAAGAGAAGATATTGGGATGGCTATAAAATTGTATTCAGATGAATTTTTTAGGAAACTTTCTGAAGCTATTCTTCTTATTTTATTAATATAGCAACATTGATGTAAGTAATGCCCATTAGGCATAGATAGAAAATTAATCAAAATCGAGTGCGTCATACGCCTTGTTTCACAGTGAAAAGCTACTTATTTTTACGTCAGAATTGCTATTAAAACAAATCCAGCTATATAAGGCGCCAACAAAATACCAGTTTTTATGCTTTTTATCAAATTTAATCTGAATGAGATCAGCATATTCCCAACGAGCTTCAACTGTACAATCTTTTACAATAATTCGAAATCCCATACAATCCTAATTTTTGCTTTCTCATTATTATACAATGTTTTGACGTGGAACTGCGCTCTTA
The DNA here is from genome assembly GCA_035046065.1 of Chymomyza procnemis. Taxonomy (NCBI): domain Eukaryota; kingdom Metazoa; phylum Arthropoda; class Insecta; order Diptera; family Drosophilidae; genus Chymomyza; species Chymomyza procnemis. The sequence continues at coordinate 20,727,414 of JAWNOJ010000004.1, forward strand.
ATTCGCATTTAGTTTATGTGTTTACAACTCAAAATGTGCCTTAATTTGCATATATCTCAATGGGTTTACAATATTTTATTGATAACCCATTTACAAATTGAATATGAATTATATTTATTAACATAATTAAAAAAACCAGACGATTTCATAATTTTTAAAGCCATGTGTATTTTGTGCTTAATTGAAATAAATTAAGCCTCGTTCAGTGGTATACATATTTTGTCATGATTTCAACACCCAGTTTTGTTCCCAGTGGATTATTTTGTGAAGTTATAATTTATAATTATATCATTTATATATGAGGATTATTATTTGCAATAAAATTGTTGTTTAAATTGAACAGGTGTACGAGTTGGAATAGCGCATTGAACAGCACTTGAGGGATAGCTTTTTTTTTTTAAAGAAACAACATTATTATAATTCATACAAAGAAGTCTATATTTTCTTAAAGTTCGTTTGGATATGTTTGGTTAATAATCAAATTTTTTGCGTTGATAAACATTTTTCTTAACTTCGGTTCGATTATGTTTGGTTAACACTTTGCGACCGTATTAATTTTTTATACGGATGTTATGCTGATCGGAATTAGTTTTCGTTGAAAAACCAGTAATACACAGTATGCAAGATTGCAAAGGAAAATTTTTAAATTTTAAAATATCATTCGATTTCAACGAATTTCAAAAGCTTATCGATTGATCGATTGATAATAAAGCTTTTATCGATACACTGCAGACCTGGAATGGAAAAAGGCTTAGGTGGCAGAAAACAAGCATAAGATTAAAAATAATTTTTCTTTGTCTATAAACATTAAGCGCAGCTTGTTCACTGTGCGCACTGCTTTATTAAAGGCTGTGTCTCAAAGAACTGCTTGCTTGGAGCAAGCAAGAACTGCTTGCTTGTTCATGAAAAAAAATACTGTGCACGTCTTTCTTCTTTTGTAGCGTCATAAAGCATTTAATTAATTTCGATTGATATATTTTAATATTATGACTACAAAAACTGGCATGGGGAACGCGAAGAATATCGTAAAGAACACCTAAGAATTCCGATTGATTCCCATTATTGTATTTTGATCAACAATTTTTAAAGAAATTCAATCTAAAATGGCAATTGATTAAATTTTTATACTATTTTTTAGATTTTTGTTACGAAACATTGTTTTCTTTCAAAGTCGTTAAACTTGCTGAGGGTTCTTCTACAAAATATTTAGTAAAATATCAGATAAGGCCTTAACAGAAGCCGCTACTGCGCTCCCTTGGGGTAGTCTATACATATAATTGTCTAACAAATATTACGTACATTTTTTTCGTATTATGCACGCTTTCTAGATTTTCTAATCGTAACGAAATAAGAAATCAATAATAGAAATCAAACAGCTGTTATACTATATATTCGAAATCATGAAAACATTCACTTATTTACATTTGCATAATAATATATTATGTAGCGTTTAATGACTCATACGCCCCGTTGTGCACTGTTTATTATATTATTGCAAATGATATAACTTATGCATCATAATAATGAACTATTTGTGCGCTCCCTAGTGTTTTAGAGATAGTGCATATTTTCTGTAAATCTTGGACTATAGAGCTAATCGTATGTTGTCTAGAATGTATGCAAAATTAAGGCCAAAGTGAAGGGCTTTCATATGGCAAATAGAATAAGCGATAACAATGGCAACCAAATGATGAAATAATGGTAAACTAAATGCATATATACGATAAGAAGGAAGAAGTAGATTTATGGTAAGGTTATAGGCTTATTAATTTTTTGTAATAATTTATCTTAAGGTTTGAAATTTTAGGTACTACATGAATTTTTTTTCTTACGAATGATGGACCAATTATGACCCCAAAGCTAGCATGGGGAACGCGAAGAATATCGTAAAGCACATCTTAAAAGCTTTTAGCAATATGTCGCCCCCAGCTATACAAAAAGCCCCATGTGGCCTTAATCTAGATTTGCACACCTTATATTTTCCTTTATTAATTCTATTGGCGAACACACTTTTGAGTCTTGTGATTCGTTGCATATCGTTAAAAACCTTACCCAACAGGTCAGCGAGTTGCTAAATTCTAAATTTTTTAATTGTAAATTATTTAGTTGACTAATTTATATCTATTGTATTTTTTTTTTAGTCAAGTATCATTTTCTAAAATATCATTTTAATAAAAAATATATTTTATTTTAAGCTTAACAAGTTTTTTTTTTTTAAGCTGTGAGTTATGGGAATATGTTTGGTATGCGTCTGCTTAAGATCTTTTTGAAAGCAGTAGTATATGCGTCAATGCAGTCATAAGTTAAATGTAGATCATACTTAATAGCTGAGTTAAGCTAAAACCAGCTAAGTGGCTTTTTAATTGAAGTTTATCAATTACAATTTTATTGGATTAAAGTAGGGATGCCTAGATACGCAGCTGTTCTAAGCAAAATTACATTTCCTTAAATCAATCACACATCAAAGTGAGTTGACCGATATTATGCGCATAAATAGACTGCGGAATGTATTTACAAGCTTATTACACGGCATTCCTGACACTTGAAAAAGTTTATAAAAATAAACAACAAAAAACCGGCAATTTAATTGGCATACATAAATTTTAAATGTAATTGTGTCAGCATAAACATTTGCAGCATTTATAAACAAAATGTAACAACAACAATTTAATAAAAAGTAAATATTATTCTTGTTATTACGTTGAACGAATTACAATAATCAAAACAAAGTAACTAATTGTCAATTTTATACAGTTCATTGCTTTTGCTATTGTTTATAATAAATAATCTTTGTTAATTGCTACTTTTCAGCAATTTGCTGAAATATGGAAATTGAAAATGAAAAACTAAGCAATTTTTTGCAACAAAGTCAAGTTCAAACATGTGTTGACAACATGTGACCAATCGATATCAATAAAAAATACTATATAAACAAATGTAATTAATGAACTTACCAAAAGCCGGACATGACATTGAGTAAAGTGCTCTTGCCAGCGCCAGACGGTCCCATAATGGCTGTCAATTCACCGGAACGAAAGTTGCCATTTAGGCCGTGTAAAATCTCCTTGGTTACTACAGCAAACGAAAGAGACAAATATAAATCATTAAGTATTTAGTTATTAAAGCTTTAAAAATAAAGAAATGGAATTTAGTGGTTTTAAGTAGCGTGAATAATGTTTGTTGCTGAAGTAGTAAGTGCCAAATTAAGGCACTGCACGAACTGCTTGCTACCGCTGGCTGCATGAACTGCTTGCATTGTAAGCGTTAGAGCTGCTTATGAGTTGTATACAAGGACTGCTTGCTTGCGTGTAGAATAAATTTGTCTTAGAAAATATAACTAAAGTGGCTTTATTTGTTTATGTTTACTATATATTTTGTATAAAATGACATAGTCATACAGAAATGCCATCAAATTCATTCCACCTATGTTATTCACGCCTCCACTAAGTGCTATCATAAAATCGTTCACTGAAATAACAAAGTCGGCAAATTCGAATGCCCAATACTTGGAAAAAATTACTTAACACCACTCAGCCGCATTGTAAACAATAACAAATCGAATAAGATTGCTGCACTTTATACTTATGTAAGCAAATAGCCCTTTTGTATTCTTGCAACAAAGCCAGTCTTCAGTCTAAATCTGGATGCCAGAAATAAAAGACCTAAAATGAGAAGTCTCTGTTTTTATTAAAAAAGAAAATATCTGGGCTGAACTTTTTATTTTTTCTAGCGTTGAGCTTAGTTCTTTTACTAGTCATGTATGGGATTCAAACAATCAATTGTGAAATCTCTCATGAAACTCTAACTATATAAGCTTATTGTAGGAGGCCTTTCCATAAGAAAATATATTCTAAAAATCAATTAATACAAACAAGACGCTTTAGTGATTTTCTAGGCATTGTTCAATATTAAAATTGCAGTAATTAAATAACTGCAAGCTTAAAATATTAATACTGACAGAGAAAGATTTTGCTAAGTAAAGATAAGTTGTTTGGAGATAATTTCTATTCTGGGTTGATTTTCAACAGAAACTGCGAGTTACTTGTTTCTCAGCTGTCAGTACCAATAGCTAAATGTAATATTGGGTTTTTACTACTAGTAAGTAGTTGGCAAAAAAACCCTACCTCAACATCTTATCGATATAGTAATTATCTGTTCTAATTATTGAATAAGCTCACTTTATCGGCTCATTTCGAATTACTATTGATTATAAGCTTAAAGCCCTTAACTGATTTGTTGCAGAACCTTTTTGAATGCAAACTTATTAAGCAGTTAAAATTTCAATTTATATGTCGAAATTTAAGGTAACTACTGATTACGTGTGGAAAGATTTATTTGTTTGCTAGCTGATAGATTTTAATAGTTTTATGTTATACAACAATTTTATCTTTCTGTCAGATGTCTTATTTTTGTTATGCTTCAAATAGCTATTAGAGTAAATGGAGTCACTGCATGGCTTGAATGAGGTTCACGCTTTTAACTTGCAGGAATAAAGTCTATTCTAGCAGAGTTTTTGTATAAGTACCATAGTATTATAGCGGATAGCATAAAATGCATTCGAGTTTACAAGGAATTAAAAGCTTCATGCAAAAGTTTAAAGCTGTGGGAGTGCCTTGGCCAGCAACTGCTTGTAGCGTCAATATACTACTTGAGAGTTATTAAAATAACGATTTACTTGAGTCGGTTATTCGTGATAATTGTATGAATGGAGAAATCTAGTGTCTGATCAGGTGTTGCTGCAATTTACACCGCCTGCTGAGAGTAATGCCCTCAAGTATTACAGTTGAAGTGCTGGTAGACCAACTTTAAGCAAAAATTCGACACCAAAAAACATATTATTATCATTTCAACAAAAAAAAAACTGCTTGTTGAAATCAAAAGTAATTGCCAGCTGATTATGCAGCCTTACACTACAATTAGCCTCTGCTTATACCGAAAATGTTAAACTATTTTGAAACTTACCGAATTTACGTTCTGCGAAACTAAATTTGCGTACAGCAAATTTTACATTTTCGAATTCAATATTAACTGGTGCGCATTTGCCCAGCTCTGACTGTGGTACTGCATCATAGTAGTTATGTGGCTCAAAAGCGTTTAACTTATTGTTGACCTTTTTCGAAGCAGCCGATGAGGTAGACGAACTCTCATCAATAGATAACTCCGAGCTGGCTGCAGTAGTGCAGCAATTGATTATGCAACCACCACCACCATCATTATCCTGATGTACTTGCACCTTGTGACTGCCAGTGGTACTGCTGCTACTGCTGATGCTAGTGCTAGCCCCACCGCCACAACAGGCCGCATCGGAGGCCTTGAGGTCTGGCAAGATTGTCATATTGCGTTAGAATTTGTCAAGGGTTTAAGCTTGACTGGTTATTGTTGCGGTCGTGTTAATTGCCTTTTGTATCTGTAAGAAACGAGAATTGAAGTATTGTAATTAATATTAATTGATTTGTTAAACCCACGTGCTAGTTGCTATTAAATACGTGTAAGTGCGCAGCTAATTATTAAACCAACTGATTTTGATATTTACTATCTTCATCAATGTGTTTGATAAGAAGCATTTATATCCTCTGAAGTGGGAAAAGTGTGTAAGGAAAGCAACGCAAAAGAAAGATTAAAATAAACACTTTTTAAAAGTCAAATTTTAAGACTAAAACAAGCAGTGCGAAAGGTGAAGCCCCCAGGCTGAGAGCTGGATTATACTATAGAAGCAGAATTCTTCCAGCATTCCAAGAAATTTCTGTACTAAAGACATTTCAACCAAATTCTTTCTAACTTTTATAATTTAAAGCCCTACAAAGCTTTTGCACTTTAGCCTTAAAGGTTCCACATGGCGTATACTTAACTATTTAAATAAATCACATTTTGTCGTCTAAAGTAAAAGTTACGTATTAAGTTTAAAAGTTGCGAAAAGTGTTTAGCATAACTAATATATAAAATTTTTATATATATATAAGTTCAGACGATAGTTCATATGCAAATTAGACTGGTTTAAAATATTTGCAGTTCTTGCTACCTTATAGGCATAACTATCTATCTATTTATATTTATTTATAAAATGTATCTTTCGCAACTTTAACATCCTCTATTTACTCTTAGCAACTATTTATACAGCGCACGTTTTGTAGTTGTACAAAAAATGTCACTAAAACAAGTTAGAAAAGATTTATGTACGGTACTACTATTTGATCTATAGTATTATATTTAATTTAAGTGCCAACTACCAAATACACATAACTATTTAAACTTGACTTGGCTTTTGAAGCACATAGTTCAGCAATTGTTAACCCAATGAGATAATGTTATGCAAATTTTTAAAGTCAATAAAGCTGAGGCGCCGCTAAAAATAAAGTTGGAATAATCTTAAGTGTTAAATGTTCTGTAATTTTGAAATATGTCAATTCGTTTTTGACAGTTTTTAAATGCAGTGCAAGCAGTTGAATTCTAATTAAAATACTGTTAACAGGCGCAATATTAATAGTGTTTCAAAGCAGTGCAAGCAGTATATAGCAGCAATGAGATCAATTTAATGTTCGACTTCCGATTTAAGGCTATATCCGGCGCAATATTGATAGTATTTCAAAGCAGTTCAAGCCGTTTTTAACAGCAATAAAATATATATAACACAAATCTACTTCCGTTTTAAGGCTTAAGCATACTATTTGATTCTTAAAATTCTTAACTTGTTCGAAATTGCTTGGAATTCTGCTTGAAATCAAATATTGTCATTTAAAACTATTCGCTTTACTCATAATTAAACTTCTAAAACAACACAAGCCTTCTCAACATATTTTGAAATGCTAAAAAGAGCGGCTCCCAAATGTTAGGCTTTCAAAAACACATAAACCAGCTAAGTTATACAATAGCCCAAGCTTAGCACAATTCATAAAAACCAAGCCTACAAATATATCAACAAATTATATGCTAATTGATTGACCCTAAAAGGGTTCATTTTCTCTTTACTGGAATATCCATCAAGGCGGTTATAAAATAAACACGAAAAAAATTTTGATTTTTGGTGCCAAATTTAGGCAAGTCATTGATGACTTTGCAAAATACATAACTACTGTACACTACACTCGTTTCTTTCATTGACTTTCTAAGGCCCCGAAGACAACAAATTTGTGTCTATAAAAATTCCACAAGTCATTTAAGCGCTATGAGTAAAGTGAAATTAAATATGTATATACGCGCATATAGGTATATATATATATATATATATATAAAATGCATTAAACTTGTCAGACCATCAATGTCATTCACCCAGACATGGGCATTACTTTATGCATATAAACAAGTCCATAGTAACATCTGATTTAAAATATACATAGTTTTTTTTGGGAACTTTGTACTATAAAGTGCAGCAGAAATTACAAATAAACTTTGATACTTAACCGAAAAAAAGTTTTTGAAATATTGCAAAAAAAAATATTTCGATAGACTGCCATTGACTTTATTGTAAAAGTCGAAGCGTTCATTAATGTAAAGTTGCAAACTGACAAAGTGAGCACAAAACCAGTTTAAGCCGCCAAATATACAATTACAATGTTTTTTTTTTGCGGATACAATAAACCAAACCACAGTGGCTGAAATTATTTTTGCTTTTGTTTTCCCGAAACAATAGCTGGTCTTGGCCAAAGGCATGGTCAAGCGATTTTTGTTATAAGCTGAAACTTGGTACGTGTTTTGCTATGGTTTCGAATGTAATTGAACATTGATACTATTCTGCAGTAATGCTTTTGAATTAACTCTCACCAAGCAGTTCAGGTAATCTAATAGCGCTTCTTTAACTTCTATTAAGAAAAGCAAGCAGTTCTTTCGAACGCCTTATTCATAATAATAAAATTGTTATATTTGGAAATACCATTTGGAAAATTCTGCTTTAAATGCTTTTGATTTAACTCTCACCAAGTAGTTCAATTAAGCTTTTGCGAATAGCGCTTCTGTTGCTTTTTATTAAGAAAATCAAGCAGTTCTTTCAAACTCTTTATGAATAATAATAAAAACGATATTATTTTTGGAAATACCATTTGTAACATGTTGCTTTACGTTTCAACAAGCAATTAAGCCTTTTCTAGTAGATTTTTTAATTTCATGAAGAAAACCAAGCAGTTCTTTCTAACGCCTTATTTTACTCAAAGCAAGCAGTTCAATTAACTGTATTCTACAAGACACTTCTGTTCCTTTCATCAAGAAAGCCAAGCAGTTCTCTCTAAGGCCTTACTTTACACTGCGTAAGCAGTTCAATTAACCGTTTGTACAAGGCACTTCTTTTTGACGCTTATCAAGCAGTGCTTTTAAAGCCTTTCTAAAAAATTGAGCTTTTTTACGAATTATCGCTAAAACTTAAGAGAACTGCATGAAAAGTAAGCAGCAAGGCTTACCAATAAAATAAATAATAAACTGAGAGATACAAACAACTTCATAAAAACAACTATATCTTTTCCGCAACTAAATTTCCATATCTATTATACTTGCACTTACCACACCGAACTCGGTACATGCAACAACAATGTCAACGTAAAGCCAATTTCTTTTGATTGAATCAAACTCAATTAGTTTTTGTCTGAGGTTAGTACTGGTTATGGGAAATAAAAGTTTTGTTTGCCTTCACACTACTACTACATAGCTCAAAGGTGAAATGAAGACAAGACACTGTCAAGCAATAAAAGAAAAGTTGTTTGTACTTTTTATTATGCAAATTCGTTAGAACAAACAGCGCATTTTCAATTACAGTCACGACTCGACTCGAAACTGAAAAGGGTTCAAAAACGTGTATATGCATAACTTTCAAAGTGCTGCTGATTCAATGACAACAACAAATTGCCAACAATTTTTGAGTTTTTTTTTCAAATCTAAAAAAAAATACGAATAAAAGCTAGAATTAAAATCAAAGCATACACAACATAGCATCGAAGGGTTTGTTTTGACAATTTTTGTTGTTTTTTCTATGTCAAGTGTATACAACAGAAAGTGCGATAAAAATAAAACTAAGCAAATTACGTATACGACCCCAAGCACCGATATGCGATAAAGAAATGACGTGGTCAAGGCCAGCGCACGTGGCGCACTTCAAACAAATACAACATATCAGCTATATATACTTCAAATAACATTTTTGTATTTGTAAATAAATTAATAGCAGATACATAGTTCTTATGGCATTTAAACACGCAAGGTTTGCTGGAGACATGACTGTAACAAGCGGCTAAAACTATTTAGTTTTAGTCATAAATGTTTGGCTTTAGTCATAAATGAGCTCTGGATAAAAATAATAATCACAATTACTTGCGCGGCTAATAACGTATTTCGACAAACTTTTCTATAACTAATATATAGTAAGCTGCTTAAGGGCATCGTGAGCTGTTTTTGTTTACAAAAAGCCGGCGTAGTTTTAACTACGCGATGTTTCTCTGTAATCAAGCTTCGAGACATGAAATTGCTCGAAATGAGCTGAGTTGTTATTTGATGTAGATTAAGTACAAACATGGAATTTCGATAGGGAATAAAGCGTAGAGCTATTTGAATTATAGAAGAAGCTTAGGATTTACAATTTTTGTAGAATTTGTTATAGTTAAGTCAGTTTGAGAATATCATCAAACAATGATTATTTTCAATTAAATCTTGATCACTTCACTATAGGTATAATTGACAACCTTATGCATAATATTGTATAAATGTAACATGAAGCATTTATTGTATTTGCTTATTTGCATCAAGGCTTACTAGTAATGGAAGATGACCTTAGACAATGAATCTCTCCAAAGTTGGTTTGTGAATGGATGAATGATTCTTGTTTGATGATTATTTCTATGAAATCTTTATAACTACGTTATATCTATACATTATATTAATGAAACAAGAGACATTTTTTTTGTTTGATTATTTGCATCAAGGACTATAAGAAATCGAAGATGAACTTAAAACTTAGAAACCAGCCTATTGTTTTCAACATCATAAAATGAAAAAAAAAAATATATTAATTTTGAAGTTAAGAATTTTTTTGATATTAATTTTTAATCCCTTGCTCGACAGCTACATGGTAAAATTTAAAAAATAGTTATGAAACCATAATGTTGACAAAAATTATATTACGATATAGAAAATTTTGACTGTATTGTGAATTGCATCTTGTTGGAGAAAAAGATTTAAGATTTATTAATATTATTATAGATTCGTTTCGCTAACCAACTCCCACGCCAAACACGATCGCTTCAAGCGGTCATTTCTTCATATCCCCTATATCCAAATTTACTACTATTTTTGCTGCTTCATGCAAACTTTGAATTTTAAATTTCTATACGAATCCAACGCACGCTTCCTCTTTTTGTCAATTTGTTCTCTCTTCAAGTGCCTAAATCTATAATTTTTCATACAACTTTTTATTTATATACGGAAATGTATTACTCGCGTTACTCATAGTACGTATACTTTAAGGAGTAGTAAACTTAGAAAATATATAAGAAAAATCCAATGCACTTAAACTAAGCCTAAGCCACTTGAAGAAAACCCAACCAAAGATCGAACATTTAAAACGAAGAGCGAAGTGGAACGCTAAGCACTAGGGATATAATTCTATTACACGAAAACCGAGTACCGCGTAAACCGAGGCACAGGTATAAGAAAAATATGAAGCCTATAAAAAATGCGTGTGTAAAAACTACTAACTAAAACACAATACCTGTAAGTTATATGAAACTATGGAAAATTATGAAAATAAGGCTTTATACGAAATACATATATATATTAAATTAAAACGAGTTACACGATGAATAACAAAAATATTGTACTCCGTTCATTTTGACATCCCGATATAAACAACAATTTTATCGTGCAATAATTTAAGCATTAATTTATTCCAAATATATTTCATATTAAGTTACTAGAACGTCAATAACTCACAAAAACTATGCGAAATTATTTATAGCAACATTTTACTAATACAGTTTATCTAAAATTCACCAACTATTGAAATTTTTTGAAATCTTATAAACCCTTAAGGGGTACTGCCCCTAATATAGCATTCTTTTCTTGTAGAGCACACTTTTAATAGCCTTTTAAAAGCTCTTAATTTTTATAATCTGTTTCAAAATGTATTTTAATTGTTTACTAGTTTGTCACAAAAATTACTATAAATCAATTACGCAATTATTTTGTAACCTAAACCTAACAATGGCTGCATAGTAATTTTAATTACTAATAAATTTTGCATTTAAAATAATTTAATATTCAAGGGACGTTTTGTCTAATAAGGGAAAACTAAAGCGTACATGCTACCGTCATGTTAATAAAACAACGCATTCCATTATATAAATATTTTAAACATAAGCTAAGACTCTGTATATATCCATGACTAGTTATGGTTTCGACTGACTGACAGACAGAGTTATAGTTCTACATTCTTCAATATAAGAAAATACGCTTTTTAAAAAAAATGTATTAAATTTAACATAAAACCGCTATTCTTTAGTCACAAAGCATTGATTCATTTCAATTTATAAAAGTTAACAAAATACATAAAACTTTTTTCCCATATGAACCAGTCTTCAAAAAAAAAAAAAATAAAGCCAAACCTTAAGTAGTATTCTTCCATTAACAAGTTATATCCAGTTAAAAGACAAATATGCTTTTGCCATAAACAAAGGTGTATAATTTTAAATTGTTTACAAAGCCAATTGTTAGCTTTTAAGTAGAGTAGATAACAGAATATTATGTTAGGTCAAAACTATTCAACATTTTGTAAAAAGTACAAAAGAGTTATTACTCATTGGAGTTTATAATATATTTCCATAGAAATTTCAGTCGAAGCAAAAACATGCATGCAAACATGTTGAGCAATGTTATTTTCTTCGAAAATTGTAATTCAAGATATTGATTTTACAGTTTTTGCTATTTAGTTGAAAAAATAATTGCTTCAAGATATTTTTTTTTTTTCGCTTTTTAATGTTTTTTAGTCTACAGCGCTTTGGTTTCTCAATTATTGTTTTCATTTTAAAAATATCTTGAATTTTCACCTTCTGTACGCAAATATTTAAAGGAAGGGAAATTCAACATTAGAATTATAATATTTTGAAATATATTATAATGATAGTGTGCATTTTTCTCATATACGAAGAATAGATTCTATTTATATATTTAATTTATCTTAAAAAATTACTTATGGTTCATTTTTAGTATTAAGCCCACACATACACATTCAAATGGCGCAAGCTGTATTTTTTCCAAATATAAATATTAAGTATTCTAAAAAATTAACATGGGAGCTGGAAAGCATGACTTAAGTCTAAAAGCATTAAGTTGCGTTAATATGTGAAAAAATAAGATCTAAAAGTTAATTTATTTCGTATTATATCGTATTTCGAAAGTTAAAACTGTTTTTGGCTTCATAGCACTTTTACTTAATAAACAACACTTATATACTGATCAACTTATATAAAGCGACTAAAAAATGTATATTTAAATAACAAATTCAACTTTTTTTTTTACTTAATAAGCGTACGAATGTCTAACCTGATAATTCCCATATATCATATTTGGGTAAGTTATAATTTCCAATACATTTACTAATATAATCAATGTATTTTCAAGCTAGGAGCGCTAATTAAATGACCAGGAGTGTACAAATTTTGCAAAACAACAACAACTCTAGACAAGTTTAGTTGCAACAGAGCAGGAGGCAAACATGCTCGTTGCAATACGCGCACACACACACACACACACAAACCAAGATACACAGTTAGCATGTGGAGACGGGGGATACACACTACTGACCTATATACAAAGCAGAAGCAACTAAACGAGAGACAACAGAATATTATGATAAAAAGAAAAGCAAAGAAAAAACGCAAGAAATATGTTGGTTCTATGCTGCAAGGCAACTTTCATTGAACTGAGGCAACAACAGCAACAACAACATCAGCAGCGGTCATTACACCCGAGTTGGTGGCGGTGGTGGCGGTAGCGGTGATGGCTCACTCTCACACACACATACGCTCTCTCAGCTGGGTCAAAGTTAACAGACCTGTTGCGTGTCTCTTCCACGCTGCCGGCTGTTGTGTTTCTCTGTTATTGTTGTTGTTGTTGTGACGTATGCGTTTTACAGTTTTTCGTAACAAAACGAAGCAAAAACCTAAACACAAAAACAACAACGCAAAAAGCAGATCGTGAATGAAGTTGCGTATTATAATAAAACAAAAAAAAAATAAATATTAATAATAATAAATAAATAGCCGGTTGACAAAAGGGGAAACATACAATAAATCTAGCTAGAAAAAAAAACACAGCACTGTATGTAACATGCTTTACATAAATTGAAAAAAAAAAATAGTTTGCCTAACACGCAAAATTCAAGATTCGTTTTTGGGAATAATAATTTTCAACTTTTTTGCTACACTTTACAGAAAAAGAGTATGCTTAGTTTTTGCGGAAATTTGTGTATTTGTAGGCAGCAAATGAAATAATACAGAATTTGTATGAAATACAAAATGTAAAGACAGTAAATAATTTAGTTTATACTCTTAAATGTTACAGAAAAATCCGATACTCAAGTATTTAAATCATTTAACCTAGTCGAGTTAAAATTGTTTTGCTAGTAATATTCTGTTTCATATTTATAAAAAAAATTGTACTATTAATTCTATAAGCCTTAGTCTGATTTTTTCTTTATTCATATTAGCTGCATTTTTATAGGAATTATCTATCCTACCTTTTTGTCGAATGAATAACAGCTGATAGCACAAATGGTGCAACCAATTGCTCTACAAGCAACTGCAGATATGTTTTCTTTTTATACAAACACAAGTTTTCTAAAAAAAATTAAAATTTATTATTATTACTCCCATTTTGCAAAAGGAAAATATAGCAAAACAGCTCAAAACTTTAAGTTAATATAAAATGAATTTCTTATATGATTTTTTTTATGCTTAATATATATCTACTTCGTAAATTATACTCAAGAAACTCTACACAAGGATTTCTCTAATTATGGCACGCATTAAAAATTCCTTTCAAAATTTAATGTAGATATTTCAATAAAAACTGAAACTGTAAAAAAGGTTTTTTTGCGTAATATTTTCAAAACCAAGTGAAAAAATAATGATAATCTGTACTTTTTTTATTATTAGACAATGTTTTTTGCAGAACAAACTTTTATAATTTGCAGAAAGCAAATTGAAAATTGTAAAGAAATTATTTTTTTATCTGTTTGTTTTTAAATGCAATAACTCCTTATAACATCTGGCAAAATTGTAAAAATTATAACTCATCAGAATAAAAATGATGTTTCAAACAATTTGTGGCACTTTCAAAAAGCACAACGTATAAAATTATTAGCATGAAAGAAGTTGAAAAATGACAACGGTGCTTTTCTTAATAATTCAAAAACAAATGAAAAAATAAACAAGGTGTAAAATGTACATATAATAATTTTAATTATTTATACTTGGTTTTCTTTCTTTTTTCTGAATAAACATTTAGTATTGAAATCATCTGTCTAAATCTAAAATATTATAGCTCTTCAAATTAAGAGCGCAGTTACAAGCAAACTATGCTGTAACACACAAAATAAGATGTAACCTGATTATATTTTTTTTTCTTTTCGAAACGAACAATAAAAAAATTTGCAAAATGACGTCAAAGTCAAAAATAGGTTTGTGCAAATTTATCAGTGTACACTAAAGTCGGCATATGCCTACTGTAACCGGCCCACTAAAATCAATTTTTTCTCCATTTGTGAATTTGTTGGGAACACGCGGTATAGCAAAATTTTTTTTTTAATAATGTGGTTATTGTTTGGCGTGACTATAATTCAAAGTATTCTATTGCTGCATCTAATTTTCGTTCGGGATGCGCTCTCTTATATACAAACAAACACACACATACACAGCAAATAAATAGATACATGCACAAATAAAAATGTTTATATTTTTTGTTTAGAGACGCGCGCTCTCTCTTTACAAATTTCTTGCACTTTCTTTTGCCGACATTCACTTTGTAAACATTACAAGAGTTTTGTTTGTGTTTGCCTTTTGTATTTTCTTAGTTGCACATAAGCAAAGTGCATTTTTTTCAGTGTTGTATATAATGTATATATAACATTTCGATCCACCATTGAACTTATGCAGAACGTATAACGCGTAAATTAATTTTAATTGTATGTGCATTTGCTGCTGCTCTACATATATATATATAAAACACTTGTATATTGTGTATATTTTACGTACATTTTTTTATTTTTCTTAATTACTTCTTTGCTTTTCACTTTGTCTTCGTTGCGCTGCGTTTGTCCGTTAAACGTTGCCTTTACATTGACATTCGCGCGCGCCGACGTTTGTTGTTAAAATAAAGAACTTTAAGGCGCTCGGAACGGCTCTTATAGTAAAGCGGGAGACAGCATAGCGTCGGCTGCACAGCTGACGATCGTCGGTTTGTGACGTCACAACTATGCGCGCTCTCAGCCAATGTGCTGCAGCAGCTTCTCATTTTTGCGCGCTCTCTGTCGCTACGTAACGTATTACATTACGTAGTTATTGCGTTTATTGAGTTAATTTTGAACTTTTACACAATAAACTCGTATTTATTAAACTATTTTTAATAAAAAATTATATTTTGTACAGTTTTAGTTTAATGCCAAATGGGGTGGGTATAACATGCAATTTATCATTATGTACACATCTCGTTAATGTTTTTCCATAGCCTGTGGCTTTTTCATAACGTTAGCAGTAGTTTTTTACCAGCTCAACTACGTAACGTACGCGTGCCGTTGCTCTACAAGTTTTTTCTTTTTTAATGACGTATAAACTTAGAATCTAACTGGAATTAATAAATATATCGTTGTGATTCATCGTTTTGGCAATTTCTTGATTTTAGTCGTGGAAATGCAGAGGGAAAATGTTTGTGGTTTGCGTGTGGGTAGCATTTAATGGGTATTCAATAACTTATTGTCTTTTTTTTAGCTTATTCACAATTATTGGAAATTACTTGTAAAATGACTTTAGCTGAAGTGAACTATTAACCTAAGTAACCCAAGTAGCAAAGTTAAGCGCTCATAAACTGTCGTTTCGCGAAATCGTAATGAAATATTTAAGTATTTTTTGCTTTCGATTGAAAATTGAATTAAAAGTACTATTGTTATTATTTTATTTTTTAATACTTTTCGTTTTGATGTATGCAAACATTTAATACCTTCGATTAATAAGACTTCTTGTATATATTGTCTAAAATTACTATTATTAATAACTTTTGTATTTTTTTTTAATTGAAATGATTTTTTAAGATTTGTAAACAATATAAGTAAGTATAAAATTTAAGCGTTTATAAATAGCAGGGAATTCGTATTGAAATACTTAGCATTTTCTACCTTCTTTGAAAAATAGGCTTTTTGAATAAATTGGTTTAACTATTAGTATTATTCAAAAACTTTTTTTTTATTTTTTCACTATCATTGTATATTTTGTAAAACGCCTTCAGGCAGCGCTTTATAACCAATTTCTCAGTAATCGGACGTTTCGGGAATTTGTATTGAATTATTCAACTTCCATTAAAAAAAATAGGTTTGATAAAAAAAATTAGTTATAATAATCGCAAATTTTATAATCCTTCGAGTGCCAGAGTTAAATATTTGTTAAAATTAGTCAATTTATGAACTCAACAAGAGCTTTTGTTTCTTGCTGCAAATTTATTACAACCCAACTAATCTTAAAAGACAGCTTTGATTACTGTTTTTTTTTTTCAGTGAAAACGAGATTTTAATCGATGCCATTTTGTTATGTTATCGAAAGCAATTAAAAAGCTTTTAAACTGTCGATTGAAAGGAACATTTTCTTCTTTAAATAACATTAAAACCAAAAATTGCAGTAAAAATAAAATAAATATGAGTAAATATTTTTGTTTCACAAATTTTTATTTTCTAACAATTTTAAAATGAAGTGTGTATAATATAAGAAGTTTCGATGGAAATACTATATATAGCGCTTTTCGTAAGAAAATGTTTATAAAACGAACAAATAAAACGATGGAAAATCATGTCTTTTTTTTTATTATATGTACATGCTACCTATAATTATTGTTATCGAACATCTCAACACCCATAGCTTGCAAATAATTACATTAAACTACGCAATGAAATTCAATGGAAAGCCTCATGAAGTAATTTATTACAACTTTAACAATTAAGCCAGCAAGTAATAAATACATGGAATTGAAAACCCCTAATTAAAATGGGTCTTACCATTTTTGGTTTACGAATGAAGCGCATATTAACGCTTAATGTAACTTACTTGATCAGACAATAAATTCAATTAAGAATTTGTTCAGCCACTTGTCTAACATATTAACCCTAAGTAACCTGTCGCTTAAACTGTCAAAATGTCCATTCAGCTGTTAACAAGCTGCGTCTAAATGAAAGCCAGCCCGCAATCGAGGCTTAAACAATTACCAATGCAGTAGGGCTTAGTTGCAGTGACTGCACGCGCTTCTAACTGCCGCTTGTATGTGAAGCAATTGTTAATGTTAAAATGACGCGTGACCGACTTTGAGATGCAGATTTATCGTTATGATAGTATGATGCAGGTATACTCTTTTTGTACATATTTATATTTTAATGAATTTTAGCCAAATCAAGGTAAATTAAAAAAAAAATTAAGTAAAAACAAAGTGTCGATTATTAGGCCAATTAGTAGCGCTGTCTAAATCTTTTATCGATGTCATCGATTGTAGCAGCCGATAAGTAGCAGTAACTAAAATTTGTATCGGTATCGATTTTAATATTGTATCGAGGTAAAGTTGGATTATTGGGCAGCAGATTGATTGCATACTCAAAATCTTGTAGCGATATCGATGTGAATATTGTATCGAAATTCAGTTGGATTATTTTGGTAGATTAATGATATGCATTAATTTTAAATTTAAAAAAACGCGACTTTCAAAATCGATTACACTATTTTTACATTACATTACGTGATTTTTTTTATATTTTAATTTAACTCATTTTTACCAGACATTTTCAATTAACCAATGCCAAAATATAGTTACATTTTCATAAGCAATGCGAACAATGCTTTGTGGAAAGAAAAGATAAAAGTCAACAACAGCAGAAACTCGGTTTAAGATTCCATGAATGAAAATTTCAGAAAGATCTCACTAAAACTAAATATTTGAAATGTGTTTAAGGAATATCTGGAAAACAATAACTATAAGAAGCTGTGGAACGAGGCTTCATTGAGGTACTGGCTTCCTAATAAAAATATGACGCTGTAGTAAGAGTCTTTCTTGAGAAATTGGCTTGCTTTGGTATTGGCCAGAATGTATCAACTTGCACATTATTAGGAAGCCAGTACCTCAATGAAGCCTCTATCCACAGCTTATTATTGTTATATAAAAGAAATAATCAGAAATATGCTAAACAGGAAGTTTTAAACCCATGAACCAAAAGCGGGTCACTTCGAAAGTTATACGTTAAAATATGTACTTAACATAATTAAAAAAAAATCCCAACGATCTCTAAACCCCATCGTGTCGTTTGTAACGTGCAAACACTTTTTATACAACGTGATAACACGTCGTATACGCAATTGTTAAATACTTTTCGCTTAAGCGCAAAACCTTAGTTTTTATACTATACAATTATGGGTCATTTATTTATCGGCCAAGTTCATAACCCCAAGAGACACTTGCAAAAAAATTCTACAAAATGCGACAACTCGCTTAATAACTATATAATTTAGTAAACAAAAATGGCGCAGTTATAAAGAAAATTCTACTATTAATACGGGTTTTGTGTGTTTATCAGTCGGAAAGATAATAGATTGGAGAGCTAATTAATTTGCAAACTGCAGGCACATAATTGTTTATTTAATAAAGTTGCGTGTTATAAAGCATATAAATTATTGTCTATACAACAGATAAGCATTATTTACTAGTCGATATGATAGCACTTCCTAAGCCGATAATGCAGTTGGAAAACATTAGAACCTAGTCAACAAAAGCGTCTGGTAGTCATCCAAGTTTAAAAAAACAACTGTGTTGATTCACATGAACTTTGCACCGATAACCAAGTGCCTGCCTGCTTAATCACAAACAATCCGGCATTTTAATAGTTTCGATTCTTTGAGCGATTATAATTAATGTTACTCAATATTAAGATTTTACAATTAATATATTAAAATTTTTACTAAACGGAACTTAATCTTTCAGCTCGTGTTGCTCTCTGGCTTTTAATTTGCATTTGTCACGACTTGAAATAAATAATAAGAAAAAAAAGATGCAACGAAAAAAATAAAAATCTCTGACATTTTTGTAATGAAATAAAGGTTTCAACACATTATGCGCTTTAAATACGCGCACTTAATTTTATGAGTCAGTTTTAATAATTATCGCACAACAACGAAGTTTTAATATAATTATTATATACCAAGGAACTCGCTGAGATGACAACTTACATACAATGTCTAGGCTGCATTCAGCGTGAGCGATATATCGTTTGAAGCGTCACAAAGTTTTGATACTCTTTAATATTTTTAAGAGTTCAGTTAATTGTGAGTAAATACTTGCTAAATATATGAACATCTTTTGGATGCTTTTTTTTACTAAAATTTCAAAAGAATCTCAAAACTCAAACTGAGCTTTTTTTCTAATTTCACCGTTTTGAATACTAAAATACCTCTTACGAATCAGAAAGTGAACCATTAAAGAATAATTTAAAAACAATCTTTTAAATCGGTACAAAATATCGTCTGCAGATATATTTATACGTAACAATTTCGAAATATTTTAGTTATTAAACTTAAGTTATTCAAGATTTTTTTTAACTTTTTTTAAAAAATGTGTTTGTGTGAAAGTGCAAAAATCTCCTAAAATTATTCCCCAATAATGTTTGATACAATAATAACATATGCTGAAGAACTCAT
The DNA here is from genome assembly GCA_035046065.1 of Chymomyza procnemis. NCBI lineage: Eukaryota > Metazoa > Arthropoda > Insecta > Diptera > Drosophilidae > Chymomyza > Chymomyza procnemis. Next base: position 20,747,321 of record JAWNOJ010000004.1, read on the forward strand.
GATTATTATGATAAAAATACGCAGCATGAAAATTTTAAAACTGGTGCAATTAAGTATGAATCGTATTTTTATTTTTTAAGATACCAATAGAAATATTTAAAGGTATAAAACACTTAGAACAGGAAGATCTTATTTCCACTCAAATGTTATAGCTATGTGTTTTGAGAGTGCAGATAGGCATTATTCTAGGGGTCTTCAAATTAGAAAAGTTTTCCACTGTAAAATGAAGCTTATAATAAAACTTGATTAATAAATTTCTTAACATTCCAAAGATAAGAAAATTAATAAGAAAAACAGAAGGTTCTTAGAAGGCCTCTATACTGAAAGTTCTGTGGGTAAAAAAAAATTCAAAGCAAATCGTCAGTAAAAGATAATTCAATTTTGCAGTTCTAATATTTCCCGCATCTAAGAGCAACTATATTAAGGCGTCAAAGTTTATTTAAAACTGCGTACTTAAAATATTATTTAAAAAAAATCATTAAACTTTTTCACACTTTTGAAGCAATAATTGCAACGTGGTTGTCATAAAGCTGTTAAATACAATTTAAACAATAAATCTCAAAAGTTAGAATTGCAAAGTGGAAAATATTTATTATAACAGAAAAACTTGTTTATTTATAAAATACGCTTGCCATGAAGTATATGTACTTTTTACGTAATGAAGAAGCCGAATATAATTTTATTTTAAGCTCGCAATTATAATAAATATACCAAGCAAGTTATTCCAATACTTTTAGCAAGCACTAAGCGTTGTTTTACTGATTATGTCTCGCTAAAATCCCCTTTTGAAAGAGTTACATGGATTTTCGAATTATATTATGATACGTACATACCAATAAAAAAAAGCACACACAAAGTATACAACTAAACAATCCGAAAGTAATCTTTTTAAACATTCCTAAGGCTGTCTTTGGATTTTAATATATAATTCATTGAAAGCAATTGCCTTAATACAAAACTTTAGCAAAACTTTTATTTTCATTATCATTTCGTAATTTTAAAAGTATTTTGTGCTGCCCGCACAAGTCAAATAACAAAACAGCAAAAACCTATAAAAGTTTGTATAGAATGTTTACGATCTTGACTTTGATAGTGAACTGTAGCTTGATTTTTTTTCGCTTTCAACAAAAATTTTATGACGATTATGACTTAAACATGTCTGAGTAGCTGTCATGCGTCCACAAGCTCATCATTTTTCTAACGAAAATTTTCCATCAACCAAACTTAACTACATCGTGCAGACTTCCAACTTTATTCTCACTTCATTTCGTTAAAAAATAAAATCGAATTATTAAAAGTTTGTTTGGCACGCGAAATGTTTACTAATTGCCAAACAGTAGGCGATGGATGGGTGGAAGATGCGAGGGCTACCAAATGCAGACTAATTAAGCCAGGTGCGCCATGTCGCTGGTGTTGCTGGGTCTATAGCCCAGCCAGCTATATAAAGAATTGATTGACATGCAAACGGCGTGACGACAAAACTGCAAGTACGTCTAATGAATGGATTTTGCCGGAGACGTCAACGGAGTGACAATTCCAAAAACTGGCAATAGTTAAACATGAATGAAATCGGGAATGAGCGGCAAACTTAGAGACAGCTTGGGCTGGATACTCTTTAGTAACAAGGCGAAAAAATTAGGGTATAGTAATTTGGGCGCACTTTACGATTTTCTTAAGCAAAATGTAAATAATTCGTTCCAAAAAAAGTTTTTGGAAGACATCTTAAATTAGAGAATTGGCAGACAATAATGTCTGAAAAGCAGAAATACCCTATGTCAGATAGTCGGCTTTTTGGTTTTAGAGTTTTTCCGATAGTCAACAGTAGTTCCCGGGCATCATTTTTTTTTTGTTAATAAAAAATAAAGTAAAAGTGTTTGGGTAAGGCAACTAAAATTCGAAATAAATGCGTAGCGGTAATAGCATGTCAACATTTTTGTTTCAAAGTTTTTTGGCGGTCAAGAGTAGTTCCCGTCTAAAAATGTTTCTTAGTTAAAAATTTATTTTTAATGTGCTAAATATTTGTGTTCAATTTTTAAAGGTAGTGATGTATATTTTGCTGAGATCCAAGGCATTTAAAGATATGATATAGCTGGTTGACTTACAGATAATAAATTATGAGAATTATGCCAGATTTCTAACTTAATGCGATTCTTAGAATAGCAGAATTTGAAGTTTCGTTGTGCCCAATATAACGAATCAAAAATATAAATGGACTTTGAAAATAGATTTTGTCCTTTTAAGACATAATTTCACAAAGTGTCCAACAGTTTTCTTTACAAAAATGTATATGTGTTTGGAAATATTGAATTAATGTACGATATTAAGAGTACCTCACGTGATAGGTTTCTATGATACAAAAACAAGCTTTTAGGACCATCTGCACAAAAAAACATTATAAAATCGTTTCGTTTTAAAGATACAGAGAGATAGTATCTATATGTAACTATTCCCCAAACCTATACAAAAAACATTAACATTTTTGGGGAGTAGAATTAAGCCATTCTATTATTACATTTTTTGTACTTGATATATTGTAAAAACACTTTTAATTAAGTAAATTTTGAAATACCTTTACCATAGTTTTAGAAAAAAAAAACATTTCTGAACTTAATAGAAAATGAACTACCAAAACGCGGCGTAGGCAGTTTTCAATTAAATTCTTAGATGGAGTGCAGACAAACTATTTATTGAAATGACTTTTCCTAAAATGTAATTGGGTTTCAGAGACCATAGCACATTAAAGCAACAATGTAAAAATACTGTATTTGCTCAACTCTGTTTCCCAATCGTAACGACACAAGCTCAAAGCATTTCGGGAAACTTTGCAAATCGCATAGACGCTGCTTTAAATAAGAAATCTTTTGAACAACTTGCAGTGCGATTCACTACTTTACAAACTATTTGTAAAATTTCGTGTTTCCTTTGTTAGTGTATAGAGACTCATCCAAGATGTTTAGCATTTCGTTGTAGATTTTGCATACCGAACTACTGATGATTCGATATAGCTTTTGTGTACCTGCCGTCAGTCGCGTAGACAGCTTGTCACTGTGTGAATTTTAAGTGCCCTAAGATTAAGAAAGATGTTCTTATATAATAAAACAGATCTTATCTTATGCTACTGATATATTGCTAGTACAGCATGGATTACAGCATACCGGAAATTGCAGCACATAGCTCGCTCTATGACGCAAAAAAGTTTAAAAAACATATATTATTATTATTAAGGATTCGTTACCAATGCAGCGCACGTTTGCAAGCCATTTAAAAAGAAAAGGGAGTTCCAATGAAAGGCATGTAAGTCTTTTGATTGACTTATGGAAATTCATAATTTTTGGTTATACATTTGTTTACCTTAAAGTTGAATACACTTTCGAAAAAAAGCTGATTTTAATAATGGCAGAGATGTCTTGCCTTCTAATTACGCGTAAATATTTAAGACTCAGCTGTTCAATATTCCGAAGTCAGCAACCTCGCATTGATAACCAAACAACAAAAAAAATTACATAAAACTAGCTCAAGTTTTCAGTGCATTCTTATCACAAACTCATTAGAAGAAAAGCTTCGTTGTTATTTGCAATAAACTTGACCAAATTTGTGCACAATCAAAAAGCACTTTGCCAAAGCGCGCCTTATACATAAAGCATTAGCCGCCAGCTGCATGTATAATGTGTGCTATGCGTAATATAAATCAATCATTTGGGTAATTCTTTCAAAAACCAAGGCAGTTTTTATGGGAAAATTGAAAAAAATGTAATTTGCAAAAAAAGTTGCATTGTTAATTGATTTTCCCAATTGATGTTATTTGACAATTCAGCTGATTTTGAGCAAATGGGATGCAGTGATTGGCTGTACTAAAATTTTTAGGAGTACTTGAAAATCAAAGGAAATGCAATGCAAAAATCGAATTTATGGCTCGATTTACCCTGTGAAAACAGTCAAGCAATGTTGGTCGATGCAACTTGCTGCTTGGGAGCAAAGTTGATCAGAAACACAAATGTATTTTGTGCAAAAAACTGTATTTATTTGATCGATTTGATATAGTCAACCGATATTGTATTAATTTTGTCAGTGCTTAGGAACAACGAAAAATATTTGGATGTTCAATTTGTTTTTAAAATCTTTTTAAACAGCGAATTATTTATCCAACACTTAGAGTTTTTGACGAGATGCAAGACACAGCTAAATAGTAAGAGAAATAGTAAAAGAAATCAATTTAATAATCGACGAAAGAATCAAACATCAATAGATTTGTCATTATAGTCGCGATAAAGGGCTTAAGCTCTATGGTGTCATTTGTGCGGCAGTTCCTTCTATATAGAATGCTAAAACAAAGTTGTAACGCTGGCAACAAAACTTTTCCCCATTTTTTTTGGTTTACTCCTGGTTCAGGAGGTAAAACAGAGTAAATATACAATATACGCACAGTTCGGCATAACAGTATTTTGTTATACAAAATTTGATGTTCTTGCGTCTAAGATGTAAGCGCTCGTTCTGATGGACATCCAGATAAACGAACGAACTGAGGGACTGATGAACGCGCTCACCCATACCATAGCAACATGACTATTCACAGCCTGCTGGATCCCAGAAGTACTAAGAGAAGCCAGCGCCAGATACTTTAAAAATAATCAGAACTAACCATATGTTTAGAGATCAGCCTGCTGTATAGCAGTCATACCATGACTATTCACAACGAGCTGGATATGATATAATACAAATCAAAAGAAATAATTTCTACTAGTATTCCGTTTTCCTTATTTCTACCCCTTAAATTTGTACGGGTAGTGTCCCTTGCATTACTTGCTTATCGCTTGGATAGGCGCAATAGGCAAATACTCGGAAAGTCTGCGTCAATTGCTTAAGTCATTGAAATTAATTCAAAAATAAAGAGGAGAAGCGCATGGAGTGTGCTGTCAATTGAGCGGTCAAATGACCCTGGTACTTGGAATGTTCAGCAATGCCTTATGAAGGCCTTAAAAGGTATTAACTTAAACAGAAATCAATAAATGTAGAAGAGCAAAAACATATAGTTGCTACACAATAGCAAATCCTATAAAATCCCTATTTACACCTGCGAAAGTACATTGCGTGCTAGCTTTGAGAGCTTATCTAACAGCTAATAAAATCTTAATTAAACAACTTGTGCTGTGTATTTCTATAAATTATTGGTTATCGCATAGTTTTCTTAACTAAAGCAACGTCTTTGAAAATGAAAGGTCACTATAAGTATCTTAAGTCTTTGGAACTTATGTTAGACCAATATTGAAAGCTTATGATACAAAGAAAATCTTGAACTTTCAAATTTAATATTAAATTTATCTTTTGGCAAGGATTGCAACCATTTATCGAAATAGAAGATTCAACTGCGTTTGTATCACGTGCAGCCTTTGGTAAAATTTGATGCATGCCACAATCTCGACTACAAATTTATGTGATCAAACGTACAGGCCGTCGTTTAGCAGGCCTAAGCGTTAGTAAGAATACAGAATATGGAACTATATCCATTTATGTACTCATGATTCGATGTTCTTTGTAATAACACCCAATAAAAAAGATGCATTCCCTTTTGTTTCATGAGGCACAAAACACATTGAATACAAAATTATCTCACGCATGATTTTACTTTCCAATGATTTATTGTACAGCTTTCTTCAAGTCTTTGGAGAATTTTATGAATGTTTCTTATTCAAATTTCAAATTTATTTTTGTCCAGCGTTCCTTTTTATGTATTGATTCAAAAGCACAGCAAGTGTTATTTTAGTAACAAACAAATTGCCACCCTTGTGACTCAATATTGTTGTAAAATTGAACATTTATACGCAATATCGACATCATCTCAAGGCTAACTCAACAAAACTGCACCCTAGGGTTATTCCATGTACAAGTTGAACTGAAGCTTAAACAAAAGCAACATGTACATATACCAACTGCATATACATTTGTATGTACTACTACTATATGCATGTACGACCATTTATTTTTCCTGGAAGACTGACACACTATGACTGCATTAAAATGTAGGGCTTGTATGTAAAAAAAAAAACAATCCCTTAAAATAGCTTTGCAATTACAAAATCAACCGGCATAATCAGCTTCAAAGTGCGCTTATTAATGAGCAAAGTACGTAGACTTTGCAGCAATACAAATTCCAAATAACTTACCAGAATGAATTTCAAATGTAAAACTTTTAACTAAAAAATAAATCTGCGTTCAATTGTCTTTTCGTGCGCTTGCTGTCATAGTTTAAGTGCAACTAAATCGGCAAAAGTTGAAACCAAACAAAACCAAAACAAAGCATGCACAGGGAGGGTGTGAAAGTGTTAGTGGGGGTTGAATGTATTTTTTGAGATTGGGCGCTCAAGCATTTTTGACATTCTCAACAATAACAAATATTTGGCAACAGTTGGCAGCACTAACAAACTATCGATAACAATTAGGCGCAAACGATTGAAGTGAGCAAATGCCGAATTTATAAACAAAAATGGTTTGAATAAAGAATTGAAAATGAAACATGCTCGGGATTGCAAGAAATCAACGCGCATGAACTTTTGGTATTGCTTTTAAACATATCATAAATACTTAAACTTATTATATTCTAAAAAATTAATGCCTTATTATAGTTTTGTTATAAACTTAATTATCAACTTTATAGAAAACAATTATGATACATGACTATTGTTATACGCTTGCAACTGTTTTATAAATAAATTATATTCGTGTTCCAGCAGAAGGCAGCTGTGGGTACCGATTTTTACTTTTTATAAGTTTAGATACTAAATTGTACCTTATAATTGTGGCTTCAGACCTGAAAAAAACCACGATTGACTAGGTTTTCCCATTACGGCTTATTCTGGAGAAGCCCCATTAAAATCAAATTCACACCCATCACCTCCACCTTGACTTCAAACTACTCTGCACACACAGACTGAATATTTTCCTGGCCATATCTGAGTTTGGTTGTGGGCCTTGATAGTGTAGTCGCAACGCACTTGCCTGTAAATCGGAAGGTCAGTTCGATTCCACCCAATAACTAGCAAATAAATATCGTCGACATTTGCCTAACTAAATATGCATTAATTAAATAGCACGCCGTTTGGATTCGGTTATTGACTATAGGTCCCTGTTCTCCTTGAACAGCTATTAATTAAGATATACATGGAGATATATCCATCTTGCAAGTAAGACCATTTGTTAAGTCATTTGATACCAAACAAGGTTTCAGACTGGCATGCGACTCGACATTTACTTGAAGCCTTTAGCTTACGGGCCGATATCGACAGATAGGAAACTATTTTTTTTTAAATTATTGTGCTGCTGGCATTTGCTGTTGACCACACTGTACCTGCACTAAGAGGAACTTACTCAAAATTTTCAAAAGAGTCAAACTACATCGGTCTGGTGGAAATCTTGGAGAAGACGAAATACAAGGAATGTAAGAAAACGAGAACATGTGCAATAAGTAGCTGCAGCTTTGAAAGTTGTAATGGATTTCGTGATTTTGGGTACCAGCTCTTACTACATACAAAATGACGTCAGCTTGGAAACGCGTCAACAAATAAATCTTGCTAATAGATGCTACTTTGGGCTAAGCCTCTAGCTCTTAGGAGTCTCTATTCCAACCCATCGTAACCTTTTACTAAATACATACGCTGAACACACTGGACACTTTTCTGATAAGGTGGTTTTAAGTGCTTTTGGTACAGCAGCTAAGGATGCTGCATTTCGCATATGGCTACAGCGCTTGTGCTAGCTACATGGATGATAACGCTCCACGTCGACGATGGCATGTCGATGGCGCCCACCTCTATGATGAGAAAATCAAGCTATGAAATATCTTGGTAGCCGGGGTACTGTATTTGGCGACAGCAAGCAAAAGACAGAAGCAACTGGCGGTAGCCAAGACCAAATAGTAGTTACTACATAATTAAAAAATAAAAAATTTTTGTGCATGTCTAGCCTTGACATTACTAGAAAAAGATGATATTTTTCAAGTAAATTGCTATTATTCAAAGACAGCGCCGTTGGCATTCGCCTCTAAACTATAATTCCCTGTGCCGAATTGATACCAAAGAAAAATTAGCCCCAGCTGATGGCTTTGAGAGGCGTTAGTTGGCGCATTGAACTACCGAGGTATAAGATCCACAGTCTTTGAATAGCTATTATATTATAGTTAAGGAATAAAACAAATTTTTTTATTATTTAAAGCCAAGCGCCATAGGGAATTCAAAATAAAAGAACCGCCCTTTTTGTAACGTAACAGCTTATAGCAAAAAGCTCACTGCTACAAGTTTAGCGCAAATACGGCCTGCCGGCTGACTTCTAACGTACAGCTAGACAAAAGCTGATTAGTGCACACAAATGTGCTCTTTTATGCAACATGTTGGTAGCCCCGCCATTTACCGTTGGAAGCAAGAAGAAGAACGAACGCAGCGCATTTTTTGACCACAAAATCATTTTTAGCAAATAAAATATTCGAATTGATTGCCATCCATGGATGCCAGAGATGAATATTTAAGGGAGTTGAGAGAGACGTTGCAGGAGAAAGGGCTCTACGATTTCGGCATGTCTGTCGAAAGTATGGAAGAACTTGTAGACTTGTTAGAGCGTTCTGCCCGGGATGACAAGAGGGACGACGATTTTGAACGCGCCTTAGCCGTAAGCACAAAAATTACACACAAGTAAACAAAATTTATTTAATTTAAATCAAAATAAATACAATTTTAGGCCAGCGAGCAGAGCTATATGATTTACTGTGAAAAAAGAGCACTAGCCAATTCTACCATGATTGGCACCGCACATCGCCACGAGAACACATTTTTGAGTCCACTAAACGAAGACATGCAAACAAATAATGCATCGTATTGTGATAGTCCAACATCGTCTCCAATATTTTTTGAGCATATGGCGCAGGTGCATCATCCAATTGATTGGAGTCCCGAAGAGCGTAATGCACTCAAACGGCGTGGTGCAAGTATTACATACAACGCCGATGATTTGAAGCGTATGCGTCGCATAGAAGCAGAACAAGCTGACGCCAATGAAACACCCATGTCGTTTGGTCAAGCCAGTGGTGATTCAGGCTACAGCCTAGAGGAGTCTGCATCACTACCAAGCATCAGTGATTCTAGTGGACTAACATCATCATATGGTGAAATGCCTAGTCGTCTGTTGATCAGTACCAGCAGTGCTGCCGTTTCTGATATAACAAACAACGCTGATGATAGTCTGTCCTCGTTATAATCACTAATCTAACTACTGTATTCTCTAGCAGACACGTGTATGTATAAGCGTTTTATGTCATGTGCTTAATTTTAAATGAATAAACACAATAAAGTTACATTTATTGCAGATTTTTTAGAAAGTTATATACATGTACGCAGTCAATCTCAACTGAAACAATATGCTGCACATGGGTCTAAATTAGGCTTTGGCAAAAACCATAGCCTGAAACATGCGTGGATACAAAGACTTGCGCACAAAACAACTATTGGTTACACAAACAAAATGAAAGATTCTACGAAATCGCAGAATAAATATATTAAAAAAATTACAAACAACAATCCTAAAGCAAACCATACAAAGTTTAAACGTGTTATTCACAGCAATTACTATTTTCTGCTGGTTCATCTATTGGTCTACCACACCTGCAATAGGGAGCATCATCAGATATTAAATCCTCTGCTAAATTCTCATCCGCAATGGCTAGGCAGCGCACATTGCAAGGATATTTCTGTTTACAAAAAACACCTTAAGAGTAGATGTATTATTTGAACAAAATGCAGTGGAACTTACTACAACGATCAGCGGATAACCATCCTCGGCATTTTGCCCATTGTCATAGCAGTCACCTACACTCTGCCGGCTTACTATATATTTGGTGAGGCAGCTTATTATCACCTAAAGTAAGACATAAACGTAGTAATAATTTTGCACGAATTGTTGCCAGTGCAGCTTACCAAAAATTTCACCACCAGCAGTGTCAGTAGCAACAGTATATACAGTAAATTACGTGCAGTATCCGTAAACACGGGCAAGCAGCCATTTGCGTTGATATCATCCAATGTTATTGTTGGATTTTGCCTTTTCACTTTTTCCCGCCTAAATGGATCGGCACTTGAGTTAAAGCAATCAGTGTTCTTCTTGCAACAGGCGTAGGGCGCAATCACCGAGTTACTTAGGTGCGTACAATCCCATTGCGGCATCCATTCGGCATCCATCCAGTCTTTAAAGCTATGCACACCACAACAGCTCTTTTGCAGCTGCATGCCATCCCAGAGCAGTTTCCATTCGGGACAAGTGTAATATAGATCAATGCCATGCAGCAGCGATGTTTCCGCTGCATTTTCCAGCAACTCAAGGCTGTAATACAAGTTTAAAACTGTTGCCAATCCTGCAATAACAATAACGCACGAAAAGAATATCCAGCATATTAGCAGTACACTAACATTTGGCGTATAACGCCTACACCACAATCTTCTCCACATACAAATGCTACTTAGGAATGTCAGACAAATTTGACTGCCAAATACGTAAATATTGAATAGATGGCTTTTAAGTGTTAGGCTCTCAGTATCGGGCAAATAGCTAGCAAGCATTGATTGATAGATTCCAGTAAACATTATGATAAGTGCTCCCAATATAGCTTCAAAAACTAATAGCATTGTAATGTATACTGAAGCTTTATTAAAAGGTTGCCGCATTTGGTCATCTTCGTCCAGGTAGTTTCATAAAAATATAAGTTGAAAAACATTCAATTTTTTTTGGACACATTTGAATTGACAGTTACAGCAGCGTAGATATACAAAAAAAAATTTGCCTTTTCATTATTTTTAAGGTCTGCTGTCATGGCGCGTTCTTTGAAGCAGTTGGCAATGTCATCGCTTTAAATGCAATATCGATGTACATATCGATTGGCAGTCAACGGCAGCTTTGTAGACATCGATATACTAATTTGCATATCAGCCGGCTTGAGAGTACATAAACACTTGTTAAGTAAATATATATTGTCAAATTGATTAAATCACTGCAAGAGTTAGAACAAAGAAAAAACGCCTCCTGTGCGTTATTAGCAGCAAAATGTTTTCAATAAGTGCGTCGAAACTTTTGAACTTTGTGTTTGTCGCATTTTTGGCTTGGCAAACGAAAGCCGAGGCACACACACCATTGGTGCACAATTTTAAGTACGATGTAAGGGAATTTGCCGTGCCCTTGGATCACTTCAGTTTTCTAAATAATGCAACCTTTAATATGCGTTATTTATATAACGCCTCGTTTATTGAGAAAAACAATACGCAACCGCCCATTTTCTTTTACACTGGCAACGAGGGTGACATTGAATGGTTTGCACAGAACAGTGGCTTCGTTTGGGAGCTGGCGGAAAAATTCAAAGCACTTGTCGTCTTTGCTGAACATCGTTACTATGGCAAGTCTTTACCCTTTGGTAGTGCTACGTTTAACAAAAGCCAACCGGAGCATTTGGCCTATTTTACTGTGGAACAAACGCTGGAAGATTTTGCCTTGCTCATAACCTATTTGCGTAATGGACGTGAGCTGCCTGTGGTTGCGTTTGGTGGTTCTTATGGCGGCATGCTGTCTGCCTGGTTTCGCATGAAATATCCACACTTGGTGACTGGCGCTTTGGCCGCATCTGCACCTATTTTGCAATTTACAGATTTGACACCCTGTGACATTTTCAATAAGATTACTACGTCAGTTTTTAAAAATGCCTACAATGCCAATTGCACTGTAAATATTGGCAAGTCCTGGAAACTTTTCGAAACGTTGGCGGCCAGTGATGCTGGCAAGAAGCAGCTGAGCGATGCATTTCATTTATGTGAGCCAATTAAAAACGGCGATGATTTGACCAAGTTTATGGATTACATTGAAGACGTTTACGGCAATCTGGCCATGGCTAACTATCCGTATAATACAACGTTCCTGGCACCGCTGCCAGCCTATCCAGTACGTCAAGTGTGCTTCTATTTGAAGGAACTGCAGAAAAACGATACGGAGCTGCTGCACGCCATGAGCAGCGCCTTGGCTGTTTATACAAACTTTACAGGCAGCACGAGTTGCTTGGATTATAAGAGCAGTGGCAGCAGTGCCAATGCAGATAATGCTGGCTGGGAGATACAAACGTGTAATCAGATGGTTATGCCCTTTTGTTCCAACAGCAGCGATACCATGTATCGCAACAAAGCTTGGAACTTTAATGAATATGCAGATAAGTGCTATAAGAAGTACCACTTGATGCCGAAACCCTATGATATATTACTACGCTATGGCGGCAGGCATTTGGAAGCGGCTAGCAATATTATATTTAGCAATGGTTTGCTAGATCCATGGAGTGGCGGCGGCGTTTTGCAAGCGCCCAACAGTCATATACATGTGATTATCTTGTCCGATGGTGCACATCATTTGGATTTGCGTTCGAGTGATAAATCGGATCCAGAATCAGTTAAGAATGCACGTGAAACTGAGGCAAACATTATACAACAATGGATTCAATAGTTTTACAGTTGCAACATTTGAATTGCTATATCGAACAAATTTTGCATATTTTAGAAAGTTATTTGTTTTAATAAAAATATAATCCGTAAATTGTAATCTGAAAATTTATGCATAAAAAATATTAAACTTAAGTTTTCAATCAATAACTTGTTCATTTTTATAATTTAAAAAAGCCAAAATTACGCCCATAAATAAACAAACCAGTGTTGTCTTACGACTCAAAAATAGTTGACGTAGGATGGCGCTGATGCAGCCAATTAGGCAGCACTGTTGCTTGGTTTTTGATTTTACAGGCGTAATTAATATGTTAGACAGTAAATAAGTAAAGTAAATTAAACGCAGCCGTAAAAAATCAATTTGTTGGTTAAAAAAAAACAATTAAAATTGTTTGACAGTAAATCCACTAAACCGAAACAGTGCTGTCTAACGTTTTAAATACATATTAACGTAAGATGGCGCCACTGGCTTACTACAAATGGGCAGCACTAACAGCTGTTTATTTTTATTTTGACGCCACAGACGCAAATAATTTACAAGCATTTCGTTTCGCACGCAAATAATGGCCGGCCGAAAGAAGCGTTGTGAAACTTTTTCAAAGGAGGACAAAATTACCCTAATAAAAGCGGTAGAATCGCAACCAATATTATGGGATCCCAAACATAAGAATCATTATAATGTGATACTTGTACATATTGCTTGGAAGGAAATTGCAAAATCGTTAGATAAAGCGGGTAAGAAAAATGTTAAAATGTTTGGTTTGGCTAGGTTAAAATCAGTATTTTTGTATTTATTTTAGTGGATGAGTGCAAATCAGCATGGAATTCCTTACGAGATAGCTATCGTTATCATACAAAGTTGGCGCCTAAGCGTGCTAAAAATATCAACTCGCGCAAACGCCGGGGCACAACACCACTACCACCTACCGAATTAAAGTGGGAACTTGCCGACTATATGGGTTTTTTGTCGGAAATCGTGTACAGAATGTAAGTTAATTTAATTTTCGAAAGATGTACAACTGAAAACGTGTTTTTTTCATTGCAGAAATACAAATAGTGAGTATACGCCAGAAGTAGCTAGCACCAGTGCGGCCGCATCAGATTACTCTGAAATGGATAATCTCTCAAATGAAATGCAGTTTTTCAAAAATGAAGCAGAATCCGTGAGTTCTTTAAGCCAAGAGGCTGAAGAATTTGTTGATGTAAGTTCAAACATTTACTGACGGTGCTACAGAAATTTAATTCCTCAGCCGTAATTTTGACGGAATAGATTTCTGTAGCCACTCAGACATAATTTATGTGCAGCTTTATATAAATAAGTCAATTTCTTTACAGACACCCTCGGAAGCGCAAAAGTTTCCACAGAGTGACGAGTACAAAACCATTTCTCAAAATGTCAGTATTCAAGAGCAAATACTTAATACGCTTAAAAACGTTACGCATGCACTCCAAGAAGAACCTCCAGAGCCACTTGAGCCGCATTTTTTGTATTGGCGAAGTATATTTGCCACAATGGCTCCAGCACGTGTGCAGCGTTCAATCCTAATGATGTCAAAAGTGGCGCTGGAACAGCAGGAAGAGCAATACGAAGAAGATGCAAAAAGAAAGAAATTAAAAATAGAGGAATGAGCTAGTTATAGTTATTAACTTATATAAATAATTATTTAAGTGCGTCAGACGGAATGCAGCATTGTAATGCTCACCCTTTTGGGTTTAAATGTTTTAGAGAGATTAAGAATAGAATTACCAAGTCGTTGCTGGCAGACGCCAAGCAACTTTACAAGCTTTACCATATAGAGTTCTTTTTATAATGATTGATGCCATTTTATGGCTGCTGTTTTGCTATCGTTGTGTACGTTGGCTTGGATAGAGACTATTCTACAATTCCTGCTTAAAATTTAGTAATTTAAGACAGAGCGAGCTTGGGCGAAGACCGCCAAATTTTGTGTCGAACAACGTTGTTCTGTCTATCTGAACTCTATTTGAATTATGAGAAATTGTCGATGCGTTTGACCAGACTGACTTTGGCTTAGCTCAATAGGAACTGTGCTCCCGCAGAAAAAGTATGTAAGCTGAATTAGTGAACGATTTGATTATTGTCTAATCCATAAGGGTAGATTCGTAAGTATATATATCCAGTGTACAATTTAGAGCTAGGCTTGAGGACCACTAAAATGGAATTGTGTTGTATTCGGTACTCATATACCACTGCCCACTTTTGAACTGCAAATAAAAGCAACATTGAGATCTCCTGTACAGTAAATGTTCAGTAATGCTCTGTTAAGTCGCCAAGTTTGGACTTAAATTGATGCAAAACCCTGCACCAGCTCAAAGTATTAGGCAGTAGTCAGTGGACACTGTATATGTGGAGTAACACTCTTCAAATTTAGACATAAATTTTATACAAAACTACGAGCTTACGGTATGTCTTCCAGTGCATTATGCATTCCGAGCTTGGTGCTACAGACAAGATCTGTAACGCAGTCTCACAAATCACAGTCAGAAGTCACATTATTAAGTCCACCAATTGACAGAACGTAATCGCTGCTAACGGAACTCGCCTCTCAAAGGGGCTATTTTACAGGATTACAAGGAAATTGCACGTTATAAAGCAAACGTCTGTGGGCTGGGCCCGATTTTCAACATCCTGCATACTTCGGCGGTCCCGACAGATTATCAGCCGATGGCGCAGCTATACTTAGTTGCTCCAAATGCTCATTAAGGGTTTGCGCGCAACCCATGCATCCCTGACGCAGTAACATATTTTGGTGTTCATCTAAACAGATAGACAGCACTTAGAAGCTTAAAGTAGGCACATGAAAATGAGAGCAAGGAATCTTCACTGGCTTAGAAATGCCGATTCTCCACTTAGCCTGGAGTACAAAGTCTACCTGTATATATCCGGACTTACAGCGCCGAACTATGGGGCAATGCCTTCAGCAGCATCCTAAACATTGTCCATCAAATTCAATCTAAGATTCTGAGAACCATGACTGCTGCAGCGAGGTATCTACGCACCGAGAACATCAAGAGAATCATTTGGCAATATATCTGACCTTTTAGCCGAACAGTGCAATGCCTCCAGCAGTAATCTTCATATTGTCTGAGCAACAACTGGTGGTACCTACGGAAAAAGAACATCCACAGAGACGTTAAAATCAATTTCAGTGGTAAAAATTGAATTGTTAATGAGAATTCAATCAGAACAAAATTTTAGCAATTAGAAATTGCTAAGTAACTTAGATTAATTATTGTTGGTCTCTTAAGAAAAAGAAAAGATTCAATAAATTAAAAAAAAAAAAATCAACTATTTTTTACTAATAATTGTAATAATAATAATACTATTTTGTAGGAAACTGTATTGTGTCTGGCTAGCTTTCAGCAAACATAAATGTATGCCAGATCTGAGTATACTCAGAGACTGGCTGGAATGACTGACTCACTTTCTATATTCAAGAGTTTCAAAACTGCTTCTAATGAGTACCATGGACAAAATTTTCCAACTGTAAGCTTACCTACTACCTACACGATTGATAGCATCGTAGTAGCTGAAAAACATACTAAAAACCTATTTTTGAACTGCTAACGGACAGCGGTAGCCTAACAATGATTTCATAGTATTTGTGAGAATTTTTCGAAATAGCACTTGCTTAATTTCAAACAATCGGGTGCACGTTCTACCAGGCGCACAGAATTAGCAGCAACAAACGCAAATGGTCACCAAAAGTATGCAGCATATTTCAATTTAAAACAATTTGCACAAAAGTGCAGCATACTTTTAGTGATCTCTGCAGCTGCTGCCTGCCGATTCTGTTTGCCTGGTATCACAGCTCGATGCAGTCTCCAAAATCTGCGGAACAATTATTAAAAAATTTTATCTAGCATGCAATAACATAAAGTTGCATGAGATACTTTGTACTAAAGGTGCTCTACAGCCGTAAAATCGCATGTAATATTTTTTTTGTAAAGTAAACAAAATTAAAGTATGTTTTTTTTTGTTTTTTATTTTAAAGATATTATTCGCATATTAATTTTATGCGCACTTTCTTAAACTAGTTATGCTTATTAGTATTCTTAAGTTTAACGTTTTTTCTTAATGTGATTTTCAAATTAGTTGAAACAGAATTCTTTAGTTAGGAGCATGTTTTGAAATAAAAACGCGATTTCCGTAATCCGGTAACGATTATGCCTAGAAGCGCCAGTTCTTGTAAAATTACTGTGTATGACTAATTTATTACTTCATAAACTATTAAAATGCATTTTGTTTAGTTTCTCTAATGTTTGCTCATTAAATATGATGTAAAAAGGTAAAAAAAAATTATTATTACTTGCTGGTTGGGTGTCTGCCGCCTGCTTCCAAATGGGAATTTTAAAGAGCATTTAATTGTATTTTTAATGAGTTAAGCTCATTTTGTTGCTGTTGAAATTGGTTAAAAATTGTTTAATAAAATATGTCCAATACAATTTTTACCTGAAGTTGATTTATTTTTTTATTTTTAATTTAGGGGTACAACTAAGTCAAGTTGATATTAGAGTTAAAAAATATTTAAAAATTTAGAAAAAATAAATTAGAATGAGAAAAATATATTATAAAACTGATCCATGTATCCCTTAAGCCTGATGATCATAGATGAGAAACACAGCTCAACGAGATGAAGTTAATAAAAAGATTTAGTTTTTACAAATCTGTCCGCTTTATTGGAAAAGAAGTGTAATTCTGAATGAGATTTAGTCTATTATGTCAGGATTTTCGGTTATTTGCGCCAGATAATGCGATTTTACCTCTTTCGAGTAATGTCAGTTCCAGATGTAGTTTTTTAAAGACGTAGTTGTTATGTAGACGTCTGATTCTGAGTGCTATTTGTCGGGATTTTCGGATATTTGCCTTATATAATTAGTTTTTACCTCTTTTCAGTAATATTACGTCAACATGGCAGCTATTTAAAAGCTGCTGTCTAAGGATTTTATTTTTGGTTTGTGGAACTCTCATGCCGAGGGAGCTTTGATGTATCATGTCAGGATTTTCGGATATTAAATTTTATCATATAATGAGTTTTACCTCTTTTAAGTTTATGCTTAAGGATTTAATATTTATTTGCAGTCTTCCTTACCAGTTTCATCATTTTGTGAGATTCTTATTCTTCAATTTCTAGCGATCAGTTAATAGAGTATTTGAAGCGCAACTTCGAATTCCCATAGCTTTGCGCAATGAAATATATCTTGAACTCAGCAGTGAGCATGCTACACTATACAAAAATTGGTACACCCGGGTTAATAATCTCCAAATGGCAAAAAACCCAACGTAAGTAACCTCAATTATCTCACAATTATTACGTTATAAGTCAAATTTAAATACGAATTCGGTTTTACCCTGCAAATTACTTGAAGAATGACCAAAAGTTTTGCCAGCAACTCACACGAAATCGATATTTGTGTAGCAATCAAATTTAGCTATTGGAAGTTTATTTTATCTGAAAACTGATTCTAAATTAAGTCGATTGATGATATCATATAACTCTAAGCGGCAAGTCGGTTTAAAAATTTGACATATTACTCACTTAATTTTATTTACTTACCCGGAAAACATACTTTAGTTCGCTTCGCCGCCTTCATAAATCAACATTTTCGGGGTAGCGCAATTATTATTTACTTACTTGGAAGATTTACCCCTGATCGCATGGTCGCTAGCTTCACCTAAATCTTCAACTGGATAGAGGAACTTTGAAATACACTTCTTTTTATTTTGTACCGCGGAAAGATTTTATTAATATGCGACGATTTTTTTGTGAAAATTAGGGATAAATTTAATATGCGATTGTTTCGGATTGAAATAAACCAAGATTTTCGCAACCAAACGTTTAGATAAAAATGCATAAGACCAAATCCCGTATCTGCACATGATCCGCACACAGGTCACTCGCGTTCTTATAAATTTTAAGCTGCTTAAGATAATTAGTTAAATGAGGCAACAATATGTTACCCTCAGCGTCTTGCTTGCTCGCTTATAATAGGCTTTGGTACGCTCCAATAACTTCTTTAATTATATTAAAGGGTATAACCTCCTGCTCACATTGCTAGCTTAGCCCGCCCTAATATTCCACTTGCTCCAGTTGCATAAATGATGCGCGGAAAAAAACCTTTGTGTATATAATATATTATGTCACAATAACCACTATCGTTTTTTCTGATTAGCTTTAAGCCTTTGTCATGTTCCAAAACAGCATCCATGCTGATAAGACATTACATTAAATTAAATGATGTCTCTATTAATTTTAATATGCCTGAAACATGCACAGAATATTCTGTGATAGTAATACTGAGCAATAAAAAAACAGAGCGGATCTTGTGGGTTTTCTTAATCATAAGCTAAATTATTAAATCATAATTGAAATTTTGTAATGTGTGAAATGCTTTTAACAAGAAAATTAAAAAGAAAGATTTATGAGTGGCTTTATAGCTACATAAAAGTTTTTACGAAGTTGCCGATGGCTCTTGAATTTGGCAAAGTTTTCAAATTCTGCAAGCAGTCTCGTGTTGTGCAAAAAATCGACCATTAAAGTTGTTTATTTTCAGTCTTCTATAAAAGTCTATTGAGCAGATTAAAGTAGAACTTAAGCAGAATGTTTATATTTACCATTGAACTTAGACATTTTTTAATAAGTTAGTCAAATAAATGAAGTTTATTTAATAAATTGTTGTTTATTGGCCACTTTTGACAAACGCAAAAATTTGCATCTTGAAATGAAGACTTGCTGCATAATTATAAATAATCTCTTCAAGTTCTTTGACATTTACAATACATAGATGGCGCCAGCTTAAAACGAACTATAGCAAGCTGTCAAGTTTTATTTTGATGCACAATTATAAGTTTAAGGAAAACCATAGAACATAAAGATGTTACCAACAGAAAATTGCTGACAGCTTAACTTGGAACGCACCACGAAATATTTTTTTAACATCTGGGTCTGGTCTACATAGTCCCAGTCTGCAGTGGTGTTCCGTCCGCTGTGTCTGGAGCACTACGTACTTTGAAGCTAATTAGTCGGAATTTTTTACATTCTCACCATTATGATTAAAAACGAAGACTACTTGCAATTAGAACGTTAGTACCAGGCAACGTTGGCTGTTTGCTTGGTGTAGATGGATCACAGAAGATTTATGTATGGTTGGTTTGTAAGTGTTGTTGTTTACTCCGCTGTCTTGTAGTAAATTATTGAATAAGAAGGGCCCGCACGCAAACGAAATTAAGAGACAATGAAGACAATGTTTTCTTTGTAGTTTTTTCAGTTATCAGTTCGTGTTCGTGAGGTTGTATCATTGTTCTATTACAGACACGAAATAACAAAAGTTTTATAACGACGGTGTCGGCATTTTAGAGGTCAATATCGTTTTTAAATTAGATTTATGAATATTTTTCCAAGTAAACTGAGACGTTGTCGGAAACTCAATTGTGAGTTGTGTTCAGAAAGTAGATAAAGAGGGTATGGTATATAGCTAATATTTTCAGGCAATTCAAGTAATGTGTATATGAATAATTTAACTAACTGCCAATTATTTTTAGAAAGTGTAGATAGGGGGTATATTGTGGGTACCTTTTGGGCACCGATAACTAAGAGGCTGCCGTACCCGCTGCTTGACTTACCTTCAGCTCCTTCCACTGTTTGAATCTTTTGGTAAGAGCGTGCATTGTTGGCTAAATCTCATACAGTCATACATTTCCTTGTACAAGTAGGCAGTGCAGTCAGCAACGGCACAAAAGAGCGCGAGAGCGATTATTAAGCAAATGCGTGTGGAAGAGTCGATAATACACTGCGTGTAGCCTAAGCACATGTGCTTTGTAAATAGAGTCTGCCCACTTCTGCTATAAAGTTAACGTTTAGGTTATCGTTGTAGAAATCTTTCTTAGTTATAGAATCAAAACTAATTTTGCTTATAAAGGATGTCTCTCCCATTTCCTACTCATCACGATGACGTACTTTTAAGAATAATAAGGATAACGCTGATTTAGTTCGATTTTTTTTTACTCCTACTATTCTTTTTATCTGTTCTAAATGTAGCACCAATGTTGATTTAGTTATTTTTTTCTACTGCTACTATTTTTCTGATAGGTTCATCATTGATCATCTATCAATTTGACGTCATATTATAACTGACAGCATCAAAAAATTCCACTCTTCTCTTCTAGAAGCTTGCAAATACCAACGAGAAGCCTGGTGCGCGATGTTATTTTGTGATTTTTCACTTCTAAGGGGATTAATAAGACTAAACAAGCAACTTAAACAAAACTTTTTAATGAAGACTTGTGCAGATGTTGTTTAAGGAACATTTGGCTTCTACAAACTCTTTTTCGATGATTCTATGTCAGGTTGTTCCTCGAACTAACCGGGTTTTAGAAACATTTCTTTGATATGAAATCAACACTAGCATCAAATGAGCTGACCCATGCTTTTAAATACTTTTTTATAAAGACTACTTGAGCATAACTAAATACTTCGCAGGTGTACTTCCTGTAGTTTGTGGTTGTTGTTTTATTTCAGACACACACATTACGATGACTTACTTTGAAGAAAATCTCTCTTTGGGCATAATTTGATTTACTTTTACTTTACTTCTCATCTGTTCTTATAAATGTAGCATACAGCATCAACGGTCAATTTGACGTCAGATATAATAAGCATCATTAAGCCTCCACAGAACTTGTACAGATACTGTTTGAGAAATATTTGGCTTTCAGAAGCTCTCAATTATACTATGTCAGGTCGTTGCTCGGACTTCTCGAGGTCTGCTGCTTTGTGATGTTACTATCAGATCGGATCTTGTGCCTCGTAATACAATATTTGAATTGCGTTAAGCATAGCGTTTACTTAATACTTGGGAGCCCTTACAATTATGCTTCTATTGTCTTCTACTCTCGACAACAGTAAAATTGGACGGGTTGACGTTGAATGCCTAATTTTTCAAATAATATACAAATCTAAAGATAATTTTAGCAACGAAACAAATCGCAATGCCCAGACCGGAATTCCTATGATCAATGCGGGATACCAAACTGATTATTGCGCAAATTAGCTTCAAAGTGTTTTGGAAATGCCAAGCTCAATTTTATAGTGTTCGTAACGTAGAATCCTACGCTCTTGACATTGAGTATAAAAGATAAAGAAGAAGAAAATATTTATAAGTTGATGACGCTATACAGCAGCTTAGGCACTTGCCCAGTGCCCACTGCACAGTTCTATTTTAACACACTCTTCATATGCATCGTTTATGCCTGCCCCGCCAACAAACACAAGTTCCATCACAATTGATCACCTTAAGAACATAAAATCCTAAAGGTAGGCCTAGTTCCACTTGTATGGCCTTGAGGCAGTTTGACTACTGCAGCAGCCCCATGCCTGTCACTATCTAAGGCTTTTCTGCAAATCTAATTAGGAATGCCTCTGTTTACATCGTGCGCTTCATTGCCTCGATTTTTCTCTTGGAGCTATTATTAAATAAATATGGTCGGCTTGTGCGTCATTAGTGTTGATATTTGAAATTAGTCAAGGGCGTCAACTGGTCCCAGCCAAGACAATAGCCAAAGACACGTTTTCAAGCTGTGTGATGTTGTCTGCAGCGTGTATGTCCAGAAGGTTTAATCTCATTATTGTTTAAGTGCCTTTTCTTTGAGTGCATCTCCTCAACGCCTTCATAATCAAATGCTTTGCCGGCCGGCTAGATTTAGCTTTGGTTTGAAACTTACTCGAAGGAGTATCCTTAAATTTTACAAAGTCTTTGCTTTGGAAATGCAGTTTTTCGTCAGGCTTAAAATAGTTGCAGCAGCACGTTTTATATCAAATTGTTTTCTTTTAAGACTGGATGACCATTGCAGGCATTAGTTTCTATACTCGATAAAAAATACGCAACTTTTTGTTCTTTTTCATTTTATGTTATATTGCAAGGGACTGGCGAGGGTTGTATGAGGACTTTGTTGGGAAGTAGTTGTTATTTAGGAGACAACACGGATCAGATATTGTTCAATTTGGCTGCAATTTGAGATTTTATCAACTTCTCAGTAGCAAATTGCTTTTGAACGTCACCCAAAGCCTACATGAGTGAATCCTAATGGTAAAAATGGAGCGAGACTAGGGTTCAGTGTTCCTCAAACAACCGATATTGTCAACCAAAAGAATGCTTTGAAATTATGATTTAGATACTAAGGGAAAGAGCATGTGTTGGCAAGTACAAAATTGTGCAAGCATCTTACGATAACAAAATTCAATTTTTCTCTAGGCAAAAGAGTCCAAAAATCATCATTAATATTCAATAAGCGTTTTAGCTATTGATGGAAAGCTCAAACCGGTTCAATATAACAATTTGTACAAGTTTAAGTAGAGCGCTGCCGCCTGTCGGCTGCATACTCCCCCAATCAAGCAACAAACATAAAACAAAATTATAAACTGGTTAAACATCAGGCAGCTGCGATAACATGTGGACATCTTTACCAGATATGTCGTTTAGCAGCAGCCCTCGAACACATAAATTGTGGACAGATTGGAATGGCTTAGCTGTCAGCTATTAAAGCGTTGTACAGGTTATCGCTCCTTCTTGCTTCTTGCATTATTATTGCATTTCTCAGCATAAAATAGCCTCTTGCTGAAATCATTCCTGTGTTTAAATCCATTAAAATTGTTGTCATCAATTTACTTATATCGGTCGGCAAAAAGACACAATGGACTATGGAAGCTTTAACTTTAAACGTGCCAATCGAAAGCTACACGCAACACAGCATATCCATCTTGACCATTTAATTGGCTTTTATATGCAAAAAGTGAAATTATAGAATCAAACAACTTTGAGATGATGATGATGATTCTAAACATTTAACACTTTTGTTACTTAATAAATATATATATATATATATATATATATATATATATATATATGCCGCCTATGTCTACTAATAGAGGTATTCCCAGGCTATGGCTTTGGAGCGTTGGCTCAAGTCAAGGATTTTAAGTTTATTCATTTTTATGTCGGCGTATAATAATGGGTCTATATAAGGCCTTTGTCCTGCAGCCTTTTAAGGCAGTTAATAGGGTTGTGCTAATGTAGACTTATGTTTTACGACATAGCAACCAAAATTTTATGGCAGAAATATAATTTGTCAGTTTAACTATGGCGCAGTAACAGCAATTAAAACAAATAAATCTAAGAATTAAAGTAGGATACTGAGAAATCTGCAATATTATGGCCGATTGATAGCTTTACGCAGAAATGGGCTAGCATTTGTCATAAATTATAATTAATGATTATAATTACATTTACGAGCAATGAAAATGTAATATAGTTACACAAAAAGTAGCATAGTTTGAGTTATAAGGCGTCGTGGCTATGCATTAAAAAAAGTAGTTTTTAAACTTAGTTTAATGACTTATTGACTATATAATACAAGACTTTATCATCTTATAAGAGAATATTAATAGTTAAAAATATTTGTATCATTATTCACAATTGCAGAAAACGTTGCTCTGCTGAACCACATTGCGTATACACGATTTGTCAGACATTCGGTTTAAATTAAAGAATTAGCGTTGTAAGTTCGAATTCTGTAGAATATTTTATACACTTTCGTTTACATATACATAAGAATTTATCGTTAAATAAATTGATGTACTTAAGATTTCTAACATCGCTACAAAGGCGCAGCATGGGAATATCTCTAAAGCTGTTCGAATAGTACAGTCGAATTTTACCTATAGAGATTTAATTCCACCTTATATCAGTGCTAAAATTCATTGTTTTGATGCATAAATAATCTACATAAATTTCGTACAAAAACATATATGTTGCTCACCGTTTTAGTTATTGCTAGTGTATATATATGTATGTATATATATATATATATATATATAGAACGGCGGTTTATATAAAAAAGTTAAACAAAAATCGAAGCGACTCAATTATACAAATTATATTTAAAAGCTTAGCTTAACTTGCTTATTGTAGAAATGTTTCTTAAACGTCCTCCAGTGAATGGCACATGGTATGCTTTGCATTTCGGCCGCATTTTTAAAACTGCAAACGGGGAACTTCATAGCCGGGCCGGATTACGTCAAAAATTTATTTTTCTTTTTTCTTAGTTGTGTTAACTAGCGATTGAACACATTATGGGCTAAGAGTCGGAGTAGATGATGCAACGCTTGCTTTTGCCAACCGATGCCAGTGAATTGCTATTGGGACTCCAGCTAACTGCATTGACCGCCGAGCTGTAAAAGAAACCCGAACCAGAACTTTTTGCGTTAGGGTTGACATAAAAGAGAAAGAAAAAAGAAAAGCATAATATGCTAAATTTTCAAGTGTGCCCTTTGCGTACAAACGTAGTGCTACATTTTTAAATAAGCTCAGACTATTGTGTGTGTGTGTGTTAATTAGTTTAGCAAGCAGAGACTTACCTATGTCCCTTGAGCGTGGTTTCTAAAAATCCATTGACATTCCATATATAAATGGAACCGTCCGCTGAACCGCAGGCTATTTTCGAGGCGCCCGAATTAAATGTTGCGCGAGCAAAATCACAGCTTATTTTAAAATGTTCATTGCTGGAAGTTAGAAAATTGGTAATTAATATTTTGCTATTTCGAGTTTTGCTAAACAAAAGGAGTCTAGCTAAAAATCGTATATAATTAGACTTGAAAATCAAGAAATTCCAATAACTATTTTCATAAAAATCTGTATTATATGAATAGAATAGAAAATTGTCGAAATCCGTAAGTTTTCAAAATAACAATAAATGTTATATCTATGTATGCTTTTGAAAGATCATTCGTATGGAAGCTTTTAAATCATTTAACTTGCTGCCGAAGTTAAACAAAGTCGAGAACGCATTGTAGTTGGATTTATAATCGGTTCACCTATCAGTTAAAAAGTAACTTTCTTACAGTAATTTTTATAATCTCTTAGAAATCATCTATTAATTTTTTCCAACTATTGCTTCTTGTGATAACGCCCTTGAAAACGATATCACACACAAACTTTGATTTGTTCCAAACTGAGTACTTACGTAAATGTGGTAATCACTTGATTTTTTCGTAAATCTAAAAGCTTTATAGTATCATCTCTAACTGAACATATGAGGTAATTGCAATCTGTTAAATAAACAAAAATTACATTGGTAAATGTTCAACTAAATATTGTTGTATAACTTACCCTTAGATAAGTCCAATGAGGTAATTTTGGCAGGCATGAGCACATCATCGGCTTGCTTCTCCGTACGTATATCCCAAAAGCGTATTTTTTTATCATAATGGCCACTGATTATTGTCGATCCTAGACTATCTGTTGTCACTAGGTCATTGCAACTGGAGCCAGCAAATTTTGTCTCTATGCAAGCAATACTTCGTAGATCCCAGATTTTTAATGTGCGATCGTGACTACCGGTAACGACTTTCACTGGTTCCTGTACATACTTGGCTGCCATCACTTTGCCACTGTGACCGGTCAGCGTGTGCTGTAAAAAATATTACAAGACATTAAATTTTATTAAATATTAACGATTTTTTTAAAAATGTTAAATGTTGAGATTGTAGGTGATACCGTCAAAGATGCCAACTACAACCAAATATACTGCTGTGCTTTCTAAAGCAACCGCCTATTCCGACTGATTTATCAGCAACCTAGAACTAATGCTGTCAAGAATCATATTTTTTAAAGAAACTTTTATGTTTGGTATGACTTAATACTTAAAGACTTGTATCTTAAATTAACAAATTAGTGTAAATACATGTTGCCGCTTCATGAGCTTTTGTTCAACAATTTACGTTGTAATTTTTTTAATACTTCTCGTTTGACTTTGTCGAATCTATCAGATCTTCAAAGGAATACTTAGCTGCTTAATCGTTCATCATGTGAGTAAAGTGAAAACGGAAGCATAACTGATAATATTGTTTTCGTAAAGTACTTAATGATGATCATATCATAATATCTAATAGCACATTCCAACAAAGAAATTTTTCTTTTATTACGAGAGTAAATTTACGAAGCAGTTATAATGAGAAATGCTGTGCAATCTCGAATTTAAAATACACTTTACATGCGGCTATGCGATGGGATTATCATGGAATACATTTCTGCTGCTGCCAAATATACGAAGCGAGCACGCAAGCCAAAGTTCCTTAACAATTGTCTTTATATATATTTTTTTTAATAATATATTTTGTGTTGTAGGTATGCGAAGTGGACTCCTTGTGGAAGCTAAGCCGACGAGAATTAGAAGTTTAATGAAAAAACGAAAGGTATCTAAGTTTGTTTTTCACTCAGCAAAAGGAATGAGAAAGGAATGTGGTGATATTATGATCCTTCAATAGAGCAAGTCCCTGTTTCGGTTTCCCGCAGATGCAATAGACTAAAGAGCAAAAAGATTGTAAGAGCGACAGAGAGAGAATGCATTCCGGAAAACTCACTGTTTGGTGGGTACTATTTCAAAGACGGCAAAGACCGAAACATTATTGTGAATGACGAGCTTACTTTTTTTTGGTCGGGCGCTGGTTTTCACAAGATGGTGCAACAAGTCACACAGCATGCGTTACAATGGCACATT
This sequence comes from Chymomyza procnemis, assembly GCA_035046065.1. Lineage (NCBI taxonomy): Eukaryota > Metazoa > Arthropoda > Insecta > Diptera > Drosophilidae > Chymomyza > Chymomyza procnemis. Next base: position 20,774,399 of record JAWNOJ010000004.1, read on the forward strand.
TAAGAGACGAGACCAAGGCTTATGTCTATAGCGACAAGTTGGCCGCTATTGAGGGACTGGCAAGCCAATATTGCAGATATTATTTCTCAGTTACAGACCAAAAATGTTGCAGAGAGTATGTATATATTTTATAGTACAGACGTACCCACATAAAATTATGTTCATATATTTTAAGGTTTTTCTTTAAATCAAATTATTTCAATTTCAGAATTTTACGGATATTGAACTGACTTGTAAGTAAAATGGTTGATTTATCGATGTTAAAGACTACACTAAGAGTCTATGCGTTAGGTCAGTCTTCTATGTATTAAAGGCCGCCTTTTTGCGTTTTTCAAAAGAGTAGCCTGTTAAGATTTCAACATCTTTAAAGAGAGTATATTAAACACATTTTTTGTAGTCGGTAGAAACAAAAATGGCGGAACGGCTTAAATCCAGACGAGCCGTGAAGGAGTATGTACTACACACGTTTCTCATGCCATAATGGCACCATCAGGCGGTAAGGCGAAATTCTTATTGTACTACCCTTGTACTCCGAGGAATTAAAAAATATTCCGTCGTCACCAACATTGGCTGGTTTCAAATGAACAGGACACAATAAAAACAGGGTTAATATCTAGATTTTCAAAAGCGTATGTCAAATAAACTTTAGAAATTGTTTCGCCCATTTTCTTTTAACTTACAAAATTTCCAACGAGTAGAAGCCAAAAAAGTGGATAATTTTCTTTTAGCGTTTCAAAACAAATTTAGATATAGCCCATCTAGAGCTGGATTTATATGTATGAAGCTTGAAACTGCGATAATTAAAGCAAAATAGAGCAAACTTTGGCGTGTTCAAGATGAGAGTTCTTTATCATATTTTGGTTATGGGCTACGTGACTTTATGTATGTAAAATAAATTTATATCCCTTGACTATGCTGCCGCATGGAGATAGCTTTATTATGTTCGAAAAGAAAAGAATTGACAGCCGAATTCGAATAGATAGCGATTTACTTAGGCAATGTCAATATTCGGTGCCTTTATTATAAACAAACTTAAAGGTCAAGATATTAATTTTATTCTTAAACTAACTCAAGATTTTTATGTCTGTTTTATAAACATGCGCATGTGGTTCACCAATTGTAACGCGAATTATGTATTCCAACCCAAAATAAAATTACTATATAAATAGAGCCTCACGTGTGCTACATTTGCTTCATAAACTAAATTGTCTCCGTCTGACTCTGCAAGCTTTCGTCGATTACTTCAAAGCTGATGCGCGTGGATAATCATACAGAAAGCCGCAGCATATTATCGGGCAGTTTTGGGCTCCTTCGATTTCGCAGTCATTATCCAGCATATTTCTGCCAAATGTTTTTCATACTCAAAATAAGGGTATACGCAAGTAGACTGCAAAATTTGGTATAAACTTATTTGAAGTAGTAACAAACAAAAGCGTTAAAATCTTTTCTTTGTGTACACCATGCAATGTTGTGGAGCGACTACATAAACTTCTTGCATACTTTTAAAGAGTTTATAAAGCTCTCTTGTGGACAAAAATATTAATTATCAGCTGTTAGCAAGTTTATGTCAAGTGTAAGTCATTCACTTATATAAAAAAAAAAACTTCGTATACTTAATGTGCTTGTTTTTGCGTTGAAAGGGGGGAATGATCTTTCTTTCTTTTAGCGAGAAATTCTTTGTTTTTTTTTTCTTTTTTGGTTTGTTTTTTTTTTTTTTTTTATTATGAAAAATGAAATTATAAAGTTTAGCCCAAGGTATCTGTCAGTTGTTGTCGTATCTTAAAAGATATGTATACACTCAAGTCTTTTTATGCTTTCGTAGTACATAAAATTACAAAACCCACGATACAGAATCTCCGCCAGAGGCGGCCAAAGACGTATATTCTTTTAATAAATATGTACTTTAATAGGCTTCATGCCACAACAAGTGAGTGCAGCGCAGCGTTCGTTTCGGAGAAGAACACCTTAGAAGTTGCGGCCGCTGCCACCGCTGCCTACATAAACTTGCAAACATGTTAACGCATCGTGACGTTTTGCACTCTCACTCGCCATTGCGAGTCGCGCTCGCTCGCTCACTCTCTCTCTCTCCCCAAATCTCTCTGTTTTCACTGTAAGCTCTTCTCTTGGCTTAGCAAAAAAAAAAAACAAAAAACACGATCTATGCTTGTTTTGTTCTCTTCCAAGAGCGCGCGTTGAGATATACTCGTATTTATGCAACTTCTTGTTGCACGTCATTTGCAGCGGACCTTAACATTGCAATTATGGACAACTTTTTTTTTCTTATATAACATCACTCAACATTGGCGCAGAGAGTTCAGTTCTTTGGCAACCGTACCATGGTTAAGTACGTTTGGTTTTAGCAAAAAATAAAGTAATACAAGTAGTTTTTTTCGCTTACGTTTGTCGGTGCCAGCGGTGAAAGCATTTGAAAGAACTTTAAACTTTAAACAAACTTTTTAAAGTGAAAATATGAAAATATATTTATAATTTACAACTCAAAGAAATAAACCCTTAAAAATATAAATCGAAAAGGGTAAGTTATGTGTTCTTAACTGAAGACTGTTTTGTTAAACATAAGTGATTTCGAATGCTAAGAATTCGCATGATATTTTCGAAAAATAAATTAATTTTAAAAATCCTTCAGAAATCAAACGTTAAAGAATCAAACATAGTTGTGATATATAAATTCCTGTGAATGCTCGGTGAACTAAAGGGCCGAAAAAACGTTTCGTTAATTACAATCCGAATACAAACTATAATTCAACAAATTTCAGGCATTCCCAATTTTGAAATCGCACGAAAATGTAATAAATCAAAATGATTCAAATTGTTCTGCACTTCATTCCGATTTTGTAGCATGACACAATTTCGACGAATTTACCAAATCACTAGCGGGAATATAAATTTTTTGAAAACCAAAAAATCGTTGGTTTTCTATTTCTATCTTATTTAACGAACTTCAAAAAATCACTAACAGGAATATACATTTTTTGGAGACCAAAAAATCGTTGGTTTTCTATTTCTTTCTTTTTCAACCAACTTCAAAAAAACCTAAAACTCGAACTGTTTCTTGATTTCCTAACTTACTTATGTTTGTAGAGCCGCTAAATCAAACACAACTTAGAGTTTTTAAGAATTTAACCTTCTTAAAGAGACTCTAAAGGCTCGTAGTCACCAGAATCGTTTGCCTTCTTTTATTGAAGTCTTAATGCGTGTTTTGAAACTCGAATTCGAAAAAATCGTGTAGCTTATATGTTTTAGAGACGTTGTTTTCAAAAGAGCAGCAAGTTACGATTTCAACAATCTTAAAAAAGCTCTTAAATGAACATATAATTTCTTGTCGTCAGGATCAACTATCTGCCTTCATTTATTAATGCCATGATGTGGTATGGATTTCGAAGCACGAATTCGTGAGAAGCGATAATATATAAGTTTCTAAAGCCGCCTTTTCTCTTGTAGTAAAGTACAGTTTTTTTTCTAACTTTCTTTCATATTGTAGCCTAGCTTATTCCCAAAAAATCCAAAGTTCTGAAAGAAAGCAGCATGTTAAGATTTTAACATCTTTAAAAGACGATAAAACAAACATATTTTTTTGTGGTCATCACAATTGTTTGCCTTCTTTTATTAAAGTCTTGATACTATATGGGCTTTGATGCTTGAATTCGAAAGAAGTGATGTTTTCAAGAACCGCTTATTCGCAATTTAGTGACTTAAAATCGCCCCAAGTCAAACACATTTTTTTACGGGCGTCTGAATCGTTAGTAATCTTCTTGTAAAAACATAAATGCCGCATAGGTTTCGCAGCTGGAATTCAAAATAGTAATTCTTCTTATACGATTTTAGAGCCACTTATTACCAATGTAGAGTTTTTAAAAAGGACAGCTGAAGTTTTTCAAAACCTAAAACGGACTTGTATTTTCGTAGTCGGCAGATTTCGGAATGGTGGCTCTTAAAATGCTCGGAAAGAATTACGGTTTTAACAAATTCATTCAGATTCTTCTAAGCAAACGGTATTTTTATAAAGTATTTTTTGTATAAAAGCCAAACGCTAGTTATTATCCTGCTAGGATTGCAATAAGGACACCTATTTAAAGCTGAGCTTGATCTTATTGCTGGGATAGATATCCAACGCAACCCTCCTACTATGTATTGTGCTTATCTTGTTCTTAAGTAACGCCCAATTATGTAGTTTGTAGGAAGGATGTTTTGGGCAGTGTTGAAAGTTAAAATCGGGCGAGGAATCTTTACAAAAAGCACTCCCCTACACTAAGAACAACCGGCTATTTTGTGCCATTTGGTCTATGGAAGTAGTAAGATAAGACTGATACCAGGAAGCAATAAAAACATAAATGTGAAATTTTTCTACAAAGAAAACGCTTCTGTTATGTCTCACGCAAGCGTCCAAAAGTAACATGCTGCTCAAAACGGCAGCTCCGTTGAACGTCAAATTAATTTATTTTCCAACTGATCAAAATACTAATGGTCAGCTGCAGGGGCCTGCTTTTACCACTGGCAATGCCATTCGATACATACGAACGCATTTCTTCCATCTGGCAACATTGCGCATATGCACGCAATCTCAACTGAACGACAAATGGAAGCAAAAAAAAAAAAAATTATTTCAGCCCAATTTTAAGACAACTTAGACAAATTTCATGTGGTAAATCAGAAACCAGAACTACTTCAAATACTGTTGCTTGAAGTTGCAGAGGCGTGCCGCTTTGGCAATGAGCCAGGCCAGAATTAGGTGATCCGAAACCAATCGTAACAGCTATTTCAAGTGGATAACGATTGCCAGCACTAACAATATACATAATTCATAAGAACATGCGCTGGCGCTGACTACTGTTAAAAAAGCTGTAAGAGAAAAAAAAAACACTAAAAAAATAAAACTTGGATTTTTCACACAGCAATATAAACAATAGCATCATTATCCAACACTTTGGGATGTTTGTACTTAGTTTTTTTCTGTCTCTCTCTCTCTCTCTCTCTCTGTCACTCTTACCAACTATTGCTAGAATCAATTGTAATGATTGTATTGAATCCAATGTCTCTAGCGTCTGCCATTATAGTATAGCCGGCAAAAGAACCGTTTAAATGTGATTCCAGAAATACCAGTTCAAAAATGCGCTGTGTGGTTAAAACAAACAGGAAGAAAACAGCATTTTTTTTGAAGCCGATGCTGCCGATGTTGCTGGTGCTGCTGCTGCCGCTTGCGGGCTGACCTGGGCCCCGCTTAGAACAGGTATCATAAGAACTCTTTTTTTTTGACGCTATTCAGGCCAATTGAACTCATTATGTCGTTTGGCAGTTGTGAAAAGACGGGTTTTTCGTTTGGGCTTTCGTCGTATGACGACGATGATGATTGAGAACAACAAATGCACCTTGCAAAACATTGTAGGCTTTTTCGCTTTCACAGCTCACGAAATTCGATAAGAACATATTGGTGCATCTTAGGCATTGGGTTGCTGCTGCTTACAAGTGTGGGTCTGGTACAGCAAACCAGTTCAAGTTGCAGTTCGTACAGTGCAGATAGACAGACTGCTGCTGAGTACAAATTCAAATAAAAACTATATATTTAAATGCCGCTACTACTACTTACACCTTGACTAGGATATAACACATTCGCCCATATTAGTTTTTCACACTGGCCAAAAGCTTATTACCATAACAACTTAACAACGTTGCGCATGGAAGTTCTCACCTTACTGCGCGCAATCGTAAAATAATTTACGATTCTGCTTGGAATTCTCGTTTTACAGGTACTCCTGTTTAGAGTGGAAAATGTGCAAGAAAAATTGATTTTAGCATGTAGCAAAAGTGCATTGAAATTCCTTTTAAAACTACTTTTCATTTCAAAGTCCCTTTTTGTTATCGATCTTTTATAATAATTTATTGTTGGTTGTGTAAGTAAGAGTATTTGCTTGCGTTAAATTTAGTGCATCAATCGGTTATTATCGGTTATACTATTAAAGAAGAGAACGAGTTACTTAGCATTAGCCTTTTGTCTGTCAGTATGTATAGACGTAGTTCTTCGCCTGATTAGATTTCGAAATAAATATTCTTCTTTATAGCTGCAGTCATCTAAATAATCTTGAATTATGTATTAGACGCATTTTTATATATACTTCTTTATTGTTAAGAATAAATTGCGCTGTTCTTCAAAGCTGTTTTTATCATCGCCCAAAATTAGATTACTTATATTGACAGTCGATCTGAAACAACATGTAGGTTAGGCGTGACCTAACTGTGTCCATACTTTGTATTTATGCAATTGCAAATCTAATACATAAAGTAAAGATCAGTCTAAAGCTAACGAAACTTATAAAATGTAAGAAAAGTACAGTCAGTACGTAAACGCTAGTGCCAGAGCATCAAGATTATGCATTACCTAGTTGTGACAAAACTTATTATTTAAACTGGTTACTCTAATTCTGCAGTATCCCGGGCAACCTAGCATGAGAGGCATCCCAGGCAAAAAAAAACACTAATCTAGCAAAAAAAAGGGCAAATACTTCCTTCAATTGTACTCTCTCACACCAACCTTATATATCACTTCTTTCTTCAGTCTTTTAATACGTTCAAAAATATTAAGAATTTAACTAAAATAAGTTTACTGTATACAATATAGTTTCGCTTAACGGTCTTTATTTCAAAGACCTGAAGAGAAGAATGTTTGTCTTTAAATCTGAAGAATTATAAAAAATGTATCCATCCGGGACTGTTTTATTCTCTCCAGCAGTCCTTGCATTTTTCAGTGAGTTTACAAAGTTAGGGTATGAACCTAGTTAAGACAAGTTTCCTGAAGAATTATAAAGAATTTTTCAATATAAGTTGTCCATACATATATTTTTTTTTCCAAACACACAAGTCGGATTTATTTTCTACAGTAATCCCTCTATTTTTTAATAAGTTAGTGTTTGCAACTAAATGAAACAATGCTGATTGTTAGTGTTTATATAGGATCAATTCCCGTTTTCCTATAATGTTCAACCGAATTTTCTAGGTCATAAAAGCCAAACAATCTAAAATAGGTTAACTTTCATTACTTACAAATTTTTTTAATATTTCAATAAGTTGTTTCTTCAACTGGAATTTTATGCATCTATTTCGCATTATGAAAAATAGAAGAGCATAGAAAGCACAAGAACTAGCATTGTGAGGGAAGAGGAATGTACAAATGGAAATTAAACAATGTTATGTTAGGCAACACGCTCTATTAAGTAATGAGTTTGTTCTGTTATCTAAACATTCATATAAAATTATTAATAAGAGAAAATAAGTTATGACATCCTTCGAAAAAAAAATAAATGTACATTAGCTGCATTTGGATAACCCACAGTTCTTAATTGATCGTTAATGCTGAATGGAGGCTCAAGTTGGGCTAAGTCATAAGAAGTGATAGATGACACTGATCGTTAAAAAATGTGGAATTGAAAATAAAAGAGTAAAAAGATCATGCGAAACGTGCGTGGATCTTCAAATTGCTTCCTCAATTGTGCACCTAGGTGTCCTAATTTGCACCCCCAGACGTCTAGTATCTTGTTTGCTACAGCAAAGAACACAGCAGGCGTTGTAAGTGTTTGGTCATTTATGTCTGTAGACGATCCAGCTTCATTTATCTCATATGAAATTTAAGCTTGGTTCGTGTGTGCTCATAAATCATTCTTGAAAGTTCATTAGAGCTACCAAATTCGCAGAATTCTTCTTCAAGACCGGTGTACAAATAGCGGAATCTAAATTTTTATGCTTAAAGTTTCTTTTCCTCGTAGGCAGCCAAAGAATATTTCCCAAGGAATGTCTTTCGTTTTTGTTTTTAAGCTTCATCTGAAATTAAGTTATAGATGTTATGCTTTGCCGTCATTTGAAACTGCCTGAACTGTTAAGAGTAGTTCTTAAGGAAATGGTTTAAATTATTGTATGCAATTGATGTTTGGTTTAAAGAATTCCTTGCCCAGAAAACTGTCTTTTAATAAGTGTTACTGTTGATAATGAATTCTATTCAGCTACTAACTATGGTGCCCGGTTATTTTTGAACAACTGTTAATAGAAATTCTTACTATTAGGTATAGTAAGGAGCTTGCCTAATCTAAGCAGATTCTTGCAATGTATTAAGTTTTAGTGAATGTCGGGCCTGAAAACTAATAATGTTAATTGTTTCTCTTATTTCGCTGATAAATATTTTTCTATAAAACTGTTGTTTGCGTCAAATATGAAGATTTATTTTGGTATTTAAAGTAAACACAGTCGTTGTTTTCCTAGTGGGTCTTGGAAGCGTACTCGCCACTAAATCGGAATATCGGTGATTCGATTCCACCCTGCAGCACTGGTTATTTGTCTAGCAATATCATAGATAGCTAATAAATAGACGCTATTTGCCTAGAACAATATTTATCAAAGAAAACGGAATTCGGATTCGGCTGTAAACTGTGAGTCCCTGTTCACATGCAATAGCTAGTAATATAGGTATCTCCGTGTGCTTCGTTATTAATTTATTTTTTTATAAACATTTATTGGGTTTCCGATAGTGGCTTTTTTACAAAAAGTTTATTATATGCTTAAAATAAGAAGAATTAATGGATTATTTATTATGTGGTTCCGAAAATAAACGTTATAATTGGTTTTCTACAAAAATTTGTTATATGCGAAGAAGTGAAGTTCACATTTCCTGCAAAATTTGATATGTGTGAGGCAATTATCAATACTAGCTTCTGTATCTTAGAATATTATGTAAATGTACAAAGTGATTTCCTCTAGAATTTGATTTGTGTGAGGTACTTTTCAATATTACCCTCAGAATTTTTAAAGTAGTAAGCGCATATTGCTCCACGGAAGCAGGTGGCAGAATGGAACTTGTGGCCACAGATACATGAAAATTATTCAGCCACGTATTCATGTGAATAATATGCTTATCGCAAAAGAAAATTCGTAGCAAAAAATCGTATTTACATCAGAACCTTTATGGAAAATATTATAGAACAACAAACAATCGGACGACTTTGCTATTTGTCATCTACTATACATACTAAGAGAATATATATATTCGAAAAATTATTTTTTAACTTGGCTACCGAGTGAAAAATATGCCTATCGCTAAAGACTATTCGTTGCCAAAAATCGCACTTCAGAACTACATGCAATGAGATGCACCACCTGACAAGCTGAAAACTGTGCCATGTGATATTTACACGCATATTAGTTGTGCAGCTCCGAAATTTAAAACACTAAAAGGATAACCCTTTATTAAACGAAGAAAAACAACGTTGCGGCGCCCTTAAAAGTTGCCAAAAGAAATTTTCTCAGAAAAAGCTACCAAACAAAGCGTGTAGGAGACAGGAAATAAGTTCTTATCTTTGGTGGGCGAAACACACTTCACTGTTTAACGAAGCAATAGAACATTCGAATTTTTCCAATAAAATGCTGATGCATGCGATAATTCTTAACCCATCAGCGATAAAGTTCCTTTCGATAAATTATTTCTAATGTTTGAAAGCAAACATTGGCAGCATGTTGAAGCAACAAGCTATTGACATTTTTTCGAAAGAAAATTTTTCACAATTTTTGCACTTTGTGATGGCCAAGGCGGCCAGCCGCCTCTAGCCTAGCAACAACAACGGTTTCTGCTGTGCTTAAATTAAGACATGTGGCTGCTGACCATACTTCAAGATACACCAAGAAGTAGAGGGAAAAAACCACGTTAATAGCAGCATAGCCAGCCACATAACTGGCTATATATGTACGTTTCGGACTGGAGCTAATGAATGCATGTAAGCTCACGCCTAAGTATGTTTTATTTCGCGTTGTTTTATTGTGCGGGCACTACTGCCGGTGTAACTGCGTTTAAATGCAAAAGGTTTTTAACCCAAGAGCTTACCAGCAAATAAATGAGCAGAACAAATAATCAACCAAGCATGAATCAAACATTAAAGTTTGTAATTTTTTTTGTTTTTCTTTTTCGGTTCTCGGCCGTTGATCATGGATATAGCTTTCTTTTATGCGTTGAAATTTTCATTATAAAAATAAAGAGTACCAACAGAAACTCACTTCTTCTACTAAGCTTGCTGCGAGGGCAGCAACCCGCGCCACACTAAGGTCAATTCTAACACCTTATGTTGCTGCAACATAGACGGGGAGCACAAGAATATAAGATTTGCAACAATATTAAGCAAGCATATGCGCAGCGTGCCTTGAGGCCGTGACCGCCGCACTGGCTGTGCGGTTCAACAACAAGTTAAAAGCCATGCTCACTTATTTATAGCTTCGCATGCATATAAAGCGCTTGGTCAAAGTCTTCCAATGCTGCTGATTTCATTTGGGCCAACCATCTAACAAGATGTCTATATACAGCGTCTTGCACAAGCTATGCAACTTGTCTTATCTAATGGCACAACAGCAGTGGCCATAAGTGGTACCAAATCAGCAAAGTTAAACCGGCTAAATGGTAACGTCCTCGATTAGTTTTACGTAGTCGCAACAACAGGAACAACCAATTGTGTGTACTATGAGTTTGCCAGTAGTCGTTGTAGTCGTCATAGTAGTCGTAGTCGTAGTGGTAGGTAGGTAACCTGGAATTACCAGCCACACAACCAGTTGTATCAAAGTGTGTCACTAATGTATTTGTCGAAATGGAACTTCTCTAATAATGTTGAGAGAATATGAAGGAGAAAGCGCTGGCTGCTGCACGTTGCAGGCTTAAATTTCGCTATTTAATATTTCTAATGCTTGGGGGTTCCAAGTCTTTTTATAGTAGTCACGAAGCGTTTAAGAAATTTTCCTAAACAAAAATCCCACGTACGCCTTTTGACAAAAATTATCGGCAAGCAAGAGTTTTTGATAAACCGAAATCAATCGAGTCTTTAGGGCATAATTAATTGATTGAGCTTCGGAATAAATAGCTAAAACGCAGGCATAAGTGGAAGTCATTAAGTTTGTCCTTAATGAACACTCTACAATGACAATGACTTTGCAAAATGCGGAACGCAACTATGTTCCATCAAAAGAAATCACATTTTTTTTATGAAACCTATTAAGATGTACAACGCAGTTAATGCTCTTTCTTTCATAACATATTTTAGAAGTATTCACTTCTTATTCTCTGTACTTTCATAATAAATCTGATTTTTGCCTTTAAAATCAGGCTGTTGCATTATAAAAAATTAAGTGAGTTCATTTTATTGTAATAGAAATCTTTGACTAGAAGCTTAGAATCTAAACAGCAAAATATCACCAGAAATGGTAGTAAACATCGTAAATGAACTTCTCTAGGCAGACACACAACACTTTTCATAACTGAATATTATCACAAATAAAGAAAATGGCTGAAGAAGCTTAAAGACAGCCTTATAAATATTGCTTTGTTTAAAAATAATAGAATTTCTTATAAATAAAATGAAATCTTATAAATAAAATGAACTGTAATTAAACGAAGGCTGGCTTTAAAAAATCTAAGATAATTTTCGTTCATCTTCCTACAATTGAAACTCTATATAGATTACACGAAGGATTTCATTCTAAAATCGAAAACTTATTTTGTTTATATTTCCAAAATTTAAACTTTCATTAAAATTGCTTATCGTCCTATAAGTAAAATTCTCAAATAAAGAAAACGGCTGAAGAACCTTTATGTCAGCCTTATACGAATTAACCTTTTCAAATAAAATTTCAAATGTTATTAATAAAGTTGTGACTCATCTATATACATTTTATACGTCAATAGTGTGTTTTGTCAAAAAAGAGATTCTTCAAGGGGAAAAAATCACGAAAATGCCCTGCTGTGGATCTTAAAAGTCAATATTATTGTAAAAATATGGATATCTTGCGAATAAACATTTGCGTACAAAAAAATCAATCGTTAGGAAGTAGAGTTAGAGAATTCATATGTAGAGTCAAAGTAATACAATCTTTGTTAAAATGCAGAACTGTGGAGCAGCTAGATCAGTGAAGTCTGTTGAAGCCCGGAAGCGTCGTTTAAACACTAAAAGGGAACGTTTACCAAATCATGTTTAAATCGTGTACCATGATCACAATGAATAATAGAGCTGCGCACCGAGTGAAATTTCATAGAAATAACGGGCCCGACTTTCAGCTTTAATCTGCTCTATAAATAATGCTTCCGGTGTTGTCACAATCTTATCGGAGAAAATTTTATATTATATTTGTATGTGGCTATTCCAATTCTGGTAAAAACTTGTACAAGCCGCTGTATATATTCCAACCAAGCAGATTTTTGCATAATGCATGAAGACGCAATCAAGTTTGAGTGAAGGTTTCACAAGGAACCTCTTTTTTTTTGAATAATTTAACAAACTCGAGTGAGCTTCCAAGCTTCAACTTTGTGTGGTGCGTTGTGTTGTTAATCATCTTAATAATTTTTGTAATAATAGTTATTCATGTATTCCAGGTTAGGAAACCATGCTAAAGATAGTTAAAATAAATCTAAGTCCAAAGCAAAAATTATGTTTGCATTTATGCCATTGTAACTCGAGAGAGAGAGAGAAAAAGCGTAGAATTTCGAAACGTAAGAGCAAATAGACTGGATTTCACTGGTTTAATTGAAGAAGATACATTTTTGGGTTATATTTCTTATACAAATAAATATAATTTTCTCAGCTAAGATTGGGACGGGATGCGAAACGATAATGGGATTAAAAATTACAGTGCCTTCTACTATCGGTATCATATCGTAAAGTCTACCTTCTGTTTCTATTGTTGTTCTCTATATTTGTTTAGAAGCATAGATCTAACTTATATAATATCTATTCTCTTTCTAGATATTACACAGAGCTAATATAGCCCAACAAATTACTAAATGCAGAGTAAAAGCCACATTTTAGGCAGTATGCGTTCGGCATATGCCCTAATATTAATACTTTGTATTGGCCTAGTAAATACGGCATCGCAAGATTCTCGTATTCAAGTTACAACGCCAGCAGACTTTACGAATCACAATAAAAAAGGGAATTTACCTTTGCGAGACGCTGATAAGTTAAAGGATGTGGAAAGCTTTCAATTGCCCATGCAAATCACAACCCTGCCCAATGATTCCGAACGAATTAATCTGCTTAAGGAAGAAAATTATCAAATAAATGCCAACAAAATTGGAATTGAGGAATGCGATCCGGATATGCTGGGATTTGAGATTATCACTGGGTAAGTTTAAGCATAAATAACTTGTGGACTGCTAGGGAGCAGAAAGAGCTACAAAAAAGAAATTAGAAGCTGTAGCATTTTTAAACTGTTCATCGTGACAATGTTGGAAGAAATATTTGAAGCTCGGTCTCTGACGCTGCATTAATGAATTGAAGACTCATCTCATTTTCATGTGATAAAAGAGTATGTTATCCAGATTATCTCGTAACAACGGGAACATTAGCTTTTGGTATACAAATAAATCGCCTCTGGACAAATTCATGAAATGGTAAATCGCAATAATATCACTCAAAAAGTCGGCTAGCCAAAGACTCGCAAATCTTTGACAGCGTTCCCAAAAGCCTGTACTGTATGCCTGAATAACACCTTTACGGCAATCATTTGGCAATTAGAACTAATGCATTTCAGCGCCTTTGGATTCCCTTAACTAAATTGTAAATGGAATCTCGTAATTCACGTTACGTGCCACAAATTGTACATTTAATAGAAAAGGAAGCTTTAGACAAATTACATTGCAGTTATATCTTAGCAGCTAAGATCTTTAATAACGAAAACTACTGCGATTTTATTATAGCTACGTTTTGTCAGCGCCTGGGCGTTTACTGGACTCTTTACCTGGTACTTTAATGTTGACTGATTGCCTGGAGGTATGCCAGAATAATGCCACCTGTCACGCGGCTAACTACGAAACCGGCCTGTGTGTTCTGTTTTCATCAAACGCCGATCAATTACCAGGTAAGCAATTACTACCAAAGTACGTAGGAAGCAAATTAAAAATCAAAATCGTGCCTTAAACAATTTTTTCTAAAATAACTATTTTAATAATTTCTGGTTTTAAATAAATAGGCGCCTTAACCAAATCGCAATTCCCGGTTTTCACCATTTATGCACAAAAATCATGCCTTGGTGTGCGTCCATGCTCACGTGCTTGGTGCATAGATCGTGTGCAGAACTATATGCTCAAAGGACACGTTAAGCGCACGCAAGCAGTGACGTCACGACGTGATTGTCTGGAATTATGTTTGGGAGAGACAGACTTTAAGTGCAGGTGAGTTACAAGACAAAATATATGGAAGGATAAGAGGAAAATACCTTAGCTTCAGGCATAAATTTAAAGTTTAAAAATTTGGGTTTCTTTATGTTTCTAATTATTGAAAAGTTTGGTTTAGCATTTTGCTTCCACACTGCGCTTGGCATTTGCTTTAAAAAAAAAAAAAGTATCACCCATGTTCCATATTAACATGGATTCTATAAGAATGATGTCGGTCGATTTCGAGTGTTTTTGCAGCAATTGAACAAGCAGAGCATACAGGAGAATCAGCCAAAGACTAACTCTTATTTCGCATCTTCTTTTCATGTACAGATCAGCAAACTACTTTCAAGCAACAAGATCATGTGAGCTCTCCGAAATGGATCGCATAACATTAGCCGGAACGAATGCATTTCAAATACAAACTGGCTGTGACTATCTTGAAAACAATTGCGCTGAGGAGCCGAATAAATTGTGCGAATTTAAACGCCTGCCGGGTAGAATATTAAAAACTGTAGACTCAGTATATCAAGATATTGAAAGCATTGAAGAGTGTCGTGAATTATGTCTTAACTCACCATATAGGTAAGCAGAGCTAAAAAGAAACTAAAAGAAAAATTAAACTAACCGGCTTTACTTTTTAGATGTCATTCGTACGATTATGGCGACACTGGAGATATGGTTTGTCGCCTATCGCACCATAGTCGCGCTACACTCTCAGACGTCGAGGATCCCTATCTGGAGGTGCCCGAAGCTACTACATACGAGCTTTCTTCTTGTTATAATGTTACCATAGAATGTGGTTCTGGTGATATGGTCACACGCATACGCACTTCCAAGCTATTTGATGGCAAATTGTATGCCAAAGGTTCGCCAAAATCCTGCGCAGCAGATATAAAGAATTCTCTACAATTCGAATTACGCATGGGCTATCAGGATCTGGAGTGCAATGTGCGTCAAATTGGTTTGGGTCGTTACATCAACGACGTAGTCATACAACATCATGACACTATAGTCACCTCATCGGATTTGGGTCTAGCCGTAACATGTCAATATGATCTAACTAACAAGACTGTCTCCAATGATGTTGATCTTGGTGTTAAGGGTGATATACAGCCTGCGCTGTCGGAAGAAGTTATTGTGGATTCGCCAAATGTTTTAATGAAGATAACAACACGTGATGGCTCTGTTTTGCGTTCAGCTGAAGTGGGTGATCCACTTACGCTCAAGTTTGAAATTGCAGATCCCATGAGCCCCTACGAGATATTTGTGCGCGAACTGGTAGCCATGGATGGCTCCGATAATGCAGCCATAACTTTAATAGATTCCGATGGCTGCCCCACAGATCATTTTATAATGGGTCCGATATTCAAGAGCGCGCAAACTGGCAAAATTTTGCTCTCAAATTTTGATGCCTTCAAATTTCCTACAAGCGAACTGGTACAGTTTCGTGCTTTGGTCACGCCTTGCATACCAAGTTGTGAACCTGTCAGCTGTGAGCCACAAAGCGAAATGGAACTAGGCAAAACGGAATTTTCATATGGACGTAGGCGCCGAAGTGCAATTAGTACAACAGGTGAGTCAATATAGCAATTAATTGAATAACATAGACATAGTATGAGCGACAAAGTGCAATATAACTATTTATTATTATTGGCAGCAGCTCAATTTATTGTCATTATCTATATAATTGAACAGCTCAACATTTGGAACGATTACGCAGAGAAGCTAAGAATAGCAGCAGCTTAGAGAGACCAACACAAAATGAAATGCTATTGGTGCACTCGATACAGATAACCGACAAGTCAGACTTTTTCAAACAACAGCTACTGGACAAGCGCCAGAAACAGCTGAAGAAATTGAGTACAAGCACTGCAAGCGAGAGAGATGAATCTACCATTATTGCAACTGATTTTGCTAAACCAAACTGCTTTAATGCTACCGGTAAGCTTATGGCTTATATACCAACTACAGTTTCTACTAAAAGTTCCCCACTTTTTTATAGGTCTAATAACTGCAACATTATTGTTTTTGCTAGCCCAGCTAGCTGTGATCGTTATGTGGACCTATTTATATCAGCGACGTCGCAAACTGTTACCCGAAACAATTTATGGCGCCAGCCACAACTGCAGCAGAGGCTTGGATGTTATTCCAAATATGGTAAACTTACGAAAAGACTCATTGTGTAAGCTTTATGATGGCAGCATGTCTGGTCGTCTGGATAGGCAATTATAAAATATGATTAAAAATCGCCATTCGCAAATACAGGGTTGTTTACCACAATAATGCAATATAAACGTAAAAAGCGTATACGCAGAAACAAAGATGACATAAACAGTAAATATTATATTTAAGCTTTTGAAAATGAAGTTTGTATAAGTATTTTGAAATTCAAGCTTAAAACGACTGAAACCAGTTCTGTACTGTCTATTTATATTCATAGCTAACTTATTGCTTATATTTAACTTATGCTGCATTTATAAGTCATTTAGTTAGTCTTTTATAACTATAATTTCGCATGTATTAATTTTTTTTTTAAAAAAAGTTCTAACTTTAGTTTAAAGCAGTTTTTTAAAACTACATTTTTCTATAAGCCAAACATTTTAAAAATAAATCCAGTTAGTCAAGAATAAACTGTGCGTTTAACTAGGGCAGCACAGCTGAAAACACAACATTGCTATGAGTTTTTAATTAGTTTATAACAAAGGTAACATATAGAGAGCTTCTCGTCATGGCTGACTCGTTTCTTTTTTTTTGACAGTACATACATAGGTAATGTTCAAACAGCGTAAAGCATTTAAAATGAATAAACCACACTTACCCTTAAACGACTGTCCATTACAGTCCACACACGTGCGCCATAATCATTAGATGTACCCAAAATATAAGCGCCTGTTGAATCAAAGTCCACCGAATTTATAGCTGCACTGCTACCACTGAGTACAGCACGCGGATCTGTAGCACCTTTAATACTATAGAAAGTTTATATGTTTGTTTTTGTTGCAGCATATTCAGTTTACATACCCTTGCCAATATCCCATAGTTTTACCTTACGGTCAGCACCACCAGTGGCAACCATGCGTTCAACGGGACTCCAACGCACTGCATGCGATTCATTATCGTGCGCTTCGAATTTCATTAGTATTTTTGTAGGATTCGCTTGACCCAAATACCCGGAAGCCTTAAGCACATCGAGTGAAACACGTGTTGCCTCATAATCTGCGTCGCCGGCAGTAAAACGTCCCGTTATATATTCATCTTCATCAAATTTAAGCGCATCCATAGCGCCGTTGACAGCTGTCTCGTCGCAGTCTTCTTCAACGCTAAAGCCACCAAATTTCGCTGGACTTGTCGAGTTGCGTTGTTGGGATATAGCAAATCCTGCAGGCACAGTCAGACTATTTGGCGAACTTGGTTCACGCACCGCCTCTTCAAGATCACGCTTCAGTTTATCCGAACGTTTTCTGAAAATTGACGGCAGTCTTTTGCTAGATATATTTAAAAACGGTTACACATGTTATGTTTTGGACTTTTGTTTTACAAAGAAATATTAAGCAACTTAATTAAATTATAATTAAATGAAAAACAACAAACTGAAATGTTTTACGTTTACTTGCCATTGCAAACAGATGGTTTCCATACAATGAGAGCTGTTTAATTTTGGTTAATTCGAAATAAAATGAAAAATATACAATTGCCAATGCATAACTTAAAAAAAAACACAAATAAATAAAAAAATGGTAAATGTTTAAATAGAACTCAGTTTCATTGAGAAAGTATCAGATATGCGAACAAACAATTTAATGTGATTGTTATTGTATGATAAACAATGAAGCGTCCTTCCATGCGTTACTCAAGTTATGGCGGACTAAACAAGTATATAATCTCTGTCTGAACAAATGCTGAATCACTTCAACTTGGGAGGGTTAATTGTGAGAGTATTTGCGTGTATATATTGTATGTGTGTAAGGTGTTTATTTCTTAACTTACCGTAAAGCACTTTCGTTTTCTTCGTTTAGCTTATCAGCATCTTTTGATTTGTAGCGCATTAATTTATCAACCAAACAGCGATTTTCATCCTGCAATATACAAAACATTGTAATAAAAACTAATAGCTAAAGTCAACATTAGACATATGTTGCTTTGCGTTAGAAACATAAACTTGCACGCTTAATTTAATACAGCATTTATGAGCTTAATCAATTACACAACGTTTCGCTTATAAAAAAAAAACCAACCATGAGTAACTAATTTTTGATTGAGATAATAAAACGTATAATTTTTTTATATAGTATAACATGAACGAATAACTAAATTTGTTTATGATACTTAAATCAAGGCTAACGCAGCAACATGTTTTTCGTTTATTGTTGTTGTTACTCACCTGCACACTGCGTATCTTTTCCTCTAGCGAGCTAAAAGCCAATTGCAATGCTGTATGCTCATCGAACAAGGTTGTATTCAATTTTTTCAGCTCCTCCAAACTGGAGTGCAGCAGCTGCACCTCAGCTCTAAAACGATTGTTGGTAGCATGTTGTTCGGCAAGACTGCAACAGATAGTTCATAAAGACAAAAATTTGCATAATTACACACACACACACACAGCCAAGCACACTTACCTATTATCTTTCTCGTTTAGCAGTTTCTTTTGCTGTTCGATTTTGGCATTTAAATCCACAATCATTTGCGAGTTTTCACCCTTACGCTTGTGCAGCTCAATCAGTTCTTCCTGCTGCGACAGCAGCTTCTTTTCCAATGTCACAATGGCCAAGTTAGCGCCATTACCACCTGTTGACACAGCGCTGCGTAGCTGATCATTTTCAACTGATAGTTTTAGATTGTCCGCCTTGAGTTGTGCAACATGATCGACAAGTCTATTGTCTGTGCGCAAGCCATGAAATTGTAAATATGATTCAATGAAGATATTTTTATTTAGTGCTGCCGCCGTAAAGTCGTTCTTAAGTTACAGCTGCTACTATTGTAGCATGCTGTAGCATTCGGCTAGCGCTTACTTACTTTGTAAAATAATATCTTTGTAGCTCTTGCATTCTTTATCTTTGCGCTGCAAACTCTTGATGATGTGCTCCCGCCACGGGCACTCCTCGGTGGACATCTTCTTCTGATTTCGCCAGCAATTACTTGGTTTACTCTAATGCACCTAGTGCTGCGCTGTAGTTTGCCTCGCTGTTCAAAAAACACTACTTCTTTCTCGTGTCATGTACATGGCAAGCTCGTATATATATATTTATTGTTGCTTTTATGTATTTATTATATATTGGAATAGTCACTAAAGCGCAATAATATTGACGAATAGGCAAATTTGTCAATTGTTTTGAGAATGCATTGCAGAGTGACCATGCTGCGCGAGCAAGTAAATGCCAGATAAAAACGCGCACAAAAATACCAAAACACAGCAAAAAGATACCACGGCTACATACCACTGAGAAAAGCTGTGAGCTGGTTTTTAAAACGTTGCGTAAAAATAGATTTATAATTATTTGTAACAATAATATATATTGTATTTAAATTGCAAGAATTGTGCTGTAAATAACTTTACAATTGTTTAGAATTAAGCTGCCTTCTTAAATTAAAGCAATTCTAGTAGGCAGCTCTTAAGAGAAGCATGTTTATCTTTGTTTCAAAAGTATCATAACCAAAAAGTGGTATTTGCCAAAAAGGCATATATATTGTTAAGTGTTTAAAATTTGGAATTTCTTATTTTTAAATTTAATTATGTTTATTTGCAAACATTATTTAAAATGAATTAGTTGACTTCGCGTTGCCAACACTCGTGTAATAATTGAACTATGGCCACCCTGAAGCCAAGCAGCTGTATGCTTGCCGCCGTCAACTCAAAGAAATAAAAATATATGTTCATTTATATTTAAATTTTAACTTAATATATATAAAATCTATTGTTAGCACATCGAATTTCATTGTTTAAATTTATTTTTAGAGTGCAACTATTCACTTAGCTTAATAGCCTTATCAAAAATGCGCGTCGCTGTTGCTATGGGACAATGGCGGGAAAAAGCAAAACTTTAAAGTTTTTAAAGTTTTACTAAGACGACGACGGTTATTTTTTGAGATTTTAAAGGTTAATGAAATTAAAATTGAGGCATGTTGAATAGTTTAATATAAGAAGCAAGACACGATTAAGGCTATGTGCGACAGTGGCAGTAAAATAATTAAAATAATAATTGTATAAATTGCAGCGCAAGATTATAAGAAAGTACTCCTATGTACATATGTATGTCGGTCTGGAGGCTTGTTTTTGTATATAAACATTGCTAAGAATCTGAGTACACGGTGGGCAATAGATTAAAAAGCTTAAACTCAAAGTAAAATTTGTGACTTTAACGATTATTTAAAAGATGAGCTTTAAATATACAAAATTCAGAATGCATCCCTTTTTGGGTTGTCCTTTCCATACAAAACTTTGCCAGCCTTTGTATTATGCACAATCTTTGCACTGAAAATCATTTTAATAGAGTCTTTAGTTCACAAGTGACCAATTTTTACCTTTTGTGTTTTTAATAGATCTGTCTGAATACCATAATTGTCCACAGCTGGTGCAAAGAACATTGTAAATGTCTATATGGCGGAACAGACTCAACGCACGAATACTCTTAAACGCGACGAAAAGATACCCTATTTGACACTATATACTTGCCGCCTAGAAGCATAGAAATTCCACAGCTGTTGGGCAACTGACTGCAGGGCATGCCATAGTCGGAATTTCTTAATTAAGTTGTGATTACCTGTTCCATTTTAGCTTATATGGTAAACAAACCGACGCGCAAATGTCTGGCCGCGTCAGCATGTAGGAGGCTGTGATTTGATTGGCAGCAGCAGCGTTTGAAAAGATTAAGCCAACAAACTGACGTCATCGATTTGACTTGATGAATGCTTGCAAATCACTAGCAATAACTTGTATATATAAAAAAAAAAACGCAGCTCACACAGCGGTGAAATCATAGAGAATATTAGAATATTGACAGCAGCACGGCAGCTCAATTGAGTTTTGGAACGCGTCAAGCGTGCACGTTTTATTTCAAACATTGTATAAAAATCGTGAAAAAAGTAAAAGTCGTAAATACAAAATGCCTTTGAAAAAGAAAGACGATTATGTACAAATCAAATGCGAAGGCTGGAATGGCAAATTTGTGTATCCGGAAGGATCTGTAAATAATGTTTCGAAAATACGACGTCACAATCAAAATGTGACCAACACAAATAACTTTTACGGCTTTAATACGGAACCAATTGTGCTGCCCACCGCTTGGGATGGCACATTTGTGAAGAGTGATGAAGTGCGCATGAAACAGGAACGCAATCGTTCTAACGATCAGGACTATTATGAATACGATACGCAGCCCACAGTATTGCCCACAACGTGGAATGGTGAATTTGCCACCGATCCCAGTGATGTACGCATCATACCCGAGCGCAACTTTTCTGATCCTAGAGACTATGCCGAAGCTAAACGTTTTAAGCAAGTTAAGCATTAAAATTCATTCCAGTTGCTACTGTGCCGGAGCATGCGACAACCGGTAGAGTAGTTTCTTGTATTATCACAGCTATTTCTCAAGTTACGTTTGGTTCTACGTTTTCCTTTTTGTACTTAAACGTTGTAATTTTAACAAATATTTATTTGACTTAATGTTATAAGAAAAAAAAACAAAAACAAGCTGTTATTCTCTAACCAAATCTATTGTTTACGTAAAGCACTACTACTGCTGTTTGTAACACAGATCAAAGTTTGCATTATGGATATAATAAATTTTTTGCGAATAAACAAATATTGAAAATCACAAACCTCTAGCTGTCGATTTCATTGCCTTTTATAGTAAAAGAAATGTTTATATCAACCCACTAGAAAATTGTGCTGACTACCAAATACAGTGAATATTTCAGACCAGTTTTTTGAAAATGTGGGCGGGTGGCGTTACGGTAAACGTATGCGGATTTTTTAACCGTGAAAGCTGCTTTTGTCATTATAACGTATTAAAACATTTTTTGCAATAATTTAAGTTTGAACGGAAACTACTCGAACACCTTTAAATTTTAAGTTGAATGCGTGTTAATTTAATGCTTCTGAATTTTAATTCGGAATGAATACAGTAGAATTTTATAAAAACGAATGCAACATGCGCTTATAAGGAAGGAACAGAGAGCAAGTCATATTTGTAAGCTAGCTTGGCGCCCTTTATCGTTTGAAACATGATCCAGAACATATCAACCATGAACGGTTATATGCTTAACTCTTCATATGTTTCCAAAAGTTTTACAATGTTTTAACATTGGTCCGGCCGGTAAAGTAGACATTTTGCCATTGATCTGTGGGTTATACAGAATAGTGGCTTGATGTTGTATTCCGCTTAATTTTACTGCGACTTAAGTAGAATTCATCATTAATTGATCTTGAGAACTCTACTGCAGCACAGGGCTTTGCTATATCCATATGAATCGTGGACGGTTAACCTCTAACCTCATCTGTTCCCAAGAGGTTCCCAATTTGTCAACCCTTTGTCAGGCCGAAGTTTTTGCCATTGCTCTCTTTCCTTCGCGGGTTTTTAAGGGATGTCCAGTAATGCCTAGGGCATTCTTGCTTGCATTAAGCCATTATGTAGTATAGCGATTTGTTGCTGGCTGTGTTCCGCCTTTGACGGAGTATGGATACATCTTTATTAATAGCTGTTCGACAGACACCTACCTACAGCTTTTGGCCGAATCCGAATTTACTTGGTACTTTTTGCTAGGCAAATGAAGAAGGTTACAATTGAACTACCGACCTTCGGTTATAGAGGCAAGAGTATGCCACCATTACGCTAACGATGGCGGTTTGATGTTAAAATTTATTCACCTCATCGCACCAAAGGCGAAGCATGGAGATATCTCAAGAAAGATCTACATGTTATAGCAGAATCCAAATTCCTAGGTAAATAGCGTCTAAATGCACCAGTGCTGCAGGATGAAATCGAACCACCGGTTTTCCGATTTAAAGGCGGGTGCACCACCATAACACTACCGAGGCCCACTTTAAGCCTTTTGCTTCGGTTAAATTCGTTTGGAGAGCGCTGATTGTCTTTGACTACCAGAACTTAACATTGTACCAAAGAATTTTTTTTGCTCTTCCTGTATATTTGGCCCATCCTCATTGTGAGCTTAGCCTGCCTTGCTTCTACGTTTGCTGTGCCTGTGCAAAATCGGCAGTTACGGGCGAAAATATAAGCAGCTATAATTGCTGTATCCTGCAGATCTGGCCAAATAAGTTATTGAAGCTTCAAAAGGTAGACTTCCAAGATAGAGATTTTTTGCGTATTTTCTTTAAATCCAAACAAACCTTTATTGCCGCTTGTTATAAAACGCAAAATCATTAGGGAGAAGCTTGACTGTATCCATAACGTATTTACGTTCAACATCGCTACCTTCGTGCCATTAATTTTAGCCAATTACTTATTTATAAGCAACTTGAGACATAATTAAACTTTATAGCGCCAGAAAGCCACTTCCAAAAATAAGATGGAACAGCTTTCAGTTCAGAACTAGCGCGACATTTGTTTAGGTTCGGTTGAAAATAGTAAAATCAAAAAATTATTTACTTAATAGTTAAAATAGAATAATACAATGTAGTAGAGTTGAGTTCCACCTTACCTAATCATTTCACTTTATTATAATTAAGTGCTTGTACATATCTTAGATCAATTACAATTATACAGATTAATGTGGGTAGTTATTGGAATAAAGCGAAATGAATGTAGGAATTAGTCATAAATAAATATTGCTCTATGTTTTAATGTCTTTTATGGTAGTAAATGAATCTCTATTTATAGAATGGCTTAATTCTGCTAGACAAAAAAAAAACATATCTCTGATAATGGTTTACTCGTTTGAAACAAGAAACACAACTTTTTCCCATTACAATTCGTATGGGAAAGAACCTACGTATATACGTGAGCTATATTCAAATAAACTGGTTTCTTTGCATATTTATTATAGTAATGTTTTAGTTTGTGAATTTTAATTCCGATGTTAATTTTTCAATTAACCAAGGCAGCTTATCGTAATAGCTACTCAGATAGTTTATGCACGCCTACAGTTTATTTTTTTTTTGCAGCCTTGCAGTTTGAACAATGCATTAATTTAAATAAATTGAAACCGGAATCGCAACTCGGAAATGACATTAATATATTTTTATATATGTGACAGTGAGGAAGCTGCACTTGAACTTAGAATCCTCGGCTAGTGCAGTTCCTGAAACTAATATATAAAAATTTGCAATATGATATTACTATTGATATTTTAAAGCGTTGCTTTTGCCGTACGAGAGGAATATTTCAGAAACCAGCGGTTTTCCTTATAGTTAACGATGGTGAAATTTTCGAGAAGTCTTTGATATGTCTCTCGAAGAAAATAGTGCTACTTTGGCTAGATACAAAGGGTTCCAATTTTATAGATGCCCATCGACCATGTAAAAAATCTTACTCATGGATCAGGATCTAAAGCATGTAAGCCTTTCGACATGGTTCTGCGCCGTATTTTAATTAGATCAATTGGGCGACGACCTTTTGTTTAACTGCAAAATTAAACAATAAAAACTGCCGAGAATTTACTTGAATACTCACAACATCGGGTGAAATTTGCTAAGTACATCGGTGGTATGGTGATGCACCGTTGTTATCATACCCTTAGTTTCTCAAACTACATTTCAGTTCATTAGGTATGCAGTTATGCTGGCCAGAATCAACAGATTGGAAAGCAACTTTAATCCATAAACTAACTAACATACTGCACTACGATGCCAGAACTCGAATGTAAAGCGTTAAAAACATAGCCAAGCAAGCAATGTGCAATCTATTTTCGACCACTTCCTTTTTTTTCAATAAAAGTGGATTGGCTTCACATTTCGTAAATGGAATCCCTTTTCATCAGACGAATGGTACAGTTGGAACAACACGTCCGTCCCACTGAGAATGTCCACAGAAGCGGAAATGCAGTTCTGGGTTTAAGCTGGAACGAACTAAGGAATATATCCCAAAATAGAGTCCAAAGTAAGATGGCATTTGAAGACGGCCTATGCTACAAGAAAAGATAAAGTATATCCTGCGGGCAACATGCCAGACATCATTTTTAAATATTACAAAAAAATATATTTCTTATTAGCTTGGGCTCAAGTTGGAACGAACTGAAACATGCATCACAAAATGAACTCCGATCCGAGATGGCATTTGAAGAAGCCCAATGTTCCGAGGAAAATTTTACTCAGATCTAAATTTGAGTCCTGTATGCCAAAAAATTAGTTCATATATACATAATTTGCTAATGATATAAAAATTAATGTTGAAAGCATTACTTTTAATTAAACAAAGTTTTTGCTCTACATATTTTAGAATGAGTTTACGTTGTCACTTCCGCTCTTACTCCAGCTTATAATTAAAACATATCATTTAATAATCATAAAAATGTTTAAGTTTTATTTAATTTTCTTTTATATGTATATATATGCATATAAAGGTACAATTGTTCACAAGAAAGGAAATCTTACAAAGCTACATAAATTATATAAATTTCATAACTGTTTCATTTGTTTTTATACTAATAATAGAAGCAGCAAAATACACAAAATTTAACATTTAAATCAACTTAATTAAAATATATAAACCTAATAAATGTTTTTTTTTTTTTTAATTTTCTTTCAATTTCTATGCAATAATTGCTGAAGCATTAAATAATATAATAGGTATATGTTTTAAAAAACAAGTTAAAGGCAAATATATTAAGTTTAATAAAAAAAAAAATAATAATTAATAACAAAAAGTGTTTACTGGATGGACTTTTGCCATTTCGTTTTGCAAATTTTTAACATTTTTACGATTTTTTTGCTTTTGTTTATATTAATTTTCAAAATGTATTTTATTTTTTTGATCTTTTTTTTATATACGCTTTCAATTATGTATAGAAAACAAGTTGTAGTTAGTGGTTTAGCACCGGCATAGGACACTTTACTTCGTTTTGTTTTAGATGCGCTCGTCAGAGGCTGTTGCAGCAGCTGCAACATGTTGCCTAGTGCTAGCTCGAGTATATATATTCGAAAAGTCTAACTATGGTTGTAAATTTTGGAAATGAGTTTAGGAATGCTTGTAGGTGAGAGTTGGCACACTGCAGGCTGTTGTGCCTAGGAGCTTGCTAGAGCAAACACTTGTGGCTTGTGTGGCTACTGTAGCACTTTGCGCAAAAGCACGTGGAGAGAAGTGTGCTTGGGCGCAGGCATTGTTGGCTCCTAGTTGTGGCAGTGTACAACTCTGCCCAGTGCTGACAAAAGTTGCTAGCGCTGTCGTAGCCAACGCACTTTGAGTTTGGGAGATAAGTGCGCGTATACGAAAACTTTAGCCACTGCTGTCAGCGCTGGGTTTTGGTCTATGTGGGTCATGGTTTGTCTTGAGTTTGTTTTTTGTATTTGGTTTTTTTTTTTTTGGTTTGAGCTAGCCACTAAGTCTGAATTAAGTTGCTGCAAAATTTGTTCCACGAAATATGCAGCAAGGTAACACAGAACTAAGCACACTGTTGCAGCTGCTGTGGCACTGCTGCGCGAGCTATAATTTTCGTTATGTTTTCTGTGCGTATATATTGCTTCGTTCTTTTGTCATCAGCTTATATTTTATATACAAAATGTTGGGATCTTTATATGTTGGGCATATAAGACATTATTTTTTTTTTTCAAATTTTTTTGCTGTGCAAATATATATGTTTGTATAATATATGTATATAATATATCGTATAAGTTTACAAAAGTGTTTCGTTACTTGTCGTTAGTTTTTTTTTCTCCAGTTTTTTCTCATTTTCATTACTACATGAAATGTAGTCGAGTAGTCTGACATGTCTCGTCGAGTTTAGTTGCTACACATTGTCTTACATTTGTTAATTTTTAATATTTCTTTTTTTTTGTTTTCAACACTCAGCATTGTCACATCACATACAATGCTCAATTATGTACATGCCATTCTAACAAGTTAGAATTTACAATTTAAGCGAACATTACAAAAATTTACACAGTTTGATTTTTACAAGAATTTGGTTTTTAGGACATTTTAAGGTTTGATTTTAATTCGTATTTTCGTTTTAGTTGTCAACTGCACTAATTCAATTGACTGTCACATGTTAAGTTTATGTAGGCGGCGGACCATTTGGATAGGTCAACATGGGCTCCAGACTACGCGCAAATGTGTTGGAGAACATGCATGTGTAGTCCTCACCGTGGGGCACCAGTGTTGCCACACCTAAAAGCAACAACATGAGCGCTTGTATGGGCAACGAGGCACGTGCAACGCGTCCTAGGAAGCGTGCACCGCGGGCCAGCACTGTGGTATTGATGACATCGCCATCGGCAGCATCGCCATTGATGTTGCTACAGTAATAAAAACATATTATTTTTATTTGTTTTAAAATAAATTTGTTAACTAAATAAAAGTACAGCTAAAAGGTGCAAACATTGCAGCAGTATACATACACGTACACTCACACGCCAGGTGTAATCTTTGGGTGTGTGTATACTGCTAATTGGGTGCACTTTTGCTTGAAACAAAACAAAAACTAACTAAAACTACGGCATGCGTTAAATTAAAAATTATAATTATACAAATTACAAGTAATATTTACTTTGCATTTTCTGTGTTTGGTGCGGCGGCCTGCATAGAAGAGGTTGATAATGTAGGATTATCCAAAAGCTAAATTTTGCATAATAAAAAGAAAAAGCAAAAGAAAATAAATAAAATAATTTAAAATAAACGTATTGAAAGTTACAAATCATATAAACATAAAAATTAATACGAAAGTATTAACTTCGGTTGGACCGAAGTTGATATGCTCTTCACGTTGTGAGGCTGTATTCCATATTGTATAAGATTTTTTTATAAACTTTTTGTACTTTTTAAAATTTTTTGGTTATAATTTATTTAATAAAACTGCCGATTTTCGTTATATCTGAATATACTCTTGATATTACATATTTAGTTGCTGTGCTAAATATTGGGTACACTCTGCTGTCGATAAGCACAAATTTAGACCGGTTCTAGTCACAAATTAATTTGTAAAAATATTTAATATTTTTTTGCGCTCTATTAGGTTTATTCCTTTTGCAGTCGAATTATGCGTTCTAAAGGCCTTTTTGCTCTTTTTTTTAAATACTTTTAGGTAATAAAGCTAAATTTATTCTATTGCTCCCTAAACTCAGGAGCAGTATCATGCTTTCAAAACATGCTTTCTCAAACTCCAATAATTGATCTCTATCATCGCCTGGAAAACTTCCTAAGCTTTTTTAAAATATCAGTTGCGCAATATTATGCTTTCAAAAGACAATAGCAACATTCCTACAGATTTTGCAACAGATCCTTATCAGATCTTTGCAACAGTTTAAAGACTCCAAACTCAAAAACGTATGTCAGATAAAACTTCAGTAACTTTTTTAATATCAGATTAATGCTTATCTTTCATGCTTTCAAAAGACAATAGCTTCTCGAATTAATAAAAGACTTAAAAATTTTAAAGCAAGTATTACACCCACGTGAAGAGCATAACTAGTAAAGTTTTTAACAATTTTAATTTTCATTTTCGAATTGGGATAGTTGTTAGACGCTGAATTTGGATTAGCCAATGTTTCACTTACTTTGGTGCGCTTACAAAATAAACAAAATACAATTCATTCGCTTTGATGGAGGGGGACAATTTCTTTTTCAAAATTTTTACAGCGCGTCTTCACTTAACTCTCACATTTACTTACCTCACTTGACAACATATGCAGTGGTACACCCAGATTTTCACCATTATAGCCCAAAACAGCGCCGAGTTTGACTATGTAAATGCCAGAGAGACGACGCAGTGATTGTAAACGCAGACGCAGATCGGTTAATCTGGAAAGGGTTCTAGAATTTTAAAACACATGTTTATAGCTCTAAGCATGGTAAGTTCTGATGAAGGGTTAGAATGGGCGGACGAAAAAATTTTGAGTACCAAAATATACGCAACACAAAAAAAATATATAATGCCAAAAGATAATTTAAGCAAATAATAAAAAAACAAGCATAATTATTTGCTCGAATTGAAATGTACTACATAAAGAGTTTCGAAAAAAAAGTATATATAATATAAACTACAATACACAAAAAATACAAGAAAAGAAAATAAAACTATTTAATTTGGATTGAATGGAGCGTGTAGGTAGGTACTTGTTAAGTGGCTAAAAGTGCAAATGTTTCTAAGGACATTTCTGGTGGGGCATTTAATGGAAGGTAGATACTGTGCAGGGTTTTGGGCGGAGCTGGGAATGTGGCAAAGTTTTGTGAAACGTGACTTATGGTTGTGCTTTGTGTGTTTGTGGAGAGAGATAGGCAGCGTTTAGCAGTTGTTGCATAAAAATGGCAAGCAATTTACTCCAATTAGCAAAAGTTTGGCTAGTTAAGTGGGAGTTGGGGTAGGCCATTGGAAGGAATACACGTTTGATTTTTTTTTATTTTAACAACTACACAAACTACTTAAAAAGATACAAAGGCGGCTGTTATAAAACTAATGTACTAAATAACAAAAAATGGCCCAACTAACGCTCGTTCAAGCAAAACTTTCTCAGCATAGCCCAAAGGGCTAAACTCTTTGCTGCTCCAATACACTATAACTTCTGCTTGTTTGATCAGTTTCAGCTTTTTAGCTTAGCTTTTAAGCAAATATACGCGCATAATTTCGTTCCGCCCTAGGCACTGGCAAACCAGACACTTACCTTTCATAGGTGCGCTGTGACTGCTCCGCAGAACCCTCCACAGAGCGTAACAATTGATCTGCTGCATCCTGCAGACTGACAACACGTGGTTCACAGCGTTCCAATTCGGCACGCAAGTCTTTGAATTTATTGAACTTGCTTTCCAGCACGCTACGTTCTTCGGTCAGATCTACCGGTTCCGAAGCTTTGATATTTTGTTCAGTAGCGCGCAACCATTCGACAAGTTCATCAATGGTCTGATGGAACTCGCTGTTGCCCATAAGTGCAGTCTGCAGCAATGCCTGCCATTTGGTAGCATTTATGCAGACATTATTCCAACGTTCATTGTCCGCTTCCAGACGTCCACGCAGCTGACGCGCTTTTTCCGTATCCAACGTATGTGTGGTCAAATGATCACCCACCACATTCAACGATGATATGATAGACTTGTGACTTTCCAAATCCAGCAAGAATTCACGATGATCTTGCGTTACATCCTCCAAGAGTTCTATGTTTGAGGGCGGGCTGGTTTGTGAATTTTGTGTGCTTTCAGCAAACTGTAGCCACTGCTCGAGACGCCACAAATCGTTATCAATCTGTTGCCAGTTGCGTTGCGTGCAGAGCGGACACGTTAGGCGGCCGACCTCGCTGTGTGGAACAAAGAATATTTCACATGAGTAAGGTTTACAACAAAAGCGTATTACAGCTTGTATGGGATGTATACTTTTACACATTCCAGCTAGTTGCGTTTCTCCGTCTAGTCTTGGTAGCTATTGTCGGAGAAAGACAACTTTGCGGTGTGTTTTATGGCATGCAGGTAGCTTTTGCACTACGTTCAACACTTACTGTGTGCAGGTGTATTTATAGGCCGCAGGTAGCAGACCTCTGCGCAGCGACAAGAACGCGCATGATCATGAGCAAGTTTTGGTTGAGTGTGAAAGATTTTGTTTGTGAGTGTTATGCGTGTTTTTGAGATAAAAAAGGCGGAATGGAAAGCAATAAAAACAAGAAACATTTTGTTAGGAAACCGTAACCAAACAACAAGCAATTGTCGTCACATGAACTTGAGACTTACCTTGCATTTTGATCGTGATGCTGTCGCGCTTTCCACTGCGATTGCAGTGTATCAAAGCGCAGCGCCAACTCTGCCACAGTGTCAACCTGTGCGGCCTCATTATCCGCCTTGCATTCGGTCAGCAGCAAGTTACTCAAATGCTTGATTAGTTCCGTTGAGGATTGTGCATTGCCCAGCAACTTGGACATTTTTTGTGGTCCAGGCTTACGCGTTTTGTCAGCAATTGTGCGCTGTAGTTCTTCCATGTTTGTTTTACACTCATCTATGGCGGATTCTAGTTCCATTATGTAGGCATCCTTGGCAGTAATGGAGGTTTCACGTTGCATTTGTTCCCTGCGCAGGCGTCGATTGGATAAGGTATTCACCTGCACACCTGCATCTGCTTCACCCACACGCGTTGCGGCGATTAATGCTTCGGGTAGCGCAGCAGCAGCACGTGCTAACCATTTGGTCTTCAATGTTGTAACCTTGGTTTGCACGGTTTTCCAGAGCGTTGTATATTGACTTACAATGCTCAAAAGTTGTGTGAGTTGTTCCTGATGCTTGGTGCGCGACTTGGCATCTTGTGCCAAGTCATCAGCTTGCTTAATTTGTTGCTCTGCTTGTTGCAGTTTACGCTCCAAGCTTTCTAGTTTTTCCAACACAGCCTTTGGATCTGCATTTCCGCTCATATC
Source organism: Chymomyza procnemis (assembly GCA_035046065.1). NCBI lineage: Eukaryota > Metazoa > Arthropoda > Insecta > Diptera > Drosophilidae > Chymomyza > Chymomyza procnemis. The sequence goes on from JAWNOJ010000004.1 coordinate 20,806,075, forward strand.
TTCCCCATTGGGCAGTTGCTCCAAGGCTTTTTCTATAACTGTCAGCGAGTTGGTGGCATCCTTTTGCGCTTGTTGGAACTCACGCAAAACCTTAGCATCCTTGTCAATGGTGTCCAATACCGCATTGCAGCGTGGCGTTAGTTGTCGCCATTTAGTCAGCATTACCTTGGTGGGCAGCGTTAGTTTCTGTATGTTCTCGGGCTCAACGCCTGCACTCATTGTCAGCTTTGCATAGTTTTGCTCCAGTTGGCGCAGATTAATTGCCTGACTTTCCAGCTCCTTAAGCTTGGCTACTACTGTTTGTTGACGCTCCTCCAGTTTCTGTTTGTCGGGTTGCTTCAAATCGCGTTCAAAACCGCTAATGTCTGTTTCTTGTTTGCCCAGCCAGTTCTTATGCTCGGTGGTCAACTTGATTAACTGTTGCAGTAGATTCCATATGCTTAGTATGCGTTGTTTACGTTCTGCCGATTGACTGCACACATTCTTCCAACGCTTCTCGAGGCTTTGTGCCGAAACTGCCAGATTTGATGTATTCACATGAGTACGCCAGGTATCCGCATCGTTTAGCAGCATTTCGACCAGATTCAAGACCTCGCCTACATTGCTACTGTGATGCTCTATGGAGCGTTGTATTTTTTCGTGCTCCTTCAGCTTGGCTTCAATCACATTTGGCGTGTAGGACTCAAAGCTAAGCGGTTTGTCCAGCTGTGATTCTACCTCGAACATCCAAGCGCGTATGACGGCAATACGCTCCTCTAGACGCAGCAGAGTCATCTTCAAATCGTTGATTTTGTTTGATCTTTGCTTGCACAAATACTTCAGGCGTTCCCAGCGATCTATTAGGGCATCAGATTTTTCTTGCACATTAATACGTACGCTCTCGGCATTGGGTGTGGCATCGCTATAAAGCGACAACAGTTCTCTGCCTGTAGACAGCAGCCATTCACGATCTTTGTCACGCAGTAGCAGCTCAGCATTGATTTGTTTCTCCAGTTGCTTGGCGGCATCTTCTGGATTCGCTATGGCTGAGATATCTGAATCGCGTTCAACACGATGCTCCAGGCTTTGCAGCCACTGTGAGATGCGTTCGTAACGCTGGTTATAAACAGACAGCAGCGAGAGACGTTCTTCTATGGTATTAATCAGTGTTGCCAGTTGATAGTCCAGATCAGCATGTTGTTGCCAAAGCAGCCAAATGCATTGACGTATAGCCTTCATATCATGCGGACTTATGCACTCTTTAAGCTCCTCTTGTGTTACCGTCAAACTTTCCAAATCTGGCGTCTGTGCACCCAATTTGATGCGTTGTGCACGTAAGGCACCCAAGCGCTCTTGTATGGCCTGTGGTTGGGTAGGCAAATGTGCAGCAGTAGCATCGACCAGCTGCTGTGTGCGCACAAACTCATCCTGCAATTGGCCAACGCGTTTTTCATAGGATGTGGAGAGCTGTGTAACACGGTTGAGGAAACCTTTCCAAGTCTCTAAAGCAGCGCGTAGATTATTTATACGCTGTGCCACGCTAGCCTGCTCCATGCGTATAGAGGTGGCCAAGGCATCGTCGCAGAAACGCAACAATTCCTGTTGTTGCTCCTTAAGTTGTGCGCTCATTTGCTCACCGTGCGGCAATGTCTGCAGCAGCGCATCCAAACGTTGTTTAAGATGCGGCACACGTTTAAGATGTATGTAGCGCAACTGTAGGGCACTGCGCTCCTTTTCGCGCTCTTTCAGCCAATCTAATAAACCCGCCAGGTCTACGCGATAGGCATTCCAGCTACTAACGCGACGCTCTAGCTCACCATTGCGCTGCATGATGCGTGACAGTGTTTCATTATGCAGATTTGTCAGCGCCTTATACTGTTCCGACATATCCGGCTCCAATTGTGTGTCTGAGAGCACACTCTGCTGTGAGACGAGTAAATTTTGATGTATGGCACATAATTGCAGCTGCTCCTTTAGGCTGGTATAGTCTTCGGGTATGGCACATGAAAGGAAGGACTGCACATGTTGCAGATACTGACGCCACAGACGCAATGCTTCGGCACTGTTTTGTGTGCGCACAAGACGTGTGGACAGGCGATGATACTCCTGGAAGGTATCCTGGAATATCTTCTGCCACAATTCAAGCACTTGTATAATACTATCATCTTGTCCATCTGCACCGAGTAGTGTATCGGCATTTGCGTTCGCATTGTCCTGTTGACGATCACGTAGCTGCTTAAGCTGTTCCTCGGTACGCGCTAATGTTAGTAAATGATTTCGCAGCGTAATCAGCTGTTCCTCACTTTCCTTAGGTGTCTGAGGTATCTCGCGTGCTATGTCCTAGAAAAAAGGAAAACACAAAATTGCATTAGTTAGTGGTATGTAAATAATCTCAATATTTTATGCATTCATAAGCAACTGGACGCTACACTTTGTGCATGGCTAATTGGCTGACCCTAATTGCTGCACATACACTTGTCCACGACTCGAGTTACCTTTGCTGCCCACTGCATGGCTTCTTTTGCTACCACCAACCAACCAACCAACCAGCCAACTACAACACAATAATGACAACAAAATGTTGTAACTCTTTCCGCAAACTGGCAATGACCTCATGCAAACGACACGCGTGTCGTTTTCGAACTGTCTGGCCATATAGCCATGTGGAGTTACTAAGGGGCCAGGTTTGCATATGCATTTGAAAAAGGCGCACCGTGGTGCAAGGTTGAGCGACGATGTGGCAAAAGCATCATTGCAATAGAGTGTTGTGGGCAGTGAAAGGAAAGGCCTCTTTGATATAAGTATAATCGAAAGCAACTACCAAATTAAAGTTGCTCGGTATTACTGTGTCATATGAAGAAAATGCTAGTAAGATTTGACTAGCCGGAGATTAGCCGGTGGGCGCTTTTGAAAGCTTTTGTGTTCTATTAGTGTGCTGGCCCCATATTGGCAACCAATGAAAGTAAGACATAATCCCATAATTACGATTCGACTTGCCAGAGATAAGCCGGTGAGCCCACATAGGGCGCTTGAGCTGTTCCCTTCTAAAATGTCGGCATTCAGCGCTGCAGTTATTGGCTGACCACTAACCACTGTAGCCTGTTGCTTAGCTACTAAACTTAATACACGCTATAAAATATGCAAAGCTTTGCCACAATTCACTGCCCATTTGTCTTTTTTATTTTTATTTTTTTTCCTACAATCATATGACATAATTCTATTAAAATTTTATAGGACTGCCTTAACAATTTTCACGCCTTACTTTTGGAATCAATAATACGGCTACTCGATAACCATAGCCTGGATACCACGGTAAAATTTGAAACAAAAAAAAAGTTTTTCAACTTTTAACCCACTTAAAATAGCATGTCCTTCGTTTTGGATTAACTAACAACAACTACAACAATAACAACAATTGTAACAACAGCAACAACAGCTTCTAACAGCGCTTACACTATTATTATGTTGTTGTCTTTAGCTATACAGTACTGTATGGGATTTTCCACACGCTGATTTTGAAGCTTTTGGGCACACAGTTCCCTGCCAGTCAGCATGCATTGTAATCGATAAACTTTGTCGATTTCATTTGGCGTTTTTTGCACTCAACCCAAACCCATTATTAAACACTCACCTGCTGCGCATTATTCAGGTATTGCCTGCTCTGTGTCACTTGTTTCTCAAGCGTTTTACGTTCCTTATCCTGATTTTCGGCAACATTTGCTAGCGTGGTAATGGCTTCCTTGCACTCAACCAAACGTTGACCCAAAGCATCCAATTCACCTTGCATTAGCGTCGAAGCATCCAGTCCAACATCGGCGGCTATTTTGCTTACAATCTCACGCAGCTCCAGCAAACGTTCATTCTGCGTATTCAGATTGTCTTGGCAGACCTGTTGTTGTCATTATACAGAGAAGATATGTAGTTAGTTTTATTGTTAGCTGCATGCTAAATGTCATTTATATTATTTATATTTAGCTTAAGCCGGCCGGCCAAAAACAAATACAAATAAAGTACAAAAAATTGAAACAAAAGCAAATTGTAGTGTATTGTACATAGGCAAACAACACTCGCCCCCTGCTTATCGCTACACTTTTGGCTGCAGTTCAACTCGCAGTGCCATAATGTGTGTGTAATTAATGTCTGGGCTGGCAGTGTGAGTGTGTGAGTGTGTGTACTTTCGTTTTCAATTTAGTAAACAGGTCAGTCCCTGGTCTGTGCCTGCCATAGACTATTTATACGTAAGCAAACCATTGCTATCATTTAAATGAGTGCATTGGACGGCGGCCTTATTTTTTCTTTTTTGAAACTATTTAAATATTATTGGCGCCTCTAACTTCTCCAAATTGGGCATGACATCATAGCTACTTTTTAGCAATTTTAACACATTAACAGCCATAATTTAATGTAACACTCATTAGCATAATACCCTTTTGGACGTGTCTCGCCCACAAGCAGCACGCTTGATCATAAAAGATCATTAAAGCGCCACCATTTTCAACTATGATATCATGCAGTTATGCTTTAGTCCCGCGCCCCACTACTAAGGGCTCTGCTTTTACCCGGTTCTGTAACTATGATATCATCTACTACTACAGCTTTATCACAAATTGCGCTGTGACATTGAAATACTACAATATTTCCCAATTTCTGTGTCGCTTGCTTGGAATTTATCTTAAGCTGCTCGCGCTCTTGGCCTGCTAAGTACTTATGTACATACATAAAAATATGTGTACTCGCAGCACTTCCCATGTATGCCAGCTCATTATGCGTTTGGCCTGAAGTTGTTGAGATAAAAACAGCTATATAAACAAACCGAGTTTGGGTGTTGATAAACCCCAAAAATATAGTTGTGTGAAACAACAGTTGGCCATATTAAAAATAATTACAGTGCGTTGGCAAAGCGCAAATCGACTTTGCTATATAATGATCAATAGACCAGTCCCATAGACACAAAATAGTTTCCAAAAAAAAGCGTTAATTTTTAAAGCAAAGCTATAGCTTTGTTGCCTATAAATATAGTTTCGGAAATCGTTGGGGCTGGCATAACATAATAATTTATGACACCAATACGCCGATAAAAGCGTTAACTCAAGTTGGTTAGGCCTAGACCATTACAGGCGATTACATGACGCTAGCGCGCTGTGCTGGTCTAAAACTAAAAATCAATGTAATTACAGCTTGGCCACCACCCGGCCAATAATTAATGCCCAATGGAGCGTTTGCTAGGCGGCACGAATTCTCTGCATACCATTTTATTTTGGCGCCAAATTCTATACCCATCGACTTGAAGTTTTGCTTTTGTTTCTATTTTTCTGTTTTAGACGCACACTCCCACTGTCTAGATAGCGTGCAGAGTTGGCTAGATAAAATGTCACGACACTTACCTTGGCATGTTGCATGGCATCCAAGGGCTGCTCCAAGGCTTTAACGCTATCCATTTGCTGTTCGATGCAACTCTTAACAGCCGCTGAGGCGTTACGATATTTATCCCAAAGCTCTACAGCTCGCTGATAGCGTGTGCAGAGTTGTTGCAAATTCTCCGAGGTATCATGCCAGGCCACTACAGCATCCTGCACGGCGGATTCAATTTGTTCCACAATTTGCACATCACAAGTTTCGATAAGCGGCTTAGCAGCACCTTTCAGCTCATGGAGCAGTTCCTCACGATTGTGTAAATCGCCCGCAAGACCCTATTTACAAAAGAAAACAAAGTAATTTTAATATAAATTTAATAAATAAAAGCATAATACAAAAATAATACCACTGCGACGCGTTACACGCGATGCGCGACTCTTTCGAACTTAACGTAAACTGTTCGCGGTGTGAAAGCTTTAACGAAGTCAACGTGTATCGCATGCAGGCAGAGCTTTTGTTCAAGAGCTTTTTTACGCACAGTTTGAGAAGCACTGCTTGAATCAGTTTAACTTTTGAAAATAATTGTAATTAAGAATTTATTATATTGTAAATCGGGTGTATCTGTTAGTTACATCTGTGTGTAATATGCTCAATGTACATGTGCTGACTGACCCGCGGTACAAAGTGCGCTCTCTTTTTGTACTTTTTGTTTTTTGTTTAGAAAATAGAAACGAAAACAGATTGCTGATAAGCGCATATTCGCATGACATATTTGACGCGAAAAAAAGATGCGAGCAGGTAGAGATTATTACTTAGAGATTGCTAGATAAGCAGCATGCCATCGAAGCAACATATTCTACCGAATTTTGGTCTGAAATTTTATCTAGAACTTGCAGTTTACAGTATAGCTATATGTTTTATAATTTCAAGAAGCTTATATTTTCAAAAACGCTGCTCTGCTGTTCTTTTAATTGTAGAACAAAGTGTTGAGTTGATTATAAAAAGCAATAAAGTATAAATACCAATCTATAATTTTTTTAAACCATTTTTCTAAACAGTATCGAGCATTTAGTAGATCATAAGTTTCCATACTATCAATTAAAGTTCAAAAGTCATAAATATGTTGAACATTGATCATATTACCGTTTGGAAGTTTAACTTTAGAAATGTTACAAAAGTAACGAAGTATTTATTGAAAACTGTAATTTTTTAATTCGGCATAAAAAATATATATCCGTCTTCCCATAATTTTATCATATTCGGTTATATAAATATACAATTTTTTTAAAAATAAATTTTCAACTTACCTCTAAACGTTCGGTGGCTTTACGCAGACGCTCATAGTCCACTTGTCCATGCACGCGTATGAGTTCCATCATAAAGTCAGTTTCTTGCACAGAACCATGTACTAACTCAAGCTGACGTTCATAGCGTAACCAGAGCGCCATGCGATTACGTAAAATGGCCGTGATGTTGGTACATTTGCTTTCCAAGAATGCATGATCATCTTGCAGCTGTGAGATATCACGCTCAAGCTTCACTGGCGAGACAGACATCTTCAGACGCATGGGCAACGTGTGTAACATTTGGCGTATACGCATAATTTCTTGCCAGCTTGACATGAGATCTTCGCCCACGCCTTGGCAATCCTGTAGAGCTTTTTCCAGCACATCTGCACCTTGGCGTTCAGCGGCTTCGCACTCATCAAGTATGACCGAAATCTTAGCTTGATGCTTGCGTTGATTGCTAATACCTTCCTGTATTGCTTGCAGCTGCTCGCGCAGCACCGAAGCACCTTCAAGTTCTTCGGCTATTTGTGTGCTTATTTTGTGGGATAACGCAAACAGCTGGCCGACTTTTTCGGGCTCAACAGCCGGTTCCTGCAGTCCAACACGACCCAATTCATTGCCAATAAAACCAACACGAGTACGCAGTACTTGTATGCGTTCAATGTATAGACAAAGTTCTTCCTCGTTTTTGATGACACCCTTCATGCTTGTCAAGGTCAGGTATATTTCCTGTAGCTCACGCTCGACTAGCTGCAACTTCTCAGCAGCCGGCATTTCCTCAGAGGAAAGACTTTTGACAATGTTATTCTGTATTTGCTCTATGGCCTGGGCCACAGCTTGCCAGCGATCCTCGAGTTGTGCATGGAATTGCCGTTGTAACATTTCGTCGGCCAGCGGTATGACTTGGAGTGATTTTTCGAAAGTATGACCTGCCTCGTTACGTATATTATTATGTAGCTCAAAGCGTGCTTTTATTTCCCAGAATTGACGCATATGCTCTATGGGCTCTGCTGTAGATGGTGCGGCGGGTATTTGTATTTGACGCAGCTCATGTTCAGCTTCGCGTACAAAGGCCTCCATTTTGTCGGTTTGCTGTTCGTATTGTATCCAAATATCTTTGAAAACCAGCAAACGATGCAGATAAAGTGCGACCTCTTCGCGTAGCTTTAGTAATACTATCAAAGCTTCATTGGTTTCTTCGACAAGATTAGGTGCCTGCACCAACTGCTGCAGCTTGTTGGCTATGTTCGAAAGCTGAGTCATCTTGACATAATGATGTGAGATGTCATTGCTGAGTGACTGATAAAGTGTGGTATACTGATCATAATCCGCAGAGGTTACGGCAGACAGATCAGGCACACGTTGCTGTGCCACCTGCAACCATTGCAGCTCATCACGCATGCCCTTCTCCAACACTGTCCAGCGGGAAGCGGCCTGTACCAGCTTGGACGAACGTTCTGAAGCCTTTTCAAGTAGCACAGTGGCGCGATTATATAGCTCCTTGTGCAGCTCTGAGTGCTTCTCACGCGTCTCGCTATCTATGTTCTCCTCCAGGGATTCAAGCATGGCACGACAATGACTCAGATTAACAAAGAACTTGCGTTGTTTCTGCACTTCATTGTTAAGCTGCTCCAGCGTGCTGGACACTATGGGACTCTCAACTAACTTGTCAGCTAAGACAGTTATGTTGGTGAATTCTTTCAAGGTTTGTTCATATTCCTCTGCCAGAGATTGCAATTGCAGTAAACGCTCACGTTCAGCTTTAATGTTATTCTCAATGTTTTTGCTGGTCTCGTAGGCAATGTAGATGTCCTGAGGCATCTTTTTGCCTGGGAAATCACGCTGCAGAGCGCGAGCATTCTGCATAACTTGTGTGATCTTTTGCTGCACATCCGCATGCTTCTCTTCCATTTCATCTAAATGTATAAGTTTCGAAGAGAGTGGGTAATCTTGTGTGCTCAACAGCTCGTAACGTTGTTGCAAATTATCCAGCACATTGGTAACGCTATCCAACAGCAACACAAACGTATTCCACTTTTCTAAGTCCTCGGTGTCTTGCAGTTGATTGTTCTGGGTGACATGCTCAACAGCATCAACGTGTTCTTTAAGTGTATCCACGCATTGAAGTAACTCTGGTGCGGCTAATTTATCGGCTTCCACCAACTGATGCTCCAAAGTGTTCACATTGTGTTTGATCGTATTCAACTCACCATTAAGTTTATTGTAGTTATCCAGTTTTTGCTCAGATGGACCTTCATTTGAGTTCTGTCTTATAAGATACACACGATACTCAATGGTTTCCAACCAGGTGGATACCTTTTCAATGACAGTAATCACAGTGGTTTGAATAACTGTCTGATCACCGCTACGTATAGCTGCATCTACGTCTTGCAGACCCTCGTTAACTTCCTGCAAACGTTGTTCGGCGGGCACATCCTTTATCTGTTCGGAAAGTGTAGCCAAATGCAGTATATTGCTCAAGGGTGTCTGCTGCTGTGGGGTAGTTTGTTTCAGATGCTTAATGCGATCACCAATAGCTTCCTTGGTCTCTGTCAAAAGAGTTGTGTGCTTTGTCTTTACAGCCTGTGGACCCGGGTAGTGTGTTAAGCTTTCAGACGTTATTAGCGCTTGGGACAATTCTATTGGTGTTTTATCCACAGTTGTAGTAGCTGTTAGCCAAACATTATCTTCAACATCCGGTCCAGGCGTAATGGGCACAACCAATTCTTCCGTAGGCGAAGCAACTTCTTCAATGGTCACAGAAGCCTTTGGACCACTGCGTGGCTTGCCGCCGCCTTGCTGTGAAGCAATGCTTACCTTGTTCTGCTCTGTTATATGAACTGGCAGATCTGGATATTCTTCATAGACAGTGGTCTTGGTGATCTGTAGCTGAACCTTATGTGGTTTCTGTCCATCTTCTGTTATTGTGTCAATTTCAATTGCATCATTAGTTGGTGTAACATGTGGTACATCTTCAATTTCTTGATTGGTGGACACAACAATGCCCGATTCTGTAAGTAGCTCTGGTGCAATTTCGACTGTGACATTGATTTGGGGCTCCGCTGCTGGCTCGCTTTTATTTGATTCAGACTCCAACTTGGTATCGCGCTTGGGCTTCTTCTTATCTTTCTTGGACTTCTTTTTATCCTGCTTAGGTAACTCCATAGTTTGCGTGTATTCATATAGCGTGGGCTCGATTTCAGATGTATCTGAATCGGGCGGTATGGCTACAGTAGTTTTAACCTCCAATTCATAGGGTTCTGAAACCGATGTTATAGTCAGCGAACTATCATCCAGTGAGATAGGTTCCTTCTCCATTGGTGTCGTTTGCGCCCCGCTATCACTTACTTCAATGAGCTCCACAGTACTAGTCGCTCCGTCAGCTGACTCTGGTTTTATAGTTGCCGGCTCTGGTGTAGCTGTTTGCACATGGGATTCAGTGGTTGTGGTAGTTTCAGTGATGGTTGATTGTTCAGCAGTTGGAATTGGTAAATCGGTAGTCAAATCTTTGACCAATTCAGTTACTAAACCGTGCACAACGTCACTGCTGGCTGGTTCTTTTTCACGTGGCGACTCCTTTGGTGTAGTCTGCAACTCTTTGTCGATGGTTGTAGTTACAGTTGTCTGACTGGATACTTCCACAGTATCCGCTGGCGAACCACTAAGCTCCGTTTGAATTTCACTGCTTGTGTGCTCAACTGTTTTCGGAGCTTCATCGCTTTGCGGTGTGGTCTGTGCTTCGGTTTCTGTAATTTCCAGCACCAAAGTTTGCGACTCATTTTCCTGGCTGTCGGGTTTCACATCCATACTTGTTTGCACTGCCATTTCGTCTAACTGAGGACGATGTTCTGGTGATGTCTGTGAGGACTTGATGACCGTTTCGGCTTCTACAACGGGCAGTGGTGAAGGCGCTCTAGGCGTAGTTTGCTGTTCTTCGTCTTCAACAATAGCCAGCTCAACTACTTCGGTTGGTATGACTAGCTCTGTAATGGGTGTTCTTGGTGATTCAGAGGCTGGTGAGATGATTGCATCTTCTACTACTTTAACAGTAGTATCTATATCCATGCTAGATAAGTCACTCTCTGGGCTAATCTCAACAATCGATTCGTGGCGCACTTTGCCTTCAGACTCAATGCTTACTGTATCGTCACGTTGCGAGTTATCGGACGATGCTGGCAAGTGAGAATCCTCATCTACCTTAGCCTTTTCTTTTTGCTTCTTCTTCTTGCGTCTCTTTTTCTTTGAATCGTTTGAATCGGCGTCCTCGGCTAACGTTTTGTCTTCTGCTTCATAACCTGTTTCATGGACCGATTCCACTTCGACTTCGGAAATAGGTGTCTTTGGTGCTTCTATGGGCTGAGGTTCTTCTTTGTCCGTATCTTTTCTTTTCTTTTTCTTTCGACTTCGCTTAGCATCATCGGTCGCCGTGGTCGTTTCAACAATAGTCATGCTAACCTTCGCTGGTTTTGCAGATGTCTCTTCGTCAACGCCGGTTGGTTCCGATGTCATGACCACCTTCAAAACACCCGCACCATTATCGACAATAGATGGCGCTGTAATCTGATAGGATTTGCGCGGAGTTTCCGAAGCAACAGCCTCACCGGAAATAAACATTTGCGTGGCAACACGCAGATCAATTTGAGGTGGCCTTTCATCGGCGCTATCGAGAGAGATACTATCTTGTGGAGTGGGCTGTTCTTTTTCAGGCAAGACATTTGACTTCTCAGTTTGCAGGAAAGCTTCCAATTCAGTCTTCGGTTTGGTAAGTGGTATTTCTGTTTGCTGTTGTTCTGGACCTGTTGTAATAGTAGTGCTGGTTGTTGTTATGGTGATACTGTCAGTAGCAACCGGTGCTGGCTCAGTCTCTTGTGGTTTTGTTGTCTCTACTACCTCAGATCTTGGCTCAAATATATCCACAACTGGCGCTTCTTCTTTACCGGTTGTTATAGTAGTGCTGGTGGTAGTTATCGTTATAGATCCTGTTACAGGAGTTGGTTCAGTCTCTTTTTGTTCTGTTAGCTCTGCATGTTGTGGTTGTGGCTCGAATTCATAGGAATCCAAAGACAATGAATTACCCGTCTCTGGACTTGTGGGCCATATGGTTTCAGCGGGCATAGATGATGCTGTGGTAACTGAAGCAGGTGGCGCCAAATCTTCTTTATGCTGCGAGAAGTCTATGTTGGTTGGCCTCAAGTGATGTTCCAAAGGCCAAATTTCTTGTATGTCCTTTAGTTCTGGTTGATGCTCAGGCGCGGTATCGACTAAGCTGCTGATTATTGTAGTTGTTGTGGTTGTCTGTACGGCTGGTGAGATAGTTTGAGTAGTGGTTTTCACTTCCGTTGCTTCTGGAACATTAACAGGACTGGTAGAAGCAACAACTACGGGTTCTGCAACATCTACTTGTGGTGCAGGCAATTCAACAATTTCTACTGGTGCTTCTTTTTTATGAATAGTAGTAGTACTTGTTGTAGTTGTTGTCGTTTCTGTTGTAGGTTGTGTCTGTTGTTGTTGTTGTTCTTGTGGTGTTGTGGTGCTGATGTTGGTAGACTCAATATCAAATACCTGTTGCGGCGGTTCTACTGTCGGTTGCGACAGATCCGTTGCAACTTCTTCAATGACCACGCCGGGTTCGGCCATCATGCGCTGGAATTCCTCTTCGCTCACCACTTTGCCGTTTACAGTACGCACAATGTTTACATCAATATGTGGCGCAGTTTCTTCCTCAGTCAGCTCAATTTCCTCCGGCTCTTCAATGACTTCCTCAGTTATATGCTCCTTGCCATCAATGACCACCACACGTTTGATGATCTTGCGTGTTTTGCGTATAACTTTACGTGTCACCTGCTGCACTACAGCACGAATGCTGCTTTGTGTTTGTAAAGCATCTCCAGTTTGAGGCAGTTGTGCAGCATTTAAGTAGCTTACATCGCCTTCATGCAAGCGCACATTACCGCCGTCAACATCCGGACTATGCAGTTGTTCGTATTGCTCAATAACAGGCTCTGTTTCGAATTCTTGCACCACAACGGTCTCTGGCTGAGTGCCGTCTACAACTGTACCGCGTGTTTGATGTGTCACTACCGTGCGATAGCTGCCTTCTTTGGGATCAGCGCTAGTATCTGTCGTCTGCACATTCTCAAGATTAACTTGGCCTGTGGACTGCACTTGTATGTTTCCATCGGCATCGCTTATAGTTTCAATTGAACTAATTTGCTGTTGCTGCACAATTTGCTGACGCGTGCGTGTTACCTTCTTTAGTACAATATGCTTTGTGCCATCTGGACCAACAACCACCTCTGTGGTTGTTTCATCTGGTTCAACAAAAGTGGTTTCAAACGATTGTGGCACATTTTTGAGTATTAGCTCAGTTGCACGATCTACACCTCCTTGTGGTCGCTGATGATAACGCGCTTCGATTTGCACATCTTCTGGTATTTCCGGTGCATTCTTGTTCAACACTGTATCTATTTGTATGGTTTCTTGACCATCTTGCAATTTTTGTGTAACCACTATATCTTCGGTGGGCATACGTTCTTTCTGCGTTTGTTGTGCTGCCTCTGCAGTCTCTACTACAATTGGCGTGGGTTCAGCAAAACTGGTCTGTGCCTCGGCAGTTGTTTGCTGCACTTGTGGCTGTAGGCTGCTGGATGTTTGCGTTTCCACATAAATGCCAGTAGGTTTGACTTCCTCTTCTGGCATAGAGGTAGAATCTATTGTATTTTCATTCGATTCTATGGACTCGCGTGATACGGCTGCAGCTATGGGTGGCTGTATTTTTGCATCAGCCAGCACGCGCAGACGCTGCTCCTCATCAGCCTTGGCCTTGCGCAAATCCACTATGCGTTTCTCTATGGTAAAGATGCGCGTTGTGGCTACAGTAATTTGTTCACGCAGTATGGTAATAATGCTTTGTAGCTGTTCCATTAAGGTATCAGCCAAGGGTGCAACATCGGGCTGCATTTGTAACTGACGTGTTTGTTCAACCAAGTCATCCATAGATTGCTGGCGATCCTTAAGCGTGCGTAATAGTTGCTGACTACGCTCTACCTGTGCCTTAAGTACTTGCTCATCTGTGCTGCTATTGCTATTGGGCTCAAAAGAGGCCAATTCGGCGGAGACCTCATTAATCCAACGCTCTAAATCTAGCAAATGTTGCTGGTATTCATCGATTTCTTGCTGGCGTTTCTTTTGGCTATGCATGGCATTCTGTTGGAAGTAAGCAAATGGCTTTATATTAAGTGTTTTGGGTTATAATAGGCATACACCTACCGCAATCATGGTAATGCCTTGCTGTGCGCGTCTGAGCAGTAAATCTATGCGATCCGTAGTCTCGTTAAGCAGACGCTCTGTGCTTGGATCCGTGGGCAGTGATTTGCTTAATTGCTTCAAATGTTGCGCTTCCTTCTCATGTGCCTCCAAATTGGTTTGGATTAGCTATGAGCAGGCAAAGAAATCAATTAATTTAGGTTTTTCTCAAACTTAAAACTAAGTACAACATAAGGGTTTTTGATGTTCCTGTCAGAACTGAGACAAAAATACACATGTTCAGCTACTACACATATATAGTTGAGGAACACTACTATTCTGTCCATATAAATAATTTATAAAAATAAAACTGCTGTTTCTAATATACGATTGTTTATGGAATGATGCAAATGTGTTATTTAAGTTTGTGTGACACACGCAGGCATCCAAAAATCGTTTCAATGTTTTTAGTGCTAAAATACAACTAATATTTACAGTGGGTCAGTAAAGTTAACTAACTACAATTTGGTATTTTTTTTTTATTTTTAGTTTTTAGCTGGTAGTGGTTATGGTTAAACGTGCCTCAAACATAAATAATGCTTTACGTTAAGTTTTTTGAATACAATTAGCATTACCTTTAATCCCTGTAGCATGCCTTCTAGGCTGTCTTGGTTCAAATTTCCAATGCCATCCTCGACGTTTGAAAGCGATTGTAGCAGTTCGTCGAGCTCTTGCGAAACTAGTTCCTATAGTTTTTAAATACACATTTTTGTGCGTTTTTGAACATTATTAGAAAATGGTTGATAAAAAAATCGTGTTAATATTATTAAATTTATGCTTATAAACATATATATATGTAATGTATAGCTTGTAAATATGGTTTATATATTTACATACATAGAGCATATAAGGTGTAAACTTTAAATGGATGCACGGCTGAGCCAAATAAATGATTTATGTATATTATATGTAAATAGTTCTTTAAATAACTATATCTTAAAATAAAAGAGTAACTGCATATAACATAGTAGCACTAACACATGCGTAAATATCATATATGACTTAAGGTAGCATAAAATTGGGGCCATATAGCTGTTAGGTTGTGTTGTAGGTAGGTATATAGACAGGCTTAGAGGAAAAAAAAGCACCAAATGCATAAAAATGCTAAGCATTTTTTATATTTTTAAAACTATTTCCGCTGCAGTCTGCTTGTCATTTCGTTATAGATAATACTCACTCTTTCTATAAATTTAAGTGATCTTGATTTAAACAGAAATTTTACTTTACAAAATTCTTGCGAAATGCGTGCAATGCACTTCTCAAATACACAATTTCAACTGAATAGCAAAATCGACGGTACGAAGACTGGCACACAGCTATTTTTGAGTGATAAATCGGCTAACCAAAAAAAAAATATATCAAAAACTTGTGCAGCTGCACTACTGCATCTCTGCACAGTGTCGGCCAATAATTTATGTGCAACTTACATTGGTTCACAAAACAAAACGCATACTTTTTTACATTGTTTTAAAAAAATTAGCGCAAAATTATCTTCAAACAAAAATAAATTAATTTTTGCAAGACTTTTAGAAGAACTTTCTAAGGAATCGAAAATTTTGCAGCACTCACTTCCGCTTGTCTTAAGCGGAAAACTATTATTTCGTTCATGTATATAACTTTTTTTTTATTAAAATATAATAAGTTTTCTTGAAGTCAGAAATTCGTGTTTTTTAACTTGACACAAATTAATGAATTATTTTTTTTTAACATATAAATTAATGATTATACGAAAACTGAGTTAAAAGTTAAAAACGTAAATAAAAACAGCTTACTCTTTGGTTGCACTTCATCTCTGCGAACTACACAAAATACAAGTAAGGCCGTACAGAAGTTAACAAAATAAAAAAATTTGACATTTTTATCGATTGTATTGCATTGTAAAAGATTGAAATATTTTTCGATTATAAAAAATGTCAAATTACACTTAATGAGAACAAAAATGTATTAAATTTTTTGTTTGTTTTTAATATTAAGTTTCAGCTCAAAATTTTGTAAATCACATTTACCAAAAAGGAAAGAATTATATATATATATATGACAAAAGATCATATAGCGAAAAATAATTTGAATTTGAACGTTAATTGCAGACGCAAACCGTATTTAGTTTTTTATTCTTATTTTGTGCATTTTTGTAATTCTTGTTGCAAAACTTTAAAATCAACTAGATTTTTTAAATATCGCAGTTGTACACAAACTTTTGACCGCCACTATACTTAGTTGCACATACATACACCACACCACGCTAGGCGTTTGTATATTTATAGCTAATTAAAAAAAAAAGGCAATATGCCGCATTTTGCGGCAAACAGCGCAAAAATGTTCTTCACTTTGTTTAAAGACGTAAGGGGCGCAAGGTAGAGCAGTACGTGCAACAAGGCAATGAACTCAAATATGAAAAATACTTGGTAAAAATATATATATTTTGGAACATGTTCAAGACGAAACATTTGTGTGCTGCGTGCAGACTATTGAGCAGCACTGTTTGTTGTTGCGTGTGTATTGTGTGTGTGCACAGTATGTATTTGTGTGTGGCGAGTGTGTTTCATTTGCGTGTCAGTGTTGCTCTATGTACAGAATAAAAATAAGAAAAAATACTTGAAAAATACTAAAAGAAATTCAGTTAAATATTCAGACGTGCACATTGGTTAACAGAAATATATAGTGTTTATTTATTGTTTTTTTTTTTCTCTTGTTTAAAGAAAATGTGTAAAGTTAACTACTATTATTAGTTATATGCTTTAACAATGGTTAATATCAAATTAGTAAGGAACTTTAATTACACTTGGTAAATGCAATTCAAACAAACATTAAGTTTAATTTAATATTAAGCACTAACTAAAAATAAAAAAAACTTTTAAAAAGACAAACGACACATGCAAATACAAAATGAAAAACTTAAATGTAAAAAAGAAAGAAATCAAAATTAATTTAGTTAGTATTTTTTGTGGTTATGGTCTTACTGCTTTTAGGGCGCCAATAAAACGGCAATGTTTCGACTAGCCAGGCAGCCCTTTATTTTGGGGGGCAACCTTATTGTGGGCCATTATTTGGGGCTGCTGGCAGTGCGGAACAGTTGTTTGTGGCGCCGCAACAACAACAAGAGCATTTGCCATATAAAAGCCATGAACAAATACCAAAACCACACAGAAAAGCTGCAAACATTAAAATTAGGAATAAACGAAGGCTCAATTGAATTTTCACCTTCTGGCGTTGTTGCAAATCATTGTCGGTTGTTGTTGTTGTTGCTGTAATGGTGGTTGTTGGACCATCGTTGGTTGTTGTCGTTGTTGTGGTGGTGGTGGTGACTGTGGTAGTCGTTGTTGTTGTACGTTTAAGCACATTATTTATTGTTTCTGGCACAACAACTTCACTGGGACTTTGTTGGTGTTGGTGATGTTGTTGTTGTTGATGATGATGATGTGGCTCATCAGTCACCGTCTGCGTTGTTGTCGTTGTTGTTTGAGCTGTTTGTTCAGTCGGCTCAACTGTAGCCGGGAACTGTGGCTCCTCTGCTCTCAACTCGGCTGTCACTGGTGTCGCTGGTGGCGTTGCTGTCGCTGTTGTTGTTTTCCTAAACTTATCTTCTATGGCGGAAGCAACTGGTAGCAAGGCAGCTGTTGCTGCTAGTGTTGTTGTTTGTGCTGTTGTTACTGCCGCATTTGCCGCATTGGACAACTTGTGAGTTGTGGCGCTCGCCAATTGAATTAGTGCATTGGCAACATTAGTTGCAGTTGAAGTAGTTTGTTGGGGACTTGGTTCAGGAATAGGTTGTACAGGGGTATCTAGCACAACGGGTGCTAGTGTTTCAGTGGTTTTAGTTGTGGTTAGTATTTCACCTTTAACAAATGTTGGTTCCGTTTCTACTACCGTTGTTGTTATATCTACGCCCTGAGGTTCGGCTTCTAAAGCCAAATAAGTACTTTGATCCCGCCAATGACCTACACCACCTGGCAGATCGGTAGACATGTACTCAGACGAGCAGCTACGATTCTGTCCATATTGAGCTGCATCAGGTTCGGGTGTGGGGGTGGCATTACCACTACTGCCGCTACCAGGATCTCGTTTATCGTCATCGTCATGCGGTTTACGTATTTCGGGTACAGTCAGTTCATTCCCATCGTTGTCGTCGTCATCGTCATCATCGTCGTCGTCATCGTTATTGTCGTTCTCCTTGTCGTTAGCAACATCAACTGGTTTTTTGTCTTTGTCAAGTTCCGCATTGGTACCAGTACTTTCAGATCGCTTCAGTCTATCGAGTTTGTCATCGAATAGCTCTGCCTCTTTATAAGTGGGCTGCCACTCATCCAGAGATAGATTCAGGCGCAACTGTTCAAGGTTGCTTGTAGGATCTGGTACTGGCACCTCTTCGGCAGGAATGTTTGTTACCAGTGATGTCTCAGTCTTATCTACAACATTTTCAGTTGTCAACTTGGTTGAATCTGTTATCGTAGTCTTTGTCACTACAGTTTCTGTAATGATGTCAGTCTTCTGCTTATCGTCTGGTATTCCCTGAGTTTTGTCTAGTGTCGTAGCAGTCATTTGTATAACCGTTGTAGTTTGTGGGAGTAACGCGTAGATAGCTTCGGGCACTTGTTTGTAATGATTGACCAAATTTGAAAAATTGTCCTGGCTGAGATGCAATAAGAGCTCACTTGAACTTGTCTCTTTTGGCAAGTCAACCACTAAAGATTCGCTGGTTGTAGTAGCTGGAACCAATTCAGGTTCTTGCTTAAATGCGATTTCACTAGGAAGCTTTTCGATGATAATTTCTTTTGTTTGCTCTACTACTGTCTTGGGGGTGTCTCTATCTACTATTGTTTCGGGCTGAGTCTGTTCTAGCTTCAATAAATGCAGCTGGTTAATGGAATCATTTGGTATGGAACGCAAGATAGATTGACGATCAAGGAACAAATTGTAAGCAAGAATTTCTGCATTAAGTTCAGGCACTGCTTCGGGTTCAATTATCACATAACTATCATCAATTGTGTTATCTACCAGAGTTTCGATAAGCGTAGGTTTTTCTTGACTGACCGGAGTGCTTGGTTCAAGAGTTTCTCCCACCGAACTTGTAGTAACTATTGTTTCAACAAGATCAGATTGTATGGTTTCACTAGCTGGGGAGCTTGGAGTTCTTAACAGTTGATATTGTGTTTCTAATATTTCATATTTGGGATGTATGCTCTTTGTTTCCAGTTGAAGGTTTTCGAAGAGGCTTGTTAAGTTATCAACTGATTCGGGCTTAGTTAATTCAGCATTAGGTTCGTTTTTATGCTGTGTGACTACCGTTGATACATACGATGTTGGAGTTTCAGCTACTTCCTGAGGCAACTCTACATCTTTATGAGTAGTTACTGTTGTTGTCACATATGTGGTTGTTGTTTCGTCGTGGATCTGGGGTTTTGGTTCCTGGTAATCTTTTGTTTTGCTCACAACAACTGTGGACCATGATGGCGATTTAGCATCATTCTCATCATCCACATGGAAAACTTTAGCCTCAGTTTGAACAATAGCTGACCAAGTCGTTGGTTGATCAACTGGGGATTGTACTCTAACTGGCTCTGCTTTTTCTGAGTTTTTGAGTGGTTCGAAATCTGTTTTGTCTTTAGAAGTCAATATTTGACCAGGCTTAAGTGTAGCAGACCAATATGAAGTTTCGCAAACGAAAGGGTCAACGTCAGTCACATTTGGAGATTCTTCAGTTGTTTTGACGATTGACGCCCAAGGCTGTAATGGAGTTGTAGACTCTTTTAAAGGATCTATTTTCAGGGCGCCATCAAAAGCATTCGGTTCATCAGATTTTGCAGAAACTGTTTCGGTTACCACTGTAGTCACATGAGTTTCAGTCACAGTTGGAGATACTTCAATTGTTTCTTTGACAATGGACGACCAAGGCTGAAGTGGTGTAGTTGCCTGGTTTACAGGCTCGATTGGCTTTGCAACTTTCTCTGGGACGACTTGTTCTACAACTGGCTCTGGCTCCGGTTCAACTTTAGGCGATTTCTTTTTCCTCTTGTCTTTCGATTTCTCAACTACAGTTGTCGGAGATTCAGGTTGAGGAGCAACATCAAGTGCCTTGGGTTCATCAGCTTTGGTGGAAACTGTTTCGGTTACCACTGTAGTCACATGAGTTTCAGTCACAGTTGGAGATACTTCAATTGTTTCTTTGACAATGGACGACCAAGGCTGAAGTGGTGTAGTTGTCTCCTTTACAGGCTCGATTGGCTTTGCAACTTTCTCTGGGACGACTTGTTCTACAACTGGCTCTGGCTCTGGCTCCGGTTCAACTTTAGGCGATTTCTTTTTCCTCTTGTCTTTCGATTTCTCAACTACAGTTGTCGGAGATTCAGGTTCAGGAGCAACATCAAGTGCTTTGGGTTCATCAGCTTTGGTGGAAACTGTTTCGGTTACCACTGTAGTCACATGAGTTTCAGTCACAGTTGGAGATACTTCAATTGTTTCTTTGACAATGGACGACCAAGGCTGAAGTGGTGTAGTTGTCTGGTTTACAGGCTCGATTGGCTTTGCAACTTTCTCTGGGACGACTTGTTCTACAACTGGCTCTGGCTCTGGCTCCGGTTCAACTTTAGGCGATTTCTTTTTCCTCTTGTCTTTCGATTTCTCAACTACAGTTGTCGGAGATTCAGGTTCAGGAGCAACATCAAGTGCTTTGGGTTCATCAGCTTTGGTGGAAACTGTTTCGGTTACCACTGTAGTCACATGAGTTTCAGTCACAGTTGGAGATACTTCAATTGTTTCTTTGACAATGGACGACCAAGGCTGAAGTGGTGTAGTTGTCTCCTTTACAGGCTCGATTGGCTTTGCAACTTTCTCTGGGACGACTTGTTCTACAACTAGCTCTGGCTCCGGTTCAACTTTAGGCGATTTCTTTTTCCTCTTGTCTTTCGATTTCTCAACTACAGTTGTCGGAGATTCAGGTTCAGGAGCAACATCAAGTGCTTTGGGTTCATCAGATTTGGTAGAGACTGTTTCGGTTACCACTGTAGTCACATGAGTTTCAGTCACAGTTGGAGATACTTCAATTGTTTCTTTGACAATGGACGACCAAGGCTGAAGTGGTGTAGTTGTCTGGTTTACAGGCTCGATTGGCTTTGCAACTTTCTCTGGGACGACTTGTTCTACAACTGGCTCTGGCTCCGGTTCAACTTTAGGCGATTTATTTTTCCTCTTGTCTTTCGATTTCTCAACTAAAGTTGTCGGAGATTCAGGTTCAGGAGCAACATCAAGTGCCTTGGGTTCATCAGCTTTGGTGGAAACTGCTTCGGTTACCACTGTAGTCACATGAGTTTCAGTCACAGTTGGAGATACTTCAATTGTTTCTTTGACAATGGACGACCAAGGCTGAAGTGGTGTAGTTGTCTGGCTTACAGGCTCGATTGGCTTTGCAACTTTCTCTGGGACGACTTGTTCTACAACTGGCTCTGGCTCTGGCTCCGGTTCAACTTTAGGCGATTTCTTTTTCTTCTTGTCTTTCGATTTCTCAACTACAGTTGTCGGAGATTCAGGTTCAGGAGCAACATCAAGTGCTTTGGGTTCATCAGCTTTGGTGGAAACTGTTTCGGTTACCACTGTAGTCACATGAGTTTCAGTCACATTTGGAGATACTTCAATTGTTTCTTTGACAATGGACGACCAAGGTTGAAGTGGTGTAGTTGTCTCCTTTACAGGCTCGATTGGCTTTGCAACTTTCTCTGGGACGACTTGTTCTACAACTGTCTCTGGCTCCGGTTCAACTTTAGGCGATTTCTTTTTCTTTTTCTCTTTAGGTTTCTCAACCACAGTTGTGGAGGAGTCTAGTTCTGGAGCTACTTCAAGTGCTTTGGGTTCATCAGATTTGGTAGAGACTGTTTCGGTTACCACTGTAGTCACATGAGTTTCAGTCACAGTTGGAGATACTTCAATTGTTTCTTTGACAATGGACGACCAAGGCTGAAGTGGTGTAGTTGTCTGGTTTACAGGCTCGATTGGCTTTGCAACTTTCTCTGGGACGACTTGTTCTACAACTGGCTCTGGCTCCGGTTCAACTTTAGGCGATTTCTTTTTCCTCTTGTCTTTCGATTTCTCAACTACAGTTGTCAGAGATTCAGATTCAGGAGCAACATCAAGTGCTTTGGGTTCATCAGCTTTGGTGGAAACTGTTTCGGTTACCACTGTAGTCACATGAGTTTCAGTCACAGTTGGAGATACTTCAATTGTTTCTTTGACAATGGACGACCAAGGCTGAAGTGGTGTTGTTGTCTCCTTTGCAGGCTCGATTGGCTTTGCAACTTTCTCTTGGACGACCTTTTCTACAACTGGCTGTGGCTCTGGCTCCGGCTCCGGTTCAACTTTAGGTTCTTTCTTTTTCTTTTTGTCTTTTGATTTCTCAACCACAGTTGTCACGGAGTCGGATTCTGGTGCAACGTCAAGTGCTTTGGATTTACCAAAACCTGTTTCGGTTACCATTGTAGTAGTATTAGATTGAGTTACAATAGCTGGTGTTTCGAATTCCTCTGTAACGATGGACGTCCACTTAAGTGACGTTTGAGAATCTGGCTCTGAAATTGGCTGTGGTTTGACATCCACAGGCATATCCCAAGTTGTATGCAATTTTTCGGTATTGATGAAATCAACAATATCAGCCGGCGTCTTGCGTTTGGGCTTTTGTTTAGATTTCTTTACTTTTTCCTTTGGTTCCGTGTCCAAAGTGATTGGTATGGTAACCTTTTTCTCCTTAATTGTTTTCTTAGTTTCAAATATCGGTGCCTTTGGTTCGACTTGAATGGTACGTATTTGTTGAATTGGCTCTGGCACATTGTGCGCAGCAATTGCGGCCCAAGACATTCCAGAAGTATAGGGTATGGGAGTAGCCCGATTTTCCGGAGTCAAGTCTTGTTTTTTAGTTTCTTCTGTTTGATGGATGGAAACATCAAGATCTAAATTTACTGGTGTCTTTTCAGTAGCACGAGTGGACTGCTCTTGTTTTACTTCTTTCGGTGTCTTGGATTTCTTTTTCTGTGGTTTTTCATTGGTAACCGATTTTTGAGACTGCTGCGAACGAGATCGTGAGCGCGTTCTTTTCTTCGAAATTATTTCCAAAAATCCTTGTTCATCTGGTGTTTGTGGCATGGTTTCTATACTTGTAATCTCTGTTACTTGTATAATAGGGCGGGCTGGCGCTCGTGAGGGTCTCTGAGGAACTGTAAATTGTTCTACAGGAATTTGCTCATTTGGCGCTATTGATGACAGCGAAAATGATGTAGTGTCAACTGTACCTACATCTGTATCCTGATCCATCATTTCCCTCCAGCTGAGTTTACTTGGTGTTTCATGTATATCCGTTTTAAGAGTATCAGCAACTAATGGATTTACATCAATAAGAGGATGTGCTGGCTCAGTTTCTATAGACTCAACATCACTTTGCGTATCAGATTCCATACCTGGATAGCGAATGTTCGTATTATTTGAGTAACCTGACTTTTTCACCACTTCAGCGTAGGTTTCAGATGAAGACCATACTGAACGTTGTGGTGGTTTGGGTAGAGGAATACTAAACTGCGATTGATTTTCAACTTCAGGAGTTTTAGGTTTAGTAGCCTCCTCACGTGTAGCAGTTTTTTGCACAGGCTTGGTTATTTTCTTCTCCTTTATTGGCTTCTGTTTTTTAGGTTTAGTGCCAGTGGGTACCGAAATGATTGGATCTTGCGGAAGTGGCAAAGGTTCATCGAAATCTTCTGCTACCATTGACGACCATGACTGAGTTGTTGGAGCATCTTCTATAAATACATTCGCTTCCGGGTACTTCGCTGGTTCATGCACCGGTTGCTCTGGCTCATCTCGAGTTTTAGGTGCCTTTTTATCGTTGCTATTATTTTCAGGATTGTCTTGGATACTCAAGTCTGTTACATCTTCAGTCTTAAGTTTAGAAATGTCGTCAGTTGTTGTGGTAATGACATTACTAACATGCGTTTCCAATACTGTTGGAGACACTTCTGATGTTTCAGTGACAATATATGACCATGGCTGAAGTGGAGTCCTATCCGTTTTATCAGAAGTCTCCACTGTCGTCACATGAGTTTCAGTTTCGGCAGGATACACCTGTTCGATTGTTTCATTGACAATAGACGACCAATGTTGAAGTGGTGTTGTCTGCTTAATAGGCTCGATAAGCATTGTAACTTTATCTGTAGCATCCTTTTCAACTGGTTCTGGCTCTGGCTCCGGTTCAACTTTAGGCGATTTATTTTTCTTTTTCTCTTTAGGTTTCTCAACCACAGTTGTCGAGGAGTCTAGTTCTGGAGCTACTTCAAGTGCTTTGGGTTCATCAGATTTGGTAGAGACTGTTTCGGTTACCACTGTAGTCACATGAGTTTCAGTTACAGTTGGTGATACTTCAAATGTTTCTTTGACAATGGACGACCAAGATTGAAGTGGCGTTGTTGGCTGCTTCGCTGGTTCGATTGGCTTCGCAACTTTCTCTGGGACGACCTGTTCTACAACGGGCTCTGGCTCCGGTTCAAGTTTAGGCGATTTCTTTTTCTTTTTCTCTTTAGGTTTCTCAACCACAGTTGTCGAGGAGTCTAGTTCTGGAGCTACTTCAAGTGCTTTGGGTTCATCAGATTTGGTAGAGACTGTTTCGGTTACCACTGTAGTCACATGAGTTTCAGTTACAGTTGGTGATACTTCAATTGTTTCTTTGACAATGGACGACCAAGGCTGAAGTGGTGTAGTTGTCTCCTTTACAGGCTCGATTGGCTTTGCAACTTTCTCTAGGACGACTTGTTCTACAACTGGCTCTGGCTCCGGTTCAACTTTAGGCGATTTCTTTTTCCTCTTGTCTTTCGATTTCTCAACTACAGTTGTCGAGGAGTCCGGTTCTGGAGCTAATTCAAGTGCTTTGGGTTCATCAGATTTGGTAGAGACTGTTTCGGTTACCACTGTAGTCACATGAGTTTCAGTCACAGTTGGAGATACTTCAATTGTTTCTTTGACAATGGACGACCAAGGCTGAAGTGGTGTAGTTGTCTCCTTTACAGGCTCGATTGGCTTTGCAACTTTCTCTGGGACGACTTGTTCTACAACTGGCTCTGGCTCGGGTTCCGGTTCAACTTTAGGCGATTTCTTTTTCCTCTTGTCTTTCGATTTCTCAACTACAGTTGTCGAGGAGTCCGGTTCTGGAGCTAATTCAAGTGCTTTGGGTTCATCAGATTTGGTAGAGACTGTTTCGGTTACCACTGTAGTCACATGAGTTTCAGTCACAGTTGGAGATACTTCAATTGTTTCTTTGACAATGGACGACCAAGGCTGAAGTGGTGTAGTTGTCTCCTTTACAGGCTCGATTGGCTTTGCAACTTTCTCTGGGACGACTTGTTCTACAACTGGCTCTGGCTCGGGTTCCGGTTCAACTTTAGGCGATTTCTTTTTCTTTTTGTCTTTTGGTTTCTCAACCACAGTTGTCGAGGAGTCTGGTTCTGGAGCTACTTCAAGTGCTTTGGGTTCATCAGATTTGGTAGAGACTGTTTCGGTTACCACTGTAGTCACATGAGTTTCAGTTACAGTTGGTGATACTTCAATTGTTTCTTTGACAATGGACGACCAAGGCTGAAGTGGTGTAGTTGTCTCCTTTACAGGCTCGATTGGCTTTGCAACTTTCTCTGGGACGACTTGTTCTACAACTGGCTCTGGCTCGGGTTCCGGTTCAACTTTAGGCGATTTCTTTTTCTTTTTGTCTTTTGGTTTCTCAACCACAGTTGTCGAGGAGTCTGGTTCTGGAGCTACTTCAAGTGCTTTGGGTTCATCAGATTTGGTAGAGACTGTTTCGGTTACCACTGTAGTCACATGAGTTTCAGTTACAGTTGGTGATACTTCAATTGTTTCTTTGACAATGGACGACCAGGGTTGAAGTGGCGTTGTTGCCTCCTTTACAGGCTCTGGAGCAGTCTTTTCTACAACTTGCTCTGGCTCCGGTTCAACTTTGAGATCATCAGATTTGGTAGAGACTGTTTCGGTTACCACTGTAGTCACATGAGTTTCAGTCACAGTTGGAGATACTTCAATTGTTTCTTTGACAATGGACGACCAAGGCTGAAGTGGCGTAGTTGTCTCCTTTACAGGCTCGATTGGCTTTCCAACTTTATCAGGGACGACCTGTTCTGCAACTGGGTCTGGCTCTGGCTCCGTTTCAACTTTAGGCGATTTCTTTTTCTTTTTCTCTTTGGGTTTCTCACACACATTTGTCATGGAGTCGGATTCTGGAACTACTTCAAGTGCTTTGGGTTCATCAGATTTAGTAGAGACTGTTTCGGTTACCACTGTAGTCACATGAGTTTCAGTCACAATTGGAGACACTTCAATTGTTTCTCTGACAATGGACGACCAAGGCTGAAGTGGTGTAGTTGACTGCTTTACAGGTTCGATTGGCTTTGCAACTTTCTCTGGGACGACCTGTTCTACAACGGGTTCTGGCTCCGGTTCAAGTTTAGGCGATTTCTTTTTCTTTTTCTCTTTAGGTTTCTCAACCACAGTTGTCGAGGAGTCTAGTTCTGGAGCTACTTCAAGTGCTTTGGGTTCATCAGATTTGGTAGAGACTGTTTCGGTTACCACTGTTGTCACATGAGTTTCAGTCACAGTTGGAGATACTTCAATTGTTTCTTTGACAATGGACGACCAAGGCTGAAGTGGTGTAGTTGACTCCTTTACAGGTTCGATTGGCTTTCCAACTTTCTCTGGGACGACTTGTTCTACAACTGGCTCTGGCTCGGGTTCTGGTTCAACTTTAGGCGATTTCTTTTTCTTTTTGTCTTTTGGTTTCTCAACAACAGTTGTCGAGTTTGGTTCTGGAGCTACTTCAAGTGCTTTGGGTTCATCAGATTTGGTAGAGACTGTTTCGGTTACCACTGTTGTCACATGAGTTTCAGTCACAGTTGGAGATACTTCAATTGTTTCTTTGACAATGGACGACCAAGGCTGAAGTGGTGTAGTTGACTCCTTTACAGGTTCGATTGGCTTTGCAACTTTCTCTGGGACGACCTGTTCTACAACGGGTTCTGGCTCCGGTTCAAGTTTAGGCGATTTCTTTTTCTTTTTCTCTTTAGGTTTCTCAACCACAGTTGTCGAGGAGTCTAGTTCTGGAGCTACTTCAAGTGCTTTGGGTTCATCAGATTTGGTAGAGTCTGTTTCGGTTACCACTGTAGTCACATGAGTTTCAGTCACAGTTGGAGATACTTCAATTGTTTCTTTGACAATGGACGACCAAGGCTGAAGTGGTGTAGTTGTCTCCTTTACAGGCTCGATTGGCTTTGCAACTTTCTCTGGGACGACTTGTTCTACAACTGGCTCTGGCTCGGGTTCTGGTTCAACTTTAGGCGATTTCTTTTTCTTTTTGTCTTTTGGTTTCTCAACAACAGTTGTCGAGGAGTCTGGTTCTGGAGCTAATTCAAGTGCTTTGGGTTCATCAGATTTGGTAGAAACTGTTTCGGTTACCACTGTAGTCACATGAGACTCAGCCACAGATGAAGACACATGAATCGTTTGTGGTTTGGGTTTTTGGTTAACGATTGTTGAGAAGTTTTGTTCTTGAGCAATAAAGTCGTTTATATTATGACTTTTTGGTTCTGAGGTTGCCAAGGGCTTAGGTATATTTGGCGATTCTTGAATTGACTGTGATACTATGGCAGACCATGAATAAAGAGGTGCTGGCGTTTCCTGAACAGGCTTTGGTGGTAATGGTGTTTTATCGAACAACGGCTTTTCTACAACAGGCTCTGGTTCAGATTTAGTTTTTGCTAATTTTTTATCTTTCTTCTTCCACTTATCATTTTTCGGCTTATCAGTTACCGTTTCTTGAGCAATAGGTTCAGTTATACCATGAATGTTATCGATAGTAGATTTGCTCACTGTTGTTTCAGTCACACTTGACGTTACTTCATCTGTACTGGGCTTGATTGACTCAGGAGTTATTTTTGCAGCGGACTTCTCTGGTATGTCTGACTCTTGTGTAACAATGGATGACCAAGATTGACGAGGAGATGGGATATCTTTTACTGCCTCGGGTAGTGTTGGAGTGTCCGTTAGTTTTACCTTTGGTTCCATTGGTTCTGGATCTGATAGTGGCTTTGATGGCTTCTCCACTTGCGTCTTTTGAGTTTTACTTTTTTCGTTTACAATGGTAGAAAAGGTTTGTTCCCGTGTAATAAAGTCGTTAATTCCGACCGATTTATCCGTCTGTTCCAAAGTGGTCTTCGGTTTAGGCCTACTCACATGGGGAACAATTTTTGATGGTAGCTCTTTGAGGGATTCTGTTACAATTGAGGACCACGACATTTGCTGTGTAGGAGTCTCAGCGTTGGGTTCGGTTGAGATTGAACCGTCTAATGGGAGCTCTTTTATTAAAGGTTCTGGTTCCGGTAGAGTCTGTAATGGTTTCTTTTCCTTTTTAGACTTTTGTTTCTTCGACGGAACTGGCAAGCTTTCTTTGTGTTTTGAAATATCTTCAACCTCAGAATGCTGTGCTTCAATCGCGGTTGGAGTTACTTCAATTGTTTGTGAAACTATGGATGACCAAGATTGCGTTGTTTTGGGCATATTGATTTCAACACTTTCATGAGGAGTTATCTTTGGTTTCGGCAATATAATTTCCTGTTTAGGCTTTTGCTTCCTAGTCCGCTCGTTCACTATAGTTGAGAAGTTCTGTTCTTGAGCTATAAAATCGTTAATCTGATGCGATTTGGCATCTTCGCTTTTTTCTAAAACTGAGATAGCTTCAACAACTTGTTCTGAGGTGATCGGCTTCTTTTGTTTCTTCGACTTATTGCTCTTTGGTTTTTCACTAACTACAGTTGTTTCAAATGTCTCATTTTCAGTAAATGGCTTATTTTTAGAATTTTCAAAGTCATCTTCAAGGTGTTTAGAATCTGTTCGACTCACAATAGTTGACCATGATGTGTTCTCAACTTGCGGCAATGCTTCTCTGCTTTGATCTTCGTGGACTATTGCTGACCATGGAGCTAAGGGTACATTTGATTCAGAGTCAATTGGAGTAACAGTTTCGTTGGTTTCTCTGGGCAGTAAGATATGGGCTTTTGTTTTCTTTTCAGGCTTCTCTTTTTGTTGCTTAACAGGAACTTTACCTTTTTCCTTCAGAGTATCTGCCACGCCCACAATTTCTTCTTTAAGATTTTTTGTCGGTTTCTCAACAAACTGTTTTTCAAGATCTATAAAATCATTAGTGTGTTTTAAAACGTCCGCATATGAAGTGTGCTGCTCCCAAATGTTTGACTTGGGCTGAGGAGTTTCGTTATTTGTTATAACTTTTTCACGTTTTGCCTGGGTAGGTTTAAATTCGTCGGACTTTGTTACGGTAGTAACTGTTGTGGTAGTTACTTGCTTCGTGACAGGTTCAGATTGCTCTTCGTCAGAGAGAGTCATGGGTTCATCCAAAACACCCATCCATGTGCTTGTTGACTCATCAAGAGGTAAACCAGCATAGGCAGGTTTCTTTGGCTCCTCTGGTTTAACATCAGGCTCAATCGACTTAACTTCAGGCTCAATCGACTTAACTTCTTCAGTAACGGTAACAATAGTTTCGGGTTCTGGATCAGTCGGTTTACTGTCCTTCGACTCTTTCGTTACAGTGGTCACTGTTGTGGTTGTTGTAGTGATTTGTTTAGTGACATCGACGACTGGTACCGGTTCAGCCTTTTCGGGTTCCTCTTCGTCAGAGAATGTCATGGGTTCATCCAAAACATCCATCCATGTGCTTGTTGACTCATCAAGAGGTAAACCAGCATAACCCGGTTTCTTTGGCTCCTCTGGTTTAACATCAGGCTCAATCGACTTAACTTCAGGCTCAATCGACTTAACTTCTTCAGTAACGGTAACAATAGTTTCGCGTTCTGGCTCAATTGGTTTACTTTCCTGCGACTCTTTCGTTACAGTGGTCACTGTTGTGGTTGTTGTAGTGATTTGTTTAGTGACATCGACGACTGGTGCCGGTTCAACCTTTTCGGGTTCCTCTTCGTCAGAGAATGTCATGGGTTCATCCAAAACATCCATCCATGTGCTTGTTGACTCATCAAGAGGTAAACCAGCATAGGCAGGTTTCTTTGGCTCCTCTGGTTTAACTTCAGGCTCAATCGACTTAACTTCTTCAGTAACGGTAACAATAGTTTCGGGTTCTGGCTCAGTCGGTTTACTTTCCTGCGACTCTTTCGTTACAGTGGTCACTATTGTGGTTGTTGTAGTGATTTGCTTCGTGACATCGACGACTGGTGCCGGTTCAACCTTTTCGGGTTCCTCTTCGTCAGAGAATGTCATGGGTTCATCCAAAACATCCATCCATGTGCTTGTTGACTCATCAAGAGGTAAACCAGCATAGGCAGGTTTCTTTGGCTCCTCTGGTTTAACATCAGGCTCAATCGACTTAACTTCAGGCTCAATCGACTTAACTTCAGGCTCAATCGACTTAACTTCTTCAGTAACGGTAACAATAGTTTCGGGTTCTGGCTCAGTCGGTTTACTTTCCTGCGACTCTTTCGTTACAGTGGTCACTGTTGTGGTTGTTGTAGTGATTTGCTTCGTGACATCGACGACTGGTGCCGGTTCAACCTTTTCGGGTTCCTCTTCGTCAGAGAATGTCATGGGTTCATCCAAAACATCCATCCATGTGCTTGTTGACTCATCAAGAGGTAAACCAGCATAGGCAGGTTTCTTTGGCTCCTCTGGTTTAACATCAGGCTCAATCGACTTAACTTCAGGCTCAATCGACTTAACTTCAGGCTCAATCGACTTAACTTCTTCAGTAACGGTAACAATAGTTTCGGGTTCTGGCTCAGTCGGTTTACTTTCCTGCGAATCTTTCGTTACAGTGGTCACTGTTGTGGTTGTTGTAGTGACTTGCTTCGTGACATCGACGACTGGTGCCGGTTCAACCTTTTCGGGTTCCTCTTCGTCAGAGAATGTCATGGGTTCATCCAAAACATCCATCCATGTGCTTGTTGACTCATCAAGAGGTAAACCAGCATAGGCAGGTTTCTTTGGCTCCTGTGGTTTAACTTCAGGCTCAATCGACTTAGCTTCAGGCTCAATCGACTTAACTTCTTCAGTAACGGTAACAATAGTTTCGGGTTCTGACTCAGTCGGTTTACTTTCCTGCGACTCTTTCGTTACAGTGGTCACTGTTGTGGTTGTTGTAGTGATTTGCTTCGTTACATCGACGATTGGTACCGGTTCAGCCTTTTTGGGTTCCTCTTCGTCAGAGAATGTCATGGGTTCATCCAAAACATCCATCCATGTGCTTGTTGACTCATCAAGGGGCAAACCAGCATATGCAGGCTTCTTTGGCTCCTCAGGTTTTGATGGCTTCTCATGTTTAACTTCAGGTGCGAGAGGATTGGGAGCTTCAGAAATAAGATTGGCTTCCGATTCCAGTTCGACTGGCTTATTTTGTTCCAATTTTTTAATTACTGAAGTCACAGTTGTGGTTGTAGTGGTAACTTGTTTAGTAACATCGATGATTGGTTCCGGTTTAACGTTTTCGTGTTTCTCATCGTCAGAGAATGTCGTTGGTTCATTCGTCCACTCCACTGGTTTATTTTCATGCTCAACCCATATAGATGCTTCAGAAATTGATTCAGGTTTCTGCACAGATTGTTTCGGTTGACTTGATTCCAAGTTATCATTCTCGCTAGTTTTGGTCTTAGTGTTTACAGTTGTAACAGCGGTTGTTACCTCATCAACTCTCGTATCAGTACTTGTTTGCGGAATATCGTCCTTTGTCCTCGATATTTGAATCGTTTCTATGATTTTATGAATGTTGTCCTCGTCAGCGTTTTCAGCCGGAAGAGGAATTTCAATTTCCTCCTTAACCAATTCTTTCCATGATTTTTTCTCGACTATTACGTCATCTGCTTCATCATCAATCATTTCTGCCCAGGATTTTGATGTTTTCTCTTTAAGCGGTTGTATTGGACTTGACCAATAAAAGTCATCCAGACCTTCAGTTACTGGAGAAGCCTCAAGTTTTATTGGCTGTTCTGTTAATTTTTTAGCTTTAGGCAAATCAATCGGCTTTTGAATTGCCTTTTCGTTTTCTATAAAGCTTGAAGTTTTTTGGCTAGCCACAGATGCCCATGAGCTTGAAGGCAACTCTTGACTTCTCACAGACTCGGTATGTAATGCCACATCCCTTTGAACCGATTTCTTGGACTCATTGTGTTCCTGCCTTAGTGGTACTGGTCTTGACTTCTGTTTTTTAGATTCATGCTGTTTTGGTTTTGATTCAACAGCTTCTTTCGGGGGCAAATCTTTCATTGTGTCTATTTGGCTTGCAATCTTAGCCCAAGTAATAACATTTGAATCTTGCGATGGACGTGTTTCGACTGGTTGTTCGCTATTGTCAGAAGTGGTAGCCTCCCTGCTTGGCTCTTCAGGAGGAACATGTGGTTTGACGTTATGAGGCTCTGATTCAAGAACTGCTTTCTTTTTTTGTGGCTTCCGATCCCTCTTTGATTTCTTTTCTTCTTTTGGTTCCTTCTTTTCTTTTGGTTCTTCTTTCGGTTCGTCTTTAGGATGTGAAACTGGTTTTTTACGAGATGCAATATCGTCAATCCATTCACCTGGCTTTCTGACCAAAGACGCCCACGAAAATGACTCACTGCTGGTGACGGTTGGTTTTTCTTCGGTTTGCTTTTCTTCTGGTTGTTTTTGTTCCAATTGTTTTATTTCCGATTGCTTAACTTCTGGGAATTTAATCTCTGGTTCCTTCACTACTAGTAACTCTTCTACTGTGTCTTTGTGGGTTGTTTGTTCGTCGTCAGTAGTTTGTTGATTTTTGGGCTCATCGCGATGCTTTTTCTTAGGTTTAGATTTTTTGCTTTTCACTTTCTCTGTGTCCTTAATCGTCTTTTCTGGTTTCTCAGTAAAAGCGTGGATAGTCTCAGATATTGTGTGTGCAGTGTTATCGATCCATTCACCTGGTCTTTTCACTAGTGAGGCCCATGAAAAACCAGTATTTTCCAGTTCTTTATCACCTAATTGCGTTTCAGGTGCTTTAACAGGCTCAAGTGGTTCTACAGAAACCGGCTCAAGAGACTCCAGTTTCTCATCATCAGTTGTTGTTGAAACAGACTCCACAATTGGCTTCTTGGTTTTCTTAGATTTTTTAGTTTTGGCTTTTTGTTCCGGTTTGGGTTTCTCTTCAGTAGAGCGTTTTTGTTCTTGTTTCTGAATTGGTTCTTTGGACTGAATTGTCTTGATTTCAGCCGCTTCTGACCATTCACCAGGTCTACGCACAAGTGCTGACCAAGATAGCTCAGAAGTAGTTACTGCATCGCGTTCGTCGGATGATGGTTCCTTGGAACTTTCAGTAACTGACTCAGGAACCTCCTCCTCTACTTGTTGAATATGCTTTGTTTTTTGTTTCTTTTCTGGTTTCTTTTTCTCAATTGGTTTCTCAATGATCGAAGTTACTTCAGTATTTTGGAAATTATCACTTGAACCAGAATTGAACAAAACATCTGCGTAGGATTTGCCGTCAGGATTCCTAACCCAAACATCAATTGGCAGATTCGATTCTTCAGAGGGTATATCTTTATTCATGGGTATATCTTGTTCTTCTGATGGTTCAACTGGCTTATCTTTCTTTTTCTTTTCAGGTTTAACTTTCTTTAATTTTGGTTGGACTGGTTGTTCTTGTCTGCTCTTTGGAATAAATTCGTTGTAAACTCGTTCATTTGCTAAGAACGTATGCGTTTGGTCAGTGTACGTATTTGTCAAATAAGAAGGAGTAAATTCTGGAGCATTGGCAGATAAATTTGACGTGAAGGCAATGTTTCCTGAACTTGGGGTATTATCCTCCAAAACGCTTGACCAAGTGTCTATTGGTTCTTCTAGTGTTGTAACAGAACTTGGCACAGCAGGTTTCTTTGGCTCCTCTGGTTTAACTTCAGGCTCAATCGACTTAACTTCAGGCTCAATCGACTTAACTTCTTCAGTAACGGTAACAATAGTTTCGCGTTCTGGCTCAATTGGTTTACTTTCCTGCGACTCTTTCGTTACAGTGGTCACTGTTGTGGTTGTTGTAGTGATTTGTTTAGTGACATCGACGACTGGTACCGGTTCAGCCTTTTCGGGTTCCTCTTCGTCAGAGAATGTCATGGGTTCATCCAATACATCCATCCATGTGCTTGTGGACTCATCAAGAGGTAGACCAGCATAGGCAGGTTTCTTTGGCTCCTCTGGTTTAACTTCAGGCTCAATTGACTTAACTTCTTCAGTAACGGTAACAATAGTTTCGGGTTCTGGCTCAGTCGGTTTACTTTCCTGCGACTCTTTCGTTACAGTGGTCACTGTTGTGGTTGTTGTAGTAATTTGTTTAGTGACATCGACGACTGGTGCCGGTTCAACCTTTTCGGGTTCCTCTTCTTCAGAGAATGTCATTGGTTCATCCAATACATCCATCCACGTGCTTGTTGACTCATCAAGAGGTAAACCAGCATAGGCAGGTTTCTTTGGCTCCTCTGGTTTAACGTCAGGCTCAATCGACTTAACTTCTTCAGTAACGGTAACAATAGTTTCGGATTCTGGCTCAATCGGTTTACTTTC
This sequence comes from Chymomyza procnemis, assembly GCA_035046065.1. Lineage (NCBI taxonomy): Eukaryota > Metazoa > Arthropoda > Insecta > Diptera > Drosophilidae > Chymomyza > Chymomyza procnemis. The sequence continues at coordinate 20,840,601 of JAWNOJ010000004.1, forward strand.
CTGCGACTCTTTCGTTACAGTGGTCACTGTTGTGGTTGTTGTAGTGATTTGCTTCGTGACATCGACGACTGGTATCGTTTCAACCTTTTCGGGTTCCTCTTCATCGGAGAATGTCATGGGTTCATCCAAAACATCCATCCATGTGCTTGTTGACTCATCAAGAGGTAAACCAGCATATGCAGGTTTCTTTGGCTCCTCTGGTTTAACGTCAGGCTCAATCGACTTAACTTCTTCAGTAACGGTAACAATAGTTTCGGATTCTGGCTCAATCGGTTTACTTTCCTGCGACTCTTTCGTTACAGTGGTCACTGTTGTGGTTGTTGTAGTGATTTGCTTCGTTACATCGACGACTGGTACCGGTTCAGCCTTTTCGGGTTCCTCTTCGTCGGAGAATGTCATTGGTTCATCCAATACATCCATCCACGTGCTTGTTGACTCATCAAGAGGTAAACCAGCATAGGCAGGTTTCTTTGGCTCCTCTGGTTTTACTTCAGGCTCAATCGACTTAACTTCTTCAGTAACGGTAACAATAGTTTCGGATTCTGGCTCAATCGGTTTACTTTCCTGCGAATCTTTCGTTACAGTGGTCACTGTTGTGGTTGTTGTAGTGATTTGCTTCGTGACATCGACGACTGGTATCGTTTCAACCTTTTCGGGTTCCTCTTCATCGGAGAATGTCATTGGTTCATCCAATACATCCATCCACGTGCTTGTTGACTCATCAAGAGGTAAACCAGCATAGGCAGGTTTCTTTGGCTCCTCTGGTTTTACTTCAGGCTCAATCGACTTAACTTCTTCAGTAACGGTAACAATAGTTTCGGATTCTGGTTCAATCGGTTTACTTTCCTGCGACTCTTTCGTTACAGTGGTCACTGTTGTGGTTGTTGTAGTGATTTGCTTCGCTACATCGACGACTGGTACCGGTTCAGCCTTTTCGGGTTCCTCTTCGTCAGAGAATGTCATTGGTTCATCCAATACATCCATCCACGTGCTTGTTGACTCATCAAGAGGTAAACCAGCATAGGCAGGTTTCTTTGGCTCCTCTGGTTTAACTTCAGGCTCAATTGACTTAACTTCTTCAGTAACGCTAACAATAGTTTCGCGTTCTGGCTCAATTGGTTTGCTTTCCTGCGAATCTTTCGTTACAGTGGTCACTGTTGTGGTTGTTGTAGTGATTTGTTTAGTGACATCGACGACTGGTGCCGGTTCAACCTTTTCGGGTTCCTCTTCGTCAGAGAATGTCATTGGTTCATCCAATACATTCATCCATGTGTTTGTTGACTCATCAAGAGGTAAACCAGCATAGGCAGGTTTCTTTGGCTCCTCTGGTTTAACTTCAGGCTCAATTGACTTAACTTCTTCAGTAACGGTAACAATAGTTTCGGGTTCTGGCTCAGTCGGTTTACTTTCCTGCGACTCTTTCGTTACAGTGGTCACTGTTGTGGTTGTTGTAGTGATTTGCTTCGCTACATCGACGACTGGTACCGGTTCAGCCTTTTCGGGTTCCTCTTCGTCAGAGAATGTCATTGGTTCATCCAATACATTCATCCATGTGTTTGTTGACTCATCAAGAGGTAAACCAGCATAGGCAGGTTTCTTTGGCTCCTCTGGTTTGACTTCAGGCTCAATCGACTTAACTTCTTCAGTAACGGTAACAATAGTTTCGGGTTCTGGCTCAATCGGTTTACTTTCCTGCGACTCTTTCGTTACAGTGGTCACTGTTGTGGTTGTTGTAGTGACTTGCTTCGTGACATCGACAAGTGGTAGCGGTTCAATCTTTTCGGGTTCCTCGTCGTCAGAGAATGTCATTGGTTCATCCAATACATTCATCCATGTGTTTGTTGACTCATCAAGAGGTAAACCAGCACAGGCAGGTTTCTTTGGCTCCTCTGGTTTGACTTCAGGCTCAATCGACTTAACTTCTTCAGTAACGGTAACAATAGTTTCGGGTTCTGGCTCAGTCGGTTTACTTTCCTGCGAATCTTTCGTTACAGTGGTCACTGTTGTGGTTGTTGTAGTGACTTGCTTCGTGACATCGACGAGTGGTACCGGTTCAACCTTTTCGGGTTCCTCGTCGTCAGAGAATGTCATGGGTTCATCCAAAACATCCATCCATGTGCTTGTTGACTCATCAAGAGGTAAACCAGCATAGGCAGGTTTCTTTGGCTCCTCTGGTTTAAAATCAGGTTCAACAGTTTTAGTTGCTTCCGAATCGGATACAGTAGTTTCTGGTACCGCTTCTGTTGAACTCGTCTCCTTAATATCTTTGGTAACAGTGGTAATTGTGGTGGTTGTACTAGTGACTCGTTCTGCCTTATCAAGGTGTGGTTTAGGTTCTACGCTTTCGTCAATAGAATTTTTAGGTTCATACACATTTATTCTGTACAAGCTTTCAGCACGATTTTGGTCAATAGTATTGTAAAATGGTATCTCAAAGTTGTACATGACGGGAGACTCGTCTTCAAGGAGTTTGGGTTCATTGACTTGAGTTGGCTGTTTGGGCTTTTCAATGATATCATCAACTTTGATGACTTCTTTTGTTTTCTCTGGCTTATCCAATAATATTAATTGTTCGCTAGTTATAATTTCAGGTTCAATATAAGAGGCTTCAATAGCCTTATATACCGACTCTGATTTATTTTGGGATATTATGTCGTATTTAGGTAATTCATAGTTATAAATTGAAGGAAGTTTTTCTGTGTTATCTGAAATTTCGTAGTTTTCGGCCGGCGCATCTATTGTGTTTGTTGTTGTGGTAGGCGTTTGAGGTTTTTCGATTTGCGTTGTATTATTAACTGGATCATGTTGCTTTGATTTAAGTATGTGATAATTACCCTCAGCAATGTTTAATTGAGACATATTGTAATTACAAATTTCAAAAATCTTATCGTATGGGGAAAGGGGATTTGTAATATTAGTGATTGTATTTAAGGTGCTTACCGTGTTAGCCACAAATGCGTCAGCTATTAATGCGCTTGGTGTATCAGGAACAATTTTAGCATTAGCGTTATTAGTAGCAGGGGGTACACATGGAACTTCTACTTGCACTTCTTCGTGAGATTTCGGTACATCAGTTTCTAAAACTTGCGTATGGTCTATATTTTCATGATAAGTAGCATCAGCTTTGGAGAGCTCTTTTGTATTGACTTGCACTATCAGCGATGTATCTTGATAAATATTTTGTGCTAAAATTGCTTGCTTATCTATAGGTTTGGGAGACTCTATGCTAGATTGCTTAATAATGTCAGGTGTTTGAATCGTTTGATTACCTTTCACTTCATCTACAAGGTCCTGAATTGAGATTTCAGACTGCACTGTTTTCGGAATTTTTGCATTAGATATGATTTCATGGTAAAGAACATCGACTTTGTCAAGCTCCTTTGAATTCGCTTGCGAAATAAGTGAAAGGTCTTGAGACACATTTTCGACTAGGCTATATGGTTTTTGAATAGACTCAGTGGGTTCGACAAAAGGTTCTGTTTTGACTGTAACTTTTTCTACTACTTCTTGTGTGGCTTCTTGTTTCAAAAATTCTTCTGGTATAGCAGGTCGCTTTTTCTTATCCTTTTTAGACAGTTTCTTTTGAATATCCTCCAAAAGCTGGTCTTCAAATGTGGCAGCGGTCTTTTTCTTATCTTTTTTGGAAAGCTTCAAATGCAGGTCCTCAAAGAACTGCTGTTCTTCTGGATCTAAACTAGTTATTGGCAAAGGTTGAGTTTTAGTTGTTTCTATGTTAGGCTGCGGTGAAACAACAACCTGATCTTGCTGCTCTTCTACTAGAATTGGTGCCAATTCGTGCTTTTCAGCAATTTTACCATTCAACTCTTTATGTTCAGTTATCTCAGTTTCAGGCACATTCACTAACTCAATTGTATTCTCACTGGCCTCAGCTGTTCTCTGTCCGGACTCCACATTTTCAGTCACTGTCTCAGTTACATGAAGGCTAACCTCCGGAAAATCTAGATGCATTTTCACAATAGGTGTCTTCAATTTTTCCTCATGCGTTATAAGGGATATTTTCTGTACTGTACCCGGTGGATAAGCTCCGTCAATGCCTTCTCCTACGAAAAGAACATTTGTGCCATCTTCGGTTTCGAAACTACGTCTTTGCGTTGTTGTCAGTATTTTCGTAGTAGTTGTAGTAGTGGTGGTAGTGCTACCCGTCTCATTGCTAATACTGCTCGTCTCGGTTTGTGTTTGCGACTCTGTCACATGTGGTAGTTCAACTGTTTCAATGCCTATTACCTTAACGCCGGACTTATTAGTACTGTCCTTAACTGGTAACTCTATACTGGAACCAACATTTTCTAATTTCAGTTCGCTGATTGGTGATGGCAACGGGGATGTGATATTCGAGGTTGCTTGTAATGTTACCACGGGACTAACTGGTCTTTGCTCTGGCATTTCAATACTGGAGGTCACAATGACATCACTTGGCCTATCGCTTTCGGTAAGTACAATACGTCCGTCATTGGTCACGCGTTTTGTTATACGCATTGTGCGAATTGTGGTTGTCTTAATGATGGCCCCATCAATTTGACTTGATGTGGTAGATGCTTCACTTGGTACTTCGGAAATTGTTGGAGAGCCTTCGCGTACAGTTATAGGCTCACTTGTAACGCTGCTCTCTTCAGTTGTTGTTTCACCATCATTGTTCATTTTCTTGACAATCTTTGTGGTACGCATAGTTGTTGTTTTGGTTACACCAGCAGCATCCTCATTTGAAGGTTGCTCCGTAACAAGCAACTCTTTTTCCGTTTGTTGGGGCACGGTTTCAGCTTCATTGTCAATATTTTGTGGAATCTTCTTGACGGTCTTGGTGGTTCGCACAACTGTTGTTTTAATAACGTCACCAAATAAGTCAGGGCTCTCGGTTTCAGGCGTGATAAGCTCAGGCAGCTGACGTTCAGTGGGCACAACAGCTTTAACCGTTTCAACTTCTGCAACAGGTAAGTCAGCAGTCTTTAATGGCAGAGATTTATGCTTTTTGGATTTTCGCTGTTTCTTCTCAGGCACAGGTTGGGCAGCCAGCTGTTCGCCAGCTATAAAGTCCATTGTGCTGGTTTTAGCATTAAGATTTGTTGGTAAATTGCTTTCAACAACGCCCAAAAATGTATCACCAATGCTTTTTGTGTTAGCTACCGCACTGGATTCGGGTTCTGGTAATTTAGTCGATGCAGCCACAAGTTGTGGCTCCTCTGTAACTTTCGTTGGACTTGTTACAGCCTTTGTTTTGCGCACAGTTATTGTCTTGGTAATACCCTCACTGTTCGATTCGGTGGTCAGTGATTCTGCAACTAAGGGTGCATTCTCTAAGTTAATCTCAACAGGTAGTACAGCTTCCGGTTCGCTACTCGTTTCACTCATATGTTCAGCATCTTGACTGATCTTTTTAACAATTTTGGTAGTACGCACAACAGTGGTTTTTAATACGCTATCATCTAACGTTTGTTGCGTTGTTTCAGTCGGTTTTGTTTCTTCTGGAGTAGGCAACTTAACTAATGGAACTGTAAAGATTTCTTTCTTTTCGGCTTTCGGACTCTTTTTCGTAGTTGTTGAGGTAGTTTTAGTTGTTTTAACTACACCTTCGTCGCTTATTTCACGACTAGTTGATTCGGATATTTCCACCTTGGGCTCAAACTCCGTGGCCTCTTCAGCTACATCAACTAAATCTGATGATGTATCCGATGTGATTAACTCTTGACTAGTTTCTTGTTGATTTATTTTTTTAACAATTTTGGTTGTACGTATAACTGTTGTCTTTATTAGGCTGCCATCATCACTAATGATAGATCCTTCGCTTGATGGACTTTGTTTCTCATCTGTTGTAATTGCACTTGTTGTCTTCAGGGGCTCTGTGGTTTCTAGTGGCGCTTGTGGCTCAATTATTTCCGCTACCTTTTGCACAATGGAAGTCGCAGTTTGCTCCATGGCAATATTATTGGGCTTTGGTTCGTCACTTTCGGATTTTTTGTGTTTCTTCTTATCTTTTCTACTGGGCTTGGCAGGTGTTTGTTGCGTTTTCTCTGCAACAATAACTGGCTCAATTGCTGGTGGTTGTTCAACATCAGAGGCAGGTTGAATTGCTGCCTCGTATACGGTTAATTTGGGTTCTTCTGTTTTGTCACTTTGTGACTTTTTATGTTTGCGCTTATCCTTACGCGCAGGTTTTTGTGGTTCCTGCAATACGCTGTTCTCATCCGTAGTAGCTTTCGGCTGCTTAATTTCTTCAACCACTTTAGTTTCAATGACATTGTCAGTTACATCATTTATAGGTGAAGTGTCCTTTACCACTGTAGTTTCAATGTCTTTCACAGTTTCCACTACCTTAGGCATAGATTTTTCAGCTGCTTCCTCTATAAGGGTCTCCACTGGTTTTGTGTGTATCGCTATTTGCTGAGAATTCGACACTGTTGTGGGCAACAGTGTAACATCACGCTCTATTTCTGGTTCATCTTCAACATATTCCTCAACAACTTCTTCACCATCTGCGGTAATACGTTTTAAAATACGTTTGGTTTTTGTTATCGTTGTTTTGGTAATGGAACCACCCTTTACCACAGTGGTACGTTGAGTTGCAGTGTGAGCATCTCCCACATCAATTGGTGTCACATTTGTGGTTGTGGATTCAACAACAGGTAAATCAAAGTATTCCACCGACACATTTTCTTCTGGTACATCATCACATACATCTTCTTCGACGATCTCTTCCTTGCCATCAACAATACGTTTTATGGTACGTTTGGTAATGTGCTTGGTAATGGTTCTGGTTGTAACAGTTGTTGTACCGCTCTCTGTGGATATTGTGTTGGTAGATGTGGTCACAATGGGCTCGTGGTCAATGGAAACTTCACTGATTTGATTTGTCTCTTTAAGCGCTATTGGTGTAGATTCTGTGGTAATAGATGTAGACTCCAAAGTTTCCTTTGCTAGCACTGGTAGCGTACTTTCATCAACAGTTGTTTTAATTGTTTGTTTAGCGTCTACGATAGGAGCTGGTTTAGCTGCATCTTCGAAGATCTGCACGGATTCTGTTGTAGTGACAACAGATTTCGGTACATTGCTCTTCGGTTTTTCTAATTCTTCAGGGTTCGGATTTGCTGTAGCTGCAGTGGCAATTATTTGCGGTTCCTTGATTATTTCGCTAGTTTTCTTAATTACTGCTGGTTCTGGTGCATCACCGTTGGCTTGTTCGGTTATTGTTGTTGTGACAACTGTCTCTGCTTTAGGTTTCTTTGCGGGTTCCACATTGTTAGGTGTCGCAGGAACAACTTCAGGGCGCTTCTTTTCTAAATCTTTTCTCTTTTTATCTTTCTTGGAAGCTGTAGGTGAAACTGGTTTGATTTGGGTTTCTACCACAGTAGATTTAGATGTTTCTTCAGCTGTAACTATAGTTGTTGCTGTTGTATTTGTTGTGGTTTTGGTTTCTAACTTAGTTGCTGGCTTAACAACCTCCACAGTTTCTTCAACACGTTCCGAACGTTTTCTTTGCTTTTTGGGTTTTTCAGCAGTTGTTTCCACTGATGCAGCTACCGGTGCATCCTTAGTCGTTACTACAACTGTTTCAGTTGTTTCTTTACTTTCGGTTGGCTCAGCTTGACGCTCAGAGTTTCTGCGGGATTTCTGTGGCTTATGTTTGCGTGGCTTAGGCTCAGGTTGTTGTTGCTGCTTAGTTTCCTCCACAATAATCTTTGGGGCGGTCACAGTACTCACAACAGTTGTTGTGATCTCTCCATACGTGTGCGCCGCCTCATTCATATCCGGAGATTTGGGTTTCTTGCCATGCTTATGCTCCTTTCTAGTGCTTACTTTAATAGGCAATGGTTCAGGTTGATATTCATGTCTTTGCCGTTTGGGCTTAAAAGTTTTTATCTCAGCTTGTTCGTCCTTGTGCTCCCAAGCATTTGACTTATCGGTGCGCCTGCTCAATTGATTTGTGATTGTTGTTGTCGTCGTTGTAGACTGCCTTTCTTTGCGTACTTCTGGTGGTGAGCTCGTCACGCGTACTGGTATATGCTGTTGACTGGATGGCTGGAAAACTGGATGTTCTTTATGCTGTAGACCGAAGAGTACTTCGGCATATGTGCTACCAGTACCTATATCTTGTGGTTGTTGCTGCTGCTGCTGTGTATATTGTTGCTTGGGCTGTTCGGCACGTACCGTATAAGTTTGAGCTTGAGCTTGAGTTTGATTGACTGGCATAGTTTCCTGAGTTGTCTGTTGTAATATCACAGTTGGCTGTTGCTCGACCAAGGTATCTTGCACAATGGTCGTTGTCGTTTCGACAGGTATTGTCTCAATTGCATCAACATCAAACTGACCGAAAGTAACATCTGGACGTGGCTCATCCAATTCAAGTTCCTGAGGTTCCACGGGTCTAAGCATCTGCACATGCTCCTCTACGTATGTTTGTTGAGCTGTAGTCTGCTCGGGCTCGGTCGGTGTAAGCGTTGGTAGTATTTGTTGCGTGCTCGTCGTAAGTGGCTCGGCGCTTTGTTGCACCATTGAGGCCAGGGTGGTTACAACACGATCTAAGACGCTGTTACCAGTGCTTGGAGTTGTTGGTAAAGTAGTATTCGCTTGGTAGGGTTCCAAGTTATAGGCTTGCTGCTCTACTATTTCCGTAGTATAAGCCTCCGGTTGCACTTGATATTGCTGCTGCACAAAATCGGGCGCTTGTTGCGCATAATACAATTGTTGCGCCTCCGTAGTGTAGACATTGGTGTAGGACTCCGGCTGCGGCACCACAGGCTGATAGTAACCGGTTAGTAGCTGATATTGCGTTGTTGTAGGCACTGCTGCTACAGGCTGATATTGCATAGAATACTGCATCTGCATTACTTGATCGTAATAATTTTGTGGCAATGCTTGCTGTGCCTGCTGCTGCTCCTGCTGCTGCTGCGTACTTGTGCTTGTTGTTTGTACATAACCCCATTGACCACTATCGGCTACATTTTCGTACATGCTCTGATACAGCTGCGGATCGGGCTGCAAATAGGTTGCAGTAATTTCCTCCGCTGTCATGGGCACCTGATAGCTGGGTGGCACTTGTTTTTGTTGCTGCTGATAGCTCAATTCGGTGTTGTTTGTATAGCTGGACTCGCTGAGGTACGTAGGCGGTTGTTGTTGCTGTTGTGGTTGCTGCGGCTGCGTTGAATACAAATCCGCAGCGGTGTCTACAACATCTTGTATGGTTAGCTCTGTATGAGGTTGCACTTGTATAGGCGTGACTTGTGCGGCCTGTGCCGCCTGTCTGGCCACATTCTCGGCTTGCAAGCGCTCTAGTTCGAGGCCGCGTAAGACCTCCGCATAAGATGTAGAACCCGGCACCCACATGGGACTGCGTGAACGTGTGCGTTCGTCGCGCGGCAAGTACAATTGTTGTTGGTGCTGTGGCGCAGGTTCAATGCTGCTTGTTGTTACCTCTATAAATGGCTGCGTATCCTGCTGCTGCTGCTTATCGGAGGGCTTACGACGCGGCGAACGTCCACGACGTTGCTCGCGTGCCGGTGGCTGCAATTGCTTAACCTGATTACGCTCGTTATTGATAAAATCGGCTACCGGATGTTCTACTTTGGGAATTTTTTGTGCCGGTTGTTGTTTTTGTGTTGTGCTATATGTTGTGGTAGTGGTGACCGTATTAACCGTGCGCTGCGTACCCGTTGTAGGTTCCACAGTTACAAACTGCGTTTCGCTGCTGCTCACAATTGGTGTGGTTTCCTGTATTAAGCTAGAGGAGCTGATGTTGCTTGGTGTAACCGTATATTGTTCTTGTAGCTCACTGGGTACCTCGTGCTCTTCACTTGCACGTTTTTTTGTAGTTCTGGTGGTTGTCGTTACAATAGTTTGTTGTTGTTGTTGCTGGTTGGTTGTATGTTGAGTTTGGTTTGTTGTGGTTGTTGTTGTCGATACAGTTGCGTTTGTCGTGTCATGGTATTCTTGTCTAGGCGAGGACACTGTACTTTCATTACCGCTTACCGGACTTGTTTGTCCTGATAACACTTCAGCATAGGTTAGACCTACTGACGTTGGCTTCATAAGCAACGAGACAGTTGATGAAGTGGTTACCACTGAATGTGGATCCAGTGCATAGGATTGTGCAGCGCTTGCATCATATACTTGCTGCATGCCATCGATTGATTGTTGCAATGCCTATGCGTTGTATATGGTTTGGTAGGTATCCAATATAAAGAGTTGTAGAAAGATATGGGGAAGTGGGAAGATTTGCCAAAAACGTTAGGTTTGAGTTGTTTGCAAATACAAGGGGCTTAAAAACAAATGCTAAATTGAGACAAGACCCTGAACTAAACTAAGACAGAGATGCTAAACGCTTGCAGTTTTCATTTTAAAAAATATATATATAGTTTAATTTAATATAATTTACTCATTAACATGGGTTATGTATTGCATAATATAATTGGTAATAGTAGTTGTAATAATTTTAAAGCCTAAAGCGTCTGTAGCAAGCAGTGCAAGCAGCGCTAGCTAGCTGCAGCTGTGACATTGGGAGACTTTACAGCTGCTGCCAAACAGCTGCTGCACTGCTTGGTACAGTCTGCAGTCTGCGGTGGCTGCTTGACTTTCTTTGGTTTTTGTTTCTTATTTTTTTTTTTCAAATTTTCTTTGGTGTTGTTTGTTCTTTGGCCTAAACATAGTTGTTTTATGTATATATATATATATATATATATATATATATAGTATATATGTAGTATCAGTAACTTATATAGTGCCTATGGGCTGCTTCTAAAGTTCTAGAATGGCATCGTCCGGCGTGCCGCGATGTATTAACAATTTGATGCGCTCATTGCGTGCAGTTATTTTCGAATGCAAATTTTTGACACGTTCACGACATGCCTATCAATATAAAGTGTTTGAAAATCGATAGTTATGCGTTATGGTGCATTTTAGTTTTTTGGAATATAATAAGTTCGAGAGAAAGAGAGCAAAAAATTGACGCATATGGCATGTAGTAGAGAGATATATATCAAAATAGTTTGTAAATATTTATAATGGTTTTTGTGGCAATACAAGCATACGCCAGTAAAAGCAACCAGTTACCGATAGATATTGTTTATATTTTTATATATGTTTATATTTAGAAGAAGTATGCAGTACCCATGTGTTTTTGTTGTAGTTTGTTTTATGCGCGTGTGTGTGTGTGTTTGTGTTTTATTTAAATGTTTTAAATAGCAGCAGTTACGGGAAAAGTTACAAATTTATTGTTAGTCAATGTTTGTTGGTTGGATTATTATATTCATTTTTTACAATTAGTACAAAAGGCAAGCGAGCAAAGCCCAAAAACAAGTAAGTTTTTAGTAATATATTTTTAAATATATATATATGTAGTGTGTGAATAAAATTTGTAATATTTTTTTTTTAAGCGCAACGACACCAGTTTTTTTTATTATTTTATATATTCAAAACCATTTTTATGTAGAAGAAAGATATAAAAAAAAGAAAGACAATTGTCACAAATAAAATACGAAAAACAAATTAAAACCGTAACCATAATTAAAAAAAGTTACAAATGCGTAGAACTGAGCGTTTTGAAAGAGATAAGAGTACTTAGCGGCGGTGCGACGCTTCAAAGCTAGCTACCATAATTTAATGTTTAAAAATTTTGATATATTTTTTAATTTATAATCAAATTGAAGTGAAAAACTTAAAAATTTTAATAATAATTGCTAAGCGAAAGCTGTGTGTAGTTTTAAAGTGCGTTTGTATGATGACTGTACTTTTTTTTTGTTGTTGAGTGCGGTGTCGCCATTTTATGGTTTAATGCAACAAAGGTGACGATGCTCCCGTACGGCAAGTAAAATAAGTAAACTCAAAACAAAAAAAAAGAGTTTGCTACAATTTGATTTAGACTTACCGGCATACACATTGCAATTCGCAATGTAACTTAAAACAATTTCATAAACTAAAACTAGACATTAACCTAATACCTATGTTTTTGCTTTAAATGTTTACAAAATTTGGGGCGTTAATTTGCCAAAAAAGAAAAAAATCACAAAAAAGAATATCTCAAAATTAAAGCTAAAAATAAATAGCTGAGTGATGGACTGGAACTAATTTAAATGCTCAAAATTTTTGCCTGAGACTTGCAACTTATTTTAGAGGCCGCACGTGAGTATGATAAGGTATTTTTTTTTTGTAGCTGGCTTTGTTTTTTGCTAGACACAAGAGATGTAGGTATATTTGATTTTTTTTTGGCAGACACAACACAATTTGTAATGTACGATGATATGAGGCAGCGTATGGCGGGTATATATATGATATTTTGTAGTTTACAATGGGCGCATGAGAGAAAAAAGCAAAACGTTGAGCTGCACGGTTGGTAAAATAATGTAAGTTTTGATGTTTCGATTTGATTTCGAAAAAAAAAAATAATAAAAACAAAAGGAAGCAACAGCAAAATGAAGAATATGTTTTATGGCTTATGTCAGTATGTAGTTGTCTGTGTAAATGTTTATGCGTATTTGTGTGAAATTTATGGCGAAAAAAAAAACTAAGGCAAAATTATAAGTAAAACGTATTAAAATTTGCTGAGCAAACCAAAGAAAATTATGTGCCGCAACATAAAGAAATAAATAAAAAGTAAAATTAAAAGTAAGCAAACTAAATAGTTTAAGAAAAATATAATAAAATTATATTTAAATAGTTTTTTTTTTTTTAACGCAGCCACCGTGCAACTTTAAATCTTTTTGTAGCCTAGACGCACCTTGGAATTGTAAATGGTTTTGCATTTTTAATGCTAATTAAGCTTAAGTTAAATATTTATTTGTGGTACTAAAGCTTACTGGTAATAGTTAATAACTTTATATTTTGGCTAAAAATAATTGGTTTTTTTTTTTTTGGTTGTTCTGTCAACTTTTTGTAGTTAAAGCTAGGTAAAAAGCTTAGAAGAGCATGAGAGCATGAGTTTCATGTAATGACGCTCTCTACTAACGTTTTAGCCTAGTAGAAACAGTAGCTGCTGCTGCCTACAGTATAACTGCTAACAAAATCAAAGTTAAAAAACTGCTAGCTTAGTTGTGTGGGGGGGGCTCTTTCACTGAGTGGGGTATACTAATATATGTCTAACATAAGTCTACGTACCTGTTGCTCGGCTAATGCACGCTCACGATCATGTGGCAGATAAGTGGGCGCCATAACCAAACGCAATTGCTGCTCCTCTTGTATGATGCGTGAACGCAAGGTTTGCATCTGCTGCTGATAGACATCAATCTGGCTAAGCGTTTGCTCCAGGCTCTGGCTTTTGTTGCGCACAACCTCAGCCAGGCCATCAAGCAGACGCACCAAATCGTCTACATGCTCGCTTAGGCGTGGATCACCACCCATGCCATTGCGGAAGTGCACCTAAATGAGAGAGAGAGAGAGAACCAAAAAAGTGTTGCCAAATGCCACGCATGTAACTGCGCTCTGGTTTGCTGCTTACCTCCAGTTTTTCAATAGACAGTCTCAGTTTGGTTTTTTGCACATTAATGTCAGCCAGTGTCTTCTCGCAGTAGCCCAGCTGATCACGCAGCGGTTTCTTCTTTTGCTGTGCTGCATCCAATGTTTGTTTGGTCTTTTCGTGCCAGCTGCGTATATCCTTAATCTTGCGTTCACATTGATCCCATTCCTCGCAGGCCTCTTGCAGCAGTGAGTTCTATAAATGCATGTTAGCTACCTACAAGCATTTCTCTTACAAACACCTACCCTCTCCAGCAGCACCGCTTCCACGGCTATCTTCGCATCCTCAGCCTCCTGCAGTTTATCCTTGAGATCGCCCACAGTTGTCACTTGTCCAATATGTTCCAGTTCCTTATCCATTTCGCTCAAATGCTTGACAATGGGTTTAATACTCTTCACAGCCGCCGCATAGTCATTCAGTTTGTTACGTGCCTCGGGCAGCGTGCGCAACTCAATTGTTTGTTCAATAAATGTACGCTTCTCTGCCACCCAGGACATAACAATTTGATACAGATTCATAAAACGTGTCCAGGCATCCAGACTATCACCCACTGCTTGTTTCTTCTCATCCAACCAGGCGCGCACTTGACCCAATTGCGCTGCCAGCTGATCTATGGTACCCTGCACCACCAGCTTCTCATCGCTATTGCGACAATTCTCTATTATCAGCTGCCCATTGGTCTTGACTAGCGTAAAGCGTTCATAGATGCCGCTGATCTCATGATTGATGCGCTGCAGCAGCTCTTTCATTTGTGTGGGCGCCAATGTGCGATCTTGCACCTGCAGCTCGGCCTGTGACAACCAATGCTGTATCTCACCCACGCCGGACAAATACTCCGTACGCACGGTCTTGGCACGCTTGAAATCCTTCTCTTTGGTCTCCATGGCTACCTGCACACGTTCCGAGAGTAATTCGAGTGCCGTAAACTCCTGTGCTATATCACTGGGCACTAGATTTTGCTTTTGCTGATAGTGCGCCTGTGTCTGCGCTATAAGCGCACGGCTTTCCTCTACGGTTTGTGCAACCTGTACGTGCAGCTGTATCAGCGCTTGTTCGGTATTGGCTATATGCTCGTCGTAAACGTGTATACCCTGCAGTTGTTCGTGTAATGCGTTGAACTTGTCTTGTAGTTGTGAAATATTACGAAAGACTTGCTCGATTTCCTCAAGATCCTTGCTAACCTGTTGATCCTTATCACGTAGCGTATCGTTTAATCTGCAAAAATAAAAGGCAAATATGTGTAAACGCTGGCAAAAGCTGATAGTGTATTATAGAAATGATTTTAGGCAAAAAAACCACGCGGTTGTCCACTTTGAAATAGATTTAAATTTCCTTAGCGCGTGCTGCACGCTGCCTTTTTTCTTTCGTCTCTAAAAATATGTATAAAGCGTATTATACAAATGATCTCAACAACGTTGAAGTTTTAAATATTTCTTTGGCTATATGTATTATAAATTGCTTTGGTTTATGTGTGCGCGAGTTGAACGCTTTTGTGGCCTCGGGCGCTGGCGAAGATTTCCGTGAAAATGTATGCTGCCGTTTTGCTACAAGAGAGTTTTCTAAATGAAACGTTGCTGTAAGTTTTTCAATATTTTCAACTTGTTCGAAAAATTTCGACTTCGAAAACGCTCAATATTGAGCGCATATTTTAGTTATTGCTCAGCGCGCGCACGGGCAGTCAGGCAATGTTCGAAAAAAAAATTTTGATTTAAGCGCAAATTATTATTTCGATTTTGTTTTTTGTGTTTTATTTATTATATTTTTTTTTTTTTTATTTAATTTATATTTGGCCTGCTTTACGGCTAGGTTTATTTTTATGCACGACGCATGTTCAAGTTTATATTTAAAAAAAACCAAAAAAAAAGAAGAAACGTGTATTTATTTATGGTTTTTTGCATTCGTGCGACAGGCTGACGTCACTTTGCCTTTGATGGATGCTGCTGCGTTTGCGGCTGCTGCTGCATTTCATTGATGCTCTTGCATGACTCAGTTGCTGAGCGAAAATAGAGAGTGTGTGTGTGTGAGAGAGCAGCAAGCATGAGCTCAGCAAAACGTTGCGCTCTTTAGCGTAATCGCTTACGTTTAGACGTTACGCATACGTAAGTTTATTCCAGGAATGGCATTACGCATACGCCGTGTGGTCATAAGACCAACTATGCCGGCTAACACTTGCAACAAAAGTTTTATATATTTTCTTTCATTTATTGCTTTGCTACTCTCTCGCGAGCACATACTTGAAAAGTAATTAAAAATTTCGTCGAGTGCAATCAAAAGATGTGTATGTGTGGGTGGGCGTAGTGCTTGCTTGCACGTTCATCAATGGCGCCTAGTTCCTATACAATCGAAATGGGTTAAAAGTGTTGGTAGTAGTGTGTGTTTGTGAGCGAAAGAGCCTCTTAAATGTACTTAAATTAGCCATCGTCGTGATATTTTGGTATGACTTTTAAAGTAATGGCGTTGATTGATCTTGACAATTTACAGATTGTGCATAAAATTGGGTTCAATGCACTGCAAGTAGCTGCTGGCACAGGCCAGCTAAGTTTTTGTCGCTATAAATACATTTTGAGACAGGCCTAAGAGGGACAAAATAGAATACTTTGTTTTGGCAGCCGCACCAAAAAAAAAAACCACTATTTTTCATACATAAACTAGCAGACCTACACTCTATATATATTCCAGAAAAATTACTAGTTCTACACGACGAGAAACAGCTTGAAACTCTTTATAATTTTGAGCAAGTCTTAGCCTATTATTTGTGTGGTTTTCCCAAGTTTAGACAGCTTGCGGAATTATCTTAGGCTTCATCTGCCTGGAAATCTTTCTTTCCGCAAAGCTTTGGGCAGACGGGCCAAAAAAACACCATGGACACTAGTTTCTTCATAAGCTAGCTGCTCTATATATATATCAGAAAAATTGCTTGTTATACAAGAGCAACAGCCAGATTTTGAGCAAGTTCAAAACTTGCGCACTTAATTTAGGCTCCATCTGCCTGGAATATCTGTGCGATTTTGCTACTTTTAGCCGACTTGCGGAATACGGCTTCAGCTTTCAAGATTCTCCTATACCCATTCACTTTACAATCTACGTGAATGCCCCCCTAATTTTTGACTAGCTTGAAAAGTAACACTGCATTGCAGTTGCGAAAATTTGAATATATTTTCCAAAATACACACTTCTTGTAAATCAAACTTGGAAGATTGAATAAAATATTCGAATGATATGCAGAATCTCTCACAAGTAAGCCATGTATACCGCTTAAGCCGATTTTGGATCACAACAAAAATATGCATGACGGAATATATCTTATCGAGCAATACTGGTATACGTGAGTTTGTTCGAAACGGAATATAGCCAAATATAGTCAAATTTCTTCTCAAAAAATTTTTAATTATAACGTTTAAAGAAATATATTTGTTGAGGCTTTCGTTTCATTAAGAAAAGTATTCCAAGACAAGATTTTTAGATTAGAAAACTAAAATTATGGAGCTGGCAGACGACGTCTTTGGAAGTTTGAGTAGTTCACTTGTGAAAAATATATAAAAAGTGAAACATTTTGATTATAAAAAGTCACAGTTTTTCTTTCAAAATTCATTTTTAAAAAAGTAGAAAATAATAATTGTTAAATATAAAGTGCCGTTTTCCGTAACGCCTCTAAGATTTTCGATTTCGCAAAAGGCAAAAATTATGGAACTTGCAAAATACATATTTGAAAGCTTAAGTAGTTTACTTTCGAAAAAACGTAGAAACTTAAACTGACTTGAATACAAAGTTAAATTTTCTGACGAAATTCACTTTCAAAAAATCTAGAAAATAAAAGTTTTCGCCAATTTTTTGCTTCTAAGCTGTTTGATATAGCCACAGATTTAGATTGTTAAGATTTCACGTATTCATACGAATTCGAATACACTCAGCTGGCGCTGCTTGCTGGCAGCTGTTCTGATTTTATGGAAATATTGAAGGACGCGCCGTCGTCTGGGCGTTTGTTGCCCTTTAAGTGCCAACGAATGTAAGCAACTTACAACAGCAAGGCGACGACAACAATAGTCAGCACAATTGGCTGCATGCCAATAGGGCAACAAATTGTACATAGAATACAACGAATACATAAAAAAAAAACACAAACCAAAGTTTTCTAAATGTTTAAGCAAATTAATTGCACAAAAAAAAGAAAAAGCCAACGGAAACTCACGGCAGACATTATGTATGGCAGACATACATATATAGAGCATTTAGTATATAGAGGGAATTTGTTGAACGAAAAACAAAAAAAACCCAACTAAATATTTTAATGTTGCTATTTTCTCGCTTCGCATTTCGTGTTATTGTTATTCTTTTGGCATTTATGTGGCGCGCACATTAAATGAAATTTATCTTGAAAACTATATAGTTATTTATAGCGTCATGTAGCTCCGACTGAGATTTGTTAAAATTTAGTGCATGGCTTTAGGAGACGCATGTACAAATGACGTACAAATGTGGCAGAAATATTTCGAAAATGCGAGCACTAAGTCAGTGAAAGTGAAAGGTGAAAGAAAAACGCCTAGAAGCGCCCCAGAAAAAAGGCACAAAAGTGATTTGTTTAGCTGGCAGTAACGTCACACAAGCTACTAGAGTTTGAGCAATTATTTGCAAATAAAAATTGGGTCAAATCACTGCAGTGTATGGCCACAACTGATTAGCTGCCGATAAGTACATATTACGTATACGTCATCGTTTAAAAGTAGACATTATGACCTCCGCAAGCGATTGTTTTGTTTCATATGAAGCTCGTATTTTTCTTATTATGCGCGTTTCTTTACCGGCAAGGTTTGACAACAACAACGACAACGACAGAGACGACCACGACAAGTTATTATAATTCGAGTGTTAAGTGCTTCAACGATGACTTAATTATGCGTTTTTTTTCGCGAATTTTGTTTTTCGAGAAAGCAACAAAAAAAAAAGAAATACTCGTGCAAACAAACCTCTTGCTGTAGACGACACAAGTGTTGACTAGATAATATATGCGTGTTAGCGTTTAGTATTTGGCTCTTTTTTAAAAACTGTCTTTTTTTCTCTAGAGTCGCTTAACGTCTTTTGTAACCTTTGATAGGGCACTTGTTGACTTGGCTACAACGATCGTACCTCCCGTCAAACAGGGAGGCAGACGTGTGCTCAACAAAAAAAATATAAAATTGTTGCTTGAGTTGGTTGCTTTTAGTTTTGCTGCAGCTAAGTTCTAGCTGTGCCAGCTCAAAAAAAAAAATAGATTGCGTATACGCCTGGTAATCCACAAAGCGGCGTTTATGCTGTAGACCCATGTAATTGTTGAAAAGAAAAATAGAAAAGTTTAGTTTGTGAAAGGCGTATTGCAGTTAAAAGTTGTTTTTGTTTTACAATACTTGTACGCTGCTATCTTGACTCTTTTTCTTAGTAGTTCCTCGTCGCGTTTGCTGTTTTTTGTGTATTTGCTGCTTCTCTTGTTTAACTACTTTGCTGCTTAATTAATTTATTTTAAAAATTATATGCTTCTTTATATATAGTATATATTTTATATATAAAGCGCTCTGTGTATTTGCGGTCGCTGTGTGTGTGTCTTCTCGTTCGTTTTGCTCAATTATAGTTTCCAGCCATCCAGTTTTGAAACACGTCCGCTTGCAACTAACTCTAAATAAAAACTGAACATTCTTCAGACCAGCCGCACATAAAATTGCCAAAATGTTAAAGCAGCAGCAACCGGTTGACGTTGACGTCGTCGTCGTCGTCGTCGCCATTAGGCGATCGTTAACAGAGCGCGCGAGCATGAGACGGAAATAAAAGAACACAACAAACTGCTACCAATACAAGTACACACACGCAGCAGAAGTGTTGAGTAGCTGCGAAAAAGCAGCCGAAAAAAAAGAAAGGCGAGAAACACAAATATTGTCCATGTGTGTGCGTGTGTGTGTTTGCGTTTGTTTTGTCTTGGTATGTCGGGAACAGGGTTGCCAAGTGCAGCATTTTCACATACAAAATGTTTTGCATTTTCAACACTTGCACTTTTTAATGAAAAGATTAATTTTTTTTTGTTAGATATTTATCCTTTTCATAGCATTTTCTGAGCTGGCTGCAGTGGTAGCAACATTTTGAACACTTCTTCAATGAACATTTTCGTAAAGAGCAAGAAAACAATCTTAATATAGCCGAATAAAGAGACCTAATTTTAAATTTTTTAAATTAGTAATAAATGCAAAAATTCAGCAGACATGGTGACCTTGGATATACAATCGATCCAGTGCATAAGTTGCAAAATATTGGTACGTTCTCGTATCTTTTACAAATCATTAAAAGCTTTTTAACGAAATGTTATTTTTGGGCGGATATCAATATTGTCAAGTCGAGTCTCATATCCGCAGGCGTTCCCTAGGACCTAAACTTTATCTTTACTTACAATATTCCAATGCAAAGTAAAACTCTTATCTTAGCTCTGGAAATAAATGTAACATTGTCCAGAAGAACCTCAAAGAAGCTACAGAATCCCATATTTTTAAAGGTGGAGAATTCAATTAAAGATTAATAAAACAAGTGTAATTTATTTCACATGTTAACGTTAACCTTATTATCTGTCAAGCACAGTCCTACAGATTGACAACGAATCAATTCGAATCAATACTATTTAATTTCCACATTAGCAGCACTATACACAAAGTTCAGAAAAGTATACGAACCCAATATCTTTCTAATTTCTGAATTATAAACAAATAAATAATAATTGAAACAATATTTTTGCCAGCCATGTTATATGCCGGTAGTTTGGAGTAATTGTGATGCATTTCATGGGATTTTTAATCTTTGCTTTTTATTTTTTTACATTTCATCTCCAAGAAAAGGCTGATATTTGCATGATTAATGAAAAATCAGTCAGTTACCATTAAATTTTATACTAAAAACATAAATAATACACTACCTCAGTTCAAAGTAGTTAGTTTGACTTTTCAATAAGAATATTTAATACTTATAAAAAATGTAGTTCTAAAAACAATTAAATTTAAGAGTATTTTAGTTAAGTTTAGGCAATTTGCTTCCACAAAAAAATTCTGTACATTTTTAATCTAAAATTCGTTATTATTATATTTTTTTTTAAATGTGACGCCTTAATATCCAATTCATTTGCTGTTTCTGCATTTGTTTAAATAAATCTTAAATTGGGGAATGCTATTAACATTTCTGCATTTGTTCAAATAAATCTTACATTTGGGAATTCTATAAACATCTAATTTATTCGGTATTAATTTGTATATTATTTAAAATAAGAAAATTTAACAAAAAACTTTAAAAACTCTGCTGCGCTTCCGGTTTATAATACACAAATGCAACTTCAAAGATAACGTTTTCATATATCAAATTTTATGATTCATATATGCAGCGCATGCTTGAGTAGCTGGCAACCCTCGACATTCGCATAATTTGGCATTGAAAAAATGCCGAAAACTTAGCTGCTGCTGTTGCTGCTCACATGCAAAAAAAATGTCGTTATAAAAGAATTCACTCTGCGTTTTAACAACTGACAATCAATAAACAATACACACAGCAGACATGTGCATACATATATATACAAAGTTGTATAAATAAACCCAATATATATATATTTATGCATATTGATAAAACAACAACGTTTTGCCGGTTTCGATAAGAGTTAAAGCCATTTTTAACAGTAGCCGGCAAGAGAAAGAGAGGGAGCGCCAGCGAGAGAGCGCACGTATACGTATTGAAATGAACTGGCAATGAAACAGCAGCGATTTTTGTTCGCTTTAGTTTTTTGACTGTTAACAACAAGTCTTTTGCTGTTAATTTACAGCGCAACCGGCAACTGTTTAACAGCAGCGCCATCGCATGGAGAGCTGAGAGCGCCACGAGAGAGCACAAAATAAAGTTTATAATTTTACGCGATTA
The DNA here is from genome assembly GCA_035046065.1 of Chymomyza procnemis. Classification (NCBI taxonomy): domain Eukaryota; kingdom Metazoa; phylum Arthropoda; class Insecta; order Diptera; family Drosophilidae; genus Chymomyza; species Chymomyza procnemis. The sequence goes on from JAWNOJ010000004.1 coordinate 20,861,968, forward strand.
CCTCATTTGGGCAATGTTTTTAATATTTTTTTTTTTTTGTTGGCTGCATATTTGTTGTTATTATTGTTTTCTCTTGGACAAATAGCAAATGCAAATTTTAGTTTATTTTAGCATACAAACGGCTGCGCCTAGTATACAATAAATATGTTTATAAATAAATACATTAATAAAATAATTTTTTTTATATAATTCGTAAATCTTAATCATTTGGCAGTTTCAATGCCGGCTGATTTATTGCTTGAATGGAAAGCAAAACGTGGTTATTGGCACTGATAAGCTCGAAAGAATACTTCGTTTTATAAAAAAGGGTGCTTTTTTCAAAAAAGTTTTCCGATTCGTTATGATTTGAACTTTTGCCATGTAAAATACTTTGATCTATCGATTTGAATTATTGATTTTTTGTGACGAACTTTTGCCAAGTGTGAAACTTTAAACTGTTGCCGTGCTGCCCTAATTGTTTATTGGCAATACAACAGTGTGACCCAATCAGTTGAATATAGAATTTTTTTGTTTTTTAGAAACTTTTGAAGGCAAGGAGAACGAGACTAAACGAAAGTATTTTGATTTAAATATGTGACTCACATCGCAAACTTGAGTATTCTACGTCTACTCCTAATAAATTTGAAGGTTTTTTAGTATTCGTTGAATTCTTCACTGAAATCAGTTTCTAATGGTATACAATTTTTTTTAAAATCAGTAATAAATTTTTTAAATAAAATCATAATCTATTTTTAATTTAAAGTGCTATGCGCAAGCAAGCAGGATCAACATAATCAATATCTAGCGTCCTCTACGTCTATAACTTAGAAAAGTGAACTTTTTGGAATGCCTATACCTTACTATGCTTCACTGAATCGTTTCTTTCTGAAATTTCTACCATAAGTTTTTTAATATCTTATTTTTGGAATAGATTTTATTCTCAAAACATTGTTTTCTGCTTCAGCTGCAGCTTTCATAGCTTTCAACTTTTTGGTCTAAAAATGAATAATTTTTAAAAAACCATCACAAATGCGCTTGTGACAAATTTTAACAAAGTCAATAATTTATTACCCGTGGCGCCATCTGTTTTATGAAAAATCACAATAAATAGCTTTTTCATATAAAAAGTAAACGCTATTTGAGTTTCTTTTTATTTTTGTTGTATGTGTTCTGCGCACTTAAATTATTATTACTATTTTGGCTCGTTTTTTTTTTTTTGGTTTTTTGGGTTTTTTTTGTTGTTAAAATATTTTTTTTTTTTTGCACAATTGTCGATGAAGTCAGCGCCAGTTGAGAGCAACAACAAAACTTGCAAATATTCTCATTCAGCTAGAAACGACAAAAAGCATTTTATTTACTTTTTTTATTATTTCGTATTTCTTACGTTTGTCGGTTTTTGTTTATTTCTACTATTTGCTAATTATTTTGCAGTTTGTTTTCGAAATTTATGCCTGGCATGTGTTTTTTCAGTTTGCATTTGGTTTTGCTTGTTTTTTACTTTTTATTTTTATTTTTATAATTTTTAAAAATGCTTCAGTGATTTTTGTATTTTCAAACTGCTGTCATATCGTTAGTTACTGAGGCGTTTTAGCATGACAAATCCCATTACAATTGTGGACGAAAAACTATTTGCACGCTCTAAAATTATAATGTGACATCTTTAGAATATAATTATTTGTTATTATTATTATTTTAAGAAGACATAGTCGGTTGTATTTACATGATTTTTAAATATGTTTTGTATTCGTAAATTATTATATCACTTGCAGTTCCTCAATATATTTATTTATCAAACAACTTGACGAACTGGATTTTCAAGATATCACAATAATCTTTTGAAATAAACATAAATTATTTATACAGCTTTTGACTATTATTTTATTGTTATTTCAGGTAAATTATTGTTTTGGAATTTCAAAGTAAAGCCTTTAAAATTTACTCCAAATTACTCTCAGTGCTGCGGAAATTGTACTCTGTGGCTTTCATAAGATTGAAAAAATTGTATAGAGTAGTTAATTTTGCGTTGGCTTCAAATATTCTCAAACTCTATGTCAACAAGTGTACGAAAAAATTAAGAATGTTAGAAGAATCACTATTTTATGAGTAACAAAAAAAAAAATGACGCACAGCTAGACCAGTTCCAAAAGCGCACATTTCTTGGGTAGTTATTTTAAGAACTTATAGCGCGCGGCCTTCTGTAATAGTCGATTGGCTTTAGAGACTTAAAAAAATATATTGGCTTCAGCATATGAAAGTAGTTTATAATAGATTTCTTATTAATCATTATATTCAGACACACTGGGAAAAAACACGGAAAAGTTCTGATTCGGAAATAAATTCACAAAACCGAATAAAAATTTGTGAATTTTTGTTATTATTCAAAAGAGGATCGCACAACCAACACATACAAATGTTGTCGGATTCTTTCATATTATCACATCAGATAACTGCTTAACATCAGATGAAAAACATTATCAACATCTCCAGATAACAATTTTTACTTTTTTTACAACCAAAAAACATCTTTCAAGATATTTTTTCTATGACAAACTACTATGAAACCCCAACTTGGTCAAAACTGATATTTTAGACTCCTTTGTTAAAAAATGCTTCAACATTTATGTTACTTTCTGTTTTCATCTTTTATATTGCAAATGCAAGTTCCTTGGCAATTCCAGGAAGGAGATGCTGTATATCTAAATATGTTTCTAGCCTGTTTCAGTTGTGTTTCGTCAAAGATGCTCGAATTGGTGTATCAAGATGAGATAGAAGAAAAAGTTATAAATTGAATAGACCGTTACTAAGATGGAAAATCGTTAACTAATAACTACTAATAACGAAAAGTATCGTACAAAGCATAATTGGATCTGGAAATGATAATGCTAGAGGTCGAAAATTACGAGTTAGTCTGGATGGAATGACAAAAGACACCTTGTTAAGGAGTTACTATGCTTTCTAAATTCATCATATCTTTGGTATTATTTTAAACTTTAGTAATAATTTTTACTTAATCTGACAATGACCTTTTCAAGTATTCTCGTTTTTGACTATTTTCCATTGCAAAAATAACTTAATACAATAATTTGATACCTGCGCAACGATCTTTTTTACAAAGGTTTTCACTCTATAACAAGCGGAATTGGCTTTCGTAAAACTTCAATAATTTAAAAGCCCGCTGACAACGCTCTTCTTTACAAAAGTTTTCTCTCTACAAAAATTGGAATAAAAAGCCAACAATTTTGTAGTCCTAGGCAACGACATTCTTTACAAATGTGTACGTTCCACAAAAAGCGGAATAGGCTTTCCTAAAACTCAAAAAATTTTTAGTCCTAGTCCTTTTTAGCTTTCCTAAAAAGCCAAGAATTTTGCAGCCCTTGGATAACGATCTTATTTACGAAAGTTTCCGTTTCACAAAAAACGGAATGGGCTTTCCTTAAAACTCAAAAATTTTGAAACCCTTGGACAACGATGCCTTTTTACAGAAGTTTCCACTCTACAAAAAGCAGAATAGACTTTTCTAAGAAGCCAACAATGTTGTAGACCCAGAGCAACGATCTTCGTTACAAAGAATTTAATTTCACTCGACAAAAAGCGGAGAATTTGCTTTCCCAAAAACTCAGCAATTTTGTAGCTCAAAAAAGACATAGCGGACGGCACGATTTCTTCAAAACCGCGGACCTTATACGATACATAAGGCCTTCCCCCACTAAAGTAAGAACAAATGCGTATATCCATCGCTCTCAGACACTTTATAAACAGTATTTTTTCACCTTTGCCTTCTAGAACGCTACACATTTTTTAAAGATTTGTTTCCAACGCACCTGTACAATTAAAGGTTACCTCATATTTAAAATGATGATTGAATAAATTATGAATGCTTTGCCTCTAAATAAACAACTAATTTCGTACATTTTTTAACATAAACAAAATTAATGTTTCATACAAATATTTGTTTATAAACTTGTTCACACGTTGAGAGCGCTCAATTGGTAGGTAGCTCTGTGAGAGAGCAAAGTGTGTACACATCACAGTAATATTTTTAGCTAACGCAGAGAGCGCTCACTACCGTACAGTGTGTGCACATTATAATAATTCTGACTAATTAAAATTATCTAATTGAAGATATAATACCAAATCCCCCAGCTTACATTAAAATGCTTTTTAAATGCAAAAAGCTTACGCAATTTTTAAGTTGATTAGATTTTTGCATGTTTGGTGCCGTCGAAAAAAAAAAAACAGTCGAAAATTTAACCAAAAAAATAAATCTCAAGTGGAAATGCATTAGAATTTGCGCCGCAGCAAAAAGTTTTCTATATATACACATTGACAGATATGATATATACGATATATAGTTATATCGTGTATCGGTATAATTGGCGATGACATATAGTGAAATATTAGGTCATCAAGTGTGGGGGATACGTGTTGTGATGATGGCATAGTTAATTTATAATGTACGCTCAGGGTCAACATGGGTAACATTGTCAAAGCATAGATTTACATTTTGCACATATTTACAATATATTCTACATAAAAGTTGAAAGTTGAAAATAGCAGAACATTATTTGCTGGCCAAGAAAAACAGCTGCTAAGATCGTATATATACTTTTTTCTGTCTTCTCAAGAGCCAGTCCAAGTGACAGCAACAGGCAACGCACAAAAAAAAACACAAATTTTATGTTCATAAAAATAAAATAAATATTTGACAACGTAGAAAATAAAACACATGGCTTTTTGGGTGTAAAATTGTGTCAGTATTGCATTAACGTTGATCTCATTTTTTTTTGTTTTCCTTTCAACAGAAATATATTTTCAAAATTTTATTTTATTTGAACGCACATGTGCGGGCTGCACTCTTCTTGGTGGTCTGCCGTGTGGTGAGTTCCACTCTCGAACATCATCTGGTTAAAGCAAAGCAGGTGACGACAAAATGCGTCAGCAATGGCGGATTGTTAATGCGTGACGTCACATGTTCAAGTTCATTTTTTTTATTATTATAAAATATTTTCTATTGTGAATTCGCTTGTCAATTAGATGCTTTTGTATTTCAACAAAAGATTTATATTTTTTTTTGTTTTGAAGATCAAATTATAAAAGTTTTCACAGAAACAGCCAAACTTGTATGTACGTTTTGCTTTCATAATTGAGCAACTATTTTGAATTTTGGCATAGTTTCCATGGTATAAATTGTCTTGGAATCACGCTTCCAACGCGATATAACTAATTAGTTGATCTCTAGCTGCTGTCAAAAGTTAGAGAGTTCTCCGTTGCTTTAATTTTAAATGGCCTACCCCGTATTTATATATTTATTATAACTTCATGGCCTTAAGTGTTGGTAAAACCAATTGACTTCATTTTATGAGCTCTTTCATAAACTAAAGTTCGTAGAATAAAAACTGAATAAATTATAACAATCGTTCTATCGTTTCCAAGATTTCATACGTTTCTCTGTATATTCGTTTTTTTTTTTTTTCGAAAAACAAACTAGCAAGCTTTTAAAAAATCACCCTTTAGTAGATAACTCAAATATTATTCAATCAACTATGATTTTATGCATAAAAATTAAGAAGAATAAAATAATATTTATCGTAAAGTTAAAATAGATCAAAACAATCTAAAATTATATTTATTTTTAGCCAAGCATTTAGAAAGCAGAAGATTCAATTATTATTTAATCAATCAAAAATATGAATGTGTCATACAACTCTAACATTATACAAAAAAATTTAGAAGAAAATTATATAATACAATAAAAATATATAAAGACAATCTAAAACTAAACCTCTTTCGAAAATCAAACTAGAAAGCTCATAAAAATATCGTTTTTGCAGGCAAAAGATGATTGAATCACAAGTACAATAATAGTACAGTTAAATCAAAAATTGGGAAATTAGACTGCTAAGTTAATTAAGTAACTTTTTGTCTAAAGACATTTGAAATGTTAAAATCTCCAAGATGTAAACGATATCTGAGTACTACTAGCTCATTACGGACCAATAAGTTAGTTGATAATTTCAGCTGCAGTATTTTCGCATTGCAGAATTGTCGCTTTTTATAGACTTTTTTAGACTTTTTGTCAGTAGTCTTAGGTAGAACTAGTAATAGTAAGCTACAACTTTACAAATAGTTGCAATATTCTGCTACACATTAAATGCGTCTTAATTTTAGAATTATTCTAATTTTTGCCAACAATACAACGAAAAGAAACAACTGCAAAGCAAACAATAAAGTGAATCACATTTTTCTAATTACAATCTAAAATAAATTGCTACTTTCAAGTCAAATATACTGCTTTCATAGAAAGTCTTATAAATCAAATCATTGTCAAATACTTTAAAGAAATATATAGGTAAATACAAAAAAAATTAAGCATACGTAAAATTGTTACGTATACGCATAGAGAGACAATGTCAAATGTTGCGCTCGAAAAAACGTCACCTGCTTTAATTTTAGCATCTTAGCAACATGTTGCTAGTCTCTCTCTCTCTCTGCAACATTCGCTCTCTTGTACTGTTCAGGCATTGTAGCCTGACGAGCTGCAGAATTGTCGCAACAGCTGTGCACGTGAGACGTATGGAGCTCTACCATGCGAGCAAAATTCAACTTAATTTTAAAAATCTTTTCTTTTTTTTTGTATCAGCGCAGCGCAATTAGTTAAAATTAAGAATAAAAACAATTGGCATTTTGGCGCAGCTTTTGATCTAGTATTTTGTTCTATTTTTTTTTTTTTGTTTTGTTTTGACAAGCGCCAGAGACAAGAGTTTCCGCATAACAAACAGAAGAATTTGACTTTGTTTTGGGTTGCGTCGCTCGCTTTTGGGACACCTTATCAATTCTTGTCAAGTATGACGAATTTATATATGCTATCTATATATATTGTGCTTATCAAGTACTGAAAATAAAAGAAGTTTTATAATAGATGTCGAACGGGATTAGTTGTAGAACGTTGTGTACTATTTTAAGACATCTACAGAATATAAAGAACTGGGTATATGTATGTGATGCAGCTTAACGTGCGCTTATGAAGGCATTTCCGATCTGATAAGGTACGCGTGCAAAAATAGTATTGTTTGTCGATTTTCACGATAGTAAGTTATGATAGTAGGTAAACAATTACGTCACATTGGCTTTGATATAAATTAAGCCAGAATGATCGAAATGTGTGCAAAACTAACTAAATACCAATTGAAATGGAGTTAAATTAGAATGGGGAGTTCCCACAAAAGTTGCGTAGCACAATTAACTAATAACTTACACAGACAATCGGCAGTTTTTAGAAGAAGTTATTTTCTATTATGATTATTTCGCCAAACGAGTGCGATCTGTAGAAAATGTACAACATTTTTGAAGAAATTAGAGGTGTCATAATAATAAAAACTGAGAATACAACAAATATTCTCAGTTTTAAGCATTTAAATATTTTATGTACATGAAGATTTCTCCGCGCAACATTTATGCAACAGCAGTGAGCAAAAGATTGCAGCGGGGGTTAGCAAACAGGGGGTTTTTTTTGGAATCATCACGATAAAGTATAAACAATGTACATTTGTTCTATAAATAAAAATAATAAAAGACAAAGGCTACACTAAAAAGGTTTTTTTTAGATTCTTGACGTTTTTGGCTCCCAAACTGCTTAGTATTATATTTATCAAGAGCATATTGTTATTTATATTATTAAAAAACTATTACTACAATGAAGATTTTAAGATTCGCGAGTTTAGGAATCTGACAGCGGGTTTGACGACGCAGCAAATGCACCTTTTTTTTAAATTGAAATGATGTTACCAAAACATTTAAAAGTTTTTAGCGAAGTATGCTATCTTTATCTCTTAACTTTGACTTACTAAGTACACAGTAATATAATTATCAAAAAAAATACTTCAATTTAAAATAATAAAAGACGGATACTACAATTCTTCTTTATTGCGATGATGTTGCCAAATTAACCCAAAGCTTGCAGCAATTATTTTATCTTTTAAACTTGCTCAGTATTACAATTATCAAAAAAATATGACTGATACTATTAATTAATTAGTTTTTAAGATTTTCAGCTTAAAGCCTTTAGCAGCGGATTCGACTGTGTCGTCTTCTTTGTCGATGATTATCTCGATGATTTCCCAAATCATTTCATTTTTATATAACTATAGAACTATATCTTTATCTTTCAAGCACATATTGTTTTTATTATTAAGTTCTATACAACTGCACCGTGGGTTACTCGGTTTTCGCGAATACGAATAGAACATGGTTTTTAGAATTTCATAATAATAGAAAAATTATTAAAACAAATTATAACATGGATTTCATTACTACCTAAGTACAAAAGTCAAAGTAGTAAAAGAAGAACCGACGCAAGCACAGCCGTTGTATATGCAAGAAACTAAGTTTTAATGCTATTTTCCCCCCCAACTTGTTTAAATCCATTAAACCTTATCTTACCAACAGTAGTTACCTTAGCAACTAATGGTCTGTTGGGTCTCTCGTCTAGCCAAGGTTAGCTTTTCTTTTGTTTTTTATTTCTATTTTAAGCTGTTAATTTCTTCTTTTCTTTCGTATTTCCCAGAAATGGGCATAAAAAAGAATATATAGTACATTGTTTTGGCCAAGTGCGTAACAAGAATACGCTTCGTTGACTAGTGAAAATCTGCAGCAGAAGTGCGGGACCACTCAAGTGCTCAAGTTGCGCAAAGCACGAACGAAGCGTAACAGTTGGTCTGACGTCATACAGACGCCTTTTCATAGACAAAAATAATACACACAAAACCCAGGCTGAGGATTACCCCGACGCTGAGCTGTGGCCACACAAATGCAGTAAATAATAATGTAAGCTCTTTTCTTTTTTTTTTTTGCATGGAAAGAGATATTAATCTAAAGCGCGTTCTAAACAAAATTAAGCAAGTATAGAACGTTAATTTATGCGAATAGTGGCGCATTAATTTCCGGCGTACAAAGCGCTTTATATTTGATATATTGTTTAAAGCCTCATCGACGCATTTAAATTGGCAACATTTAAGGTTTATATTTTTCAGTTAAAACGCGTTACGCGCGGTTAAACACGTTTTCAGTGAACGACAACTGCCTAGTTTTTTTGATTTTAGGCGGTGTTGTGCTTAAAATCACTTTCGGTAGCAATAATATTGAATTTTTTCGCAAAAAACCATTTGTACAAAAATAAAGTGTGTACACACTTACCTATTTTGCTGTTCTACTAGCTTGTCCACTTTGGCCTGTATGGCCTCCGCCGAGGGTTTGTGTACTTCCCCAAGGAATGCGAGGATGGATTGTGAGAGCGCCTCGATTTCTTTATATGATGATTTAAGTTGATTTGATTCTTCACGTAATTCCTGTGCACAAGAAAACAAAAATCATTAGCAATTAGTCAGAGAGAGAGAGAGAGAGAGAGAGATAAAAATACAAAACCATAAAACTTAATTAGCAAGATTTTGGCAATATTTCTGCCATATAATACTATCATTTGCGTTCGATTTTAAGTTTATAAGCAAACGTTAATATAATTTTGTTATTTTTTTTTAAACTTAATTCCAGTTTTTGTGAAGTGAAGGCCAAAACAAATTGAAATAGTCGAAAAAAAACGAAGAAAAATTAAAATTATATAAACCGAATTTCAATGGCGACATTTAACAAGGCAGCAAAATTGTTAGTGTTTTGGCTCTGCTCGCTCGTTGACCATTGTTAGTTGTTGTTATTGTTTTTGGTATTGACCAGGTTTACGAACTACCGAATGACAGATCTGACAATGTTTGTTCTTTATAAGGCGCATGTATGACAACATCGTCAATGCATGGAAGTATTTATGGCTAGGCTTCGAATTGTTTCAATTGAAATTTCATTTATAGCAAGTTTTTTTTTTTTTTGTTTTTATTGCAAATTGCAAAAACTTTTGGTAGATTGAAAACCTTTAGCAGTTATTTTTAGTTTTTAAAATGGAAATCGCAGCTAAATTAAGTGCTCAATTATCAGCAATGAGCTCATACCGCAACAACAACAAACTTATTTTTGTTGATAATAAGCACAACAACAAAAATGCAAACAAAATCAAAAGTTCGTTGAGGCATTTTTGAGCCCCTCCTAACTTACAGACTACTTAACTAGCATTTATTTATTGTATATTAAATGCTAGGTTCAGGAACGGAGTTGGCTGTTTGGGAAGAGGATATATTAACACTTTTTGCTTTGATTACGTAAAAAAGAAGTCTCCAAAGTCTGCCTTTGATTTTTGTGAAGTAACCAATACAGTTGCAGTGTGACCATTTTGCATTTCGTTTGGTGGAATACCATATTAATAATTGTAGTGTGACCGTTTGGCTTTTATTTGATTTAATACCAAACACAATATAAAAATTGTTTGAAGCTGTATGTTGCAGAGTTTACGCAAAATAATATTTAAAATAAATATAATTTACTGAAGAGAGTAGGTGACTGATAAACCAGTGACACCCTTAGATTTATGTGAAGAAAAAAACAAAACCGTTGTAGTGTGACCGTTTGAATTTTGTTTGGTTAAATACCATATACAATATATATTGTTAGTTTTATTTTAAGCTGCATGTTACGGAGCTCTAATCTTTACGAAAATTTTAGATAATTATGTACAATTTTCTGATGAAAACAGTTACTAGTTTTCTACTAATACTTAATGTTGCACTGTAATTTTCGTTAAGGAAAAAACCAGACCGCTGTAGTGTGACCGTTTGCATTTTATTTTAGTTTAATACCAAACAATATGTAAATTAATATGAGTTTTGTTTTAAGCTGTCTTTAGCATAGCTTGAATTCGTATACAAAATATTACTATAGATAAATATTTTGTTCTAGCAGATGACTGCAGTGAGAACGTATTTATTTTATTTTAAAAATAATCCATATTAAGCGAAATAAATATAAGATGCGTTAGTGTTTAGATGCGAATTCTATACTCTCAAATATTATGATACTTGACCAATAAATTCCAGAAAATAACTGGGAAAAGTGTGCCTCAAAAGGACAAGATTGATAATGGATTGGCCGCAGGATATATGAGAAAAAAAGTCTCATGGTCACATAGGTTTAGTTCTCAGTGGGAAGCATAAACTTACCAAAGGTCTTACATTTGATGATTTTGCTTTTCATAACAAACCGAAAGATATCGAACAATTATATATGGTTTCGCTTTGCGTGTTATGAGAAACAATTTTCTTTGATGACTGATACTAAAGCCGATTGTTTTATACCAAAAGAAAATATACGACATTCAAAAAATTTGCCGAAGAAAGCTTGAATTTAAACAATGAAAATAAATTTTAAAAAATAATACGTATGTATTATAAAAGTTATAAATAATAAATTTGCGTGGTTCTTAAAATATAATATAGTTATCGATATGTATCAAACGCTGCGCAACACTAGCAACATTTTGATCGTTTCTCAACACTGGCCACATGTCTGACAACATTGTAAAACGTTGTTTTTGGCTTTGCATTATAATTAAGTATAGAAAATTTTTTAAAACTCATCAAATACTCTGCAGCCATGGATAGCGACAAGAAAGATTTTGAGATGCCTTCCAGCAGCGACAAAGGAAAAAAGACGCGCTTCAAAGTCAAAAAGTGGAACGCTGTGGCACTCTGGACGTGGGACATTGTGGTTGATAATTGTGCCATTTGCCGCAATGATATTATGGATCTTTGCATCGAATGCCAGGCCAATCAAGTGGCGTCTGATGAAGAAAAGTGCACCGTGGCCTGGGGTAAATGTAATCATGCTTTTCACTACCATTGCATTTCACGTTGGTTGAACACGCGTCAGGTTTGCCCACTGGATAATTGTGAATGGGTTTATCAGAAGTTTGGACTCTAGCAAGCCGGCAGCGCCAGCATAGTAGCAGTCATGTAACGCATTTGGCGTTGGGAAAAAAAACATCAAAATAAATGTACAAATTACATTGTAGACGTAATAATTTTACGCTTTTGGCGTAAGATAATATAAAATAAAGTTTTCGAATAAATTATTCGTTTTGGAAAGATTCTGAAGTGACATAATTGTAAACACGAAACTGCAGTTAACATATATAAAGTTGTAAACTAAATCTCTATTATTTTAAGAAACCATCGACCGGATGCGGCCACAAACCGTAGGGACATGCTCGCTTCCTATGGCAGCATAGAGGAAAACAATTTGATAACCTAACTCGCACTGTTGTTGATAGAAAACGAGGCACATCGTTTGCTAAAACGCAAAACTTGTTGCAGGGGCTTACAGACCCCTTAGACAACCCTCATTGCCACACTGCTGTCGGACATATAAACAAAATCAGCAAACTTCATAATTACTAACGATAACGATATGGATAGTGTCTGAAAGGGGGGCGCTTAAGTTTCACTACATTATAAATTAGGCAAGGCCCAGTAAAGCTCGAAGCAATAACTAACAGAAACTGAAAGTCAGAACTAACAATCACAACAAAAACGCATAATTAATTAATATAGTTTTTTAAGCAAAGAGCACGTTGTTGGTCAAAAGAGAAAAATTTACATAGAAACTAAGAGAACGCCGGCTCTGCGTCTCTTGCCGTCCAGCGTGTTGACCATGAACTTGACGTCGCACGAAACGCTGCTCTGTGTGTTGACACATGTTTCGGGGTATATAATACGGCCTACGGCCCAACTATATAATATACTATAATATATACAATATATTCACGATGTATCATTTATTCGAATGACTGAAATTAAACAAAATATTTTTTTTTTTGCTTTTTGCGTGGCGTCATTTAGTGAGACAATGAATGAATTATGTAGTGGGCAGTGTGTGCCGAGTCTCTCTTTCTCTATATCTCTCCCTCAATTAAAAGCAATAATTAAAGAAAGCCCATCAAATATTAACACTGCTGTGTTTGCGACCTTGAGGGTTTGTTGAAAAGAATACATATATAAACTACAACTACAGGGGGGACAACTTACGCATTGAGCTTACAAGTTTTTTGTGTAAAGATCATACAAATGAGGAAAAATAACGTCATAACGACAGAAATGGCCAAGTTACAGCATATTTATTAATTCCATAGATTCTAAAGAATTGTGTTGCCTTTTAGGAATGTGAATTTTATTACGTAGGGGGAGGTCAATAACTTTATAGAGAATATGAAGATATAATACAATATGAACCATATTTTTAGCGAAGACTAGACTCTACAGACGAACTTTTTTTTGCAACTGAAGCTTTTTTTTAAGAATGTGGGATCTATACATTTTAAAAGGAACTTTAGAGGTACCTTTTTGAGGCTTAATATGGATTATTTTTATTGTTATTAACAGTTAAAGAGAGACAAGCTAAATCTTCGTATTTGCACCTTGACGCATGACCGCAAGGAGAATATTGAAACGTAGTATAAGTTTGACAAAAAACTTAAATTTCTATTTTTCCTTTTAATTTGTGGAATGGGATACTATTTTCCACAGTTCAAGAGTACCTACAATCTTATTGCGAAAAACTTTTAATTCGACATATGTCTCTTATTTTCCACTAAGGATCACATTGATCTATGTGAGGTCCCCTACCCCGGGGGCCTGCCGGCCTAACCTATGTCTCTTATTAAATATTTAACTTTTATTAACTTCTCTTAAAGCAAGGGCACAAGTACTACTCTTTAATATATGTTTACGAAATTTCGAAGAATTTTGCATTGAAAAACCTTCGCAAAGATGTTATAATATATTTTTATTTTATTAAAATTTATTTATTTCATAAAGTTCTATTAGAGCAAAGGTACAAGTACCTAGTCTTGTGTACCATATAAAATCAATTAAACCCTTAAGAAACAGTCAAAATTTCCAAAAATTAAAAAATTAATTGTTACGATACTCATTCATAACTTCCCTATGAGCGATCTACTATAACAATGTTTTTGACGATTACCCTGAACAGAAGGCCGATTTGGAAAAACTTTAAAAATGTAAATTACTACTATGCCACTTCTAGCATATTTCAAGATTATTTTGAGTTTTGGTTACGATTCGTATTTTATTTGAAAGGATTAACAACTTGGACAATAGAGATTGCATTTGATGTAATACGGGGCCACAAATCTGCACATTTCTTGGCAACATTTAAATTTTTATACAGACATATGGCATTCCTAAGCAATCTTTAAAGGATATACCATTTGATATAAAGTAGCATAGCACGAAATTGCTACCAAATTTTGGGCGGCACCAAAACATCTTTATGGGTTTCGTAAATTACATATTCTGCCAATTTTTCCTTATAAACTTATAAGTTTTGCTTCAGGTTTCGAATATTCAGAGCTGTTGCTTCTTTTGGAACCTCAAATTAGTATGATTTCAAGATGTCATTATTTCATGAACCTTCCGGAAATTTCCTTATTTATAAATTGAGCAATGATTTATTTAGGTAGACAACTTTTTGCTTAGTGCAGCTCTAAAAATAATTTAGAGGTCATATTTATGACTAGCACCAACGCCAGATAGTCAACTCCCACAATTACTCAAACAACTGCTCCAATTTTAACGCAACCTTTGCCAAACCCTTTTTGCTTCGGACTTTGCTGCCTTCACAGCACCCCTTCTGCCCTTTCCCACTTACACATTTATTTTTGAACTCACCTGAATGGCATTCTTTGTATCTTCCAAATGACGTCGGGACCTTACAGTTGGGTCGACATTTCGGAACTTATCCTCCAAGCGTCCTAATGCCTTCTCCCAGCCGTGTAAGCTATTCTCAAAGCTATCCCAATGTTCAGCCAACTGTTGCAGACCGTCACGACGTTGCTCCAAACTGCGTATAAGTTCTTGCCAGGCACGATTCAAATCGGCGTTATCCTTTTCAATCAACTGACGATTGCGTGAGTCTGCTTGTCGTATAAGCGATTGAGCTTGTTGGTTAACAAGTGACAAGTCGCTGGTTTGACTCTGCACAGGATGGATGTTGTTGATGATGATGATGACGATGATGTTGTTGTGGGAAGTAAAAGTAACGAAAATATAATGGAAAAGAAAACACACACACACACACACAAATATTATTATAAAACTGAAGTAAGTGCAACTCCCACGCAGCGCAGCGTACACGCGGCCCACATTGACGTAACGTTAAGGATACACTCAATGGCACCCACGTATACGTAATGCGTATTAGTTAGAAGCTTTAGACGCTTGTCCCCAAGATGCTCGATTCGTAAATATTATATAAAACGTTTATGTATTAGAGTGTGTTTCCAGCTGCCAAGTTTGCTGTTTAATTTTTTCTTTGTTTCTAATGTTCAACTTTGACATATACATATGTATTTGCCCCAGGCTACTTTGATTTCGAAAACAAAACACAAGAAAAATGTGAAAAAATCGGTATAAGATACAAGGCACTTTGGTATACACTAACTGCTATGTTTTCTTGCAGAACAAACTTGTTTAAAGATATTTTCATACGACTTTATTAAATACTATAATTGCTTTTCTTGAGGAAAAAACATGCGTTTTCCAAGAATATTTCATTTCTCTTTATGTGTCACGTAATGATTTTAAGGCTCACGGAAACCTAACAGCTTTAATCACTTGTCCAAAGGCTCAAAGGAAAGGCATTTTCGATTAGAATTCTTGGCAACTATAAAATATTTTTATTTTTATAGACATTTGCATTTTGTGTCCCAAAAGTTCAGCAGATTCTACGAGCGACCAAAGTATCTATCGTTATTGGTGCTTAAGCATATATCTTCTCGTCATATCTCCTCCTTATCAGTGGCAGTCTTTAAGGCAATCTAAGCTGAAACCACTTAAGGTTATGGAAAGTTCTTATTATTCTTGTTATCAGCTGATCAGCAGATCTTGATATCTGATATCTATAGTTATTGGTGCTAAAGCATATATCTTCTAGGCCTCCTTTTCAGTGAAAGAATTTTAGACATTGTAATTTGAAACTATTTAAGATTATTGGAAGTTCTATAACTTTCTTATTATCAGCTCGAAAAAATGAGAGTTATACATTCTAATATACGTAGGGTTCCTTTCAAGTGGCAGACTTTTAGGCGTTGTAGTTGGAAGACTGTTTAGAATTATTTGAAGTTCTAAAACTTTCCGCTGATAAATAAAGGATTTCAGTAACTTTGGCGCCATCTATCGCCCAATACAATGTTTATTCTTTTACAAATAAAACATAAATTTAAACTTTGGTCCTTTCTTGCCTCAGAGTTTACAAACTGCAGAATTCGAGCAATATAGCCGAAAACATATGGAAAAATTTTGGAAAATTCGACGAAAGCTGTTGGTCTACTTTTGGGATTAAGATTTGAGGGACTTTTGCAGTTGAAATTTCTTTGTGAATTTTATATATAAATTTGTGTGCCATATTTTGGTCAGTGTTCACTTTGCTAAGTTGTTAAAAGATATTACTTAGGTTCATCAAAGAAGAACATATGGCCCAATGCATAGACATTGGAAGACTTCCTATAGGGAAGTCATAAAAGATGATGATCATCATGCTCTCATTTTGAGATCAGAACTTTCATAATGAAAGAGCAGGGAATGTATATAAACTTCTGTTCTGTAATAATTATAGGTCATTTCGTTTCATTAGTTTCTTCCGTTTGATTTGTTGATAATAGATATTACGAACTTATAGCACATAGTAACATAACATGACATAGGAAATTATGAACATAATAGTCTACTTTTGGGATCAAGACTATTATAATCAGGACCTTAAGATTCAACACTTTTGGGACATTTACTATTGAAATTTCAATTCCAAAAGCATTTTCTATACAAACTTGTCTCCTCTATTAACTTTTAGTTCAGTGTTTCATTTGTTTAGTTGTTACTAAATATTGCTTTGCTTCACCTAGGTCTATTACTTTCAGGAAGTTATAGAATATGATGATCATGAGGATCGTGACTTTTGGAACTTTTGCAACTGAAATGTAAATTTCCTATAAAAACGTGTGCACTATATTAGGTCAGTGTTGTATTTGTTAAAAGATATTGCTGCGCTCCACCTGGTAAAGCGATAATAGCTTCATTTCCCTCAGGCAGTTATAGAAGATGATGATCGCAATGCTCAAGAGCTGACGGCGACTGAGAAAACAGGCACATTTTTAAAAGCACAAAGAGGACACCATGCCTAATACACAGCAAAAAGCAAACAATATGGACAAAATATCTCAGTCGTTGTGCTTGGCTACATCCATATGTCAATGCATTAAGTACAGCTGATAAAATTTCTATAAAATAATTTTACTACCGAACGTGACATACATCCTGCTTATACACAATATACCCCACATGAGTAATACCATAGCTTACCTAGGGCTAAAAAATAGAAAAAAAAAATTTCTCTGCGCACAAATAAGTTAGCTCACTCGCGACAAAGTATCTCAAGTACTTGCTAATTATATTTTCTTTAGCTCTTTACTTTTTTTTATTTTATATACAAAGTGTATATTATATATGCCTTATTTAAAGTCGCGCATACAACGGCCTTTTCTGATATATATATATACGATTTTTTTTTTATTTATTAAGTTCTTTTGCAACTTTTTTGCTTGATGACGTTAACTTTTTTATACACTTTTGTGTATCTCTGTCTAGGCTTTATATGTATAACTTTTATTTTTAGTGTCGAACGCTTTGGGGGCTTTGCTCAATATGCGCGTTTTAAGCACATGGCATATTTTATTAGCACGAAACGAGTAATTTAAATTTTTGTTTTGCAAAAACAAAATAATATTAACACTATTTTTACTCTCAAAATAGACAAAAACGCGCAAAAGTACAAAACGTTCGTGGCAAACGCACAGATAAACGTCTCAAAACGAAGTGAATTTCACAAATATTTAAACCGACATAAGCCCCCCAAGCCCAAGTAAGTACGAATTAGAATGCAGAGAGCGTCAAAAAAAAATAAGAGAAACACAATACATATATGAAGAGCGCGTGCAAAAGAGCGGCAACAACAAAAAAGCCGGTCTGAAACACGTTTTTCATTGAAATTGGCAGCACTGTACGCCTAGACATTATGGCACGCCCAGAGCGTAGCGGCACGGGGGCTGAGCAACTTTCGCGCTCTTATGAACGCATATTACGTATACGCACGCACACACACATGCATACAACTTTGTGACTTTGAAATAAGCCGGCAGGCCCTACCAACAACAAGAGCGACCAGAGAGTGCCGTAAAACAGCTGTGCGACATATGAGCGAGCGCTGGCGCTCTTAAAGCTTGCGCTCTCATCAATAAAAAAAAATAACAATAAATAAAGCGGCCGCAAATTACATGTGCCTTCGCTTTACTCTTGCAGTGGCGTAGTTCAAACTGGTTAAGCTTTTTTTTTAGTTTTTTGCCTGATGATGTCATGGGCAGTGCCAGCCAACAGCAACAACAACAACAACAAGAACTACAGCTGCTTTATAGCTTCAAGTCGTGCCTTGAATAAAAACAATAATAAGAACAACGAAACATAAAATGTTTGGCTGTTGTCTGGAACTGTTTGAACGAGTTTGTGCACGAGGGTTGACTTCTGCATTGTCAGATGGCAAAAATAAAGTCATCATAAGATGAACTTTCTGCTAACCTTGAACTTTCTTGCAAGGCATATAATAGTTGTATGCAGCTACGTGTAAAGGCAGGGTGTGAACGTGAAGTCTGTAAGCTGCCAAGACTTATCGATTAGGCCATCTATCTCTGTTTGTGAATAATTTCAGGAATTCTTTAAATGTTGGGTTATCCTTGGGTATGATATTCAACTACATATATAAGCATTTAAAGCCGTTGAAAGTTATGGCTGCCACTGTTATCCTGCTTCGAAATATTCGGAAATAAAAAAAAATATACCTTTTTAGGGTGTTCTCAGTATCGTTTGCTCGTTAGCTGTACGGTTGATATCAATTTTTTCAATTAATTCTGATACTCTTACAAAATTCATTTTTTTTGGTGGGCCTTGGCAGCGTTGTGCTAGCGCAATCCCCTCTAAACTGAAAGATGGGACGATTCCACCCTACAGCACTGTTGCATTTGTCTAGCGTTATTTACTTAGGAAAAATCTATATTCTTCGAAGTATTCGGGCACTTATATATACATTTCGTAGGGAAGCAACCCCCAGCACGCTTCGCATACCGACACCCGATTCAATCTTACTGTCGCTAAGCTTAGCCCAATTACGTATCTTTATGTACTTTGGGCTCTCTGTTAAACCGAATTAAAACAAGAAGAACAAACGTTTTCCAGAATAAAAAATCCTCGTTTTTAGCTTCTTTTACTTCCAAGTTGCACCCGATATTTGTGCCTGCTCTGCCAGTGACAAAGAGTCTGGTCTGATTTAACAATTGATCCGAATGACCTAAAGCTACGGTCAACGCTTCAAATTGCTGCTTTAAGCGAACAGATTTATCTATTTGCTACACAAGTGTAGCAGTGCTACAGGTTGGGAACTACCGACATTTGGATTTGGAAGCAAGAACGCTACCGAGCCTTACACTATCATAAAAAATAAAGAGCCTAAACTTGACAAACTCAAGATCGAAAAGTAGCGAAAGAACAACATTTTGTGATAAATTAATAAGTTTCATTTCAAAAGTTTGGTAATAGCCTGCGATTCTGTGCTTCTCTAGCAAATTACGTTGTTCATATATAACTACATTTCCATTACTGAATTTGCCGAAACTTAATAGACCACTCTCGCATAAACGATAAGCCCAGCAGAGCGGGTTAATAGTTTAACAGACTCTCGACATTGTTATTAATGAGCTCTCAAGGTAAAAAATTAAGCTTTGTATCGAAAGTAAACAAATCTAAAATAAACTCAAATGAGAGATACATGACGTTTCGAAGTGAGTGAGAGCGTTACTCAGAGCGAGATTGCAAATTATTTGCAGCAAAAAGTGAACGTTTCTTTAGCCGGCCGGCGTGTGCATATGTGTTTCGCTCAATAATGTATTCCTATATACATTTACTCATATACGTACAACCTGAGCGAGTGAGTGCTCTTGGTAGTGGGCACTGAACAGTGCAAGAAGTGCATCAGTTTCCCAAAATGTTGTTTCGCAAAAAATAAGTACAGTATTCAGCATAACATTGAAAACTGAAAAACTAAGTTAAACTACAAAGCAACTTTGGTGGGCCTCTAGCGGTCGAGATTAGCGTAAACCTTTCCCTATAAAAATATTTACGAATCGATTTTGAAACATCTTTAGGAAAACCGCCATATAACGCATAGTTAGAACTTATTCGCACTCACCTGAACATTGCCAATGGCATGCGATAATTTCTGTATATTAAAGTGTAAGCCGGCAAGATTTTGCACGGGCTCGTCACTGAATTTGGTACGTTCAATTGTGGCTTTGACACGATCAATAGCCTGCTGATATTCGCGCCAACGTTCGGCCTCCTTCTCCAACTCGCTCTGTTGCGTCTTGGCATTGGCCAAAGTGCTGGCCAATTTTGTCTGGAACTGCGACAATTCAGCTGATAATTCCGACTGTTCGTAGCTATTCAACGAAGACCAAATTTTATCGGCAGCCTCTTGTATTTGCTTATGCACCAGATTGCGTATGGGCGCCTCATTACTAAAGAAGAGTTTATGCTCATCCAGATCTTTCATCAAGTGTTCGTAGTCAATGCCATGCTGGCTGTTCTGCAGACGCAGTTCAGCTTCGTGTACCCAATCATTGAATTTGGCCACCAACTGCATGTATTCCAAGCGAGAATCGCGATTTTTCTTCAAGTATTTTTCACGTTCCTCTAGCTCTTGCGGCAAGGAGGCGACCAGCGAACGACCTTCAGACAGCATATCAACCAAAGAACTAGGCATGCCCACTTCGGTTTTAATGCCATCGTGAATTTTGTTGAACTTGTCAAGATAGGCATGTATATCCTTGCTCAAATTGTGATGTTTTTGTATTTCACGTTCGACAGACTCGGGATCGCGATCCAACTGTGGACGAGACTTAGCAGCACCCTCATTGTTGTGCAGCCAATCAAGTATGTCATTCAATTCGGCTGCCATTTTCTTATGCGATTCGAGTTGCAATTGATGCTTCTGCCGCTGCGACTCAACAGCCTTGCGCAGATTCTGCAATTGATTTTTGAGTGATTGCAGCTGCTCAGTAGTGCTGTTCTTATCTGCCGCATTGCCTTCGGAGGCAATTTTCTGACCCTTGTCATTGGCAGAAGCCAGCAGACCTTCACATTCTTGTATTTTGACAATGACATCATCGTATTTGTTGATTTTATCCTCCAGACTGTCTGGTGAGTTTTCTATATCAATAATGACATCGGTGTACTTCATAATGAAAGCAATTATTTCATTGATCAAGGCAATATATTGCTCGCGCAGCAGCAAAAGCTGACGCAGATGAGCCAACTGATCTTCAATCAATTTAATCATATCATCCTGTTGTGCCAGTATGCTCTGTAGCTCGGGCAAGTCATCCATTTGCATATCACCCATGCGGCTCTTGTTGTCCTTCAATTCTTTGAGTAAGCCCTCATAGGAGCCCAACAAATCTTGCACATCTTCTATTTTAGAGCCAACGGGTCTGTTCAGCTCACGCAAACGCTGATTTATGCTGCTCAAGAATTGACTGCATTCAGCCAATTTGCTCTTGGCATCCTTATACTTCTTAATGTGATCATTCAAAGCATTAACGCGATCATTGATGGTATTATTGATACGGCCATAACGATCTTTCATGTTCTTAATGTCATCGTTAAGTTTCAGTTTGTCTGCATTGCTCAAAGTGGGTAATATGCTCTTGCCTTGTTCGGACACATCGTTGATCAGTCCACCCTTTTCGGCAGCATTTTGTTGCAGCTTCTTGTAGTGTGCCAATTGCTCTTCCAAGACAGGCAGCGTTGTAGTGCGCAGCTCACCTTGTGTGGCGGTTTCCATTTCATTTAACCAATCACCCATGTTTTTCATTGAGTCTTCGAAGGCCTTGCGTCCCTTGAGCAAATCATCCAAGGATTTACCACGCTTGCCGCTCTCATCCTTCAAAGTTTGATAGTCGGCTGCAATTTCATCGAGTATCTTCTGCAACGCTGCCTTATCCTGTTCAGCGCAATCCTTCATAATATTTGCAGCCTGTCGCTGCACATCGCTGAGCACACTATCATTAAACTGTTTGGCATCATCATCGTATTTCTTGTTTTCTTGTATCTTCTTCTCAATTTCATTTGAGGTCAATGGATGATATACTGGCAACTTACGCACTTCGGAAATTTTCGATTTCAACCAGTTGCGCGCCTTTTCCAAATCATTCTCCAATGCTTTGCGTGCTTTAGTCGCATCCATGGCACGTTCCAGCTCAGCTTTAAGCACACCAGCAAGGTTACGATTTTCACTATTCAGATTACGTAGTGACGATTCCAGTTGTGCATATTCAGCTGGCTCCAGTTCGGGCTGCATATTAGCTATGCGTTTTTCTAGCACATCGGCCAACGATTGCTTAGCTTCTGCATCCTTCATCAAACTCTTAATCTTTTGTTGACGTGCTTCAGCGTCTTTGGGTGCAAAACCTAAGGCAGCCGGTGCTTGCAACTCTTCAATTTGCTGCTTCACCCAGTTCTGCAGCTGATCAATTTCACCCTTGGCACCTTCAACGCCCTTATTGGTGACATCCAGCAGTTGCGCCTTGCGATCAATGCGTTTGCCCAAATCGGCAAAACGACGATCCAAGGATTTCATTTGTTCTTCCACCTGCTGGCCATCCAAGTTGCTGATAACTTCGGCTACTTGTGCAGCCTTGCCCTTGAGGTCGTGTATCTTAGGATGTCCCTGCAATTCGTACTCATTCTTAATATCATTAATGGCAGCCATTTTTTGTGTGCAATTCAAGCCCGAGCCGCGATCCAGCACATCCATGCGTTTGATCAAAGTATCAAACCAGTTTTGCACATCTTGCATGCCCTGACGATAGCCATCGATGACATTTTGTCCAGCTTGCTTCTTGGCTATGGCATCCATAAGCTCGGATTCCAGCTTGTCAATATTGTCATCCAGATCAGTATCCTCGTCGGCTACTGTATGTTAGGAAAGTAAGTAAGCATTTAAGTTTCAAGCAAATCCTAATTAAAACTTACATGAACCGGTCATTTCGAGCATTAGCTGGGAACGCTTGTCCCCTATGGAATTTAGCAGGTCATTCATGGCAACCAGTTCCTGTTGCGCTGCCTCTGGACGCAGCTTACAGGGCCGCATTAGCCAGTCCGATACCGAACTTTGCTGTTTCTTAACCCAATCTTGTAATTCACCGCGCTGTTTCTGCTGTTGCTCCAATTCGCTAACGGATGCAGTCAAGCCACCCAAGTGGGATTGCACCTAATTGTACAAGATGACAGTAGCAGTTATAAATTTGTTTTTACCTTCGTGGGTATTGGATTTTAGTCTCAAACTACATAATGCCATGCTATAGCCATGCCGCCACCGCTTCGCTGGACAGCGCTTACTTACCTTAGCGTTGAGAGCATGGAGCTTGCTCACATGCGCATTATTTAAGCGTATAATGCGGCGATAGTTGCTAACACGCTTGTGAGCTATGGGATCCGATAGCGCCTCGTACACATCGTTGAGCTCAACATTGACATCATGTTCAAGGTCGTCATCTGTTGAACTCTGAGTTTTTTGCGGCGGCTGCTTTAGTAATGCAAAGCAATATGTCGAGCGGTACAAGCGGGCGGGGTAGTAGTGCAATTTACAATAACAACAACAATTACGGTGACGTGCAGCGACAAAAGTTAGAGCGGTGTTGAGGGGTGTTGGGTGGTTTAAATCATAAAACAAAAGTTAGAAGTTAGCTTTAAAAGTAAAATCGAATGCAAGTCGAAATGTAACTGAAGGCCATCCTACGAATCTAAAGTTCATATTTAATATATAGGGTAATTACTCCGTTTGAACATTTTCGAAATATTTCTGCCTCTTCTTACTTTTAGATATTGCAAAGTTTGCGTTAAGTCGCTTTTTGTTACTTTATCGGACAACCTTATCAACGTCAGAGTCAGAGTAACCGTAGCTTTAAGAGATCTCATTATTACATTAGAGAATTTAGTTATAGCCTTAAAAATTAATCGATTCTATGCTCAATGCTCTTAAAAGGCATTAAAGCCTTCTATGTACCAAACCCCTTGCAATATCATCGTTGGACCCTATACGTTTTAGACGGATTTTCTTTGCTTTGACGGCTACGCTCAGACCTATGCTTCAGCGCCTAAACTGTTTACATTTTCTATATCAGACTTATGAAATTAATATCAAAATACAATAGCTTTAGGATCAGATGAACTACTTAATACCAAGGAAATCAGAATACTAATTAGTTACAATGGAAAAGTTAATTGAATAGAAAAAGTAGCACAACATCTACAAAATCCATAGTGAGAGTGCAATAAACAGCGCCTACCTGATCCAGCAGATCTTCAAGCTTTGCACGCACGATTAATTCACGTTCGGGTATGGCCTGCATGGCTGTCTCCAATGGAGAGCTGGGACGACTAATCGATGCAGTTGCTGCTTCGCAAGCCTGCACTGCCGCGGCTAATCTGGCCTTTTCATTATTCAACTTATTTTGCATATTCTGCGCGCACTTCAGCTGATTCTGTGCCATTTCCAAGTTAGTAGCCGGCGCATCCAATTCCGTTTGTATAATCGGTTCATAGGTTTCCAAGTTACGCATAATGCTATCCAAAGTATCTTCGTACTCCTGGAACTTGGCCAAAGATTCAAGCAGACGATTCTTAATTTGCACAGATGTCTGCAGCAACGAATTGTAGCTGTCCTGTATATTCTTAAGCTGTGACTCAACGGTTGGGCGTATGCTTGGCGTGGTGGGTTCATAACGCTTAATTTGACCCTGTCCCTTGGCATTCAAATCATCCAAATTGGTTTGATACTTTTGTATTTCACCCAAGAGTGTTTCATGCTGTTTAATTTGCTCTTGTGTCTGTTCGCGATTTGAGATAAACAACGAATTGTGTGCCATAAGCTGGAAAGAGATTTGTAGCAGCCATTTCTCAATATCCTGCAAACTTTGATGGTAAGCATTATAATCAATCATCTCCTGCTCAATGGTCTTAATATAGGCAGCACAGTCATTCTTAAGCTTATCGCAACGTGACTGCAAGCGATGCACAGCATCCACTTCGGTGCCTAGATCGCGTGCCTCCGACTGCAATTGCTCCAGCTCGTTGCCCTTTTGTTTGATTTCATTGGACAGTGTTTTGTAACGCTCCAGCATAGTTTTCATTTCACTCAGCTCGCCCTTGGTCTCCGGCGCTGTTTTGAGTGTTTTCTCAGTTTCGCTCAACCACTTCTCAAGCTTATCCTTGTTTGCAGCAAAGTCGCTCCAGCGATTCTGTGCTTGTTTTAAGTCACTTAGTTTCTGTTTGACAGCTAGACCCAAAGCATCCCAATCCTCGCGCACCTTTGTCATTAGCTCGCGTAGCTTTTCTTGTTTATCTTCGGGCGTTATATTGGAAGCCTTAGAGTAGGCATCTTGCACCATGGCCAGCAGATGTTGACCCTCGGGCAAATGTGAGGCCAGCGACTGTTAGTAACAAAAAATAAACTAAATATGAGCAAAAACCGAATCAGTAACGTAACCCAGCTACTTACATTAACTGTATCCAATTTCTGTGCAATAATATTGGCATCACCTTCGGTGCTGCAATCGTCCAAAACTTGTTGCGCCTTGAGAATCCAAGCATCCATTTCCTTTTTGTAGTTAAGGAACTCGGTATGATCAGATAGATTTTTCTCTATTTTGGCCACAAGTCCTTGAGCTTGAGTCAACAGCTTGGTATAGTTAGCCTGTGTCTCAATGGTCTGGTCACGTATGCGTGAGCAAGCGCTTTGCTCCATAAGCAGCTCGCAGTTATCATTGAGATCCTCAACATTGTCCTTCTCTGCCAGCACTTCCTCTAACAATTTCTGATAAAAGAAAATATTCGAATTAGTTTAAATTCCTAAGATTCGTACAAATACATAAAGCTTTTTAGGCATTAGACAAAGTCTGTGTATCATGATTAGCTGTGGTGAGTTGCTGGCTTGGACAACTGTTTATAACTTAAGATTAGCGTTAGTAAATGGGTCAGATTGTTTATTTTTTAATGGTTACGAATCTTTAAGCTGTAAGGTGTTTACTATTGGGTGCGACTTGACAATTTTTTTTAATAGTTAAAGGTTAAGCAGTGCGTGCGACATTTGCGACAGACGTTGCGGACGTAGCTTACCTTTGCATTGACCAAATCTTCGGGAGTTTTATTCTCGCCCTCCTGGGATTTGGCAACGCGTTTGCTCATAGTATCAATCCAAAGATTAATCTTATTGAACTTTTGCAGGAATGTCTGCCAGGCGGCAAGGCACGTTTCCAAACTGCTGCGTGCATCACGCGACATGGCTTGTAGCGTTTCCCACTCACTGCTTAAGTGTTTGATTTCCTGTGCTACATTGTCCTGACCCTCGCTGCCGCTGGTAGCTATAACTGCTTGGCTGAGCTGCTCGCATGCATCCAACATGGATTTACCTTCCATGGAGCTAGCTTGTAAATCACCCAAACGATTGAGGCGATCCTCTACCTGATCCTTTTCACCATGACAATCGGCACACTGCTCTACTTCAATGCGTGTGCGACGTAACCAATCCTGCAGATCATTATAGGCCTGCTTGTATTTCTCATGGCTATTGACTTGGTTTTCCAAAGATTCAATTATTTTGGTAACCTGCGTTTGCAGCTCCTCGAATTTATTAAGACCAGGCTTGAAGTCATTTTTATCCAAACTACTGTCCTCTTGTATGCGTGTGTTGATCTTCTCGACAATATCATTATGTCCATTGATGTCACGTTGTATGACGCGGAATTTCTCAAGTGCAGCACGTTTCTCACTCAAGTCGTTGAGATAATCAGAGCTGGCCTTTACACTAGGCTCAACGTCCTCCAGCCATTCCAACAGTATCTTATACAATTTGAAGATCTCTTCCAATTGTGCCAAACGATTAGCCAACTTCTGACGCACATCATTCAGATCCACTAACAACTTTTCAAAGTCCTGTTTTAGTGCCTCAGTGTCTTCCTGTATCTTGGCGGCACCATTTTGCTCTGTGTTCATTATAACCTTCTCCTTCAGCTCTAACAAATAACGCAGCTTGTTCTGTCCTGTCTCAAAACCTTGACGCAAATTCTTGACTGTGTTCAACTTGATTTGCACCTCGTTGAGTGTGCCAGGTATAACCTCACAGTCGGCCAGTTTCTCACGCGTCTTTTCAATCCAAGATTGGCATTCCTCATACAGCGTATGATGTTGTTGATGCTCTTGGTAGTGCATTTCCAGACGACGCATAACTTCCTTGGCCAAGGTGAGCAGCGCATTGTACTTTGTAGTAAGCTGCATTATAGCATTGCTAATGCGCGTATCGGAGCAGGTTTCGAGCAACACCTGTGCCTTCATATTCAGATGGTCCAAAGTCTTTTGCCAATCAAAAAGCGTTTGTAAATGACCCTGGAACTCTTCAAGCACAATCTTCTTTTGCATCAAACTATCTTGCAGTTTATTGTAAGACTGTACTAAGGCTTCGGTCTTGGTCAACCATTCCAGCGCCTCAGTGTATTGATCTTGATAGTCCGACCACTTAACAATGCCCACTTCCAAGTAATCCTTAGCCTTATTCAAGGCTTCAACATAAGCGTCAAACTCTTCCTGCAGCAGCGCCACCTCTTCTTCAATTATTTCACGATCTTCGGGTTCGGCAGTACGACAAGCAATTTCACCCTGTGCCAAGGCATTGGCCAGCTTCTGTGAGCCCTCAGGTACTTCACCTTGTAATATCTTCAGCTGATGTGTCTTTTCAGCCAAGGCTTGCTTATCACCTGTGGGTTCAGAACACTTGCTAAGACGTTCCTTGGCATTACGCAGCCAAGTGGCAAATTCATTGCCCGCATCAATAAGTGCTTGATAGCTGTCAATGGTATTCTTTTGCTTCTCATACAAATCCTTAGCTTGTTTGGTAAGGTTCTCATATTTGTCGGATATTTCAGTCGCAGGAGCGCCTTGTTGTAAATCGGAAGCCTTGGAAGTAACAGACTGTATCATGGGTTCGAAGGAAACTATATCCTGCACAATATTATTGGTTTGGCGCAGATTAGCCTTGCGTTCGCTTAAGCCACTGCTGAGTCCAGGTTGGCCACGCTGCGATTTAATAACCTTTTGCTCGCAAGCCTGTTGCAGTTTGGCCTCTCTATCAATAATCCATTGCTGTAGCTGTGAATAGCTGGAACTGTAGTCGGCCCATTGCAAGAGATTGGTTTCCAGTTGCACCTTAGCAGTAGACATTTTCTTAACCAATCTATCCCATTCGGTCTGCAGCTCCTTCATTTCAGTGTTGATGGCATCGCGACCATCAGAGCGTGTATTACGTATAATCTTTTCACCATTGTTGATAGCAGTGTGTACCAAATTCTGGCCTATTTCGCGATTACGTATTAGATCTTGTATCTGTTCCAAGCGACGCTGTAATGCCTCCTTGGAGCTAGCACCCTCGCCAGCAGATTGCACAATTTTCTTGGCATCGGCAATCCAGTCCCTGGCAGATTTCATATTAAAGTCATATTCGCGATGCTGATCGCGGTTCGTCTCTACCTTTTTAAGCACATCCTTGGCCAAATTGACTTGCACCTGGTAAACAGAACCCAAGTGCCTCAGCTGATTGTTGACATACGTGTCTAGATGAGATTTCAATAGACCCGACGCCGAGGCGTTGAATTTATCAATATCTTCCTTGCCCTTCTCCAAGCGTGTCATAATATCACGCATATCCGCACACTGTTTCTCCTTCTCAGGCAAATTCTTGCACAAGTTTAGCTTATGATTCTTGACAAGTATATCGATCTGTTGAAGCCATTCAATAAGACGTTCATACTCCTCTTTATATGCGCGCCATTGTACCATGGTAACTTCCAAGTTTTCTTTCTGCTGATTAATTTCGCGGAACAAACTTTCAAAGCTATCACGTAGTGCGCGTATATCATTGCGTATGATTTCTTGACCCTGCGTCGACGTACTTGCCAGAACCACTTCGCCAGTGTGCACCAAATGCTCCACCAACAGCTCACCCTGAGCTTGTTTGTTTAGCAAAGCCTCGGTGGCCTGTACGGCATTTTCAATTGCAAGCTTGTCGCTGAGGCTGCTCTGTTTCAGCGCCGGGAACTTCTCGCGTGCGCGACTTATCCAGCTCACCAAATCGTCATAGGCTTCCTTAAAGAGACGATGATCGCGATATTGATCTTGGCGATCAGATAGCAGCTTCTGTGTCTTGGCAAATAGTTCATCAAATGTATCAAGCACTTTTTGCGCTTGGAAGGCAGCCTGACTCTGTTGGCCGCTGGCAATCATTTCCTTGGCTTGAACCTTTAGAGCATCTACGTCAATCTTTTCCACGCGTACCTTTTCTTCCGTGCTCTTCACACGATCAAGTTGTGCGCGTTTTTCAGTCATGGTAGTTTGATGCTCACCCAACTCCTTGAGCAATGCATCTAACCATTCGTTGAATTTACGTACGTTTTGCACTTGATCCAAAAAGCCAGACCATTGGGTAATAGAGTCATCTAGGTGAGACTTTACATCCATGATGCGCAAAGCTATGGCTGCCCACAAGTCTTGCAAATCGGTAAGCTGTTTGTTGATGGCCTCATGACCAGCTGGCGCAGTATTTGCCAAAACATGCTGTGCCTGTTCCAGTATCTTAAGCACACGTGCGGAACCTTCGTCTTTCAGCAGTATGACATCCTGTATGGTAGCCAACTTTTTATCCAAATCCTTTTGACTCATTGTGGACATATCAGAGCAATAATCTAACTTTTCCTTAATGTTATTAATCCAAGATGCACAGTCGGAGACAGAGCTATCAAAGTCTTCGTGAGTGGTGACATACTGTTGCCAGCGGTTATTCAAGTCCTTTACCTTGTTCAAAATTTGCTGATATTTAGTAACCAATTCAGGACCTGAAGCGCGCGTGCTCGACGGTCCTTTAAGCAAAGTCTGTGCCTTCTCGGTAACATTATCTACTTCCAGTTCTTTGGCGCGCACTTCGCCTTGCAATGTTTTTAGGGCATCGAATTGTGCACGTTTCTTGGGCAAATCCTCTTTTAGATCAATAGCATGTAGATTGTTGTCAGTATCTCTTATCCAAGCCAAGCACTGGTCACGCAACTGCTCATACTCAGCCCATTGCTGTAGTCGTGCTTCGATAGCCTCCACAGTAGAAGTGATGGCAGCCAGTAGGCCCTCCCACTCCTGCTGTGTGGTATCTATTTGCGATTTAATGTTAACCTGTCCAACATCAACCGTGCCAGGTATAACTTTTTCACCCAAAGCACGCACTTGATCGACACGTGGAAACTCGTCAGCAAGACTCTTTTTCAAATTCTTCAAGCGATCAAGATTTGTATGCAGTGAGATCTGCTCCAAATCAAGATCACCCCAGTAATGCACAGTATTAAGTGTAGAATCGATGAACTCTTGAGCATCCATTACAGCCTTGGAGTATTGCTGATGATCACTAACAATGCCCTCATAGCGTTCAACATAACCTTGAGCACGTTTCTGTAACTTGCCGAATCTATCGGCAATATCTTTGAGTATATGTTCCACATGCTCAGTCTTTTCTGGCAAATTGGCCGCAATCTCTTGCAAATTACCGGCCTCTACTTGATGATTGTTTATATCGTTGAGAATGTCGCGATAATTCTGTAACTTTGTGCGCTTCTCATCCAGTGTAGTTTTCAGCTCAATTTCTGCAGGCAAAGTTCGTTCGATTTCGTCTAACCAAGCCTTGAGCTTGTCTGCAATCTCATCAAAACCAGACCATTTGGACATTTTGTCCTGCACTTTACGCGCTGTGCTGGATACATTATCGAACAACTGGTCAAAAGTTTGCTGTAGTTCTTCCAGCTGACTGCGTATGGCATCGCGTCCCTCTGTAGCCGTAGATCCGTAGCACTTTTCACCCAACTCCACGGTGCTGTTTAACAATAGTGTGGCACTGGGTTGCTGTGCCAACAGCTCTTGTAGCGCAACCTGCTTTTTCAGCAAATCATCGCGTGAAGCTACGTTAGCCAAATTGCTGCAATCATCGAATTTAGCCTGTGCACTGGCCAACCAATCGGCACACTGCTTGTATTTATCATTAAAGTGACTATGATCTTGAGCAGCTTGCTCGCATTTCTTGAGTATTTCCTTTGCAGTGGCTTGTATGGACTGGAAGCGTGAGGAAACTTGTTGCACGTTGACAGCAA
This sequence comes from Chymomyza procnemis, assembly GCA_035046065.1. Classification (NCBI taxonomy): domain Eukaryota; kingdom Metazoa; phylum Arthropoda; class Insecta; order Diptera; family Drosophilidae; genus Chymomyza; species Chymomyza procnemis. Next base: position 20,893,232 of record JAWNOJ010000004.1, read on the forward strand.
TTCTTGTTTCACCAGAACTCTGTACAAGCTCTGAGGTATCGTCTTTCATTTTATCGAAATCGGCTTCGTTTTGGCGTAAGCTCTGCGACAAAGTCTGGAAGCGATTCAGTTGTTCTTCCTTTTCTTCTAGTGAAGATTTGGGACTATAGTTCTTGAGCGCATTTTCAGCTTCACCCAACCAGTTTATTAAGCGATCCAAATTGATTTCATAATCGTTCCATTGCTGTAAACGACTTTCCAGGCCGCTCTTAACATCGCTTAGCGAACCGCCAAACTTCTCAAAGTCAGCATGTAAATTAGCCAAATCCCGAGACATGGCTTCTTTGGAGCGTGGTGGTATGTTGGTGGCATCCTTTTCAATATGATCTTCGAGTGTTTTGAGCTTGGCTACACCTTCAGGCAGTGAATCTTGAATTTCGATAATTTTTTGTAGGCGCGCTTGCAAGGCAGCCTTGTTGCCTGAATAATCCGAGTAACCGGTAAGACGATCCCAAAGATTCTTCTGGTAATCTTGTTGTGCCTTCTGCAGTTCACTGAATTGTTGGTAAACTTCAAAAGCGGCATCCAAGTCAGCTACAAGTTTGGCACAATCCTTGGATACTTGCTCATAACGTTTGTTCACATCGGCCACAGCCTTGGAAATCTCATCCGCATTAGCTGAAGCCGTGCTGCTGAGCAACGCAGCTGCCTTCTCATTAACAGCTTCTACAATACGCTTGTGTGAATTAATGTCCTGTGTCGTAGCTTTGTATTTGTACAACTTTGAACGTATTTCCTGTGCGCTTGTCCAGCTGGCAGGCTGCTCATTGTGTATCAACTTCTCGACTTGATCCAACCAGTTGACAGTTTGATTAAGTATATCTTGGTAACTAGAGAGCTGCACTCCCTGCGCTTCCTGACGTTTTTGCAAATTGCGTATGCCCTCATCAAGTTTATCCCAACGATCGCGTATGTCGCGCAAATCCTTGCGTATCTTTTCACGTCCTTGTGTTGAAGTTTCAGGCAACGCCTTTTCGCCGGCTGCATTTAAGGCAGCAAACAAATTTTCAGCTTGTTCCTTCTCTGACAGCAGAATTTGCAATATGTTAGAACTCTGTGTAGGCTCATCCTTGAGTGCCTTCTCTAGCTGCGTTTCAATGGGTTGCAACCATAAATCCACTTCGTTGTACTTGTCTTGGTAGTACTGATGATCATCTACCAAATTGGTCCAGCGGTTTACTACCTCCTTGCTTAAGACCTGCAGCAGTTGATAGCGATTCGTAATTTGTGTAGTCAATGTCTTCAGCCGATCGGCACCGCAATTGTTAAGCAAAGCATGCGCAGCATCACCAAAGGCATCCACTTCCTTTTCTCTTTGTAATATAAGTTCTCGTTGTATCTTATACTTATCCAGCTGCTCCACTTTTTCATGTAGCGTAGACTTAAGCTGTTGTTCACGGAAGACTGCCTCGGCTTCGCGACACCATTTGGTGAGATTTTCGAGTGTCTGCTCGAATTTATCCCATTGCGCCAGCACATCCTTTTGCTTGCCTTCAATGCCCTCAATATCATCAAAGTGACTTTTCATGGTTGTCTCTAACTCGTCAATTTCCTTTTCGAGCACCTCATTACCTTTCTCTGATGTGGTAGGTTTCACCTTGTCGAATTGCGCACGTATGTCACTCAATATGGATAGCGCCTGCGGTTTGTTTTGCGCTAATTGTCCTAGGGTTTCGATCTTGCGCTTAATGTCCGCCTTCTCACCATATGCATCATCGCACTCCAGCAACTTAGCCTTCTCATTAGAAATCCAAGTTTTGGCGCTGCTGAGCGCATTGTTCAACTCATTGTGCTTTTGCACGCAATCCTCCAGGTTATGCAGAATTTCATCAGACTTTTTCACAATGTTTTGGAAGAGCTGCTTGATGGATTGAAGATACACATTCAAAGAATTATCCTTGATTTGATCAACAAGTATTTGTGCCTTATCGCATACATTGTCCACCAAAACATTGTGAGTAGTGATTTCTTGATGCAGCAGTTTATGGTTCTGCAGCTGTGCGCGCTTCTCTTGCAGCGTAGTTTTCAATTCCGTGTGACTCTGCATGGCCTTGTCCACATCTTTGAGCCATTTGGTTAGCTGATCTTGTGCTATGCTGAATTCATTAAATTGCAATAAGCATTGATCGATCTTTTGCGTAGCTGCATTTAAATCATCCGTGTAATTATCCCACATGGTACGCAGTGCACGTAGCTGTTGACGTATTGTTTCACGACCATCAGGGCTGGTATGACCGTAGAGCTTCTCACCGCGATCGATAAGATTTTCAAAGACAGTCGAGTCTGTAATGCGTTTATCGGACATTTCACGCAGCTTATTCTGCTGTTCCTGCAAGAAACTTTGATCTCCAACAATTTCATTGGTTTTGGCCAGCTCGCTAACAGAAGCTTGTAGGCTTTGCTTGAATGCTTCGTAGTCCTGATCAAAGCTCTCATGATCCTTCACATAGTTTACGTATTTAGCTATGGATTCTTTGCAAAGATTTTTCAAAGTTTGGTATCTTGTGTTCAGACGTGACAGCTTCAAATTAAGATCCGTTTCACCTTCAATTTCACGACCTTGATCCATTAGCTCGTTAATAGCTTTGCCACGACGCTCAATATCCTTGGATATATCTTGCAGCTGCTTCAAATGCGCATTCTTGGCTTCAGCTGTGCTCTTAAGGTTTTGATTCTTCACCACAGCCTCCACATTTTTCATCCAGTTGTCCAACTCCTCAATGACTGAGTCGAATTCATCCCATTTGGAACAAAGTTGTTTAAGCTTTACTAATGAATCCTGGCACAAGGTCATAAAGTCATCCCAAGCATGCTTGGGCTCTTCGAAACCTTTTAGTAGTGCAGGATGACCACTTGGATGTGTTTGTGTAAGTACTGTTTCCAAAAGTTTATGGCAAGTATCGAATATTGAATCACCCTCTGGCTTATGCTGTAACAGATTTTCCACAACAATGAGTTTCTCCTCAGCACCCTCCTTTTCAAAAGTGGTCTCGTTAAGTATATCAATAGCTTCCGATTTAATTGTGTTTAACCAATCCTGTGCCTTTTCAAGAACCTGATCGTAAGCCTCATGTTTGACTACATGATTGCTAACGGTGTTAATACGATCTGAAAGCTTCTTGGAGAGTGTGTTGTACTCCTGTATGGATTCGTCAGTTTTGCGTTCCGATTCATCATCACAAAGCGTGACAGCCTTATCATGTAACTGCTTGAGCGCATTTTTGTGCAAGGTTATTTCCTGCAATTGCGTTTTATAGTTTTGCAACGCTGCCTTCTTGGCGGCCAATGTGGGATACAGTTCATCAGCACTGGACACCTTGGCCTTGGACTCATTCAAATAGTGTGAGACCTGCGTGTAGCTTTCTTCGATGGAGGTCTTCTGTATGAGAACACCTTCCACCTGCTGCAATAGTGCATTAGCCTCATCGCGTAGATAGTCATATTTCTCACGCATTTGGCGCAAATCGGCGCGCATGCGTTCACGGTTTTCGGGTGAAACAACTGGATAAAGTGCCTCACCAATATCTACGGCATTGTTAAGTAACAATTGTCCATTATCAAAGGTTTTGATATAATTCTTAATGGTCTGCAGCTGTTGTGCAGTGGCCGAAGATGAACCAGGTGAACCCATGCGCGCCAGCTCTTGGAATTCAATTTTAGCATCTCCAAACCATTCGTTAAAGTCCTTCGAAGCCTTAGCAAAGTTGGCATTTGACAGCTGAGCTGCACGTATTTTATCGATATATCCAGCCAGACTTTTGGCCACAGTCTGATAACGCTGCACAAGATGTGTAACAAATTGTCCAATGCGCGCCTCCGGATTCTTGGCTATCAGTTGCTGTGATGTCTGCTCCAAATTGCTGATAATGGGTTGATGGGCAATAACATCTTGCTGTAAAATGGCCAACTCTTGCAGCTTCTGTGGCACTTCGGGTAAATTTACCTGCGAACTAGTCTCAGCCTTGACGCGTCCCTCGATATCGCGCAGCCAATTGGATATCTCCTCATTGGACTGCTCGTACTGCGACCACAAGTCTACATTTTCATCCAAAATACCCTTAATCTGATCAAAGCTATCTTGTAGCGCTTTCATCTCCTTGTTGAGCAGCTCCGCATCACTGTTGAGCTCAACCATTTTTTGTGGTGTTTCTACAGCCTTCAGCATCTCCAGTGATTTCAAGGTTTCCGCATGGCGATTCTTGCAGTCATCAATGCATTTCTTAACCTCCTGCAGTGATGACTTCTTAACATCCAAATTGTATTTATCGCTGGATGATTCAGGCTGACACCAGGCAACTTTCTCACGTTGTGTGGTTATGATACGTTTCAACATGCCCACTTTATCGGCATGGAATTTCTTAAGGAATTGCAATAGCGAACTTTCAATTTTCTTAGCATAAAGATCGACGCCTTCGTAGCGTTTTTGCACATTATTCAGTTCCTTGGGTATAATAGACTCATTAAAAGTGGGATACAAATTGCGTAATTCATCCACATTCTGCTTGATTTTGTCAATTTCATTACCACTTTTATCCAACTCAGCACGAAGCGCACGGCATTGCAGCAAGCGTTCCATAATCTTATTATTATCACCGGACATGTCATCACATTTCAGCAGCTGTTCGCGCAATTTACTAACTTGCTCGCCAGCAGCCTTAGTGCGCTTACGCAGCTCCTGTTCCTGATCATTGAAAGATGTTGTCACAGCACTCAGACGGTCCGCATTGTTTTGCACCTCAGCAAATTGTTCGTTGAGCAGTTGATTGAGTGCAGTAAGTGCGGGTATCTCTGCACCATTGTTGATCTTTACCAAATCTTTGGTTTTTTCAGCAATGGTATCCTTAAGCGCTTGATACGATGGTAACTCTGTGCGATACTTGCTCAGACGCATAGGTCCAAATTCTATTTCAATAGTGTTATCAGCGGCATCACACAAGCCCTGATTGGTTTCAGACAACCAAGGCAGTAAATCCTTTTTGGCATCATCGATTTGTGACCAAATAACTGCCTCAGTTTCATAAACATGCGCATTCTTGGCGGTCTTATCGTGCAGCTGTTGCCAGTGCTGCTTTGAAGCAGTTACATCTTGCTGCACTTCCTGTGGCACCGGCTCACCAATGGCGCTAAACAGTTTGCCAACATTATTTCCACGACGCTCTAGTTCGTCCAGATTCATCTTTGATTTACGTATTTGCTCCATGGTCTTGCGTGTTTTTTCAGAGGCTTGCTGTAGTTCCACCTCATCACGAGGCTGTTGTGGTATGGCATTGAATAAATCTTCAGCTTTGCGCAATTCTTTGTTAAATTTGTCCTTGGAGTCGGCAAATTCACGTAGAGCCTGGCTTATAAGATTATATTTCTGTATACGATCAGCAATTTCATTTTGCAGCGAATCATAGTCCTTGTCCAAAATGAGCAGACTCTCTTGAATGGCAGGCATGCTGGCAATATCCTCACGCATCAACATGGAACCCTCGTCATGAATGCGATCTTTTAGCTCGGATTGATACTTAAGTGCATCATTCAAAGCCATCAGATCAGCAATGATTTGATCAATATTATTCAACGTAGGATGTTGTTTCAAAATCTGATCCAGCTTGGCGCGATTCTCTTGCAGCGCTTGACCAAAGTTATGCTCCAAAGCGTGGAATTTGTCCTTGCGCACAGTCATTTGCTCGATTTGTTGTTTTTGATTTTGCGAACGTAGCTTAAGGTTTTCCAACTTGTTTTCCACATCGTTAACGATCTGTGTGGCAATCAAAGGACGACGTGAAAGCCCATCGCGTAATTGTATTGCTGGGTTCTCATCGATCTCCTTGGCTTGGCCTTTCCAGTAACTAATGCCTTGACCTAAATTATCAATCTCATCAATAGCCTTCTTAAGCTCCTCGGCAGAAGGCCCTTCGGGTTTTTCCAGCTGATGTTTAAGATAATTTAGATGCGACTCAGTATCATGCTTCCAGCCCAATAGCTCTGTCCACTTCTCTAATGCAGCCTTCTTTTGCAGCATGTTAGTTTCCAGATTCTGGTAGTTAACCACCAAAGCTGTATAAGCATCGTTAAGTGCATTGGACTCCTCAGGGGTAGCGCCTAGAGCCAGTTGCTTGACCTCATCGTAAATGGCATTGAAGCTAGGCTTTTTGTCAGCATGCTCTTGCAAAAGAGCATGTATAACATGCAGACTAGTTTCCACGCGTTCAGGATTAATTTCCTCAACTTGTGCTACCTGACTACGCAGTTGCTCCATCCAATTGGAGAAATTGACCAACTTGGCATTAAAGTCTTGACGTGAGATTATAGCGTCAGAAACTTCGTTAATATTGGCACGTGTAGCTTCGGACAACTTTTGTAATTTGCCCTTCATGGTATTTACGCGTTCCTTGAGCGCCACAGCGCCCTCTGGCGCTAAATGTAAACTAATTTGATCAGCGTTTTGACCCAGCGTCACCAGTTTGGCTTGTTGCTGCGAAATCTCATTATTGAAGGACTTCAGTTTGACCAATTCCTTCTCAAGCTTATCAATATGCGGCGTATTAAGTACAGCAGGACGTTTGGCCATCTGCTGTTCACCTTGATTAACCCAATCCTCCAATTTGGCAGCATCTGCGTCAAAGGATTTCCAGTTGGAAACTAATTTTTCCAGTTTCACGCTAGCTTGTTTGGCATTTTCGTGTACCGAGGTCCAGCGGGAGTGCATGGCATCTAATTCATCAGGGGCATTGGTTTTGCACAACATTTTATGACTGATGTTTGAGATACCTTGGAGTTTGTCCAATTGCTCCAGGCATTGTGTTTCAAATTGTTTGGCATTTTGTTGCATGACAACGGCTTCTTCAAGGGATATGGGTTTAGGAACAATATTATTTACCTTAACTTCACTCTGCTCGACAGCAGGCTTGATCTGTTGCAATCCAGCTTGGAATTGTTGCCAATTGACCAGATCCTCTTGCACAGCTTGGGTTTGATGATCAACATTACGATTGATAGCGCTGAGCACCTCCTGCAGCTTGCTGATTTCTCCTTTGAGACGTTTGGCTTCGGCAATGTTGCCTTCCTTGGGCGCCAGCTCAGATGCATCAGCGGCCAACATATCAAGTTGCTTCATGCGATCACCCAGCACACGTTTAAAGGACTGCACTTTAACAACACGTTCCTCAGGCGTCAAGTCTTCAGACTGCAAAGCTTCAATGTTCTTAGGTGCCACCTTGTTGGCCCATTCTTGTAGTTCAGCAAGACGTGTTTTGTAGTTATTCCATTTGGCACTATAGTCTTCCAAATAGCCTACACGATCCTTCACATGCTCCATGGTATTAAAGAACATTTTCTCAACCTCGGTTACCTCTTTCTCAAGTATGGGCCGCTTATCAGCAGCAGCTAGTGGCGCCAACTCGGCCTTCAAAGAATGCAGCTTGGGCAACATTTGATGCGACGCCTGTTGCAATTGCACATTTAAGTCACGTTTTGATTTCAAATCCTGACTAACATTCTTGGGATCGGTTTGCAGCGGCGTCAATGCACGCAGCTCTGTTTCTGCGGTCTGCAGCATGGAGAATATGTCATTCTTTTGATCAACAAACTCACTCCAAACTGCTTGGGTGCCTTTAAGCGCTTGCAACTTATCGGATGTTTCGGTATAGGCCTGGTTCCAGCCTGTCTCCAGATTCTTGACCTCGGCGTTAACAAAGGCTGGTGCGTGCACGTCCTTGCTAAGATCACGACCACGTTGCAACATTGACATAATATGTGGTCGCTGATGATCGAGCTGATTGATGGCATATTGTTGTTCCTCTATAAGGCGATTAACACGATCCAAGCTTTCCGGAGCGGGTATATTGGCTGTTTGATCTTTAACCTTGCTTAGCAGGCACACAACTTCGTGCACCTCGCGTCGATAGGTATAGCACTTGGAGAAGACTTCGGTCTTAACCATGGTAATCTCAATTGTGGGTATGAGGTTCTTGTAGCGTGCTATCAAATCCTCCAATTTCTTTTGTTCCATATTGGCTTCATCTTCGGTAGCATAGCTAAGCAACGAATCCAAGGTTTTGACCAGCCATTTCATGTCCTCACGTTTGTTATCTGCATCTTGACAGATTTTCTAAGAAAAAGAAAAAAAATATCAGTAAACTCGACAAAAGTTAATATAAACGCAAAAGCTTTACCACTAGCTCCCTTAGCTGCATGCAAGCGGAATAATTGGGGTTAGGAATAGCAATTAAGTTTAGCGTTAAAGTACCACTAACTCACCTGGAAAACAACCTTCTCCTTTTCAAACTCCTCCATGGTGTTAACCTCATTGACTATATTCTTTAAGCTCTGATCTACGCCATTCATCCATTCAATCATTTCAACAAATTTCTTATGATATCCATCCCATTGTGCGGGTATTTGTTGCAGAGTTTGGCGCATATCGCCCATTTTCTTTGACAACTGTTGCCACTGCGCCTGAGCATTATCGTAGGCTTGATCCAGACTCATATCACCGGGTTGCTGTTGTTTATGCGCCTGACTTAGACGCTGCATATTTTGCAAGCATTTTTCAATTCTAGGAACAGTGCCTTGTTGCAAAAATTGCACATTGCGATGCAGTATGCTATCGACATCTTCATTACGATTAAGCGCCTGCTGTTCCAACTGCAGTTCCTTCTCTACATCCTTCAATGACTGATAGAAAGCATTCTCATCCAAACGGAATTCTAACTTCAGCAGATGCAAAGGCGCTTGTGAGAGCACTTGCTTCCAACGTGACTGTAATTGCTCCACATTTTGTACCACAGCTGGCTGTTCAGCCGCTGGTAAAGTGGTCAGCACTTGTTGTGCCGATTGCACCAAGTTGTTCATCCAACGTTCGTTAACATTCTCAAAGAAATACTTCTGGGTTTCAATTACCGTCTTCGACTCTGTATGTTTCTCTATAAGCATGGTTTCGGCTTGGGTAAGCCATTCGCTGACTACACGCTCATTGTCTTTGTAGTTATTCCAGATGCGTCCAGCATCGCCCAAACGTTGCTCCCACTGTTGTGCGTTTTGTATGACATAATTGAAACGTTCATTCAGCTGTTGCATCTCCTGAGCAGCGGGTGCTGTATCGATTTTATCATCCGCAGCTACAGCCTTTAGCAAGTTTTGGAACACCTTATTCTTGCTTTCCAGCATAGAACGATAGTAGACTGTGCGTGAGAAGAAGGTCTTGTGCTTATTGAGCTCTTCGTTAATGGCATCACGACCAGCGGCATGCGCATGAGTGCTAAGCACCTGTTCGGCTTCATTTAGCCATTGATGTATTTCCTTTTGGCCAGCTTCCAGTGACTCTTGTTGGATTTGCAGTTGGTGGAAGAGATGCAACTTGGCGGGTATTTGGGCGCGTATGCGCACCAATGATTCCTTCTCCTGTTTCAACAGTTTCATCATTTTGTCTACTTCATCGCGTGACAAATCTTGTATTAGAGATTGGAAATTACGGCTGATGGTTTTGAATAACTCTTCGTTGTCATCAATTTCACCAGCCAACTTTTGCAGCTGCTCACCATACTTGCGTATCTGTTCGCTGTTGCCCAACACTTGACGCTGATCCAAAACATGCTCAGCAGAGCGCAGCCATTTGGACAGTTGCTCAATGCCAGATTTATACTCCTGGCGTGATCTTATAATATCTCCCGCATGCATATACTGTTTCGTATTAGCAAAGAGACGTTCAAAACGTTCTGCCAGCGCGCCATGACGCTGACGCAGCTCACGCGCTATGGGCTCCTCACAAGAAGCAATCAAATAATTGGCTGCATTTGCTAAGGCATCAAATTTATCCTTCCATACGCTAATATCTTGGAAAAACTCCAAACGCTCATCCTCAGTCTGATTAAGCTTTTGCTCTGCCAGCAACAGCCACTCTTCGCAGTTGGGCAACAATTGATTCCAGTTGCGCCAACAGTTGACCACTTCTTCAAGAGAATTCTGGCAACATTTCAATTCCATAGATACACGCTTCCAGCGCTCCTCTGTCTCATACATAAAGCGATCAATGTCTGCTATATCTTTGCGTGCAACATTACCCTCACGCTTATACTCATCAACCACTTGTTGCATGTCAACAAAAGCTTTTTGGAACTCTTGGAATATCTTATTGCGTGAGACAAAGTTTTTGTATTGCTCCAGCTGTTGAGTTACCCTATCCTCGGTACCATATTTGCCGGTCCAGGCACGCATCTTGTTTTCCACCAAGTTCAGGAAGGCAATGAGACAGCACTTGTGTTCCAAAAACTTTAAGCGTATTCTACGTTCCGCTGCCTTGGGCGCGACCTCTTGCAGACGACGCTCCATATTGCGCAGCTGTTCCAGAGGCACTTTTGAGGCCAAGGGTGAGCGCTTGGCATTATCGAACATGGCCACAATGCGTGGCAAATCGGCAAAGAACAGCTTATGCTCTTCCAGCTTTCTACTTATAACAGCAGCAGTTTCCTCATTCATGGCATCGGGTATATCGTTTTCCATCAGCAATTTCTCGGCTTCGGCCAGCCATTTGCCTACTGTGCCGAATTCACCGGGCAGCTCTGAGTCCAATAACCAAAGCCAGTACATCATTTGGTATTGCAAACGCTGCCATAGTTCGTTAATTTCCTCCCACGCCTGACGTGAGACCTGCAGAAAACCGCTCTGGCTTTCCATTAATTGCTTGAGACGATTATAGGCAGATAAATGTGCATCGACTTCAGAACGCGCCAACAGATATTCGCCAAAATCACGTGGAAATGAATTCATCATAACCATAGGCTCATATTCTGTGGTCTTCTCCAATAAGAAACGACGCAATTCGTCCAGTTCTTGCTGCACATGCGACTGGTCGCGAGTTGCTCCCTGCGTGCAAAAACCAAGTGCATTAGTTGATGGCTATAAAAATATGACAAATGCTAACTACCTTAGGTTCAGGATACTTGTGCAGGAATTGCGCCACATATGTCATTATACTCTTCTCATCCGGCTTGGGTACGTCCACATCCTCAGCGTCTAAAAGCTTGGCAATGCCCAACTTGCTTTCGGCCACATCGAAAGCTGTCTCCAAACGCTGACGATTGCTGGTCTTCTTTAGCTCAGCCAAATTAACCAGATTCGCCTTAATTGCATCGATAAGTGCAAGGAAAGCGACGCCATCTCTCCAGCTGGCGCCAAAATCTTTAACCTCCACACCACTGTCTCTGCAGCAACAAACACAAAACCAATTAATTTAATCTAACAATCAAAATTAGACATAAACGTTACTTACTTTGGCAAGGCATTCGTTACCCAGTTGAGTAGCGTTTTCTTAGCGCCTTGCTTCCATTTCTCAGCCTTTAGATCGCCAGCCTTTTGATTGCCAACACTATCGAGTGAGCTAACCGAACCTCCAATACCGTGACCCAAATATTCTAGGTTGCGGCTATTCTCCTCGATCTGTGAAATGCATGAGAAATTTTTAGTATACCATAAATATGACTAACGATAAATGTTATGAAGAAACTAAAAAATATTTGGTGCTTTGGAATCACGGACTAATAACTGAAAATTGCGCTACAACAACATCGATGATGAAGATTACAACAAACAGCGACCTACCTGTGGCGCATAATTTATAACTACAACTAAGTTTTTCCGCCTCTTTTTACGAAGCTTGTGTTTTAAGTTTAGTTTTTTTTTTTAAGATTAAAAAAATATATAGAAAAAGAAGGTAAAGAGGGTTAATTGAGTAACATTACTAAC